>JAOEGL010000007.1:35378875-36622642 GCA_034509955.1 Urosaurus nigricauda
GGTTTTGGCATAAAATGCACTTAACTTATACATGTTGCTTCTAATACCAGTGTTTTACTATCTTCCCCCATTTTTTTTCCATATTGCTCATTTGTCTTTCCAGCAATATTCATTGACAATCTGTCCATAATCGCAAAGTCGTTTACTTTAACTTTCTATTTCCTCAGTAGAGGGTATTATGTTGGTTTTCCAGTATTTGGCGTATATCATGCACGCTGCTGTTGTCATATATATATAATTACATTTTCTCATCCTGACTTATTTTTCCTTGTGCGATATCTATTACATTTAACAAAAACAGTTCTGTTTGGTTAAAAAACCCACTGTCCTTTTCACAGGAGCTGGAGAGAGAACCAGGCAAGCCACCCGAGGAGGATGCCTCCGTGAAACCCACCGAGGACAAGGCCCCCGAGGAGGAGGAGAAGGAGAAGCCTCTCCCGAAAGCGTCCTTGAAGGAGCCCAGTCTGGACTATATCCCCCTTGAAGGCGGTGGGGACGGTGGAGGAGGGGGACCCCCGCAGCCGGAGGTCAAGCCCCCCAGGAAAAGACCCCCGGCGGCAGAGTCCACCGAGCCCAGTCCCAAAAAGGCCAAGAAGAGCAGCCGCGATGGCGTCAATACCGTCCCTGAGGAGGACAAGCCAAGCAAGGAGGAGGAGCAGCATCCCGAAGGCAAGGCTGATCAGGCCAAGCCAGAGAGTGAGGCTGAAGCCCTCAAGAAGCCTCCGGAGCCGGTGGAGGAGCCCAGTTTGAAAGAGGAAGCCTCTCTGAAATCAGAGGTGAGGGCCCCCTTCACTTACCCCACTTAGACCTTCTCTCCATGAGACCAACAGAGCTGCTCTCTTCAGGGGGTGAAACGGATCCAGGCATCGGTTCTAAATTTATTCATGAATGGAAACATTTTTGGGGGTGGGGGGGGGTCTTTGTTATCTGAGTTTTGGACTCTGGAAGACCAGGGTTCAAAGCCTTGCCCAGCCATAGAAACCCACTGCGGGAATGCTGGTCAGGTCCTACTCTCTCAGTCTCAGAGGAAAGCAACGGTGGATTTTTCTCTTTCTTTCTCCCCCTTCCCTTATGATTCCCTTTTTCCGGTGGGGTGTAAAGTCTGCCCCATCAGGTCCTTCCAGCTCAGACTCTACTTCTAAGCCCTCTCAGAGCTACAGCCAAAGTGCATTGCTGTTTGGAAAACCCAGGTGAGTCTCGATGTCCATTAAGCGTTACCTTCACTGAGTGCAGCCTCGTTGATAGAGTTAATGGTAATGACTAAATGCCAGTATGTGTATGGAAAATTAACTTCCAACTATGGGATAAATCCAATTTTAATCCCAGTCAGAGTAAACCCATTGAAATCAGTGGGGCTTAGATTTTCTTGACTAATATTCTATATGTTTCACTTGGTGTGTGCTGTTGGATTGTGCCTTGGGATAGGCCATAAAGAGTGTTTACAGGGAAGAAGTGAGGGAAGGCTGGAGCAATAATACTCAAAATGGAAGCCAGTGGAACAGTGTTGGTTCATGAGCCATTGGTTGCCAGTCTTCGGAGAGTTTCCAGGATAGAAAGAAACGGATTGTAGCCATAAATATGGTACCAATCCATGGCACATTGTGGGTAGAGGCAGTCTCCCCCATTAGACAGCATGAGGTGTACTGTACTAGAGGATATTTAAGTCCTTTTTTGGGGCTGATTTTTTGTTTGTTTGAAATTGGGATTTTCTGGCAAGCCCCCATGTAATATAATTTCCACCCTTGCGGACAACGTGGTATTTTACAGAGTTTAAAAAGCAATCTTCTTTTCCTCTAGGCGTGTCCCTACCGCAGCCGAGTTTAGTTTCCGTATTGATTGGGGCAAAGATTTGGGGAAGAGCAAAGATGGCGGCCAAAGCAGCACAAAGAAGCTGGAGAGCATGGAGCCGGGTGGACCTCCCTCCAAGAAGCTGTGGCCCTCAGAAGGAGAGGTCAAGAAAGGAAGCCTGCCCCAAATGAGCGAGAAACCTGATGCTAGGTTTGGGAGAAACCTTAATGAGACGCCCTTGTAGACAAAACAAGGTATGTCCCCAGAGATGTAACAAGCAATCCTTTTCTATTCCAGGTGTATCCCTACTGCAACCAAGATTAGTTTCCAGGCTGATCAGGAGAAAGATTTTGGTAAGAGTAAAGATGGCGACCAAAGCAGTGCAAAGACGTTGGATAGCTTGGAGCCGGGTGAACCTCCTGCCAGGCTGTGGCTTTCAGAAGGAGATGGCAAGAAAGGAAGCCTGCCGAAAATGAGCAAGGAACCTGAGGCCAGGTTTGGGGAAAAGCTCAATAAGAAGCCCTTGTAGACAACAAGCTATATCCCCAGAATTGTAACAAGCAATCCTTTTTTATTTCAGGGATATCCCTACTGCAGTCAACTTTAGTTTCCGTGTTGATTGGGACAAAGACATTGGTAAAAGCAAAGATGGCGGCCAAAGCAGTACAAAGAACCTCAATAGCATGGACCTGGGAGGACCTCCTGCCGAGCTGCAGGACTCAGAAGAAGGAGACGGCGAGAAAGGAAACCTGGTGAACACGAGCAAGGAACCCGAGACCAGGTTTGGGAAAAACTTCAATAAGATGCCGTTGTATACGATGTGGTATATCCACAGAGTTTAACAAGGAATCCTCCCTTGCAGGCATAGCCCTCCTGCAGCTGAAAGTAGTTTCCAGACTGGTCAGGACAGAGATTTCAGTAGGAGCAAAGATGGTGGCCAACGCAGTACAGAGGAGCTCAACAGCATGGAACCAGGTAAAGCTCCTGCTGGGCTTCAGAACTCCGAAGGAGACGGCGAGAAAGAAAGCCTGCCAAAAATGAGCCAGGAACCTGAGGCCAGTTTTGGGGAAAACCTCAATAAGAAGCCAGAGGAGGATATCGTGTGCTCCAGAAATAAGGAGGTAAAGTTTATTCTGATGAGTTATTGATACTGCTTTTAACTGTTTGATTCCTGCCAGCTTTTCCCTCTGATGGGTGTCCCAAAGCAGCTACAAAAGAACAGCTAGAGTAAAAAAACTCAAAAGGCATGGAGTATTATTTTTACCTCAACAATGCAACGATCCTCCCCACAAAGATCAGGGATGGGAACATTGCATGGGAGGCATGCGGCTTCCAAGCCTGGTTTTTGTGCGAGAACATTTAGTCTAATCAGTTTATTCAGTCTTCATATTGCCATGCTCTTTTCATAGCCACATTTTTCTCATGTTGAAGGTTGAGGATTGTCTCTTGGGCCCACTGAAGGGTTTCCCAGAGGACATCGAGAAATACATGGCCACAAAGCCCCCGGACCTCGGAGAGAACTGCGTCCACTTTTCAAAGTTTGGCAAGTGCCAGTATTGGGTCGCTTGCCGATTCGCCAGCGCCCACTTAGGAGAGGGCTACCAGAACGTGGTCAACGAAGAGCTGTGGAAAAAGTGGGAGGGAAGGTCCACTGTGAGGAACAAGCTGATGATTCAAGGCTCTGGCTACATGATACTGAAGGATTTTCCATTTACAAAGTCCAATGACTACCTTTTCTGCCTCAACAAGGTGAAGGGTGCTAGGCCCTCAACTCTCAAAACAGTTGGTGTCCTGACAGACGAGGACCTCATAAAGCTGAGGCCATGCGAGAAAAGAAAGGTACGTGGACTGAGAAACAGAGCAGGCCATTATATCCTGAGTTGAAGAGCTTGTCTCTCACCCACCACTTTCTCCTCTGTCTGGGCCTTGATCTCAGGCACAGAGGAGGCACAGAAGTGCCACATTGAACCTTTTCCCCTCATATCAGAAACCTGTTTCTTTCTGGAATTTAAGAAGCAAAATGGTTCAGTCTAGAGCCAAATCTCTGAGGCAGCTTCCCCCTGAGGGTGTCCTTTCCAACTCTCCTGATTTGTCAAGGACAGTTGTGATAAATCCTCTATCATCTCAGCTGGTTTTAAAGTGTCCTGGTTTCTCTCTCCTCCTCCCATTTTTCCCTTCGTCCTCAGTTTACCTTTGTTGCGGCAAAGAGAGTTCAAAAAATGCAAAATTAGTTTGCATTCCATTTACTCAGGAAAGAAAATAGACAAAAGGTTGCCCTTGCCAGTGGTCTCAGGTAAAAGCAAACTGCTGCAGCCTCTCCTAGTTTGAGGAGAGGAGATAATTGGTATTTTTCATTAATAACACTTGCCATCTTCACCCCACTCTGCCTTTACTTGGCCACATGTTCCAGTTTTTATCTGGGAAATATTGAAGGTATATTGGGGTAGGTAGTTCACCAACTTCCCTGAGTTGATATGATGTATGAGGAGAGCAGAGATTCTTCTGAAAGACCCATTTAGGAGCATCTACCTTCCCTGCTTCATTTCATTTTCTCAGCCCTGATAAGATGCTCATCTATGTTCTAGCCAGTTGCCTTTTGGAAAGGGAGAAATTATTAGAATCACATGGAAGTTTGGTCTGCCTCTAATGCCTCACTCCACCCTTTCTTCTTTTCTCTCCTCTTTTGTTTCCTTGTCTTCCACAGCTGGATCTTCAGGGCAAGCTTTATTTGTCCCCGTTATCAAGGGTAAATCAGTGTTCTGTTTGCTCTAAGACAGTTTTGCTGTCGGAATCTTAGAACATGAAGCCACTTTTTCTCAGAAGGAGGTATATTGATTGGGAAACCACAGGGATGGAGGGAGAGAGCAGCAGAGATTTGGAAGGACAGGTAACCCTTGTCACCAACAGCCATATTTGGGATTCAGCTTGCTCCTAATAGCAAACATGAGCAGTGAGTCCTGACAGAAATGAAGCCCGAACAGGGCCACTGAGGGAAGTGGGTGGGAAAGAGAGCTTTGAATAAGTGTAGAAAATCTATCCTAAAAACGAATGCACCCGCAGCAATTCCTCTCCCCTACCCTGCAGTCCTTAAAATGGTGACTATCTATCTCAGCAACCTATGAAAAAAGCTTTGGTTTTTGGAATGATTCAGAATTCCAGATAAGGGAAAGTCAGTCTGTTTTTCCTTACCCTGCGGGTGGGATCCATGCAAGCCATGGCAGAGCAACTGATTTTGTCCTTTCTCTTGGATTTCAGTGTAGCTCCCTCCCCTTCCGGAGGATATGCAAGCAGTTTGGAGCGGACATCACCTGCGGCGAGATGCTCCGTTGTGTGTTGTCCTCAGATCAGATCCCGGGTGCCATGGCATATCTGCACCGCTATGAAACGGAGGATCTCTTTGGCATCCAGGTAGCTCAAGGGGTTGACCTCACCCCATAGCTGAGTCTTAATACCTCTTTTCTTTCTCTGCATTCCCTCTCAAAATGATGACAGGAAGAGACTTCCTGTTGCCATTTTGAGAGGGACCACAGATGAAGACAATGGTATATGAGGGAACTTCCCTCCTCTTACAGGCCCAATTCTCAATATCCTTCTTGGATATCCTTCCTGGTTTGTCAATACCCTTCATGAACTGGATACAGCATTCCAGGTGAGGTCAGACTGAAGCCGAACAGAGGGGGGCTATGGCTTCCTTTGATCTGGTTGCTAAACTCCTGTCCGTAGCACATGCAACCTCATTGCCTTTTGGGGTCCAGCCAGCCAAAGCAGAGTTTGTGACCAGCTCTTGTGAGATAAATGACATAAATGAAGTAGTTACTCATTAGGGATGCCTGAATGGGCATAAAAGTGGGGAAAGCAGACTTCTTAGGCTTGCCTTTGTTACTTGGTGTGACACCTCCAGGTGTGCTTGATGTGCTTTTGTGAGCTTGCTATTGAGTCTTCTCTTGACTGTCATCCTCCTACTCTGCAGCTTCAAGAAGTGGCTCCCAAATTCATGGTCAGATACGCAGAGCTGCTCAACGAGACGTCCCAAGTGGATTTTGTGGAAATTAATGCCGAGCACTGCAAATTGATAAATTATTTAAAGGTAGCCTAAAACATCTTGAGAATGCACAACTCTTTTGTGTTTTTATTTCTGGGTAGGAAACTGTTCGGTGTCTACGGGACCTTGGAGGGCTTTTTGCCTCCTGATACCCCTAAAACCACTCAGGTGGAGTCAAAATGTGGCAAAATTCCCCACGGTCTGAAATAGCAGAATGGAGTATAGAAGATTTCTTGTTAGACCGTACAGTCAGGGGGCCCACATTTGTAGCTTTGATTATTGCAGATTTGATTAATATGTTCTCTAGAAACCTCTAGGTCCTCCAGCATGACTCTTCTGAATGTTGACCACAGAGTCACACTTCTGAACTTAGAGATTCCTAGAGAAAACACTTATCTAGGCATTTGTAGGCCCTCCAGCATGATTCTATGGTCAACTGCTGGAAGATGTTGATCATAGAGTTGCTCCACAAGATCTAGAGATACCTAGAGAGTGCATTCTCAGGTAAAATTTGTATTTTTTCCACTTCCCTGGGGGTGCTGTCCTAATGCCAGCAAAGGTGGAGGGCTCACTCACGTTCTTTGAGAGCATTGTCAGCTATGTCTCGCTTTCTCTTTTTCTTTTTTGTCTTTCAGGGGGGAGACTCAGGGGACAAGTCCTTAATGAGCAATCCTGCTTTGTTTGAAAGCATTGTCCGCGGCTTGGACTACGTAAGTTAGGATGAGTTTCAGGCTGGCAGAAACCTCTCTTAATCTTATTTCCACATTCTGTCCACTTTTACGTTCTCTGCACTTATTTCCGCCTCTGTGGCCTATCCATCAGGGTGATATGCTGTCAGAGGGGAAAGGAGCAGAGCCTTCTCTGCTGTGGCATCCTAGATAGGGAACGCTTTGCCCTTGGAGACCTGCTGTTAATCCCTCACCAAGTGAAGACATGGTTATTGACGAACGTTTTCTTGTCCTAAATGATTATACTACGCTGGCTGTCTTGGAAAGAAGTCCTCAGCCAGAGCCAGCATGGTCAGATCTTTAGACAGAGGGCAGTATAGAAATATTTTAAGCAATAAAATGAATATGGAAAAGCACAAGGCTGAGGCAAGAGCCATAGGGACAATGCATGGCATTCAACCTTGCTTTCTGCTTTTATTAAAAGCCAGGGATCCCTGAAAAGGGGGCTCGTTTTTATTCCTCAGCTCTTGAACATACCTTTTGGAGATTAGGAGAAAACTGGCTCAGATTTTATTTGAAGCAGTAAACTGGTTCCTGCCTGGCGTTTCATGTTGCATCATTTTTCTCTTTTGTTGCCAGGTCTTGGATGTTCCCGTGACAGTGAAGCTCAAGACTGGTGTAAATAATACAACTAGACTGGCTCACACCCTGATTCCCAAACTCCGGGACTGGGGAGTTTCTATGGTCACGGTATAGTAGCCATCTTGTCTCTTTCCTCAAGCCTCCTTTGGGTGAAGAGGTTCTTGTTATGTGCTGTCAAGGTGAATCTCAATGAAGGACCTGGTTGTGACCCTGTGAATGAGAGACATCCAAGATCCCCTGTCACCAACAGCATCTCAATGTTAGGAAGAACTTCCTGACAGTAACAGCTGTTCAACAATGGAACACACTCCCTCCAAAAATGGTGGTGTCTCCTCCTTTGGAGGTCTTAAAACAGAGGCTGGGTGGCCATTTGTGGGGGGGGGGGGGGGGTGCTTTGATAGTCAATTCATGCATGCACATGGACACATGGCAGACGGACTGGATGGCCCTTGGGGTCTCTTCCAGCTCTGTGGCTCCTTTTCCCCCAAAAAACTGAGGGCAGATATGGTTTCCTTGATGGAGTCCATCTACTTCTGATGCTATCTTCCTTTCTTTTCCCTCCACGTTCCACTTTATTGAGCACTCTCATCTTTTCCAAAAAGTCACATTGTTTTTATGTTGTGTCCAAAGTGCAATAGCCCCTGTTTAGTCAGGTATATGGAGGTTCAAGTGCAGGTTTTTATATGGATCTATTCTATGGGAATAATTCCACTCCTCTGAAACTCTTAGCTGCATGGCCGGTCATCAGAGCGCTTGTACCAAAACCTGGCAGACTGGGAATACATAGGAGAATGTGCAAAACTCTCTGCCCCGATGCCTCTTTTCGGTAGGTAGTTTTTATACCACTTTTTCTTCCTTTCTTTGTATTGTTTGGACCAAGGCATGATGGAGCTGTGGTTGGCTGCTCTTCTCCTCCTTCGGAGGCTAGAGCGACAGCAGTTGGAATATCCTAGGTTGACATTTTACTTCTTAAATATCCATATTTAAAAACAAAGAGGTCCTCTGAGCTTCTAAAGGAAAATTAGACAAATGAGCTTGCCAATAGCAAGCAGGATGAAGGATGGAGAGCAAATCAGAAGGCATCCGATGATTAGAGAGGAAGCTGAGTGTACGTTCTGATCTATGCTGCTTGAATGCACTTTTCACAACTGAAAATTTTAGCATTTTCTGCTAATCCCTGTTTTCTTCCCTTCCTTCTGACCCAGGAAACGGGGATATCTTCTCTTTCGAAGATGCCATTCGGGCCATGGAGACGGGTGTTTCAGGGATTACAATTGCTAGGCAAGTGCTGCTTCCTACAATATCTGAAAAAGAAAATGATGCATTAATGAGTAGTTGGGGAAAAGCATCCCAGTGGAGAACAGCACTGTTTATTTTCCCTCTTTCATAATCAGGCTCTTCCAGAGATTCTCTGCTCTGAATGCCTGATTCTCCAGGTGAGGACTTTGTCTCTTCGTCTCACCACCATCACCAGACAGGGCCTTCTCAGTAGTTGCACCAAGGCTGTGGGACTCTCGCAGCACGTCCAATTGGCATTTTTAGGAATTCCCTTCTGCCTGCAGGCCTTTGGTTTTGAACTTGTGGCTGCAGATACTGATCTTAACTGAGAAGGCCCTGTCTTGTTAAACTCCTCCATCATAGTGGCTCATCTAGTGGCAGAACGCCCCTCCTGCAGATCTCCATTTTGAGGAGTATATAGGCAGTGGCAGTATAAAGCAGGTGTATATTAGCAGGGGCATACACGTGAAACTGAAAACTTTGGAAGAATGCAGGTGCCCATTTCCAAAATGGTGTTCCTTCTCCCTTTTGTCCTAGTAATTCCTATTCCTGACTTATTCCAGGGCGGCTCTCGTCAAGCCTTGGATCTTCACCGAAATCAAAGAGCGGCGGCACTGGGACATCTCCGCACGGGAACGGCTAGACATGCTCAAAGACTTTACGGACTTTGGCCTGGAGTACTGGGGATCGGATACGATAGGTGTGGAGAAGACCAGACATTACCTGTTGAATTGGCTTTCGTTTCTCTGCAGGTTAGTAGATCTTTTTGGGCTCCCTGCTAAACTCCCCCATGGAGTATCGAAGGCTGGCCCTGGTTTGCTTTGGCTAAATAGAGCCTTGGTATCTGAACTCTCTTTAGGGTGGCTGAGTGGTTTGAGCATTGGGCTAGGACTCTGGGAGGCCACAGCCCCACTCTCTCAGCCTCAGAGGAAGACAGGCAAACCCCCTCTGAACAAATCATGCCAAAAAAGCCCCATGATACATTTGCCTTAAGAGTCCCTGTAAATCAGAAACAAAGACACGCAACAACAACAAGGACAGAAGATACACAACAGCAGTACATTCAGTAACCAAATGAACATTCTATGTGTCATATTTCTCTCGTGTGATCTCATGTTTTTGTTTGTATTCTATTGAAATGTTACGTAAAAAAAAAGAAGCAAAAAGGAAAAACAGAGAACGAGGAATTCAACAGGCTACTTTGTTCTCTCTCTCTCTCTCATTTCCTTTGGGCAGATACATCCCAGTCGGATTACTCGAGCATCTCCCTCCGAAAATGTCTGACCAACACCCTGGTGTTTTGTATGGAGACTATCTGGAAAACTTAATGTCAAGCGAAATGATCAAAGACTGGGTGAAGATCAGGTAATAAGGGGCGCTGCATCTCAGCCGTTGTTTTTGTGTTGTTGAACAGGGAGCAGCCTTGTCTGCCGCAGAGCGATATTGGAACAGGTGGGGGTTTTCCTTTTCTTTTCAATTTGGGCCTTGGTTGCAAACCAGAAGAATAAAGCAGGGATGGGGAGGACGCCATGGGGGTGATCCAGTGCCAAGGGATGAATCTTGAAGTTAATCCGCTGAACCTTTCCAAAAGTCAGGATGGACTTGTGGAGGCTTCCAAATTCTAGCCCCAGAGGGAAAACACTGCAGCAGTCAGGCTGAGGGTTTACAAAAGGAATACGATGGAGGGATGTCCTTTCCTCTTCCTCTTGGGTTAGGCATGTTGTAGTTGTTCCTGCCTCTCCTTCTTTCCCTCCAAGGCCAGGATGATAGCAGCCAAGGTGGAAGGAGGGCCTTTTATCTTCTGGCGCCATACTGTACCTTTGAAAAGTGTTGTATTAGTGAAGCACTCTAGAATGAAGGGCCTTAAGGGGGGGGGGGGTACTCTTTGCAAGCTGAGACAGTGGATGGATCCGTCGATGGATGGATGGATGGATGGATGGATGGAGGGGTGCAAAGATGTGCAGCCATATTGGGGGGTTTAAGTAGCTCTGCTGCCCTAAAATGAAACAGAGCAAAATCTTTAAAAAGGCACCAAGCTATAAGTTATTTCTTGTTCTTTCTAGGGCTCCCCTTACATAGCAAAGAGAGAGAAAGGATCTGTCACTTGCTCAGTATTGTTATTGATGCGTGATACTGGAAGAATCAGATCTGTACACTAATATTTTTGTCTTTTTTCTTCTTCCAGTGAGATGTTTTTAGGTACGGTTCCAGATTATTACACTTTCTATCCAGCACATAATGTCGATGCGTATTTTAGGCAGCCATAGTGAGGCCAGACCCTAAAGTTGCCTCCACTTGAGGCGTCCATGCACATTTTGTGAATACTCCGTTTCCAGGCATTAAAAATGTGTTATGTTTATGTATATGTGTGTGCGAGTGTTCTTGCCAGATTTAAGTGTCTTTAAATTTCTCTGGTTGGGCCAGAGCTTTTTGTAATGAAAAATAAAAGGTATATATAAAATGATACAGTGTATAGCTCGTATAAAAATGGACATAAAACTGTTTGTGCCATGCACAAATGTGCCTATTCAGATAAGTATTTGGGCTAGGATGGGGATATATGTCTACAAATGTATCATCTAATACAAAAGTCAAACTTCTCCGTGCCATTTTATTTCCCATTTTTTAGCATGGTTGTGAAAGCTGGGCAATGAAGAAAGCTGATAGGAAGAAAATCCACTTATTTGAGATGTGGTTCTTCAGATACTGTGGACTAGTTGGTACAGAGTGCGTAGTGATTTGGGTGTTGGACTTGGCTACTGGGAGGCCAGAATTCGAATCTCCATTCAGCCACGGAAACCCACTGGGTGACCTTGGGCAAGTCACATTCTCTCAGCCTTGGAGGCAAATGCAAACGTTGGCTGAACAATTCTTGCCCAGAATATCCACTGATAGGATCAACTTAGGGTCGCCATGAGTCAGAAATGACTTGAAGGCACATTCTTGAATTAAAGTATTATAACACACACACGCACATGTCTGTATGTAATGGTATACATGTCTCCATGATAGGTTCGCCTTAGAGTTTGCTGTAAGTCAGAAATGGCTTGGAAGTAAACAACCGTAGTTAATCAATACACACTATTGAATAAAATGATATTTATTATAATATGTCTGTATATAATACTATATATGTATTTTTATTAAGGTGGTTAGATGACTTGAAGGTGCACAAGAGAATATACATCTAAACACACATGTGTATTTCAGGTTTATGGTGACCCTGTCATGCAAGTCACACACTCTCAGCCTCGGGGGAAGGCCATGGCAATCGTCTGAATAAATCCTACCAAGAAATCTCCATGATAGGTTCATCAACATAAGTTGGAAATGACTTGAAGGCACACAACAACAATCACAACAAACAACTCCCATACCAATAGCACTCTCTCAGCCTCAAAGTCCAAAACTGGCCAAGAAATCTGCGTGCCAGGGTCACAAGTACCATAAAATACATATATATCTCATATAGTGTTTACATGTGTGCATCTGTATACACTATATGAGGTATATCAACTTATGAGGTGTGTGTGTGTATATATATATATATATATCTGTGTAAACACTATATGAGGTATATTAGGTGTGTGTATATATGGTATATATATATATATGTATGTGAATGTATACACTATATGAGGTATATACCATACTTATGAGATATGTGCATATATATGTACATGTGTGCATCTATACACTATATGAGGTAAATAAACATATGAGGTATATGTAGATATATATATATATATATATACCTGTGTAAACACTATATGAGGTGTTTGCATACGTGCTTTATGTATACATATATATAAACACACACAAATGCTGTGTATGTCTGTGGGATGTATATTATTTATCTCTCTGAGGGGAGCCTCACTGAGGCCTAGCGCCACTAAATTCCTCTCAGACTTTATCTGCCTCAAATAAGAATTCCTTCAAGCCACGCCCCCTCTCCTTGCGCCGCGCGCCCATTGGTCCGCCAGGCACTAGGCGGCGGCTGGCCCCGCCTTCCCTCAGCGCGCGCTCTTATTGGCTGCGGCGGCCGCCCGTCTTTTTTGAGGGCGAATCGGAGTCGCTGCTTCCGGTTCCGGCATGGAGAAGGAAAAGAGTGTGTTGTCAACAAGGACGGAGGAGGATGCAGAGCCCTGAGGGGCCTGAGCCCGCGACGGAGGCGGCATCAGGAGCCTCGCTGCTGCTAGGCCCCGCGAGAGGAAGCGGAGAAGGAGAACTAGGCCCAGCCCCGAGGAGGAGGGACAGCCAGGTGAGGCTCCACCCCTCCAGGAAGAGAACGCCGCCCTCATTGGACGGCTGGAGACAGACCACGCCCACTCGCTCTGCAGGGGGCGTGGCCGTCTGCTGGAGAGTCCTAAGGGGCGGGGACTATTCGAGACACGCCCCTCGCGCTCTGCCTTTTTAGGCACGTGTGTCACACTCTGCATTCCTTCCTTCCTTCCTTCATCATTTATTTTCCATTCAAACACGTGGCGATTAAAGCACTAGGTACAAAGGAGCCCGCTTTGGTTGCTGCACGGGGAAGCTGGAGTCACACTCTCTCAGCCTCAGAGGCAAAAATCCCCCCCGCAGAAGCCTTTCAGGATAGCTCTGGGCTGAAGGGCAGCTTTGCAAAGGGCTCGCCACAATAATAATAATAGTAATAATAATATTAATAATAATAATAGTAATTGTTGTAGAATCAGGAGCTGGGCTAAGCCCTAGCAACCATCGGTTCTTTGCAGAGCAGAAGTCAGTTGGGTCAGTTGCAAAACACAGTTGGTTTATTTTAGCCGGCAGACCCATTCCAAAGAATTTGGGGACCCCGGACAGAAGAAAAACGGTTGTCTTGATACACCTACAATTTAAAAATATAAAATTACAAATCAATACAATTGTAAAACGTTTAAAAACTTTTAAAATCATCGTCATTGCTACTCTGTTGTCCGTCGACGGTTCCGTTTTGTTGATCAGAACAAGTCAGACGGAAAGGCTCGCCGGAAGAGACCCGTCTTTAGTGCTTTTTAAAAGGCATCTAAGTTGGTCATAAGACGGATCTCTTCCGGGGGATCGTTCCATAATTCCGGAGCCACCACAGAAAAGGATCTGTTGGAGGCTGACATCCGTCTGGTATCCAGGCTGGTTTCCAGAAGATTCTTACCCGATGTTCTGAGGGCGCGGGGCCGATTGTACCGGAGAAGGCGTTCCTTCCTTAAACTTTCAGGCAATAGGAAATACAGAGTTCGGAATACTTTATAATGTTTAAGGGCTACATCTGCCCACCTTCCAAAGTCTCTCCTCTCCCAGGAGAAGATGGCCCCATGTACAGAGAGAATTATTATGGCTATAATGCCTAGGCCTCCAGCTGCAGCCTTGGAAAGGGCAAGCTGAAATGTCTCACTCTGAAACAGCATTTCGTTTCATCCCTTCTCACCCAGAAACCTTGCCAATGTGGTCACTCGGCATCTATTTGCTACCTTTGTAATAGTTAAGCCACATATATTGATTATTGAAATCAATCCATCACATCCCCCCCCCCCTTATGATGATTATCAATTACTCACATATTTGCGTAATCCCGTCATTATCCCATAGCTTGTTCGGGATACTGGCGTTTCCGCGTTGGGTCTCGTGTTGTCTGTAAACTGAACACAACACAAACTTGAGGAGCGGTTTTCGTTTCTATTGAGGCCTCTGTCTTCCGACTCACAAACTTTAGAACGCACGGCATGCATCAGCATCCTAGAAATACCACAACCGCCATAACGGAGCCAAACAAACCATGAACCCATTGACTATTAGGAAGCCAGCTTGTAAGCCAAGACCAGAACTCTCCAGATTTTTCATACTCTGATCTGATACTTCGGACTACATCATGAATCCGTTCCACCTTCTCATCCACTAACCCTGAATCGTTGACAAAACGACAACATTGTGGTGTTTAACCAAACACAAAGGCCTCCTTCCTTGCTGAGTAAATAGTCCAGAGCCAATTTGTGTTGGGCTAATCCTCCCTTTGCAGTGGAGTCTGCCACAATTTCTAAATGCGCTGACAGTTTTCTTACTCCAATACCAGGAATTCCAAGTCAAGATGGTTTCTTCATGGTTTTCATGGTTCGATAGGTATAGACGACCTGGCCTTAACGCCACTTCAAGAAAGGCTGCTGATTCTACAACGTAATAATATATAATATAATAATATAATCTACATATATTAAATAGCTGGTTTGGAAGGTCAACAGTTTGGAAATGGCTCCTAGTTTTAAGATTTTAATCCAAATTAAAGGAAGTACTGCGTTGAACAGTTTGGGGACAGTGAAACAAAACATATAGATTGATTGATGGCTAACCCACGAAGGATAGGGACGTTTCAATATAGTCAATAATTAATAATCTATAACAAAGTGACAAGAAAAGAAATTCCGAGTATTTATTTAACTAAACGCTCTTGTTTAGGGAGGCATCCCAAATTATTGGCTGTTAATCTGCTGCTTATTTTGTTTTTTATTCTATGCTATTTAGTATTATTTTAGAGAAATGTTTTAATCGTGTAACGTTACTGTTTTAGATCAGCGGTTATCAACCTGGTGGTCGGGCGATCCTTTCACAGGGGTCGCCTAAGACCATTGGCAAACACATATTTATGAAGTAACAACAAAATTAAATTTATGGTTGAGGGTCACCACAACATAAGTAACTGTTTTAAAGGGTTACAACAACAGGAAGGTTGAGAACCACTGATCTATACAGTCGATTTGTCTCTCTTTACTGCAGTCATCCGACATCACCTTCTTGGTGATTAACCTATTCCCTTTAACCTAGAATGGGACCAGGTTTAAAAACCCACTGTCCTTTTCACAGGAGCTGGAGAGAGAACCAGGCAAGCCACCCGAGGAGGATGCCTCCGTGAAACCCACCGAGGACAAGGCCCCCGAGGAGGAGGAGAAGCCTCTCCCGAAAGCGTCCTTGAAGGAGCCCAGTCTGGACTATATCCCCCTTGAAGGCGGTGGGGACGGTGGAGGAGGGGGACCCCCGCAGCCGGAGGTCAAGCCCCCCAGGAAAAGACCCCCGGCGGCAGAGTCCACCGAGCCCAGTCCCAAAAAGGCCAAGAAGAGCAGCCCCGATGGCATCAATACCGTCCCTCGGGAGGAGAAGCCAGGCAAGGAGGACGAGCAGCATCCCGAAGGCAAGGCTGATCAGGCCAAGCCAGAGAGTGAGGCTGAAGCCCTCAAGAAGCCTCCGGAGCCGGTGGAGGAGCCCAGTTTGAAAGAGGAAGCCTCTCTGAAATCAGAGGTGAGGGCCCCCTTCACTTACCCCACTTAGACCTTCTCTCCATGAGACCAACAGGGCTGCTCTCTTCAGGGGGTGAAACTGATCCAGGCATCGGTTCTAAATTTATTCATGAATGGAAACATTTTGGGGTAGGGGGTTCTTTATCATCTGAGTCTTGGACTAGGACTCTGGGAGACCAGGGTTCAAATCCTTGCCCAGCCATAGAAACCCACTGGATGAATGCTGGTCAGGACCTACTCTCTCAGTCTCAGAGGAAAGCAACGGTGGCAAACATCTGAATAACTCTTGCCAAGAAAAACGCACAATAGGGTTGCCATAAGTCAGAAAGGGAAGTGGGCACCACCTGTCTTTCTCTCTGACGCATGAACCGTGGAGGTTACGATTTTTCTCTTTCTTTCTCCCCCTTCCCTTATGATTCCCTTTTTCCGGTGGGGTGTGAAGTCTGCCCCATCAGGTCCTTCCAGCTCAGACTCTGCTTCTAAGCCCTCTCAGAGCTACAGCCAAAGTGCATTGCTGTTTGGAAAACCCAGGTGAGTCTCGATGTCTATTAAGCGTTACCTTCACTGAGTGCAGCCTCGTTTTATAGAGTTAATGCCAGTATGTGTATGGAAAATTAACTTCCAACTATGGGATAAATCCAATTTTAATCCCAGTCAGAGTAAACCCATTGAAATCAGTGGGGCTTAGATTTTCTTGACTAATATTCTATATGTTTCACTTGGTGTGTGCTGTTGGATTGTGCCTTGGGATAGGCCATAAAGAGTGTTTACAGGGAAGAAGTGAGGGAAGGCTGGAGCAATAATACTCAAAATGGCAGCCAATGGAACAGTGTTGGTTCGTGAGCCATTGGTTGCCAGTCTTCGGAGAGTTTCCAGGATAGAAAGAAACGGATTGTAGCCATAAATATGGTACCAATCCATGGCACATTGTGGGTAGAGGCAGTCTCCCCCATTAGACAGCATGAGGTGTACTGTACTAGAGGATATTTAAGTCCTTTTTGGGGCTGATTTTTTGTTTGTTTTAAATTGGGATTTTCTGGCAAGCCTCCATGTAATATAATTTCCACCCTTGCGGACAACGTGGTATTTTACAGAGTTTAAAAAGCAATCTTCTTTTCCTCTAGGCGTGTCCCTACCGCAGCCGAGTTTAGTTTCCGTATTGATTGGGGCAAAGATTTGGGGAAGAACAAAGATGGCGGCCAAAGCAGCACAAAGAAGCTGGAGAGCATGGAGCCGGGTGGACCTCCCTCCAAGAAGCTGTGGCCCTCAGAAGGAGAGGTCAAGAAAGGAAGCCTGCCCCAAATGAGCGAGAAACCTGATGCTAGGTTTGGGAGAAACCTTAATGAGACGCCCTTGTAGACAAAACAAGGTATGTCCCCAGAGATGTAACAAGCAATCCTTTTCTATTCCAGGTGTATCCCTACTGCAACCAAGATTAGTTTCCAGGCTGATCAGGAGAAAGATTTTGGTAAGAGTAAAGATGGCGACCAAAGCAGTGCAAAGACGTTGGATAGCTTGGAGCCAGGTGAACCTCCTGCCAGGCTGTGGCTTTCAGAAGGAGATGGCAAGAAAGGAAGCCTGTTGAAAATGAGCAAGGAACCTGAGGCCAGGTTTGGGGAAAAGCTCAATAAGAAGCCCTTGTAGACAACAAGCTATATCCCCAGAATTGTAACAAGCAATCCTTTTTTATTTCAGGGATATCCCTACTGCAGTCAACTTTAGTTTCCGTGTTGATTGGGACAAAGACATTGGTAAAAGCAAAGATGGCGGCCAAAGCAGTACAAAGAACTTTGATAACATGGACCTGGGAGGACCTCCTGCTGAGCTGCAGGACTCAGAAGAAGGAGACGGCGAGAAAGGAAACCTGGTGAACACGAGCAAGGAACCCGAGACCAGGTTTGGGAAAAACCTCACTAAGATGCCATTGTATACGATGTGGTATATCCACAGAGTTTAACAAGGAATCCTCCCTTGCAGGCATATTCCTACTGCAGCTGGTGGCCAAAGCAGTACAAAGCAGGACTGCAGCATGGAGCTGGGTGAAACTCCTGCTGAGCTTCAGAACTCAGAAGGAGACGGCGAGAAAGAAAGCCTGCCAAAAATGAGCCAGGAACCTGAGGCCATGTTTGAGGAGAACCTCAATAAGAAGTGCTCTAAAAAGAAGGTAAAGTTTATGCTGATGAGTTACTGACATTCCTTTTAACTGTTTGTTTCTCGTTAGCTTTTCACTCTGCTAGAGTAGAAAAACTGAAAAGGCATGGAGTATTATTTTTATATTGACAATGCAATGATCCTCCCCCACCCCCACCCCCCATAGATCAAGGATGGGAACATTGCATGGGCGGCATGCGGCTTCCAAGCCACTTTTTTGTGGGAGAAAATTTTAGTCTATTCACTCTCTTTAACTTCACATTGCACTTCTGTTTAATGAATTGATTTTTGTATTATATCCTTGCACCTCTGAGAACAGTAGATAAGGGCCCTTGGTATGCTTGAGCTCAGATCCACGGTGCCTGTGATAGCAACCATTATTCAAAGGCAGCAGTGTCCAGTGGTGGGATTAGACAAATAAAATCTCATGAAGTAACCATCTGTACAGTCCCTGCGATTGATGGCATAGCAGTGGGGCAGGAGGAAGTTTCATATCACCATTTTTCATAGCAGCATATTTCTCATGTTGAAGGACCGGACGTGTTTGTTGGGCCCACTGAAGGGTTTCCCAGAAGACATCGAGAAATACATGGCCACAAAGCCCCCGGACCTCGGAGAGAGCTGCGTCCACTTCTCGAAGTTTGGCAAGTGCCCTTATTGGGTTGCTTGCCGATTTGCCAATGCCCACTTAGGAGAGGGCTACCAGAACGTGGTCAACGAAGAGCTGTGGAAAAAGTGGGAGGGAAGGTGTGTAGTGAAGAACATGCTGATGAATCAAAGCTCTGGCAACAGGATACTGAAGGATTTTCCATTTACAAAGTCCTGGCAGTACATGTTCTGCATCAACAGTGCCTGTAAGGCAAAGAAGGCTGCATCTGCCATAAAGACTGGGACATCAGTCCCTCCTCCCTCAAGTCTCAAAACAGTTGGTGTCCTGACAGATGAAGACCTCATAACTCTGAGGCCATGTGAGAAAAGAAAGGTATGTAGACTAGGAAACAGAGCAGGCCATTTTATCCTGAGTTGTAGAGCTTGTCTCTCATTCTCCTCTGTCTGGCACCTGATCCCAGGTACAGAGGAGGCACAGAAGTTCCACATTGAGCCTTCATCCTTTGTATCAGAAACCTGTTTCTTTCTGGAATTTAAGAAGCAAAATGGTTCAGTCTAGAGCCAAATCTCCTAGGCAGCTTCCCCCTGGAGGTGTCCCTTCCAACTCTGTCAGGGACAGTTGTGATGAATCCTCCATCATCCCAGCTGCTTTTAAAGTGTCCTGGTTTCTCTCTCCTCCTCCCATTTTTCCTCTTAGTCCTCAGCTTAGTTGAGGCAAAGAGAACTCAATAAGTGCAAAAGCAGTTTGCATTCCATTCACTCAGGAAGAGAGGAGGAGACAAAACGTTGCCTTTCCAAGTAGTCTCAAGAAAAAGCAAATTGCTGCAGCCTCTCCTAGTTTGAGGAAAGAGGGGATTGATATTTTTAATTAATAATGCTTGCCATCTTCACCCCACTCTGCTTTTACTTGGCCATACGTCCTAATTTTCATCTGGGAAATGTTGAAGGTATATTGAGGTGGGTAGTTCAGCAACTTCTCTGAGAAGATATGATTTACAGTTATGAGGAGAGCAGGGATTCTGCTGAAAGACCCATTTGGGAGCATCTACCTTCTCTGCTTCATTTCATTTTCTCATCCCTGATATGGTGGAGATGCTCATCTATGTCCTAACCAAGTGCTTTTTGGAAAGAGAGAAATTATTCTCCCCTTAAATCTTGTTTGAAAAAATATTATCCTACTTTAGAGTCACGTAGAAGTTTGGTCTGCCTCTAATTCCTCACTCCACCCTTTCTTCTTTTCTCTGCTCTTTTGTTTCCTTGTCTTCCACAGCTTGATCTTCAGGGCAAGCTTTATTTGTCCTCGTTATCAAGGGTAAGTTAGTGTTCTGTTTGCCCTAAGGGAATTTTGCTGTCTGATTAAAACTGAACCTCAGTATATCGGTTGGGAAACCACAGGGATAGAGGGAGAGAGCAGCAAAGATTTGGAAGGACAGGTAACCCTTGTCACCAACAGCCGTATTTGGGATTCAGCTTGCTCCTAATAGCAAACACGAGCAGTGAGCCCTGACAGAAATGAAGCCCGAACAGGGCCACTGAGGGAAGTGGGTGGGAAAGAGAGCTTTGAATAAGTGTAGAAAATCTATCCTAAAAACGAATGCACCCGCAGCAATTCCTCTCCCCTACCCTGCAGTCCTTAAAATGGTGACTATCTATCTCAGCAACCTATGAAAAAAGCTTTGGTTTTTGGAATGATTCAGAATTCCAGATAAGGGAAAGTCAATCTGTTTTTCCTTACCCTGCGGGGTGGGATCCATGTAAACCATGACAGAGCAATTGATTTTGTCCCTTCTCTTGGATTTCAGTGTGGCTCCCTCCCCTTCCGGAGGATATGCAAGCAGTTTGGAGCGGACATCACCTGCGGCGAGATGATCCCTTGTGTGTTGGCATCAGATCAGATCCCGGGTGCCACGGCATATCTGCACCGCCATGAAACGGAGGATCTCTTTGGCATCCAGGTAGCTCAAGGGGTTGAGCTCACCCCATAGCTGAGTCTTAATACCTCTTTTCTTTCTCTGCATTCCCTCTCAAAATGATGACAGGAAGAGACTTCCTGTTGCCATTTTGAGAGGGACCACAGATGAAGACAATGGTATATGAGGGAACTTCCCTCCTCTTACAGGCCCAATTCTCAATATCCTTCTTGGATATCCTTCCTGGTTTGTCAATACCCTTCATGAACTGGATACAGCATTCCAGGTGAGGTCAGACTGAAGCCGAACAGAGGGGGGCTATGGCTTCCTTTGATCTGGTTGCTAAACTCCTGTCCGTAGCACATGCAACCTCATTGCCTTTTGGGGTCCAGCCAGCCAAAGCAGAGTTTGTGACCAGCTCTTGTGAGATAAATGACATAAATGAAGTAGTTACTCATTAGGGTTGCCTGAATGGGCATAAAAGTGGGGAAAGCAGACTTCTTAGGCTTGCCTTTGTTACTTGGTGTGACACCTCCAGGTGTGCTTGATGTGCTTTTGTGAGCTTGCCATTCAGGCCTCTCTTGACTGTCATCCTCCTATTTTGCAGCTTCAAGAAACGACTACCAAAAAAATGGTCAGATACGCAGAGCTGCTCAACGAGACGTCCCAAGTGGATTTTGTGGAAATTAACGCCGAGCACGCCAATGTTATAAATTATTTCAAGGTAGCCAGTTGCATTCCTAAAACATCTTGATAGTGCACAACTCTTTTGTGTTTTTATTTCTGGGTAGGAATCTGTTCGGTGTCTAAGGAACCTTGGAGGGCTTTATGCTTCCTGACACTCCCAAAACCACTTGGGAGGAGTCATGCCTTATAAGGAAAGACTTGGGGAGCTGGGGATGTTTAGCCTGGGGAAGAGAAGGTTAAGAGGTGATATGATAGCCCTGTTTAAATATTTGAAGGGATGTCATATTGAGGAGGGAGCAAGCTTGTTTTCAGCAGCTCCAGAGAACAGGACACGGAACAATGGATACAAGCCACCTCAATATTAGGCAAAACTTCCTGACAGTAAGAGGTGTTTGACAGTGGAACACACTCCTTCCTTGGAGATTGTGGTGGAGTCTCCTTCCTTGGAGGTCTTTAAGCAGAGGTTGGATGGCCATCTGTCAATGGGGATGCTTTGATGGAAAATTCCTGCATGGCCAAACGGGGTTGGACTGGATGGCCCTTGTGGTCTCTTCCAACTCTTCAGTTCTATGATTCTATGAAAATGTGGCAAAATTCCCTACAGTCCAGAATGGTGGGATGGAGTGTAGAAGGTTTCTTGTTAGACCGTACAGTCAGGGGGCCCACATTTGTGGCTTTGATTTTTTTTCAGATTTGATTAATATGTTCTCTAGAAACCTCTAGATCCTCCAGCATGACTCTTCTGAAGGTTGATCACAGAGTCACACGTCTGAACCTAGAGATTGCTAGAGAAAACACTTCTCTAGGCATTTGTAGGCCCTCCAGCATGATTCTATGGTCAACTGTCAGCAGATGCTGATCATAGAGTTGCACCAGAAGATCTAGAGATTCGTAGAGAGGGGCTTCTCAGGTTAAAAAAAAAGTGGTTATTTTATTTGTGTTTTTCCCACTTCCTTGGGGGTCCTCCACAAAGGTGGAGGGCTCAACATAGTGAGAAAGCACTCATGTTCTTTGAGAGCATTCATCAGCTGTGTCTCCTTTTTCCTTTTTGTCTTTCAGGGGGGAGACTCAGGGGACAAGTCCTTAATGAGCTATCCTGGTTTCTTTGAAAGCATTGTCCGCGGCTTGGACTACGTAAGTTAGGATGAGTTTCAGGCTGGCAGAAACCTCTCTTAATCTCATTTCCACATTCTGTCCACTTTTACGTTCTCTGCACTTATTTCCGCCTCTGTGGCCCATCCATCAGGGTGATATGCTGTCAAAGGGGAAAGGAGCAGAGCCTTCTCTGCTGTGGCATCCTAGATAGGGAACGCTTTGCCCTTGGAGACCTGCTGTTAATCTCTCACCAAGTGAAGACATGGTTATTGACGAACGTTTTCTTGTCCTAAATGATTATACTACGCTGGCTCTCTTGGAAAGAAGTCCTCAGCCAGAGCCAGCATGGTCAGATCTTTAGACAGAGGGCAGTATAGAAATATTTTTCTGTATCCTGCCCTGATTGCTCGCTCAGAGGGGCGGGCTAGAAATAAATTATTATTATTATTATAGGGATCCCTGAAAAGGGGGCTCATTTTTATTCCTCAGCTCTTGAACAAACCTTTTGGGGATTAGGAGAAAACTGGCTCAGATTTTATTTGAAGCAGTAAACTGGTTCCTGCCTGGCGTTTCATGTTGCATCATTTTTCTCTTTTGTTGCCAGGTCTTGGATGTTCCCGTGACAGTGAAGCTCAAGACTGGTGTAGATAATACAACTAGGCTGGCTCACACCCTGATTCCCAAACTCCGGGACTGGGGAGTTTCTATGGTCACGGTATAGTAGCCATCCTGTCTCTTTCCTCAAGCCTCCTTTGAGTGCTCTGAAGGTGATTGGGTTAAGGTGACTGTCTGAATGAGGGACCCGGTTGTCAATGAGAGACATCCAAGATCCTCTGTCACCAACAGCACAATAAGAGCTGTTCGACAATGGCACACACTCCCTCTGAAAGTAGTGGAGTCTCCTCCTTTGGATGTCTTTCAATTGAGACTGGATGGCCATCTGTTGGGGTGCTTTGATTGTGAGTTCCTGCATGGTAGATCGGACTGGATGACCCTTGGGGTCCCTTCCAGCTCTGTGGTTCTCTGATTCTCTTTCCCTAAAAACCTGAGGGCAGATAAAGTCTCCTTGATGGAGTCCGTCTACTTCTGATGGGATCTTCCTCCCCCCCCCCCACCGTTGCGTTCCACTTTACTGAGCACTCTCATCTTTTCCAAAAAGTCCCATTGTTTTATGATGTGTCCAAAGTGTAGTAGCCCCTGTTTAGTCAGGTACATGGAGGTTCAAGTGCAGGTTTTTGTACAGATCTATTCTATGGGAATAATTCCACTCCTCTGGCCCTCTTAGCTGCATGGCCGGTCATCAGAGGGCTTGTACCAAAACCTGGCAGACTGGGAATACATAGGAGAATGTGCAAAACTCTCTGCCCCGATGCCTCTTTTCGGTAGGTAGTTTTTATACCACTTTTTCTTCCTTTCTTTGTATTGTTTGGACCAAGGCATGATGGACCTGTGGCTGGCTGCTCTTCTCCTCCTTCGGAGGCTAGAGCGACAGCAGTTGGAATATCCTAGGTTGACATTTTACTTCTTAAATATCCATATTTAAAAACAAAGAGGTCCTCTGAGCTCCTAAAGGAAAATTAGACAAATGGGCTTGCCAGTAGCAAGCAGGATAAAGGATGGAGTGCAAATCAGAAGGCATCTGATGATTAGAGAGGAAGCCGAGTGTACGTTCTGATCTATGCTGCTTGGATGTGCTTTTCACAACTGAAAATTTTAGCATTTTCTGCTAATCCCTGTTTTCTTCCTTCCTTCTGACCCAGGAAATGGGGATATCTTCTCTTTCGAAGATGCCATTCGGGCCATGGAGACGGGTGTTTCAGGGATTACAATTGCTAGGCAAGTGCTGCTTCCTACAATATCTGAAAAAGAAAATGATGCATTAATGAGTAGTTGGGGAAAAGCATCCCAGTGGAGAACAGCACTGTTTATTTTCCCTCTTTCATAATCAGGCTCTTCCAGAGATTCTCTGCTCTGAATGCCTGATTCTCCAGGTGAGGACTTTTTCTCTTCGTCTCACCACCATCACCAGACAGGGCCTTCTCAGTAGTTGCACCAAGGCTGTGGGACTCTCGCAGCACGTCCGATTGCCATTTTTAGGAATTCCCTTCTGCCTGCAGGCCTTTGGTTTTGAACTTGTGGCTGCAGATACTGATCTTAACTGAGAAGGCCCTGTCTTGTTAAACTCCCCCATCATAGTGGCTCATCTAGTGGCAGAACGCCCCTCCTGCAGATCTCCATTTTGAGGAGTATATAGGCAGTGGCAGTATAAAGCAGGTGTATATTAGCAGGGGCATACACGTGAAACTGAAAACTTTAGAAGAATGCAGGTGCCCATTTCCAAAATGGTGTTCCTTCTCCCTTTCGTCCTAGTAATTCCTATTCCTGACTTATTCCAGGGCTGCTCTCGTCAAGCCTTGGATCTTCACCGAAATCAAAGAGCGGCGGCACTGGGACATCTCCGCACGGGAACGGCTAGACATGCTCAAAGACTTTACGGACTTTGGCCTGGAGTACTGGGGATCGGACACGAGGGGTGTGGAGCAGACCAGAACTTACCTGTTGAGTTGGCTTTCGTTTCTCTGCAGGTTAGCAGATCCTTTTGGGCTTCCTGCTAAACTCCCCCATAGAGTATCAAAGGCTGGCCCTGGTTTGCTTTGGCTAAATAAAGCCTCAGTATCTGAAGCCTCTTTGGGGTGGCTGAGTGGTTTGAGCATTGGGCTAGGACTCTGGGAGGCCAGGATTCACAGGCTACTTTCAGAAAACATTGTAACAAGCAGCAACAACAACACTTTTACATTGCACCACAACAAGAAACAGCAAAGAAATACTTTTTTAAAAATTATGCAGCTTGAGTCTGCTTAGGATTTTGGAGATTTTTTTGGGGGGGGGTGGAATATAGGTACATAAGGAGATATCTTGGAGATGGGACCCAACTCTAAACACAAAATTCATTTTATGTTTTGTATATGCCTTGTATACATAGGCTGAAAGTAATTTTGCACACTTTTTATAACTTTGTGCATGAAACAAAGTTTGCATACATTGAACCATCAGAAAGCAAAGGTGTCACTGTCTTAGCCAGTCATGAAAAGTGTTTTCTTTTTTTGAATATATTAGATTTTGGCCTTCTAGATAAGAGAGACTTCATCTATATCCTAAGATTGGAGGTTTAGATTAATTGAAAATCCCAGTAGCATTGGAAATTGTTTTTTCCTTTGTTTCTTTGTTATTTCTCTCTCTCTTGCTTCTTTTTGGCAGATACATTCCAGTTGGATTACTTGAACGCCTCCCTCCAAAAATGTCTGACCAACACCCTGGCATTTTGTATGGAGACTACCTGGAAAACTTAATGTCAAGCGAAATGATCAAAGACTGGGTGAAGATCAGGTAATAAGGGGCACTACATCTCAGCCAATGTTTTTGATTTGGTATGTTAATCATGGAGAAGCCTTGTCTGGGGAAGAGCGATATTGAAACAAATGGGGTTTTTCATTTTGAGACTCTGTTGCAAACCAGAAGAATAAAGGGACCATTAGCAGGGATGGGGAAGACTCCATGGGTGTGATCCAGTGCCAAGGGATGAATCTTGAAGTTAATCCGCTGAACATGCAGTGAACTAGGGAGCTTCCAAATTCTACCCCCAGAGGGAAAACATTGCAGCAGTCAGGCCGAGGGTTTACAAAAGGAATATGATGGAGGGATGTCCTTTCCTTTTCCTCTTGGGTTAGGCATGTTGTAGTTGTGCCTGCCTCTCCTCCTTTCTCTCCAAGGCCAGGATGATAGCAGCCAAGGTGGAAGGAGGGCCTTCCATCTCCCCAAAAATGGCACCATACTGTACCATTGAAAAGTGTTGTATTAGTGAAGCACTCTAGAATGAAGGGCCTTAAGGGGGGTACTCTTTGCAAGCTGAGACAGTGGATGGATCCGTCGATGGATGGATGGAGGGGTGCAAAGATGTGCAGCCATATTGGGGGGTTTAAGTAGCTCTGCTGCCCCAAAGTGAAACAGAGCAAAATCTTTGAAAAGGCACTAAGCTATAAGTTATTTCTTGTTCTTTCCAGGGCTCTCCTTACATAGCAAAGAGAGAGAAAGGATCTGTCACTTGCTCAGTATTGTTGCTGATGCGTGATACTGGAAGAATCAGATCTGTACACTAATATTTTTGTCTTTTTTCTTCTTCTTCTTCCAGTGAGATGTTTTTAGGTACAGTTCCGGATTATTACCGTTTTGCACCGATGCATGATGTCGATGCATACCTCAGGAAGCTGTAGTGAAGCAAGACCTTAATGCTGCCTCTGCTTGAGGTGTCCATGTACATGTTGTGAATCCTTCATTTCCAGGCATTAAAAAGGTGTTATGTTTATGTATATGTGTGCGAGCGTTCTTGCCAGATTTAAGTGTCTTTAAATAGCTCTTGTTGGGCAAAAGCTTTTTGTAATGAAAAATAAAGATAAAATGATACATGTATTAATGACACAGTGTATAGCAGATATAAAAATGGAAGTAAACCCATTTTTACCATGCACAATTCAGGTAGGATGGGGATATATGTCTAGAGGTGTATCGTCTAATACAAAAGTCAGGCTTCTCTGCGCAAGCTGGACAATGAAGAAAGTGGATAGGAAGAAAATCAACTTATTTGAGATGTGGTTTTCCAGATACTGTGGACTAGTAAAGAGAGCATAGTGATTTGGGAGTTGGACTAGGCCACTGGGAGGCCAGAATTCAAATCTTCATTCAGACACGGAAACCCACTGGGTGACCTTGGACAAGTCACACTCTCTCAGCCTCAGAGAGAGGCAAATGCAAACATCCGCTGAACAATTCTTGCCCAGAAAATCCAGTGTTAGGATCAACTTGGGGTCGGCTTGAAGGCAGACAACCATTCATAAAAACCACATTCTTGAATAAAAGTAGGCTATTATAATTATAAATGTATTCATATGTATGTAATGCTATGCAATAGGCCCTTGTTATCCGCTGGGGTTTGTTGCAGGATCCCCCATGGATAACAAAATCCGTGGATGCTTGAGTCCCATGAATTACAATAGGGTAGTAAAATGGTGTCCCTTATATAAAATGGAAAAATCAAGGTTTGCTATGTGGAATTTATAGGGTTTTTTGGAACATTTTCAAGCACTAAATTCTTGAATCCATGAATTAAAAAAATCTATGGATAAGGAGGGCTGACTTGTATACATATATATATCTGTGGTTGTGGTTGCCTTAATTCGGAAATGGCTTGAACGCACACAACAGTAGTTAATAAACACACACTATGGAATAAAATGACATTTATTATAATATGCCCATATGTAATGCTGCATATGCATTTTTCTTAGGGTTGCCATAAAGTCGGTGTTGAAGGCGCACAAGAATATAACTCAACACACACACACACACACATTGTAGATATATATGTATTTTCTGTTATTTTTTTCCAGGTTATGGTGACTCCTGTCATGGAGTTGCCTTGACAAGATTTATTCAGGAGTTTTTGAGGCTGAGAGAGTGTGACTGGCCCAAGGTGTCTGCATAAACAGTGAAAATATAGATGTATTTACATACAATTATATATATATCAATAATATATTATATATATCTATATATAATATATTATATCTATATCTATATAAAACATTACACATATATATATATATATATATAAAATATTATATTATATATATATATATATATATATAAATAACATATATATATATATATATATGTATATAATTGGTGTTTTTCTATGTGTTTATAGTGCTGGGTTAACATGGCTTGCTTTACAATTTCTCCCCTCAGAAATTTCCCCTCAGAAAAGAGATTTTATCATTTTAAGGCGCCTTCCTTCCCGCCCATTTTAAGACCCCGCCCACTTCCAAAGCCACGCCCCTCCTCTCATTACCCTTCTCCGTAGAGGTGAAAGGCTAGAGAGGCCCAAGAGGACGCTCTAGCCCTCCAACTCTATGGCCATAATTTTAGCTAACGAGAAACCAGTGCAATAGAGAAGGGACGGCAAGAGCGTTTCCGGTGCGGGCAGGAAGTACTGGCGATGGGGGCGCTCTAGCCGCCGCCGTCTATGCTCCTCCCATGCCTTTTCCCTCCAGCCTTGTGGGAAGTGAACAGAGTCTCAGCCTCAAAAACTCTCCCTGCCATGGAGGCCAGTGGGGTGGCCCCCATCAGAGCCCAGTGAGTATTGGGGAGCCCCCCACTTGCTTCTCCCCCAAACTTTCCATCCTCCCCCATTCATTGTTATTAACATTATTACTATTATTGTTACTGTTGTTGTTGTTTTGTTGTTGTTCAAGATCCTGAAGTGCAAAGGAGTATCACTGGATGCTAACTTAAGGACTGTCCATGCATTTCCCATTTATGTATGATTTTGTGCACAAAGAGAGAGTGTTCCTTTCTATTTTGGACTACAATTCCCAGAATCCCCTAGCCAGGACAAGCCATTGTCTAGTGAGACTAGAGCCCTAGAGCTGTGCTTCAAAGTCAGAATAGTCCAGTCCATCCTATTTCCCATTTCTGTGTATGGTTTTTCTGCATTAACCTAAAGGGAAAGGTCCTTTTCTCGGACTATAATTCCCAGAATCCCCTTAGCCAGACCACTATCTAGTAAAATCCTCTGAGTTATATTTTTTCCTATCCTATTTTCATCCTAGTAATCATTTTAATTATCTCAGTTTTGTTTCGTTATAGTTATTGTTAAGTTGTACTTGTTGTTGTTGTTGATTTAGGGTTAAGGGAAGGGGGATTGTGGGATTTTATTCTATTGTATTATATGGATTTTACTGATGTAAGCTGCCTCGGTTTTGTTGGGGATACTGGGCTGGAAACAAAATTATTATTATATACCCACGTTGCGTATCAAAGTCATAATTGCTCCATCATATTTCCCAATTTTATATATGGTTTTTTTGTCTGTTTAACGTAGAGGAATAATTCTTTTTTTTGGACTATAATTCCCAGAATCCCCCAAACAGCGCATTGTCTTCTAGGAGGACCCTCGGAGCTATATTTTCCATTAAGAAACATGGCCTACCAAAGTCAGACCCATCGAGTCCGTCGTATTTCCCGTTTCTATGGATGGTTGTGAAAGATGGAAGCGAACCAATTCATTTCAGATCTGGTGCTGAGGAAGAATCCTGCGGATCCCCTAGATTGCCAAGAAAGACAAATAAAGGGATCCTGGAGCAAATCAAGCCTGACCTCTTCCTAAAAAACCAAGATGGCTAAACTAAGGCTGCCTTACTTTGGACATTTCACGAGAAAACAGGACTCCCTTGAAGACACCCATAATAGGCTTCTGGTCCCCATTAATCCATATCCTGCAACTGTCCCAAATTGTTAGCGACAGTCCAGGTTTTCTGGGCCAAGAATTGTAGTCCAGGGGCCAGTTTGCTGCCATTGCCTTCCTTTGAGGCTGAGAGAGTGTGACTCGCTCAAGGGCGTCCAGTGGGTTTCCATGGCTGAGTGGTGATTCGAACATAGTCTTAGTCCAACATTCAAACCGTGCCGTGATTCCCAAACTCTGGTCCTCCAGGTGTTTTGGACTTCAGCTCTGAGAAGCCTCATCCATTTTGGTCAATGGTCTGGGATTCTGGGAGCCGAAGTCCAAAATAACTGGAAGGCCAAAGTTTGGGAAGTTTGCGACCACACTGATTCTTTGAAATACGATGGATGCAGCATGGAAAGTGTAGCAATATGTAGGCTTCTTAAACCCTTTACCCATCTCCATGTTGGCATTTTCCTTCAAAAAGTTTCTTTGAACAACTAAATTTTTCTTTTTCCTCTAGATACCTTTCTACGAAAGAAGAGTTTCATGCCTACTTTGACCGAGGAGGAGAGCTGCAGAGTGGCGAAGATGGTGAGAAGGATGAGCCAGAGAAGAAAGCTGTCGGCGACCAGAGCGAACCTCCTCCTGCCAAGCGTCAGAAGCTGGAGGAAGATGGAAACCAAGAAGAAAATCTGGCGGAAGCGGGGAATGAAAATAAAAACAAGCAAGAACGGAAGAGAGCCCGGGGGCAGAACAAGAGCCGCCCTTGTATGAAGCCCGCTAACTATGAGACGAACCGGCTGTGCCCCTCGGTTGTCCAGGTAAAGCAGAAGGTGTTGAAAGTGTGACCTCTGGGGCATGTATGGCTCTCAGAGATAAATTCTGTGGCCTCTCTGTAGGGATCCAGTTTTGGTGTTCTGTGTTCCTTCCACAATGAATCATGATACAGCGGGGAGCTGTTTCCTTTTCCAGTTTTTGGTGGTTCATGACGAGGCAGCTCTCCAATTTTCCATGGCCCTTGCTTCTCCTTGCTCCTCTATAGCAGGATGTGGGTACCAAGGGTCAGCGAACCCCACAAACCTCTTATGGACCTCAACACTTGGCCACCCCACTTACACATAGTCTCAAATTTCTCTGTTTTCCTTTGCAGTCCCTCTCAAAATGGGGTTCCTGTTGCCATTTTGAGAGGGGCTGCAGAAGAAAATGGAGGTGTAGGGTGTTAGTACCAGGGTTCTGGGGTACTTACGGGAGTGAGTATTTTGGGGTGTGTTCATATGTTTGAGGTACTTTCTACACAGTTTGGAGGCACAATTGTTATAGGATGACAAACTTACCCTCCAAATCCTGCCAAAAGATTTTTTTTTTAATGGGGGGACTGGTGGGGGATTTCAGAGGCCTGAAAAGTAGGGTCCTGAAAAGAGCCACAAAGTGTCCACCCCTGGCCAACGACAACACTTTTCTCTTCCCTCAAAGGAACGCACAGACAAATGTTTCTTTGGCTCACGGTGCCGTTTCCTCCACGACGTCAAAGAATACATGGCCACAAAGGCCCCAGACCTCGGGGATAGCTGCGTGCTCTTCAAAACCTTTGGCAAGTGCATCTATGGGCCCACGTGCCGGTTTGCCAGCTGCCATTTTGGGGAGGACCTCAAGAACGTCGTTGATGCGGAGCTGCAGAAACAGTGGGAGGGGAAGGCAGTGGTGAAGAATGGGCTGAGCAAAGAGCTTCAGCAACAGCTGCGGAAGAAGAAATTCCCCTTCGACAAGTCTCAGGAATATCTTCGCCGCCTTGGCAAGAATAACCGTGCACCTGGGTCTGGGAGCAAAGCTTCCACAGGAGAGACAGGGACGCCAAACTGTACTTCGTCCAAAGAAAGTGTGGACCTCAGCCCTTCGGACGTGGAAGTGCCAGACGTCACCCTTTCGTCGCAGAACGAAAAGGCCTCGTTGTTGACTACGGAGGATTCAGATCATCCGGCAGTTCTGGAGCAACCGGTTCTCAAAACATCCGGCACTGTGACAGATGAAGACGTTGTGAAGCTGAGGCCATGTGAGAAGCGAAAGGTATCAAGCGCAAATAAGGGGTGGCCAATTGCCTAGGGAGAGAGGGCCATTTATCTTCCCTGTATCTTCCTTTTAACTGCTTTAAAATTAACTTACTTCAATTTATTATTGTTTTCAGTTGCGTGTTTTAATTTGTTTTTAACGTTGTTGACCATGTGGTTACATTTTACGTGTTGATCTTTTGTATATTTGTAGCTATATGGTATTTGTTTCAGTTTGTTAGATGGTTTTGGGAGAAAAAGCATGATATTGACATGGATGATGTTGTCAAACATTGAGTAACTGCAGAGCTTTGAAAAGGTATTTTGGGATACAGCTTCCCAAAAATCCCTGCCAGCATAGCAGGGATAGTTCATAATACCACACATAGGTTCTAATACCACTTCTATACCTCAGTTTTCTCTTTCTCTTCTGTTTCCGCTTCTGTCTTCCAGCTGGATCTCAATGGCAAGCTTTATTTGGCTCCTTTAACAACGGTAAGTAGATGGAAGAGAGGCAGCGGGGTGTAATGGTTTGAGTGTTGCACAAGGACTCTGGAGACCAGCTGTGGAAACCCACTAGGTAACCTTGGGCAGGTTTCACACACTCAGCCTCAGAGGGAGGCAAAGACAAAAAACTCCTATGAACAAATCTTGCCAAGAAAAGCCTTGTGATAGGGAGGTCTGACTTGACCATGGTGTCCTTTTTCTCCCTTTCTGTGGCATTCAGTGCGGCAACCTCCCTTTTCGGAGAATCTGTAAGCGCTACGGAGCAGACGTCACCTGCGGAGAGATGGCTGTATGTACGAATTTGCTCCAGGGACAGTCGTCTGAATGGGCTTTGCTGAAGCGGCACCACACTGAAGACCTCTTTGGCGTCCAGGTAAACATGAGTGGGCAACCTCGGTGGGTCTGGGGCCCAGTTTTCTCTCCTTGGGACCCTCTCTGGACTGCACAGTGTCAAAATGCTCAGGGTGAGACTGCCATAACCACTCTATATAAATTAATTTAATATAAATTTCAAAAAGCAAACCTTTGGTTTTACTATTTTATATAAGTGACACCATTTTACTGTGCCATTGTATTTAATGCGATTTGAGCATCTATTGATTTTAGTATCTATGGGGGATCTTGGAACGAGATCTCAAGAGACACCACTATACTTCTTCTTTTCTACATATGTGTGTGTGTGTGTGTTTGTGTGTATGTATTAAATGGTATGTCTTTGGCAGGGCTGACTGTTTTTGGCTATTGTATTACTTGTAAAGTGCCAGGTACATTGATGGCACTATATAAAATGATGATGATGTCTGTCTACAGTTGGAAGGAGCATTTCCAGACACCATGACCAAGTGCGCAGAGCTTCTCAACTGGACCATCGAGGTGGATTTCGTAGACATTAATGTTGGTTGCCCCATTGACCTCATATATAACAAGGTAGCCAGTTCCTTGCATTCGTAAAATTGCCTGGTCTGTAAAATTTGTTTAGTGCCACTCATGTGTAAAGAACAAAAGGAGAGCAAGTACCTCAAGGTACATCAGGTCTACAAAGGACAGGGGGACCAGGGAACTGTTTCCCCATTCTGATTTTATTAAATTTAAATTTGATTGCCAAGGACTTTTTTGGTGGGGTGGAAAAGATAATGCCAGTGGACTGTATCCTTCACTACCATGCTCTTCATTTTCTTCCTAGGGTGGAGGTTGTGCTTTAATGACCCGCACGAACAAGTTCCAACAGATAGTCCAAGGCATGAATTATGTACGTTTTAGGGGGGCAGGGATTTCTCCAAGTGTGGTCCCATCCTTTTCTTCCCATCTTGTCTGTTGCTGCTCTGACCCCATGGCTCTCAGCCGATGGGGTACATATGCCAAAGAGGCAATACATTAGTAATCATGGGCATGTGCAGGGTTTTTATGGCACTAAGATTCTGCATTCCCACAATTCCCGTGTGGGAGAAAATGGAACCTGCCCAAGCTCACCCAGTAGGTTTCTGTGGCTGAGCAATGATTCGAACCCTGATCTCCCAGAGTCCCCATCCAGCACTCAAACCACTACACTATGTTTGTTCTCAGAGTCTTATCCTCGCCTTATAATCTTATCGTCTTTCCATGCCAGGTGTTGGATGTGCCTTTGACCGTCAAGATCCGAACCGGCGTGCAAGAGAAGACCAACTTGGCTCACAAGATCATCCCCAACCTCCGGGAATGGGGGGCGGCTTTGGTCACGGTAAACCACCTTATTTGGTCCACATTTGAAGGAGAAAGAGTCCGTTCATTTCCCATGTGCAGATTCCCTATGGCATTATATCTGATGCTCTGTATACCAGAGCGATAGTGCCTTTTCCTAGCTGGATAAGAGAAATGTTTTCCTACTTACATTTTACATCCTCCAATGCAGTGAGTGCAAGGAGGCTTTTACTCATTCCAACTTTTATCAGCACACAGCCCTGCAAGGTAGGTCAGGTTATAAGAGACAGGGACCATCCTGTGAGTTCCCTTAGCTTTGGTTAGGTTTTGTCTCCATTGTCCTATATCTCTGGTTCCCCTGCCCTAGCCCAACCAACCACAAAATGTCTTCTTTTCCTTCTGTTAGCTTCACGGCCGGTCAAGAGAGCAGAGGTACACGAAGGTGGCGGACTGGGAATACATCTCGGAGTGTGCCAAAATTGCCAGTCCGATGCCTCTTTTTGGTAGGTCATTTGCAGGGTTTGCTTTTCTTCATTTCTGTTCAGCCAGTTTCAGCCCATCTGCTTTTGCTTCTCATTTGGATAAACTGACTTAAGAAATAACAGCACCTAAAGAAGTAATTAATACAGACAAATTTGTGAGTAAATAGCCTGCCATTGTTTACGTTTGCACATATAGAATCATCCAAATGTAAATCTCTGTCAGCTCCCTTAAAGTACTGGAAAAATCCTTTCTAACCAGGACAAATCTTGCTAATTTTTGAGTGTGTTTGTGGAGGATTTAGGAGAGTTGGTTCAAACAAGAACGTTCAGTTTCTCTTTGTGAACCTCTTCACTGTTACTGATCTGTTCTTGTACTTTCTTCTTTGTCAGATCAGTTTGCCTTTAAAAGGTTTAACTTTTGACCTAGGATAGCATTAAGAATTTTAGACACAACCTGTCCAGAGTGGACAGATTAGCAGAAATCACACCTTCCTTTGTGGTATCTGAAGTATATTTTGATAGCTCAAGTGGTAACATTTCCCTTCTGAACCCCACCCCTCCTTTACTTATTCACTTCTTTTTGGCCCAGGAAATGGGGATATCTTCTCTTTTGACGATGCCGATCGAGCCATGGAAACTGGCGTTTCGGGGATTATGATCGCTAGGCAAGTGTCTCCTCTTTCTTTCAGCCTCTTGTCAGAAATGTACCTGCTTATGGAAAGAGAGTCTCCCTGAGAAAGTAGTTTCAGAGGCCAAGATGAAAGCCTTCTCCATGTAGTTTGTGATTCCGGTTTCAAGAAGAAACAGGTTAATGGGAGGATTGCAGGAATCATACCCTTCCTCCCAAAGTCCCACTAGTTTGTTATCGGGCACAAAGCAACGTGAGTTTAGGGGATGTTGTTGTCGGTGTTGTTATGTGCCTTCAAGTCATTTCTGACCTAAGGTGATCATAAGGTGAACCTGTCATGGACTTTTGTTTCTCAATTTGTTCCAGAGGAGGTTTGCTATTGCCTTCCCCTGAGGCTGAGAGTGTATGACTTACCCAAGGTCACCCAGTGGGCTTCATTGCCAAGCTGGGAATCCAGCCCTGATCTCCAGAGTCATAGTCCAACGTACAAACACTATACCACACTGGCTCATTTAGGCTGTTTATCCCAGGCTTATTTCTTCTTCTTCCTGTCCACAGAGGAGCGCTGATCAAGCCTTGGATCTTCACCGAAATCAAAGAGCGGCGCCACTGGGACATCTCCTCCTCCGAGCGGTTTGAGATCCTGAAGGACTACACCAACTATGGCCTGGAGCACTGGGGGTCAGACACGCAAGGCGTGGAGAAGACCCGGAAGTTCCTGCTGGAATGGCTTTCATTTCTTTGCAGGTAACAGCTCCTGCTAGACCCCTGGATGCTCAAGTACCATGAGGAACTAAAAGTGGTGTCCCTTATATAAAATGGCAACATTAAGGCTTGTTTTTTAAAAAAATTTCTTTTGGAGTATTTTTGAGCCATGGATGGTTGAATCCATGGTTGCTGAATCTGTGGATATGGAGGCCCAACTCTCTAGGTACTTTTACTTGTGTTTCGTTTTGTTGGGGAGAAGAGGCAGGATATATGAGTGAAGGGTATGACTGATTGACCGACAATGTTATTACCCAAATCACAATGGCACTGTATCATTTTTCTGCCTTCTCTGACGTTGGTTAGGTACATTCCAGCCGGCTTACTGGAGCGCCTGCCTCAGAGGATCAATGAGAGGCCCCCGTATTACATGGGACGAGACTATATGGAAACCCTCATGGCAAGCCAAAACGTGGGGGACTGGATTAAGATCAGGTAAAAGGTCTTGACTGTAGGGGCTTTTTTTCCATCTCAAAAGAACAGATACACTCCTTACTTGCCTGTGGCACAAAACGGCACAGAAAAAAACAAGGACCCGCATGTCAATAGGTGCTCTATAGGCCTGTACATACATGTGTCAGTGGGTGCCTTTAAGTCGCCTATCGACTTATGGCAACCTCATCAATTTTGTAAGGTTTTCTTAGGCAAGAAATCCCAAGAGGTAGTTTTGCCTGTTCCTTCCTCTGAAATATTGCCTACAGCACCTTCAATTTGTTAGCGGTCTCCCATCAAAGTATTAACCATGCCTAGCCCTGCTTGATTTCTAAGATCAAAGAGAAATTTGCTTTTTAGGATATTTAGGCCAGATGAGTCCCTGTCCTGGGAAGAAGGCAAGGTATAAATAAACATAATAATAATAATAATAATAATAATAATAATAATAATAATACTTGTTTGAAATTTCACTGCAGAAATGTATGGAGTTGAAATTCTCCCTTAACATTCTGAGCTCTCCAGTGTTCCCTTTGCCTTCAACCCAGTTATATCACTGTCTCCTTGAATGTTATCTAGCCATCCTTCCCTTCCAACCACCAACTGACATTTACAAAAGGAACACCCTTTAGCCTTAATTCTCACATTTCTTTTTAAACTGATTTAAACTGATCTGGATCTACCTTTTTCTCTCCCTCTCTTGCTTTCTCTGTCCTTTTCTCCCTACAGTGAGATGCTCCTGGGTCCCGTCCCTGTCAACTTCACTTTCTTGCCGAAGCACAAGGCAAATTCGTACAAATAGGACCGCCGCCGCTGTCGTTGGAATTGAGTCTGCTTGGAAGCATCTGTGGAGATTGTGGCTCTTTTGGTTTCTCAACAATATTTTTTTTAAAAATATATCTTTTTAATTTGTCTGCTGTGTTTTCTCAAAGTCTTTCCTGCCACCTATTCCTTTGATCCGTTCCAAAAATCTTGACCATTATTAACTTGCTTCCAGATTGCAGCCTGTAATTTATTTTTAACTGGTCCCAGTGGTTTAAAATCTTCCTTTATCTGATTGTTTTGGGAGTTAACTTGCCAGTAAAATTTGTCCATAGGTGTTTCTGGTTGTCCGCATCCTTAGGTGCTTCATGAAGGAATCCACAACTTGGAGGACTACATTTCCCAGAATCCCTCAGTTGGGGAGGCTAGGCTTCTTAAAGAGGCAATTCATCCTTCTCTTTTTTGGCCAGGGAGGTGGGAAAATGCTCCAAGGAGTCTGAGGAACCCAAGATACAGAAGTTCAGGCAGCTAAAAGTTGCTGCTAAATTTCACCCCTTTAGTAGAGAAAGAAGGTCACTAGATACAACCCTCCCCAGAAGATCTGTGGGCATAAAATTTGGATTTTACAAGTATTGATGGTGTTAAGGATGACCAAAGGTAAGCCCCTCTTCACTTGCAGATACAGATCTGGGGAAACAAATTACGTTCTTGGATTTGGACTTCAGATAATTTAAGTGCAAAAAGCAACCATTCACTGAGGCACTATAACTAAAAAAGAGAAGAAATGTAAATAAAAAGAGAAGAAGAGAAGGAAACCTTTTCATTTCAAGGCGCACTTGGAATTAAAAAGAAACCCATGAGGTTGGAAATCAAATGTTGCAGTTGCTGCCTGAGAATGGATCTGGGACATCATTGACTTTGGATGTTTGAAAAACTTCAGAACTTCATCAGCAAATGTCAAACCCCTCCTGACCCATTTGCCCTGTTTGGAAGAGCCTCAAAAAAGGTTGAACCCATGGACTGGTAACCATAGCCCTGGGCCTGGGTGGATGAACGGGTCTTTTAAAGTCAAATAGGCCCACACTTATGTGTTGTTTTAAATTACCGAGTTATTTTTGTCCAAACTAGAAATGATGCCGTGGGTTCATTTTTGTTACCAGAAACAAAGGAATGGAGTCCTCCCCCATCCTTATGGGAAAAGTGGCCCTCCATATAGTAAATCTTCAGGAGAGGCCTTTCTCTCTGTAACTATTTGTTTTTAGCTGTATAGTTCTTTTTTAAATTGTAGGACACCCTGAGTTTCCATTTAGGGAGAAAAGAGGGATATAAATAAATACAACAACAGACCTGCTGTACTGTTCCCTTCTCCTATTAACATCAGTGGGAGAGAAAAGTACAAATTAAATCTCATCAGACCAAGAGGCTTGTGGCCTATCCCAACATTTGTCTTTGGCACCATCTGCACTGCAGAATTAATGCAGTTTAATACTGCCAACCAAATACAGCCAACCCCTCTCCAAAGATGGCCATCCAGCCTCTGTTTGAAAATCTCCAAAGAACAGAATCGTAGAATGATTGGAAGCGTTGGATAAATTCATGGTTCTTCTTAGTCATGCTCAAAAGGGGGGACATTTTAAAATTCCTCCTGGGCAGGAGGTGGAAATGTAGGATTTCTCTTGGAAAAGAACTTCTGGTCACCCTGGATTGGAAGAGACCCCCAAGGGCCACCCAGTCCAAGCCCATTCTGCCATGCAGGAATACACAATCCAAGCACCCTGAACAGGACTCCATCACGCTCCAAGGCAGCTTCCACCATCCAACAATGTCAGGAAGTTCCTCCTAATGTTGAGCTGGGATCTCTTTTCCTGTAGCTTGCATCCATGGCTCCATTGTGTCCTAGTCTCTGGAGCAGCAGAAAACAAGCTTGCTCCCTCAATATGACATCCCTTCAAATACTTAAACAGGGCCGTCACATCGCCTCTTAACCTTCTCTTCTAACTGTTGTTACTTTTAGGAAGTTCCTCCTAAGGTTGAGCTGGAATCTCTTTTTCTGTAGCTTCCATCCAGAGCTCCATTGTGTCCTATTCTCTGGAGCAGCAGAAAAACAATGCTATCCTGCCACAAGTGTCCTATCCCGCTTTGCAAGCGGGGAAAGTATTGTTCTCACAAGTGCTACCACTGTCACAAGTGTCCTATCACTTTGCAACTAGGGAGACATGATTATTGTTCTAGAATCACAGAGTTGGAAGAGACCCCAAAAAGGGCCACCCAGTCCAACCCTATTCTGCCATGCAGGAACTCACAATCGAAGCATCCCCGTTGACAGATGGCCATCCAGCCTCTGCGTAAAAGACCTTCAAGGAAGGAGAAGTTCCTCCTGATGTTGAGCTGGGATCTCTTTCCCTGTAGCTTCCACCCATCACTCCTTTGTGTCCTATTCTCTGGAGCAGCAGAAAACAAGCTTGCTGCCTCCCCAATCTGACACCCTTCAAATACTTAAACAGGGCTATCCTATCACCTCTTAACCTTCTCTTCTAAGAGCTGTTACTGTCAGGAGGTTCCTCCTAAGGCTGGGCTGGAATCTCTTTCCCTGGAGTCCTATTCCCTGGAGCAGCAGGAAACAAGTTTGCTCCCTCCTCACCATGGCCCTCCTTCCAAATAACAGGGCTGGCCTCCTTGAGCCAGGTGCCCCCCATCCTATAGCTAGGATGCCTTTCCTATTTTTTATTTTTATCTTGCCCTTACACTTCTCTGGGTTGGCATTCCTGGATTCAGCTCCATAGAGATGCTACTTGCCCTTGCTCTGCCTTGCACTTTTTGCAATGGCTGCTCCTATTTCCCACGGGGGTGTGTGTGTGTGTGTGGTTGTGTAGTTGTGTCTGTGTGTGTCTCCTTGGCTCCTCCTTGCCCTCGTCGTCGTCATTTCCAGTGCGGGTGTCTCTGTGTCACATCCGCCTCCTCGAGAGGAGGAGGAGGAAGGAAGGACAGCTGATGCTTTTGGAGCCTCCAGCAGCAGCAGCAGCAGCAGCTCCTGGCGCGTAATGCTTTGCGCAAAGGAGAGAGGCAGCCTTGGCACCAGCGTTGGCAGCCTGGCAAAAGCCCAGGGTCGGGGGATCGGGCCCGGAGAGGGCTTGGGGGGCTGAAGGGGGACCCCAGGCCCCCATCCCCCCGGTTGAGACCCTTCAGGAGAGAAGTCTAGAGGAGAGAAGCCCAAGAGACTGAGAGGCATCTCCATCGCCTTCTTCCTCTCCATCCTCCTCTTCTGTCCCAGGTGCGCCCAGGGGAGGGTCTTCTCTGCCCAAAACTGGAAGGTTTGGGGGGACCACCACCAACCAAATAGGGGGGGAAAGGGGGTTGACTGGGGTGCCTTCCTCCCCCTTTAAGGGGTAAATATCTCCCCTCCTTCCTTGGAGGAATTGGGGGCCTTTGGAGGCTTGAAGCATCTCTGGGCCAAGGTGCCCAAGCTTGAAGCATCTCTGATCTTCAGCATCTTTGGGCCAAGGTACCCAGGTCAAAGAAGGGGTCTCCCTGGAGCAGGTGTGTCTGTGTCTGTGTGTCTGTTTGTGTGTTGTTGATCCCTCTAAGAAAGGGAAGAAGAGCTGATCTTCAGCATCTCTGGGCCAAGGTGCTCAACTCAAGAGAGGCACCTACCCAGGGAAAGAAGGCCTACCTGGACCAGGTAGAAGTGTGTCTTTTGTGTGTCTTTGTATGTTTTGAGGCTGAGATGCCTGGTCCTCAGCCCCATTTGGTCGCCTTGCTTTCTCTGCATCCACAGATTGAGATCTCCATGGCTTGGGAAACAATGGAACCAAACTCTGGCAGATAACCAAGGGCTAATAATAATAATAATAACAATAATTCTCTTTCTGTGTTTTACACACCATTTCTCCGATCATATGAGGCCCAATATAACCCAGTCTGAGACTGCTTGAACTGCCCTGGCTCAGTGCTAGGGAATCCTGGGAATTGTAGTTTATTGTGGCAACAGAGCTCTTCCACAGAGAAGGCTAAATGTCTCACAAATCTACAATTCCCAGAATTCCCTAGAAAAGTTTGCCTTGGAGGATGGTGGGTTCCTGCATGGCACAGGGTTGAACCAAGACAACCCTTGCTGGTCCCTTCCACTTCTAAGGCCCAAAACACACTGCAGAAATAACCCTTAGAGGTGGAAGGGACCGGCAAGGGTTGTCTAGTTCAACCCTGTGCCATGCAGGAACCCACAACTAAAATGTCCCCGAGTGATGCTCCTCCAAGGTCTGATTCAAGACCTCCAATGAAGAGAGTCCATCATCCTCCAAGGCAATCTTTTCCGCTGTCAAATAGATTTTATAGTCTAGATCCAACTCTTCTCTTGTAAATTGAGTCCGCCGGTTTAGGTTTGAGTCTCTCTTCTCTTCTCTAAGCCACCGAGAAGGGCCTCCATCATGTTCCCCCCAGTTGACATCTCCCACTTTGTCCAAATGCCAAGTGATGGTACCGTTAAGGTTTGCAAAATTATATATTTTTTAATTTATTTCAAGGATGTATATCCATCTTTCTCCCAGAATTGATCCCAGCAGGTGTGTTCCTGAACTCCAGATGGCCTCAGCAATAGCCTAAATCCAATTGAGTTAATCCCAACTGGGAGACAGTGTGGCGTTGCAGACTGAGACCTGGATTAGGACCAGAGCCCAAGTCACACTCTCTCAGCCTCAGAGGAAGGCACCGGCAAAGCTCCTCTGAGCAAATGCTGGGACTGAAGCAAAGGTCGCTCTTGGAGATCTCAGGGTCTGAGCGATGTTGCTATTGTTGTTGTGTGCCTTTTCAATATATGGCAATCCTTAATGGCCTAATCCTAATGCAAAACTATCATGGGGTTCTCTTGGCAAGATTTGTTCAGAGGAGGTTTGCCATGGCCATCCTCTGAGGCTGAGAGAGTGTGCCATCCTCAAGGTTACCCAGTGGGTTTCTGTGGCCAAGGTGGGAATCGAACCCTGGTCTCCAGAGTCTAAGCAGGGAGAAACATGAATCCAGACCCCTTCAGAGTTGGAAAATGTTTTTGCTGGGATTGATGTGAACATTGAAATCGAGGTATGTTTGTTTGTTTGTTTTGGTCAAATTTATCCCTTTCCTCTCCTTTGTTTTGGTTTTTAGGACACAAAAAGGGCCCATGTCTGGAGGTGGAAGAGGCACGTAGGGATTCTTGAACCCAGCGCCGGAATGTGGGGAACCTCGCATGCGCATGTTCCGGAGGGAGATGTCATAAAGCTCTTGTGCGTCCCCTTGCATCCTATTGTGTTGCTTTAACTGCTGGGCTCCCCTACTTTTTTGGGGGGTCCTTTAGGCTTCACCTCTTATTTGGAAACCTAGTCCCCCAGTTGCCCCCCAGTTTTTTCCATTTCGATTCCGCTGCTGCCATGAACGGCCTCTCCGTGAGCGAACTCTGTTGCCTCTTCTGTTGCCCGCCATGCCCTGGACGCATCGCCGCCAAGCTGGCCTTCTTGCCCCCGGAGCCAACGTATACCATCGTCCCCGAACCGGATCCTGCGGGGAGCTCTGGCAGTACCTCCCCCCGGAGCGGGGCCATGGCCCGCTGGAAGCTCCACTTGACCGACCGGGCCGACTTCCAGTACACCCAGCGGGAGCTGGACACCATGGAGGTCTTCCTGACCAAGAGTAGCCGAGGGAACCGGGTGGGATGCATGTACGTCCGCTGCGCACCTGGCGCCAGGTGAGTCGGACCCCAAAGGGAGGCCGCTTGAACATTTCCGGACTGGGTTCGCCTGGGTTTGAGCCATTCTTCTTGTTCTGGTGGGGGGTTAGACAACATGGTCTGGGCACCCCTTGTCACTCTATGATTTGGGGCATTTGGAGACTTTGGTTTTGGAGGATTGGTTTGAAGAAGATCTGATCTTTAGCATTTCTGGGCCAAGGTGCCCAGCTCAAGAGTGGCACTTGCCCAGGTAAAGAAGGGGTCCCCAAGGCCTACCTGGACCAAGTGTGTGTGTGTGTGTGTGTGTTTTTGAACCTGAGATACCTGATCTCAGCCCCATTTGGTCACCTTGCTTTGTCTTATCAACTCTGACCTCCAGGAAGGCTTGGGTCTAGGAGCAGGGATTCCCAAACTCGGCTTTTCCAGGCACAATTCTTATCATCCCAGCCACTGCATACCACAATTCATACTGTCCCTTAGACATTGTGCACTGGAATTCCCATCCTCCCCACAATCCACAATCCCTTCATCCCCAGCCATTACAAACCACGATCCCATCCTCCCCAGCCACTGCACGCCACAATCCCATAACACTTTCTCTTGCAATCCCCGCCAGGTTCACAGTGCTGTTCTCTCACGGAAACGCCGTGGATTTGGGCCAGATGTGCAGCTTCTACATCAGCCTCGGGACCCGGATCAACTGCAACATCTTCTCTTACGACTACTCGGGGTACGGGGTCAGCACGGGAAAGCCCTCCGAGAAGAACCTCTACGCTGACGTCGACGCCGCTTGGCAGGCCCTGCGCACGCGGTGAGGACGGGGCCGGGGGGGATTGCATGCAATAAATCCGCTCCAGGTTTGGGTCCAAACTGTACAGGAGCTCTTTGTCTCCCTGGACTTATGTTTTGGTTTTGGAGGAGGAGGAAATTCCAAGTCGGTTTTAGGAAGAAGCTCCAGATGGTAAAAGCCGTTTAACTGATTGCTTTGGAATCTGCTCCAGATCTAAACTTTAAGGGGCCATTTGTTGCCCTGGACTTGGTTTGGAAAGAGAAGGAAGTTCTGATTTGATTTTAGCAAGAAGCTCTGGACAGGAAAAACTGTTTAATGAATGCTTTGGCCTGTCCTTCGTTGGACAGCGATCATAAACAGAGAGGAAGATGGCTGTTTGTTAAGGAATGCTTTGGCGCTGTTGGATGACCCTTGTAGGTCACCTTCCTTCTCTATGGAGTTTATCACACTGGGGCTAATTTCGGCATTAAGGAGATGCACTTAAAGCATCCCGTAAATAAAGTGAAAACGGGGAGTAACTGCGCAAGTGATTATCACATGCAATTGCGCAAATAAAGTGCTATTGGAAATGCATGCTTGCTGAAATCCTGAAAGTAAAAGGATGCTTCTTTGTGACCGCTTTAATTGTGTGACGTCTTGTGAAATCGTTTTGCCAAATTGCACGATTTTTCTGGGATATTCACGGGATACATTTCCGATCTCCTCTGTGTGATAAACTCCAATGATTCTGTGGTCCAGCGATTTTTAGAAAGGGGTGGATTCCCATTTGCTGGAGAGGCTGGAGGTACCCGTTTTTGTTAGCTACGGATTCATAGGGTTGGATTGGGGTATCTTCCACCCGTATGATTCTATTGAAGGATATATTTGCACCAGCCCCAACTGTCATGATGGTTTTTGCTTATTTTAATTTTTCCTCTATTTTACCCCAGGTATGGGATCAGCCCAGAGAATATTATCCTGTACGGACAGAGCATCGGGACGGTGCCCACGGTGGATCTGGCCTCCCGTTACGAATGCGCGGCCGTCATCTTGCATTCGCCTCTCACCTCAGGCATGCGGGTCGCCTTTCCGGAAACCAAGAAGACCTATTGCTTTGACGCTTTCCCAAAGTGAGTAGTAAAAGAAAACGGCAGCGGAAACATTTAAAATTCATGCAAAGACCCCCCAGAACAGGGTCTTTATTTCGCATAGATTTCAAATGTTTTTAAGTACAGGCTTCAGGTTGCATCCGCACTGCAGAAATTATCCAGTTCAAAATTAAAATTCCATTAAAAATGTACACATTTTATTGGGAAATGTCTTAGTTGATTGTAATTCCGGTCGGCCCTCCGCATTTGTGGCTTTGACGTTTGTGGGATTTGTGGGATTCACAGATTTGATTAATATGTTTTCTCTAGGAATCTACCATGACTGTATGGTCAACGCAAATTTACAGCGCTTTATAAATAAAATTAAATAATTATAAAAATAATACCAGAAGTTGTACTGGAGGACCTAGAGAACACTTCTCTAGGCTTTTGTAGTTCTTCTGGTGCAACTTTATGGTCAACTCCTGCCAGATCTTGGCCATAGAGTTGCACTGGAGGATCTAGAGATTCCTAGAGTGCCACTAAAGAGTGCTATTTTTTCCAGCATGTTTTTTTAGGTTTGTATTTTTTCCCCACTTTCCTGGGGGTCCTTTCCCCCTAACCCCAGTGAATGTGGAGATGCCACTGTAGTTCCTGCATGCCGATGAGCATCTGATGTCTGCGCAAACTCGCATTCGCTTCCACTCTTCCACGTTTGTCCCTTCCTGTCTCCCGTAGCATCGACAAAGTGTCCCGGATCACCTCCCCGGTGCTTTTCATCCATGGGACCGAAGACGAGGTGATTGACTTCTCCCACGGCCTGGCCCTTTTCGAGCGCTGCCCCAAAGCGGTGGAGCCCCTCTGGGTGGAAGGGGCTGGGCACAACGACATCGAACTCTATAGCCAGTACCTGGAGCGGCTGCGCAAGTTCATCTCGCAAGACCTGGCGGCGCAACACAACTGAAAGGTATCCCCTTCTTTTTCCGCTACGGCGAGATCGAGAAGAGGAGGAAACGAACGCTGCCGAAACGGCCAACTCTGTGGTCTCCGCACAATGGGGGAGTTGCGCCACGTTGGCGGACACGGCGCCATGGCACAGCCCTGCTTCTGGACGGCCCCACCATTGCTGCTGCCATCTTGACTGACATCATCGCCTTTCCACGAAAACTTGAGCGTTGCAGATTATTATTTTTTTAACGTTCGCCGTCAGCCGGGACGGCGCCGTCTCTTTTTCTCGTTCTTTCGGACTCCATCTCGTCGTCCCGTTGACGGATCCCATTTTCCGTTCGCCTCTCGCTGTCTCCCGTCGAAAGCAATAAGCCACGGGCAAAGTGGGAGAAGGCGGGATGAGCGCAAACACTGACGCCGTTCGGCGGGGAAAATGAGACCGCCTTGCATGAGAAGCCAGAGCGCGCCATCTCCGCTGCCCGAAACCACCGCGTCCTCCGGTGGCTGGAGGACTTGGGTGATATCCCTGCTGGGAAAAACTTGGGGAAACTCACAAACAGACTTAAGATTGTGGAATGTAACACAGCGGAGCTACAAAGGTCGCTGTTGGAGTTTTTTGGGGGGTTTGGTTTACTCCGTCCGCAACCTCTTAAGAGTCTCCAATTCTTTTTAGAGAACATCCCTTGATCCCGCTTCGACAGGCTCCCCATCAGGAGCAAGGAATCCACTCCGTGTTTCAGCCGAAATTTAAGGGATTTTTCCTGAGAGTCCCGAACAATTTCAAGGGACCCTTGGGACAATGCTTTTAAAGTTCGGACCGACGACAACCCAGAACAGATCCATCGTCCCGTCAGAGCCATTTCTGTTTCTGCCTCCCCAATCCTTCCAGATGTTTGACATACATTTCAGGCTCCATTTTACTGAATCCCAGGGGACTGACGTTTTTTGGGGGGTGGGCAGGAATTAGGGGAAAGACCTCCTCCTTCCCTTATAATCACCTTTTTCTTTTCTCTTTTTTGGAAGATAAGAGGAATAAAAGTTTGAAAGATCTGCATTTCTGGTTTTTCTGAAAAATATCAGAGAGGGTCTCGGAGCCGAAAGAATTGGCGTTGATGTTAATGGGAAGATTTCTGTACCGAAACTTGTTTTAATCTCCATCCAAAACTGCTGTGCAGTTTTGGTCTGTCCTGGGAAAATATGTGAGGAACGTTCATTGGTATCCGCATTGCAACAATAATCCAGTTTGACACCGCATTAAAAGCCATGGCTCCGTGCTATGGATTCCCGGGAATTGTCGTTTTGTGAGACATCCCTTTGATATGTTTGTTGGTGTGCCTTCAGGTTGTTTCCGCCTTAAGGCACATTGGACTACTACTCTGGAGACCCGGGTTCGAATCCCAGCTCAGTCATGAGACCCACTGGGTGACCCTGGGCAAGTCACACTCTCTCAGCTTCAGAGGAAGGCAACGGGAAACCTCCTCGGAAGAAATCTTGCCAAGAAAACCTCACGACAAGGTGGCCATAAATCCGAAACAACTTGAAGGTGCGCAACAACAAAGGCAAAGCTACCTTTCTCTTTCTTTGGCAAGATTGGTTCGGAGGTGGTTTGCCATTGCTTTCCATTGGGAATGAGAAAGTGTGACTTTCCCAAGGCCTCCCATTGGATTTCCATGGCCAAGCGGGGATTTGAACCTTGGATCTCCAGAGTTGTAATCCAACACTCAAACCATTAGGCAACATTGACCTTTTTGGTGGCTTGGACTCAATTTCTGAACTCTCAACTGACATTTTAAGTGAAGTTAAAAGCTTTCATGGCTGGCATCTATAGCTTTTTGTGGGTTTTTCGGGCTCTGTGGCTGTATTCTAGAAGAGTTTATTCCTGACGTTTCACCTGCATCTGTGGCTGGCATCTTCTCTGAAGCCACATAGTCGGAAAAAAAACACAAAAAACTAAGGCATTTGCCGTTTGATGGAATATAGATATTCTCTGAAGATGCCAGCCAAAGATGCTGGCGAAACATCAGGAATAAACTCTTCTAGAACATGGCCACATAGCCTGAAAAACCCACAAAAAAACCTATAATAGTTTACGCTTTTGCAAGGCTGGAAATTTCAGGAGCGAAGGGAAAATTTAATTGCAAAAGGAGACTTCATCTTGGGAGTGCAACGCCGTCCCTTTGCAACCCTGCACCCTTGCATGGGACAAAGAGAAATAAGGTTATTTTTCCTTATCCGAAGAAGGAAGATGGAGGGAAAAGCCAGGCATCCCTCTTCCCTCTCTGGCCTCTTTTTGGCCACGTGGCTCTCCGCTTGTCCCCAACGGCCTCCGATTAGCAAAGCGGCTGGAACAGCCTGGAGCGGCCTTAATCCTATGAGAGAAAGCCAGTGTGTTTGTGCCAGAGAAATATATATATATGTGTATGTATGTATTTTTATCCTCTTAGGCCCAATCCACTTCCTGTCAGAAAGAAGCAGCGGGAGGAGAGTTTGGCATGAGTTTGAGGTCCCCAGGAAATGGGGGGGAAATAGGGGAAGGCGTTAGATTTATGGGAGAACAGGGACGGGAAAGATTTGCATCCCCAAAAAGGCCAAAAATGTGCACGTTGGTTGCTGGTGGCAGCATTTGTGACAGCAGCAAGCGACAGGCGTATTTTATTTTATTACTTATTTTATTTAATTACGTACATCTGGTCCTCAATCCCATGGTTTCATGGTAGTGCGCAAGACGTGTCGACTGAAGTTTTGTAGGATCGTAACATTGTAGAGTTGGAAGGGACCTCCAAGGGTCATCCAGTGCAACCCGCTTCGGCCACGGAATGCAGGAATGCAGAATCAAAGCATCCCCGACAGATTTCCATCTGGACTCTGCTTAAAAGCCTCCAAAGGAGAAGTCGTTTTATTTCCACACCCTCCAACAGTCCCAATTTTGCAGGGACAGTCCCAGTTAAGAATCCTTTGCCGTCCCGCTTTTCCAGCTGCTTTTAAAACATCCCAGTTTCTCTCTCCTCCTCCTCTGCCTTTGTCCTCGGATTTCTTCCACTTCTGCAAACAAAGTTCAAAACACATACAAATAACTCAAGAGGAGGAGGCCAAATCTTGCCCTTCCAGCAAAAGCAGACTATATGTTGTTGTGTAGGATTTCATAACCTCCAATTGTCCCAATTTGGCAGGGAGAGTCCCAATTAATCCTCGGCAGTCCTGCTTTTTCATCTGCACCTAAAAAGTCTCCTCCGCTTTTGTCTTCAGCTTCCTTCCATTGCTGCAAACAAAGTTCAAAATGCATTCAATGAACCCAAGAGGAGGAGTCCAAATCTTGCCTTTCCAGCCAAAGCAAACTGTATGTTGTTGTGTAGGATTTCCTACCCTCCCACTGTCCCAATTTGTCAGGGACAGTCCCAATTAATCCTTTGCTGTCCTGCTTTTCCAGCTGCTTTTAAAGCATCCTGGTTTCTCTCTCCTCCGCCGCTTTTGTCCCCAGCTTCCTTCCATTGCTGCAAACAAAGTTCAAAATGCATTCAATTAACTCAAGAGGAGGAGGCCAAATCTTGCCTTTCCAGCAAAAGCAAACTTTGGCAACCTCTCCTAGTTTGTGCTGTTGTTCCTCGTGCCATCTTGACCACTCTCGGGTAACGTTCGGCCGCAGACCTCCCGAATTTTCCTCCGCAAAATGGCGGAGGGTGTCGCAGCGGAGAGAGAACATGGGTGTGGTAGTTATTTGTGGGATGGTTGACTTCTCCTGGCAGTAAAGAGATGGATGGTTGCATCTTGGGATGCTTTGAAGGGAACCCTCGTGCCGAATTGGGGATGGGATAGAACAGCCCTTCCTTGCCCCATGGATAAAGAACCACGGAGGGCGGAGGCGGTTGGAGGTCACGGCAAAGAATAAAAGGCCCTTTGAGTTTTGGGGCCTGGCATCCCGGAGTCATGGGACCCCTTTCAGGCCAGTCATGGGATCTGGGGAGAGGAAAACTCTCCTCCTCCCCGGATCCAAATTAAGTCCTCTTAAGTCGGTTTTAAATTCCTGCCCACCCTCCTGCTCTTTCCACCACTTGGGATTTTCACGTGATTGTCATACGGACGTGGAGGGTATAAAAGGAGCCTGGAGGGACCCCCGTTCCACCGTTTGGGGAGAAGAAGAAAGGGAGACGCAGCGCACTCCGGCCTCCTCGAAAGGGCCCGGCGGAGAAGATGGAGACCCCCAATGCCCACCCAAAGGACACCCCTCGAACCTGGAGACGGTGGACCCAGGACGGTAAGGCAGTCCATAAAAGAGATTCCCCCATTTTGGGGGTCCATAGGAAGTTGCATTGCCAGTTTTTCCAAAAAAGGGACCATTGACATTCATGGTATGTGTCCTGTCGGCCAGGACACTGCTAGCAACAAATGTGCATCCCACCTAAATACTAAATGAAACAACTGATTCCAGTTAACTAACACATCTCTTTGCAAAATTAACATCTTGTCCATATTAATGCATGAAACAAAGGTAACTTTTTCATTCCTTTTGCTTTGGAAAACAGTCCAGATTAATCCTCTGCTGTCCCAATTTTCCAGCTGCTTTTAAAATGTCCCGATTTCTCTCTCTTCCTTCTGCTTTCCCTTTCTGTCCTCTTTTTCACACTTGAAAAAGGACAAAGAGACAAACCAGTTTCAGGGATAGGATTTTCTCTAGGTTGCCATCAAAATTGCTCTTTCCTTCTGGAAATGCCAGCCTTCCCTCCGGATTTGCAAATGTAGTTTCTTTCTGCCTGCATTTAACTTCCCTGGGCTTCTTTGTAGGCAAATGTTAGTGGTCAGGAGGCTAGTTTTATACCTTTGGGACTTTTGGAGGTTTTAATATTCTTTCAAAATCACAATTTTTGCAAAAACCAGAACAAGTGTCCAGCTGCTTTTAAAAATATGGTCCTTGTGCCATTTCCCCTCACCCCTGTTTTTAAAAGCAACTGGAAGCACCTCCTGGTTTTGCAAAAATCGTGATTTTGGAAGAATATTAAAAACTGTGCAAGGAGCCCTCTCTGTATTGTTTCTGTTTTTATTTATGCCTTAGTACGGGACACAAAGCGGCTCACAAACTGAACGGAAACAAAATGCATTCAAAACAAAGGATAATGCAAATGCTTCTAAGCAAACAAACCTCATGTTACAATCAGATGGAAAACATTAATTGGAAACAGTTTGAAAAGATTATAAAATTATCACTGCACCCCAATCGAAAGACCTTTTGCAATAGTGAACGCTGAAAGAGAAAGGCTTTTGGAAAGGCAGCAAAGGGAAAAATAAGTTAAATTCTTGTGGCAGGGGGTTCCACAATCTGTGGGCATCAAAAAGCCTCTTTTCTCGTGTCCTTGTGCACATTTTCTTCCCAAGGACCTTAAAATCTGTCCAGGCTCAAAAAGGGAGACACGGCTTGAATCTCCCTTATCTAGAAATCTCTGCACCTCGCCGATTCTTTGCAAATAATTTTGCGGCCGGCGGAAACGATGCAAAACAATCCATTATTTTTCATGCTCTGACAATGCTGTTTTGCAATGCCCTTTGGTTGGCTAAACTGGATCTTCTAATCCCTGACAGTCGTTTTCGAGATTTCATCTGCAGCTTTTGGGATTTCATCTCTTTTCCCTCTGATGGTGAGTTGAGTGCAAACTTCTTTTGCGTTTTGAACTCAAAATTTTGCCAGCGTTTTGGAAATTGGAAACAGAAACCGGGACATTTTAAAAGCAGATGGGAAAGTGGACGGCAGAGGATTATTCAGGACTGTGTCGACCAAACTGGGCACTCTCATCCAAGTAAACCCCATTGAATTCAAAGCGGTTTAACTTCCAATTGGGTAGGATTGTCCTAGGAAAATATTATTTTTCTCCGATGCAACATTTCCCACTAAGGCAACCTCAGGACACAATCTGGGACAATGCTTTGCATTTTTTAAAAAACATGTTCGGAGTGCTCTGGGTAAGTAAAGGAGAGTTAGAGCAAATATTTGCTTAGGAGAGAACGAACCGGGGAAAAGAAAATGGGATTATTCTGGATTTCATTTGGGAGGTTAAAAGGTAACGGGGAGGAGAGAGTCAGGAACATTAAATCCTTCTTAGGTCAGTTGAATGGACAATTTCTACTGTAAGGGCTTTTAAAAGGGATTTTATAAGGTTTTTCTTAAATGGGAAAGGAATACTCAGAGGTGGGTTTTGCCAGTTCCTTCCTCTGAAATATATGGCAATCTGTTGGGGATGCTTTGATGGAGAGTTCCTGCATGGAAGGGGGTTGGACTGGATGGCCCTTGTGCTCTCTTCCAACTCTATGATTCTATATCCAACAGCACTTTGGTATTTGGTGGTGGTCTCCCATCCAAGTACAAACCAGAGATGACCCTGCTTGGCTTCCAAGATCAGATCTGGTGCCTTTTAGGGTTGTTTCGGCCACGTTTGTAGACCTGGGTTGCATTTTGGAGAAGAGCGGCTCATAAAAACATTTTCAAGTTGTTGTTGTGCGCCTTCGAGTCTTTTCCAAATAGTCTCTTGCAAAACTATCAAGGGGTTTTCTTGGCAAGGTTTGTTCAGAGGGGTTTTGCCACTGCCTTCCTCTGAGGTTGAGAGAGTGTGACTTTCCCGGGGTCACCCAATGGGTTTCCATAGCTGAACGGGGATTCGAACCCTGGTCTCCAGTTTGCGGTCCTCAATAATCTCTGTTCTTTTCCCCCTTTTTCCACAGGGTCGGATGAGAAGGGATCTCTTGTGTGCCATCTTGTATAAAAATTTCCTTCTTTCCCCCTTCCTGCCCCTTTCCTCCAACCCAATCCTTTCCCTTCCATTGCTTTGAAAAATTCCAGATTCTTCTCTGCCCTGACCTTTGCAAAGGAAGTGAATTCGAACCCGCAACCAAAGCCTTCCCCTTGGCCCTGTGGCTTTCCCTTTGTCATCCTATGCCTGGGCGATTCTTGGAGGCTGGGACGATAAAGGGAAGCCCACGGGGCTCTGGGCCCGACTGGATCCGGACAAAAAGGGGGCAGAAACGCCACCCCTGCGAGGGAGACCGCTCACACCTTTCCAACCGGAAACCTCACCTTGGAGCCATCTTTTACCACCGACAATGTTTCAAGGATCTGGGCAGACATTTCCAATGTATTTCCTAGCAGCTTTAAAATAAATGTATATGTGGACTAGTAATTTGATTTTTACAAAAATTAATTGAAAATCTGTACTGCTTAGCTTTTCTGGATCAGAAGATGGGAGGCATTTTCTGGCCTTTTTGTCCTCGGGGTCTTGGAAAAGCCTTAAATATTTGCCTTATAACTTCGGTTTTTAATGGTTGTGGAAGGTCTGTTGCAGAAGGAAAGGGAGACGCTTGCAACCTGGAGAGCTTTAAGGCAAAATTACACATCAAAAATGTTAAAAATGACATTAAATGTATGCTTTGACATGACATACCTTTACGCTGACCTATAAAAAGTCTTTCTACAGATGTTTCCTAGCGAATGCTTCCAACTCATGGAGATCCTATCATTGGCTTTTCTTTAGAGGAGGTTTGCCATTGCCTTCCTCTGAGGCTGAGAGAGTGTGACTTCCCCAGATGGGTTTCATGGCTGACCTGGGACCCAAATCCTGATCTCCAGAACCATAGTCCTCAAACTACTAAACCGCACTGACTCTGATATGTTGTTGTTGTGTGTTGTTGTGTACCTTGGAGTCCTTTCTAGGTTATGGCGGCCCTAAAGTGACTTTATCCTGGGGTTTTCTTGGCCAGGTAGGTTCAGGGGAGTTTTGCCACGGCCTTCCTCTGAGGCTGAGAGAGTGTGACTTACCCAAAGTCACCCGGTGGGTTTCTTGGCCAAGCTGGGAATCAAACCCTGGTCTCCAGAGTCATAGTCCAACGCTCAAATCACTAATTGCATTGACTCTTATATGCTGCTGCTGTATGTGTTGTTGTTGTTGTTGTTGTTGTGTGCCTACAAGTTCTTTAGAGCTTATGGTGACTCTAAGGCAACCCTATGATGGGCTTTTCTTGCCTAAATGTGTTCAGAGGAGGTTTGCCCTTGCATTCCCCTGAGGCTGAGAGAGTGTGACTTGCCCAAAGTCCAAGAGCGAGGCAAAATATCTCAAAGTGACCCTTCCCATTTCATTTTGTTGGGCACCTTCAAGACCTTTCCATCTTATGGGGACCCTACAATGGGGTTTCCTTGCCCAGATGTGTTCAGAGGAGCTTTATTGTTGTTTTCCCCAAGCCTGAGAGAGTGTGACTTGTTCAAAATCCAAGAGTGAGGCAAAAATATCTAGTTTCCGATTCCATTTTGCCTTGTGGAAGCCCTTTCCAACTTATGGCAACCCTATGATGGGGGTTTCCTTGCCCAGATGTGTTCAGAGGAGGTCTGCCATTGCCTTCCCCTGAGGTTGAGAGAGTGTGACTCGCACAAAGTCCAACAGCAAGGCCAAATATATCAAAATTACACCCCCTGTTCCATTTTGTCATGTGCCTTCAAATCCTTTCCAACTTAAGATGGGGTTTCCTTGCCCAGGTGTGTTCAGAGGAGGCCAGCCATTGCCTTCCCCTGAGGTTGAGAGAGTGTGACTTGCCCAAAGTTGAACAGCAAGGCCAAATCTCTCAAAGTGATGCTTCCCATGCCATTTTGCTGTGGGCCTTCAAGGCCTTTCCAACTTCTGGGGAGGACCCTGTGATGGGATTTTACTTGGCCAGGTGAGGCCAGAGGAGGCTGAGAGAGTGCGACTTGGCCCAGGGTCCAAGAGCAGGGCTAAACATCTCCAAGGCAGATGTGCCTCTTGAAGCCCTTCCCAACTTTTGCTGGGCCAGATGTGTCTCCAGATGGGGCTTTGGCTTCCCATCCAGAGGCAGGCGCAAAGCAATGCGCAATGCGCAATGGAGAAGGAAGGAAGACAAGAAGAGGCTCCTCTCCAACCTCCATCCTTCTCCATCTTTGGGGGTTTTTTAGGGGGTGGAGAAGAAGGAGGTCCTTTGGCCTGGCCTCCTCTGTGTCCAAGGCCCTCTAGGTCCAGTGGGGCGGGGATCGGGGCTCCTCCTTCCTTCCTTCCTTCCTTCCTTCCTTCCTTTCCTCCCTTTCCTTCTTTCCTTCCTTCCTTCTTTCTCTCCACGTTGCGCCCTGGAGCGCATTTGGCCACTAGGCTTCTCCTTCTTCTCCTTCTCCTGGGGACCATCCCAAAAGCTCTGGAGATGTCCGGCTTGGACTACCTGGCAGCTGAGTGCCTGGTCTCCATCTCCAGAGGGGTCTGGGCCCCCCAAAGAAACTGGGGGGCTGGGGATGGAGGGCACCCCCTGGGCACCACCCCTGGCCATGCCAGCCTGGATCCTCCTTCTTCTCCTTCTTCCTCTCCGATGGTGGGCACCACCAAGGACCCTCTGCCCCCCCAAGCCAGGAGGCACCCATGCCCCTTCCCAGGATGCCCCAAGGGCTATGGCAAGGCCTCCCACCTCAAGGCCCACCTCCGCAGCCACACAGGTAAGGAAGGAACGCCTCGAGGACAAGGCTGCCTCCAACTGGAGAGAGAATAACCCGCTTTGGCACCGCTTTCACTCTTGGCCTGGCTCAAGGCTAGGGGATTCTGGGAGTTGGAGTTTGTCGTGGGCCCGCAACAAACTCCCAGCTCCCAGAATTCCACAGCCTTGAGCCAGAAAAAGAGTTGAAAGAGGTGCCAAACTGGGTTATCTCTCCAGTGTGATTGCAGACAAAGTGGAGTATTATTATTATTATTGATATTACTACAGTGGGGGCTTTTGGTGTCCACTAAGATTTGGTCCCAAGGATGCCAACATCCAGGGATGCTCAATGTAATGTGTTGTTGTTGTTGTTGTTGTTGTTATTAGAGTGGGCCCTTGGCATCCACTGGGGTTTGCTTCCAGGACCCCCTGTGGATGCCAAAATCTGTGGATGCTCAAGTCCCACTGAATATAGTAAGGTATTATTATTATTATTGTGGGGCGTCTGCTGGGGTTTGCTTCCAGGACTGCCATAGATGCCAAAATCCATGGATGCTCATGTCCTATTATATGCAATGGGTTATTATTATTACTACTACTCCTATTACTACAGTGGGTCCTTGGCATCTGTTAGGATTCGTTTGTAGGACCCCTTGTGGATGCCAAAATCCTGGGTGTGCAAGGCCCATTGCATGCAATGGGGCAGTTAAAATGGTATCCCTTTTATTAAAATGGCAAAAATCAAGCCTTACTATACACACACACACACAAATTGTCAAGCTCTGGATGGTTAAGTCCCTGTTTTTGAAAGGGGATGTACAATAACATCTAGAATCCTTAGGTCCCAGTTTTGTGGATTTGGGGTGCGGCCGGACCTTGCTGTAGGGTCAATGGGGTTTCCGTCCAAGGGGGAGTTAGCAAAGGTCAGTGAGGCCACATATGTGTCCCTGGGATGGTCACTTGGGAAAAGTGGCACAGAAGTGTCCGCTTCGGACAATACCGCCTTGCCTTCGGTGGAATGTGACCGTCCAGAAAACTATTTACTCATGGAAAATGCGACTTTGCAGACATGGGGATATCTCTGCCGTGGTTTGGATATTGGACTAATACTCTGAGAGTCCCGGGTTCGAATCCCCGCACAGCCCTGGAAACCCACCTTGGGTCGAGGCCACACTCTCTCAGCCTCAGAGGAAGACAAAGGCAAACCTCTTCTGAACAAATCTTGCCAAGAAAGGCATTTGCTATGTGAATTCGAAGGCTTTCACGGTCGGCATCCACAGTTTTTTGGTGGGTTTTTTGGGCTATGTGCCCACATTCTGAATAAATATATTCCTGACGTTTCGCTGGCATCTTCACTGGCTGCATCCAGACTGGAGAAATAAACCAGTTTGTCACTGGGCCCCACAACAAACTCCAGCTCCAAGAATTCCATAGCCTTGAGCCAGGGTGCTGAAAACCAGTGCCAAACTGGGTCATTTCTCCACTGGGTGCAGCCCCAGATAGCCTGAAAACCCCACAAAAAACTAAGGTATTTGCAGTTCGATGGGATATTTAGTCTGGCATTTGCAGTTTGGTGAGATATTCAGCCTTCTCCGTCAGAGAGCTTCAGCGCCGCAACAAACTACACATCCCAGGAGTTCATCGTATGGAGCCGTGGCAGTTAAAGTGGTTTGAAACTGCATTCATTCTGCAGTGCAGATGTAGCCCAGCCGGAAAAGGGATATTTGGAGGATATGGAACATATCCAAGTTTGGATTCTGGCCAGGGTTGCTTCCTATATTCTGAATGTGGGCAGGGTTTTTTCCTCTGAAATCGACGGGCGTAAGACGGGTAGATTATCGAGGAGCGAGCGAGACGACAAGCCCATGTCTCTGGCACTGTTCCCTCAAGCGTGCCATGATGGCATGTGCCAAGCAATGCTCCGCACCCTTTTAATCCCTGTGTGGGCGGAAAACTACATCTCACTGGCACTGACTGGGCAAAAGCCATACATCTCGCTCTGCCACCTAACACTCAGGTCTCCTCCTTTTTAAAAACTTAAAATTATTTTTCTGGAACTGGCATGTGTGACTTTAAATGCGCCTGATTCCCCTCTGTATCCCAGCATCTTGGCTTTTAGTTTCCTTCTCCCAAATACTGCAGGAGACCCATGCGCCAGTGGGCAAAGGTGGCTCATCCCTAAATCGTCCCTCTCTCCCCATCTTTGCCCCACACGCTCCATAAATCATGAGTAAACACCAGTTTGACAACTGGCACGCCTTGCTTCCATGCCAAGGTGAATCATTGGCATCTGGGCATCAGGAGAAAGGCGTGTACCGAGAACGAGAACGCCAGGTTTCTCTGGTCTTAAACCCAAACGCCTACCTTGCAATTGTCATCATCTGCAATGGATATTCCCAATTGCACCTCTGCCGTCCCACTTTTTCACCTGCCTTTCAAATGTCCCGGTTTATCTCTCCTCCTCCTTTTGTCCTCAGCTTCTTTCCATTGCTGCAAAATGGGTGCGAAGTGCAAAAGTCAGCAGCCGGAAGAGGAGGACAGGGTGGTTTCTGTCGCTTTGTCATTTGTTTTTAAAATGTCCCGGTTTCTCTGTCTTCCTCTGCCTTTGTCCTCAGCTTACTTCCATTGCTGCAAAATAAGTTCAAAATGCAAAAGTCAGCAGGAGGAAGAAGAGAGCGGGGTGGTTCCCCCGTCCCATTTTTAAAAATGGCCTGGTTTTTATTTTTATTTTATTATTATTTTCTGATATCCCGCCTTTCTCCCAATATAAGGACTCAAGGTGGCGAACAAGTATAAAACAATACAATTTAAGAACGATGCAAAATATCAAAATACACCAATATCTCTCCTCCTCCTCTGCCTTTGCCATCAGCTTATTTCCATTGCTGCAAAGAAAATTCCAAATACACTCAATTGGCTCGGTAAGAGGGAAGGAATGGGACCCAAATCATGCCCTTCCCAGTGGATTTAGGCAAAAGCAAACTGCTGCAGCCTCTCCAAGCGTCTCTTTTCAGCTTCATTGATTACTTTTGCCATCTTGACCCCACACTGATGTTGTTTTGACTGCATCTGTCCCAGTCAGTAGCTTGCAAAACTACAAGTCCCAGAATTCCCTAGCACTGCACCACACCAGTTAAAGTGGTGTCAAACTGCACTAATTCTGCAATGCAGATGCAACCTCGTTCCTTCTTTTTCTTTGTTGATGTTCTCCGTCTCCTCTGTTTCATTGTTGCTGTTGGCTTTCCCCTTGATTATACTTTTGTTTGTTTCTGTTGTAATATCTGCAGGATATATACATCGGCTTTCCTGCAACATTTGTGTAACTTTCCACCCCTTCCGCAAAGTATTTTTGTTTTTAAACAAAACACATACATAGCATGGGTCTAATGGTTTGAGTGTTGGAGTATGACTGGGAGACCAGGGTTCGATTCCCAGTTTGGCTATGAAACCTATTGGGTGACTTTGGGTGAGTCACACTCTCTCAGCCTCAAGGGAAGGCAATGGCAAACCCCCTCTGAACAAATCTGGCCAAGAAAACCCCATTATAGGTTCCCCTTAGGGTCTCCGTAAGTCAGTAAGGTCTTAAAGGCATCCAAGAACATGTTTGCAGGAAGACCGCTCCTGCTCCGAACTTTGGGAACGGAGGCATTGCCTTGAGTCTCTCTTGTTGTTGTCCTCTCCTCTTTGCAGGCGAGCGCCCCTTCCCTTGCAACTGGCCCGGTTGCCAAAAGAGGTTTGCGCGTTCGGACGAACTGGCCCGCCACTTCCGGACCCACACCGGCGAGAAGCGCTTCGCGTGCCCTCTGTGCGAGAAGCGCTTCATGCGGAGCGACCACCTCTCCAAACACGTCCGCCGGCACCCGGCCGCCCGCCCCGGCGTGGTCCGACGCTCCGACTGGCACGGCGCTTCTTCCCCCAGCGATTCGGGCACCGGCAGCCTGGCAGGAAGTCCCGCCCCAGGAAGTCCCGCCTCCGACAGCCTTGGAAGTTTGAATCCTCACTAATCTGTAAAATGGGCGCGTCGGAAGCAACGGGACTCGCGGTGCTTGGCGTCCGTCTCAGGACTGCGTAGGTCTGGGCGATGCAACCTTTTAAAAATGTGCACACAAACACACACACTGCAACTCCCACAATCCCCTGGCTTGCATTGGCTGGGGGATACTGGTCCCAAAAATATGTTTGACCCCTGCAAGCCCTGACCCAAAGCAGGCTGGAAGATACTGGGAATTGGTGAGAAAAAAGAGATATCTGAATCCCAGGCTGGGAAATACGGAGGGCTGTTGTCCAAAGAAAGAAATAGCTGAACCCCAGGCTGGGAGATACTGGGAATTGTTGTCCAAAAAAAGAGAAATATCTGAAACCCACTCTGGGGGAGACTGGGAATTGTTGTCCAAAAATAGAGAAACACGTCTGAAGCTCAGACTGGGAGATAACTGGGAATTCTTCTCCAAAAAAGAGAAACACGTCTGAATCCTAGCCCTGAAAAAACCAGTCTCGGGAATACTGGATGTTGTAGCTGCAAATGTCTGCAGGCTGGACCTGACCCATAGCGTTCGAAGGATACTGGGAATTGCAGTCCTCTCCAAAAGTGAGATACCCAAACTCCAGGCCCTGACCTCTAGCATGCACCTTGGCCCTACTCCGAAAGACTGTTTTTCAGAGTCCTAAGAGCGATGCCTCCCGGTTATGGTCCATTTCCCTTCCTCCCAAGAATTAATATATTAATGAATATACTGGACTCTTCCTTGTCGGCCCAGTTGGTGGCAACCGGCTCCAGTTTGAGACTTTGAATCCATTGGCCATTCTCTCAGTGGACTTGAGCACTAGCTTTTATCCAGTTTGCAAAACAAAAGAGGGATTCTCCTGGTATCTCTGTGACCGACGTGGCATTGCTTGCAAGATCGTTTCTCGAGTGAATACATGTGGAACTGTGGAACTCACTGCCACAAAGTGCCATGACGGTTGCCAACCAGTCGGGTTTCCAATGGGAACTGGCTAAATTTATAAAGGATGGGGACATTGATGGCTACTAGCCAGGATGGCTATGGGTCTGCCCTGATATCTGAGATGGCAGAGGTAAACCCACCTTGGAGCAAATCTTGGCATGAAAGCCCCCAAAAACAGACTCGAAGGCACACAACCTCAACAACAACAACAACGCCTCGGTTATCCCAGTGACTGTGGATCATGAGCCCTGAAGTACCTTTGAAGTGTTCTTAGGTTCAAATCCCATCAAATCAGTGCAATTTATTAACGCGTGCACTGGTTCAATGGGGTTTGAACTAAGAAGAGCACTGGATCTTTGGGAATTTAGCCCATCCTGGGATATCAGGGGGCGTTTTTGTGTTATCCCTTGAACCACATAACTGTGTGCTTTCTCACAATTGAACAGCCCAAGTGTGGTGATGCTAAGCGACCCCTAAATACCACATCAACCTTGCGTGGCCTCCAACTATGTACGCAATGGCCTTCACACCGGCGTGAAACCACAACTGGACTCTAGCCGTTTTTCTCCCTCGGTGTTGGGATGGCACATGGCACATGGCTGGACCCATCCAAGTTTGGCACATTTTATGCACACAATCTGGTTTGCAAGAAAGCACTTTCCTCCTCCCCACATCTGTGGCAGTTTGCTGGGCATCACTGTGCGTTCAGGCTGAAAGACACTATAGTGTTGTTGGTTTTCTTGGTTATTGTTTTCGAGAGTGAATTTGGGTGCCTTTTTGGTTTTGGGGGCGACAGGGCAAAAATCTCTCCTTCTGTGAGTTCCCTCTTGCACTTTGTGGGTTGGTTTTTTTGGGAATTGTGGCTCCGTTTGTTCGGTGCACGAAACTTGAACTTTGGGAAGAAGTGAGGGTTGCATTCAGGGAGTCGGTCGCATCTCACAGTGCCTTCCTTGCACAGGATTTGAACTCAGGACCCGTAGATAGAATATAGGCCAAGGGAGAGATGAGCCATTGAAGGGAATTGCTGCAGATATTTTAGCGCTGCCTTCCCTTCCATTCTCAGGGAATTGTGGCTCCAAAACACACACCAGAAATAATCCAGTTTGAGACTGCTTTAACTGCCCTGGCTCAGTGCTAGGGAATCCTGGGGACTGTAGTTTATTGTGGCACTATAGCTCTCTGACAAAGCTATATCACAAAACTACAGTTCCTAGAATTCCCTAGCATTGAGCCAAGGAAGGTAAAGCGGTCCCAAACTGTTATTATTTCTGCAGTGCGTTCTGGACCTGTATTGACCATCAACCAACCAACCAATCAATTATAAATAATTAATAATAAAGCATACCATATATATATATATATATATATATATATGTATATAAAAAATAAAACATATAGATATATATATAGATAGATCAGCATATTTAAAAAATGAATATATGCATTTGTGTGTGTGTATGTATATATATACACACATGCATATATTCATTTTTAAATAGGCTGATCTAAAATTAATATATACGTTTAGATCAGCCTATTTAAAAAATGAATATGACCTCAGGGCCTCTGCTACAATCACTTGTATAAATGATGCCTTTTCTTTAGATGATAATATATCTATTTATCTCTATTTTAATTTATGCTCGGCCTCGGATCCAAGCAGATTTCTACCTTGTGTATATTTTTTATGTGTTCTGAAGTGCAAAATGCAAGAATGGGAGGAAAATGATCCATTCCTTTACCTTCAAACTTGTGTATTTAAAAACAAACCCTGATGTTTGGTTTGTGTGTGTGTCTATGAGCCCAAATTGTCGTGTTTTCCAATAAATGTTAAAGCCTGGTTTTTAATTCCTGGGTCTCTGTATTGTATAGAGCGTTGGCTCTTGTCATACTTGGAGCATTGGGTTATGGTGACTCTGGGAGACCCGGGTTCGAATCCCCGCTCGGATGTGGAAATCCATCTTGTAGGCAAGTCACACTGTCTCAGCCTCGGAGGACGGCAACGGCGAAGCCTCCCTGAACAAACCCGGCCAAGAAAACCCCACAATAGGGTTGCCTTGAGGTTGCCATAAGTCGGAAACACAAGAGCGCATTCACACTGGAGAAATAACTCGTTTTGGCAGTGTTTTAGCTCTTTGTCTGACTCACTGCTATGGAATTCTGGGAGTTGGAGTTTGTTGTGGGGCCCAGAGCGGAGCTCCGCTCCGCTCTGGGCCCCACAACAAACTCCAACTCCCAGAATTCCATAGCCTTGAGCCAGAAAAGAGTTAAAGTGGTACCAAACCAGGTTATTTCTCCAGTGTGGATGCAGCCACAAGTTAATCCACTTTGACACCACTTTAACAGCCACAGCTCAGTACTATGGCATTCTGGGATTTGTAGTTTTGGGCGCTGTTTAGCCTTCTCTGCCAGAGAGCTCTTGTCGTGCCCCAGCAAACTACAAATCCCAGGATTCCATAGGACGGAGCCATGATGGCAGCCGAATTGGTGTCAAACCAGATTAATTCTGTAGTGTGGACGTAGTTGCTGTCAATTCACTGAGGGGAAAAGTGGAACAGGAAAGCTAAACCATACACTGAAAGTGATGTAATTGGGTTACATTGCCCCTTTTTTTGTTGTCCCTGCTGGAAAGGCTCCTCTGCCTCTAAAAGTGTGTGAGGTAAACATGCAATAAGTGTGACTGATATCTATATCTGGCTTTTTTGGGAGGAGAATGAGGGAAGCCATATATCTTTCACTGTTACACAGCTGCTTTGCTTCTTAAAATGCAGAGGAACTCTGCCTGATAAAGAAGTTGGCAACCTCAGAAATTCCTTCCTATATATATATTATATTTCACTTCCAAGCCCTTTGGGCAGATCACAAAACATATTCCTCTTTTTATCATTCCAAAATCCTAATTCCATTTATTGATATTTTCAGGCAGTTTAGATCAGGCGTTTTGCAAGGCCACCTCTCCCAGTTGAGGAGGAGGAGGAGGACCTCGCTCGGGGTGAGCATGCGCACTGGGCTGCTTCCCGCACCCGGTCCTTCAACTTTATGGTTTTGCCCTTTGCCAAAATGGCGGCAGGAGCCCTTCCGCCATCACTCCGAACACTGGCAAACGCCCTTACCTGACGTCATTTCATTTCGTCTTACCGCGCATGCGCGCTTGAGCTGTCAGTTGCCGTCAAGGTATAGAGGTGAGGTTTGCTCGCGCATGCGCAGTCCCAACCTGCCCTTAGTGAACATGGCTGCCGCGAAGGCTTCCCCGCCACCGCGCATGCGCAGTCCCGCAACTGCCGGCGCCTTGCCCACAGTCAAGATGGTGTCGGCCTGAGTTTTGGAGGAGAAGGAGGGAAGGGGAGGCCCGCTGAGGCGGCGGCGGCCGTGACTCCGAGGGGCCCCTCATGCCCCGCCATGCTCCGCTCCAGCGGCTTCTTCCGCGGCGTCGAGTGCCCTTTCGGGCCCGAGTGCGGGAGGCCCTACTGCCACTTCAGACACCCGCCGGCCCCGGCCCCCCCGCCCCCCCGGAGAGGAAGGGCCGCAGGTGAGGAAGGGACTGGCACTCTGCACACGCTCAGAGGGCACTTTGGGGGTAGGAAAGGGAAACAGGAGGCCTCTGTTGTGGTGTAAAGGCACTCTGCACATGCCCAGAGGGCACTTTGGGGGTAGGAAAGGGAAATAGGGGGTCAGAGAGAGGCCTCTGTTGTGATTCAGAGCACTCTGTACATGCTCAGAGGGCACTTTGGAGGTAGGAAAGGGATATAGGGGGATCAGGGTGATGCTTCTGTTGTGGTTCAAGGCACTCTGTACATGCTCAGAGGCACTTCATGGGTGGAGAAGATGGAAGGGAAGGGTTGTTTTCAGAGAAGAAGGCACTCTGCACATGCTCAGAGGCACTTTGGCGTAGGAAAGGGAAACAGGGGTTCAGAGAGAGGCCTCTTGTGGTTCAGAGCACTCTGCACATGCTCAGAGGGCACTTTGGAGGTAGGAAAGGGAAATAGGGGGTCAGGGAGAGGCCTCTGTTGTGGTATAAAGGCACTCTGCACATGCTCAGAGGGCACTTTGGGGGTAGGAAAGGGAAATAGGGGGTCAGAGAGAGGCCTTTGTTGTGGTTCAGAGCACTCTGTACATGCCCAGAGGCACCTCATTGGTGGTGTGGGGATGGAAAAGAAGGGTTGTCTTCAGAGAGGAAGGCACTCTGCACATGCTCAGAGGAACTTTGGCGTAGAAAAGGGAAATAGGGGAGTCAGGGAGAGGCCTCTGTTGTGATTAAGGGCACTCTGTACATGCTCATAGGCACGGAGGGGATGGGAAAGATGACAGACAGAGGTTGACTTTAAAGGCACTCTGCACATGCTCAGAGGGCACTTTGGAGGTAGGAAAGGAAAATGGGTCAGGGAGAGGCCTCTGTTGTGGTTAAGGGCACTCTGCACATGCTCAGAGGCACTTCATGGGTGGAGAGGATGGAAGGGAAGGGTTGTCTTTAGAGAGGAAGGCACTCTGCACATGCTCAGAGGGCACTTTGGAAGTAGGAAAGGGATATAGGGGGATCAGAGAGAGGCCTCTGTTGTGATAGAAAGGCACTCTGCACATGCCCAGAGGCACCTCATTGTCGGGGTTGAGATGGAGAAGATGGAAGACGAGGATTGTCTTCAGAGAGGAAGGCACGCTACACATGCTCAGAGGCACTTCAAGGGTAGGAAGGAATGGAAGACATGAAAGACAAGGTTTATCTTCAGAGGAAGGCATTCTGCACACGCTCAGAGGCATTTCAGAGGGAATGAAAGAGATGAAAGACGGGCCTGGCTATCAATACTACTCAAGGTATAAATAGGCTGCATCCACATAATCCGGTTTGGCGCTGCTTTCATGGCCTTGGCTCAAAGGCTATGGAATTCTGGGAGCTGGAGTTTGTTGTACTCCAGCTTCCAGAATTCCATAGCCTTTGAGCCAAGGCCATGAAAGTGGTGCCAAACTGGGTCAAAGATGGCGAGGGCTTCTTCTCTGGATAGCTCCCAAAACTGGCTGGACAGCTCCCTTCTGGGGAAGCTTTAGCTCTTTGGTCCCCAGACTGTGCCCTTGAAGGGATTTTGGACTTCAGCTCCCAGAATCCCAGGCTATTGGCCGATGTGGCTGAGGCTTCTGGGAGCCGAAGTCCAAAATCTCTTACAAAGCACAGTTCGGGGACCACTGCTTTAGACAGAGGAACCTAAAAATGTCTTGCAAAATGATAGTCCCCAGAATTCCCTAGCACTGAGCCAGGGCCGTTGAATGATTTTTAACTGTATTTTAACATAGTCATTGTTATGTTGTAATTATTACATCAATTTGTTTTAAGGAGGAAGGGGATACTGGGATTTATTTTATGTATTATATGGTTTTTACTATCTTGATTGAAGAGGCGGGATAGAAACAAATTTTATTATTTATTTATTTATTATTATTAAAGCAGCCTCAAACTGGATTATTTTTGCAGTGTATTTTGGATCTTAATGAAGATCTATAAACCCGTAAGTCCTATTTATTTGGGAAATAAGTGGGCCCTTTGCTGTAAAGCTGTGTTTCTCAACCTTCGATCCTCTAGATTTTTTTGAGACTTCAATTCCCAGAATTCCTGAACAATGAGCATACTGTCTGGGACTTCTGGGAATTGAAGTCCAAAACATCTGGAGGTTGAGAACCACCGCTGTAAAGGGAAAGTACCTCTTTAAGAGCCATCTGTCCGCAAAGGTGGGAAACTGACGGGTTTCCTGGCTGCTTCTCTTTCCAGTTTTGAGTTGTCTTTGCTGCCCAGAAACAGGCGGTCATGGCTGGACATTATGACATCTGTCTGTGTCCGTACGGCCAAAGGCTGCAAAGGAGATAATAATAATAATAATAATAATAATAATAATAAAATAGTGGGTGGAGAGCCTTTGGGGCAAAAGCATGAACAAGTACCTCCACTGCTTGCTGACGCGCAAGAGCTCAGGTAACAAAGACATCCCATCTACAAAAGATGTAAATATTATGTATTTATGTGGGTTGGGGAAGCAGAGAGGTTTCTTCTGGGGAGAAATAAGATTTTGGGAAGCTACTCGCTTTGGGATGAACTGGGAATCCCTTCAAGACGACTAGTTTTCTGGGTCTCCCCTCAAGAGGGGATTTGCAGGCTTTCCCCTTCCCTCCTTGTAACAAGAAATGAAAAAAAAATTAAATCTACAAGTCTTCTTGGACCTTAAACGCCTCCGTATGTTTATTACGGCACTTGCCCTAATAATACATTTGTCAGTCTTTATGACAACAGAAGAGTCATGGTCCCCCATCCATGACCATGCATCCGTAGTTTTAACTTCTTCTGGAATATCCCTAAAATAGGTGGGAAGTTCATAGTTGTAGCAATTAGCTATCTCTGTCCCTCCATGGATCTGGTTCTCCGCTCCTCTTTATTAGCATGGTCTCTAGGTTTTCTAAATAGGTTACTAAAATAATCTTTGCTTGGTGTGTGTGTGAGACGAAGGGGGGGCAGGTCTGATAAATGTTCAAGCAATCTTCTCTTGAAGGTCTTTTTCTTGCTAATTATAGACGGCAGGTTCAGCTTTGAACTGCAGGTGTTCTGCGTAAATGTCCCTGTCTCGTTTTTAAAAAAGAATATTAATGCAGATTTTGAATGGCTGAAACTTACAAGAGTTTCTAAAGTTGCTTTTCAGTTGTGTTTTCAGGAACATCTTGCTGACGAATGTGGGCAGTCGTTTCCTCCTTCCCCCTCAGTAGACCCCTGTTTTTAAGTTATGAGGTTTGGGGAGTATTTAAAGGTTTGAATTTTTTAAAAAGTGAGTTTCCAGTTAAAAGGAACTTCATCTGACACACTGAATCCTCTTGGGGTAAAGTAGAAGAAGAGAAGTAATCTTTGGGTGGAAGGCAAGTTACTACAGATGCTAATCAAGCCTTTGCCAAAGTCCTAGTAGTCTTATCTCTGTTGTTCAGGGGACAGACCTAAGAAACTAAAGAACGAACGAACGAAAGAAAGAAAGAAAGAAAGAAAGAAAGGCTTTCCTGAAACTCCCAAAGGTTGTCTTTTGAATTCAACTATTTAAAAATTGTCTCAGTGAACCAGTGTGGTTTGAGCATTAGACCACAATTCTGGAGACCAAGGTTTGACTCTTCTCTTGGCCATGGACACCCACTGGGTGCCCTTGGGCAAGTCACACTCTCTCACCCTCAGAGGAAGGCAAAGGCAACCCCCTCTGAACAAATCTTGCCAAGAAAACACTGTGATAGGTATTAGTTCCCGTTTATCTAATATGTTAATGGTGAAAATGCACCGTTGGAATTGATGTGAATTCTAATAACATGCCTGACACCAATGTTTTTGTTTCTTCTTCCTTCCACAGCATGCGGCTATGACCCTTACAACCCAGAACTTCCTAAACCTGTGGCCCAGAGTAGCAATGATTTCTTGGAGGAGATCCCCGAACCGGCAGCTGGCATTCTGGAGCTGGAACTGGTCAACAAAGCCATTGAAGCAGCAAAAGATGAATATGAGCGCGACATGAAGAAGTACGAGGAGCTGCTGGAGACGGCAAAAGAGTACAACTCGTCGGAGACCCCCTTGCTCACCTCTGAGGCTGATAGATTAGCCACATCCAACACATTCCCTTCTCTGGAATATTCCCCAGGGAACTACGATGCCTGCTGTAGCACTGACTACAACCCTACCCCTCTTACAGGGGCTGCTGTTAGTACATCTAGCAAATACACTTTGGATACTTTTGGTCCTGCCAAATCTAAAGGCAGCTCTCTGGAATACGTGCCCACCGTAGTCACCCAGCCCAAGAAATATAGCACTTCCTCTGGGAACAGCAAATATGTCATCGACAACTCCAAGCCCTCGACGGATTTGGAGTATGACCCCCTTTCCAATTACTCCGCCAGGCTCTTGAGCAAAGCCAAAGAGCAGAAGGGGACCAAGCGCAAAAGAGGGGCCCACCATGGGGAGGCCTATTCCCCCTCGCTCAAGAAATTCTGCGACTCAGCTAGCACCCCTGAACTGGTGGCCAGGTTCTCAGACTCGGAAGAAGAACGTGACGCAGTCTGTGTCTCCCCTACAAAATCGAACTGTGGTGCGGAAAGCAAGCCCCCGGAGAGCTTGGGAGCCAACAAGAAAGAAACCCAGCAAGCAAGCACTGGTTCACGGGAGATGAAAGAGACAGCTGTGCAGTATGACATGGAGGACATTGAAAACCCTCTGGCAGCCCTTATCGGAAAGTCCCCCGAAGAGGACCGCCCTACGCTCTCAAAAGCGCCTTCTGGTGAGGGTGGAAAAGAGAAAGAGAAGGGCAAACGGTTGCCAAAGGACAAGCTGAAGAAGAAAACGTCCGAGGGCCATAAGGCAGAGAGAAAGAAAGACCATGGCAAAGATAGCCACAAGGAGAAGGTGGAAGCGAAGGCAAACCACAGAAACGGGGAGAGGGTTAAAGAGAAGCACAGGAAGCACCACGTTGATGGGCAGAACAAGGAGCACAGCAAACTGAAATCTCCAGGAGAGGTTAGGGCTAAGGAAGAGAACCTGGTCAAGAACAAAAAACCGGGCAAAAGTTCAGGCGTGGAGAAAGTGGAAAGTGGTAAAAAAGCAAGCAAGCCCAAACTTGCTGATCCGAAAAGGAAGGCAGAGTCATCTAAGAGAGAACAGAAAGATGGGAAGGTGAAGCCACCTTCTTCTGAGAAGTCCAAAGGGAGGCTGGCGAACTCGGGGGCCAAGTGCAAGGGTAAACAGCGGGCCCTGAGCCACGTTGACCTCTTTGGGGACGAGAGCGGGGATGAGGGGCAGGATGCTCAGCCCTCTCCCGTTGCGTTTCCTGATGTGAGTTCGGACTCGGACGGGGACGATGGCGGTTCCCCTTTGCCCCGAGATAATGGGGTGATGGGCGCCAAGCGTCCCAAGTTGTCCAAGGCGCCCCCTTCATCCTCCTCCTCATCATCATCGTCCTCTTCTTCTGATGAGGTTGACTACTCCGTCCTCGAGAGGGACCTGGACTTTGAGTCTGACCCGATGGAGGAGTGCCTTCGGATTTTTAATGAGTCCACCGATGTCAAAACGGAAGACAAAGGCCGGCTTGGCGAACAGGTGAAGGGTGTGTGTATGTCTGGTTAAGCCAACATGGCATGGGAATTCCTAGCTGTACATCCCACTCCCACGTGTGACAGTTCATTCAAGTGGTAGACAAAGCACTTGGGGCCCTAAAGACAATTTTTGGGGTCCTCACCTCTCTAAACCATCATTTTTCTGGCCAAATTTGCTTAACCTGAAAGCACACACACACATCCCTTTTCAAAACCAGAAGTAGATTTCTGTCAGCTTCATTATTATGCAGAGCTGCACTTGCAATAGATCTTTGACTGTCTGTCTGCTTTGAACTGTAAAGATTTTTATAGTCCTTTCTGAGTTTTAAACAGTAAGGGTGAACAAAAGTAAGGTTACTTTTGGGCTAGACTTTGACCACTCCAAAATAATAGATTAGAGATGTGACTGTGCCTAAGGCAGAAGGGTGCATGTCTCTTGGACCTTTCAGTGTCGATTGGGTTTCTGACCCTCCTGAAACAGCCTCTCACCCATGGCTTAGACAGTGTTGGTTGTCTTTAGTTAGGCACCCATGAGCACCTTGGTTTTCCTCTGCTGTTTCAGTGGATGTGCCCTTTTATGGCTTGATTGTTATGGAATACGTCTCTTTAAAAAAGCATACCTTGGGGTTAAAAAAAAGCCACGTTGCTCTTTTGGCAGATGTGCTCTTCATTGACTCTCTCTGTTCCCATTTCAGCCATCAAAAGAGGAAGGGGTTGAGGAAAAGACAACAGACGACCGGTTAACCACACTCTTTCCTGGCCAGAAAAGAAGGATCTCCCATGTTGCAAAGCAAGAAAACGTAAGTGGGTTTCGCAGCCCTGCCCAAGGAGGTATCTCCATTGGGATGAGTTTGGTGATGGGTGCTGAGGTCCTGTCTTTCTCCATCTCTGCTCGTGATGGTCTGGACATATTCACAGATTTCACCCAAAGCATGAAAATGAGTGAGAAAGTTGTGTGTGAGAAAGGCATGGGGCAGAAACTTTAAAACTGAGGGAAGAAAATTACCTTTGATGGCTATTGCTGTAACTGCAAGGCAACCCTAAAGCACCCTGTCACAGGCTTTTCTTGGCATGGTTTGTTCAGAGAGGGTTTGCCAAGGCTTTCCTTTGAGACTGAGAGAGTGTGACTTGCCTAAGGTCATCCAGTGAGTCTCCATGGCTGAGCAGGGATTCAAATCCTTGTCTCCAGAGTTGTAGTCCAACATTCAAATCATTACACCACGCTAGCTCTCCTATCTTTGACAGAGTAGCCTCAGTTTAGGCGAGGTGTGGAGAGGAAATATGGAGAAGGATTTCTCCCTCTCTTGTAATAGTAGAACCTCTGAGCCTGCATGATGGGAGAGTCAGGAGGAAGGACTTCTTCAACACAGGACACAGTTAAAGAGTGGAACCCACTGCTATAAGGTTTAGGAACGTCTGCTGATCTGTGCAACTTTTAACTTATTTGTTTACTCAGTTTGTATCCTGTTTTTCTCCAAGAAATAAAACAGATTATATCCTAAAACCTATTGGATATGAAAGTTTAAAAAACATTAAATAAACAATTCTATTGAAAGCACTAAATTGAAACAGTTTTAAAACACATTGAAATATAGTAAAAAGGGTAAAAGCGTAGTACACCCGGTTAGTAGACCCTTCTGCTATAGTGAGTTAAGAACTGAAGACCTGTTTAAGCAGAAAGTTCTTTGCCTGCTGGCGAAAAGGCAACCGAAAGGGGGCCAAGTGAGAATCCTGTGGCTTGGAATTCCACAACTTGGGAGCATGGTGACATGGTGTGAGTGTTGGACTAAGACTCTGGGAGACCTGGGTTCAGATCCCTTCTGAGCTACAGAAACCACTGGGTGACTTTGCGCAACACTCTCTCAGAGGAAAACCACAGCGAACCTTCTCCGACCCAATCTTGCCAGGATGATCCCATGAGAGGTTCACTCCGGGATGCCTGCAAGTCAGGAACACTTTGAACATGCAGAACAACTAAAAGGTTCAGGGCAGTGTATGTCAGAAGTTGTAATGGCTTCATGTTTTCACAAGGCATCTGTGGATATGTTTGTTTGCCTCTTCCTGGCCATGCACTCGTTGTTTCAATAAGCAAGGCCTGTGGTCAACACATTGTGCCTTCCACCTGACTGCCTGCCTTCCACGCTCTGATCCATTAAGGCTGCTGTCCACCACAACACGGAGAGAGATAAGGGACACTCGGGTGAAGTGGTTTGGAAAAAGCCCATAACTCAAATATTTGCAGGTTTTTAGCAGTAACGCTGAGCTGCTTTGTTGAAGGAGTTTGTGTTTCAGATGGGGATGGGGTAGAGATGTCAAAGCCAGGAAAAAAGTCCCTGAAAAAAAAATTTGCTTTTTGAAACTGTGCTGTTGAGTCGGTATGCCAAACTTTTGACTCTGACCCCAGCTCTGCTACTTTTGTACTGTCTGATTCCCAGCTCATGCAAATATGGCAAAGATCTCATCATTACAAATAGCAATTTTTCAGAAAATATCTATTCCCCACCACAATCAGAAAAAACACTGCCCTCAACGGTTCAAAATTTCTAGAAATTTGGCATCTCTAAGGAGAGACTTTAGCTTCTGCCTGTCATGCAAGTCAGGATGAGGGCATAGGTTACCCCTCCAACTTGAGTGGTGCCGGAGTTTGCTCCTAAGACAGTTTGGGAATGAAAGGGCTGACATGTACAAGGGGAGAGTTGTGTACTTTGGGGTGTCTTCAAAGAGCCCTTTGCATTTTGCGTAGGAGAGAACCAGGATGGGTTTGTGTCCAACCCCCGGGATGCTTGGCTTCATCCTTTTCTTTGTAGCCATCATTTTTGTTGCTGACCATGGTGCCCAATTCTAACCTGCCTTGCTCCATCACTGCTTTCTCAGCACCAGTCTGCCCACTGCTTTCCCCCGTACAGGCTGAAGCCCCAAGCAAGCCGGTGATCCGCCCATACCGACCCCCTACAGCTCAGGAAGTCTGCTACCAGAGGATCCAACAAGCTCAGAAACAGGCCATGCAGCTAGCCCAGCAGCAACAGCTGCAGCAGCAGCAAGCAAGCCTCCGACAGTTGCCTCCGACTCCCCAGAGAAGCCCTTCCCTCGGGATGCACAAAGGGGAGAAGAAACGGATCGCCCATGTGCCTAATGCAGTTACTCCTGTGGCGGCCAAGTCTGGTAAGTTAGCAATTCTGCATCTGTCTTTTTTCAGTTGGAGAAATTGCCTGAGTCTGTTAGATTTGGGTACTAATCATGATTTGGTAGCGTTTTTCATTATGGTCCATTTGCTCAGGTCATAATGAACAGCTGTATTTATTATGAGCTGAGGATTGCTTTCCCCTATGGAACTTTTTGGGTTCAGAAGAAAACACACTGTTCTGAAAGCTTAGTGCAAGCTCTTGGATGTAGCCTCTGTTCTCAGGTTTTTTGTTCCGCTCTGCCTCTGTGTTCTTTCAGCCCAGGGAAGTCTCAAGAAAACTCTTCCGCCTGGGATCAGTGTACCTTCCAACAGTGCCGACACTGTGTCCTTGAAAGCTCGTACACTCGCTGGCATGGCATCCAAGACAACATCCACAAACACCCCCAAAAGGATTGCTCATGCTCCCTCGCTACAGGTATATTGTTTATTCAAAGCAATCAAAAGCATTATTGCTTTTCTTCTCAACAGGGTCTGAAAGCAATGCACAGCAAATAGATTCTTTAAAAACATGCTTAAAACAACTTGGGGCAAAAAACAGGTTTGAAACAAGTTTGCAGCAGGTTTTTTGGGGGGTGGGGTGGGGAGATAATCAGGCCCATTCCCCCATTTCTGATCCAGAGTTGGGGAGTCCCTGCAGTGACACGGTTTCTCAGGCATCCCATTTCTCTCCCTCTTCTGTCTCCAGAGTGCGACTTTAAAAAGGCCAGTCATTCCCACAGAGTTTGGTGCAAAAGTCCCCACCAACATCCGGCAGAGGTACCTCAACCTCTTCATCGATGAGTGCCTGAAGTCGTGCTCTTCACAACAGGAAGCATTTGATAAGGTTTGTGTCTCAAGAGGGCAGGAGATGTTTTTTGGGGTAGTTTGGGGGCAGAGAATTCTAAATGAGAGAGAACTGTTCACAAGCCCGAACATTGCTTTATAACGGTAATACATTTGTAGTCACTCCCTCTTCCCAAAGGCTTTTCTTGTGTGTGCCCAAGAGGGAGTGGTGGACTAGGACTCTGGAGACCAGGGTTCGAATCCCCGCTCAGCCATGGAAACCCATTGGGTGACCTGGAGCAAGTCACACACTCTCAGCCTCAGAGGAAAGTAAAGGTAAACCCTCTCTGAACAATTCTTGCCAGAAAAATCCCATGATCAGTTTGCCTTAGCATCACTATAAGCTGTAAATGACTTGAAGGCACATCACAACAACCAGAAAAAAAGTGGGAAGTCACAAAACGAAAAATGCAAATCTCTCGGGCTAAAACATACCTCATTTGATAAATAAATAAATAACACACACCTTATTTTTGGCCAAAGTTGTTGTTTTTTTAAAAAACCCAGAAGTGACCTCACGGTCACTTTAGACTTCATGTTGAGAGGTCAGTGTAGTCAGGTTCCATTGTGTAGGTGAAGGAATGTTGGAAGGGATCAATTGAAAGGAGGTGTTAAGGAAATCCCCAGGACAAAACCGGCAGCCCTTCCCCTAATAATTACTGAAGAGTCAATCGCTGGCAAGAGGAGGCGGAAGAGACCCATGGCAGTCCCCAGTGTCTGCTCTGGGCAGAACCGCAGCCCTTTCCTAACAACTGAGCTCATGTTTCAGCCTGAAAGCTATTGGTCCTGATTCTCAACTGGATTGTCATCAAGGTTCTTATTTTAGTTGGTTTCTATAGCCAAGGGGCAAAAGCATCTGTCTGGCAAAACCCAAAGTTCTGACACTGATGCTGTTTGTAGGCCCTGTCGGAGGAGAAAGTAGCATATGAGCGGAGCACCAGCCGGAACATCTACCTGAACGTGGCCGTGAACACCTTGAAGAAGCTGAGAAGCCTGCTTCCCAGTCCCTCGCCAGATGCTCACAGTATGTACCACCTCTTTGATTTCCAACATCAGAACTTTTGCTTCATTAAACTTCTGCCTCTTACATCCCCCAAATCTTTTCAGGTCTTTTGACTGTGTAAGTACTGATGTTTGTCTGTCCTGACAGCTATCTCCCTATAGCCTTTTAAACTGACTTTCTTTGAGATCCGCCTTAGATTTTATTCTGGGGAAAAGGCAGTATACAAATTAAATAGATAAATAAACCACACCACAATGTGTGTGACCCATTTCTAGATGCAATCCCAGGGATGTTTTTTCAGCTTTAAAGCTCTCGGAAATGAAAGCCAAGTGTGTTAGTTTCAAAATGTTCAAGTACAAACCTGTTAATTTCTGTCACCTTGATAGCACGCTTTTTAAGATATACCCCCTTTGTGCCTATCTTTCTCTCCAGAGACCAGCAACCGGAAAGTGGTTTCTCACGAAGCCATGCTGGGAGGGAAATTGGCAGCCAAGACAAGCTTCTCCTTTAACCGCTCTACACCTTTGCGGGTGGAAGACCTGACAGGTATGTATCATCTTTTTGGGTTAAGCACATCGTCACTTCTGGGGGAGATTTTCTCTCTGACTACTACCTTCTGTCTTTCCTGACGATTGGGTGCTGTGAAAGAAGAACTGTTTCCTAGCCTTTTTCATCCTCAGGGCCCACCTTGTACCGAAGACTCAAGGAATACCTCATGACAGAGGATGATCTGAAATTGCATGGCTACCCCTTGCCATGTCCTGAGAAACCAGGCCGTGCTGTTGTCTTCACCGTGGAAGAGAAGAAAACCCCGGAGAGTGAGTTCTGCTGGGGCTGTGCCAGACGTGGAGGGGGTACAGAGAGCTTTTGGGATTATGGGTAGCTGATCCTTATCCCAGGATGCATGTGGGTGGGGATTTGGTTCAGGTTTGCATAGAATCATGGAATCATAGAATTGGAAGCACCATCCTACATCCCTCTGAGTTACTTTTAACTCCTGTGTTTTGATTCCTGTTTCAGTTATCTACTGTGCCACAAGGGGGCAAAGCCACAGAGCATTCCCCCTTTGAGATTTGTGGTGTTTGATATTGAATAAATGCCACATTCTCCTTCCACCTTGTCCCATTAATATCAGTTTTACAAGAAGTGTAAAACAAACAGTGGATCTGCAGAGCTGTTGCTGTTGTTAGCTGCCCTCGAGTCAACCTCGACACATGGCAACCCTGTGGATGAGACATCTCCAAGACTCCCTGTTTTCTACTGCTCTTCTCAAGTCTTAACAGACTCATGCTTTTGATCTCACTAATTGAATCTATCCATTTGTTGTATGGTGTCCTCTCTTCTGCCCTCAACCTTTGCAGGAATCCTCACAAACTTGAAATCCCAGGAGCTAGTCTCAGACGAAGGAACTGTGCAAACCACCTCTGAGTATTCCTTGCCTAAGAGAACACTGTGAAATTCATGGTTTTGCTATAAGTTGGCTTGAAGAAACATACACAGAAACGTGAAGTCTAAGGCTTTCACAGCCGGCATACATAGTTTTTTGTGGGTTTTTCGGCCTATGAGACCATGTTTTAGAAGAGTTTATTCCTGACGTTTCGCCAGCAGCTGTGGCTGGCACCTTTCTCTCAAATCCCACATAAAACTATGCATAGAAACCCATGCCTATTATTTCTATGTTATTTTTTTCCCTTTGGTACCAAATGTTCTATTAAAGAATCAATGCCCATGGATACATCTACTTGATTAGCTGAAGTATTACTCCCTCACCACCATTTTTTGAAGAGATAATGTAAAAAAATAGAATTAGAAACCTTTCACAGAGGAAAAATCTATTTACACACATAATCCTCCTATATATTTTTTAAAATTTGTTTTGGATACTTCAAGGTTCTTGCAGAATTTGCTGCCGTTGCGGCACTGAGTACATGGTGACGCCGTCTGGGAACTGTGTCCGTAAAGAAGAATGCGTCCACCACTGGGGGAAGTTACGCAAGCAGAGAGGTACTTAAATTTACTGTTTTTCAAAAATCCAGTCTTTCCTCCAGAATATTCTGGAGTTGGACTTGAATTCCAATTCACACTCAGCCCTCGATGCCTGTTGTTTGCAACTGCTGAACTGCCACTGCTGTGAATCTTAAATGCTTTCTGGTTAAGATAGCACTTCCATTACTCTGGAAGTGCCTGATTTTTCTGTTGAGCTTGGTTTCCTCTACCTTCATACCATCTTTCCCTTTAGTTCCATGTTCCCAAGGATTTAAACTGGGGGCTATCTCCAAGTATTTGCCGAAAGGCAATGTTTATATATATGCAGAGCTTGGGAATGTTGTTGCTGAAGGTATTTTCTCTCCTTGTTCTCAGTTCCAGGTGGCTGGGAAACACATTATAACTGCTGTTCTGGAGCGGTGGGCTCTCCTGGCTGCCAAGTTGCAAAAGTAAGCAGTACGTTGAAAAGAATCGGGTGTAGCAGAAGCAGATTGTTACAAGCCTGTGTCTCACACCGCAGAAGCAGTGAGGCCGTAAATCCACTGTAACTTTAAAAAAAATGTAACTAAAACATGTTCCCAGGCCCCTTTTACATTAGGAGAGAATTGCCATAAATCAAACTTGGCATGAAGGCACATGAGAGACAACCACCTGCTGCGGGATGTGCTGTATTCCCCAACCCTGTGGTACGGCTTTGCTGATCTTGGCACTACTTTTCCTTTAATGACTGTCCTCCTTTCTTCCTCCAGCAACACGTCCATGATGGCCGCAAAGAAAACCTGGAAGGTTTTGTCAAGACCTTTGAAAAACTGCCCAGCAGAGATGGCTATCCAGGCATCTATGCCTTAGACTGCGAAATGGTGAGTGGAAGTCAGAGAATGAGGTGGGTGTGAGGGTGGCCACTTAACCAGGGATCTGTGTATTGGGGAGAGAGATAAAGGAATACCGTCTTGTGTTCAAGCAATCCACTTGTTTCCCATTTAGAGATTTACCTTTAGCAGAGGTGGGCTATCAAAAGTCTGTCCCCACAATAGATTCATATAAATAATGAAGTAGATTGATGGTTCTGGAGCCCAAATAAAGGGCTGTTGAGAAAGAAAAGGGGTGCACTCAGCATGTTCAAGGTATCCTGAAGAGTAGCAGAGAGTAGCATTTTGCTATTTTAACAAAGCCCTACGTTCCCACCTCTTGGTGTTTGGCACATTTTGATTGTCTCCCCACCCTGAATCCATATTATCAGTTTTGGGTTGTAGAAAAATGGGCTCTTGTTGGATGAATTAAGGACAGTTGCCAGGCAGGGATCCCTGTCTGAAGGGCGCCCTGTCTTGTCTTCTCTTTGTCCCGCTGCTCCCACAGTGTTACACCAAGCAGGGCCTGGAGCTGACACGAGTCACTGTGATCGACGCAGACTTAAAAGTAGTCTATGACACCTTTGTCAAGCCGGACCACAAGGTTGTGGATTACAACACCAGGTATGGCCCTGTTTGCATCACCATCTATGTGTCAAACGGCACTTAATGTCTGGAAGGGCTGCTTCATGTTTCGTCAGGATCTCCTTTCCTGTAAACCAAATCCATTGATTCAAGTGTCATCCTCAAGCAATCTGTACCAGACCAAACCAAGAACAGAAAGTTATGGCATAGAATTTCCTCTGTTGGTGGGGCATGGGATTTATATTCTGAAAGTGAATATTTGGGGAGGTGCGAAGAAGAAGTGGGCATTAGAAACAGCTCAAGGGAATTCCCCCCCCCCCCCCCCCCATGGCCAACACTGATATTTACTTGGCGACAGGTTTTCAGGCGTGACAGAAGCGGATCTGGAAAATACCTCCATTAGCATCCGGGACGTCCAGGCCGTCCTCCTGAGCATGTTCAGCGCAGACACGATCCTCATCGGGCATAGCTTGGAAAGCGATTTGTTTGCACTGAAGGTAAATGAAACAGGGATTTGCTTTCCTTGCATGAGCAGAGCTGGGAAATTGCAACTTGGCTGGGGAGGGGTGTCTTTTGTGCCCACCCCCAAGAGTCTTGGCTGGGGAGAATATGCCTTCTTTCTAGGTTATATCCTGACCCCATAAAACCTTGCCCCTTCGACACCTCCACAAGAAACAATATTTTCTGTGCAGAAAATAGTATTTCAACCCAGAAACATTATTTTCTGGGCAGAAAATGTGCTGTTTCCTGCAAAGCTGGTGTAGAATAAGTCTCTGGGTGTTCATAGGCCTCGAAAACTGGTTTTTGAAGGCTTTCTTATGGCAGGAAGACAGTTGCTGGAATGACTTGCTGCTTGCTTTGCCAAGGAAATTAGCGAAGAATTGCTACCCAGGATAACCGGGGGAGGGAGAAAAGAACTCATCCTCCCCTCTTTTCACCCAGCTCATTCATTGCACGGTGGTGGACACGGCTGTCGTCTTCCCTCACCGTCTGGGGCTGCCCTATAAGCGGGCGCTGCGCACCTTGATGGCGGACTACCTCAAGCGCATCATCCAGGACAGCGGTAAGACTGGCAGGCAGGGGAGGAGGGTGATTGTGGGAAGAACGGGTGGCATTTTTCTTCAGTCCTCAAATGTCTGGCTTTGCAGAGAGTGAGACGTTGAGAAGACTTCTGTTGGGCTACCCAAGAAAATACAGGCATATCAAAGTTACTTAAGTTAATTAAGTACATTGAATAAATCATCACATTAAAACAGAAGAAAAATCTTGATAAGATTAAGGCCCAAAGACTTTAATAGGAAACCATGTTTTAACTTGGTCCATAAGAGAGCAACATGGGTGCCTCTGTATTTAAAGGTGGCTCTGTTGTATTGCCACATTGTCTCTTCTCCAGGGTGAGTGTTGTTGTTGCTGCTGTGTACTTTCTAGTCATTTCAGACTTAAGGTGAACATCTCCCAGAGTTTTCTTGGCAGGATTTGTTCAGCGGGGGTTGCCTTTGCCTTCCTCTGAGGCTGAGAGAGTGGGACTTACCCAAGGTTGCTCTGTATGTTTCTGTGACCGAACGGGAATTCAAACTCTGGTCTTCAAAGTCCTAGTCCAATGTCCAAACCATTACACCGCTTGCTTTTCTTGTTTTTGGCAGTGGAAGGCCATGACTCCAGTGAGGACGCCCGGGCCTGTATGGAGCTGATGATCTGGAAGATCAAGGAAGACGCCAAAGTGAAGCGGTGACAGACGCCCTGCTATCCCTCTCCTTTCCCCGTCTGTTGGCACAGTGCAATAAGACAAACTTCCGAAAGGAAGGAAGGAAGGTTACTCTCCAAACAGCAGGGCCCTTCCAGACTTTCCCCCTCATCAGGAATTGGAAAGAAGCTGCTGCTGCTGCTGTTTTTGGCTGGTGTAGCAACAGGTCACCTGTGCTCCCCAGGCATGCGGATAAGGTGAAACGCATACCGATCCCTGCGAGGTTGGCCAGGATGCCGCCCTTCCTAGCGAGATTGGAAAAGGGAGTATTTGGAGATGGACCTGTCTCAGAAAGCCGGAATAAACTCCAGAGGCACTGAACTCGTTTCTTCCTTTTTCCCACCCCATCCTATTTATGAATTTTAAACTCTAGCTTCTAGTTTAGGTTCTTAATTTAACTGGGCATCGTGGCAGCCGGTGCAGGAGTCGGCTGTGGCATTGTGGACCTGGCAAGGGCAGGAGACAGAAGAGAGTTAGGGCATGGTTTGTGGGGCAGGAGGGATCCTTGTGAGCTGTGAACGGATGAGGTAGGACAGAGAAGGAGGGCTGTTAGATAGTGGGTAACCCTAACATAGCTTATATTTTCCAATCTCTAGAGCGACTGGCATTCTCAACCATCAGGGATGCCTCTACACTGTACAAATAATGCAGTTTGACGCCACTTTTAAGTGCCGTCACTCCGTCTTATGAAATCCTGGGCCTTGCAGTTTTGCATGGTCTTTTGCCTTCGCTGCCAAGGAGTTCTGGTGTCTCGTAAACCTACAAGTCCCAGGACTGATGGAACCATGGCAGTTAAAGTGGTGTCAAACTGCATTATTCATACTGTGTAGACGCACTTTAGGAGATAATAGTCCTTTCTTGTGCTATTGGCTTTCACTGCCTAAGCTGAGGCAACAGATCTGAGGTCAGTCCGGTGTAGAAATCAAGGTAAAGCTCAGCCTTAAAGAGTATCCGTTCTTTGGTATTACAAAATATTTGCTGGCCTTCTGGTTCCCTTTCCGTCAAATTCATCCTTACTTGACATGAGCATAAATGCATTATATTATTTGGAAATGGAACATATGAGATCCTCGTTGACGGTTGCCTATAAAGCCAAGGCTGCTCTTTTTATTACCAGCGCATACCCATTTATATTGCATAGCTTCCCCTCCGCTAAAGAATCGTGGGAGTTGTAGTTTAGTATGACAGCTCCCCAAGAACTGAAAAACCTGGGATAAGAGAACAAGCATTATGTTTCTTAACCAGAAGACACAGTTCGAAGCCAGGCCTTTTTCTTTGACGATAAAAATACAACGTTTGAGACCACCAGTTTCCCTCTCTGTAGTTACTCACTTTCTCTCCCGGCTTTGATTCCCTTCTCGTTTTGTAATAAAACTGTAACAAAGTGGTGGACTTTGTACATGCCCAACTGCAAACCAGGTTAACACTATTTTGTAAATTTTTTTAAAAAACAACAATATTAAAACAAAAAAAAAATCCTAACTGTTTTTCCAAGTGTGATGGTTGTTGAAAATATATCCTACTGTCCTGACCAGATTCTTCTTATCTCAAAAAGGTATAAGTGGGGTAATCCCAAATTTTCCAAAAAGGATAGGATGAGTATTGGGGCAAGGAGAGGATTAGGGTTATAATTCTGGCCTAATGTTTTTCTTTAAAGAAGCGGTGAGTAGTTTTAGCCATTTCCTTCCCACAGTGAGAAACTCGTTGAAAACGGTGCAGTTTTCAAACACTCTTCTCAATCTGGGACTTAAATCTGTACAAAATTCACCAGTGGGTTTTGTTTGGGTTTTGTGCAGAAAAACAGCATCGTGCATCCAGAAAACAATATTTCTCCACTCAGAAAATAGCATTTTTGCAGACAGGATAATTATTATCTGACCATGTTGCTTTCTGTGCAAAAAACAAAACAAAAAAAAAAAAACCAAATTTTTGTAGAATAAATCTGAAGCTGTGAAGATGCTTTTCACTTCACACTTAGGAAACACCACACAAATTCTTTAATTCTACTTTCATGTTCCCTTTTGTGTGCTTTTAATGTGTGCTTTTAAAACTGTAAGCTGCTTTGAGTACCAACTTTGGGGGGGGGGACCGGGATATAAATAAATCTAAGAATTAGAAATAGTCTGTACAGAAATTTTTTCTGCCCAAAAAAGCAACCCTGTATGCGAATTTTGCACAGAATCATAAACTGTGAAGATTTTAAACAGTTTATGATTCAGGCTCCATCCCACAGAATCCTGGGATTTCTAGTTTTGTGGGACACCTGTGCTCTTTGGCAGAGGAGGCTAAAAGACCTTGTGAAACTACAAGTCCGAGAAATACATAGGATGGAGCTACAGCATTTAAAAGGGTGTCAATCCACATTATTTCCAAAGCATGGTTGCACCCAGATGCCATCCTCAGGATGGAGCTACAACACTTAAAGTGGTATCAAACTGCATTATTTCTACAATGTGGATGCATCCTACTTCTATGATGATGATGATAATAGACAAGAAGGAGTGTGCAAAAAGAGGATGTTAGTTTTGCCACAGCTGTCGCGTCCATGAACCACATCTTCAGAAGAGCCAAAGGTGACTCTGGACCGATCTGACTGTCTCAATGGCATTGTGTTAACAAGCCTTTCCATTTGTGCCTCTCTGTGTGTGTGTTTGGGTTAGACGCACTTCAAACCCCCTGCTCCCCGGTGAGGAGGTCTGTGAGATTTGGCTTCTGATCCCATCTAAAGCCTCTCATTGTCTGGGTTATTGATCAAGGTACCAGGCCTCATTAAAGACCATTCTCAAGTTAATATCCCGGTGTAAGCTCTTTACCCGCAAATTCGGAAGACTGGGTTTTGGGGCCCCCTGTTGAGATATTGATAGACTTGTCAAAACCAATTTGTCTTTTGTGATGGGCTTGGGTAGATTTCCTCAAAAGCGGAGGGATGTCCCAAAAAGTCGAGACCCAACTGTTTAAAGAGATGTCCGATTGAAAATTTGCCAATTTCGGAAGTTTCTAATCTTCCACTTGGTGGATTTCAGAAATTAGCAACTGAGGTGGTCATGGTTTGGGCATACTAGGAGAAGACCTTAGGGTCACCATACGATCTTAGCTTCAGGACATACTTCCTAATGTTTAGGTGGAATTTCTTCTGGAGTTTGCACCCATAGCTCTGGCTCCTATTCTCTGGAGCAGCAGAAAACAAGTTTGCTCCATCCTCGACGTGACATCCCTTCCAATATTTAAGCATGGCTATCATGTCCCGTTTACTTTCTCTTCTGGTTGAACATAGCCTTCTCCTTATAGGCCTTGATCGTTTCCAGACTTGGAAAGATGGCACGAGAGAGTCTTGTTTCCCTCCCAGTCCACAGAGAAAGGACATTGATGCCCATTGTCCTGGGTGGCGCATCCACATGGGCCACTCGGCTCAAAGAAAGAAGACAACAGATGCGTCACGAGTTTTCCAATCAATGACCGAAAAATGTGTCAGTTGAGTGCTAAAGAGCTTAGCCCCCCGTCCGGTGGGGTGCTCCCCGATTCCTGATCAATACTTGGCCTCTGCTTGAATCAGAGTCTCTTTTTTTCATCCCCGTTGAAAGGTCAGGATGGAAAGGGTCTTTCATGACGGTGGGGGATCGATCGCCGGCCATCGCCCCTTGACCCCGAGAGCTTTGTGACTCCACGGTAAGGTGCACAGACGCCCCATGAATGCCGCACGGCGGGGGGCCCTGGACCCACGCGGCGATGGCACTTAGGAGGAGAAAAGACATGTCACCCCCTTCCTTTCCCCCTCGAGCGGCGTTGACACCATGCCTTCCCCATCCATCCCTGTCTCATTTTACAGCAATGAGGGATGTGCGTTGACTTGGTTAAGCGCATGGACCAAGGCATGAGAAATGTCCCAACGAAAAGCTACAGTTGAGTGTGCGTGGATCCGTCCTCGGTTAAAGTCCAAACTTTAAATAGGCTCAGCTCCTCGGAGGCCCATTTGAAAGCAATTACCATTTCGTCGTATCTGGAGGTCTTCTGGAGAGGCCCTTCTCTCTTTCAAGTCATTTCCGATTTACGGTGACCCCAAAGAGAAACTGTCCTGGGGTTTTCTTGGTAAGGTTGGTGGTTCGGATGAGGTTTGCCTTGCCTTCCTCTGAGGCTGAGAGACTGTGACTTGCTCTTTTACTCCTTATTCTTGTGTGCCTGCGAGTCATTTCTAACTTATGGCAACCCTATCGTGGAGTTTTCCTGGCAAGATTGGATCGGAGGCGGCTTTGCCATTGCATTCCTCTGAGGCTGAGAGTGTGTAACTTGCCCAAAGTCACTTGGCGGGTTTTCATGTCTGAGCGAGGATTCGAACCCTGGTCTCCCAGAGTGCTAGTCCAACCACTACACCAAACTGGCTTCAATATCGTGATCCTCGCCTTGGGTTTTCTTGGCAAGATATCTCCAGGGAAGGCTTGCCATTGGTTTCCTCTCAGACTGGTTGAGAGAGTGTGACTTGCCCTGGGTTTCCAAGGCCAACCAGGAATTTGAACCCTCGTCTGCTGCGATCGTAGGGGTGCATTTACATTGTAGAAATAAGGCAGTTTCACGCCACTTTAAGGGCTGTCACTCCATCCTCTGGAGTCCTGGGGTTTGTCTTGAAGCCTCTCCACCAAAGAGTGTGGGTCCCTCACAAAACTACAAATCCCAGGGTTCTGTAGGATGGAGCCGTGGCTATTAAAGTGGAGTTAAACTGCATTATTTCGATAATATAGACGCACCCCTAGTCTAATGATCTAACCATCACATCCTCCTCATTTTATCTCACCCTGATCCTTTGTGTACTCTTGCAGAGTCAAGTTTATCACAACCCAAGTGGTATCCATCCATCCATCTTTCCTTCTTCCCTTTCACCTATTTTGGGCACTTTCCTTTTCTTTCTTTCTTTCTTTCTTTCTTTCTTTCTTTTATATCCTGCTTTCTTCCATGCACTGCGGTGTCATTTCTTTGCACTCTTCTAGTTTTCGGTGCAGCACTGTCTTGGACTGGGATAAATGGTGGAGGTCTTTTTTAAAATAAGACTATTTTAATTTTTAATTTTAATAAGAGCCAACCTGGGGTCTCTCATTCAATGTCCAACTTAACCAGGGACGACCCATCCGGATAGATTTGCTGTCAGATCATTCCAGAAGATGTCCAATTCCCGGTCCTCCGGTATGCTTGTCACATCCTTTTAAAGTCCCCCGAAAATAAGTCATCTCTCTGCTTGGTTCCCCCTCCGTGCAAAATCCTTTTGGCAAAAGGGGTGAAAGGATTAGCTCTGGTTTTTGTCATCCTCCCAAGGAGATTAGTTCGAAAAAGGGAGAACAGAGTGACGGAAAGTGATCCGATCTGTACCCTGTATCCCCAAATCAAGATCAAATATTTTGATCGATCGATTGATTTGTTTGCTGAATCCTAGCAAGAGACTCAAAGCGGCTTATAGGAAAATTTTAAACAAACTCCAGCTAAAATCTTATTTACAATAGATTTCTCTTTTCTTTTTTAAAAATAGACAATTCTAAATTAAAACATTTCGGGAGGCAAATAAAACATAATTAGGAGATTTTTAAAAACAGAATACAGTAGTACAGATGACTCTGGATTTCTCACTTGGCCTTGGAAACCCACTGGGTGACTTTGGGCAAGTCACACTCTCTCAGCCTCAGAGGATGGCGATGGCAAACCCCCTCTGAGCCAATCTTGCCAAGAAAAACTCACAACAGGTTTGCCATAATTCGGAAACAACTTGAAGACACACAGGAGCAACAAAAAACATCTGGTGAAGGCCACTATGGTGCAGTGGTTTGAGCGTTGGACTTGGACTCCTGGAGAGTCCTGGGTTCGGATCTCTGCTCAGCCATTGAAACCCATTGGCTGAACTTGGGTAAGTTGCCCTCTCTGAGTATCAGAGGAAAGCCAGGGCAAACCTACTCTGAGTAAATCTTCAAGGCCAACATGATGTAGCGGTTGGTGTGGTTGGCCTAGAAATCTGAGAGGCTCGGGTTCGAATCCTGCTGGGCCATGCTTAAATACGGATGAGTCGGTGATGCTGGATGGGTCCAAAGGAGCATCCTTTCAACCTTAGCATTCTTTCACCTTTGCAGAAACGTAATCCAAGCTCTGAATGGAGAGAGGAGGAGATGAACCCCTTTTCAAGCCTTCCCAATCCCCTCTGGAGCGGAAAGGGTTTTTGTCTTAATCCGACACGAGGATGTGGGCTGGAGAAATGGGGGTGATGGCGGAGATGGGAAGGGGATTAACTTGTGTGCCCCCCTTCCTGAAATGCTGGCCGCCCCAAGCCTTTAAATAGCAAGGTTACAAAGCCGGGCGGTGGAGAAAGAGAAGGGGAGCTCTTGGTCTTGGAGACGGTGAGTGCATCTTTTGGAAGAAAGGCCTGCAAAATGGGGAGATGGGGAAGTCGGTTTGGGAAAATGGGGAGTCCAAGGCTCTGCAACTCTCTCCTTAGAGAGGCCCACCTGGCTCCCTCTTTGCTCTACTTCTATCATCAAATGAAAACATTTTTATTCCCTCAAGTTTAGGGCTGCAGTTGGGCTCTTGGGGAACGTTGAAGGCCACGCAGAGAGAGGGTTCGGTTTTTAGTGAAGGTTTGGGGGGATACGGAATGAGATTTTGTTTGAAATGTACCAGGAGACGTATTTGGAAGGCATAAGGATTTTGGGGGCGTACTGAGCCAGGGATTTTTTGGGGATATATTGAGTGAGAGGTTGGGGTTATACTGAGTGTGGGCTTTTTTGTGCATGCTGAGCGAGAGTTTTTGTGCATGCCGAGTGAGGGCTTTCTGTACATGTTGAGCGTGGGCTTTTTCGTGCACGCGGAGTGCTTAATGTGAATGCAGAGAGAGGGTTTTTTGTGCATACAAAGTAAGGGCTTTTGGTGCATACTGAGTGTCGGCTTTCTGTACACACCGAGTGAGGGCTTTCTGTGCATACAAAGTGAAAGATTTTTGTGCATAGAAAGTGAGGTCTTTTTGTGCATGCTGGGTGAGGGCTTTGGAAAGAGAATGAGCGAAGACCTTTTAGACAGGGTGAATGAGATAGATTTCCTGTTCTTGCAGAGGCAGGAGGTTGGCACCATGTACCAACTAAGCGGAGGCCTTGCGTATCCCCTGATCCGTTCCCCGTCACTGGTCTATGCCTTGCAGCCTCAACAACATGTGCCTGAATGTTACCCTTTGCTCTCTGCACCCATGGCAGGCCAGGCATCAACTTTCTGCAACCTCCCTGCATCGGATCACTTGGCAGGTAAAAACACATCAGATCTGTGATGGTGGTGAGGCTGCCTCTCCCTTCAAAATCCAAAATTCCAAAATCTTCCCTGTAGAATCATAGAGTTGGATTGTAGAGTTTGAAGGGCTCCCAAAGATCATCTGTTCCAACCCCCTGAAGAATCGGTTCTTCTGTCTCTTGGGAGTTTTCATTCCTATCTTTCTTTCTTTCTCTCTGTCTTGTCTCTCTATCACTCATTTCGGCCAAACTCACAATGGCGCCTAGAAATTTTGTTGGATCTGAGGTACGGACTCCCCCCGAAACGGAGGCGCAGCCGAACGGCCTTCACCGAACAACAGCTGGAAGCTTTGGAGAGGACCTTTGAGCGGACCCAGTATCCAGATGTGGGAACCAGGGAGCGCCTGGCTGTGTTTGTTAATCTCCCAGAGGCCCGGGTTCAGGTAGTCTCAGTAACCCCAGCATTCCTTGCAAGAAACGGGTGGGATGAGTCTACCCACATGAATTACTTCCATCCAAAATTCTCATCAATACAAAGTCAATAGCTTTAAATATATTAGTCTGAGGTAGAGTAGACTTGGGTCCAGGACCGTATCTCCATTTATGAGACGGGACCTTTTGGAGACTGCTCCCAGACTTTGGAACTCCCTTCCTATTGAAGGACACTTTCAGAGACCATCATAGCTCTGAGGTCTCCTGGAGATGTCCTTTTCCCTGTCCCACCAACGTCTCAGGTTCATTTGATGGGAAGGATGGAGACAACCTACCTTCCTCCGAAAATCAAAAGTGCAATTGCACTTACCGTATATACTTGATTATAAGTTGACCTTATGTATAAGTCGAGGGCAGGTTTTGGAGCCAAAATTATGGATTTTGACGTGACCCGTGGATAAATTGAGGGTAAAACTTAAGGGCATGTAACAGAGGATGTAAAGGACGATGCAAAGGAAAATGATGCCAAAGGACCTAGAAAATTCTGGCAGACATAACTGTTTACGTTCATCCTAAAGGCTGGATGGATGAGAGAGTAAAGGAGATCCATGCTTCTTTTTGGTGAGTTAAAGTACAGTACTTACATTGACCCATGTTGAAGTCGACCCAGGTTTTTTGGGTCAATTTTTGGACTAAAATGTCTAGACTTATGCATGAGTATATACAGTATATCCTGTCTTCCTCTGAAAATGGGATCCAAGGTGGCATTTAATGCAGTACAAGTTGCTGCTTTTGGGGGGTACAGTCTGTGCTTTGCATAGTCTGTCAAGCATTTTTAAAGTCTTCAACTTTGCTGTCGCATGCTTTCAAGTCGTGTTTGGTTTAATTATTGCAATCCCAGCATGGCTCCAGGAGGGAATCCATCCACGTGCCCCTATTCGCCCACTTTCCCCGGAGTCACAAAAGGGAGAAATCGGCTCCGTTTGCTCCGACCTGCTCCTATCATGTAGCTTGGTATTTATTTATTCTTTGCAAACCTCCCTCCGGGGCAGACTTAATGTGCGGGTAGCTGTTCAGGAGCCAGTTGGGAAAGCATTTTTAAAAGGAAAGCAAACAGGAGTCGCACGGTATTATTACCGCAGGTAGAGATGCCAGTTTATATATATATATTTGGAAACCCATTGGATGACCTTAGGCAAGTCACACACTCTCGACCTCAGGGGGAAGGCAATACCAAACCTCCTATGAAGAAATCTGGCCTTTTAGAGATAAGAGGTCAAATGGAAGAGGGCCCACCATGCCTTCCAGTATCTCCCAGTTTATGATAGGGGCATTCCTGGGTTGTATTGAGGGACCCGTCAGGTTTTGCAAAAACCCACGTACCCGACCTGGCTCCGGGCTCCAATTCCTGGTTTCCAATTCCTCTCCTTCCAAACCCAGGTGAGGAACGTCCTCCGACTCACCCGACCGGTTTCTCCTTTCCTCTTGTGCCAAAAAATGTCTAATCCTCCCTGGAGATCTTGCTTGAAAAATCATTGCAATGCACAGAAAGAGAAATGAAAGCCGTCGGTATTTTGGGCAACGGCGTGTGCCCAATCCAAGGCTGTTTGATGGCCCTTAATTCGCCTTTAATGTCCTTTTTTTGGTCCCCTTCTTTAAAAACGGGGCTCAATATAGTCGTGGCCGTATAGCAAACGATTGCAAAAGGTCAACTGTTGCTGTGAAGGTGTTATTTTTGATATTGAATCCTTCATTGGAAATGGCAATGTTCTGGCTCATAGTGATTTCCTTGTGGCAAGGAGTTCCACCGTTGAGTTCACCTTAAGCTACTGTGAAGCCAAGATAATAATAATAATAATAATAATAATAATGCACAATTAGAATCTGAAGATTAGAATCCACATCATTAGCAATCTAAACCTCCAGAAAGTAATACCGAATAGATTGTGAAACCACTAAATAAACATCATAATATTCTTGGTTGGTCTAGATCGGTGGTTCCCAAACTTTGGTCTTCCAGATATTTTGGCCTTCAACTCCCAGAATTCCATACTGTTGGCTAAGCTGGCTGGGGCTTCTGGGAACTGAAGTCCAAAACTTCAGTGGACCAAAGTTTGGGGACCACTGGCCTAGATTGCCTTTGCAGCCCCTTCTTAACTCTTTGCAATTCTGTTATTTTCTACTGATCTCTAGACCTTGTTTTGGAAACAGCTAAACTCTGTGCCCCGGTTGTTTTCTTGTGGCAGGGAGTTCCACCATTCAATTAATTTTCTACTGATATCTCAGTCCTACAGATCCCAGAGTTGCATTGCATGGTGCCTTGGCAATGAAAGCGGGGTCAAACTGGATCAATTCTGCAGTGCGGTGAAGTCTTGCACCGTCTCCTTGCAAAGTTTTGTTTCCACGCTTGTACCTTCTTGACACTTCTCTCCTTTTTTGATGCAGGTGTGGTTCAAAAACCGCCGTGCCAAATTCCGCAAGGGCCAAGCGCCGGAGAAACCGCGCCGGGCGAAAGTCCGTAGTGCATTTGGGGCAGGAAGAACCGACAGAGGAGGAGAAGGGAATGCAACGGAAGGACATTTGCAGAAGGCCGGGATCTGGTCCGAACTGAGAAACAAAAGCATCTTAAACCAGTTCCTGGTCTCTGGGGCGAAGGACGGCGCAGCATCCTCTCTGCAGCATCTCCCAGTTTGCCCCATTGATGCCAACCTGTTGGCATGGAGGGCCGTGCGAAGGAGACAAGATTTGGGCCTGGGTTATGGGTCACCGTTGCCCTGGTTGGCTTATCCGCCGGGGCTTAGCTGGAAAACCAGCTTTCCGTCTTAGACGCTGTCCGCACTGCAGGCGTAATCCAGTTTGAGCCCAGTTTAACTCAATGCTCTGGGAGTTGTAGTTCTGTGAGACGTTTAGCCTTCTCTGCCAGAGAGCTCTGGTGCCCCAGCAAACTAGAGCTCCCAGGAGGGGAGTTAAAGTGGTGTCAAACTGGATTATTTCTTCAGTGTGGATGGACGCAGCCTCTGCTAGCCTTCTGAAGTTGGAAGTCAATCCCCTTCCATCAAATAGTGAGTCCTTGTGTTAGATCCTAAGGGGCTTTATGGGAGCCTTGATTGATACTTTATTGATTAATGGTCGATCAATGGGTTCATTCTGATTAGGATCAGCCTGGATGAGGTCCTTGCCGTTGCCGTTGTCGTGGTTGTGGTTGTTGTTGTTGTGTGCCTCCAAGTCATTTCTGGTGACCCTATCATGAGGTTTCCTTGGCATGTTTCTTCAGAGAGGCTTTGCCCTTGCCTTCCTCTGAGGCTGAGAGAGTGTGACTTCTTGCCCAAGGTCGCCCAACGGGTTTGCATTGCCAAATCAGGATTCGAACTCTGGCCTCTGGAGCCCAATGCTCAAACCACGCTGGCCCTCTCTTTGCAATTTTGGGCAGTAGCCAATCTTGACAAGTTACTTTTTCCAAAAAAGGGAATTTTTACCCATAACTAGAAAGAGGGCTTAAAAGCAGTGGAACGTAAAAGGTCCTTTAATGGTGTGATCTATTTACTTTAAAAACGGCTCTGAATTCACTTGTGGTGTGATATTGTGTCTTGTGATTTGACGTTGTAACCGTGTGTGTTTTTAGTGTTTCAAATTTTCCAACTTCACTGTGTGTTCTCCTGATTTCCTTTTCGGGGTAATTTATTGACAGAAATAAAAAATTGTGCCATGCAAATTGCCATTTATCGTGTCGCTTTAGAAACTTCGTTCCAGTCTCATCGCTCTCAAAAGTAGTTTTAAGTAAAGCTGAGGCTCGAGGTTGCATCTACATGGCAGAATTAATGCAGTTTGATTCTGATTTAACTGCCGTGGTTCCATGGGATTTGTAGTTCTGCAAGATATTTGGCCTTCCCTGGGTGAATCTACATGGCAGAAATAATGCAGTTTGACACCACTTTAACTGCCATGGCTCAAATCTACAGAATCCTAGGATTTATAGTTTTGGGAGACATTTCGCCTTCCTTTGTCTGAGAGCTCTGGTGCCTCAGAAAACTACGAATCCCAGGATCCCATAGTATGGATCCAGGGCAGGTTAAAGTGGGGTCAGAACGGCATTAATTCCAAAGTGCGGCCGCAACTTAGCGAAGAATTTGTTGTCGTTGCGTGCCTTCAAGTCCTAAAGTAAACCTATGTCGGGGATTTTCTTGGCCCGTTTCACCCGATGGGTTTGCCTTGGCCATCCTTTGAGGCTGAGAGAGTGTGACCTTTTGCCCAAAGTGGTCTTTTATAAGGCTTTTATGATATTCATCAGTATTTGGTATTTTCCTGTATTTTAACGCTGTTTTGATCTTATACGCCGCATCGATGCAATTGAAGAAGTGGGATATATGTATGTATGTATGTACGTATATTATTATTTATCGGCCGAGGCAGGATTCGAACTCTGGTCTCCAGAGGTCTCATCCAGCATTCAAACCACTCCATCCCTAGAAGGAACCGGACCGAAAAGAGAGGAGGAGGAAGAAGAAGCTGCCAAGAGAGCAAAATGAGGCAATCTTTCCATTCCTCCCTGGCTAGTTTGGTTCCTCTTAATCCAAGCGGAGGAGCCAAAATTAGGATTAAGAGCGTCCCAGACCTGAGTCATCCAAAGTCCGTAGGTGGAGAGCCATGCAAAGTTTTGGGTTCACCGAGGCCTAATAACTTGGCAAGGTCAGGAGGAAGCGCATCCTGATCTTCCAGTTGCCCGAAGGATGCCAAAGGCTCAGAGCATCCCCAAACGGGGCGTTGCTTGCCATAATTGCACCCGGGTTGCTTTTTTAGGGTTGCCAAGAGCCACCCTGGGATTGAAAAGGCCGTTCCTCCGAGAGCCTTGGGCTCATTGCTTCAACCTGGAAAGGCTGGAGAGGGTCGCTTCCTTTGAGATCCCTTTCGGAAAACCCATATTTCCAAGATCACTTTCAGATCTCGCTTGGCTGCTTGGAGTGCGAGATCCGGAACAAAAACTGGGGAAATCCGGAGACGACGAACGGGAAATTTGCTATTCCAGGAGGTAAGACCCATCTACTATTATTATTAATATTAATATTAATATGGCCTCTGGGGTCTCTTTCACCTTTCTGTTTCTACGGAGTTTATCACACGAAGGAGATCGGAAGTTTATCCCGTGAACATCCCGGAAAAATTGTGTAAAAGGATTTTTCGCATGGCGTCGCACAAAACCTGCCATTAAAGTGGTCACAAACAAGCATTAACGCACATCTTCTCAGCGACAATGCATTTCCGACATTGCTTTATGTGCGCAATTGCGTGTGATAACCATCCGCGCACTTACTCGCAATTTTTGCATTATTTGTGGGATGCTTTAGATACGCTTTAATCTCTCTTTAATGCTGAAATCGGCCCCGGTGTGATAAACTCCGACGATTGTCATCATTATAGTGAAAAATTCACATTATGCTAAACTTAGAATGCCATTTGCTTTTATTATTTTTTAGCTTTATTATTATTATTAATTGCATGGCAAGGGGTTGGATTGGATGGCCTTTATTAGTTCCAACTCTACGATTCTATTATTATCATCATAATATTTATTAATATCCTACGTTCCTCCTGTTTTTGAGACTTACAACAATTAAACATATAGTGAAAAATTCACATTCTGCAAACAATTAGAAAGCCATTCAGCTTTTGAAAATGAAAACCATCCTCCATTAAAAAAGAAGTCTTTTTATTTATAAAAGCCCAATGAATAAAGGTCCGTCTTTTAATTCCAGAAGAGACCTTTTTTTAACCTCTGAGAACTTTGCGACGGCTGGGAATAATTCATTGCAATTAACACGTTTTCGGCAACGATCTCAAATGCCGTGGCCTAAATCCTGACATTTTCAAGAAGTCATTATTGAAATCTGAAATTTAAATTAATTTACGGGATGAGTACCAAGGACGGCTTTGCGTTATTTAAATCCATGACTCTCGGGCGGAGGTTTCTGGGAAACAGGTGTGGCTGCCTTTTAATATCTGTAATTAATTTTTTAACAGTCAAAACGAAGCCTTTATTGACACTTAGTTCGCAATCGATGGAACAAATCTTTCCGCTAAAACAATCGACACGAATAAATTAATTCACTTTAAAGGTTTGGCTTTCTCAACACATTTGTACGATGATTTCTTTGGAAATATGTTTATTGGATTTAAAAGGAAAAGAAATGCATTGTCTTGTGACTTTAATTCAGGATGATTACTTTATTTTCTCTTTCCTTTTCCTTTAATGGGAATATTCCCCATTCTTTCCAACCAGGGAAATTTCCAAACTTTGCAAAAGGATGGTAAGATAGATAGATGATAGATGATAGATAGATAGATAGATAGATAGATATCTTACCACCCTTTTGCAAAGTTTGGAAGTTTAACTCTTTAAATATTGGCACAATATTTCTATCCCAGCAGTAGGAGACCTCAAGGCAGTATAAGATGCATCCTTGGGATTTGTAGTTTTGCAAGGTTTCGCCTTCTCTGCCAAGGAGTGGCAGTGCCTTACCAAACTACAGATCCCAGATACCTATTTTTATATATATATATATATATATATAGGTAGAGAAAGCTGAACTCCTGGGATTTGTAGTTTGGTGAGTGACCGCCACTCCTTGGCAGAGAAGGCGAAACCTTGTAAAACTACAAATCCCAGGTTTGCATCAGAGGCATCTTATACTGCCTTGATTTGTGCCAATATTTAAAGAGTTAAATGGGGCGCTCCAGAAGGCAAACTACAAATCCCAGAACGCACATCGATCCGTTATAAAACTGCATTAGCGAACCGAGCAGATCAAAGTAGATGCTCAGGGTGCAAAATAGCAACAGAGACATAAATCTTTCCGCTAAATGTCCTGTCACTTTCCAGGTTTCTGCGGGTGCCTCCATCGTCCCCTGAAGCAAAAGCGCAGGTAGAACCGGGTTGGAAAAACTGGTATAATTAGAATTAACAGCCATATTATTGCTCCCTTTTTCTCCGGTTTCAACCAGGGACGCAATTCTCCGCTATCGTTCTTCTCTGAGAGTAATTTTAGCAAATTTTTCTTCCCCGCCGCAAGAAAGCGTTTGCAAACAAGACAGTGTTCGACGCCTATTCGGAAAACGGGGCTTCTTCTGTGCAAAATTCGCACGGGGTTCTTTTGCACAGAAAACAGCACCTTCTCTGCAGGAAAGACCAAACCTGCCTAGAAATATTCTTTCTTGCGAAGCAGAAAATGCTGTTGTCTGTCCAATGCAACCGTGCACAAATTTTAGTGCAGAATAAGTCTCCAATTGCAGTGCTTTATTATTATTATTATTATTATTATTATTATTATTATTAATAGAGCATTGTAAAGTTTGCACAGCGCTTTACATAGCAAGGGTCAGATAAAATAAGAAAGAAAGAGAAAAGAATAAAAACCTGCCAAGCGGCGTACGGTCTAAAACAACAACATTACACGATTTAAAATATCTCTAAATTAACACTAACTAGTTTACAATAAGAAACAAAGTCAGCAGGAAGTTCACAACCAGTAATTTGGAATATTTCGTTTAGGAAACAATTGTTCATTTAGGAAACCAGCCATTTTGGTGCAGAAAACGCACACAGGACCGTGCATTTTGCATGGAATACGTTCCCAATTCCAGCGTTTTTCCCTTTTTGCGCTTCCCTTTTGCCACAGCCTTCCCCCGAGGCTGAGAGAGTGTGACTTGCCCAGGTAGAATATATAGTATTTAAACAACATAGTATATATAGTATGGAAATATTATATAAAAATATCGTATTTAAACTAACAGGCGAAGATGCATATCCTTTTATTCCCACAAGAAGGCGCTCGATGTCAAAGGATAAGAAAGAAAAACACAATTTTACTGCGATTTGGGATTATTTTCATGGCTATATGGGAGGAAAAAGACAAATATTGCTTTCCCAAAGGCATACAGGTCTTTCGCCTGACTGTGCAAAGAAACGTTGTTGGCGTCTTACGTTGGTATCACACCTGCAAAAGTGCATTAAAAAAACAAATTTGTGTGTATCGCTGTCGGGGAAGGGATGATGTTATAATATAGAATCAGCTAATATTTGTGGGAGAAATCAGAATTTACCAATTTGTACCAATTTACCAATTTGTGACTTTCTACCTGTGAATGATGATCTTGCGAGTCTCACCTGGGATGTTGCGGACCTGGTTTTGTGAGAGATTTGGAAACAGGTTTGGATGGAGATGATCGATCGGAGAGAATCCCAAACTTTGGTTCTCCGGGAATGTTGGACTTCAACTCCCAGAAGCCCCAGATTGTCCAGGAATCAAAGTCCAAAACACCTGGAGGATCAAAGTTTTTGAACCGCTCGCATAAAGCCATAGAACTGACTCTGGAGACCAGGGTTCGAATTCCCAACACGGCCACGAAACCCACTGGGTGACCCTCGGGCAAGAAGTCACACTCTCTCAGCCTCAGAGGAAGGCAATGGCAAAGCTCCTGCGAAGAAACCTGGCCAAGAAAACCCAATTGAGCCTGGTCTCCAGAGTCGTAGGTCTCATTCCTACTTACAAATAAACCGGTTTGCAATCCGAATCGATGGATCGATTCAACAGCGGAGTGTGGTTTGCGCTACATTTGCCCCGATCACATTTATTCCCCGGAAAATAACCCATTTGTGGTTCACATTTACGAACGAATCGGTTCAAAACGGACCCTCTCCGGCCAGCCGAATGGGCGAATTTAAACCGATTCCGATCCGCATCTGGTTCGCACTTGCGCGGAATCGACTTATCCAAAAAGACGCGGAAAACAAAACCAGCGTCAAAAAGACGCGGGTTACATTTGGCCGCTCTAGAATTGTCGCGGAATCGCTTCCGCGATCCGGATTGAGTCGGAACCAGGGACCGGTCCGTAACCGATTCGCGATCTGGTTTAAAAGGTAGTGGGAATGAGGCGGCCCAGGAATCCTGGGAATTGAAGTCCAAAACATAAAGTCATATAAATAATAAGTCTCATAAAGTCAAAGAAGTGACTCAGGGTTCGAATTCCATGAGACCCAGCCTTGGGCAAGAAGTCACACTCTCTCAGCCTCAAGGGAAAGAAGGCAATGGCAAACCTTTGAAGAAACTTGACATATGCTGTATCTACACTGGAGGAATAACCCAGTTTGGCACCACTTTGACTCTTTTGGGCTCAAGGCTATGGCATTCTGGGAGTTGGAGTATGTTGTGGGGTCCAGAGCGGAGCTCCGCTCCGCTCTGGACCCACAACAAACTCCAACTCCCAGAATGCCATAGCCTTGAGCCAGGGCAGTTAAAGCGGTGCCAAGACGGGTTATTCCTCCAGTGCGGACGCAGCGCAAGAAAACCCCGCGGTCTCCAGAGTCACACAATCCAACATCGGAGCCGCCGTGCCAGGCATACGGTTCACGAAGGGTCACCCGGAGCGCTTTCCGATCAATGGGAATTCCTCGAGCGGACACACTGTCTGGACCGAGCCTGGGACAAAGTCTGCGGCCGGCCAAAGAACGGAATGTGATTCCCTCCCGCAAAGAGCGGCGGAGCAGAGCCAAGAGGCGTCCGCACTGACGTCAGGCTGGGCTCCTTGGTTCTGCTCTCGCGGCCCGTGGAGAACCGGTCGCCAGCTACGCTTCGTGGCCTTCGCTTTTCTCAAACGGCGTCTCCGGAAGGCGTGAGATCTGGAGACGCTTTAAAACAAAGAAACGCACATTTTTAAAAAACTGAATCGCGTACATTTAGTGCTCCTTAGGAAGGACATAGCTGCATTTTGCTATTTTGCGCATCCAAAAAAGCAATAGATTCTTAAACCCTTATCCGACGAGGGTTTTCGCAGCCCCGATCCAGAGTCGCTCCGCGTCCATCCGAGTGAATTCACATGAATGCACGTTGCACGATCGCTGTCACTATGAAGCCAATCCAGAGTCAATCCAAAGTCACCCCAGAATTCAATGAATTCAGTAACAACCGAATTCACAAACATCAGTTCTGTGGTCACTTCAGGTTTGATCCGAATTGGTCTGGTGTGATACGATCCTTAGGTACATCTCAGTTGAAAGTGGTTTGCATGTTGGACTGTGGGGACCAGGGTTCGAATCCTTGCTCTAGGCATTTCTAGCTCCTTCAGCTCAAATTGCCAAATAATTGTGCTGGAGGACCTATTAATGTCTATAAAGGACATATGTTTTTTCCAAATGTGGGTAATGTAGCGGCCCCATAGATATAGATGTTGTCTCTTGCCTGCAACTCTAGAGACCAGGGTTCGAATCCTTGCTTGGCCCTGAAACACACTATGGGATCCCGGGCAAGTCACACTCTCTCAGCCCCTTTGGAACAAATCTTGCCAAGAAAACCTGATAGGTTTGCCTTAGGGCCACCGTGGGTCAGAAACGGCACGAAGGCGCACAACAACAACAAACCACTTTGCAATGGGGAATCCTGGGATTTGTAGTTTAGGGAGGGACTTAGTCCCCTTTCCATAATGTATAGTCCACTTTAGAGTCCACTTTAATTGCCTTGGCTCCATCTTAGAGAAATCCTGGGCTTTGGAGTGAGAGAAATACATTTGCGCTGCGTAAATACAGCGCCGTGAGCCCATTTTTTAAACAGTCTGGCTCCACTTTAGCGTACCCTGGGATTTATAGTTTGGAATGAGGACACTTTTGCGCTATACGCCGTTACAATGCCACAAGTCCATTAAAACCGCTGTCCAAATCTGGGATTTGTAGTTCGGAGAGGGGCTTAGGAATGGACACTCTTCTTGAGAGCTTCAGTTTTTTGTGTGCGCAACATTTTAAATGCCACCATAATAAACTACAAATCCCCGGGAAGTCCCTATCGTGGAGCCATGACCAGTTAAACCAGTTTCCACGAAGCCGTAAAAATAATAATTTTAAGAAGTTGTTACTGTACTATCTTCTTTTTGGAGAGAAATGCCAAAGCATTTTGAGCCGTTTTGGACAAAACGGGAAGCGATGCCACCTTTAGCCCGAGGTCAACAGGGTGTCCTCTGTGCGAATCCTGCAGGTGTTCTCACTATTACCATGGGACTGGTTCCAGCAGGGGAAAAAAAGGAGAGATAGACTGGGAGGAGTGTGGTTGGCCTGGCACTCCCCGTCCCTTGGCTCGCTTTTTAAGAGCCGCCTGTGCCTTGGCAGGGCCAGCCTTTCTCTGCCCATCGCCGGAGGGGACCAGAGGGAAGAAGAAGGATACCTGGCTCGACAGGTGAGGCATTAACAGGCCTTGGTTGCCAGGCAGCCGGGAGACGTAGCACGCCTTGCTACCATCTCCATCCCTACCAAGTCCCTGGGGTCCTTAGCAAGTCAGAGAAGGTGAGGCCTTTTCCTCTGTGAGAGGATTTGATTTCTCAAGGAAGCCTTGGTTTTCTTTCCTCCGGGGCTGAGAGAGTGTGACTTGCCCACAGCCACCCAATGGATTTCCACAGCCGAGCAGGGACACAAAGTCACACTCTCTCAGCCTCAGAGGAAGGCGATGATCAGGGTTGCAAAATATCGGAAACGAAGGCACCCAATTGCCAAGGTTTTGATGGATTTGAATCTTCATGGGCCGGCAAGGTTTGTTCGGAGGGGGTTTGCCGTTGCCATCCTTTGAGGCTGAGAGAGTGTGACTTGCCCAGGGTCACCTAACGCGTTTTCACAACCGAGCAGGGATTCGAACCTTGGTCTCCAGGCTGTCGTAGTCCAACGCTTAAACCAGGCTGGCTAGATGGATAGATGATAGGATATAGATATAATTTGTGTTCGTGTGCCTTTTGTGCGTCTTTTTTTCCGACTTATTGCAACCCTGTCACTGGGCTTTTCTGGGGCTGAGAGTGTGTGACTCACCCAAGGTCACCCCTAGGTTTGCATGGCTGAATAGGGATTCGAACCCTGGTCTCCAGGTTCTTGTAACATCCTGCGCTCAAACCACTAGGCCAGCTTTATCAATATAATGGATGAGTAGAATATATTTATTAATACAGGTATGTATGGAGAAAGTGTTTGGAAAGTAAGGGGAACCCCCATACTGTTGGATCAGGACTCCACGAGAGCTGGGTTCGCATCCCTGCTCAGCTACAGAAACCTCCTGGGTGACACTCTCTCAGCCTCAGAGGAAGGCAACGGTCGCCTCCTTGGTTATAAAAACCCTAGGAGAGGGTTGCAATACGTCAGAGACGATAATTGCAAAATTGCATTTTGATGGATTTGCGTCTTCATTAACTCGAGGTCCACCTTTTAAGAGACAAAAATATTTGGAAAATTCAGGAAGGGATCGGGTTTAGGGGTATTTTTTCTCCCGTCACCGTGGATAATCCTCTACTTTGAGGTCTGTCCAACGCTTTGGAAAAGATTATGGCAATATAGCTCCTTGGCAACGATTGCAAAATTCTGCGACAATTAAACCCGACGTCTGTGAGTTTTTCTTATTTACGTATAAGCTTTGCTCTTTTAGAAAAAGATCCCCCCCAAACTACTTTTCAAGCCCCTTGTTGGAGGACTATGTGATTTCTCTCCTTTTGATTTTATGTTGGTTATACAATTCTCGACTGATAATGACTGTTGTCATTGCTCTCTTGCTCCGGTGACGGCACCGTCCTCCGAGGATAATTAGTATTATGGCCACCGCAATTATGCAATTCGCGAACAGTAATGACTGTTGTCCCTGAATAACTTAATCTCAGGGAAGTTGTTTCTCGAAATACGGCTCTCAGTATCCTCCCTGAATCCATAAATCAAGGAAGCTTTGGTTCTGCCCGTTGCTCTTTTGCTCTTGAAAATTCGTCTTTGTCGCTTTAGCAATGTCTCTAGTCCTTATGGAGGTCTCAGTGCATTCAGTACGTATTATTCCTTTCGTCTTATATTTCCCCCCAAATGCTCAAATTTAGCCTCTAAAACAAGGACCCCTAAGGCTTTTAAACCCCAAAATGACTTCGACCCCCTTCTGTTTCCTTCCACATATTTTGAAAATGGTCTTTTCGGCTGCAGGGGAAGGTTTGCAGCTTTTAGATTGTCAGAATTGCTGGGGCTCAACAACAAAAAAAGTTGTTCAAAGTTCTCCGCACACAGAAATCTAGCACTTCCAATTCCCCAAAAGCTACCTTTCTGCATGCAAGGATTTTAATACAGTTTGGGGGAGGGACATATTATACACCCCTGAAAAAGGTTTTTTCCCATTCATTCTTGGCTCAGCTCATAAGGGATCCAAGCAAGTTGCTTGATCTGCTAGATTGATAAGGAAAGAAGGAAGGAAGGGAGGATTTAAAGAAGAAGGAAAGAAGGAAGGAAAGGAGGGAGGGAGGGAGGGAGGGAGGGAGAAATTCTCTCCGCTATCCCTTCCTTCCTTCCTTCCTTTCACATAATCTTCCTTCTTTCCTTCATATTTTATTCCCTCCCTCCTTCATATTTCCTTCCTTCCTTCCTTCCTTCCTTCCTTCCTTCCTTCCACATAATCTTCTTCCTTCCTCAGATTTCCTTCCTTCCTTCTTCATATTTTATCCCCTCCCTCCTTCATATTTCCTTCTTTCCCTGCATATATCTCCTTCCTTCCTTCCTTCCTTCCTTCCTTCTACATAATCTTCTTCCTTCCTCAGATTTCCTTCCTTCCTTCTTCATATTTTATCCCTTCCCTCCTTCATATTTCCTTCCTTCCTTTCACATAATCTTCTTCTTCCCTCAGATTTCCTTCCTTCCTTCCTTCCTTTCACATAATCTTCTTCCTTCCTCATATTTCCTTCCTTCCTTCCTTCTTCATATTTTATCCCTTCCCTCCTTCATATTTCCTTCCTTCCCTGCATATATCTCCTTCCTTCCTTCCTTCCTTCCACATAATCTTCTTCCTTCCTCATATTTCCTTCCTTCCTTCCTTCTTCATATTTTATCCCTTCCCTCCTTCATATTTCCTTCCTTCCCTGCATATATCTCCTTCCTTCCTTCCTTCCTTCCACATAATCTTCTTCCTTCCTCATATTTCCTTCCTTCCTTCCTTCTTCATATTTTATCCCTTCCCTCCTTCATATTTCCTTCCTTCCCTGCATATATCTCCTTCCTTCCTTCCTTCCTTCCACATAATCTTCTTCCTTCCTCATATTTCCTTCCTTCCTTCCTTCTTCATATTTTATCCCTTCCCTCCTTCATATTTCCTTCCTTCCCTGCATATATCTCCTTCCTTCCTTCCTTCCTTCCTTCCTTCCTTCCTCCCTTCCTTCCTCATATTTTATTTCCTTCCTTCCCTGCATATATCTCCTTCCTTCCTTCCTTCCTTCCTTCCTTCCTTCCTTTTCCCTTTTCTTCCTTCCTCCCTGCCTCATCCTATCCATCCTCCGTTCCTTCATTAACCGAATTATGCTCCACGTTTTATACACAAATGGGCACACGCAGACCCAGACACACACACACACACACACACAATCCTGTAGCCGTTATTCTGAATATTTTATGTGGTTTTAATTAACAAGGCTTTACGTCCGGCGGTTTCAACCCTGGCCTCTGTGGATCACCTTCGGGAGAGGCTTAGTATCAAAGGGCAGCATAAATATTTTAAACCAATAAATACGTAATGTATAGACACACTTTTGAACGCGGGAGGCACGGCGATGTCTCCGAGACGCCGGTGGGGTGTAGTGGGTTTTGAGCATTGGCTCTGGAGACCAGGGGTCGAATCCCGGCTCTGTCATACGAAGTCACACTCTCTCAGCCTCAGAGGATGGCAATGGCAAAACCTGCGGAGAACAAGTCTTGCAAATCAAACAATAAAATATTCAAAACACCTGTTCGAACCACGATAGGGTTGCCATAAATTGGGAATGACTTGAAAACATGCAACGACAAAATGACTCCACTTTACAGGCATTTCCTAAAATTAGAATTTTGTGCAAAGTTTACAAACAGGGAAATGTCAGCAAGCCAAGATGTCACCGTCTTCAGCCAAAGTTTCGACTTTTGGAACATTTTGGATTTCTGGATGGCAGATAAGGGAGACTGTACCAAGTCAGAGAAAGCAAATAAAAATTTCTGACGGCATGCAATCGAAGCGGTCAGACGCATACTACGTCTCTCCCGCTCATAAAAGACAGGTTTGGGCAGCTCGGAAATTAAAGCCTTGAGTCCAGAGACCGATATTGTCTCAGATCTTTACGAAGATGACGTCTTAATGTCCTTTGCTAACTGGGCCCCAAAGGAAGATGGTTTTCCTTCTCATCTGGGGCCTTATATATGACCGTATTCTTGTCTTGAGTTAGCCTGAATAGCCCAAAAGCACTAGATCTTCTCTGATCTTGGCTGCTAAGCAGGCTCAGCCCTGGATAGTCCTTGGACGGGAGACCATGCCAACACATACCAGGTGCTGGAGACTCTATTTCAGAGGAAGGGACTGGAAAAAGCCACCGATGAGTATCCCTTGCCTAAGAAAACACATTCTTTGCTTTTCAGGTCCCAAAATGGTCAACCAGGAGTCTCCGAAGGACGAGACTAAGACACAGCAAGGTAAGCCAGAGCTAAAAGATACACTTCTGAGAGCGCATCTACACTGGCCAGCTATACCACTTCCATCCCACTTGAACTGGTCAGGCGCCATGGGATTTGTAGTTTGGGGAAGGGGTCGAAAATCTCCGGTGAAATCCCTTGGAACTACATATCCCAAGGCACCCTTCTATAAAGCCCTCTTATCTCAGGGGAGGCCTTGGGAAATGTAGATTTTATGTGTAAAAGGGGCTTTCTGTGCACTTTTCTTGACTGCAAATCACCTGAAAATTGCATATATTTTTTTTCAAATAGCAGGCAATTTTCAGGCAATTTCCCCCCCATACAATACAATCTTTATTTATAGTCAACAGACCTGTCAAAGCATACAATAAACATATAAATAGAAATATTACATATAACATAAAACGAATATGAAACAAAAAGTTTCATTCATTTTCAGGTGATTTTTTCCCCACTCCAAATATTATGCAATTTTCAGATGATTTCCCCCCCCTCCAAATATGATGCAATTTTCAAGTAATTTCCACCCCAAAACTACATTTTTTGAGTTGGATGGGAAGGATGAGCAGTTTTTGGGATTGACAGGGAAGGTTTCGGGGGCCACAAAAGTAGTTTCTAGGGACCCCCAAGCAATCCAAGGGTCACATTTCCATTACCATGGTTAATATATAGATAGATATCTTGCAATTTATTGATCCGGCACGTTTGATAAATTGGAGCGGCGTTTCCTCAGTTATGGCACGGCTTGGTTATTTTGGGGACGGGGGTTCAGCCGCTCTGCACCCCCCAAAAAGGATGCTTTTTGTCTCTTCCCCCCATTCAGATTTCACTTGGGTGGTGAAGGCCAATAACCGCGCTTATCACGACCAGTTCAAGGAGCGATACGCCTGGTGTTTGAAGAGGAAAAAGTACAACGTAAGGCAGACGCGGAAACTGGACTTCCCAAAGGATAGATAGTACTGTAGGCTGCTTTTTTGGGGGAAGGGACCTCAAGGGTCCGATTAATCCAACCCACTTCCATACTAAAATAAACTAAAGAGAGGTGACCTTTGCATGCATTTTTGCATCCCTTCATTCGTTCCGTTTGATCCGTATCCCGTTTTTGGCCTACAATGGGACCCCTGAGGCGGTCGAAATTCAAAGACGAAATGCCTCTCCTAGGAGTTTATCATACGACGGAATTTGGGGGTATAACGCAATGGCAATCTGAACGCAATCATGGGGTTTCACGTTATTGCAAATGAGTGTATCTCACACAATTTCGGGTAATGGGAAGTCATTCCGAATGCAATCATGGGGTTTCACGTAATTGCGTATTAAAGTATCTCACGCAATTTTGGGCAATGGGGGGTTATTTTCGGGAAATGGGAAGTCATTCTGAATGCATTCCGAACTCAATTAGAATTCATGTAAATTAGCTAAACTAGTGAATTTACATGAATTCAAATTGGGTCCCTTCGAAATTGGGAGAAATTCCTCCCGTGTGATAAACTCCTTTAGCTTTTTTTCTTGGCGAGATTTCTTTGAATGAGGATGCAAAGGGATTTGCAGCACCTTGGAGACTTACGGAAAGAAAGGAATCGAGAGCATGAGCTTTCGCAGGCTTCAGCCTTCTTCAGTTTGCAACATGCAGTTTGCAAAATGCAACATGGCTATATGTCTTTGGACCTTACCAGACAGGAGGAATTTCTCTTTATTGCGAATGGAGCCAATTCGAATTCACGTGAATTCCCATTGCGTTCAGAATGTGTTCAGAATGACTTCCCATTACCCAAAAATGACCTGCCATTGCCTGAAATTGCATGAGATGCTTTAATTCGCAATAACGTAAAACCCACGATTGCGTTCGGAATGACTTCCCTTTTGCCTGAAATTGCGTGAGATACTTTAATTCGCAATAACGTGAAACCTCATGATTGCGTTCAGATTGCCATTAGATTATATTTCCAATCTCCGACGTCTGATAAGGTCATTTGAATTCTTCAATTAAGGCTTAAAATTGCCTTCCTCTGAGGCTGAAAAACTCAAGTCTACATCTCTCAATGGTTTTCCAAGCGGGGATTCGAACCCTGATCTTTGGAGTTCTAGTCCAGCATATAAACCATTACACCATTCAGTCTCCCATCTTCAAATTGTCCCTGACTTATGATGACCGTCCTTTAGGGTTTTCTAGGCAAGATGTATTCAGGGAAAGTTTCCCCATTTCTTTCCTCTGAGGCTGAGACAGACTTTCCAAGATCACGGTGAATGAGTGAAGATTCGAACCCTGGCTTTCCAAAACCCTTGATACCGAAGCCACTACATCTCAGTGGGTCTTGGATCTGATCCGGTTTGGCTGTTCTGATATTTTCCCATTCGTATCCCTTTGTCCATAGGATAATGCCATCAAGACCGCCAAGTACAACATTTTCACTTTCCTTCCGTTCAACCTCTATGAGCAATTCCACCGCATGGCCAACTTGTATTTCCTCTTCATGATTTTGTTGCAGGTAAGACACCCTCCTTATCTACCTATTTGTGTGTATGCGGGTGTAGGGGAAAGTTGTGTTAGAAGCATGCAACCCTCTAGTTGGAGTGCAAAACCTATCATCCTTTTGATTTCTTCCCAAAGCGTTGCAAAGACCATGCCTCCCTATGAACCTGCACATGAAAGATGCACATCTTTTTACTTTTGGGAATCCAGCTACAATGCATTTCCTATATCGCTTCATTTGCCCAATTGCGTGTGATAATCATTCGTGCAATTACTTGCCATTTTCACTTCATTTGCGGGATGCTTTATATGCCCTTTAATCTCTCTTTAATGCCAAAATCAGCCCCGGTGTAATAAACTCCCTATTCAGGGATCACAGTATAAATGCAATGGCATCAGAGATTGGAAATACATAATTTATCAGATTTGGCTATAATAATAGCTTTTGTTTCCAATTCCAGACCGTCCCGCAGATTTCGACGCTTCCGTGGTTTGCCCTCCTCTTCCCTCTCTTCATCCTTCTTGGGATCAGAGGAATCCGGGACCTTATTGATGACATTGTGAGTATAGAGCTTGGGTTGTTTTCGTCACATTATGTACAGATGGACGATTTATCGGTTGGCGATGGGTTTTGTCGCCCCAATCAGGTTGGGATGGACTATTATTCTGTGTCAAACGTGTCCAGTATTTTATCTCTGAAGAATAGGACGAGATCTTGGAGCCCATAGTCTTTATCGTCCCACTGTTGAGAATAATGCGTTACAGTCAGTCCTCCGCATTTGTGGCTTTGACTTTTGTGGATTTGAATATTTGCAGACTTGATTAATAAGTTTACTCTAAGAATCTCTAGGTTCTCCAATGCAACTCGGCTGGAAATCGACCATAGAGTTGTGCTGGAGGACTTAGAGAAAACACTTCTCTAGGCATTTGTAGGTCCTCCAGTGTGATTCTATGGTCAACGCCTGGTAGATATTGACCATAAAGTTGCTCTGGAGGACCTAGAAGGAGACACAATCCCTCCCCGAGACAGTTTATCCCATTATCAAACCCTTCTTACAGTCCATAAGTTCTTCCTAACGTTTAGGTGAAATCTAAATATTGCATTGTACAATTGATTGTACATTGTGTGCAATGTTTCATGACAGCTGGATACAGAAAGTGGGCTTCAAAAAAAGTCAATTTCATAAATATAAATATTGCTCGGCACGGTGGGACCCCGGATTGTTTGGAATGACGCAAGGAAGGCACTGTGTATATGTGTGTGTTTGTGTTGAATAGTGCTGGAACAGTTGTGGTTGTGTTCTTCTGATCCTCAGGCAAGGCACCGGAGTGACTGGGAAATCAACAGCCGGCCCTGCGACATTTTGATAGGAAAAAGGTGAGGGAAGGAAGAGCCACAATGGAAGGTGGTTTCACATTCATGCTCACCCTTATACCCCCAAAAAACCCCATACATTTCCTCCTTTTTGGTTGGATTTTGTGAATGTTTTTGTGTGCCTGCAAGTCATTTCTGACTCATGGTGACCCTAAATGAAACTATCATGGGGTTTTCTGGGGCTGAGAGTATGTGACTCGCCCAAGATCACACACTGGGTTTCCATTGCTAAGCGGAGAATCGAACCTTGGTCTCCAGAGATGTAGTCCAACCCTCAAACTACTGCACAATATTGACTTTATAAGCATAAATTAATATTTTCACAACCCATTCGCAATGTTGCCTTCTCTCTGAACTGGCTTAGTGGTGATATCTCACAACTATTTTCAACTGGATGCATGACACTGACACAAAGCCAGTCCAGAGCAAAGGCGAGAAGCAACAACCCTCACCCTGGTTTGCGATTGTGACTCTCAGTCACAATCACAAAAGGTGGGTGCGCATGAATACCACAGCTACTTAGATCAGTGCTTCCCAAACTTTGGTCCTCCAGATGTTCTGGACTCCAGCTCATTGGGATTCTTGACCGTTGGCCAAGTTGGCGAAGGCTTCTGGGAGATGAGGTCCAAAACACTTAGAGAACCAAAGTTTGGGAATCATTGACCCTAAATGGAGGCGAATGCGTGTGTCTCCTCCATCCACCCCATAGGACCTAATCCTAAATATGACCATGGCGTGATTTCTCCCCAGTTTCAGCCGGAAGAAATGGTGCGACGTACACGTGGGTGACATTGTTCGCCTCCCGAAGGACAGTTTTGTGCCGGTAAGCTCCCCATAATCTTGTTGTGTGTCTTCAAGTCATTTCCAACTTATGGCAAACAAACCTATCATGGGGTTTTCTTGGCAAGATTTCTTCAGATGGGGTTTGCCATTGCCTTCCCCTGAGGCTGAGAGAGTGTGACTTGCCCAAGGTCACCCAGTGGGTTTCCATGGCTGAACTGGGAATATAACCCTGGTCTCCAAAGTTGTAGTCCAATGCTTAAACTGCTATGCTACAATGGCTTTCCCTGTTCTTTCTTTGTGGGCCATATAAGTGCCGAACCCTCTCTTGGCCCAAATGGCCGGTTGTGATGTACTTGTAGGTAGTTGCTGACCCCAGTATTGCCAGAAAAAAACTTTCTTAGCAGGTCTCCTCTTATTTTTTTCCCCCCTGAAGGCTGACCTGCTCTTACTCTCCAGTTCGGAGCCCAACAGCCTCTGCTACGTGGAGACGATGGATATCGATGGGTAATATTATTTTGCACGTTTGGCATTTCACTTTCTCAGCCTGGCCTACCTGGCAGGGTTGTTGTGAGGGTCAAAGTGGGAAGGATGGAGAACCACATTTGCCCACCAGGAACTTGTTGGTGGAATGACAAAAACAAAGCCAATAGATATATAAAGTCAGTTTGGCTGCACAACAGAGGAGCTGAAGCACGGAAGAAGCAAAAGAAAGAGCCGCAGTTCAGGTGCCATATTTGTTCCCTTGCTTCTAAATTGGCTTTTTAAATCCCATTTTCAGAGAGACGAATCTGAAGTATAGGCAAGCCCTCCTTGTGACGCACGAACAGCTCTCCGGCGAAGAGAACATGGCCACCTTTGACGGTGAGTGTCCTCACTTACCCTTCCATTCACGCCATTTTAGTTGGCGCTTTCCATGATTATTATCCAAAGTTTCCTTTGGCTCTATAGGATTTCCTTAAGGATCGTGTCTTCCCTGCTGTGCCTGGAATCTTGTATCACTTTTCATAATAATAATAAATTCACTCTTTTTCTTTTTCGTTCCATACATAATGGGTTTGCCACACGTTGCCTTCAGCAGTTCTTGGAGATCTTGATGAGAGAGAAAACCTTGTTTCGACATTAATGAAATGGAAATAATTTCCAGTGTCTCAGTGGTGTCTGGTGGCTCCCATATTTGTCCAATGGTGAATCTCATCTGGTGTCTATCTCTGTTTAAAGGCCTCCAAAGATGGAGGGTCCGTGACCCTCCGAGGCAATCTAGTCCATTGCTGAACAAGACGTTCTTCCTAAAGTTTAGGTAAAATCACTTGCAATTTGAGTCCATTGGTTCATTCTCTAGTCTAGTCTCTGGAGCAGCAGAAAAGAAGCTCTCCCCATCTTCTGCAATACGTCTGTTTGGATATTTAAATGTGACTCTGTCCTATCATCTCACAGTCTTCTCTTCTCCAACTTAAACATACCCAGCTCTTTAAGATGTTCCTCCTAAGGCTTGGTGGTTCTCAACCTTTGGCCATCTTGGTCATCCTCCTTTGGACACGTTTCATCGTATCCATGTCCTTCTTGAATTGTGATGCCCAGAAATGGATACTGACCAAAGCACAATGACGTCCCTTGATCTGGACACTATGCTCCAGTTGATGTGTTCCCCATAAATTCCAAGAAAGTTCCTGGAAGTCATAGCGTGGATTCACCCTTTTCCTGGCTACCATTCACTTCTTTAAAATTCAGAGTTTCTTTTAAAGTTTCTTACATGGTGGCCTTTGCGGTGTCTCCGAACTCTGTGATTCTATGATTCATTTCTAAACTCAGAGAGGATTTAATGTCCCCCTCTCCAACCTGAGAACTACATTTTCCCTACCCAACACAGCAACCTTTGCTTTGGTCCGGTGGATTGAATGCAAATTGCATGAAGGACAGGGTTTGTTGGGGTGGCTAAGGTAGAACATAAAGGAGAACATCTCCAGATAGATATCTCCTCTTTCTTTACTCCCAGGAATAGTGACTTGTGAAGAGCCAAACAGCCGGATGCACAGTTTCATTGGCACCCTGGAGTGGAAGGGAGAGAAATACTCTCTCGACAGCGAGAAGGTCTTGTTGCGCGGATGCCGGATACGCAACACAGAAGTCTGCTACGGCCTTGTTATCTACGCAGGTAACCATGCATTTCTTGGGGACACTTTCTTTGGAAAACAAGAAATGGGGTGCAACAATTCCCTCCTGAGTTCGAGACCCTTCCCTGAGCACTGGGTTGAAGGTCAGTTTTGGAGGTCATCTTCTCCAACCCAGTTCTCAGGGAAGGGTCTCTAACAACTCAGAAGGGAATTGTTGCATCACTTTTCTTGCTTTAAAAAAAAGGCACGATTCTACCAGCTTTCCAACCAGAGAAATCACGAGTGGCTGGTTTCGTTTAAATCTAGCCTCAAATGTGTCTCGCACAGGTTTTGACTCCAAGATCATGAAGAACTGTGGGAAGATCAAAGTGAAGAAGACCAAACTCAACCGACTGATGGACCGCCTTGTAGTGCTGGTAGAGCTGAGATCCTTCCTGAGGTTTCTGGGCAAGAAAAGAACTGGTTTTAAGCGTTTCATCCTTAACCGTTCCCAAAAGGACTTCCGTAGCCTCTGGTCCTCATTGCCTGGATGCATTTTTAATCTGTTGCAGTGTAAACGGAACCAATGAATGCTTCAGTAATATAAAAGGAAATAACGCTAAGAAAAAGAAGAATCTGAGTTATTGATGGCCCCATACTCCAGTCAATAACACATGACAGATTGGGAAACGGAGCCCATAAAATGTGTCCTTCTCTCCCTCAAAAGAGTTAGAATGAGTTAGAGTTAGTTCGAATTAGAGTTAGTTAGGGTTATAATTATACAGTATAGTTAACCATAGTTAACTATAGTCTAACTCTAACTGCAATTAGTTATATAGTTATAGTTATATATTAATAAGGATAATAAATAGGGGGGTCAGGCAGATCGACTGGCAGTAGCTCTCTTCTCCAGCAGCGGAGGATTTGTGAGTTTCTCAGGAATGCTCAGGCCTTCTTCTCCTTCTCTTTCTTTACCCTTCCATTCTACCTTTCCTCCAGTGCTTTTAAAGTAGGCTATGTGGCTCTCCTCCTTATTTTATCCTCACAACAACCCTGCAAGGTGGGGGTTAGGCTGATAGAGAAACCAACCAAGTGGCCCAGGGCTAACTGGCACATTTCACATCCCGCCAGAGACTCAGACCTGGATCTCCCAGGGTTTGGGGCATCCACCACGCCACACTGGTTCTCTCTCTCGGTCTTGCCTACGCTTGCAGAAGACGCTGTCCAGGGTTTCATAGTGAAGCCATTCCCATCCTTACTGGGAGACGCTGGGGATTGAAACTGGGGACCCTCTGCAACTCCTCCCCTGAGCCTTTGTCTCCTTCCCTCCTTCTCTCAATAGATCGCTGCGTCTCTCTTCTTCATCTCCTTTGCTCTCGCCGTGGGCTCCGGCATCTGGGCCGCCAAATTTCGCCAGGAGCACAGCTACCTTTACGTCTTCTACAACGAGACCAGCGCTGTCCAGTACGCCTTTTTTGCCTTCTTCGGCTTCCTCATCCTCCTCAGTCTGGTCATCCCGATGTCCATGCTCATCACGTAAGTCCACCCATGGGGTCAACCCAACCTTCCTCCTTTTCTGGGTCCTCCTCTGAACAAATCTTAGTCAAGGAAACCCCACGATAGCATTGCCTTTGAATCGCCATAAGTTGGAAACAACAACAACCAGGAAACTCCTTTTCCACTTTGGTTTGCAGCGATAGAAGGAAGCGGAGGAGAAAGGGAGTGAAAGTGGGAGGAAGAGAGAAAAACTGGGACATTTTAAAAAGAATAAAAAAAGTGGGAAGGCAGAGGATTAATCTGGACCGTCCCTTCCAAATCTGGAAGGTATATTTGATCTGGGAAAAGAGGCTTCCGAGGTCATTTTTGCTCACCCATCTGTTTCCATCTGGCTTCCTCCAGGTTTGAGTTCATCTACTTGGTCAACAGCTGCTTCATCAACTGGGATATGGAGATGTATTTTGAGGAGAAAGATACTCCGGCCAAAGCTCGAAGCACCAGTCTCAACGACCAGCTGGGTCAGATTCAATACGTCTTTTCGGATAAGACCGGCACCTTGACCCAGAACATCATGACGTTCAAGAAATGTTGCATCAACGGAAAGATATACGGTAACGTCAGACCGGAGGCTGGTTGGCATTTTTCAATGCTTTCCTGTAAAAACTCTCATCCGATATTTTTTGGGGGGCCAATGGACTAGAAAGTCTTAAGATGTCTGGACTGGTAGTCAAATAAATTTGGGTGATGGTCAGTCTTTAGCCAAGTTTTGGATCTTGGTCATAAATATTCACTCAGTTTTGAACTTTGGGCCCTTTCACATGACGTCAGATTCTACTTCAGCTGCAATAATAATAATAATTTTTTATTATTATTATTATTATTATTATTATTATTATTATTATTACTATTTATATCCTGCTCCTCCAAATGATCAAAGTGGCTTACATTAAAATAAACCACTAAAATACAATAACAATATAATAACATTATAACCCTCCCTAAGAAATGTTGCCTTCTCTGGGATCTGTAGTTTGGCTTGGCACTCATAACCATGCAAGGCAAAGTTATTAATTCTTTCTTATTCTCACGGAACTGATTTGCCAAGATTGCAGCTTTAATAACATATCTATATTTTCTTCCTGGAAAATATTTGCAGGTTCAGGGAGCAGCATCAAAGGCAAAACAACGGTACGTTCGTTCGAGATTTCGTTTGTGGGTTGTGTGGGTCCTTGAAGGCATTTATTGCTGTCTGGGCCTTCAAGCCGACGCCAACTTATGGCTCCTGGATGCCTAGTATGACCCGCAAACCGCTACACCGCAAACCCTCATCCCTGTCCTCCTTTTGTTCTGTGATGCAGAACCAGTACCTGGAGAGGAAACTGGAGTTTCACGACCCTTTCCTCTTGGAGACCATCCAGCAAGACGCCGACCCTGTGGTGCGGGAATTCATGCGCTTGCTTGCCCTCTGCCACACAGTGATGGTGGAGGAGAAAGAAGGTAAGTCCCTCCAACTTTCCCTCCTTTGCTTCCTTGTACAATATATCAGGACTCAGAATAAAGCTGGAACTTCCCAAGTTAGAGGTAAGGAAGATATGGCCCATGGGCATCCTCAGTGCCCTTTGGTGAACTACAGTGGCATAACACATTTTGCAACTCTTTTTGTTGTGAATTGTTAGCCTGATCACACAAGGACCCAAATCCTCCCTTCTTCCAAGCTCGTCTTGCAAGCAGCTTCCAAGTGTCCTGATATTATTATATATTATATTAATATATATTATTACTCTTCTGCTGTTCCACTTTTTCAGGACATTTTTCAAAATGTCCTGGCGCCTTCCCCCTTTTGTCTTCCATTGCTGCAAACTGCATTTCAAATGGCAAAAGTAGTTTGCAAATGAAATAAACTCGGCAGACGGTTCAGGGGGGAAAGCAAAGTGCTGCAGCATTTCTTGGGTTCTTCCTCATTAATTGTATCGTCTTCCTCATTCTTCTCTTTGGTTTCCAGTTTCATTTGTCCAGTGTAGGTTCCTTTGTGTGTGTGCCTTTGCTTTTTGTCCTCGCTGTTATTGTTTCCTTGAGCTGAATCGAGAATTTTTTAAATCCTAAGGTAACACAACCAAGTGAGAGCATTTCCCTGTTTCACGGCGCCATGAATTTGGTGGAGAAAGGAGGTTCTGGTATATCGAAAGCTCACTTTTGCAAAGAAGATGGATGCATTGGCAGCTCACCAACTGTGCCCAAATTCCATATCAGTTCATGCCAGGGCAGACCTAGAATGCCAGGGTTGGCACACATTAAAATAAACATATCTTTCTAGGGACTTAAGAACAAACCAACGAGATGTGACCAGCTCACCAAAGTTGGAGCTGGGATAGTTTGCAACGTGGGCAGCTTTCATCTTTATTTTTAATAGTGTGAGTTTTTAAAAGAAACCCAAACAAACTCTGCGTGGGTTTTCGTACGCAGCTGCCATCTTGGGAAACGTGTTTCGTTCCTCAGCCATCCGAAGGAAGGGAACGCACCGAATCCATCAAGGAGGTTCATGTTGCGATCCAGGCGTAGGGGTAGGACCTTGCCATGGTGTGCCCCAAACCCGCCTTTGCTCCCACGCAGTTGTTCTTCGGGCCCAACTGCGTTCCCTTTTGATGTCCTGAAAAAGATATCTATGGTTCTTTTCTGCAGCCAGATAATGAACAAAATCCACTGGGAACACTCAGTTGGAGCAGACCCACAGAATTAATGGAAATTATAGAAGTGTTTGAAAGCCAGCGTTGCATACAGTAGAGTCTCGATTATCCGACATAAACTGGACCAGTTGATAGCTGGATAACCGAAAATGTTGGATAATCCGGAGAATCCAAGAAAAGGCTCGAAATCACTATGAAGTGCAAATGTATTGAAGTTTTATTGCAGTAACAGTAAAAGTTAAATGTAAAGAAAGCACTCATCAGCATTGTGATGTAAAGTATAAACAGTTCATTATTGAAGTTTAAAATTTGAAAATCTGAAAATTTAAAGAAATCACAGAAAATTTAAAGAAATCACAGCAGCCGCAACGTTGATAATCCAGAATGTTGGATAATTGAAGGACGGATAATCGAGACTCTACTGTACTACAATTCTTGGAGATCTGGGTTCGAATCCCCACTTGGCCATGGAAACCCACTGGGTACCTTGGGCAAGTCACATGCTCTCAGCCCCAGAAAACCCCATCACAGGTTCACCTTAGGCTCACCCTAGGATAGGTTCATCGTAGGTTCACCATAAGACCTGAATGCACACAACAATAGCAACATAAGCATTGTCTTACCACTTTCCCATTGATTCAGTGGGGCTGAGTCTAGAAATTATAATACGTAAGCAATCGGGTGGCCCTCCAGGAGTCAGTGGACTACAACTCCCATCAGTTGTAATCAGCAAAAACACTGGTGTGGAATGCTGGGAGTTGCAGTCCTCTGGCATCTGGAAGGCTGCACCTGTGTCTGTTCAATGCAAACCCACTTTTTCCTTCTCATCCATCCTATGCTTTCTGAAGAACCTGCCTCCCTTTGCAGCCGCAGGACCAAATAATTCCCTATATTTTTATTTCCTACTTGCTGCAACAAAGCTAAAATCCTTCACAATCACATTTGGTTGCCTTTGGAAAGAGGTGAGAAGGTGATTTCGGCTTCTGTTGTTAGAAAAGCAAAGGAACCAATGACTAAACCAGTGAATAACTTGTTTTTCTCCAAGGATAAAAAATGCATCCCAGTTTCAGTTGCATGGACATTTACATCCCCTTCATCCAAAACACAATGACTAGTCTCTTAATATAAGCGATGTGGCATCATGTTAAATCCAGGTGTGTTTTTGCAACGGGGAAATGCTTGGCATTTTTCGGGGCATAGCTTTAATGTGCCCACAACTGGATTAGGAAGAAAAGGAGAAGATCGACTTTCCTTGGGCTTGGTCTGATTCCCAAAAACTTTTTAAATCCCCAGCTGGATTGAGTATCGTGCCAATCTGGCCTCTCGCCAAAAGGTGTGGATAGTAGAAAAGCCAGCACAACCACAACTCACATCATGCCAGGGAAACTGAAACAACCCCGAAAGAAGGAGAGTTCCCTTTTGAGATGTAAATCTTGGCTTCTGACAAGATCAGAATGAGATTTTTTTGCAAAAGTTCCCTCCCGGTCAGGTAGCGAAAGATTTTGGGTGATATTTTCACATTTCTGGATAAATCGGTTTGTGCCGATGCCTTCTGGGTTGCACATTTCTGGATAAATTGGTTTGCACTGTTTAATGAGAGCAGGGATAACTCAATGAATGAAGACAGTGTGTTTTTAATGGGAATTTTGGTGCCGGAAATGGAAATAATTTGCAAAGAATACGGTCAGATGCCTACACCAGAAGGAGCAGTTCAACTGGTTTCAGATATTTCTTTTTTTAAATCCAAAACTAACAATCTGCACATGTGAAAGGAAAACACCAGGTCTGGTAACCCTACCATTTGTTGTTGTTGTTTGCCTTCAAGTTGTTCCCAGTTTATGGCGACCCTAAGGCAAACCTATCATGGGGTTTTCTTGGCAACATTTGTTCAGAGGAGTTTCGCAATTGCCTTCCCCAAAGGCTGAGAAAGTGTGACCCAGTGGGCTTCATGGCCATACTGGGAATCAAAGCCCGGGTCGCCATAAGTCAGACTTAAAGGCACAGGACAACAGCAACAACCCAAGTGTTAGCATCTTCCCTGCATGGCCCCATTGCCTTGAACTTGGAATAAAGCAATCCAAGTTGCTGAATGTACATAGGGCTGTGCATTTTGCTTAGCAATGTACAAGTTCGGGCTGGAATCAGGAGCGGATTCGCCACCCTATTGACTAACTAGCAATGAACGTGTCTGCTCATGTTGGCACGTTTTGAAATAAACCCGTGAAGCCCGAATCCAGGTTGCTCGTCGGAGGTTAATCCTGTCGACTGAGAACATCAGTTATTCTCATGTCAAAAATTGATTTAATAGATGGCCAAACCTTGCTTATTTATTTATTTTCAACTCACAGCCGTGCCAGGTAGGCTCTGCTCACCTTAGTTGGCCCATAGATTCCTTGGCATCCTCCATTCCTGATGACCCCAAAGGTTTTTCCTCTGTCTGAGGACCTGAAAACTAATGCAACTGCGTCTTGACAATATCTGCTTCTGTACTGTATTATTCACACTACTCTTGTAAAGAAATATAATGGTTCAGATTTTGCACTTTGCACTCAGTTTGCAGCAATGGATGTAAGCTGAGGACAAAGGTGGCGGAGGAGAGAGAAGCCGGGACATATGGACACATAAATAAAATATAGGTGGCCTTGCGTGAGTCACACTTTCACAGCCCCAGGAAAACCCATGATAGGTTTGCCATATGTTGGAAATTACTTAAAGGCACCCAGCAAATGTTACAGAATTCCAAAGGAACGGCAAACAGACCAATATTCGACATGGAAGTAATTAGCTAACAAAATGCGAAGGATTATCCTGAATTTTTCCGGTTGTTTCAGGTCAGCTGGTTTACCAAGCGGCTTCACCAGACGAGGAAGCTTTAGTTTCAGCAGCCCGGGATCTCGGGTACGTTTTTGTCTCCCGGACGCAAGACACCATCACCATCCTGGAACTGGGCATCGAGCGAACCTATAAGGTCTTGGCTATCTTGGACTTCAACAGCGTACGCAAACGGATGTCTATCCTTGGTGAGTGTTTGTAGACTCTTCTCTCTGGGTGTCTGTCTGTAAGGGCAAGATCTGGTGGCTTCCATGTCTGCGGGGCACTCAATCCAGTCCGGGTTTTGTTTCCGTTGGAAAGCTCTGGTCAATAGGGTCCCCACAGTGAAAGCAGATGGACAGATAACCAAAAATGGTCTAAAGGCTGGTTGAAGGAATGATTAGAAAAACCAACAATATTCTGGGCTCGCCTGCCCACCATTTTGTGGTCACCAAAGAGGACCAGGTTGATGGTTCAATAGTTAAATAGATGGATAGATGAATAGATGGATAGATGGGCAGATAAGCAAAATGATCCAGAGACTATTTGAAGGAATGATTAGAAGAAGCAACAATATTCTGATGCTTCAATATTTAAATAGATGGATGGATGAATAGATGAATCGATGAACAGATGGGCAGATGGACAGATTATCTAAATGATCCAGAGACTATATGATCAGAAGAAGCAACAATATTCTGGGCTCGCCTGCCCACCATTTTGTAGTCACCAAAGAGGACCAGGTTGATGCTTCAATATTTAAATAGATGAATGGATGAATTGATGAATAGATGGGCAGATGGACTGATAACCAAAATGATCCAGAGACTATTAGAAGGAATGATTAGAAGAAGTAACCATTTCGTGGCCACCAAAGGAGACCACGTTGATGCTTGAGAGGGCTCTTCTCTTTATCTTGCAGTGCAAGACCCGTCCGGCTGCGTCAAACTTTACACCAAAGGAGCAGACATTGTGATTCTGGAGAGACTCCGCTGCGACCGGTCGATGGAGGGCTACACTATCAAGGCTCTGGATGTAAGTGTTGCACCGAATTAAGGGAAGGCGTAGAAAGCATGGACGAGAGTCCGCTTGGGTTCCTCTGCGACCGAGGGAGGGAGCATGGAAATGGTGGCGAGGCTTTGAAGGGAAATATCGACTAGCTGTGGTCTCAAATCTCCCAGAGTTTTGCTCAAGAGACGCTGAGGACTTTGTGCCTGGCGACCAAAGAGGTGACGGCAGAAGAGTACGCCGCGTGGAGCAAGAAACACCACGATGCCAGCGTCTTGTTGCAAGGACGGGCCCAGCAACTGGACAAGGTCTACGAGGAGATTGAGTGCAACCTCCAGGTAGGAGTCTCTTGGGCCCAGCCAAATGGTCACCTATGGTGACCACAATCATTGTTTTGCCCTTTATGGGTGTATCCAGCCTCAAAAAACAACCTCTCTTGCCAGGCTGGTCTTGGCACTGCTGACCATCATACCTTTTGCTTTATTCTTCCCAGCTCCTTGGTGCCACCGCCATCGAAGACAAGTTGCAAGACGGGGTCCCAGAGACCATCCGTCTCCTCAAAAGAGGAGGCATGAAAGTATGGGTCCTCACCGGCGACAAGCAAGGTATGGGAAGAACAGGAGCTGGAAGGACTGAGTTCGGGTTCTGACTTTACAGGGCAAAAGGTGCGGTTGATACGCTTTTGTCGCTCCACCACTTTGCTATTCTGTTGGAGAGGAACCGGGTGCTTGGAACTTGTCCTGGGACCCATTCACACCACACACTTATTGCACCACGATCCCACTTTAACTGCCATGGCTGCATCCCGTGGAATCCTGGGATTTGCATTTGAGGAAGAATTGAGGAGAATACTTAGAATACTTTGCTTGAGAGCTCTAGTACTTCCCAAATTCTTTAGGACATTGTTATGGCAATGGATAGTGGGATATACAGATGATAGTGATCATTTTAGTGATTCGTAGTTTTTATTGTTTTATTGATTTTACTTAATATATTGTTGTATTTTGCATTGCTGTTTTATCTTCTGCTGTAATCCCGCCTCGATCTGTAGAGAGAGGCAGGAAATACAAACACAATCCATTATTATTATTATTATTATTATTATTATTTTCATTGTGTAGTGTGAAAGGGGAAAAGTGTGAATAAATGTTGCCAAGAAAACTCAATGATAGGTTCACCCTTATGGTCACCATGACTTGAAGGCACACAACAACAACAGCAAAGCCAACACAAAAATCTTATTGAATCGTTGGGACTAGCAATTGACTTTAGACCAGTGGTTCCTAAACTTTGGTTCTCCAGATATTTTCGACTTCATTCCCCCAAAACTTTAAATATCATCCAAGTTGGCTCTGACTTCTGGGAGCTGAGGTCCGAAACGCTTGGAGGACCAAAATCTGGGAACGATTGGTTTGGAATGGAGGGAAAGAGATGAAGATGGTTTCCACGTCTCTGTTAGGTTTGTGGGTTTCATCTTTGGTCTCCTTTGTGTTTGCAGAGACTGCGGTCAACATTGGCTTTGCCTGTCAGCTGCTTTCCGATGACATGACAATCCTGGAGGAGAATGTGATCGGGTAAGAAGGATCGTGGAGACCTTGGAGAACTTGGTTTCGTTGGCTGTGTCCACACTGGAGAAATAACTCGGTTTGGCACGGCTTTAACTGCCCTGGCTCAAGGCTATGGACTTCTGGGAGTTGGAGTTTGTTGTAGGGCCCAGAGCGGATCCTCTCTGGGCCCTACAACAAACTCCAACTCCCAGAAGTCCATAGCCTTGAGCCAGGGCAGTTAAAGCCGTGCCAAACCGAGTTATTTCTCCAGTGTGGATGCAACCTTGGAGCCTGTGATATGCACAAATATAGGATGGGTCACGCCTGCTTTGGATCATTGGGATGTTACAGAATAGGAAAAGTGATCCTTATCTGGTCACAAAGTGGTTTGTGTGGATTCGTGGCTCCAAAAAACTCTCCTTCCTTCCTCTTGTTTTGCAGCGAAATCCTCGAACCGTCTTGGTACAGCAACAGCAGCCTTGCTACCAGCAGAGAGTCCCTTTGCAATGGCTCTTTCCAGCCCTTCCAGGCGTCGTCCATCTACGGCAAGAAAGCGTTGGTGGTCACAGGGGAGTTCTTGGTAAGATAGATGACTTTTTGGGGTTGTTTCCGAAATGCAAAAAATGCAGATGCAAAAATGGAAGCGTGGTTCTCAGAGGTAGGATGTTGATCATCTTCAGATCTTTGAAAGACCTCTGGGTAGATCAGTGGTTCCTCAGTTTGGGTTTTCCAGATGTTTTGGACTTCAGCTCCGAGAAGTCCCAAACATTTGAAGGACCAGTTTTTGGGAACCACTGATGTAGAAGAAGGAGCAAGCTGGTCTTCTGCTTCTCCAGATGATAGGACTTCAATCAATGGATTCAAATTACAGAAAAGGGGCTTCGGACTAAACGTTAGGAAGAACTTTGTGAGGTTAAGAACTGTTTGGTGGCAGAATGGACTCCCTTGGAAAGTGGTGGATGCTCTTTGATAGAATTCATAGTATCATAAAGTTGGAAGGAACCACAAAGACTATCTAATATAATCCTCTGCCATACAGAAATCCACAACTAAAGCTGAAAGATATCTAATGAATGTCTGAAGACCTCTAAAGGTGGAGAGATCATCACTGTTCAAAGTGGTCTGTTCCACTTACTGAACAGTTTTTACAGTCCAGAACTTCTTCCTAATGTTTAGGTGGCATCTCTTGTCCATTGGTGTATAGCGAGAAAAACTTTGTTGTTGTGTGCCTTTAAGTTGTTTCCAATTTATGGTGACTGTATCATGGGGTTTTCTTGGCAAGATGTGTTCAGATCAGGGTTTGTCTTTGCCTCCCTTTGAGGTTGAGAAATTGATGGGTTTCCATGACCGAGTGGACATTCGGACCCTGGTCTCCAGAGTCATAGTCCGGCACTTAAGCCACTGCGATGGCAAAACCAGGACAGTTCAAAAGCATCTGGAAAAGTGGAATGACAGAGGGTTCATCCTTACAAACTGGGACTTTTGGAAGGGATTGCAATGGCACGGTGTGTCTTCTTTTTTGGTTCCCAGGATAAAATCTTCCACATGGAAGGGGAGAAGAACGCAAAAGGGAAAGCCGGCCTTTTGGAGCGTTTTAGACCCTGCAAAGAGGATCCCGAGAAGGACCACGCGAGCGTGGTGGAAAAAGCCTTTGTGGACCTGGCCACGGATTGCCAGGCCGTCATCTGTTGCCGGGTGACCCCGAAGCAGAAAGCCCTCATCGTTGAGCTGGTGAAGAAATACAAGAACACCATCTCCTTGGCCATTGGCGACGGGGCCAACGACGTCAACATGATTAAAAGTGAGAGGGTCTCCTTGTCTGCCCTGGGTTTGGAGCCTCTCTAGGGAGAAGGTTTGGCAGCCAGGCTCCCCATTTTCTTGTCTTTCCCCCCAATAGCCGCTGACATCGGAGTGGGCATCAGCGGGCAGGAAGGCATGCAAGCCGTCCAGTGCAGCGACTACGCCTTGGCCCAGTTCCGCTACTTGCAGAGGCTCCTCTTCGTCCACGGACGCTGGTCCTACCTCCGGATCTGCAAATTCCTTCGCTACTTCTTCTACAAGACCTTCGCGGGGATGATGGTCCAAATCTGGTTCGCTTTCTATACGGGGTTCACGGCGCAGGTGGGTCCTAAAGCCCGGGCTTCCGCGGCTTCTGTATCCGTTGGCGTGGTGGATCTGCTTTGGGTTTTAATCCAAACTTTACTGCCTTTAAAGTCTGGATTAAAACCCAAAGTGGATTCACCACGCCAATGGATATAGAAAGCTGTGGAAGCCCAGGCTAGATGGCTAGAGATCCCAGGAGGTTCTGGGTTTCATAGGTTTCGTATTATTCTTTTGTATTTCATATTACTAATGTTATTTCATATTATAAGAGCCCCCTGTTATAAACTCATGAAGTGGCCTAGGCTAGTCTTTCTCAAACTTGATTCTTCAAGCCGTTGGGGGACTACAACTCCCAGAATCCTTGACTATATTGCCCATGTTGGTTTGGACTTCTGGGTCCTGAAGTCCAAAACAAATTCAGGGGGTTTCATATCTTGGTTCTGGGTTTCATATCTTGCACCCTTATAAAGTGACCTAGGGCAGTAATTCCTTATTTTTCCAGCTGTTGAGGGACTAAAGATCCCCAAATTCCTGACTGTTGAACCAAAGCCGAGGGCAGAAGAAATGCAAGTAGCTGGATGTCCAGAGCTTTTGGACTACAGCTCCCAGAATCCTTGACCGCTGGCCTTTGTTGGATGCCGGGAGCTGTAGTGCAGTGAATGTTGCAAATGGATTGGTCTTTGGTCTCTCCTCCAAGTACTAACCAGGTCTGACCCTGCTTAGTTTCCAAGATCTGGTGCCTTGAAGGTATTTAGGAAGAACCTTCTAACCTCCTCCTGTTTTGCTCTTCCATCTTAGCCGCTCTTGGAGGGCTGGTTCCTGGCCTTGTATAATGTTTTCTACACTTCGTATCCTGTCCTGTGCCTGGGATTGTTCGAACAGGTAAGCCTTTTGCTCTGGTGCTCTACCAAACTACAGATCCCAGAATTCCACAGCATTGAGCCATGGCCGTTAAAGTGGGGTCAAATTGCTTTATTTCTGCAAACTTTGGGGTTTCCACCCTAAGATGATGACCAATATCTCCCTCTTGTGGGTGAACAATGTCATTACAGCTCTGTAAAAATATTGGAGGAAGCCTTCTTTTTTCCAATTTTTTGGGGGACTAGAAATCACAGCATCCCCAGTTCTTGTATCACATATTCTAGGGAAATCCTGTTTGTGCAAACCAAAACGATTGTTTTTATAAAAATGGGTTTTGCACAGGAAAATATTGGCATTTGTGCAAAGCACACATAAAAGAAGAGGACGTCTTTGCACCATCGATGATGATGATGATGATGATGATGATGATGATGATGTCACAAACAATTAAGAAAATATCAGGTGGCTGACATATCGAGACACACTTTCCTGTCACTCATGAAAGAATTTGTGAGTACTGTATATACTCATGTATAAGTCTAGAAATTTTAGTCAAAAAATTGCCCCAAAAAAGTCTGAGTTGACTTATCCATGGGTTAGTCTAAGTCCTGTACTTTAACTCTTATTTTAAAGAGGAACCATCCCCTGATCAGAGGCAAGACCCCACTCTATTCATTCTTCCATCTAGACCTTTAGTATGAAAACATGCTGGGATTTTGCACGTTTTTTGGCATCAGTTTCCTTTGTTACATCCTTTAGATCCTTTGTTCCATGCCTCTAAGCCTTACCCTCGACTTATCCACCGGTCAGGTCAAAATCCCTAACTTTGGCCCCAAAACCTGCCCTCGTCCGATATATATGAAGTCTACTTAGAGCCGAGTATATATGGCATCCTTTACATCCTGACGGAGATGAAGCTCCTTCGGGAAAAGGCAAGATACAGTAGAGTCTCGATTATCCGTCCTTCAATTATCCAACCTTCCGGATTATCCAACATTGCGGATGCTGTGATTTCTTTAAATTTTCTGTGAATTCTTTAAATTTTCAGAGGGCTGAACTGTTTATACTGTACATCATGAAGTTGATCAGTAATTTCTTTACATTTACTTTCACTGTTATTGCAATAAAACTTCAACACATTTGCAATTCGTAGTGATTTCAAGGCTTTTCTTGGACGTTCCGGATTATCCAACGTTTTCCGTTATCCAACTATCAGCTGGCCCAGTTTATGTCGGATAATCGAGACTCTACTGTATAAATAAATTATATCATCATCATCATCATCATCATCATCATCATCATCATCTCAAATACTGAAACGTCTTGCAGCCACGTTGTTCCTCTTGCTACACCATTGATACCAATTATACCTATGTAGTTCTGTGCCAACCGGATCCTGGCCATAGATTTCGGGGGAACGCTATAATTTCCTCTTCCGGTGGAACTAGACGGCTGTATCTTGGCACTCTTCCTTTCGTTGCCGTGACGGATCTCCCTTTTCTCTCTTTCTCAATTCAACCCATCAGGATGTGAGCGACAAGAAAAGCCTCCAGTTCCCAGAACTCTACAAAGTGGGCCAGAAGGACCGGCTGTTCAACTTCCGGACTTTCTGCGTCTCGTTCGTCCACGGCTCCTTCGTCTCGTTGGCCAACTTCTACATCACTATGTGGGCCATGGGGGACAAAGCCGGCGTCCGGGTCATCGGCGACTATCAGTCCTTTGGCATGATAGTCGCCACTTCGGCCATCATGACCGTCATGGCAGAGGTGAGTTTTGGGGAGACAGACCATTGCGGAGGGGTGCTTCTGCGGATAGCTGAGGAGTAATAACACCTTCGGCCACGTTTTTGCACAAATCATGGAGAAGTAGACTCGAATAGGTAGAAAGGACCTGGGGGTCTTGGTACACCCCGCAATCGAAACATGAGCCAACGTTGTGAAGCAGCAGCCAAAAAAACCCATGCGATTCTGGCCTGCCTCGGCAAGAACGCACTCGCTAATAATACATTGTGAGAAGTATTTTATGAATATTTATGATACAATTTAAAATGGCACCAGAATTTTACCTATTAAACATAACATCAGTTTTCAACAAAGATGAAGAAAGTAAATACTGGAGAGTATTATTATATATTGCAACAGCGGCAAGAGTCGTAATAGCGAGAAACTGGAAAAATAGTGACCCACCAACTCTAGAAGAATGGGCTCTAAAACTACAAGAATTAAAGGAAATGGATAGACTCACATTTTTGGTAAATAATAAGTCCAAAGACAAACTCAATGATGAATGGCTCCTGGTACTACAATTTTGGGAAAACACATTTGGTATTAGAAAAGAGTTATTGATCTAACTTTTCTATGAAACAAAATACAAGCAAATAGAATATGGTTAAAGATTAAAAACGATATTTAGGAACGTACTATATTGTGTAATTTGTCACCGGTTTAAACCTGGGTTTTACTAAAAACGATGTCAATCTCTGATGCTTGTCTGTGATATCTTATTGTGTTTTACTTTGTTATTTTACTATATGGATTGTATTGTATAGTGTACATATTCTGAATTTTATTTTATTTTTTTAAAGTATTTTGTGGTCTGAGGAATCCCTAAATTGTGGTTCCCAACTAACTGTCCTATAGGGACTTATGTAAATCGTTTATGCCTTTTGTGTATTTGTTGATCTACCTTTGCAAACCGCTTTGACCTTTTTGGAAAGGCGGTATATAAATAATAATAATAATAATAATAATAATAATTTATTATTATTTGGACCTCCAACTCCCAGAAGTCCCAGGCAGCTTAGTCAACAGTCAAATATTCTGGGAATTGAAGTCCAAAAACATTCGGAGGTCCAAAGGTTGGGAACCACTGACCTACAAGACCGAAGCCGACGATTCCTCCTTGTTGTTTTTAAAGTAACGTCTCAGGCTTTGCTTCATAGGCCCTTGTTCTCTCCCTGGACTAGATCATGATGGAGATGAAGTTCTGGACCGTCTTCTCCGGGATGGCCATCGTCCTGAGCCTTGCCTTCTACTGTCTCTTCTCCTACCTCACCCAAAGCTTCGAGGCCTACCGGACGTCATACATCTCCTTCCCATTCCCTGGTAAGGTCTTCTTGTTATTTGCAAAAGCAACCCACAGTCAAGTCTCATGACGATGGACCTTTGCTTCGTCTGGGGCTTCCTTCGTTGCGGAGTATTTTGGACCTGGACAGAAACGTGGCTCCTCTGTTTCGTACAAAAGGTAGTGCCACATTGCAGGGATAAAGCAGTTTGACACCACTTTAACTCCCATAGCTCCCATAGGAACGCTGAGATTTCTTCCTTATATAATCACATACTTGATTCCAATCATTTATATACAATTCTTCATTGATATACAATCCTATACAAGTATATGATTCTATAAGGAAGAAATGCAGGGAGGAAATCCCAACATTAAGTATTATGGAAAGAATGGCTAATACCAGTTTGAAAATGCCACAATAAGGTTTGAGCAAGTAAGGATATGAAGGGGAGAAGGACTTAAAGTTAGGAAAGTTTAAAGCAAGATATTATTATTATTATTATTATTATTATTAACTTTTATTTATATAGCGCTGTAAATTTACACAATGCTGTACGTACAATCTTTTGACTAGACGGTTTAATTAGAAGATATGCAGGAAAGAAGAGAAAACGTACGAATCGGTGCAAGGTTTGTGTTTCAGGAAATACGAAGAGCGGTTGCAACTTGTTTTAATGGGTTTGTCATGTTTGTTTGCTTTTTTTTTTGGTGGATGTTAGTGGTCTATGTAAAATAATGATTTATTTTGAAGAAAGTAAAGCTGGGGCTTGCAGTTTTAGTGGGGCACCAAAGCTCTCCGACAGAGAAGGCTCGCAAGAGGACAAATCCTGGCACTGCATTGCATTGCATTGAGCCACGGCTGGTAAAGGGGTGTCAAAGTGCATTATTTCTGTAATCTAGATTAGACCTAGGTCCTGTTCCCATATAAACCCACACAATGGCACCACCGGAGCCACCACCAGCACCATCTTTCCTCCCTTCTCCAGATGCCTCCAAGAACGCTCTCACGGACCCCACCAGCCTTCTGGTCATCTTGCTCTGCGTTGTGGTCAACGTCGTCCCTTCCCTCACCGTGAGGTTTGTGAGCAGCTTCGTGGGCCGCACCGACATGTCCGAGGTGGGTCAGTGGTCCTCGGGCGGCCTACACTGCTGGGGTCGGGGAAGGCCGGGGGGCAGGCATCCGGGGAGATGCTCAAGGCCCATGATAGATAAGGATGTCATAGAATGGCGCCTCTGATAGAAAAGGGCAAAAGCAAGGTTTGCTTTTTGCATGATGATGATGATGGTGATGTCTTGGAAGAGGGGTCGGTTGAATCCATGGATGCAGAATCCATGGATATGGAGGGCCGACCGACCGTACGTTGGATATAAACTCCTGCACTGAAAATGACTCACCTGTATTTTGTTTTCCTTCAACACTTCCCTTCTCTTCTTCCTTCTCCTTCTTCCCATCTCCATCTCCATTTCCTCTTCTCCATCCCCATCTCCCCCATATATCTCAATATATCTCTGTACCTATCTCCATCTCCATATCTCCTTATATTTCCATATATCTCAATATCTTCATGTCTCCATATATCCCTGTATCTATCTCCATATATCCATATCCATGTCTATATATCTCCATTTCTCTCTCCATATCTATATTCTCCATATTCTATGATTCTATGATTCAATGATCTATCTCCATATATCCTATACCTCCATATCTTGTTATATATCTCCATATCTCCATATCTATATCTCTGTATATCTCCGTATCTCCACATCTATCTCCTCATCTCCATATCTATCTCCATATCTCCTAATATATCTCTATATACATATATCTCCATATCCATATCTCTATCTCTATATCTCTATATCTCCACATCTATCTCCTCATCACCATATCTATCTCATTATCTCCATATCTATCTCCATATTTATCTCCATATCTTCATATCTCCTAATATATCTCCATACCTATCTCTACACCTCTGTATATCTCTGTATCTCCCCATCTATCTCCTCATCTCCATATCCCCATATCTCCATATATATCTCCATATACATATATTTCCATATCTCCATATCTATCTCCATATCTCCTAATATATCTCCATATCTCCATATACATATATTTCCATATCTCCATCTCCATCTCCATATCTCCATCTCCATATATCTCCATATGTCCATATCTATATCTCTGTATATCTCAATATCTCCATATTTCCACATCCATCTCCTCATCTCCATATCTATCTCCATATTTCCCATATCTCCATATCTCCATATATATCTCCATATCTCCCATATATCTCCATATACGTATATCTCCATATCTCCATACCTATCTCCATATCTATCTCTCCATCTCTGTATGCCTCTGCATCTCCCCATCCGTCTCCTCATCTCCATCTCTACCTCCATCTCTTTCCATCTCTCTCCATCTCTCTCTGTATCTCTCCATCTCCTTCCTTCCTCGCTCATGCTTTCCAGAGGTTTGAGGCCCGGGACCTCTACCTGAAGGAGAAGCCGGTGGAGCTGACCTCCCACGTCCGGAGGAACACCTTGCTCCGGCGCTCCAGCTACGCTTTCTCCCACAAGGAAGGCTACGCCGACCTCATTTCCCGGGGGGCCAGCCTGCGCCAAAAGGGGCCCGGGGCCCACCAGCACATGAACGGTTTCCACAGCGTCCCCCCGCTCCTCGAAGAGGGCCCTGGGACCACCGAAACCGAACCCGCACCTCGTGGGATCTCTCCAGAGCAGACGGTCCAAGACTGCTGATGCCAAGACAGGCCAAGCGCTCAGTATTCACCCTAAAGATGTCCCAATGTTTCAGAGGAATGGACACCTTTCGTTCCCTTTTGACATCTAAAGGGGTTTTTGTAGGATTGAGGCCTACGCCGGAGCTCATGCGAGGCTGCTGCTGGCCGTGCGGCCCCGGGTTCAAATCCTGGCATCGTCGCTTGGAGATCCTTCACCATCTTTTACTTGACCAATGGCAGCAGATGAACTCAGGTACTTTGAGCAAAATTCTGCACGGATACGAAGGAAAGCGGACGTGCCCACCATCATGGCAGCGAGGGAAAGAAAAACTCATTTAGAAATCTAATTATTATTAATATTATTACTATTATTATTTGCAGAGGGGAGGAATGTATTAAAAACAGCGCGTTCTTTGCAATTAATTCTATTTTTGCAGTGGCTGGACTAAGCCAGATGACTTAGCAAAATATTTGGTACGTAAATGTAATTTTAAGGCTGTAGATCCACACTGTAGAAATAATCCAGTTTGACGCCGCTTTAACTGCTGTGGCTCAACGCTATGGAATTCTGGGAACAGTAGTTTTGTGAGATATTTAGCCTTCTCTGTCGAGAGCATTGGTGCCACAGCAAACTAAAATTCCCACAATCCCATAGCATTGAGTCGTAGCAGTTAAAGTGGTGTCAAACTGAGTTATTTTTGCATCCGCAGTCTAAACACAAAGTAGGCTCTGATTTGGAATTTGTTACCAAAATTCCTTTGAGGCCATACTATCCTGATCTTTCCATTTTTTAAAAAGCAGTAACTTTTTAAGAGTAAACTTTTCTGGGGCAACACACAGAAATGAACACAGATCAGGTGAATGACAAAAAATAAATTTATTGAAGAGCGCGAAAGCGGTCGCAAACGTACAACACGGTCATGGAACAGTAGAGAACAAAGACGGACCAAGAAATGAGTTGGATTTGCTTCTTTCCTTTTGGAAAACCGTTCAAAGGGAGGTAGCAGGGCTACGAGGAACTGGAAACGGGCCCCAAAACTATACAACGCAGACAAATATTGTCACTTTGTCTTTTCTGATAAAGTGCCCAAACACACAAGTCGGTTTTCTTAGCAGGTTAAAATAATAATAATAAAAAAACCAGCCAGAAATGAACGTTTTGAAAAGAAGTGATGGCTAAAAATTGCAAAGATTTTTGCAATGTTTGCAAAATTTTGCAAGTTTTTGCAAATTGCAGTCCTGAATATTCAAATAAAACCTCTTTAAACCACAGAATAAACCATCATGGTACATACAAATCTCATACCAAGAAGTAAAAACTGGGTCAACCTCTCAAAACCCAGAAACGTCAACATTGGGCATTTCCATTGCTCGATTTTTTTAGATTGGTTTCGAATAACCGGATTCAAATTGCTGAGCGCTATCTGCATCCGCACTGACAAAATAACCCGGTTTGACACCACTTTAACTGCCGCGACTCAACGCTATACAATACTGGGAACTGTAGCTTCATGTGGCTCAGTGTCTTACAAAACTACAGCTCCCAGAGCCAAGGCAGTTAAAGCGGTGTCAAACTGGATTATTTCTGTGGCGCGGATCCAACCTATAATTAATCTCTGGGGCCAAAATTCCAGCTCACACAAACAGTTATAAGGCAAATGTAATATTATTGTTATTAGCTTTGTTTCTTCACTCTGGAGTCCCTTTTGTTCCGGGGGGGGGGGGGGAAATGACTCTCCAAAATCCAGGCATTTGCAAGTCTGGGACCATTTCAAAGTGTGTGAACTATTTCTTTGGTTTTCGGAGATGAGGTGGAATTGGCCTTTTAAACAGGTGAAAACCTTGAAAAGAAAGTAACTATTGCTAAGGTATAATCGTTGAGTTTCTCTTCCGTTTTTTGCATTGTCTTGAAAATGCTGCGCTTCCTTTGGGAGGAAAGATTTCCACAGTTCCATTTCTACCTTCGTTTTTCTCCAAATTGAAGCATCTCCTTCCTTCCTTCCTTCCTTCCTTCCTTCCTTCATCAATACTTTTTCTGCAGAAAACCACATTTCTGCTCAGGAAACAGCATTTTCTGTACAGAAAAGGATACTTATACCCAGAAATATTATTTTCTGCAACGGGAAAAATCACCCCAGATATTGACCAGACCTTTGGGAAACCTAATATTTAACCCGGAGAGCCACAGCAGTGTTGTGTATAGTTAAAGTGTTGGGACGGAGCAACAGATTTGCTCTGGGCTTTAGGAGCGATCCAACGCACTGATCCTTTAACGGAGATTTCCACGGCGCTGGATCTGTTTCGATTGTCCCTTTCACATTCGCCGTAGAAATCTGGATGTGAGGTTGGGGGGATCTGGGTTCAAGTCCTCCATTTAAGCCATGAAAAGCACGGCGGGGGGGAATCTTGGACACCATTCTTGACCTATTTCACAGGGTTGTTGTGATGCAGCAGGGAGCCATAGACACCACATTGAGCTCATAGAAGGAGAGACAAGGTATAAAGGGAGCTGAGTGGAACAAATAAATAAATGCACAATCCTGAGGTTTCTCTCTGTCTCCCCTTTCATTGTGGTTGACTCTTGAACATGGCAACGCTACAAACTAGCTAAACTTTTGAACCAATCCTGTCCCCAAGCTTTGCTGTGATCTCTTGGTTTCAAGGATCCAGTTATTTGTCTCTCCGTTAATTAGAAGGCTGAATCCGGTTCCAAACTTGGAGGTTGACCTTTTGGATTACAGTTCCCAGAATCCTGCAATCCTATTCTTTTGGAGACTCTGGGAGTTGTAGTCCAGAGAGCAACATGTCTGATCTGGTGGAATGATAATCCACCTATCCATAACCGACGTGACCCAGTGATCCTGTTTTGACCGATTAACGCACCATAACTGGAACTAGATGCATTTTGTGCAAGGGTCAACCCTAGAGAGACACGATGTCCAAGCGTTATGTCTTTCTGGCTCTATCCCTGTTGTCCTTCCAAGGAGCCAAGCCAAAAAAAATGGCTTGTGTGGGTCACGGGAAGCAAGACTTGGACAGATGGACCAATGGCCTGATCTCAATACGTTGGGAATCCAGAGTGATCCATATTGTCTAGGGCAAAGGGCATTGGTTTTGGAGGAATCCCAAGCCACGTCAATCCATACTAGCAGAGCAAGGTGCTCAAGGAGGATCCTCCAGGTGAGAAAGTAAGTTCTCTGGTCCTAGTCCATTCTGGAAGTGTGGACTCAAGGAGAAGGTTTTGGAGTTAGTAGACCCAAAGCCTCCTTCTATCCGAAGCCCTTCCAGATTTACCTCCTGACTTCCTATTAATGCTACCTGAAAACCGCAGAAGGTTCTTAGGAAACCTGGATGCTTGACAAGAGGAATGGGGAGTTTCCCTGTTTGCTTGTGGACCTTACTTGATTTTTATCAAATAAGCATTGGATACCCGGGTTCAGGGATAAACAGCAACTCAGATACATTCCCTTGTGGATTTTCCACCATGTTGGAGACCTTATGGTGCCTCTCCATAAAACAATTTTCTATCTCTGCCTTGTAGCAAGTTGACCGATCTAGTTCAGTGATCCCCAAACATTGGTCCTCCGGGTGTTTTGGACTTCAACCCCCAGAAGCCCTACTAGCTTGGCCAACAGTCAGGAATTCTGGGAGATGCACTCCGAAACATCTGGAGGACCAAAGTTTGGAATCCACTGATCTAGTTCCATCACGCAGACACCGTCTGGCAGAGATGCTCCAGAGTTTTGGATGAGGGAGATGACTTTCCCCGGCCCCAGGTTGAATGGCTACAATGCTGTGGTTCTTCCCCTTAAAAATAATGGCCACAACGCCTATAAGAATGAGAGTCGGGCAGTTCTGTAATGTCCATATCCAATAAAGGGCTGCTGTTATGTTGCTACGTATGGGATCCAGCAAAGTGACCAATGCACACCGGGACCAATGGACAACGGGGTTGATGCACAACATTGTACGTCGGTCCTGTTGTGCATTGAGACACCGTCCAGGGATGGTGATGTCTATTGGGACACGCTTACTGATGGTCCATTACGGATCTTTGCCACCCACTAACCCACATCCAACACAGGTATTGTTTTCCTTTGTTGCAAGTGAGGAGAGGACTACCCTGGAGCAGGAACTAACTGGATGAATTGTACACGGTCGCATATAAATACATGTATATGCAAATGATTGTCACTCTATTCTTTCTTCTGGATGAAGACACTTGTGAGCAGATGCTGAAAGCGAACACGATAAAGACGCTGGACAAAGGCGCCAGTGTTTGCTCGCTGAGTTTGTTGGAAAGACAGGACAGTGGAGGTTAGGATTGGGGTTAGCCTAGGGCAAAACGTAGGCCCAGATTCTTGTGGGTACACTATGCCAATGGATATACCCTTTCCAGGGTTGCATGGTGGCAACGGACCAAATCCAGGGTCATGTTGACATGACTAAGTCCTCCAATGGGAGCAAGTTGGACATTTTGACCCGACACGCAACAACTGGGATTCTGGTACAGACATGCCCATGTATAAATCTCCGATGTCCTTTCTCAAGCAATGTTTGGTATTAATTTCCTCCCTCCGCACCGACCAAAGGTGCCCCCATTGAAAAACCCTTGGGGTCACCCCATGTAGCCTTTCCATGCTTCATGGCAAACAGGCTGGACGTTTAAATATGGTTGAGCCTTTCGAAATAGGCGTTTACGCCTCCATAGAAAAGGGACAAGGGAAGGAATCAGGGAAAGCAAACGCAGCAGAGAAGCAACCGAGGTGTGAATGGTTTTTCTCACTCCCCGCAAAGCTAGAAATTTGGGGACGGAAGCGGAAACGGAGGGCAGCCGTGTCCGCATCGAGCTCCCCAAGAGAAATGCCCAAGCTAACCTCAGCCCTCCGTCTCAGCTCTTTGGTAAGAATCTCCCAACGGCGAGATTTCCTTTTGTGAAACCGTAACAAAACGGGAGAAGATGGCCGAAGAAGAACAGGAAAAAAACGAAGTAGGAAAACCCAAAAAAGGACCAAGAAATGCCCACGATCACATGAAACAGGTTGGTCCATGCACAGACCTCCGAGTCGAAAGGAAATCTTGTCGGACAAACAACATGTCAAAACTCTCCTCCCCCCTCGACCCACCCCCTCGATAATTATTACATTACTTCAAGAAAGAGTATATATATATTTTTTCCGTTTTTTTTTTTTTCATGCATAAATCAAATTTTTCATTTCGTCTTATTTCTTTTTTCTTTTTTTGGTGTTTTTTTTTTACCTTCTTAAATTACATTTGAACACGTAAACACATATAATAATAAATACTCTCGATAAGACGTGACTGAGCAGGAAAAGAATTACAAGAACACATCCCCAAAGCGAAAGGGCGTTAGTCTTATTTTGTGGATTTTCTTTTTTTAAGGAATTGTTTAAATACGAAATCTGTAAACTCCAAAGAACCTTCATTCTCTCTTTCTCTCTTTCTCATTCTCTCTCTCTCTTTTTTTATTTAAAGAAAAAAAAATCAGGAAACTAACCAGTTTTTAACTTCTTCTCCTTCCCAAACATTCAATATGTCTCCCATTTGAGCATGTCCACTTAATACCAACATGCCGTCTTCTGCAAAAATTATAATTTAACAGTATAAAGCTTCAAGTTGCAAATTCCAAAAACTAGCTAAGTAATTATCATTATCATCATCATTATTATTATTATCATCATCATCATTTTTTGTCACATAAACTATACATTAAATATTTTTGAGGTATTTCAGAGAGCATTGTCAAAGGCTTGCCTGGTGTGTGCTGGAGAGAGAAGTAGGGCAAGGATAGCTTGGTTTGGTTCATATATATATATATATTTATATATATATATATTTCTCTCCTGAGTGGAGAACATCTTTGGTATCAAACTAGCCATTTGGGTGTTGGATCAAAAAAAATACATCGAAGGGGGGACAGTTTAGTTCGGTAGGAGGTTTCGGGTCACTTTGCGGCTAAACACAGCGTTTGTACGACCTGGTATCAGAATTGTATTGGGGACGGGCTATTTTGGAAAGCTTGGGGTTTCCAAACACACACCCCAGGACACCATTAGGAGGTACCCAAGGAGCTTGCAATATTCAGCAAGGCCTGATGGGCAATCTGTCTTATGCAAAAAGGATGCCCAAGTTGCAATCTAGCACGTTCCCAACAAAAATATCCTCCGTTGCACTCAGATACCAACCCCAAACTCCATTTGAGGCTGTTCCAAGGCGTGCAAACGCAAGAATGTGGTGCGAAGGTTACCAACAGGATAACTTCATGTCTGGATGTCCTATATTTAGTACACATCCTTCTTGCTTATCAGTATATTTACTTTTCTTTCCTCTTCCAACTGGTCAGGGATCCTGCAGCCAGCCCTGGTTAGCCAACCAGCAAAGGAAACATCTTGCCGGCAGAATGGGTTTGGGTTGGATGGCCTTTGAGGTCTCTTCCAACTCTAGGATTCTTATGAGGACACAAAGCCAGAGCAGAATGTGGACCAATGACGATTTCTGACTTCACTCAGTTTTTTTATCCCATTTCGCAGGCCTCCGAAATAATGCGCGCATCCTTGTGTGTGCATTTCGCACGGGGAAGTGAGGTGCATGAACTCTCTCTTTCCCATTGCAACTTGGCTTTACCTGTTAGCACTACTATGTTTACAGTCTGCCTCTAAAGATCAGACAGGAATGGGGGAAAACGGATGAGACAACCCCATTTTCTCTAGTTCGCTGTGTGTTTGTCCAGCCTGAAAACTCTTGTTTCCTATCCTGTATTCGGCCGTCTAACCCAGTTTTGTCCACATGGACCATTTGCACGCACCTAAGACCACGCACAATGTGATCAATGTGGACACACGTGAATTACTACCGGCTTGCATTGCAAGGGGACAAAGAGGAGTCCCTTGGTGGGGAATAAAGAGATTTAGGAACACCAGAGATTTGGGAATGCAATTTTTCTGTCCCATCACCCAAAGGCTACAAAAGTCACCAGACTCTATCTGATAAAGAGAACTGAGGTAATATCGGGCGAAAGACCGTGGAAAGGAATGATTTACACACCTTTGGTTCGGGAACAAGGCACTCATCTTCTCTCATTCTAACGTTCATATTCTCTTTCTTTCTCTCCTTTCTCTCTCTCTCTCATTTTCAGATGGTTTGGAACAGCAGGGGATTCGGATAGAAACTGGGCGGGTAACTAGCGGACGGACGGTTTGGAAAATAGCAAGGGAAGAAGGAAAGGTGTTGGATGTGTGTGATTTCCAGCACAAACCAGGCAAGGGGAACAAAATCTTTGGTATCAGGTGTGATTTTCAAATCACAAAAATTCGAAAACTCAAGTGAGGTAGCCTATATTTTCTGGTTCTCACTAAAAATGTCTTTGCATCGTTCGGGGCCCGTCGTTCGTTCAAACGCTCCTTCTCTCTTCCGTCGGGCATTCTTCTCGTCAAAAACCGGACCCCGTGTTTCTCTTCCTCTCTTCCTCTCTCTCTCTCTTTCTTTTCTTTCTTTTTGGTGGCTTCTCAGCCCTTAAATACTTCACAAAATCAGGTACGGGAATCCACCATTGTCCTCCTCCATCGTCCGTTCATTAGCATCAACACATCACAACAAGACAAGAAGACACAGCGGGGCGAGGGACACTCGGCGGGGAGGTGGATACCGGGAGGCCAGGAGAGAAGATTTCGGGGGGGAAATATTATTATTTTTTGGTTTCGGTTTTGAGTTTCCTTCCCTTTTTATCCTCTCTCCTTCCTTTTTAATTATTTTTTTTAAAGATAATTTTTGGCAAAACATACCTTGGCATTTGCGACAGTCCCTCTTCCAGCTTGGTTCTTTCTATTGTCCGTTTGGCTGGACCAACCGTCTCCCCCCACGAAAAAAAAAACCCCGACATCCCACACCCTGATTGGCCATACCCAATATATTGGGGCGAAAAAAAAATTATATTATTAATATTATTGTGGTGAAGTTAATGGAATATTTGTAGAGGTTTGTTGCGTTGCTTGCCTTCCTTCTTTCAACTTCAGAGGTTTTTGTTCTTTCCCCCACCTCCTCCTTTTCTCTTCCAAAAAAAAGGTGCCTAACAATCCGTCGCTCCACACATTGTCAACCGTGTGAAGCGAAGGCAAAAACCAACTCTTCCAAAAGCCTGTCGCGTAAAGAGGGTGCTTTTGTATTTTTACCCGCATCGATCTGGTTTTGTTTAAAAACAACCATACGGACGAAAAAGACTCCCATGTTTATCGTGGAGGCGATGAGGCTGAGATGTTATATCCTCCCCTATGCCTTCTCAGTCTCCTTTTCCTCCAGTCCTTTTGGGCAACGCAAGATGAAAACTTTGCCATGTCAATGGCTTCTTGTTTTCCTGAACATGTATTTTCAATATATATATATATATATATATATATATTGTTGTTGTTATTATGCTCACAATTCGTTGGCCCAGATGCTCCTGATGTTCATCTTCAAGGAGTACCATTGCATATCTGTCGTCTTCTCATTCTCTTTTTAAGGCAGGCTGTTTCTTGGCACAAACACAAAAAAATAGTTGGGCATCTTTCGTACATTGATCCTTTGGAGATTTTCCTTTAGGATACAATTTGGGATGCTGGGAGGTGGGTGGGAATAGGTATCACGTTTCCATTTACTGTTTCCTCCCTACTCTCAAAGTAGGCTTGCACTTAAATACATCTATTTTCCCATCAGATCTGTAACTCTGCCCCAGCCGTGCATCTCTCCTCCTCCGATTTCTCTCATATCCAAAGTTTCCAGTTTTCGTGCCTTTCTTTGGTAACAGAGACAAAGGAAGGAGTCCGAAAGTGAGGTTCATAAGTATTTTGGGAGGAGGTGGATGGAAATAATACAATCTGGGGCTGGTCTTTGGGTTGAAACCAAGGTTGGATGGAAGGTCAGCTGCCAGTCCATTGTCCAGGAAAGAAAGCCAAACTCCTACTCTTCTTTCCTTTGAATTCTTTAAAGCTTTTATATTTTTAAATACCCGATTCATGTACCTAAAATGTGCTTCATGACCCGCTTTATCTCTAGGTGACACAGTGCAACTAGGTTTGGATTCCCCCGCTATTGATTCAAAGGGGAGAAGAGGGGGTATCTTTCATAAGAGTTTCTTCTTTTTTTCCCCCCTCCACACTTTGGCTTGGAATTCCCTTTTGAGAGGAATCATCAAAGAACAAGAAGTCTTCTCTTGGATTAAACTTTGTTTTGGTAAATTGGGACCACGTGTTTCCCGTCTGGGTTATGCAACACTTGGTGCAGATTTTCATGGAAAGGGAAGCGGTTCTTAGAGTGGGTTTTAGAGAATGGGGATGTGAGCAAGAAGATCAGACTCGGTCGGAGATGTTTATGAGGACAACGTGATGATGTTTTGATGATGCTCTTTTGAATGTCCCACCATGCCATTCCCCTATTGGGATCATGAATGATGGAGCCGGAGATGGTTTTGTTAAAGGAAAAAACCCATGCCTTGCAGAATGAGAAATGCCACATCCACATGGACCACCAATTGAATCTTCTTGACATTTGTAATTTTCAATCACTTGTAATCCTCAACGGAACAGCAAAGGGTTCCCACACAATTCAGTCAGATGCTTTCCCCCCCCCCCACAACAATAGAAGTGGCCTTTACCAATTTCACAACAGCCATTTTAGCTTTAAATGGGATGGGGAAGGCAAATAACTGGATATTTTAGACACACACCGGAAAGCAAGACACACGCTGCTTGTGTCTTGCTAGTGCCAATGGAACCGTAACAGCAAAAGTAAAAAGGGCACATACTTAAAACCCAACAACGGGAGGATGCAAAATGAGGAGGAGGAAAATATAATTACATCTACTTCAACGGTTGCACGCTTTCTTGCCCTCCGCCCCTGAAATTTTAGGTGCTGGGGTGTTTTTTTAAGGCATACATTGCACACTCGCTCTGTAGGTCATCATTGGTTATTATGAGACTTTCACTCCCTAATGACAACTTTAAAAATAGGTTTCCTTGGAAAACATCTAAAAATGATATGGTTTCTTATCGGCGTCCCTTCCTCCCCTGCCCAACCTTACCATCGGGACAACGTAAACCTCTCCAGCCTGGAATTTTATAGGAAAGGGGCATTTCTCAGCTAAACCAAAGGTTTCGAGGGATGGCTTGTGAGATGGGAGGGTGAGGAAAAGCGAACCGGTTGTAAATGTCAAAGTAAAGGTGGAGAAGCTAGACTCGCCCAATGCAGAGGTGGGTGCATGGGTGTGCATGGTTCGTCGTTACTCGATGTATGCGCGCGGAGTTGTTCATGCGTGAAAAGGGGAATGCACGCATGGAGACACGGATGAGCTCCCGCGTGTGGAAACGGAGGGGACGGAGATGTAGAAAGTGAGGAGATGTCAAATGATAGGTCATGCTTTGGAAAAAGTGCTCGTCGAGGAGGAAGGGATGCCGGGGTTGGTGCCGGGCTCTTCCTGCCAGCGATTCATACACCGTCGGCGGGCGTTCATGAAGAAATTGCTGACTGTGTTGAGCTCCAGGCCCAGCTGTTGCGAAATGGTCATTTGCATCTCCTTCGAAGGGCGCTTGTTCTCCTTGAAGATGGCGATCAGGGTGCGGCGTTGGAGGTCCGTGAAGACCAAGCGCTGCTTCTTGGGCTGTAGATTCCTGTCTTTCTGCTGCTCCTGTTCTTTACGTTTGCACGCTGCATGGTTTTCGGAAAGGGGAAAGGGGAAGGAGAAGAAGAATATGGCTATGAAAGCAAGGCAGGTCCAACTATTCTCCCTTCCCACCAAAGCAAGGAATATGCCATGCCTCCACCCTGAGCAAAAACAACCACACCAAACAAAATGCATGACTGAGGGCTAGAACCCTATTTTTCTCTCCGCTTCCCCAAATACTGAGTTGCTCGAGAAGCAGAATAACATCTTTGATTAATTCTATTTTCAGGGATCATTATCCGTCGGTCAGGCTTCACCGGATATCCCTGGTTGGCTAAGCATATAGGGTTTTTTCCCCCCAGATAACAACCCTGGTTGGCTGGACTTTCAGATTACAACAAATATTTGCAAAGAGATGAACTTATACATCATACGTTCATTGGATTGTGGTCACGCTGACGTTCCTGCAAAGGATTTGAGGAAGGGGCAGGATTTATCATTTTCCTCCCGTACTAACCAGATTTGTTCATTTAGATTACACAGAATACTAAGCTGGAACACCACTCAGATATAACTGGAAGTTTTGGAGGGGCCTTTTTGACAGAATTTTGATCACTGCAACAACCAAAAGGAGTTTGTTATGACGGCATACGTTGGATTTAATGCCGTTGTAACACACTAAAAGCTTTGGTTCAGCCTAAGCAATCCACCCGCCCCAAATGAATTAAAAGTGACTCTAAGGATAGAGAGCTGGTTCTTGCAATGGATGCCACCAACTCATGTTCACATCTACTTAATAGGTCCAGGAGGGTTTTATATAGCGGTTGCTGTTATTGTTTTGCAGCGATTTGCTCCCCAAATCTTTGCTCTTAACAGAAAATCAACAACCCTAGATTTCAAATTCACGTTAAAGGATTGGGAACAATTGGCGCACCTCAATCGAAACCCCAGCAGATGAATGGAAAAACCTACCCTAGGACCATCAGATGCTTGCAAAGAAAACAAACAAAAATAAACCTTTGTGGTACATGACAGTAATAATTTTTTTTCTTTTTCTTTTTTTAAAAAAAGGAAGATACCAACATTTTGAAAAGAAAACAGTGACACAGATTTGCAAATCAGAACTCAGATTAAAGCATTTGCTATGGCAAAGAGCATTTCATTCTCCTCCCCTTTCCCTTCCCACCTACTTCTCATCACACAAAAACTTGTGTGAATTCAGTGATACGACATCCCCGCCATCAAACAAATTTGGTCCATGGCTTGAGTGAGATACAGATCCCCCACATATCTGTTGTATCAATAATCATAGTTCCACTTACCTGTGTCCAGGAAAAAAGATCTCTCTAGGCATCTGTAGGTCCTCCAGTGCAACTCTATGGTCGACTTTCACTGACCATAGAGTTGCACTGGAGGACCTCCAGATGCACAGAGTGGTGACCTCTCTAGGTATTTTATAGGATCCCCAGCATGATTCTATGGTATTCTATGGCGGTTCACTATTATCCATGATCTCATTTATAAACGGTAAGACTGGAAAGACATCCCCTATAGATATGGGGAGAGACCAAAACTGCAACTCCCAGGAATCCACAGGATGGAGCCATGGCAGTTAAAGTGGAATCATAGTGCTATAACTCCTGCGAGATCCCCCCCCCCGACTCCATACTTCATATTTCCGTTTCTCATATTTTGGGGCTTTTGTGCAATTTTTATTTTGAAGGGGGGGAACCTGCGGTTTTGCATTTAAAAAAAAACACCTTTCTGTCGAAAGCTACCCATTTTGTACAAAATACGCTTTCAAAAGCTCAAGAGCGTTGTGTCAAAGCCAAGAGTTTCTATGCGTATGAATTTTTCACAAATAAATTCTCATTGTGTGAAAAAAAATTGGATAAAGAGTTTCTGTGCATACATATTTTTTTTCACAAACAAAGCACTGAAGTGTGAAAAACCATCGGGGAAAACATTATGGGAACATCATTGAAACCATTTGGAATTACGATTGAAATCATTTGACCCTTTTCGATATGAAATACTTGAAGATCTATTTCATTTACTATGACTTTGCTATGGCTTTGCTATTTGGGGCAGCGGCGGTGGTTCGAAGGGGGGGGAAGGAAGTAATGTCAGCAATTAATGGTTTTAACCAGTTACTCCCAAAGTCTTGTTCCTGCATTTTTCATCCCGCAAATGAAGCATGGAGGATAATAGGAAATCTGAAAGAAATTCTTCAATTCTTTTAAGGTGGGCACGGAGGGTGGGGGGGGAGAGGAGGAGGAGGCGACGCTGGACGGTTTTGCAAGGACCGTCTTAACATGACTGTTTGCCGTTCGATATAATTACAGCTCCACCGAGAAAGAATCGATAGCTGCTGTAGTCAAATCTATATTCCGAGGAGCTCCAAAGCTGTAACTGGTGGAGTCCTTTCATATTTCTCTGTCCCCTGTGGATGCTTGCCTGGGCAGTCTTGATCTAGCCGCCAGGTGACTCCGGGGGAAAGCGGGCTGCATCCCTCTGCTCCACAGACCTATGGTACATGTGTGTCTGTGAGGGATACTGGTTTATACGAAATAAAAAGGACAAAGGGCAGCGTTGGCACACTGATGGAGGTGTTTCACGTAGGGGACTTTCACCATTTGGGGACAGGTCATTGAGTGTTGGACGATGACTCTAGAGATCAGGGTTCGAATCCCCACTCGGCCGTGGAAACCCATTGGGTGACCTTAGGTGAGTCCACACACTCTCAGCCTCAGGGAAAGGCAATGGCAAACCCCCTCTGAACAAATCCTGCCAAGAAAACCCCATGATAGGTTCGTCTTAAGGCTGTCTTAAGTCAGAAATGACTTGAAGACACGCAACACACACACAAACACATATTCGAACATTGGACTATGACTCTGGAGATCAGGATTCAATTCCATGCTCAGCTGTGGGACACATTGGGTGACCTTGGGTGGGTCACACACTCTCAGCCTCAGACGAAGGCAAGGGCAAATCTCCTCTGAACAAATTGTGCCATGATAGGTTCACCAACCCACTGCCATCCCAGCCAAGGCATGTTGCAAAGACTTTACAGACTGAACAAGATGCCCCCAAATCCCTTATTTTGGGGTGTAAGCTTCCCATAAGAAAAAAAGTCTGTCCCCCCCCCCCCCCACCATCATCATTTATCTATGTGGACAATATCTTAATGTTGCAGAGAAACACATGGCTAGGTTACCTGAAATCAATACTTCCATTTGGCATTTAAGTAGAAAACAAACTTGTTAATAGCCACTTGCTGACTGTCAGTCCTGCCTGTCATGCATTTCAACTGTCCCTTTATTGCTATTTTGGAGGCCCAGCAACACTTTCGCTGTGCTACACCACCCATGTGCGACCGATTGCGTACTTGTGGACGTTTCGCCGTTTCCTCAATCCCAACGAATGAAGTGGTACACCGAAGTCCCTGATGAATAGTTACATGCCATTCAGCCTCTATGCACGTAAAACATCAACAGCATCTGGCATGCCGATAGCGATACACATAAGTGCAAGTCCATCTTGCACCTGTGTAAGTCTTTTTTATGACATTGCGGCGCGGCTGGCATAACCAGTCAACATATGTATGTCAGCGGTATATGGCTAGCACCCTATTAGTGACATATACAGGTACAAGTCCACTTTAAGCCTGTGCACACCTTTTCTTTATCACTGTGGAAGCTGGTATTCTCGTCCTCCCTTGACATCCAATCTCCAGCTATTGAACTGTGAGTGCCCCTTTTCCACAGCCTTTCAGTGGGTGGTAGAAAATGGTAGGAAGCAGAGAGGTATCTGGCTATATTCCTGTAACCAGATCCACTGAGACCAGGGAACAGCGGTTCTCAACCTTGGGTCCTCCTCCAGCGCATTTTAGACTTCAGCTCCCAGAATCCCTGGTCATTTGGGCAAGCTGGCTGAGACCTCTGGGAGCTGAAGTCCAAAACATTAGGAGAGCCAAAGGTTGAGAGCCATGGAAGGATCCTGTTGGATCTCAGCAGATAATACCATCACCCCGTATCTTAATATGGGGCCTAGCCAGATGCTTCTCTGAACTCTGTTCAAGAGAGAGTGAGGGTTACTGCCACAAAACCACAAATCCTCGGAGTGCTTCGTGGGGGAATCGTTTCAGACTTCCACCTGCAAAATGCAAGATATATATAGGCTCTCGACCATTAAGCTGCACAAACAAACCACAGTCATGGAGTAGTACTGAATAAACTGGGGAACCCTTTAAGGGGAAGGAATAGAAAAATGCATTTCTGTTAGGTCTTGGGAAGGAAACACAAAGTCTTTGGAAAGGAGGGCTGGAAGAAAGTTGGGTTGAAGTCAGTGAGATTAATATGGAGAGATATTCCCCATCCGGACCAGCCATCGGATCCTGAGGAAACTGTGTGTGGGGCAGGGAAGGATGCCTTCCCCCTTTCCGTTCCTTCTCCTCGAAGCCTCAAGACAATGAAGAGAGGCTCCAGTGAATTGTTTCTAAGAGTGGGGAGATATAATAGAGACAATCAAGTGTCTGGCTGTTGATAGGGGACTATTATCTCTCCCTGCGTGAGGCTTTCGCTGGGGATCATTCCCCACATGCTGAAGGACCGGGAGGCAAGCAATTCCCCCATTGTGCAGATACACATAGTGTGCTCTGTCTCTCTCTGTGTGTGTGTGTGTGTGTTTTCCACTCCCCAGCAATCTTGAAGCAACACCACAACCTGCAATTTTCTCTCCCTCCCCTTTCGGCTTAAGTGTTTCTGATTCGGAGGCACCACAAAAGAGGCTCATGTGTGCGTGGAGCGGTGTTCAATGCGCACACGCTGACTCTAACTGGGACAAGGGGAAAACACGGCCGCAGGAGTCTCCCCTCTCGTTCTTTGTGGGTCGTGGGTCAGCCAGAAACATAAAACGTGGCTAAGATTCAGTGGGCACAAAGGTGGCAAGTGGTGCAGAGGTGAGGAGCGAGGACAATAGGGTTGGATTGGGTCCTGCCATGCCTTCTCATAGTCTCGCTTGCCCCCCTCTCTGACCACTTGGCCACCCATCGCTCACCCAAATGCCCACCAAGGTTGGCCAGCTGGGCAAAGGAGGCAGCAAGAGGGATGGAATAGACACAGATTGCCCATTGTACTCCGGTGCTTTGGCTCCCTCATTTCAGAGAGCCACGGCACCGGAGATGTCTGGAGGGGCACATGAGCACTTGCCCCTCCTTCTCCGGTACATTGGCATCCTTGTGTGAGAGAGCCATGGCACCGGAGGAGGCAGGAGAGATGGGAGAAGGCCGCGACCAGGGGTCACCCCCTTCTCTGAAGGGTCACCAAGTGAGGTCCATGTTCCCCGAACTCCCCCAATGACACCACTGATGCTTCATGGTTAGGATGGGGGAAATTTCAGAATTTTTTTCCCCAAATAAAAATAACTGAATGTAGAAGAAATTTTAAAAACTGAGATTCTCCCTTCCATTAATCTATGATTCGGAATACAGGCAACAGAAAGGGTTGGATTCATGCTGCAACCAACTCTGAGGAATGCATAGGATTCAAGGTGCCACGGATTTCCTTGGACGCTAGATGGCAGTTTTCATACACAAACCCAGGTCTCCTCCTCTCTTTCTTCTCCTGTTTCTGTCTCCTCCAAATGCATACACACAAAAAGAGGGATTTTTATGCACACAACCTGCACATGTCAAATTCTAGGCCAGCAAGATTGTGGAAACTCGAGAAAAATAACAATCGCAGTCAAGGGGAATATCCTAACGTTCATAATCTCCATCAGTCAGGCTGCATGGAAAGTGAATAAGTGTCTCGCTTGGTCAATTTATATGTCTTTTATGTGTTTATTGGGATGGCATCGGGATTCATCCATTTCCCAACCAGGGTTGATTCTGGAGTTCCTGACCCTTTGAGAAACTTGCACGGGAAGAAAAAGAGGATATCGAGAGTTCCCATAAGTTTGTAGGAACTTTTGGTTTTGTTGTTCTCAAACAACGTAAACATTTTTTTTTGCAGGGAAAAGGCCTAGGAGTTTTGAGAAACTGCGCAGGCATTTTTAGAAACAGTTTGAGAAACCGGACAGCTTTGCAATGAAAAATCTATCCTCGTAGTTTTTATACCATGCACAGAAAGAAAAATAAAAGTAAAACCCTCATCCCCTTACGATTCTTTTCACTCTGTAGTTGAGAAAAGGGTGCAAAATGAAAAAAGTTGCCCCCTCTCTCTCTATACAATGTGGAAGGTTAGAGTTAGGGTTAAGGTCTGGTTTAGGGTTTTGGCCAGGGTTTGGGTTAGGGTCATGGTCATGGTAAGGGGGTCGGTAGAGTGTTTTGGTTAGGGTTAGGGTTTCAGTTAGGGTTAGGGTTTTGGTCAGAGCTAGGGTTAAGGTTTTCATTAGAGTTATGGTCAGGGTTAGGGTTTTGGTTAGAGTTTTGCTCAGGGTTAGGGTATCAGTTAGGCTCAGAATTTTGCTCAGGGTTAGAGTTTCAGTTAGGATTAGGGTCATACTCAGGGCCAGGATTTGCATTTGGGTTAGGTTTAGGGTTTGGGCTAGCATTAGGGTTACAATTTCAGTGAGGGTCAGCCTCAGGTTTAGTCTCAGTGTTAGCGTTAGGGTCAGGGCCAGGGCTGCAGCCTTTGCCGGTTTGAATGGTGTGCATTTTCCTTCCCATGTTCAGCTCTGCCAATCTTTCCATTTCCGTGCCAAAAGCTACGGAGTTTCTGGAAGCCTATGCAGTTTTTCTGGCAGCTCTGAAAGAAAAGTGGCACAGTTTCCTGTCACTGGAGGGTGGGAAATTCCTGAGTGTCGCGAAGATACCAGATTCGAAAAGCGTTCCATTGTTCTCAATATATGCCAGGAATGTGAAAAACTGAGATTTTCCCATCATGAGCCTGGTACAAACTACGACTGGGAAGGCCCCATTTGCCCCACTCCGGGGGTCTCTCTTTGCCCGCAGTCAGAGGCCGGAAACCTCATCCATGCCGCCACCGTGATTGGTATGCAGTCGGCATGCCCTGCGTGCGGCAGGCTCTCCCAAGCAGACTGTCTGCCGCAACGCAAATTAAATCTTCCTCTGAACTCGGCAAATTGGGATGTAAGGCAATACAAAAAGCTCCTGAGCAAAGAGGGCTCCTGGATCTATGTTCCCCTCTTTTGAAAGAGAGTAGGTCATCTGAGGAAGGAAGGAAGGAAGGAAGGAAGGAGGAAGGAGGGAGGAAGGAGGGAGGGAGGAAAGAAGGAAGGAAGGAAGAAGGAAGAAAGAAGGAGAAGAGCAGGGGAAAAGAAAGGAGGGGGGAAGGAAGGAAGGAAGGAAAGAAGGAAGGAAGGAAAAAGAAAAAAGAAGGAAGGAAGGAAGGAAGGAAGGAAGGAAAAAGAAAGGAGGGAGGGAGGAAAGAAGAAGAAAGGAGGAGAGCAGGGGAAAAGGAAGGAACGAAGGAACGAAGGTAGGTCTGTCTGAGAGGAAATGAAGAAAGGAGGAAAGGCATATTGATGGTGGATTAAGGAAGGAAGGAAAGAAGGAAGGAAGGTCCATCCAAGAGGGAGTGAAGAAAGGAAGAAAGAAATGTTGATGGTGGATTAAAGGAAGGAAGGGGAAGGAAGGAAGGAAGGAAGGAAGGAAGGAAGGCCCATCCAAGAGGGAGTGAAGAAAGGAAGAAAGAAATGTTGATGGTGGATTAAAGGAAGGAAGGGGAAGGAAGGAAGGAAGGAAGGAAGGAAGGAAGGAAGGCCCATCCAAGAGGGAGTGAAGAAAGGAAGAAAGAAATGTTGATGGTGGATTAAAGGAAGGAAGGGGAAGGAAGGAAGGAAGGAAGGAAGGAAGGAAGGAAGGAAGGAAGGCCCATCCAAGAGGGAGTGAAGAAAGGAAGAAAGAAATGTTGATGGAGGAAGGAAGGAAGGAAGGAAGGAAGGAAGGAAGGCAGGCAGGCAGGCAAGGCCCATCGTCCTCCTTCCCTCCTTCCCTTCCCTCCTTTCACTCTCAATCTCTTCTCCTTTGGAGCCGGCCCCAGCTAATGTGACATGAGCCAATTGCTCCTAATAAACTGCCCGAGTAACGCAACATGGCAGGCCAAGTCTTGCCTCGGTGCCAGAGGGGACCCGGCGAAAGGTTGACAGCTCCATTACCTGGTGCAAGGAAGAAATCCACCACAGCCACCCAGTCGGTAGCCAGAGATCTATCAACTCTTGGAGCAGGCCAGGCCAGGCCGGGTGGGTTTTTTGGCTCGGCTGCCCCTAAGAAGCATTATGAAGGTTTGCAATAAGCCACCGGTCGCCCTGGCGATGATTTCCCACCTGCTCAAAACCTGTGAGCAAGATTGATGGGGAAACATTTCCTCGCTGGCAGGGAAGAGTGTGAGTCCCTGGCTGCCGGGCTTCTATAAATCAAGACAGAGGCCACTCGTTGGAAAAACCCTCTGCCAGCAATGTGCCCCAGACAAAGCCAATCAATGGCTTTCAACATTATTTTTCGACATTATTTTCCTCCTCCTCCTCTTCTTGCAAGCGCATTCCAAGGCCAAGGGATGCAAATCCATCAGCATTCATTAGGATCGAGGTTTTGGCTGCATCTATGCTGCAGAATTAACACAGTTTGACACCACTTAACAGCTGCATGGTATGGGATTCTGGGATTTGTAGTTTTGTGAGCTGCCTAGACTTCTCGGACAGAGAGCTCTGGTGCCACGACAAACTATAAATCCCAGGATTCCACAGAACGGAGCCATGACAGTTAAAGCGGTGTTAAACGGCATCATTAATGCAGTGCAGATGCGGACTCCTTACAACAGTTCCACTGCCAGCCAGTCTGTTTCTGAGTACAATTCATGCCCTTAACTCTCTAATTCTGACAGAACATTAACATCATCCATTAAATCCAGGATTGTCATCCTAATCCTAACCCTCTCATCCTGATAATCCCCAAAGTCCGAGACTGGAACCCTAACCCGAACTCTAGCCCTAACCTTAACTCTGGGAGTGCAATGCTATTCCTCATATTAATTCTGGGACTAGAACCCTAACCCTAACCCCATCATTCTGCCAAAGCATCAATATCCCCTAACTCTGGGAAGGGAGCCCTAACCCTAATTCCAGAACTAGGGCCCTAACCCTAACCTTAACTCCGGGAATGGAACTCTAAGATTCAGACTAATTCCGGGACTGGACCCCTAACCTTAATCCCAATTTCAGGACTAGAGTCCCGTAACCCTAACCTTAATGCCAAGACTAGAACCTTAGCCCTAACCTTAACTCCGAGACTGGAACACCAATCCTCACCCTAATTCCGGGACTGTAACCCTAACCCTAACTCTAAGTACTTCATTCATCCCCTAACTCCAGGATGTGAGCCCTACCATAATTCCAGGACTAGGATCCTAACTCCAACCCTAACCTTAACTCCGGGAGCGGGATCCTAATCCTCACCCTAATTCTGGGATTTGAACCCTAGCTCTAACCCTAACCCCCTAGTTCTGCCAGAGTATCAACACAATCCCTTAACTCCGGGATGGGAACCCTAGCCCTAATTCTAACTCTAACTCTTGGACTGGAATCCTAACCCTAACCCTAACCCTAACCGTACCCCCCTAATCCTGGCAGAGCGTCAACATAACCCCTTAACTCTGGGATTGTTACTCTACCCCTAACCCGAACACTTCGAATACACCTTGAGGATGTGGACAATGCCATGACTTTATGCATCTGTTAATGGGGTAGAAACGAGTTCGGTTTCACATTTCTGGGCCAGATCGGTGCGCCACACCGAAAGGGTCACTCTGAAACGGTCGCATTCAATGGCCTACCAAGGAATCCCCTCCTTTCAACGCCACGGTGGCTGTTTTTCATCCCAGCTTGAAATGAGCGTCTTTTAATACACCGTTGGATGTTATGAACTCTTTTCCCTCCGGCATTTCTGAGAGTAATTGTGGAGATCTGGCCGGGATTTCCCTCTGCCCCCCTCCTCTTTGCCGTAATGCAATGGGCTTATAATGGACGGCGTTGTAATTTGTTCCCGAGATCTGAAGCGTGTGGGAAGCAAGACCAAGCGGCATCGAAGGGGAAGGAAAAAGACTATTCCCGTCAAATTTTCAATGGAGTTTATCATACGACGGAATTTGGGGGTATAATGCAATGGGAATCCGAACGCAATCATGGGGTTTCATGTTATTGCGTACGAGTGTATCTCACGCAATTTCAGGCAATTGGAAGTCATTCCGAACGCAACCGTGGGGTTTCATGTAATTGTGTATTAAAGTATCTCACGCAATTTCGGGGAACGGGGGGTCATTTTCGGGAAATGGGAAGTCATTCTGAACTCATTCCGAACGCAATAAGATATCACATAAATTCGCTAAACTAGTGGATTCACGTAATTGTGAATTGGCTCCATTTGCAATTGAGAGAAATTCCTCCCATGTGATAAAATCCAACGTCTGAAGAAATGGGGAGGGATGATATTAAGGAATGGCCTACCAAGAGAAGGCCAGTCATGGACCTACTTTGGGGACCCTTGGGACCTACTCTTGTGGTCCCTGAAGTCTCTTTGGCAGTCCTATAAGACTGCTAAACCTTTCCAATGCATATGAATATGTGAAAAATGCCTCCCAGAACTCAATACTGCCCCTCAAATCCCTCCGTTTTCCTTTGCAGTCCCTCTCAAAATGGCTTCCGGTCGCCATTTCGAGGAGGACTGAACCTGGGGACCTCCCACCTTTCCAAGAGCACCTTTTCCGCCAGAGACGTGGTTTAGGGACCTTTCACATGGAAAGCAGTAAAGCCAGGGCCTTTATCTGATAGGGAAACCAGCCGCAGAGTTCCTTTATTTAAATTTCATTAATCATTTCCCTCTTGTCGGCTTTAATTACGGGATACGTTCGTATCCGTGCGGTTTGCTTTACAGAGGGACGTCCTTTCTCTTTCAAAGCATCCTCCATTTTGGAAACGCCTTCTAAATCTGACTGCGAAACCTGCGAATCCTAAGAAAGGAAGGCAGCGCTCGGAAGTAACTGGTTACCAACAATGAATTACTAGTAAATTAATTCCTCCTTGCACTAAGTGAGTTGTGTTACTATGGTCACTTCACGAGGGATGGTGTTGTTCCTTTGGGGCCATAACTAACTTTTTGGTTACTTTGACCATTATGGAGGTGTGGACCAAATAAAAGACGGAGGAGGAAGAATCAGATCACAGGGTCCCAATGCCGGCTTGTGCCAATAAGAATACGAATACAAATACAAATAATAAGGTGGCTCATGCCAATAATAATAATAATAATAATAATAATTTAAAAATGGCATGAGCCAGTACTGGAACCGTGTGATCTTCCTCCTCTATCTTTTATTGGGTTCACACCTCTATAACTGTCAAATATGATGATAATTATATATAAAATATAAAATTTATATAAAATAAATATTATTATTTACCCTCTTCTCCCCATGGATTGTGGCAGGGAGCAACAACTATTTACAAACAACATCAGTTAAAACAGACATCAATTTAAAAGGACAAATAAGATATACACATATTATTATTATTGTAGTTTATAATATTACGTTTATTTTAACGGGGGGGGGAAGGGGATCATGTTACTTTATTATCTTTGTTTACATTTGTCATTGTTTTATTTCATGGTTGTAACCCGCCTCAATCCTTTCGGGAGAGGCAGCCTATAAATAATTTATTATTATTAATTTATAATTGTATTATTATTAAAACAATTCACATCTAAAATTGCCTCGTGCGCTGTTGTGGTTTTCAAGGCTAAACAGGCAAGAGGAAAGCACATTTTGTACCACAGCACTGAGCCATGGCAGTTAAAAGTGGTACCAAACTGGATTATTTCTCCAGTGTGGATGCAGACCGAGTTTCTACAGGGCCGCCTACAATTTTGCAAAATGTACAGATCCATCGCTTGTGCGAATTTCCTCTTCCACCTTTGGGTCTCGAAAGCCCAGCCTTCCCAAAGAGCGGCCCCGTACCTCCTCCGTTGGCAGAAGGTGCTGCTGGCCTTTTGCCGAGAAGCCCATCAAAAACCCGTCTGGAGGAGCCAGCGATCAATTCCCCTGTTCAGCTGTCGAAATATTTAACAGATATTACAGCTAATAGGCAACGAGGAAAACCACAACTGCCAGCCAGCAAGAAAAATGACACAGCCGGGTGTCGCAAATGAGGTGCGCGCCTTTCCATGTGGCCACCGGTGCCAGGACCTGGGCAGGGAGGATTCAGGAAAGGGGGAGCTGTTTTGACACAACGACAATTATCATTATAATCATTTTAGATCTGACCGTTCTCCAATCCAAGGACTGACCATGCTTAGTTTCCAAAGTCGGACGGGAATTGGTGCCTTTAGTGTATTTAGGCCCTTCTATCTTGGACCTATTGTTATTTCATGTCATTTCCAATTTATGGTGAACCTTTTCATGGGGTTTTCCGGGGCTGAGAGTGTGTGCCCCGTTTAAGATAGCCCAATGAGTTTCTCAGCAGGGAACTGAACCCTGATCTCCAAAGTAGTTGTCGAACACTTAACCAACTACGTCATTTTAGGTCTCCATCCTAAATGCACCATCCCAAAGCAATGGATCTGGTAATACATGTAAATGCATGCACGAGTGCATAGAAACACGGAGACTCGCAACCTCCATTGTCCTTCGAAGCCTACCCCATTTTCTTCCAGCCCCATTGCAACCCAGGCTGCCCTCCAGCTACATCCTCCCCCGTTTGTTCCTACTCCAGCTCTACTCAATCGAATCGACACGGGCAGAGAGATCAATGGCCCGTCCTGGCTCGTTGTTGTTTTCGCCATTTCCACAGAAGTTGTGGGAGACGCAAGGGAGGACAAAGTCTTTCACAGCCGGAGAGGGAGACCGGCCGAGGAAGGTTCTGGGAAAGAGAAATTTGATTGGAAATCTATCGGCTCCCTCCCATGATTTATGGCCTCTTTACCAGAAAGGAACGGCTCCCTACCCAAGCGGGGAGGATTTCGGAAAGGCAAAGTTGGGCTGAGGAGTGGTAACACCCACAAAACGGAGTATTTGTGCAAAGTGGGAGATTTTCACGGCCAGCGTTCATAGTTTTCTGTGGGTTTTTCGGACTTTGCGGCTGTGGCCTGGAAGAATTCATTCTCGACGTTTCGCCTTCAGCCACAATTGCAGGCGAAATGTCAGGGATAGATTATAGGTATTTGTGGTTTTTTCGGGCTCTGTGGCCATGTTCTAGAAGAGTTTATTCCTGACTTTTTGCCAGCGTCTGGGGTTGGCATCTATTCTCTGAAGATGCCAACTGCAGATGCCAGCGAAATGTCAGGAATAAACTCTTCTAGAACATGGCCCCGGAGCCTGAAAAACCCACAAAAAACTAGGGATGCCGGACATGAAAGCCTTCGACTTCGCTCAGGAAGAGATTATTTCCAGAACACGGCGACACAGCCCAAAAAAAACCTGCAGAAAATTAGGAGTATTTTTGTTTTTCCATAAAGGAGGGAGCAAGGTTTGGCCTTCATCCTCAAACGAAATAGATGGCCCTTGGAAACAATAACATATTTGTTGTGGTTCGGTGCCTTCAAGTCATTTCTTAATTAAATGTCTTAATTAACAAATTATATGCCACTTTGATAGCCTTGGCTGAAGAGGGGGGTATAAATAAAAATTGTTATTATTATTATTATTATTATTATTATTTCTGACATATGGGGACCCGAAGGGAAACTTATCAGTAGCGTCACTAAGAGAATGCAAGGGGTTTTGTTCAGAGGAGGTTTGCCATTGCCTTCCCTCGAGGCTGAGAGAGTGTGACTGAGGTCACTTCTGGGCACTTCTTGCCCCAATGGGTTGCCACGAATTCAAAACCTGGTCTCCCTGAGTCCTAAAGCTCGTCAACACAATTAAAATACTCCTCATTCCCATCCATTCAGATGCAATCCGGCCACGCATCATTTGCAGAATTTCAGACCTCTTGCACCAAAAACAACAACAACACAATTCCTTGCAAACTCCACAGCAAAAAGGCTTTGTCCTTTTTTGGACTAGAGTATCCACAAAGACGCGCGCTATTATTCTCACGGATTCATATGTCTGCGCATTTTTGGCAGAGGGAGGGCAAACGGATACAAATTTGTACAGGAAAGAGAACGAAACTTCGACACCAACGTGCGAAAACCCGCAGCCATTTGCACAATAAGCTTCCGTGTGGCCCTTAGTCCGACACTAAAACCACAACGCCATGCTGGCTTAAAGTCACACATCAGTGTCATTGTTTGCCAGGCAACGTGCGACATGGATTTTGGCCACAAACCTGACAGAGTCGGCACCTTTTTCCTTTCGGAGGTGGTCACTTTTGCAGACTGTGAACAGCCTCCAAAAATTGTGCCATTGTTTTCTCCCATAAGGAAGAAAATTGCATATAGATAGATAGAAGCAAATTGACGCAAATTTGTGCACGACAGTGAAGACAATTAACCATCATTGCAAATACACATACACACACACATATATAGTTGTTTCCTTCGAAAATGAAATTAGTGAAGAACGGCCTCCCTTAGAAACAGGTTTCAGTTTTGGAATTAATTCCAGTTTTTGGAATCCAGTTTTGGAATTGATTCAGGGTTTTCAAACCGAAACCTGTTTCTTAGGGAGGCCATTCTTCACCAATTTAATTCTTGAGTGAAATTTCCTCAAACGAGAAACATGGAAAAAATAATAATAATCTCAGGGTCAGTCCATTGGTTTGTCCAAATTGTGGAGAAAGAAACCAACCATAATGGGCACAAGGGGGAAATTGTGTAAGAAAAACACTGGGATGAGTGTGTGTTTGTGTAATTTCTACCAATTCCTCCCGCCGTTCTCAATGTCCGAACGGAGGTCCGTTGCGCCGGTCGAGGCGGCCCCAGATTTTCTGATTGAATGGAAATTGGAAAAGTCGTCAATTCCTCACGCGATATAGATCATCGGGAGGAAGACTGAAGCTCGGCCGGTGAGTGACGGATGGGTTTTAATATCCCTCGGAACTTGAGATTATGTCCGTCATAAAAACCAAAATGGATTTCAACGTTTGTGTTATGTGCAATCCGCATTTGGATTTGGACGCCGCTGCGTGCGATCCAGGGTGGCGTAGTGAATTGAGACTCGGAGACCAAGGTTCGAATCCCGGTTTGGCCACGGAAACCCACTCTATCAACCTCATAGGATGGCCATGGCAAACCTGCTCTTGAAACATGCCAAGGAATATAAATTGGCAAATGATGGACGGGAAGAATGAATGAAGAAGGTGAAAGAAAGCGAACGAAGGTTAGAGTAAGAGTTAATGTGAGAGGGGAGAATGAAGCTAAATAAGGAAGGATACGATATCGGAAGAAAGAAAGAAAAAGGGAGAGGAAATAAAAGAAAGAAGGTTAAACATAGGAAGAAGAAAGAAAAGGGTACGGATGGTATAAAGTGGGAAGATATAGGGAAGGATGAGTAGTTGGAAGGCCATCATTGTTAACGGTACTAAAATAAGTACCAAGCGGGTAAAAATAACACAATTATAGCAACGTATGCTTGAAATTTTGGGTTTGTTTGTGACTGTAAATTTAGACACTGGTTTTTGATTTTATGCAGTGTTTCAAAATGTTTGATAAAAATTATTTTAAAAAAAGAAGGAAATGCCATCAAAGGCCTGCCTCGGGGTCACCATTAAGTCGGAAAGGACTCGAAGGCACAAAACAACAAAAACAACGGAGTTTATCACATGGGAGGAATTTCTCCCGATTTCGAATGGAGCCAATTTGAATTCACGTAAATTTGCTAGTTTAGCGAATTTACGTGAAATCTGACTGTGTTCGGAATGCATTCAGAATGACTTCCCATTCCCCGAAAATGACCCCCCATTGCCCGAAATTACGTGAGATACTCTAATACGCAATAATGTGAAACCCCATGGTTGCGTTCGGAATGACTTCCCATTGCTCGAAATTGCAATAACGTGAAACCTCATGATTGTGTTCGGATTGCCATTGGATTATACCCCCAAATTCTGTTGTATGATAAACCCCAACAACAACGAGAGGCGGAACAAAAAAGAAATGGAAACACAACCAAACAAGACATGGAATTGGAAGACCAAAGAAAGCAGAACTGATTCTAGGCTCCTTTCGGCGCACAACAACCCTGTGAGGTAGGCCATGCCAAACCCCACAGTTTGGGAAACGAAGTCCAACAACCGCCCCATCTGGGATGTCATTTCCACCAATTTTTCAGAAATATCAAGTCATTTCAGCTATTTTCCTCCCGCCGCAAAAAAGTCTTTGAAAACTGCACTGTTTTGCAAAACCCGTTCGCAACACGGGGATTATTCGGTGCAAAATTCGTCCCGGGTGGTTTTTGCACCGAAAGGCCCATTTGCAACCCTGGAAAAAAATAATAATATTCCTTTGCACAATTGTTATTTCCTGCATAGAAGTGTTGTCTCTTGCAGAGAACATGCTTTTTTGCTTTTTCTGCGAACAACAAACATGTGTGAATTTTGCGCGGAATAAGCTGCGACGTGCGAAAATGCCAGGCTCCTCCGTCGGAAAGTGGATGATGGTTTAGGCGATCCGGGGGCCCAATTTGCTCAGGATGACGGACTCAAAATGTGTGACAGATGCTAAGCCTGGTTTTTAAAAACCCCAAAACCTACTGAATGAAAAAAGAAATCCCATTTCCCCTCCCCCCCCCCGAAAAGACCCATAGATCAACTCAGCGGAGAGCTGCCTTGCCATTAAAACGTATCTAAATAATAAGAGATTGGATTTACTTAAAGCTCAATATTCTGTCTGGTTTTAGGGCCCGCCTCCTCCCCGGATAGGAAGGGTTCTTGGGACGGTCCAGGCTGCCCCATAATGACCGGGTGACCCCGCTGTTCCTGCCCTGCCCTGGCACCAGGAATGGGGTTTTCAGGGAGGCCTTTTCACATTAGTTCTCCAGCTTTCAGGACTTATCAGTTAAATGAGCTTTTCCCCATCGATCCAAAGGTCGGCCGAGAAGAAGTTGGCGCTGCTCCCTTATCGCTCTCCCTTGTAAGGTCCCAAGGGCCAAGAAAGAGAGAGAAAGAGAGAGAGAGAGAGAGAGAGAGAGAGAGAGAAAGAGAGAGAAGGAAGGAGAGAAAGAGAAAAGGAAGGAAGGAAGGAAAGAAGGAAGGAAGGACAAAAGGAAGGAAGGAAGGAAAAAAGGAAGGAAAAAAGGAAGAAAGGAAGGAAGGAAAGAAAGAAAGAAAGAAAGAAGGAAGGACAAAAGGAAGGAAGGAAGGAAGGAAAGAAAGAAAGAAAGACAAAAGGAAGGAAGGAGAACTTACACAGAGAAAGAAGGAAGGAAAGAATAGGAGTTGGAAGAAAAGAAAGAAGGAGGGAGGGAGGGAGGGAACAAAGAAAGAAAAGAATGAAAGAAAGAAAGATAGATAGATAGATAGATAGATAGATAGATATAGGCAGAGAAGGAAAGAAGGAAGGAAGGAAGGGGAAAGAAGAAGAATACATACAGAGAGAGAAGGAAGGAAAGAATAGGAAAAGGAAGGAAAGAGAGAAAGAGGGAAGGAAGGAGAAAGAAAGAAAGAAGAATATATACAGAGAAAGAGGGAAGAAAAGACTAGGAGATGGAAGAAAAGAAAGAGGGAGAGAGGGAGGGAAGAAAGATATATGCAGAGAAGGAAGGAAGGAAGGAAGGAGAAAGCAGAAAAAGAGAAAGGGAAGACAAGCCTTGAATTATTGATCCTAAATCGATCGGAGGAGGCTCCGGGGATCCTTAAGGCAGGCAAGGGGCCAAAGAAGGGATGGCATCCACACGGGAGGAAGAACCCGGTTCGAAAGCGCTTTAACTCGTTGTCTGACTCACTCGCTATGGAATTCTGGGAGATTAAGGCCCCACAACAAACTCCAACTCCCAGAATTCCATAGCCTTGTTGAGCCAGACAACTCCCTCCTTCCTTGTTTCCTTCTTTCTTCTTTCCCACCTTTTCCTTTCTTTTTCTACTTTCTCTCCAGTCTTTCCTTCCTTCTTTTCTTCCTTCCTTCCCTATTTCTCTCCTAATTTCTTTTTTCTTCCTTTCTTCCTTTCCCATTTCTCTCCTCCTTCCTTTTTCTCTTTCCTTTCTTTTCCATTTCTTTCTTTCTTTCCTTCCTCATTTCTCTGCTTCTTTCTTTCTTTCTTTTTCTTTCCTTCCCCTTTTGTCTCCTTCTTTCTTTTTCTCCTTCCTTCCTCGTTTCTCTCCTTCTATATTTTTTTCTCCTTCATTTCTTCCTTCCCCTTTTCTCTCCTTTTTTTCTTTTTCATCTTCCTTTCTTCCTTCCCCATTTTATCCTTTCTTTTTCTCCTTCCTTTCTTCCCCATTTCCCTCTTTCTTACTTTTTCTCCTTCCTTCCTTCCTTGGTTCCTTTCTTCCTTCCTTCCCCATTTCAATCTTTCTTTCTTTTTCTCCTTCCCTCCTTCCTTCCCAATTTCTCTCCTTCTTTCTTTTTCTCCTTCCTTCCTTCCTTCCTTCCTTCCTCATTTATTTCCTTCTTTCCTTCCTGGGCTGGGAGTCCATGGCCCTTTGGGGTTTCTCATTTATATATTATCCAGAATATATTTCTATCTATCTATCTCTCTATCTCTCTATCTATCTAAATTTTCTTCTCTCTGTTGCTTTTCTCTTCTTCCAAAACAATCTCAACAAAGCCCCAAACGCCAAGAAATAAAACCTCTATCGATAAAGAGATAAAAACCCGAAAACACCCCAAATAAATGCACCTTTTGGAAAGGATCAGATCTTTTTAAAAACGTCTCAGGAAATAAAAAAGGATTTTAGAAGATATAAAAAAGGATAAAGGCGCGTCGATATCAAGGCATTAAGAAAGAAAAAGAGAGAGATTTTTCTCCCTTTCGCAAAGTTTCCGACCTCTTTGGAAAATCCTTTAAAAATCCAGACTCTGTTTACAAAGAGAAAATATAAAATAGAAATAATAGGAAAAATATCTGTTTTACACAGGAAACAAACATAAAATACAAAGGTTCTCTCCACACTTTAAAGGAATCTGTTGAAATGACACACATTTCTATATATATATATATATATATATGCCATGTAATATAGATGGATATCTGTGTTACAATGGAAATAGATAGAAAGGTAATATATATATTATATATACACACACATATATATATTACACACACAACCACACCATGAATTGTATCAGATTTTCTAGCAGATGCATTAAAATAAATCCAAATAAATAAAACAAATTTGTAACTGGGTAAAAGATGATTTTATGGGTGCATATCATATATTTTTACCCAGTTACAAATTTGTTTTACCTATTTAGATTTATTTTGATATAGATGTATTTCTTTTAATATATATGATTTAATTTTATTTATTTTATATGTTATATATAGATAGATAGATAGATAGATATAATATTCACACATAAAATTAACTTTTGCCTAGTTACAAATCTGTTTTACTTATTTAATAAATAAAGAAGAGACCTTTGCAAACATTTTTACTAAATCTCAAGAAAAGGAATAAATAAAACCCAGTTGTATTGGATCCCGCTGGGTTTCCATCGGAGAAATAAATTTTAAAAAATTAATGTTTTTAATTGCTTTTTCACAGAAAAGCAAACAACGAAATGTGTCCCAGTTTTTGTATATTAAAAAACCAAAAATCTAAATAATATATATATATATATATATATATATATATATATATTCCAGAGGGAGAAAGAAAAGTCCAAATCCAGGACTACTATTTAAGGAAAGCATTCAACCTGCCCCAGTTTGTCCTTTTATTTTTTAAATTCAAAATTTAAATATAAAACCTAAAGACCTTGAGGTTTTGAGGTTTTTAAAAATCTCCATACTTTCATGGCATTCATAAATATAATGGGGTTTTTTTGGTTTTGGCCATTAAATGCACCTGGAAGAAGAATAAGAATAAGAAGAAGAAGAATAGCCCAGGCTTCTCTGATAAAACTATTTGTTAAAAATTATAAATGTTAAAAATGTTAATTTCTACCTAGAGATAGATTGAATGACCTTGTTTTGTTCTCCCTTTCTTCCTGTCCCTCTCTATATAAAAATAAACATATATATATATATATATAATTTTAATTTTATTATTCTATTTTTTATTATTTTATTTTGCAATTTTATATCATGCAAACTTCTTCCCATGTCTGTCTGTCTTTCTCTTTCTTTCTTTCTTTCTTTCTTTCTTTGTATGGAAGGAGCCAATAAGTATTGATTCGGTTCGATTCGGTTCGAGTCAGGAAGGTGAATGGGAACTGAATGGGAAAGAGAGAGAAAGAGAGAGAAAAGGAAGGAAGGAAGAAAAAAGGAAGGATAAAGGAAGGGAGGGAGGGAAATAAAGAGAAATAGAAGGGGGAGGAAAGAAAGAAAGAAAGAAAGATAAAGGAAGCAAGGAAGGAAAGAAGGAGCAAAAGAGAGAGAAAGAGAAGGGAGGGAGGGGGAAAATGATGAAGAAGGGAGGAGAAAGTAAGAGAAAGAAAGAGAAGAAATGAAGGGAGTGATGAAGAGAGAAAGGACGAAGGAGTGAAGGGAAAGAGAGAGAAGGAAAGAAAGAAGAGAACGAATTAAAGGAAGGGAGGGAAAATGACTAAGAGAGAAGAAAGGAAGGGAAAGAAAGAGAAGAAAGGATAGGGATGGAGAGAGGGTGAAGGAGTGAAGGGGAAAGAGAAAGAAAGAAAGAAAGAAAGAAAGGGAGGGAGGGAGGGAGGGAAATTATGAAAAAGAGAAAAGAAAAGAAGAGAAAGAAAGAGAAGAAAGGAAGGAACGAAGTAAAGAAGGGAGAAGGGGAAGAGAAGGAAGGAAGGAAGGAAAAGAAAGTTAGAGATGTAGGAGTAGGGGGGAGAAAGAAAGAAAGAAAGAAAGAAGAAATGAGGGAGGAAGGAAAGAGGGAAGCCAGATGGGAAATAAACGAGACAAGGAAGGAAGGAGGGAAGGAAGGGAAGGAAGGAAGGAAGGAAGGAAAGAAAGAAAGAAAGAAAGAAAGAAAGGGAAGGAGGAGAGAAGGAAGGCCAGAGAAGGGCTCCTTCTTCCTCGAAGGGCCAGGAGAGAGAAATCCCATCTCTCTCTTTCTCTCCTGATCTGATCCGGTATGACCTCGGAAGCTAAGCAGGGTCAGCCCCGGATGGTTCTTGAAGGGGAGACCGAGGATGAATCCCCAGAGACAGGGATTGGCCTCAGAAAACCCTCTGAAACCCACCCAGAGAGACCAGGGCTCCAAGAGAGAATATCATGAGAACCATTACCCTAATATTGATATTTATCCATCATTTAATATCACCATCTACACAAAACCCCACCCAGAGCCCATATATCTACCTAATATTTGTATTACTATATCATCACATCCTCCTCCTTCTTCTCCCTGCCACAAAAACACACACACACCAAGAATATTATTAAATCAACCTAATATTTACTTTTAATATATATCCCAGCCCCATCCCTATCCCCCTCCAGAAACACAAACTGGGATTATTATTATTATATATACACAAAATGCTTATATTAATATATCTTGTCCCCATTCCTATCCCTTTCAACCACAAAGGGGAATATTATTCTATCTACTCAATATTTATATTAATATGCCATATTCTTATCCCCTCTGGAAATACACCCTTGCAGGGAATATTATTCTATAATATATATATATAGTATTTATATTAATATACCAGGTCCTTATTTGTTTATCCCCTCCACATAGAGGGAATATTATTTTATTTGCAAAATATTTATATTAATATCCCACATCTTCATTCCTATCTCTTTCACATACAGGGGATATTAATATATATATATATATATATATATATATATTAATACTATATATATATTAATATTATCCATATACTGTAATACTAATATCCACAAACACACACAGAGAGGAATATTATTATATATGCACAATATTTATATTAATAGACTATATCTTTGTTCCTGTCTCCTCTGGAAACACACACAGAGGGGAATATGATTATATATTATATATTATATTATATTATATATAGATATATTATACATTAAATTTATCGTACACAGCATCAATATTAATATACCATATCCTTATTCTCATCCCTTTCACATATAGGGAATATTAATATATAGTATTTATATTGTTATACCATATCTTTATTCTTATCCCCTTCACGTACCCAAAATATATACACAAAATTTTTATATTAATATATTATATCCCCGTTCCTATCCCCTTCACCCACAAAGGGGAATATTATTCTATCTTATTATTATATAATTATTTTATAATTATATTGTATTATATTATATTTATTATATTATATTATTCTATCTTATTATCATATTATTATACTTACACAATATTTATATTAATATACCATATCTTTACTCTCATCCCCTTCACAAACAGGGAATATATATATATATATATATATACACACACACACACACACACCCTGTATGTGAAATATAGTATTTCCCTGTATGTGAAATATATAATATTTATATTAATATACCACATCCTTGTTTGTATTCCCTTCACACACAGGGAATATTATTATATGTACACAATATTTATATTAATATACCATATCCTTATTCTCATCTCTTTCACATACAGGGAATATTAATATATATATAGTATTAATATTAATATACCATATCCTTATCCTCTTGACACACAGGGAATATCAATATATATAGTATTAATATTAATATACCATATCCTTATTCTTATCCCCTTGACATACAAGGAATATATATATATATATATATATATATAGTATTAATATTAATATATTAATATATCCTTGTTCTTATCCCCTTGATATATATATATATATATATATATATATATAGTATTTATATTAATATATCCTTATTCTTATGCCCTTTATGCACAGGGAATATTATTTTACGTACACAATATTTATATTAATATACAGTATCCTTATTCTCACCCCCTTGACATACAGGGAATATATATATATAATATAATATATAACTATTATAATTATAATATTATATATTTGTATTAATATACCACATAGCCTCATTCCTCTCTACAAACACACAGGAGAATATTATTATATTGGCACAACATTTATATTAATACACAACAGCCTTATTCTTTCCGTGCACAAAGGCACCGAGAAAATATTATTTATACCCCCACAATATTTGCATTAATGTGTCACATTGTCGTCCCAAAGAGGGACTGTAGTGTAGCTACACAATATTTTTAGATATTCCCTTTGAATCCTATTGTTGCATTGTTGCTGGGTTGATTCATTGGGGCCCACTTTGTCCAGTTGTATCTTCATTTTTACACACCCCACAAAAACAACAACAGCAACACAAGGAAGGCCATTGTTATCTACACAACACTCCTATCCATGCATCATTTTCTCCTGCAAAATAAAACAAAAACAGAGAAGGCCCCTCATTCTAGGATTTGCACCTGCAAGTCCAAAAATGGAATAGATACGAACTCTCCCTGTCTATATATATATCCATATAAATATACAAACATACTATGAAATAGATATACGCATACGCACATAGGGTTGATACGCATTGCTCGCTGTACAAATATACACAAATTTAAATAGATAGATGGATAGACACAAGAGAGTTCATAGGCCTCGCTTTTTGGCTCGCTTGTGCAAAACCTAGATGTGAATATTGCACAGAGATATAATGAGGTGCACCAATATATATATATTTATATTTATATTTCCAATTTCGGACTACAAATATAGTCCAAATTTCCATCCCTGTGCATTTTCCCTCCCCATCTCTTTCTCTTTGTCCTTTCGCCCCACACTTTTTCTCATCCCTTCTTCCTCGATGGGTTTGTCAATATATTCCTGCACCAAAATCGATGCCTTTCTTGGCTGATATTTTTTCCCCTCTTTCCTTTTCCTAAAGGTTTCTGGCCTATTCCTTTCACTTATAGAGGCTTAGATATTTTATTTTAATTCATAAAAAAGAGATATTTCCTTGATGCAAAAATGCAAAAAGCCAACCGACCGAGGTGCAAAATTGCAAAAACCATCTAATAGAGATTTTTAATATATACATGCATACATATTAATTTTTTAATACGTACGTAGATACATATATATATAATATTAATTTTTAATACGTACGTAGATACATATATATATAATATTAATTTTTAATACGTACGTAGATACATATATATATATTAATTTTTAATACATGCGTAGATACATATATATTTAATATTCATTTTTAATACATACATAGATACATATATATTTAATATTAATTTTTTAATACGCACGTAGATACATATATATATATATATATAATTTTAATTTTTAATAAGTACGTAGATACATATATATATAAAATATTAATTTTTAATACATGCGTAGATACATATATATTTAATATTAATTTTTTAATACGTACGTAGATACATATATGTATATTAATTTTTAATACATACGTAGATACATATATATATAATATTAATTTTTTAATACGTATGTAGATACATATATATATAATATTAATTTTTAATACGTACATAGATACATATATATATAATATTAATTTTTAATACGTACATAGATAAATATATATATAATATTAATTTTTTAATACGTACGTAGATACATATATATATAATATTAATTTTTTAATACGTACGTAGATACATATATATATAATATTAATTTTTAATATGTACGTAGATACATATATATAATATTAATTTTTAATACGTACGTAGATACATAGATATTTAATATTAATTTTTAATACATATGTAGATACATATATAATATTAATTTTTTTAATACGTACGTAGATACATATATATTTAATATTAATTTTTTAATATGTACGTAGATACATATATATAATATTAATTTTTAATATGTACATAGATACATATATATTTAATATTAATTTTTTAATACGTACGTAGATACATATATATATAATATTATTTTTTTAATACGTACATAGATACATATATATAATATTTTTAATACGTACGTAGATACATATATAATATTAATTTTTAATACGTACGTAGATACATATATATATAATATTAATTTTTTAATACGTACGTAGATACATATATATTTAATATTAATATCTGTTATAAGGAAGAGGACACATAAAAGATGTATCTTGCTGCAGTCAGAACTGCAAAGCAAAGGTTATGCGCATCCGCACTGCACACTTAATCCACTTTGGCACCGCTTTTCACCAACATTTGAACCTGGGAATTGTAGTTTGGGCCATGTGCTCTTTGGACTTCGTTTCCCAGAATCCCAGACCATTGACCAAGAGGGCCGGGGCTTCTGGGAGCTGGAGTCCCAAAAATGTCCCTTGGTCCACTCTCTGGACACTCTGTCCAGCTTGGACCATCCGTATCCTGAACCCGACACCGAACGAGGCCTGGCCAGAAAAGACTAGGACTTGGCTTGGAAACTATGAATGTGAGCTTAAAATGGTGTTTGGCTTCGTTGCTGCAGCATCACCCGGCCGGCTCAGGTCCAGCTCCTGCGCGACAAGGGCAATAAAGGTCTCGCAAAACTACAAATCCCAGGACGCTGCGTGGTTTGAGCACTCTGGAGACCAGGGTTCGGTTTCCGACTCTGACCTCGGGTGGGTCACACTCTCTCAGCCTCGCAGGATGATTATGGTCAAGCTCCTTGGAATAAACCGGATTAAGTGCCATGGGTCAATGCTGTGAAATTCTGGGAATTGTAGTTTGTTGTGGGGCCCAGAGCGGAGCGGAGCTTAAGGAAGGAAGGCCCCACAACAAACTACAATTCCCAGAATTTCACAGCATTGACCCATGGCACTTAATCCGGTTTATTTCTCCAGTGTGAACGCAAAACAGACTTCTGATCCGAAGCATTTCGGATCAAGGAGACTTTGAATACCTAAAAGTTCCCCCAAAGAGGAAGAGGAAGAGGAAGAGGAAGGGAAATTGGTAATTTTGGGGGGCAGAGAGAATCGAAGGATCGATCAAGGAGAGGGTGATCGATTAGGGATAGTGATCGATGAGGATTGGGGGGAAAAACCCCTCCCCTCTCCATGAGAAAGAGGCCTTTTGGAAAAGAAAGGAGGAAGGAAGGAAGGAAGAAAGAAAGAAAGAAAGGAAGGAAGAAAAGAAAGTAGGGAGGGAAGAGGAAGGAAGGAAGGAAGGAAGGAAGGAAGGAAGGGGAAATGGAAAGGTGAGAAAGAAGAGGAAGAAAGGAGAAGGAAAGGAAGGAAAGGGGGATAAGGAAGAAAGGAAAGGAGAAGAAGGAAGGAAAGAAAGGAAGATGGGGAGAAAGGAAAGAAGGAAGGTGGAAGGGAGGAAAAGGAGGGAAGGAGGAAAGCAAAGAAAGAACGAAAGATGAAGGAAGGAAGGGAGGAGAAGGGAGGGGAAATTCTCCTTTCTCCCTCTCTTTCTGTCTTTTTTCTCTTTCTCCTTCCTTCCTTCCTTCCTTCCTTCCTTCCTCCTTGCTTTCTCTTTCTTTCCTTCTCAAGGAAGCTCCGCTCAAAACCGAAAAGGATCCGCTCCTTTTTCCTTCTTTGCCCGAAAAAGGTTTTTGAAAACGATCCAAAGAGAAGAAGAAGAAGAAGAAGAGCGTTTTCGTTTTTGTCTTTTTAAAGAGAACAGAGATCCTCAGATTTCTTTTGTGGCCAAAAAAAGACCTCGAGATAGATAGATAGATAGATAGAGGGAAGAGAAAATGCCTATTTCCCTTCCTCTCTCGTCGTTCAGTCTTTATTTCCTTCCTTCTTTTTCTTGTTTCTTTCTTTTCCTTCTCATACCTTCTTTCTTTTCTTTCTTTCTCTTTCTAACTTTTCTCCCTCTCTCCCTCCCTTCTCTTTTTTGAGTCTTTCTTTTCCTTCTCATACGTTCTTTTCTTTTCTTTCTTTCTTTCTACTTGTTCTCCTCCCCTCTCTCCCTTTCTTTCTTTTTTTCTTTCCTTCTGTTTCTTCTTTCTTTTCCTTCTTATCTGCCTTTCTTTCTTTCTTTCTTTCTTTCTATTGTTATTCCCTCCTTCTCTCCCTATTTCATTCCTTTCTTTCTTGATTCTTTCTTTTCCTTCTCATACGTTCTTTTCTTTCTTTCTTTCTTTCTTTCTTCTTGTTCTCCCTCTCTCTCTTTCTTTTCTTCCTTCTCTTTCTTTTCCTTCTTATCCGTTCCTTCCCTGCCTCCCCCCTCTTTCTCTCTTTCTTTCTTTCTTTCTCTCTTTTAATTTTTCCCTCCCTCTCTCCTCCTCTCTCTATTTCCTTCCTTCTCTCTCTTGATTCTTTTTTCCTTCTCATACATTCTTTTCTTTCTTTCTTTCTTTCTACTTGTTCTCCGTCTCTCCCTTTCTTTTCTTCCTTCTCTTTCTTGTTCCTTTCTTTTTCCTTCTGATCAATTCTTCCCTCTTCCTTCCTTTCTTCTTTCTTTTCTTTCTACTTCCCTCTCTCTTTCCTTCCTTCTCTTTTTTCTTTCTTTTCCTTCTTACCCGTTCCTTCCCTCCCTTTTTCTTTCTTTCTTTCTATTAATTTTTCCCTCCCTCTCTCCTTCTCTCCCTATTTCCTTCCTTCCTTCCTTCCTTCTCTATTTTAAAATACACGAATATGTTTCTTTTTTAAAACGAAACAAGATCCTGGTTTGGGTGGCCTGAATCTCAAACGGTTGAAAGACCTTGGCCGAGAGTCACACTCTCTCAGCCTCAGGAGAAAGCAAACCCCCCCCCCGAAGAAATCCCGGGATGGATTCGCTTTAGGCTCCTCGGGAGTCGGAAACGAACCAAGAAAGGCCATCTTTCTTATCTTGTTGGTAAAGGAATAATACTAATACTACTAGGAGTAATAATGCTAATAATACCACCACCCCAAATCCGAGGCAGAAGGCCTCGGAAGAAATGGAGAAAGAAGGAGAAAGAAGGAAAAAGGAAAGGAAAAGAAAAGAAAGGAAAGAAACAACAACAACAACAACAACAACCACCCAGTAAATAATTCCCGGGACCCCGATCGCCTTCCTTCCTTCCTTCTTCCTTCCTTTCCTTTCCTTCCTCTTTCTCTCCTCTGTCTCTTTTCTTCTTTCTCTCTCTCTTTTTCTTTCTAGTTTTTCTCCCTCCCTTCCTCTTACTCCTCCTTTCTTTCTCCCTTTTCTCCCTTCCTCCTTCTAGTCTGTTCTTTTTTTCTTTCTTTCTCCTTCTGTCCTTCTACTTTTTCTTTTTCCCTCACTCCCTTCCTCTTTCTTTCTTTCTTTCTTTCTCTTTTACTTTTTCTTTTTCCCTCACTCCCTCTTTCTTTCTTTCTTTTTTTTCTTTTACTTTTTTCTCCTTCCCCACTCCCTTCCTCTCTCTCTCTCTCTCTCTCTTTTTCGATGCTATAAGAATACATTGCAGTCGGGGGCCTGGTTTTATAATGTTTCGAGATGCACCTGGAGCCACAGAGTGATCATATTACGGATTTATAGGATGTACTTTTATATATATATATATATATATATATATGTATTTAAATGTATGGAGAGAGAGAGAAAGAGAGAGATTCTAGAGAAAGGCTCTCCGAACAAACCTTGCCGAGAAAACAGGGTCGCCATAAATACGAAAAGATACACACAAAAAATACCCCCCAATGTTGTCTATCACATTATATATTATTATATATTAAGATATATGGGATTTTAATGCCTCTTATACATTATATCGATGATGGAAACAGAGATTGTTTTCAGTTCGGTTTCATATTTTGGCCAATGAGGAAGACCCAGGATGAAACGGTTTGCTTTTGTGTGTGTGTGTATATAATAAATAAAAATTATATTATATACACAGTATATATATGTTTGCTGACATATAATAATGATTACCAAACAGTAGGGAAAATATAGCGCATATATATATATATATATATATATGTTTGCTCATATATAATACAGCACATATATATATATGCTATATTTTCCCTACTATATATATATTCACTAATATATATATATATATATATATACACACACACACATATATGCTATATTTTCCATATATATATATATATATAATTTCCCATATATATATATATATGCTATATTTCCCCTAATATATATATACATATGCATGCTATATTTCCCTAATATATATATATATATATATGTGCTATATTTTCCCTAATATATATATATTTACTGATATATATATATATATATACACACACACACATATATGCTATATTTCCCTAATATATATATTTCTCTGATATATATATATATATATGCTATATTTTCCCTAATATATATATATATATATATATATATAAAATTTCCCTATTATATATATGCTATATTTTCCCCAATATATGCATGCTATATTTCCCTATTATATATATGCTATATTTTCCCATATGCTATATTTCCCCTAATATTAGTTAATCATGCCTCTATTTAGACAGCTAAATAAATTATATATAGAGAGAGAGAAAAGATACTGTCCAGTATCAATACAGTGTATGAATGCTGGACCCCTCAACAAACTCCAACTCCCAGAACCCCATAGCCTTGAGCCAAGACACTTAAACCGGTTCCAAACCGGGTTATTCCTCCAGTGTGGGTGGAGGAAACTGCCACGGGCCAATGGTCTCCTTGCCAAGAGGCTTTCCTGCTGGGCCCAGGGCCATCTCCAAGTGGCATTAGCCCCCTTTTTTTGGACCCCTTGCCAGGGCTTTCCCTTCCAGGAACCTCTATTCAGAGGAGGTTTGCCTTATGCTTAGAGACCAGAGTTCAAATCACGCCAGCCCAGCTGGGGCAAGGAGTCACACTCTCTCAGCCCCAGAGGATGGCCATGGCGAACCTGAAGAAACCTGGCCAAGAAAAACCCAGGAAGGCTGCCCTGAGGACTGGAGGGCACACGGTGATGAGAACAAGGACCCCTGGCAGTTAAAGCGCTTTCGAACCGCATTATTTCCACCGTGAGGATGCCCCCAAAGCTGGTTGCCTCCCTTTTTTTTTACTGCAGTTTTACTTCTCAAATGAATGGCCTACTATGAGGTTCAATGGCCTGAGGAACCTAATAGTAGGGCATCCATTGGAGAATATACTCCTACGAGTAAAGCCTTCCTTCTGGGGATGATGGGAGGAAGGGTCTCTTGGTCTGGAGAGGGATGATGGGAACCCTACTCTGTACACAAACCACACAAACCCTCTCCTGGACAGAAGAGAGTCTGAGGAGGAGGAGGAGGAGGGTGGGCTCCAAAGGGGGGTAAGGAGATACTCCTAGTAGGAGAGAGAGAAGGTGGTGAGAGAGATAGAGAGAGAGAGAGAGAGAGAGAGAGAGATCAGACAGACAGTTGGATAGCTGGATAGACAGGTGGGTAGATGGATGGATGGATGGATGGATGGATAGATAGATAGATAGGTACATAGATACATAGGTGGATGAATAGATAGGTAAATAGGCACATAGACAGGCAAGCATGAAGACTGGCAGATAAATGGATAGATAGATAGATAGATAGATAGACAGATGATAGATAGATAGATAGATAGATAGACTGTTGAATAGATGGATGGGTAGATAGGTACATAGATACATAAGTGGTAGGTGGATGAATAGATAGGTAGACAGACACGTAGAAAGGCAAGGAAGATAGATAGATAGATAGATAGATAGATAGATAGACTGTTGGATAGCTGGCTGCCCGGGTAGATGGACAGATGGATGGATAGATAGGTACATAGATACATAGGTGGATGAATGGATAGGTAAATAGGCACATAGATAGGCAAGCATGCAGACTGGCAGATAAATGGATAGATAGATAGATAGATGACTGTTGAATAGATGGATGGATAGATAGGTACATAGATACATAGAGGATGCCTCCTTTTAACTATGTATTAAGAAGCCGTGCCCTATTCCCTCCAGTCCCTCTGCCTTGGTCCTGGCCCCAGAGGGAGAGAAGAACCACTGGACCTCACCCCCTTCCCCTTTTCCTTTTCCGTTTCCTCTTTTAGACTGTAAGCCTGAGGGCACACATACATGTACATACAGTCTTATAAATAGATCCCTGCCCTCAGGCAAATTCACAGCGCTATATAAATAATAATAATAATAATAATAATAATAAGTAGATGAATAGATAGGTAGATAGACATGTAGATAGGCAAGCATGCAGACTAGCAGATAGATAGATAGATAGATAGATAGATAGATAGTCTATTGGATAGCTGGATAGACAGGTGGGTGGATGGATGGATAACTGGACAGGTAGACAGATGGTAGGTAGATGATAGGTAGATAGATAGTCCAGCTGCCCTGATGCCCAGCCAATGAGTCCTGGATAGAGGGGGGGGGTCCCCCTTTGTGTCTCCGAAGGCCAGGTCCAGCCCCCCTTGAGGCCCTGGGCCAGAGTCAGGCAAAGGCCTCAGGCAGCAGAGAGCTGGAAGGGGGTCCCAACCAAGGCACTCTGGTCCTGGTCATGGCTTCAGGACCAGCTGTAGAAACCATGGCTGGGGGCCCTGGAGTCCTCGAGCCCCTCCTCCTGGGCTTTTCCGGGCAAGATTTGCCATCCTTGGAGGCTGAGAGAGTGTGACTCTGCCGGTGGGCTTCCAGGGCCCAGTCCCCCCCCCCAAAAAAAAGCCCTGGGCTGCGTCTGCACTGCAGAATTAGCACAGTTCGAAACCGCTTTCGCTGCCAGGGATACAAACTGGTGGTAGGGATCTGGAGTCTGCCCCAAGGGCCAGCTTTCTCTTTGGCAGAGAGGAGGTTCCTTGGACCTTGTGAAACTACAAATCCTGGGATTGCATGAGAAGGAGTGTTCACACTGGAGAAATAAACCGGTTTAAGTGCCATGGCTCAATGCTGTGAAATTCTGGGAATTGTAGTTTGTTGTGGGGCCTTCCTTCCTTAAGCTCCGCTCCGCTCTGGACCCCACAACAAACTACAATTCCCAGAATTTCACAGCATTGAGCCATGGCACTTAAACCGGTTTATTTCTCTCGTGTGAACACAGTGGTGTCAACCCGGATTATTTCTCTGGTGTGGACAGAGGCACGTGTGCTCCGTCCCTCTCCGGCCCCCTTCCCAGATGCCAAGCCCTGCCTGGGATATCGATCATCGATCGGCTCCGCCATTTGGAAAACGAGGAAGGAGCTATACTATCGATCCGGAGGGAGAGGGGCCGGTTTTGGCCTATTCAGCAACATCAGAGGCCAAGGAAGGAGGGAAGGAAGGAGAAGGAGGAGAGGAAAGGAAGGAAGGGAGAAAAGGAGGAAGAGAAGGCGAGGGAAGAAGTGATTGGGAGGGAGGAAGAAAGGAAAGGGAGGAAGGAATGAGAAAGAGAGGAAGGAAAACAGGGAGAGAGGAGGGAGGGATATAAGGGAAGGAAGGATATAAAATATGAGGAAGAAAGGAAGGAAGGAAGGAAGGAAGGAAGGAGAGAGAGAGAGATACAGGGAAGGAGGGATATAAAATATGAGGAAGAAAGGAAGGATATAAGGGAAGGAAGGAAGGAGAGAGAGATGCAGGGGAGGAAGGATACAAAATATAAGGGAGGGAGGGAAAGGCCCTTGAAGGCAGGAAGGAATAGAAGAAGAAATGAGAAAGAGAGGAAGGAAGGAAGGAAATAAAATATGTGGAAGGAAAGTAGGCAGGCAGAAAGGAAAGATATGCAGGGAAGGAAGGAAGGATATATGAGGGAGGGAGGCAATAAAATATGAGGAAGAAAGGAGGGAATTAGAATATAAAGGAAAGAAGGATATAAAACATGAGGGAGGGAGGGAGGCAATGAAGTATGAGGAAGGAAGGAAGGAAGGAAGGAAGGAAGGTTGTAGCCTATGAGGAAGGGGGGAAGGGATGCCCCATGCCCTCCTTTGAAGCCCGGAGGAAAGAGGGGAGGAAGGACAGAAGGAAATGGGATGAGAAGAAAGAAAAAGAAGGCAGAGGCAGGCAGGGGGGTTAGCCTTTCTCCTCCTCCATCTCCTCTTCCTCCTTCCCTCTCTCTCTCTCTCTCTCCTCCACATTCTCTCCCTTTCTCTTGCCCTCCCTCCCTCCCTCCCTCCCCAGCCAAAGGTTAGCCCCATCCATCCCTTCATTGGCCCCATAAATTCATGACTCCGGGAGTTCCTGCTGCCCCCAGACAGAAGGACCGGGAGCTTTGGTTGGCAGAGCTGGGCCTTTTGGGTCGGTCTCGGGGTTTATAACCAATTCATTGATTCATTGATTGATTGATTGATTGATCCTCGCTGCACTTTCAAAAACCGCTTCCTCTCTTCGTTTTAAATACAACTATATCGGTACCTCGCCTAGAGCCTTGAAGAGAGGAAGAAAAGGAATAGTACTACTATGACTATTAGTAGTAGTAGCAGTAATAGTAGCAGTAATAGTAGTATTACTGTGCTATTACTGTAGTATTACTGTAGTAGTAGTAGTAATAGTGGTATTACTATAGCATTACTGTACTATTACTGTGGTATTACTGCTACTACTAATAATAGTCATAGTAGTACTATTCCTTTTCCTCCTCTCCTATTACTGTTAGTGATAGTACTAATAAAATTACTATGACTTGGGTGGGGCTATTGTTAGCATTATTATTACTAATACAAGAACTAATAGTATTACTATTACTTGGGCGGACCAACAACAACAGAGCCTTGAGGAGAGGAAGGAAAGAAATATGAATACTATTATTAGTATTATTATTACTAATACAATATTAATAATGTTACTATTACTTGGGTGGGCCAACAACAACAGAGCCTTGAGGAGAAGGAAAGAAATACTAATACTATTACTGGTATTATTACTAATACTAGTACTAATAATATTACTATTACTTGGTTGGGGCAACAACAACAGAGCTTTGAGTAGAGGAAGGAAAGAGACTACTACTACTACTACTACTACTATTACTACTAGTGCTGTTACTACTACTAACAATAATTATTTCTCTGCAGAGTAATTAGGCCTTTCCTCCCATTCACGAGTGCTTTACTCACTGGTGTTAATTTCACCTAGAGTAAGTCCACCGAAACAATGGGATTTACTCAAGGTTTGAGCCTCCAGGGTTGAGTCCTCTCTTCCTAGACGTGCAAATGAATCAATATTTCTGATTTTTCAAATGCCATTTTGGGGCCCTGGGGATCTTATTGTCCAACGCGGTGGATCCCGGGGATCCGCGGGGATCTCTGGGGGCTGATCCCTCCAGTGATCAACCGATTCAGCGCCTCTCCTCCCGGGAGAAGAAACCTCGGAGGATCCAGCCGAGCTCCTTTGCTAGAAGTCAAAGAGAGACACCTGGACAGAGTCCGCAATGACAAGCTCAAGGCACACAACCACAACCACAACATTGTCTCTGCCGCCATCGTCCTGGGAGCAATGGGGGCTGAAAGGGTCGTCCTGAAGGATAAAGGGATGGAAGGATGGGGAGAAGGAGGAAAGGATGGATAGATGGAGGGACAGATGAGTGGATAAGTGGATGGATGGATAGATGGATGGAGAAATGGATGGACGGATGGATAAATGGGTGATGAAAGATGAATAGGTGGATGGATGGTGGAAAGGATGGATGGATAGATGGAAGGATGAAAGATGAATAGGTGGATGGATAAATGGACAAATGGGTGGACAGAATGATGGCTCAATGGATGGATGGATACATGGGTGGCTGAAAAGTGAATAGGTGGATGGATAGATGAAAGGATGGACAGATGGATGGATGAAAGGAAGGAGAGATAAAGGGATAGATGGATGGATAGATAGATAGATACTGGCTGTCAGGCGCTAAAGAGGGTGTGGGAGAAATGCAACAGCCATTACTCGTCCGTCGGACCCACATCTGGAGCCCCAGCCCCACGTGCCCGGTTTCTCGAGGGGGTACCCAACCTGCTGCCCCCTTTCTGGTCTTTGGACCATTCCTCTAACTTTGCTCGCGATCTTTCTCTGGGTTTGGATAAAGGGATGATGAGGGAGATCACTTTCCAAGAGAAAGGAGGCTTTGGGAGAGTCTGGTGCGCAGGGCTTCCCTTCCTAGGCTTCTTCCACACTGGAGAGATCAACCGGTTTGGCCCCGCTTTAACTCTTGGTCTGGCTCAAGGCTGTGGAATTCTGGGAGTTGGAGTATGTTGTGGGACCCAGAGCAGAGCTCTGCTTCGATCTGGGCCCACAACATACTCCATCTCCCAGAATTCCATAGCCTTGATCTAGACAAAGAAAGCGGTACCAAATTGGGTTATTCCTCCAGTGTGGTCTTTGGGGGCGGGGGGTTCGGTGAGTTCCCTGACCTCCTTTGGAGGCTTTTTCCTTTTTATTTTGGGTTCGGTGAGTTCCCTGACCCCCTTTGCAGTCTTTCCCATTTTGGTTCGGTGAGTTCCCTGACCCCCTTTGCAGTCTTTCCCATTTTGGTTCGGTGAGTTCCCTAACCCCATTTGCAGGGTTTCCCATTTTGGTTCGGTGAGTCCTCTGACCCCCTTTGCAGGCTTTCCCATTTTGGTTCGGTGAGTTCCCTAACCCCATTTGCAGGGTTTCCCATTTTGGTTCGGTGAGTCCTCTGACCCCCTTTGCAGGCTTCCCCATTTTGGTTCGGTGAGTTCCCTAACCCCATTTGCAGTCTTTCCCATTTTGGTTCGGTGAGTTCCCTGACCCCCTTTGCAGTCTTTCCCATTTTGGTTCGGTGAGTTCCCTGACCCCCTTTGCAGGCTTTCCCATTTTGGTTCGGTGAGTTCCCTAACCCCATTTGCAGGGTTTCCCATTTTGGTTCGGTGAGTTCCCTGACTCTCTTTGCAGGCTTTCCCATTTTGGTTCGGTGAGTTCCCTAACCCCATTTGCAGGGTTTCCCATTTTGGTTCGGTGAGTCCTCTGACCCCCTTTGCAGGCTTCCCCATTTTGGTTCGGTGAGTTCCCTAACCCCATTTGCAGGCTTCCCCATTTTGGTTCGGTGAGTTCCCTAACCCCCTTTGCAGTCTTTCCCATTTTGGTTCGGTGAGTCCCCTGACCCCCTTTGCAGGCTTTTCCCTTCCCGATTTTGTTTCGGCGAGTCCTCTCCTCCTCCTCCTCCCGGCCTCCTTACCTGCGAGTCGGAGGGCGGACATCCTCTGGAACTCGGGCTCCTGGAGCCACTTCCACATGCGGCGGAAGGTCTCCCTGCCGGACTTGAGCTTGCTCCAGGGCTTGGGGTTCCTCAGGAGGTCGGAGAGGGTGCCCTGCGAGCGGCAGAGGATCCGCTGGGCGAAGATGGCCTGCGGGATGCTGTAGCGCTTCAGCTCGGCCGTGATCCGCTGGGCCACCTCTTTGGTGTTGATCTCCTCCACTTGCCCTCCGCCGCCGGAGGAAGAGGAGGAGGCCTGGGCCCCGGGGCCGGAGAGGTGGGGCTGCTGCTGCTGGTGGTGATGGTGGTGGTGCTGCCTCTCCCTCTCGGCCAGCAGGGCCCCTTGGTGCGGGTGGTGCAGGCCGTTCAGGGCCGGCAGGAGGCCGGAGCCCGGGCTGCCCAGGCTTCGGGCCAGGTGCTCCTCTCCGCGGGCGGCCAGCAGGTGGGCCTCGAAGCCGCTCTGGGGCCCCGGGGGAGCTCCGTAGGGCCCGAGAGAGTGGGGCGGCGGAGGGTGCGGGTGGGGCTGGCTCTGGTGCTGCTGGCTCTGGTGCTGCTGCCCCCCGCCTCCTCCTCCTCCTCCTCCTCCTCCTCCGTTGTGGAGGGCTCCGAGGGGTCCGTTGGCGAGGGGCGAGAGGGAGGGCTGCCCCATGGGCCCGGCCAGCTCCTTCGGGTAGGGATGGGGCCCGTAGAGGTTGCCCATCGAGGCGGCCAGGCTCCGCTCCTCCCGCATCAAGGCGAAGCTCCCGCTGACGTTGCCGGAGAGGCGCTGCTGGGGATGATGGTGGTGGTGGTGGGGATGGTGGTGGTGGTGATGGGGATGATGGTGGTGATGGGGATGGTGGTGGTGGTGGTGGTGCGGGTGGAACTTCTCGGAGACGGTGGCGATGGGGGGCAGGTGCTGGAGCGGGGTGAGGGTGGTGTAGGTGCTCATCCCGGAGCCCGGGGACTCCCCGCAAGCCAGGCTCATGGCCGCCGCCGCCGCCGGGTGCAGAGGGGCCGCCCCCAGCGGAGAGGACTCCGGGCGGAACTCCCCCGACGAGCCCTCCAGCAGCGAGGCCATGCTGGGCACCAGCGGAGACGGACGAGGCGGAGGAGGAGGAGGAGGAGGAGGAGGGGAAGGCAGCAGGCTCCGAGGGGGAGGAGGGCGAGGGAGGGGCCCCGACGACGAGGAAGAGGAGGAAGAGGAGGAAGAGGAAGAGGAAGAGGAAGAAGAAGAAGCGCCCAGGAGGTCCCCGCCCGATTGGTGGAGGCTGCTGCCCAGAGCCTCCAGGCTCAGCTCCATGGCATTCTCGGACCCCTCCGCTTCCTCTTCCTCTTCCTCTTCCTCTTCCTCACTCCAGAGCCAATGCCATGGCGGCAGCAGCAGCAGCAGCAGCAGCAGCAAGAACACAACCCCCCTCTGAGCTTCCTTCTTCTCTCCTTCTCTTCCTCCTCTCCTCCTTTTTCTCCTTCCTCCTTCCTTCCTTCCTCGCCGGGCTCCTCCGATCTCCAACGCCGCCGCTGAGAATCTCTCTCTCCTTCTCTCTTTCTCTTTCTCAGTCTCTCTCTCTCTCTTTCTCAGCTCTGCCTCCCGTGACGTCAGGGCTCGCCCCCTCCCTCCCTCCCTCCCCCCCCACCGGATCCACGGAACACGCGCGCCCCCCACCTGCCGCCTCTGGGGCTGCTGGGAGGGAGGGAGGGAGGGAGGTGTGGGTCTGTGTTGCGTTGTGTGTTGTGGTGGTGGGATACACAGCCTTCAGGGCCACGGATTGAGGGGAGAGAGAGGGAAGGTGTCAAAAGAGGAGGAGGAGGAGGAGAAAGGGAGGAAAGAGAGAAAGGAAGAGAGGGAGGGAAATGAGAAAGGAAAGGGGAAGGAGGAAGGGAAGGAGAAAAAGGAGGGCGGGAAAGGAAGGAGGGTAAGAGGAGATAGAGAGAAAGGAACAGGTTGAGGAAGGAAGGAGAGAAAAGGGATGCCTGGAGGAAGGAAGGAAGGAAGGAAGGAAGGAAAAGGAAGGGGAGGAAGGATGGTAAAAGGTGGAGGGGGGAGGATAAGGAAGAGGAAGGAAAGAGAGAAATACGCAAAGGAAGGAAGGAAGGAAACTAAAGGGGAAGGGGAGGGAGAGGAAGGAAGGAAGGAAGGAAGGGAGGGAAGGAGGGAGAAGAAGAGGGAGGAAGGAAGGGAAGGAAGGATGGATGGATGGAAGATAAAGCGAGAGGAAGGGAAGAAAGAGAGAAGGGGAAGACAGAAGGAGATTGAGGAAGGAAGGGATGGAGGGGGGATGTGGGGGGGGGCTTTGTCTCTTTGGGATCAGGCGGGGCTCCTCCTCCTCCTCCTCCTCGAAGGGCTGCAAAGGGGGTCAGGGGACTCACCGAACCCAAATGGGAAATCTGGGCTGCCTCCCAGGCCCTGCTTCAGGGAGGAAGGGGGGGGGGGACCTCCTTGACACAACCTGCCCCACAGAGCCCCCCCCCGCCCCCTCCAGGAGGGTGGCCCCCTTGATCCGAATTGCCCCCAGATCCGCGTCCAGGACCCCCAAGTCTCCCGGGCTGCTCAGGTCTTGCACAGCCTGGCTGGAAGGAAGCCCTCCTTCCCTTTCTCTCCCCACTGATTCCAGCCCCACCGGACCCCCCCCCCCCCCCCAAATGATCTGGCCTTCTTCCTATTGGAAACCCAGGACTGCAGGGGGGGAAAGAGTCCTGCTTTGGGGAGTCAATGAGGTCCCTTCAGTCCTGACTTTCCAGGACCCCCCCCCCCGTCCTTTTCTGAGCCCAGCTATGGGTCAGGAGGAAGGGGGTCTCCCTGCCTCCCCTTCCCAAGACCCCCCCCCCTCTTGCAATGGGCTGCCCTGATCGATCCCCCGATCGATAGCCCAGGCTTGGAGGCCACGGGAAGGAAAGTCCCAGTGGCAGATGGCCTTTGTTGGGGATGAATGGGAGCCCTGCACACAACACACACACAACACACACATATACACACACACACACACCCCAACTAGAAAGGTCCCCCCATCTGCCCTTGCCCAAGGCCCCCATAGAATCCTAAAAGAGATCCCAAGGGCTGTCCAGTCTATCTGCCTTCTGCCATGCAGGAATGCATAGGATCCTTGGAAGACACCCCCCTCCTTTTTTTCTGCCGTGCAGGAATACAGAGAATCCTAGACTTGAAGGTCTGTGATGTGCCCTCAGTTCAATTCACCCCAAAAGGATGCCCTCAGTGCCCATATTATACCTGCTTTTCAGTCGCCAGGGGCAGCTTCCCGAGTCGGTGGAGCAGCGAATCCATGCCAGGATTTCCTTCGGGCTTTACAAAGCCTTCTCTAAGACCTGGGCCAGGATTTGCTTCGAAGGACCTGAACCGGGTTTTGCGAGAGCCCTCGCCTTCTCTGTCCATTCAGCACCTCGGACAGCTCCCTTTCGACCAACCCAAAAACCCTGGAGCTTTGCTTTCACTGCCATGGCTCCCTCCAGAGGAATCCTGGGATTTGTAGTCCGCTGTGGCACCAGAGCTCTCTCTCTCTCTCTCTCTCAGAGGAGGCCAAACAGCTCACAAAGCTATAAATCCCAGCACTGAGCCACCTGGGCAAGTCACACTTTCTCAGCCTCAGGGGATGGCAATGGCAACCCCAAAGAAAGATGCCAAGAAAAGAAAATCCCACCTTACAGTTACAGACATAAGTCAGAAACACAACGTGCAACGAGCAAGAAAGGTCCAGCTGGATCAGGGGTTTGGAAAGGATGTCCTGCAGGCCACACGTGGCCCCTGAATTTCACTTTTATAAGCCTCGTGTGGCCCTTGGGCCTTCTCCTTTCCCTCTCTGCCCTTTCGGGGACATGGCTTTACCTGAAAACCACCCAAAAGCCCATCGTCCACCACCTCCATGCAGACCACAGTGAATGGAGCACAGACCCATGGGATTCATCCCTGAATAGTGACCCAAAATATACACAAACATCCTCTCTTCCAAGGGGTGTGTGTGTGTGTGTGTGTGTGGAGGGCTGGATGGACAATAGGATTGCCTTCCTATTTATCATCTATCTATCTATCTATCCATCCATCTATCTCCTAGCCTTCCTCTCTCCCCCCCCCATCATCTGTATCTTCCTGCCTTCCTAGTTATTATCTATCTACTTATCTATCTCCCTATTATCTATCTATCTATTTATGTATCTCCCTGCCCTCCTATTTATTATTCTATCTATCTACTTATCTATCTATCTATCTATCTATCTACTTATCTATCTATCTATCTATCTACTTATCTATCAATCTCCCTGCCCTCATGTTTATCATCTCTCTCTCTCCCAATCTCCCAATCTTTCTACTTATCATCTATCTATCTATCTATCTATCTCCTTATCATCTGTCATTCTCCCTGCCCTCCTGTTTATCATTTCTCTCTCCCCCCATATCATTTTCCTATCTCCCTGCCTTCCTATTTATCATACCTATCTCTATCTATCTATCATCTATCTCTCTATCTCCCTATCTGCCTTCCTATTTCTAGATCCCAAACATTCCCCCTATAGCTTTGGGGGGGGGGGGTGGACCCAAGTCCTTTCTTGAATCCATTCTTGAAAGGAGTCGATGCAAGCCCTGCCTGAATATCCTTCGGAAGGGAAGGGAGGATCGGACCGAGGCCCAAATAGTCTTCCTTTTGGTCCTGGGGGGGGGGGGCTGTTTGTGGGGGTTGTTGTTCCCCTTTTGTGGGTCTGTGTGTGTTGCAGTGCCCCTGGACCTCCTCCTCCTCATTCCGGCTGTAATTAATAAAACATAATTGAGCCACGCTTTGGGGTTTTTTTGGGGGGGGGGGTTGGTCTTGTTTATCCCATTGGGGCCAGTCCCTGGGTCCAATCGATGGGGGTCTGTCAGGAGGGCAGGAAAGGCAGGGAACGAAGGCCAAAATTTGGGGACCTTCCTCCACCAAGACTCCCCAAAAAGCAAAAAGGAGGCCATTGCTGCAATGATAAATGGGGCGGGGGGGGGTCTCCCAAAGGAGAATAAAATCCCTAAAGGCAGATCCAAGGCTTGGCCCTATTGCCCCAAGTCCCATTCCACCCAAGATCCACAGGCTTCTATGGGGCCAACCCAAAGGCACAACAGGCAAGGCTTTGGGGCGCCCTTGCCCAGGATCCATGGGGCTTCCTTGGCATCTCAGCTGGCCAGTGGATCTCTTCTGGATGGGATCGACCCATGGGATCCCTCCACAGACATCCCCAATGTGGTCTCCTGCACCCTGTAAACATTTAAATCTTGCCTTCCTTCATTTCTGACCCACTTTAAACCATTCTCTCTCTCTCCCCCAAATCCCAAAAATTTAGGAAAGAGTTGGAAGGAAGGAAGGAAGGAAGGAAGGAAGAAGAAATGAAAGAAGAAAGGTCGAAGGAAGGAAGGAAGGAAGGAAGGAAAGAAAAAAGGTCGAAGGAAGGAAGGAAACAAGAAGCAAGAATGACAAAATAAGGGAAGAAAGGAAAAGGAGAAGAAGAAAAGGTTATAAAGATTATATTAGAAGAAAAGGAAGGAAGGAGAGTGAAGGAGGAAGAAAAGATCTGTTAAAAGGGAAGGAAGGAAGGAAGGAAGGAGGTAGAATGAATGAAAAATGGAATTGGAAGAGAAGGAAGGAAAGATGGTTAAGAAGGGAAAGAAAGGAGGGATGAAAGAAGGGAAAGGAATCAAATAAAAGTGGAGGAGAAAGAAGGAAGTTAAGACTTGATAGGAAGGAAAAGAAAAAGGAGGGATGAAGGAAGGTAAAATGGATGAAATAAAAGGCAGAAGGAAGAAGAGAGCGAAGGAAGAAAGGAAAGACTTTTTAGTAGAAGGGAAGAAAAGAAAGAAAGGAAACAAGAGGGTAAAGAATGACAGAAGACTGGAAGGAGTGGAAAGGAAGAAAGAATTAATGATGGGAAGGAAGATGGTTGCCAAAGAAGGAAGGAAGGAAGGAAAGAAAGAAAGAAAGAAAGAAGGAATAGAGGGAGGGAGGAAAGAAGGAAGGCATTAATGAACGGAGGGAAAGTGGCTCCCAAGGAAGAGAGGAAGGAAAAAGGAAGGAATGAAACAAGGGAGGAAGGATGGAATTAATGAATGGAAGGAAAGTGGCTCCAAGGAAGGAAGAAAGAGAAGAAGGAAAAAAAAAAAAAGAAGGGAAGAAAGAAGGGAGGAAGGATGGGATTAATGAATGGAAAGAAAATGATTGTCAAGACGGGTTTTCCGAGGCTTCCTCTGAGCCAGCAATGAATTGAATGGATTTAGGAAGGATTCATTCATTAATTACGGAGGGATTAGTTAATTAATTAAAGAGGGATTAATTAACGGAGGGGGATCCTTCCGTCCTTCCTCGTGACAGATCCATCTTGCATTGACTCTCGTGGGATCTGCAGTTTCGGGAGGTACTTGGAGTTCTCTGCTTCAGGACTACAGTTCCCAGGATTCCATAGTACTGCCCCTCTCTCAGTCCTGGGCCTGGCCCACCTCACAGGGATGTTGTTGGGGAGCGGAGGGGCAGAAAGAGGGTTGTGCCGGACTCGGCCCTGGTTTTCCCCACCCGCACTGCTGTGGCATTCTGGGACCTGTAGTTTTGGGAGGGATCGATGAAAAAGTTTGGAGGGGCGTGGCCAAAAGTTTGGAGGGGCGTGGCCTAAAGCCATTAAAGAACAAACTGCTTCTTCTTCTCCCCGAAACTTCATTTTCTCCGAAGGAGACGAGCTCCGCTCCCGAGAGATTTCATCTTCGTTTTGTCCTTTATTATTATTATTATTATTATTATTATTATTATCAATTATTATTATTATCATTATCATCATTATCATTCTTCTTCTTTTCGATCCCGTCTTTTTAAACGGACGGAATTAATCTAAACCTTCATTTTAGGAAGCACAATAAATTGTTTTATTCCCTTTTCTTTTTTGCACCTGAAAACTAAAATATTCTTCTTAAGATCTGAATCCAGTAAATGTCTTTCTTTCCTTCCCTTTTCCTTCCTTCCTTCTTTCTATCTTCTTCTTTCCTTCCTTCCTCCTTCTTTCTTTCTTTCCTTTCTTTCTCCCTCCTCTTTCTTTCTCTTTCTCTTTCCTTTCTCCCTTCCTCCTTCCTTCACCTCTTTCTCCTTCCTTCCTTCTCCTTTCTCTCTCTTTTCTTTCTCCTTCCTTCCTTCCTTCCTTCCTCCTCCTCTTGCTCCTTCCTCTTCCTTCCTTTCCTTCCATCCCTTTCCTTTCTTCTTCCTTTCTTCCCTCTCTCCCTTCCTTCTTTCCTCCTTCCTTTCTTTCCTCCTTTTTACTTTTCTTCCAACCTTCCTTCCTTCCTTCCTTCCTTCCTTCCTCTTTCTTTGTTTTTCTCCCTTCTTCCTTCCTTCCTTTTCTTTCCTTCCTTCCTCCTTTCCTTTCCTTTCCTTCCTACCCTCCATCCCTTTCCTTTCTTCTCTCCTTCCCTGCCTCACTCCCTTCTTTCTTTCCCCCTTCCTTCCCTCCTTTTCCCCTTCTTTTCTTCCTTCCTCCTTCCCTTCTTTCTTTTCCCTTGAAATAAACCTGGGAAGGGAACTTGGCTCAAAGTAACTTGGGGGAGTTCCTTTTTAGTTCAACGGCCGTTAGACCGGAGCAAACTCCCTCGGCTTTGATTCGGAGTCAATCCGGATCAGTCCGCCCGAAAGGTTCTCTCCGGAGTCCATCAATCGCCGATGATCGATTATAGATTCGTGTGGTTTTTGGGCATCGTTTGCGGAACCGAAGAAAGGGCTGGAAAAAGAGTTCTCGAAAGAAATGTCGGGAAAGAAGGAAAAGCACGAAGGAAGGAAAGGGATAAAGAAAGGATGGAAAGGAAGGAAGGAGGGAGAGAAAGGATTGGGGAGGAGGAGAAGGAGGAAAAGAAGGGAAAGGGGGGATGAAGGAGGAGAGGGGGGAAAGGAGGAAGAGAAAGAAAGAAAGAAAGAAAGAAAGAGGAGGAGAGAAAGAAGAAAAAAGGAAGCACGGAGAGTAAAAAAGGGAGAAAGGAGAGATGAAGAGAAGGGGAAAAGAAAAAGGGCTTATTTCGCCTAATGCAGCCATTATTTCTATCTATCTATCTATCTATCTAAAGATAGATAGATAGATAGATAGATATAGTTTTCTTAATTATGACTCGGGACCCATCTGTTCCTCTCTCTAGTTCTTTTCTGTTTTGCAAATAGTAGCTCTGTGCTTTTTTAAACATGGCCAATAAATTAAATTAAATTAAAAAATAAAAATAAAATAAAAATAAAAATAAAATTCCTATGTTGGCTGAAATGTCCCCTGATTTACCCCCAAAAAGGTTCCGAAAAGTCCCCCCAAAAAGAAAAGGATCGGGAGAGAGATCCCTCGCCCTTCTTAGGTTTCTGTCCCTCGCACTCGTCTTTCCCGTTCCTTTCGCGTTCCCTCCTTCTCCTCTTTGGCCTCTTTCTTCCTTTTTCTGGAAAAGGATTTCTTCCTTTTTTTGGGAAAACTTTGCAGAAATCTCTCGCCAAACAAGGGCTTTGCATCCAGACTGGAGGGATAACCCGGTTTGGCACCGCTTTTAAACTGCCCTGGCTCCATTGCTATGGAATTCTGGGAGTTGGAGTCTGTTGTGGGGTCCAGAGCGGAGCTATTAGGGAGGCAGAATATATATATATATATATATATATATAATTAATATGTATATATACAGACACATTTATAGATATCGAAAAGAGGATTTATTCTATAGTCAGAATATATATATATATATATATATGTCGGTATATGTATGTATGTATATATATTTATAGATATGGAAAAAGAGTTTATTCTAATGTCAGAATATATATATGTATATATATATATATATATATACATTTATAGATATGGAAAAAGAGTTTATTCTAAAGTCAAGACACACATATAGTAATGTATATACTATAGAATAGACCCTTTTTTCCATATCTATCAATGTGTATATACTATATATATATATATATATAATAGAATAAATTCTTTTTCTATATCTATAAACAGATATAGATATAGATATAGAAAAAGAGTTTATTCTATAGTATATCTCTCTCTCTATATATATTGTATATACACATTGATAGATATGGAAAAAAGGGTTTATTCTATAGTCAGGATATATATGCGTGTGTATGTGTGTGTGTATATATATATATATATATATAGTATATGGGAAAAGGTTCTATTTTACAGTCAGAATACACACACGCAGGCATATATATATATATATATATACATGTACACACCTCCATACATTTGTATATATGGAAGAGGGTCTATGCGATATTCAGAGACGCTTTATATGAACACACAAACACACACACACCTATATGGAAAACAGGATCCGTTATATAGTCAGACACACACACACACACACACACACACCCGTGTTTATATGTATCGAAAAATGGATCTTTTCTGTGTTCAGAAATATCTATCTATCTATGTAAATACATTCACACAGACGCCTGTCGGAAAGAGGGTCTGCGATGGAGTCAGCAATTCACACAAAAGGGACTGTTTTATATATATATATATGTTTTCAAGAGATTTTAAGAGTGAAGAGAGAAGAGAGTCTAACATCTTCTCTATCTATCTATCTATCTATCTATCCATCCATCCTTCCATTCCTCTATCTATCTATCTATCCATCTATCTATCCATTCTTCCATTTCTCTATCTATCTATCCATCCATCCATCCTTTCATCTTTCCATTCCTCCAGCTAGCCATCTATCTATTTACCTATCTCTCTCTCTTTATCCATCCATCTTTCCATTCCTCTATCTATCTATCTATCCATCCATCCTTCCACTCCTCCATCTAGCCATCTATCTATTTACCTCTCTCTCTCTCTCTCTCTCTCTCTCCATCCATCCATCCTTCCATTCCTCTATTTATCTATCTATCTATCCATCTATCTATCCATCCTTCCATTCCTCCATCCATCTATTTACCTCTCTCTCTCTCTCCATCCATCCATCCTTCCATTCCTCTATTTATCTATCTATCTATCCATCTATCTATCCATCCTTCCATTCCTCCATCCATCTATTTACCTCTCTCTCTTTCTCTATCCATCCATCCTTCCATTCCTCTATCAACTCCCACAATTCTATGATTCAGCCCTGGCAGCTAAAGTGGGTTCAAAGCGGGTCTTTTCTGCAGTGTGGACGCAGCGGCCTTTCCTCTCTGAGGTCTAGGATAAACTGGAGCTGCATCCAGACTGGAGGAATAACCCGGTTTGAAAGCGCTTTAAATCCGTTGTCTGACTCACTCGCTATGGAATTCTGGGAGTCAGCCTTAAGGCCCCACAACAAACTCCAACTCCCAGAATTCCATAGCAATTGAGCCAGACAAGTTAAAGCGCTGCCAAACCGGGTTATTCCTCCAGTGTGGATGCATCCCTGAGCCTCCTTCTCAGAAACCCTTGCAAGGGCCTAGAGTTCCGATCCTGCGCCAAATCGATCGCCATGGAGTGGGGGGAGGGGGGGCTTGTTTCCAATTGATCGGGATGGGTATTGATCCGGAATCGACCCGCTTCCCGGCGCTTGAGCAGAAGCCGATCCAGGGAAGGAGGGAGCCAGGAGGGCTCGAAGGGTCGCCCCCCCCTCAGAGAAAGTGGGGGGGGTATCTATCTATCTATCTATCTATCTATCTCCTATCATCTACCAATCTATCTATCTATCTATCCTCTCTCTTTCATCCTCCCTTTGTATTTACTATCTATCTTTCTTTCTTTCTTTCTCTTTCATCTCCCTGACTTTGTATTATCTATCTATCTATCTATCTATCCTCTCTCTTTCATCTCCCTGCCTTCCTATTTATCAACTCTCTATCATCTATCCTATCTATCTATCTTCTATCTATCTTCTCCCTATTTATCATCTATCTATCATCTCCCTGCCTTCTATCTATCTATCTATCTATCTATCATCTCCCTATTTATTATTATCTATCTATCTATCTATCTTCTCCCTATTTATCATCTATCTATCTATCTATCATCTCCTTGCCTTCCTTCTATCTATCATCTTCCTAATTATTATCATCTATCTATCTATCTATCTTCTCCCTACCTTCCATCTCTCTATCTATCTCTCTATCTATCTGACTTCATAACAGGCCCCCCAGGAAAGAAAAAAGCAGCCCTCTCCAGGCCTCCAGTTTCTGGGGGAGATCCCTTAGAGAAAGGAGGGAGGTGTGCCTCCACACTGCAGCATTAATCCGGTTTGACCCCGCTTGCAGTGCCGAGAGAGAGGGGTCCCTTGGCTGGATATCGATCCCTGGAGATCCCCCGGAGCCTGTCCGGCCTCCCTGGATCCCCTCCAAGGCTTTGATCTCCAATTGATTTCTTGAGGCCGGATCAGCAAAATCCAACGTTATCGATTTCGCTTTTTGTCCTCCTCGCACTCATCCCTGCGTCCTCAGACTCCTTTTCCTCCTTTCTTCTTCTTCTCTTCCTTTCTTTTCTTGCTCCTGCATCTCTATCCCTTGGAAAGAGGAGGGTGGGAGTGGTACTACTACTACTACTACTAGTAGTAATAATAATAATAATGGCTGAGCATGCAAAACCTGCTGCCTGCCAAACACACAGCCTACTAGGGAGCCTCTTCTCTGGATTGCTTGGACTACAACTCCCAGAATCCTTCAGTCACAGAAGTGCTGGGTGGATTGGACTACAATTCCCAGAATCCTGCTGGGGAGGGGACTCTAGATAGGGTTGTCTTGGAGGCCCCTAATCCATAGGGACACCCTACATCAATTAGCAATAAAAAGTTTGGGAAATGCTAGATTTGGGGATGACTGTAGTACTACTACTACTACTACCAGGTACTTTGAACACTTGGAAAATATTGGGCAGGAAGAGGCCATCTTCAGTTTATTATTAGCAATATTATTAGCAATATTAGCATCATTATGAAGCTGGAAATAATCAAGCCCCTTCTCTCACTTTCTCTCTCTAAATATTAGCAATAATATTAGCAATATTAGCATCATTAAGAAGTTCAGAATATTCAAGCTCTTTCTCTCTCTCAATATTAGCAATATTATTAGCAATATTGGTGTTACTATGAAGTTGGAAATATTCATACTCTCTCCCTCTAAATATTAGTAATATTGGCATTATGATGAAGTTGGAAATATTCAGTCTCTCTTTCTATATATATATTTATATGAGAGCAATGGTTTGAGCATTGGACTATGATTCTGGAGACCAGAGTTCGAATCCCGTGAGGAAACCCACTGGGTGACTTTGGGCAAGTCACACTCTCTCAGCCTCAGAGAGGAAGGCAAAGGCAAAAGTCCTCTGAGCAAATCTAGCCAAGAAAACTTAGGCTGCGTTCACACTGGAGAAATAAACCGGTTTAAGTGCCATGGCTCAATGCTGTGAAATTCTGGGAATTGTAGTTTGTTGTGGGGCCCAGAGCGGAGCGGAGCTTAAGGAAGGAAGGCCCCACAACAAACTACAATTCCCAGAATTTCACAGCATTGTCCCATGGCACTTAAACCGGTTTATTTCTCCAGTGTGAACGCAGCCCCAGTGATGGATATCCTTTAGGCTCCCAATAAGTCAGAGACGACTTGAAGAAATGCACAATCTCCAGGACACAAACCCTATAAGGCCCTCCTTCAAACTTGCCACCTTCCTCACTCTTGGACTACAACTCCCATTATTGGTTGGGTCTGGGATGGTGGGATTTGTAGTCCGTGCACCTGGAGGACTTCAGGTTGGAAAAGATAGTCCTGAGACTCAAGGACTGGCACACTCTGGCATCACTCCTTCCTTCTTTCCTTCCTTCCTTCTATAAATCTTCTGGGTCGCCTTTTTCCTTTGTATTGAAAACTAATTAAATAATCTGTTAGCTAACATGTTAAATTAAGATCCACTGCTCACTTTAATGATGTCGACAGTAGAATTGACGGAGACACAAGAGACGCACCTGTCAATATTGTCCTTCTCTGGTTATTGCTGGAGAAAGAGAGACGGATAGAGAAAGAGAGAGAGAGAGCACGGCTTTCCCTGAGAAGTTACTTTTAAAAAGTAATTAGTTATCATTACTCATCCAAGACACATATCCCCTCTTAGAACAAAGTTATCTTCCTGTTAACGTAACGATCCTTTAGGAATAAGGCTTTGACAAAAAGTAACTTAAAGAGATTTAATCGCCCCTTTCTCCACTGTAGAAGATTGGTATTTTCGACATCCGTGGGATGGTAAATCTGAACCGGGTTTTAGCCCGAACTTTAAAAGAGCTGCCCAGGTGGCTGAACCGATCCTGAGGGATACTGTTTCATGTCTTGGATATCTCCTTTGAGGTGTAAAAACTTCTGCTATTTTAGAGTAGCAAAATATAGAAGTGTCCAATTTGCTACAACGTGAGATAGTGATTTGAGCCAGCACGGGAACCATGAAGTATTCCTCCTCCACCACTGAGCTCTCCCTAAATTAGAAGCTAATCTAACTGTTGTACTTTAGGTACATATATCATAAGAAGACAGGACTCACTAGAAAAGACAATACTTCTTGGAAAGGTAGAAGGTGGTAGGAAAAGAGGAAGGCCGCCTTCCAGATGGATAGAGCCAAGGAAGAGTCAATGCAAGGAGTCAATGAAGGAAGCCACAGCCGAGTTTTCAAGGCCCGCATCTTGGACATCTCCTCTGAAGATCGGATGAAGATCGGAGGACTTGGAGGTCTCACATTCATAGGGCTGCCATAAGTCGATGTCGACTTCAAGGCAGCTAACCACAACAGCCACCATTTTGTTTCTTAGAGAACTGGCCGAGCCTTTGAAATTTGTTGAGCCGAGGAGGAAGGGAGAGTGAGGGAAAGGCAGAGAAGAGAAATCAATGCTCACGATCGTGCGAGATTGAGACAGACAACATCCATCTATCACTTAGGGCTTCGATAGGATTAGAATAGTCTTGTCAACAACCGATGGCTTCAAGAGAGCATCGCAGCAGCTCCTGCTCTCGCCCCCGGTTTCCCCCTTCCTAGGTTTGCCACAACGGGGGGCTGCGGGCAGAGGGTGGCGCCTCCAGGGTTGGAAAAAAGGAACTTCTCTAAGGTGGCGTCAAAGCTCCAGCTCCAATGGCTTGGTCACTTGAGACACTGCAACAGATGAGGAACGTGGAACATGGGGTATCATCTCTGGAGCTTCTAAACCCTTGGTATCACCTGCATCTATCTATCTATCTATCTATCTATCCATCCACCCACCAATCCTTCTTTCCTCCTTCCTTCCTTCCTTCCTTCCTTCCTTCTTTCCTTCTCTCTCTACCCACCTATCCTTCCTTCTGTCCACCCACCCACCCACCTCTCTTTATCTAGCTATCTGCCTACCTTTCCCTCCTTGCTCTATCTATCTATCCACCTAGCCTTCCTTCCCTCTCTCCCTCTATCCATCCACCCATCAATCTCTCTCTTCCTTCCTCCCTCCCTTCCTTCCTCCCTCCCTCAATCATCCTCCCACCTATCCTTCCTTACCTCTCTTCCTCCATCCATCCATCCATCCATCCATCCATCTGGAGTCCCAAGTGCTAGGACATTTGTGTCACTGCAACCCTGGTGCATGGCAAAGTCAACAAAGTCAACAACCTGTGGCTGGCCAGGTTGCCTGCCTTGAACTGTCTACTGTCTTCAGCCTCCACACCAGCCGCTGTAAACAGTTGTTGTTTGTTGCATACCTTCAAGTCCTTCCCAACTCATGGCCACCCGAAGGCGAACCTATCACAGGACTTTCTCGGCAAGTTCATTTTTTGTCATGGCCAGCCTCTAAGGCCGAGAGAGTGAAACTTGCCCAGGGTCACCCAATGGGTTTACATGGCTGAGCTAGGATTTGAATTCTAGTCTTCAGAGCACTCAAAGTGGTGTCCAGTCCGATGCTCAAACCACTATGCAACACTATTTAAGTATATAAGCCTGATTTTTTTCTGGACAAGACTGTATGTATCTGGTGGAGCAGGGTATTGTACATCCCTCAGTGGCGGTGGTGAATCCGCTCTGGTTTGTAGTCCAAGATTTAAAGAAGACATTGAGGAACTTATCTCGGACAGCGGGTTTAGCTAGCCAAGGTAATGAACCTTCTCCCTCTCCAAAACAGGTCCCACACTTTGGATAAGGCCTTTAAAGCTTAGACGGGACCCCTTGGCAGGTTCAGTAATGAACCTTAGGGTGACCTTCCAAATCTTGGGGGCTCAGGGACCCCCAGCCCAATTCAAGACCTTTCCCTTTAGCCTCAGAACAGTGTTTCCACCCTATAGATTTTGGAATTACCTCTTACGATCTACCTGGCTACCCTTCCATTTTGCATTCCCCTTGCAGGCTGGTATTTTTAGCAAGCCATAAATAATACAACCAGAGGAATTAAACATATTAAAATGAGTCCTTTTGGGGAGCCAGAGCAAGGAATGGAGGAGATGGATCCGAGGTGGGCGGCGGGAGCGGGGAGGGGGGGAAAAAAAAACCCCTGAGTGCCTTCATCAATATTTCTCTCGAAAATGTATAATGCATTTTCCCCCTTTTCTGAAAAATTAATAACCTTGCTTTGTCTCTATTGACTTTTCCCTCTGGCTCAGGATGGATGTCCAGAGAAAGCCAAGCAAAGCAAGCTGGCTGACCCTCAGCAATTGGGGGCTTTTCAGAAGCGATGCCAGGCTCCACTCCCTCAGATGCCAGGCCTCTTTGGCATTGCAGGGTGGGCCTCTTTGAAATCCGTCTTCATTCTCCTCACTTTGCCACCTGAATGTTTCACACTCAGCTCCTTCCCTGAATCCTTCCTTCTTTACTTGCTTGCCTACTTCTTTGTTTGCTTGCTGCATCTTTCCTTTCTTCCTTGGTTCCTTCCTTGGTTCCTTCCTTCCTTCCTTCCTTCCTTCCTTCTTTGCTCCCTTTCTCCCTTCTTTGCTTGCTTGCTTCCTTCCTCTCTCCCATGAAATGAATGTTTTCTTCACCTCCCAAATGTGAAGTGTTGCAATCCCTTTAAACTTCAGGCAAGCATGAAGAAATGCTGTTTTGGCATCCTGAGCAAAAGGGGCAGGCCAAATGGTTTCTATGAATCTGGTGTAAAAGCTGGAAAGTGAGGAAAGTTGATAGGAATCCAAATCAAAATGGAGACTGTAGTCAAGAAACCAGACGATGGCTGGGACTTGGAAGGGCAGCGACAAAGGAACTAAGGAAGGCCCTCTTGGCAATGTCGCATTCAGAGGGTCAAAGTTGACTTGAACAACTGATGGTTTTCTTGGGCAAACTAATCAAGATCCAGATTCAGACCCATGTTCTTCAGGGTCTTACAAATGTCATCTTCAAATGTTTCTTGAGCAATATGGAGGCTATTTGTCCACTGACATCTCCAGAGATGTTTTGCTCAAATGTTGAGAAAGGGCATCTCGGAAAACATTTAGGAAGAACTTCCTGAGAGACATGGTGTGGAGCTTGTAGAAGACCTTCCCCTCCTCATTCCAAAAATGGATTTCTAGTACAGACAAGGGGTTCGGATGCCTGACCTCTCAGGTCCCTTCTAACTCTGCCTTTCCAAGCCCATACGCGGCAGAAAGCCGTCCATCTCAGACATTAACCCACCGCAGGAACCTTGCCAAGAAACCACCTCATTAGGAGGAGTTTGATGGCCGAGGCCTCAGATCAGAAGGAAGATTTATGCTGAGGTTTAAGAAGGCAGGGATGTCTGGCTGAGATGCGGCTAAGATCTCTGGAGCTGACAGGACCAGTGGATTCGCCATCCGATATCGAGCCGAGACGTCAATGATGTTAGCCCTAAGTGAAAACAAACAGCCGGGAGGGTGGGGAAGAGAGAAGCGTTAATGGTCTTCTAGAGACATCCTCTTGGCAAGGTGGGCTCTCGCCATTCTTGGCGCGGGCATCCTTCATCTTGGAAGGAGGCATGGTTTCTCAGCTCCTGCATGCAAATCAGCTCTAAGACCCAGAAATCTATGGGGCATCTGCACTGTAGAAAGAAGGCACTTTGGTACCACCTTAAGTGCTGCGGCTCCATCCTACGGAATCTCTTGTAGTTTTACAAGGCCCTCTCTGCCCAAGAGTACTGGTGCCTCACCAAACTACACATCCCAGGATTTCTGTAGGATGGAGCTCTTGCAGCTAAAGTGGGGTCAAGCAGCATTATTTCTGCAGTGTAGCTGCATGGCTAAGATCCAGAATCCCAGCTCTATGACCCAGAAACTTTTCAGGACAAAGCTCTGAAGAGGCAACTCAAAGAACCTGGAAGGATGGAAGGAAGGATGGAAGGAAGGATGGAGGAAAAGAGGAGAAAAGATAGCAGGAAAGAAAAGAGGGGGAAGGGAGAGGAAAGGAAAGAAAGGAAGGAAGGATGAAGCAAGAAGGGAATGAAAAGAAAGAGAAGAAAAGGCAGAAAGGAGGGAGGGAAATAAGAAAAAGTCAGGGAAGAATACAGAGAAGGAATGGAGGAAATAAGAGAGGAAAGGGGGAGAAGTAGAGAGAAAAGGGAAGGAGGAGGAATGGAGGAAAGAGGAAAGAAGGCAGGGTGGGAGGAAGGAAGATGGCAGGAAAGAAAAGAGGGAGGAGGGAAAGAAAGGGGGAATGAGGCAAGAAAGGAATAAAGGAAAATAAAGAGAACAAAAGGCAGGAATAAGGGAGGGAGGCAAGTAAGGGATAGAAAAAGAGAAGAAATGGAGGAAATAAAAGAAGAGAGGGGAAGAAGGAGAGGTAAGGAGGAAAGGAAAGAAGGAAGGAACAATAAAAGGAGCCTCATTAGAAAGGAATGGGACAGTTCACCATTCAGGCCAGTCAGCTTAAACTAGGCCTAAATGCCACTCTTGACCCGGGTCTTTCTCTTCCCACAGTTTTCTGTGGATGGAAAAACCTGTGGATGGAAAAGTTTGGAAAGGCCGCTTCTCTGTTTGCAAGGGAAGAGGCGGAAAGTAGCCCCTTTATCTGTGGGGCTCATGAGCCAGACTCCGGCCGCCTTCTCCCTTGTGCTTCCCAGCGATAAGGGACGGGTCAATAACCTTCTCGAGAAGTTTCCCACCTCCTCCATCCCTCCTCTTCAGAAAAGAGGGGAGGAAGAAAGGTTAGAAGGGAGAGGGGTATCGATCTCTCTACCTCCTCCTCCTCCTCCTCGGTTCCTCCATCCCTGGAGCCAGCATCGGAGGACAGGCGGCGGCCTACAGGACTGACCAACTGACCACAGAGGAGGACATCGGAGACCGGTCCAGGGATGCTGACCAATGGCCATCCTCCCCTGGACCCGTTGCCTAGCAACCCAGAGGAAAGGATTGCAAAAAAGAAAAAAAAGATGGATTTTTTTTCCGAATGCGGCAGCCAGGCCGGATCAATGCTCCAGCGCAGTGACCAAACCCAGTTGGGTTGGGGCGGCCGGTGTGTTTCTTTCTCTTCCTCCTCCTTTTGCTTGGAGCATCTATTGATCTTTCCTTGCTAGGGGCATTGGATGTGGGCCTAATAAGACCCTGGCTTGGAAGCTGAAGCAATGGCCTCGTCGACAGGCATCTCCACTCCTTTTTCTGGTCCTCTTTCTCCTTCCCTTCCTTTTCCTCCTAATAAACAAATGAATAAATTCCTTTTTAATTTTAATTTTTCATTGCTAGGGAAAGAAAGGAAGGAAGGAGGTCAACAATCCTGGTTTTGGACACTCGATTTCTAACACCTGAAGCGGGTGGAACTCCGAAAGCTTGCCATGTGGATTTGGGGCCTTTGGGTTGGCCTATATGACTCTGGAGACCAGGGTTCGATTCCTGGTTTGGTTATAAAACTCAGTGAGTGACCTTAGGCAAGTCTCTCAGCCTCAGGGGAAGCCAGTGCCAAACCTACTCTGAACAAGTCATGCCGAGAAAAGTCCATGAGAGGCTCTCCATAAGTCGGAAATGACTTGAAGGGACACAACACACAGAGACACACACAATATGAGGTGTCATGGCTTGAGTGTTGGACTAGGACTCTAGGAGACCTGGGTTCGAATCCCAGCTCAGCCATGGAAACCCACTGGGTGACTCTCAGCCTCAGAGGAAGGCCAAGGCAAACCTCCTCTGAGTAAACCTTTGGACCTGATGTGGAGTAGCGGTTTGAGCGTTGGACTATAACTCTGTAGACCGGAGTTTGAATCCGCACTCAGCCACAAAAACCCACAGGGTGACCTTGGGCAAGTCATGCTCTCTCAGCCTCAAAGACTTGCTGGCTCTCTGCATGATTCTTTGGTATAAGAACAAGTGTGCAACTCATAGGGATTTGACCTGGAATGGGACACAGTCAAGACTGTTATGGCAAAAGGAGAGACTGATTAAGCATTTAATAATGACAGTATCCTCAGACGCAGAGGAGTTTGGTCACCCGTCCTCCGCCTGGTACCAATGCCAATCTCCATCAACATTGCATATACATTCAATATGAAATAGGCAGCTAGTTCCCCCACCTGAACATGACTGTTTCTTTAACTGGGTGGGAAGATCTAGGCAAAAAGAGGAGAGTATCTCACAGGGAGCCCTGGCCTGCCTTCTCCAAATGAACAATAGATCAGAAACAGAAGCGAGGGGCATGATAGCCCTGTTCAGGATGTCAGACGGAGGATGGAGCAAGCTTGTTTTCTGCTGCAAACTACAGGAAAAGAGATTTCAACCAAAAATGGGGGTTGAATTTTTGTCTGAGGGTGGACGATGCCACCTTGGAAGGTGGTGGATTCTCCTCCTTTTGAGGTTTTTAAGCAAAGGCCGGATGGCCATTTCTTGGGCCTGCTTGGATGGTGTCTTCCTGCATGGCAGAAGGGGGTTAGATCGGATGACCTTCAAGGTCTCTTCAGATTCGGTGGAATTCCTTCTAAGAAGGTCACTTGCTCTTAATTTACCTTCACTTGGCTTTCACTTGGGCTTTGCCTCCACTTTGCCCTCCTTCCGCCCTCACTTTGCCTTCATTTGGTTTTCACTTTGCCTTTTACGCGACTCTCGCTCCTAGTTTCGGCATCTTGCGTAGCCGCTTCAAAGTTTGGAATGAAGCACGGAGTAGGTGATGATCTTCAATACCAAAATCCATCCAGGACAGAAGAGAAGGATACAAGTGTTTTTCCCCCCTCATTGTGTAAACCACAAGGAGGTTGCAGCCTCTATAATTGCAGAAAAGGCACCCTCCAAGAAGATGCGGCGGGTGGGTTTGATTTCCCTTTCTGCGTTTCAAAGTCGTATCAGAAGGCGTTGCAGTTTAATCTTTATTACCCAAGAGGTTGTGGGATTGAGGTAAGGCACGGCGAACACGGAGGGTGGGTGGATGGGGAGGAAATAACAATCGGATCAATACCTCGGTATGAATTTATTCCCGATGGGACTCCGGCACCAACCTTCTCTCCCTCCATCCCTGCTTTCTATTAAAGAGATAGCATCAATTTAACACCGAGGTGCGTTAATTGCCATCATCAAATGGTCCATTCACCACCGCATCCCACCTTGGTCCTCAATCACTTGGGGAAGAGTTATCTATCCAACGGTGATAGCTTTGTTGGAGACAGAGCAAAGTACAATAACATCCAAAATCCACAATAAGGGTCCCTTTATGGGGACGGCCAAAAAGCACATAACGCAACAGGGCAAACAGTACGGCAATGACCATCGCGTCTCAAATCCATAACGGGAATCCCTTTGTGGGGACAACCAAAATGGACAAAACGCGAAATGGCAAATGGAAAGCCAATCGCAACAATGCCCCAAATCCGCAACAGCGACACCTTTTGTGGGGCCGACCAAAATGCAAAATTCAAAATTGCAAATAGGATGGCAATTACAAATAGCATCCCGAATCCTCAACAGTGATACCTTTGTGGGGGGCCAACCAAAACGCACAAAATGAAAAATACAATATTGCAAATGCAATTAGAATAACATCCCAAACCCACAAAAGTGATGCTTTTATGGGGCCACGCTCTCTCGGCCTCAAAGGAAGGCGATGGCAAACCCCCTCAAAGAAACTTGCCAAGAAAACCCTACGACAGGGTCACCTTAGGATCGCCATAAATTGGGAATGACTTGAAGATACACAACAAGAATTCGAGGGCTGCAAGAAACCCAAACATTGCGGCGGGTGAGGAGAAAAAGAGGGGAGGACGGCGGACGAAATTTCCCCTTGAGGGAACGTTTCTTCCCTGCTTTGCCTCATCAATAGCTGACATGTTTTTGTCAATATGCTATTAATACTAATTTATTAATACTCGATTGCAACTGTGTGGCTGCAACCCAGGTCCTTCAGGGGTTGTGAAAGGCCCCAAAAGGTGTCACAAAATGGCTGCCTGGCCTCAGATTGCAAGGCAGACCTGAATCAGGCACGGAGAGGATATATGGAAATATTCACATAAGGGGAAAGAAATCCCCTAAATGGTATATTTGGCCGTTCAGGATTTCCTCTGCACAGGTTTGGTGATTTTTTCCCCCCACAGTTCACCCCCAAATTCCCCTCCGCCGCCCCATTAGAAAAGCAAAAACCCAGAAGGAGGGAGAGATTTGCTCAAAGCTTTCCTCCACTTTATCATTGTGGCTCCGGCAACCATGAGAAACTCATGACATGATCAATCAGGTCTTGAAAATTAATTATGATTACACCCTGTAATCTCGATTATGATTGATTAATTGATCCGGCCGTTCCCTGCGTCGGAATTTAAACCCTCCCTCTTTTGCCGCATGGACTCGGAGGATAGCGGCCATGTTTGCCAGGGAGGCATGGGATGGGGATTCATATTGTTCCTATTGCTATTTTTGCTGTTTTATAATTAACTGTGTAATGACTTTTAAGATAATTAACTATAGTATAGATTGATGCAAACTGTATTTTAATAATATGTTGGAATCCCATTATTATTATTATTATTATTATTATTATTATTATTATGACCACCTTGGCTTTATAGTGGCCCATCCGTCCTCTTCCTCACAAGCCAAGGTTGCCAAATCCAGCCAAACCTTTTTGGCATCCTAAAATCAGGATGCTCCCTGAACTGGGGAGGTAAAACGAAGTGCTAAGAATAGCCTAAAACCACTATTTGATTCCTCTCCACTAGCAAGTTTAAAGGACTATAATTCCACCTTAGTCGACATGGCTCCATTGTATGGAATACTGGGATTTGTAGTTTGAGGAGACATTGGAACTCCGTGGCTGAAAATTAAAAATGCTTCAATAATGTTGTGGTTTAACTGTTGGACTACAACTTTAGAGATGAAGCTTTGATTCCCAGCTCAGCCATGAAACCCACTGGGTGACCTTGAGTGAGTCACACTCTCTCAGCCTCAGGGGAAGGCAATGGTGAACCTCCCTTGAACAATCCTTGCCAAGAAAACATCTTAGGATTTGCCATAAGTCGGAAAGGACTTGAAGGCGCCCCAAAACAACAACAACACTGCAACTAAGCCAGCATGGTGCAGTGGTTTGAGCATTGGACTGCAGCTCTGGAGACTAGAGTTCAATTCCCCATTCAACCATGGAAATCCATTGGGTGACCTCGAGCGAGTCACACTCTCTCAGCCTCAGAGGATGGCAATGGCAAACCTCCTCTGAGCAAATCTTGCCAAGAAAACCCAATGATGGGGTTGCCTTAGGCTCGCCATAGGTCAGAAACAACTTGAAGGCACACAGCAACCTGCTTCTAGACAGAAGGAGGATGCAGAGCAGAGTGGAGGGTGAACCCCGGAAGACCACAAAGACTGGGAAGAAGTTAAGTAAATACACAGACACGTACTTTGTAGATCATCTTTGCAAGCTGCATCAACAATTCAATGAACCCTTGCAAACCTTAGCAAGACGGTGCTTTCCTAGCTGAGCTGGAGATTTGCACCCAGGCCTTTCCACTTGCCTGGAGCTGAGCCCACTAAAACTGGATTATTTGCACCTTTGAGAAGACCCACACAAACCAGAGGTCCAGTCCCAATCCCTAAGATCTGGTCACCCTACCAGGCCGCACTCCCAAAACACCAGCACCTAACTTGCTCTCGGTTCTTTCCCTCTCTGCAATCTCTGGTCCCATTTCTTTTTTAAAAGAGGGGGGAACCCTGCAAACTCTGGTCCCATAAGCCGGGGGAGGGGATTGGCCCATTTCTCTCTGAAAAACGCTTCTTTTCCCACACCCTACGCCTCGGTTTCTGCTCCCCAGACACAGGCACTGCGGCAGGAGCTCACTGATCGAGGCAGGATGGCGGATCAATAGCCGTATCGAGCGCCTCTTCAGGCTGCGGAGGCCTGCTGCAGATCCTCCAGCTGGCCTCACGGTTGTGGGGCCTCCACAGTTGTCCTACACATACACATACACACACACAAAAGCAGACTGTGTGCAAGACAAGTGGATGCAAACACCCAGACTTTAAGCCCTTCTGAATCACAGGTTGCATCCACACTGGAGAAATAACCCGGTTTGGCACCGCTTTAATGGCCTTGGCTCAAGGTTATGGGATTCTGGGAGTTGGAGTTTGTTGTGGGGCCCAGAGCGGAGCTCTGCTCCGCTCTGGGCCCACAACAAACTCCAACTCCCAGAATCCCATAGCCTTCAGCCAGGGAAATTAAAGCGGTGCCAAACCGGGTTATTTCTCCAGTGTGGATGCAGCCATAACAGAATCCTAGAGTTGGAAGAGACCAAAACCTCCAAGGAAGGAGACTCCACAACTTGCATTCCAAGGTTGAACAGCTTTTAACATCAAGAAGTTCTTCCTAAGTTTTAGGTGGAATCTCTTTTCCTGGAGCTTGAATCAACCCAAGACAGGTAGGTTGTCCTCCATCTTATAATGGTTTTAATTAATTAATAGTTTTGCCAGTTACCCAGAGCCAGCGCGGTGCAGTGGTTGGAGTGCTGGACTACGACTCTGGAGACGCGGGTTCGAATCCCCTCTTGCTCTCGGAAAACCTTCGTCAAGTCATTTTCTTTCAGCCTCAGAGAAAGGCCATGGAAAACCTCTTCTCAACACATTTGCCAAGGAAACCTCTTCAGAAATGACTTGAAGGCACACAACAACAACAGAAACAACAGACTCCCAGACTGCACCCGTCTCTGCATGAATTTTGTTACCCACTTTTCTGTTCCAGCCTTTCCGCACAATACACGCGAGGCGACCTACATGATTCTTCATCTTACCACATTTTTCCCATCTATCAATATTATAAGCCTGCTTTGAATCCCAACGTGGGAGAAAGGCAGGATATAAATCCTTGGAATAATAACACGGCATAATAAACATAGTCTGAAAGTACATTTTAGACAATCTTTTTAACAATTTAGTGCATGCAACAAAGTTTATCTTTGAACTGCCTGAAAGCAAAAGTGTCACTGTTTCAGACCCCCATGAAAAAAAGTTTTGGTTTTTGGGAATATTTAAGATTTTGGGGGATAATCAATCTGTATTTTAGAGGAAGCAACTGGCAAAACTCTTTCTAAGGCTCCGTCTAAGAAAACCCTGCAAAATTTATAGGGTCACCATAAATCTACAGCCAACTGAAGACAAACCATATAAATATTTTAATAAATGAACTATCAGCGAAGAGCAACCCAGCTGCTGTGAAAGAACTTCTCCAGCAACTTGCAAACTGTGAAGGATGGACAACCTGGGTTTCTTCGATAGCCAATGGAGTTATATTTAGGCAGACAAATAGAAAAGCAACCGCAGCCTCTAAGTAGCCAGTAAGGGTCACATTGATCTGGCAATTATTGCAAAGACAGAATGGGGTTTTGACGGTTTGTAGGGAATCTAAGTGCTTTCAAAGACAATACTGGATTCTTTGCAGGGCCCAAGTGAGCAATACATGGAGCGAGGGAGTCTATTTCTTTTCCTCCAAATCCTGTATTTTCCCAGACCTCTTCTATGGGGAGGCATGCCAAAAACTGCAAACAGCTCCAACAAGGGCGGGCATGGCATTGTGCAGGGTTTCCCAAACTTTGGCCTTTCAAATGGTTTGGACTTCAGCTCCAGAATTCCTGATTGTCAGCCAAAATGGATAGGGCTTCTGGAAGTTGAAGTTCAAAACATCCGGAGGACCAAAGTTTGGGAAACATTGGTGCAATGATTTGAATGTTGGACTAGGACCCTGGAGACCAGGGTTTGAATCCCTGCCATAAAACTCATTGGGTAACCTTGGCCAAGCTGCATGCTTACAGTCTCAGAGGATGGCCAGGGCAAAGCCTTTTCTGAAGGAACTTGCCAAGAAAATTCCATGAGAGGTGTTGCCTTAGGAGGGTCACCAGAAGTCAGAAATGACTTGAAGGCATACAACAATAACAACCACCACCAACAACAACACTTTGTTGCTGCAAAGTGGAAGAAAAAAGAGAGGCCGAGCAGAAGAGACCCTCATCCCTCCCTCCGTACAACGGGTCTCACGTCTAGGCTGGCAAATTCCCTTTCATAATTAATAAAGGGAGAATATTGCTATTTATTAGCACAGCTGCGAAGGAAGCATCGATCTCTGGCTGGCTGCTGTTTTTGTGAGCATGGGGCCTGTGCAATGCACACATTTTTGCAAATTTCATAGAAGGCTGCCTGCTTGGGACCCTCTTTCCTCAAAATTTATTTTGCAAAAGAAGGATCAGAAAGCACCTGGCCCAGGGGTTTGGCTTAGGGAGCAAGGAAGGTTTGCAATCCAGGTGCCAAAATGGAGAATTATGAAACCATCTTGCTGCTGCAGTAACCCTCCTCTGTTCCCATTTGAATATTTGATTAATAATAGATCAGAGCGAGCGGAGAAAAATCTTTATGCCCGTCATTTGAATTGAGGAAAAAGTCAGAAGCCAGGGTTGGGAAAGGTCCAAGGAGGGGGATTTTTTTTCCAGGCAAAGTCAGGCTGGGGGATAAAAATGCAGGCTGACCGTGAATTTTCAAGGTGAAGTGGTTTTTCATTCAAAAAGAGTGGTACGCAATGGGATATGTAGAGAGGGGGGCATGGGAATTCAGGTGATTTCTCAGGGAGGAAGACTGAAACATGGTCTTTGCTCTGAGTTGCCAGTGGGAGTGAGTCCCACAGGGGCCTAGGCATATTCTTGGAGCCATCCCTGAACCCTGGGTGCCCAGCTTTTGGTGGTGGCCAAGAGCACATTTACACCATTGTCCCAGTTGAAGGAATAAGAGGACAACAAGGGAAAGTGGGAGGAGGAGAGAGAAAAGGGGACACTTGAAAAAGCAGCTGAGATAGTGGGAAGGCAGAAGATTAACTGGGAATGTTCTTGCAAACTGGGACAGATGGAAGGTACATGGTTGAAGTCATCTGAGGATGAAGGGGGGATGTGGGAGGGGGAAAGAGAAACCAGGACATTGTAAAAAGAGTTGAGAAAGTGGGAAGTCTTGGGCCAGTCTTGTCCACTCTTCCTCCACTTTCCTTCAGAGTAATTTCTCCAAGCCCACCACCTCCTTCTCCTGCTGAGGCCCACCCTCCTGCTCCCCCGGCCGGCCGGCCTTTTCTCCAGCAGATCCGGAGAGATCAATGCAAAATTAATTAGAGTAATCAACCCGGCCGTACCAGGGAGATCATCCGCACAGGCTTTTCGGTGACTAATTGGTGATAACTGACAGCCGGGCTCCCATGTGCCTTGGAAGTATTAGCACTCCAGGGCCGCCCCCCTCGCCCCTTCTCTCCCAGATTAATGGCCTTCTCCCACCTTCTCCTCCATCATCCCTTTCGATGGCCAAGAGGGAGAGGCAGGAGGCCAGGCCAGAGCGCAGAGGGGCTTAAAAGGGAGGGTGGCTCTCAGGAAAGAGGGACATTCTGCCTTCTCTTCCTCCAGGATCACTGAAACAAGACAAATGCAGACACAGACTCTTGTGAAGTGCCTTCCCGTTGAGGACAACCTTCTCCTAGGCAAGATTTCAGCAGTGGAGCTTTGCCCTTGCTTTTCTCTGAGGATAAGACACTCGGACTTGCCTAAGGTCACCCAGTGGGTTTCTATGGCTCAGCAGGGATTTGAACTCTGGTCTCTCAAAGTCCTACTCCAACACTCCAACCACAACACCATGCTGGATCCCACCTTCAAGTCAGTTCCAACATATGAGGGTTTTCTTGGCCAGTTGTATCCCAAGGAAGTCTGCCATTGGACTTCTTCTGAGGCTGAAAGAGAAAGTGTCTTGCCCAAGGTCCATGGCTGAGTGGGCATTTGAATCCTGGTCTTTTGGAGTCCTAGTTCAGATCATTAAACTGTTCGTTGTTGTTGTTGTTGTGTGCCTCCAAGTTGTTTCCAACTTATGGTGACTCTAAGGTGACCCTGTCATGGGATTTTCTTGGCCATATTTGCTCAGAGGAGGCTTACCATTTCCTTCCTCTGCGGCTGAGAAAGTGTGACTCACCCAAGGCCATCCAGTGGGTTTCCATGACCGAGCAGGGATTTGAACTCTGCTCTCCTCAAGTCCTAGTCCAACGCTCAAACCATGATGCCACACTTGCTCTAGCAAGGTTTCACTCCTGTTTTCATTCTTTCGAAGCAAGCCCTTTAGCAGTGTTGCATTGGGAGCATGAAACAAGCAGCCTGAAGCCGGCACACACACACACACACACACACACACAAACACACACATGGAGGCAGAAAGTGCCTTACATTTGCAGGAAGATGCTTTCCCCCTACTCCCCCTACCCCACTTGCCTGCTTTTCTCCCTATTGTTTCTTAACAGGAGCTACAAAAAAAGGAATGAGAGACTCCCCTCCCTTTGCCCAATTATCTGATGGCCACTTAAGTGCAATTGAGCAATTGTCAGTAAGAGGATGCCATAATGCTCACTGGAGAAGTGAGAAAGGAGGCAGCTCTCCATCCATCAGAGGAGGCCCTGGAAGCCAAGCTCAGCTAGTGGCCTGTGGCAGTCAGAGAAACCATGGTTGGGATATGGGGGACCCTAGAATCGTCCAAAGGCCATCTAATCCAACCCACCACCGTGCAGGAATATACAACTGAAAGATGACCCTCCAACCTCTGCTTCAAGACCTCCGAAGTTGGAGAGCCCATGACCCTCTGAGGCAGTCTGTGAGGCAGAGTTGGACATCCCTTACTGCCAGGAACTTCTTCCAAATGTTGAGTTGGAATCTCTTTACCATTGGTTCATGGTCACTGGAGCAAGAGAAAACAAGTTGGATCTTCTACACAGCTCCCTCATCTCTTTCTTTTGTTGCGAACACCCTTGAGTCAATCTCGATTCACGGTGACCCTGTGGATGAGACATCTCCAAGACGCCTTATCTTCCACTAGTCTCCTTAGTTCTTGCAGATCCATGCCCCCGGCCTCCGTAATGGAGTCCATCCATTTGGCCTTTGGTCTTCCTCGCTTTCTCCTTCCCTCCACCTTTCGTACCATTAAGGTCTTTTCTAATGAATTGTGACTTCTTATAATCTCTCAAATCATTACTCCATCACATATTCTCCATTCTTCACACTTTTTCAGATACGATCTGTGTTCGGCTACACACCAAAGTGAGAGCTGGCATGGGCAGTGGTCATCCAACCATAACCAGAAGGTCAAGCTATCAACAGTTTTGCAGAGAGAGTTCTCATTAATTATCTGCTGTCCCACTTTTTAAGCTGCCTTTAAAATGTCCTCGTTTCTCTCTCCTCCCTCTGCTTGCCTTCTTTGTCCTCAGCTTACTTCCATTGGTGCAAACTGAATCAAAAGATAGTAGTTTGCATGTAAGTAACACGCTAGGAGGAGAGAGAGGATGGGGCAGAGTCTTGCCCTTCCCAGTCATCTCAGGCAAAAGCCACCTGCTGCAGCCTGTCTGTTCTTAGCAAATATTGTCCACCCATCAGTGCTTCTTGGCCTACAGGCCCCAGTTTTCATCTGTGAAACGTTGGCGGGTAGGACGCTTAAAGGCCGAGATCTAGCCAGACCCAAGTACCCACCGGGGATCTTTTGGCTTCAGTCCCATGCCAAGCTCTCCACCCAGCTCTCTCTGATCTGTAATAATTACAGGTCCCAGTCAATAGCAATTAGGGCTAACAGCCACTCAACAGAATTGACGCAAATTATTTTAATTTTATGTTTTCATTGACCAGCCTTTCCCAGGTTGGCGCCCTCCTTCCTTTTTCTTGGCTCCAGTTTGGAAGGAACAAGACAAGAGCAAGGAAGGAGAGGTGAGAGGGAGGAGGAAGAGAGGGAAGGGGAAGCAGGAGAAGGAGGGGAGGAAAAGGGAAGAGGAGGAGAGGAAGAAGGAGAAAAGGAGGGAAGAGAAGGAAGAAAGAGAAGGGAAAGGAGGGGAGGGAGATATGCAAAGGAAGAGGGAAGAGGAAAAGGGGAAGGGGAGAGGAAGAAGAAGGAGGGAGGAGGAGGAGGAGGAAGGGGGAGAGAGAGGAAGGAAGAGAGGAAGAAAAAGAAGACAGAGAGAAAAAGGAGGAGGAGGAGAGGAGGAGGAAGAGTGGAAGAAAAAGAAGGAGAAGAGGAAGAGGAAGAGAGGAAAAATAGGAGGAAGAGGAAGAGAGGAAGAAAGAGGAGGAAGAAATAGGAAAAGGAAGGAGGAGGAGGAGGAGGAGGAAGAAGAAGAAGAAGAAGAAGAAGAAGAAGAAGAAGAAGAGAGGAAGCAAGAGGGAAAGGAGAGGAAGAACAGGAGGAAGGAGAAGAGAGGAAGAAAGAGGAGGAGAAAGGGAGGAGAAGGTGAAGAAGAAAGGAGAGAAGGAAGAGGAAGAAAGGAAAAAAGAGAGGGATTGGAGGGAAGAGAAGAATTAAGAGGAGATGAAGACAAAGGGGAGGAAGAAGATGGGAAGGAGAGAAGGAAAGCAGAGGAAGGAGGAAGAGGATGGAGAGGAGTGAAACCAAGGTATAATTCGTGGCCTATCCAAAAACCTCCTTCCAGCTCATTCATTCTCATGCCCCCAGCTTTTCCCATCAATTGTCCAGAAATAAGAGAGCGAGGGGGATCAGCTGGCTAGCTTCCCAGTCCCCTTCCCAGTCCTTGGCTTGAAAGAGTGGCATGGAGAACTTGGCTGGAGACCATGGCTGGAGCAAGACGGGTTAAGATTTCCAACTTTTGGTCCTCAAGATGCTTTAGACTCCATCCAGAAGCCCCAGCCAACTTATCCAGCACTCAGGGATTCTCGGAGGTGAGGTCCAAAACATCAGGAAGATCAAAAGTTGAAAATGACTGTTCTAGAGTTGGGATGAGTTTCTACAAGGTTTTGGAGCACCATTTTGCGATACAGGAGGACCAGGACTTTGGAAATTTCTTTTAAAGCTTGCAGTTCAAAAGCCAGGTAGGCATTCTCCAAGCTGCTGAACCAGTTTTGCTGGACAGAGTTCAGCACCTGGGAAAACTCATTTGAAATCTGGAATGAAACCTGGACCAAATTAATTGTAATATAATTACTGTTTGCCGAACCTGTTTTGCAAACAAAGGACATCAATTTGGCTGGTCTGAGCCATTGGGGGGTAGAGGTTTAAGCATTGGACTACAACTCTGGAGGCCAGGGTTCAAATCCCGGCTCAGTCATGGAAACTCACTGGATGACCATGGCTAAGTCACATTCCCTCAGCCGCAGAGGGGGGCAAGAACAAACCCCCTTCTGAACAAATCTTACCAAGGAACCTCCATGATAGGTTTGCCTAAGAGAAGACCTGAAGGCGTGCAAGAACAACAACAACAAAGCTAAGTCTGGACTAAAACCTGGAGCAGATCCACCTCAACCTTCCCATCGCGGCTGTGAATATCCAGTCTTGATAAATAATCTCCTGCTCAGATTTATCATGGCTATTGTGGATGTATTGGAACAAGGAGGAAAGAGGCGGAACGTAGGACAAGGGAAAGCGAAGGGGCTGGATTTATTGCAATTTCTTTCTTTGAAAAAATTGGTCCAAGTCCTGGATGCACAAAGTCAGCCCTTTTTTAAAAAAAAATTCTCCAAAGTGGAGCAGAGCCTCCCTCCGGCTCCATTCGTCTCCCCTTTGTTTCTGTCAGCAACAGGGCCTCTGAGCCACATTCTGCCCCCCCCCCCTTCTTCTCCATCCCACCCCGATCAATAGGCCTACAGCCTTTTCATGGATCATACATGCAAAGAGTAGATTTCTGGAATCGATGAAGAGGAGAGGCACTCGGAGCCGTCAGATGGACCGTTTCCACAGCAACAGGAGCCCCTGCTTTCCAGCTCCCAGACCCTGCAGCCCACTCCCAACATCTCTGCAAAACCATCACCTGCCATAATGCCACCCGGGTGCCCGCCTGGCCCACCTCCCCAAGTGGGTAAGGCTGCCAAACGACAGCCAGAGTGAATGTGGGCTTTCTCTTTTTAATGCCACAGACATGTGACAGGTTTGTTGGAATTGTTTTTTCTCTTTTCTTTTTACAAGTGGAAGGATGAATGAATGAAAGAAAGAGAAGGAAGGAAGGAAGGAAGGAAGGAAGGAATTTTAAACAGAACTTTTTGTGGGGTTTTCAGGTTCTGTGGCCATGTTCTACACGCGTTTATTCCTGACATTTCACCAGCAGCTATGGCTGACATCTTGAAAGAAGATAAAGATGCCAGCCACAAATGCTGGCGAAATGTCAGAAATAAGCTCTTGTAGAACATGGCCGCATAGTCCAAAAAACCCACAAAAAAACGATGGATGTTGGCAATGAAAGCCTTTGACTTCCCATGTTTAATTATTTTGTTCATTTTTATCTTTCAAGGGCCTGAAAGATAACTGACAAAAGCAACAACATTTTTGCCCTTTATGAGGCCCCTTGATGTCTCCAGGGACAGAAAAGTGAGCTTCAGACCAGGCCATTCTGTCTGCTTTGAATTTGTTTTTCATCCCCAAATTTTTCAACAGAGTACTCCGACTTTCGTGAATTTTGCCACGGCTTCCATCTCTTTCGCAAATGCACAAATACAGACTGATAAAGTACCAGCCCCACCACCCCAAAACCAGATGCTGGGAGAGCAGGTGCAGTAGTTTTGAAACAACCTTATGTACAAAAATCTTCCAAACTTGTGCTGTCCTTGCCTTTTGTTCCCTGAGCTTTGCTCAAGCTCCAGGCCAGAAAGACTCTTTAGAGAAAAAGTTACCTTTTTCTGCTGCATTTTATCCATCCATGCATCCATCCATCCAGGAGTCTTGGTAGTGCGTGTCTGTCAAAAATATGAAAATGGTGGCCAAAAGTCAGTGTGATTCTTGGTTTCATTTACAAAACCATATGCTTCAGATGAAGGGTAGTTGTGTTGTTGCTGATAAGCTTTGGCTTATGGTGACCTTATGAACAAGAGGCCACGAAGGCAACCCTGTTATGAACACCCCACCTCAGGTCCTACAACTTGATCATTTTTCCACATCTTGGCCACTCTTCAAGCCAAGGTTGCAACCCTGATTTTGGAGCAGCGGCCACAGCAGCCTCAGCTTCTCCAGGACAGATCGTCCTTCCCAGGCTCGCTCTTCCCTTCCTTACCTTTCCGCTCCACATTTTCCCAGGGGCTCCCCTGCAAATTAATTAGATAATGCATTTAAGGAGCTTTGGAAATTAAGTGTGTGGTAGAGCGGCTGCCAGAACCTTTGATGGGCTCCGACGGAAGGCATTGTGGCTGTTTATTAATGCCACCATTAATGATTGCGATTATCATTATGATTAGAAACGGAGGCTGGAATCCTCCATCGCAGGGGATGTTATGTAACTTTATGTATACCTAGTAACCTAGCAGAGGGGTTAAGAAACCCCAGTAGTGAATTGCAAAGACGCCTTACAGGACAAGTGTGTCCCAATGCACTTCATGCTCTACTAATACACACTGGCATTCCCAATGCACAATGGAACTGATGAGGATCAGTCTCAATGTGAATCAATTGTGTTTTGCATTGATCCCATTGTATATTGGTCCCAATGTGCATCGGTCACTTTGCTTGGTCCCTTATGTACCCTGTTTCCCCAAAAATAAGACATCGCCAAAATATAAGGCCTAGTAAACGTTTTGCTGAATTGCTAAATATAAGGCCTCCCTCAAAAGTAAGACCTAGCAAAGTTTTTGTATATAAATATATATACAGTATGTAAAAATGTTCTTTTTTTGTTCAACAATAAATATGAATTCTTCTTCCTGGAAAAATAAGACATCCTCTAAAAATAAGGCCTAGCGCATCTTTGGGAGCAAAAAGTAATATAAAACACTGTCTTATTTTCAGGGAAACACGGTAGTAACGTAAGGGTATCCCTTTACTGGATACAGATGTTATCAATTTTAATTCTCTCAAACATAAGTCCCACAGCACTTTGAAAGTGAGCACAAAGTGGGCCAACATTTTGGGAGAGATGTGGAGAAGACTTCCCAACCCAAGTCATGGCCAAGGATGTCCTTGGTAGATTCCCAACCTTTTGCAACACCTTCATCTACTAGCCTAGTGGTTCCCAAACTCAACTTTTCCAGGTGTTTTGGAGGTCTGTGCCCAGAACCCACAGCCATCTTGGCCAATAATCTTGGATTCTGGGCGCTGAGGTCCAAAACACCTGGAAGGCCAGAGATTGGGAATGACTGGTTTATTTGCTCCCATTCTGTTGCATCTGGCTTCCTTTTGCTCTGTCCATGGTCCTGATACCTTGGACAGTTGCAAATCTAGCCATCTTGAATGAAATGGGCAGCCACCAAGTTCTTGGACTGGGGATTGCCTCCATCGACCATGAGCTAGGCCCCAGAAAGAGGTCTCTCCCATCACTGATCATGGTCTGGAGATGCAGAAGTCTAAGTTATCTGGAGCCAAAAATAGAAACGGAACATCCGAAGGAGCAATCGAGCATGGCTTTGCTCAACGGATGGAAAGCGATGCCTTCCCAGCTGGGCTATCAGCGATTGTCCAGGGAGCTTAAGAGGACATCTGGCGACCATTTCGCCTCTTCCCTCGACGCCGGAACCAGGGCTCCTCTCAGAAGAAGGCAGGCAAAGCGGGATCCCCAATCTCCTCTTAGGAGACCGTCAGTTCCTGTATCGCTCCCGACATCGTGACTGCGGATAGACCTTAATGGGCCATCTCTGATGTTTTATTGTCTCTTTTAAAAGTGTAATTAGTTCAAGTGTAAACAAAAAAAAGAGAGCCCCTTGGTTAATTAAGAATTTTTAAACAGGGAAAGAGACAGTAACCAAGAGATATTCCGGAAACATTAACAAACCCAAGGCAAGTATCATAAAATTGATTGAAGGGAAGGATGGAAGCAACCTGGAGGGGAAGGAAAAACTGGACCAGCGTACGGTGAAGCAAACTTGGGGGGAAAGAGACGGTCGGGTGGGTGGGTGAAGCACTCATCTCTGAAAATGGGCCTCTCCGCACCCTCCTCTTCCCGACGCTTTCGCAACGGAGTGCATTTTGAGGGCTCTGTTTATGGCACCGGGTCTCCGTAGAAATGGCTAATGATTTTTTATGCATTAATGCGAATAATGGACAGCGGTAATATATTGTTTAAAGAGATGGATAGGATCCTTTTAAGGCTGACATGTATATAGATCTCAAGAGTGCCTGCGGAAAACCAGCGGTGGAAAAGCTTCGTCTCTCTTCAACCGGCAACGGGCCTGACTCCAGTGCTGACTTTCGTGCCTTTCAGGGCCATCACGAAGAAAGCATTAGATGGTGTCGATGGGTGAAAATACAAACTGTGCAACCATCAGCTTCATTTCCACTCCTTTCATACCCAGAATGTTTCCTTCCCTGATAAATTAGTCCACTTTTCACAATGGAAACAAACGGAGGAATACGTAAGTCCAAAGATGTGTTTGTTAGTGAAGGCCCTTGTCGATGCAACTGTTAGGCAGCAAACTAGGAATTTTAGAAGCCCCTTCATTTCAAAAACCCCAAACTATCTCATTTGGTATTAAAAGTATCAGGCCAACTTATCAGGATTAAATAAAGGTAAATGGAGAATTGTAGTTCAGGGCATGGAGACAAGACCTCTCCTGCAGAGAACTTCTATGATCCTCTCTAAGTCAATGTCTTCCTTGATGGAGTCTATCCACTTGCAATAGAGTCCTCCTCTTTTCCTACTGCCTTCCACCTTACTAAGTGTTAGCGTCTTTTCTAATCAATCCTGTCGTTTTATGAAGTCCAAAATGCAACAGTCTCAGTTTAGTCATCGTGGCTTCTAGGGAGAATTCAGGCTTGATTTGCTCTTGGACCCATTTATTGGTCAAGTTGGCAGTCCATGGTATCCATACAATTCTCATCCACGGCTACGTTTCCAATGAGTTTATAGTGGCCCATCCACATTTTCTAGGGTTAGGGGAGAAGTATCCACGAATGTGGAAAAACTGCAAATGGAAAAGTCATTATTCTTTTTACCTAAGAGAACACCTCTCTAGGAATCTCCAGGTCCTCTAGTGCAACTCTATGGTCAGCATCTGCCAGAAGTTGATCATAGAGTCATGCTGGAGGACCTACAAATGGCTAGAGAAGTGCTTTCTCTAGGAACCTCTACGTTCTCCAGCGCAAGTCTATGGTCAACGGCCAGCAGAATTGCACTGGAGGACCTGATCCTTGCAAATCTTGGTCTTGTTCAGATTTCCTGACTACAGTCTTCATTTTGATTGATAAGTGGGATATAACTGCAATCAATCAATCAATCAATCAACTCCAGGGCCACAATGCGGAGTTGCAGGATTGTTATGAGTTATTATGTCAACGTTGGAGGAACTATTGCCCTGCCCAGTACTTCAGGATCACAGCTACAGAACGGTACAACCACTTGCTCATGGCTTTACACCAAAATTAACAAGGCTTTCTCAGCCCTGAAAAGAAGACTGTCCTTTCTATGCATCACAAGTTAACCATCATTTACACCCAAGTGAAGCCACAAACCAGGATTCTGTCTGTAACAAGCAAATCCATCTTTTGACTGCCTCAGTAAGAAGTCTCCCTTTTTGAATGAGATGCATCACCATGGATTAATTTCTGAGTCACCGGCAAGTCCACATTTTCTTCTAGATTATAACCCTTCGGTGTGGAATCTGATAGAGAGCCAATAGGGCTGGATCTTGCATGATTTTATCGCTGCAAACAGACTTCTTTTCCAAGGATGGAAAGAGCAACATCCATAATCTATTTATTGTTCGATGGTAACAAGATCTTGGCTATGCATGGATGTGGATTTTATAGACGCAGACGTCAAGAATGTGTACTTTTTGGAAATAGGATCAGCATATATTAATGCTCCTATTCATATGCTAGATATTTCCCCTTTCCTTTCATAGACTTGTCGAGTTGGAAGGAGACCAAATAGTCCAAACCTTACCATGTAGGAATAACCCAGTTTGGAAGTGCTTTAATTTATTGTCTGGCTCAATTGCTATGGAATTCTGGGAGTTGGAGTTTGTTGTGGGGTCTGGAACGGAGCTCCGCTCCGTTCCGGACCCACAACAAACTCCAACTCCCAGAATTCCATAGCCTTGAGCCAGGGCAGTTAAAGCGGTGCCAAACCGAGTTATTTCTCTAGTCTGGATGCAGCCCAAAGCAAGGGACTTTTGCCTGGCTCTGGGCCTAATAGCTAACAATGGGCCGATTTCATCTGTGTCTATATTAGCCGTCTGATTACTCTCCTGTGGAAGACTAATTTACAGACAATGGAGACAAATGGAGCCCAAACCATCAGCAAAAAAAAAAAAAAAAAAAAAAAAAAGGAGCTAATTTACACCCGGCTGACTTTTTTAAAATTTACTTCCTACTTGGTCTAAAAGAGAGAAAGAAAACGAAGGGCCGGAGCTGGTGTGTGTGTGTGTCTGCGTCTGTGTGCATCCCATTTTAAAGAGTCTTTGGGACTAGCGCCAAGAGGTCTGCAAAGAATCGATGAGACCTTTTCTTCCAGCTCCCAAATTGCTCCTGCCTCCCATTTCAAAGGCTGTACATCCATGACTTTGTGTTTTTAAAAAAATAAAAACCATATAATCCTAAAGGGTGGGATCCCGAAGGCCATCTAGACTAACCCTTTGCCACAGAGGAATACATAGGTATCTTAAAAGATCCCCATCCAACCTCTCTTTGAAGAGTCCATCTTCCTCCAAGGTAGTCTGTTCCAGTTTTAAAAATATCTAAAACAGTTCTTTCAATTAAAAAAATATCTTCCTAATATTTAGGTGGAATCTCTTTGCTTGTAATGTGAAATCCATCAGTTTGTGTTCTAATCTCTGGAGCAGCAGAAAAGAAGCTCTCCCCATCTTCTCCATGACATCCCTTCAGATATTTCAAGACGGCTCTGTCCTGTCATCTCTCAGTCTTCTCTTCTCCAAGCTAAACATCCCCAGCTCCCTCAGTTGTTCTTAGTGACTTCCAGACCTTTGGTCATCTTGGGGTACATTTACATGGTACAAATGATGCGGTTTGACACCACTTTGACTGCCATGGCTGCGTCCTACAGAAATCCCGGGCTTTGTAGTTTGGTGAGGCACCAACACTCTTTGGCTGAAGACCTTGCAAACCCCCAAATCCCAGGGTTCCCCAGCACTTCAAGTGGTGCCATTACATTGCTTCTACAACGTAGATGCACCCTTGGTTACGGTGTGATCCAACGCTGGGGAAGTTTATATGGTCAGCAGGAAGGCAGAAACCTGGCCTCAGACCCACCACGGTGGCTCACTCCATGTTAAAAGAATCAGTGTGGAAATTACACAAAGACACACCTACCCACAGCAAATCATGAACACTGTGTTGCCTTGGGTACTCCTTGTGCGAGCATTGCACCACCAGATCCCCAAGTCCCTTGCCTGAGCTAAATGCAGACACTTATAAAATATGGAAGATGCCTTCAGGCCATAGGTGCGGGTGTCAAGATGTGGATCATGTAGAAGAGAGAGGGATGGAGAAGAGAAGAAGGAGAAGGAGAAGACTGGAGCCAAAATCTGAGATCAGAATGTATAGAGAGGTTATAAAGAAGTTACAGTGGTCCCTCCACATTTGCTGGGGTTAAAGGTGAAGGATCCCTGTGAATGTGGAAAAACTGTAAATAAAATCACAGTATTCTTTTTACCTAAGAGAACACTTCTCTAGATCCTCTGGTGCAACTCTATGGACAACATCTGCCAAAATCATGCTGGAAGACTACAAATGCCAAGAGTAGTGTTTTCTCTAGGAACATCTAGGTTCTCCAGCACAACTCTATGGTCAATTTCCAGCTGAATCGAGCTGGAGGACTTAGAGATTCCTAGGGAGAACATATTTATCAAAACTATAAATAATCAGATCTGCAAAAGTCAAAGCTGCAAGCATGGAAGGCCAACTGTATATAGAGTTTCTTATAAAGAAACACATAGGAAGTTTCTCTCTTTTTTTGGAAAAGGCAGAATGGACACACCCAGGTGCTGGCAGAAGAGGGAGAATTCTGCATTTGGAACCCCTGCAGTTACAAAATATGCCACCGACGGTAGCATGGCATACAGCCTTCGTTCGTTCATGGTGCAACGAGGCAACAGGTATATGCATTTACCGTTTCTCATAGCTGGGGAACAATGATATTCAATACAGGGATGGAGTAGTGCTGATGAAGCAGAACTCCACCAGCAGATGTTGGCCAAGTTTCTAGATCAGCTTCCTAGTTAAGTATACTTAACTTCTTCCGATCGACAGGAGAAATGAGCTCTGTCACTCACAGGTGCCGATGTCCAGTAAAGCAAGATTGAGGGGCTGGCCCTGGAGACACTACTTTGTTAAGTATACTAAGTACTGTATATAAGTTCCATCTCCTGGCCTGACCCCTCCAATACTTTCTGGGCCTGTGCCTGATGGGAATCTGTTCTCCTGCCAATTGGGGTGCCACAGATTGAGGTTTTATCCCCTCCTTCCAGCAATCTCCAGTTCAACAATCAGATGCAGGATCCCTGTTGTAATTCCTCCTTGCACTAGGGATCTCAGGCAGCAGAAGTGAAGGATGCAAACATCGGTTTGATGCATCCCAGTTGATAAAACAGACCTCTGTTGCTCACAGCGGCTTGTTGCTGTAGTTGTTTGCCTTCAAGTCATTTCCAACTTAGGGTGATCCTAAGCCGAGCCTATCGTGGGGTTTTCTTGGCAAGGTTTGTCCAAAAGAAGTTTGCCATTGCCTGCCCCTGAGGAGGCTGAGGACGTGAGGCTTGCCCAAAGTCACTCAGTGGGTTTCATGGCTAGCTGAGAATCAAACCCTCGTCCCCAGAATTGCCATTCAGCGCTTGAACCACTACACCGTGCTGGCTCTCATGATCTGCTATTTCCCCCATTGTGAAAATGAATCAGTTACAGATGCGTAACTTTATGAATCTGCAGCTAGTCACAAATTTCAGCCTTTTACAGGCCAAGAGAATACAGGTGTTCAGTCAAAAGACCAAAACATCCAGAGGAGCAAAGACTGGGCCCCACCCTCCTTTCCCATCACCTTTTCTCTTTGTTCCTTATTCTTTTACTTCTCCTCCTTCCACCCCACCATTGTAGCATCCTTCCCGCATGATTCCTCTCTCCTGGCCTCCTGAGAATCCCTCGCCTGTGATCCAGAGCAGAGTGGATGTGACACAGCAGCAGCTGCGGAAACCTCAGATGCCTTGGGCAACCAGCTCTTTGGAAAGGCCCTGGAGGGGAGACCTGGTAGAGATCGACAGGTGGCTCCATCTGCTTGAGACACCCAGCTATTCACGTGTGGGAATGTGAGAGCCCCTTATGTTCGTTCATGCTTTGATCGGGACTGACCCAAAGTTGCAAATTCCTCTAGTATTCAAGATGAAAAGAGCTTTGGAGAAAACCAACAAAACAAATGTAAGGTACTACGTCTAAGACAGAAGATAAAACAAATAAAATGTTCAAATACAGGATGGATGACCCCTGGCTCGAAAGCAATACATATGAAAAGGATCGAGGGGTCTTAGTAGACCGCAAGAGAGCCAGCATGATGTAGTGGTTTCAGTGCTTGGAGATCAGGGTTCGAGCATAAAAACCCACTAGGTGAACTTGGGCAAGTCACACTCTCTCAGCCTCAGAGGATGGCAATGGTAAACCCTCTCTGAAGAAACTTGCCAAGAAAACCCTGGGAGATAGGGTCACCTTAGGGTGGTCGCCATACGTTGGAAACAACTTGAAGGCACATAACAAAAACCTGAAAGAATTAGAGGACTGCAAGAAACCCAAAATGATCATCCCAATGCAGCGTTGGGTCCTTTTTCAAGGCAGGGTGGCTTTTGGGTTCTCCCCATCTCTTTCCCCTTCTCTACCCCCCTGTTTTCTCCCACCAACTCTGCTGATTCCCTGCTGCCTATTTTCTTCTGATAAACGTCTTTCCACATCAAGGCCTCGAGGAAACAAAACAGCTACTGGAAATACCAAGCTTGTTCTCTTCTCTCCATCCTCTGGTCTTCAGGGAGTCCGGGTCTCAGGAAGACAAATCCACAGAAAAAGGACCCAGGAGTGTCTGAGACGGGCCGGCTTTCCCGTCAGCGGCCGGGTGAGGTTGGCAGGAGAGCTCAAGTAGATCCATTACGGGAGCCCACGGGGGCTGAGCTTGACCTGACGGCAGAGACACAGACGGATGGAAGATGGAGGGGGGATGGCGGAGGCGCTGAGGAGAACAACTGCAGGGTCGAGAAGAAAGCATCTTCAGGGAAAGCTCATGATGGAGAACCCAAACTAGTTTCCTTGCAAGGACCGACGGCTGCCCAGACTGTCCAAGTCCATGACACCAAAGCTTATAGAACCACAGAGCTGGAACAGACCCCAAGGGTCATCCAGTCCTTGGTCCCTTCAGGGCCAAGAAGGGGAATGGCACTGGCACGCATTGCGATCCTATCTTAACTAACAACAAACAGACAAAATGTTGGCCTCTGGCTCTTAAATCCTCACCTGTCTTCTCCTGTATGGTTTTAAACGTCTTTAGTTTTTTGTGGGTTTTTCAAGCTACGTGGCCATGTTCTAGAAGAGTTTATTCTTGACATTTCACCAGCATCTGTGGCTGGCATCTTCAGAGAATAGTGGCATGGAAAAGAGTGGGGTATATACATATATACACTGTATGACCCTGGTGTCTAACGTCTTTGTCTGATGAAGAAGCCAGTGAAGCTCCAGAAGCTTGCACAATGCATTGTGTGCATTTTAGGTGGCCAATAAATGCACTGCTGTTTTGTGGATTTGCAATTTTGTTGCATTTCGTTGCATGGCGAACACACTTGCCCCTGCGCAGGCCTTGGTTTGACTGATAGCCCAGAGGTGTTGATTGGTTATTTATCTGGCTTTGATTTCTTGGGTTTACAGACTCCCTGCTCCCTGGTCCATAATGTCATAGTTTAATATTTATGAAGTGCCAAGCGTTCGGTAGATAACAGGCCTGCAAGATCGTTGCGGCTCTCCAACAGGGAGTCGAAGGAGCAAGGAGGGGGAAGACACGCAGCTTATAGGAATGGCCTTTTTCTCCCTCTCGGCATTTCACAAGGCATAAAGGTTTCCTGCCTTTGGGACTCAGCCCCAGGAGGGAGAAAAGCCAAGCATTCAGAAGAAGGACTGCAAGACACTGTTCAGGGACTGAGCTGTTTTGGTTGATCTGCTAACCAAAAAGGTCAGTGGTTCCCCCACATTTGTTGGGGTTAAGGGTGAAGAACCGCCATGAATGTGGAAAAACCGCATAATAAAAAACACTCTCTAGGAATCTCCAGGTCCTCCAGTGCAATTCTATGGTCAACATCTACCATTCATGCTGGAAGACCTTCAAATGTCTTTTCTAAGAACTTCTAGGTTATTCAGCAGAAATCTATGGTCACCTTCTGGCAGAGCTGCGCTGAAGGACTTAGAGACTCCTAGAAAGAACATATTATATGAATCAAAATTGCAAATAATCAGATCTGCCAAAATCAAAGCCACAAATGGGAAGGGCCAACTGTCTGTAGTGTTGTTACTGGACAAAAGTGCATAACAAAGCTCAGAAATGAGGTCTCTGCCCCACTCAGCCTCCAAAGAGCTGGCCATGGGTTTAGCACCATATCATCACCTTTTTCTGATTTCACAATCCTTCACTTACAGCATTTGTTGCTGTTCTGTGCCTTCAAGTTGTTTCCAACTTGTGGCAACCCTACACTGGGGTTTTCTGGGGCTGAGAATGTGTGACTCACCCACTTAATGGGTTTTTCGTGGGAATCGAACCCTGGTCTCTAGAGTCATAGTCCAGTGCTCAAACCACTATGCCGCTATGTTGTCTCTCAAACCAAGAAGCAAATGTCAGACTTAAAATTTAACCCTAAAGGGTCACCAATATCTGTGAACTCCCAGATTCCTTGGCCCTCTTTCCCTCCCCCTATTTCCAATACACACACACACACACACACACACACACATACTTGTGTGTTTGTGTGTGTGTCCTTGCTATAAATATGCTTTCTGAGCGGCCCATTTATCAGCTCGGGCTGCGATCAAGTGAGCGCCGTTCCTGACAGGTTCAAATTGACTCGTATGATATTGGAATGACTATTGATTGCTTTGGCACCTTGCGACGTGACAAGGGTTTTCTTTTCCCCCCAACAACCAGGATTCAAAAGACTGGCTTACAATGGGCTTGTTGAATCTCTTCTTCTCCTTCTTCCTCCAGGCCCTTGTCTTTCATACAGGCAAAAGGGTTGTGTGTGTGTGTGCGTGTGTGTGCATGGACAAATTGCAACACACACAAAGCTCAGTAACAAAGAGATTTGGTGATTCTCCTTTGCACTGGCAGGCGGAAAATCCACCCTGGATATTTCTGGCCCCAAATCTAAGTTGCTGCTGGATTTATTGGAGGAGGGAAAGAGTTTCCTACTTTAAAAAGGTACTTTAAAGTTTAGGCTGAAGTAGCAAAGGAGAAGAATCATCAAGAAAGGAAGGCAAGCGTGTATTGATCCATCCTAAGTTCTCCTGCAGCCATTTCCTTTCTTAGGGTTGCAAAAACAACAACCGGAAGCCAGGCATGAAGCCAACAGGAGATTCCACCTAAAGCGTAGGAACAACTTCTGATAGTAAGAGCTGTTTGACAGTGGAAGACGCTGCCTTGGAGGGTGGTGCTTTGATTGTGTGTTCCTGCATGGCAGAATGGGGTTGGAATAGATGGCCCTTGGTGGTCTCTTCCAACTCTATGACTCTATGACTTTGGCATTTGTGCCCTCATCCCAGATGTGCACCGCGCCAAAACCATCTCGTGTTGGGAGGTGAAACCAACCGGCCTCCCATTCTCCCACTGTGTCCAACTCATCCCACTTACTTGGCCACATTAAAGTTAACTTTCTCTTAAAGAGACTTAATTAGGGTTCTCTCGACAAACATAAATTAATCCTCAGGCCACAGCGGAGGAGAGGAGAGGAGAGCTCCCTCCTCAATCAATAGCCCATCCAGCCTCCGAGTGAGCTGTTACAGAAATCCCAAGTCTCTTTCATCTTCATCCATAACGTCAGGAAAGCCAGCAGATCGAATGAATTAAGTTTCTGGTCCTTAAGAAAGCGTTCCATCACCAGCGTTATCATCAGAACAGGGGGAGAAGGCAAGCTAAGGCACCTGGAAAACCTGGCTGTATTTGATGTTGAAACAGGGCACCATCTTCTTTCCCAGGAATGTCTACCAAATGTCCCAATGGGATCCTCATAAGCAAGGTGTGCATCAGATGCTTTTCAACAAGTCGGATACTTCACCTATCTGGTTCAGTATTGTCAACTCTGAGTGGCAGTAATGGCTGTCCAGAGTCTTGGTCAAATGTCTTTCCTATGAAGAAAACCCTGACCTCTGGTGGTCTCCCATCCCAGTAATAGTAATGCAGTAACATGAGGACCTGCCTTATAATGAATGAGACCCTTGAGGCCGGTTTAGCCGGTATTTCCAACTCTGTCTGACAGCAGCAGCTCATCCACTTTTCAGGGAGGAATTCATCCTTAGCCTTCCATTAGTTTTTATTCCCGGAGCTCTCCTATCCAAGGACTACCTATACTTTGGACACACTGTGACACAACAAGGCTCATTAGAAAATGCTTGGTAAGGTAGAATGAAGCAGGAAAGAGGATTACAGGTGGATGGAGCCCATCAAAGAAGCCAGGGCTGCAAGACCTGAACTGAGTTGTGGATTTCCAGGGCTCCTGGAGGTCTCTCTTCCCCAAGATCATCGTAGCTCATAGCTGTCTTGACAGCACATAACAGCCCAATGCTATTTCAAAATCTGGAAGGGTAACAAGATTGTCTAAATGGGCAAAAAACATAATAAAGCTTTCTGCAGGCTAACTGTGAAACCATTTAAAATTCCATCTGTGTAGAGATGCAATGGTTAGGCCCCAAAAGTTCTGTTTATAATTATAATGAATGAAACTAGGGCTTCCAATTTAACACTGTGCCTTCACCAAAATGGGTCTGGGATGCTGTTTGGGCCAGATCCGGCCCACATGGTCTCACCATCCACACTTTTGGCCCCCAAATGTCTTGTCGGACAGTCTTTGCGGCAGTCTTTGTAGAGACAGCCCCTGTGACGAAACCCACCAGTGGCTCATTTGGTGTTTAAATCATCCTGACGGCGAGGTAGTTAAAGCAGTGGGCTAATGAAATCAATTTTAGAACAGGCTTAATTAAAACCAGGAAGGCTCCATGTGTGGGCTTGCAGAACTGGTGTAACTGGGAGGAAGAGGAAGACACCTCGGACTAGAATCCTACACAAGAGTGGCTCCCAATTACACCCATGTAATGGGGGGTATTGAGAGACAGCATCGCATAGTGGTTTGGGCGTGGACTATGACTCTGGAGACCAGGGTTCGATTCCCACATGAGCCACAAATGCCACTGGGTGGCCCTGGGCAAGTCACATGCTCTCAGCCGCAGAAGAAGGCAATAGCAAACCCCCTCTGGCCAAGAAAACCCATGATCAGGTCGCCATAAGTCAAAAATGACTTGAAGGCACACAGCAACAATGGAGGTATTGCAGAAGGAGGCATTCTCTTCCACCTCCTCCACCAGGGTGGTGATTCTCCATTGGCACACATAGCAACGACAACAGAGCTCCATTGGCACAGCTACATCTGCCAATGACACCCCCCCAAAACCCACTTCTTAAGCCAAGTAGCTCCCCAAATGAAGCACTTCCAAGATGGGATGCTGGAATATGATGATCCTTTTCTGGTCATATTGAGGATGGAGTAAGCTTGTATTCTGCAATTGCAGAGACTGGGACATGGAGCAATGGATGCACACTGGAGGAAAAGAGATTCCACCTCACTATTAGGAAGAATTTCATGATGTTAAGAGCTATTCAACAGTTGTGGAAAATGGTGGATTCCTCTTCTTTGGAGGTTGTTAAACAGAAGCTGGATGGCCATCTGTCAAATTGTGTCTTCCTGCAGAAAGATTTTGGAGTGGATAGCTCTTGGGTCTCTATTATTCAGTATTCATCAGAAAGCATATGTTCATATACACATAAACCCAAATAATGTTCTACAATCTCTTGAAAGAGATAGCCTTCTGAACCAAGCTGGGTTTTTGATTCTGGGTCTTCCATCTTCCTCAGAAGCATCTCAGTAGTCCCAAAGGGCAGCAAAGGACAGAAGCCAAAGACTCTGAAAAATGAGAGGTGCTCTGGATGACTCCGAGGCCGCAGCCATCCAGGAATGCATGATCACGTAACCAGCAGACTGTGATGACTTTTGAATGTATAAGCTACTCCCTCCACTTAGAGAACTAGTCACTTAGAGGACTTTGGCTTCATGGCCCACTGACCTGATAGTCTTCCATGCTCTTTATGTTCCACGGGGTCATTGTGAGGGCTGGCCACGCTCCATAAATCTGCTGCAACAGCAGCTCTCTGGAAATACCACCATCACTTTGACGTCTCTATGGCTGCGATGGACCGATCAAGCAGAATTCAGGCATAAGGAATCGTCCTTTCTGTTTCTCATACATCCCTATTCCTTTACAGTTCTCTCCCTCCCAGAAATGCATGCCTTTTTTTGGAGGATGATCGTGCTGGACAAAGTGGAAGGCAGTAGGAAAAGAGGAAGATGATGGCTTTACAGGTGGGGAGACTCTAGGAAGGAAGTTGTAAATTTGCAAGACCTGAGCAAAGCTAGTTCATAACAGGAACCCCTTAAAGGTCTTTCATTTACAGAGTCAGTGTAAGTCAAATTTACTCAATGGTACGTAACAATACAAGCACTCCCAGTTGAAATGAAATTCTACCCAGTTTGGCACTGGCAGAGAGAGCCAGCGTAGTGTAGCGATGTGAGCATTGGACTATGACTCTGGAGAATAGGGTTCGAATCTTGGCTTGGCCATCGAAACCCACAGGGTGACCCTGGGCGAGTCACAATCTCTCAGCCTTAGGGAAGGCCATGGCAAATCCCTTCTGGACAAATCTTTCCAGGAAAACCCAATGATAGGTTCTCCTTAGGATCTCCATAGGCTTGAAATAACCCAATGGTGCACAATATCAACAACAAAATTCAACAGGTAGAGCTATTTCCAGCAAGGAGAGAATTGTGTTAGACCTAATGCAGGGACATACACATGCTTAAGTCATACAACTTATGTAGGACCAAAACGTTATTCCGCTGATAGTAGCAGAAGCAGAGTTGGACAGATATCTCTTCCTCTGTGCCTTGTCTTTGCAAGCTGTGCATTGTGTTATAGTTGCGTTTCGGGCAATGTGGTTGTGCATCCTATAATTTGCATTGTGGCCATTCATCATCAGTATTTATACCCTACTCTTCAGATACAAAGTTTCTCAGAGCGACTTACAAATTATTAATTTGACAGTTCATGTATTGTACATTGCTCAGTCATTAACTCACACTGCACAAAGGTAGTCCTGTTGCAAAGTATCTCTGCATGCGCCAATGGGATGTTGGTTTGCAACTCATGTCCCAGCCCATGTCTGGGGTGTGTGTGTTGTGATGAATCTGTTCTGACTGTTATTCTGAAGAAAGCTGGGCAAGGTGCCGAACCCTGCTCCCCCAATCCATGCTTCAAGGGCAGCCCCAGGTAGAGCACATTACAGCAGTCCGGCCAAGACCCCACAGAAAAACAGCCTTTTTCTAGGCAATGTTGTGGCCTTCCTAAACTCCTCAACCCAGGAAAAGGGGCTCTGCAAAAATGAAAATTTGGGATTCAGCATGGCTTCTCCCACTCTGCCACTACGCTCAACCTTGTCATCCTGACGGCAATCCATCCAGCCTACAAAAAAGTCTTCAGGCTCCTTCATTTCCTTCCCCCCCCCCACCCTCGCCGTACACCCCTCCATCCCACCCACCCCATCCCCCCAGCTTGGCAAAGCAAACATCTTCATTACAGCTCCGAGTTGTTTAAATAAATGAATTAATATTGACAAACCATCAACGGGTCTAATAAATGATTAGTTAAAGGCATATATACATCACATTATGGTTAGCAGTAGCCTGAGCTTAATTACTTCAGCGGAGGATTCCATTAGACAAGGAGCCGGCCAGGCAGCTTTCCTCAGAAAGCAAGTCCACCATTCAAATCCCCCCCTGCCTTGCCTCCCCCTTCCCTCCGAGGGTCCAAGATAACTGCCTCCATGTTAGGCCTCATTGACAAAACTGTTGGGTTTGCATTTCCATACCAAAACATCAATTGAAGCCCATGCAACGGGACCAAGAAGCCAAAATCTCCTGGCATTAAACGGGTAGTTTTTCTTGGCCTCAGCAGAACAGTGGCTCCAGAAGGCGTTTGCAGAAGGGCAGGCAAGCCAATTTGAAAGCTCTATTAAAATATCTCAGTTGCAAACGTTACAGGTTCAGGGGTGACATGATAGTCCTGTTTAAATATTTGAAGGGAGGTCATTTTCAGGATGGAGTGAGATTGTTTTCTGCTGCTCCAGAGAATAGGACACAATGGAGCAAGGGATGCAAGCAAGGAAAAGAGATTCCACCTCAACATTAAGAAGAACTTCATGACAGTAAGAGCTGTTCAACAGTTGAAGATGGAGAGTGATGATGGGTTTCCATCTTTGGTGATTTTCAAACAGAGGTTAGAAGGCCATCTAGCATAGTGAGGGCTTGGATTTTGTCTTCATGCATGGCAGAATGGGGTTAGACTGGAAGACTCTTCGGTTCTCTTCTAACTATGATTCCAAGACTGTCTCCAATCTGATCCAGCAAGCCCCACAAGAGACAAAAGAACCCCTATTTACTGGATGGAGGGGTGGAGAGAGATTAAGAACCCTAGAAGAAAAAGAAAGAAGGGAGGGATGGATGAAGAGGATGTATAATAAGATTAAAGGCAGGCAAACATGTCCATCTGCATTTAGCTTTCAAGAGCTTTGTTAGGCCTAAAGAGCTCCTTTCATCCCCTTCCAACGTGTGGCTTTCATCTCCTCTGTGAGTATGGTGTGTGTTAATGAAAGGGTCAGGAAAATGGGCCGTGGAGGTTCTGGGGCGGGCGGCTGGGTAGGAGTGTTGCGGAAAAGCCCTAGACTGGAGACCGAGTGGGAAGCAGAGGGTGGAGGTGGCCCACAGAAGCTTTCAAACCACTCGTGTGGTCTGATGAATGAAAGAGGGGCTGACCAAGAGGAGAATAAGTGTCCAAAAGTATGGGGGGGGGGTGCAAGTGGTCCAAGGAGAAGAAAGATCTCTATAAGATGCAGACAGCTGGATGTCCAAATGGAGTCTAATAGGTGCTCCTCTTCTCTTCCGTCTTCTATTCCGCAAACATCATCCTCTCCCCTGATTTTAATAGCCATGTTTCTGATATTCCACTAAATGTAGAATCATAGAGTTGGAAGAGACTTCAAGGGTCATCTGCCATCACCTCCTCTTGGTCACCCTACCTTGGGTCAAAGCATCCCTGGCAGATGGCCATCCAGCCTCTTTGAAGGAGGAGACGCCAGGGCAATAAGCCACCAGTTGAAGATCCAGCATGGTTTGAATGTTGGACTACAAATGCTACAGACCAGGGTTTGATTCCCCACTTGGCCTTGGAAACATATCTTGGGTAAATCACACATTCCCAGAAAACCCCATGATAGTGCCACCTTAGGGTGGTTACATAAGTTGAAAATGACTTGAAGGCACACAACAACAACAGGAACCCAAAAATAAGTTAGAGAAGTTGAAAAAAGAGATAGGGAGAGTCTCATGATGTATGAAAGAACATTTTGGCCCAAATCCTTCATCATCAGACAAATGATGCAGCTCTGTCATCAGAGGCCCACCTGACAGTGTCACCCTCTCCCATCCATTTCAGTCTCAACCAAAGGACTTCCAAAGGACTGCAGATGCGAGTGTTGGAAAACTCTGGCCCCAGGGTGCATCCAAAAAAGAGGCAGCTGGAGAGACCCAAGACTACAACTGCTTGTCCCAAGGTCCCCATGACTACGAATGCACAGTCCAGGGTTGCAATCCTGGAATAGGTCAGCATGTGGAGCTGTGCTAAGCTGAGACATATGCAACTCACCCAACTCACTGAACAGCTTCCAAAGCCCCCTCACTTGCAGCCATTCCTGGTCCATGGTTGCAATCCTGGAATAGGTCAGCATGTGGACCTATACTAAGCTGGGCCATAGACGACCCATGCAACTTATTGAACAGTTTCTGAAGCCCCCTCACTTGCAGCCATTTCTGGATTTATGGGCAATAGAGAGGATCACGGGAGCAATATGAGATCCTCCACGGTCCTCTAGAGCCCAGGGATGAAGTTTTAAGGAGGCAATGAGTAAACTGAGCATTGGTCTCATGCACCAACAGGGCTGGATCAATGACCAGCAAACCTCCTATGGGGTGAGAAGTGTGGAGGAGAAAGAAAAAGAGAGAAAGAGAGAGAGCAAGTGTTGTTAGGAGCTTCTCCCTTTTCAGAGCCGGTCAGACAGATCCTTTAAATAGATCTGAAGGAGTCCCAGCGCCTCGGGTGAATCGATCGGCCGCAGTTGATGGAAGATCGTTTTCTAGCCACATGAAGGAGGTGTGCTAGACTGCAAGAGACACACACACACACACTCTGCTCCCTGGAATTCATCATACAAGTCCACACAGCTCTCATCCTTGTGGTTTTTCACCCCTCTCCTTTCCATTTTATTCATGGTTCTCCTCCCCTTCCATCTCACAAGCCAAAGGGCATCTCCAAAAGGCTTTTTGAAAAAGCCAGTTTGCAGTCGTTTGGGGATATAGAGGCTGTGAGAACACCATGGCAGTTCCAGGGCCAGAAATGATTCCTGTTTCTGCTTTTCCTGAAAATCCAGCAGCCCTGAGAATCCAGATTTCAGCTGCTATATCAGTAGAGCATTCAAACCCCTGTGTGTCTGTGGATGTGCCTTCACAATGCCTCTTGATTCAGGGAGTCCTCTTGGGTTTCAGAGGCTTTTCTTAAGCCAGGAATCCTCAGCAATGAGGGTTGACTATTGCAGTTTCTCAAAAATTAAGCCTACAGCACTTGGTATCCCTTGGTGGTCCCGCGTCCAAGCACTTAGCTTTTGAGAGCAGATGGGATCAGATGCCTTCCAGGTATTTTGGGATATCAGAGTGCAATTGTAGCATTCCCATGCTACAAAATAGTGTGTGTTTGTGTGTGTGTGTGTGTGTGTGTGTGTAGCCTCTGGAAGAAACTGGAAAAGCTACCTCCAAGGATTCTTTGCCTAAGAAAACCCTATAAAAGTCGTAGGGTTGCCATAAGTTGACAGACACATATATACACATATTCGATATATAAATTTTTATATGTAATGTATTAAATTATTCATTACTTGATATACATTTACTTATATAGAAGTATATAACATATATAAAAGAAAGGCAATGTTTGTGTGTTCCTATTAGGTTCATTCACCTTTCCGAACTGCAAATACACAGAGAACGAGAAGGTCATATCCGTCCTCAGACACATACGATCCATCCATCGTAGCTCGTCTTCCAATGGTTGATCAAAGGTAGCTGTCTTTCAATAAATGGATTTTGTTTCCTCTTTGACTTCTTTACTTTAGATGTAAGGGCCAGGATCCGATCAGCACATTGCTCTCATACAAATCCCAATCCAGACAGAGATTGAAGAGTTTTATGACCCTCACGTAAGGAGGAAACGAAGGCCTGAATTCCATTGTTATTCTCATGATCTTAATGTTTTCCTTCCTCATCTTTAGAAGGGAAAATAATTCTTTCTCCTGCCTTGAACCTAGTGATGACTGGTGTTTTCCAGGCCAGTGGGGCAGTGAATCCATTCCTGGTTATGGTTAGATTTAAAGGCATTTTCCAAAGTGCTGGACCACACTATGAATAGAGTTGGCACTCTGGACAGCGCCTTGAAAGGCTGAATTAAACCCTGTAATGCATTTACTGCTAGGTTGACATTGAGAGCCATCAGTTGACCTCCAATGTATTTAAAGGCACTGTCCGAGGTGCTAAAATTGGGTAGAAATCCATTCCGGGACTTTGGAGAGCTCCTTGAGAAAACCAGGAGTGGATTTACCGCCTCACTGACATGGAAACCGCCAGCAGACATGATCTCTCGGCCTCACCTATCTCTCAAACTTGTTGAAAGGAGACAATTTTGCCTGCTACCCTCTTCCACTTGCAGGAAGAGAATGATAAAGTGGAAATAATTAGCCATTGATCCATGATTTCATCCTACGAACACAGAAATGCTTAGCTAGGCAGGCCTTTGGTCCTACCCAGCAGGGGTCTTCTTAAGCTTCTTCTTCATTTTTTTTTAAAAGTACCACAGCTTGTGACCAATTTTCAGTGCCACTGCAGGTCTCCAAAAGCAGTGAACCAAGACGTCTCCTAGGCTCTGGATATATTCACCCTGATATTTAGAGTTCCTTGCAATGTTACATGAACCAGCCAAGAAATGAACCCCTCTTTCATTGAGAAGTATAGCAGTTGCTGGGGTCCCCCTCTCCCTGCAAGAAGATGTCCCCCTGTTTCTTGTGTGCACCTGTCACCATGGTTTCGCACACTATCCAAATACCCCCTGCCTCCTTCCACCCTCCTCAATTTCCTCCTTACAACCTGCGAGCCAAGCCGAGATCAATACATTTTTATGTTACATTAAAGAGGAGGGGGAGAAGAGGTGCATTGCTGCCTTTAGCAACTGGCCAATTGCCGATAATTGCTTCCAAATATCTTTGGCTCGATGGATGGTTCAAACCCCTTTGTCTCTCAGCCCAGTCACTGGCTGTGCACAATTGTGCTATTACACACACACACACACATGCACACAAAGTTGGGGGGAGGAGAAAATCGGGATTCAATCGTTCGCTACTTCTGATCCCACCTATCGGCCCTTCACAGTTTCCTTGAGGTGCATATCTCTCCTTGCCATCCATAGCCAGGAATGGGAAAGGAATAGGAAATAACTGGGTTTTAAAAATAAAGATTGATCCAATTTGTGGTGGCTTTGGGTATCCTGTGGTCTAGAGAAACCTCCAAGGATTTGTTTTTGTGTTTCACACGGTTTTCTTGGCAAGATTTGTATAAGGGTGGTGCCTTTGGCTTCCTCTGAGGTTGAGACAGTGTGACTTGACCACAGTCACCCAGTGGGTTTCCATGGCTGAGCAAGGATCTGAACCCTGGTCTCCAGAACTATAGTCCAATGCTCAAACCACTACACACACACTCTCTCTATCTTTGCCCAGTCCTAAATCAAAATGGAGACTGTAGTCAAAGACTAGGACTTGGAAGGGCAGCCATGAAGGAACTAGGTAAGATCCTCAAGTGTAAAGCTGTATCATTGGATCATTTTTGTGTGCTTCGATGTGCTCTCATGCAGTGATGTCCTGCCTGCTTGTTCTTGTTCATTGCACATTGGTTGTGCAATGCCAACTTTGCAACTGAGAACCTCTTGAACTCTGTGAGCCTCAAATTACACCAAAGTCAATGCAGGACAGGGGTGGACAAAATGATGCTTATGGTGAGCACTTTTGCCATTTTGGGGGAAGGCAGCATGGTACAGTGGTCTGAGTGTTGGACTAGGACTCTCGAGACCAGGGTTTGAATCCCAACCCAGCCATGAAATCCTCAGGGGAAGGCAACGCCAAACCTCACAACAACCAGGAAAGGGACAGGGTTTGGATAACTTCCTACTGTAAAAAAAATGACCTCCCTTGGGCCTAAACTGGCCCAAGGGCTGCAGGATTTGTCCCTACAACAATAGAAGGCATTTAGGGAGAGACAACTGTGTTGTTGTTTCACTGCCAGGGGCCACCCTTCAGGTTTCCAAGGGGGAATAGTGTGTCCCTCCAGCCTCTTCCAGTGACCTACTCTCTTGGCCCTCATCCTACAAATGGAAACCAAGAGAGGAAGACAATGGAGACACACAACAAAATCAAGACAGTGAGATGTGCCCTTTCAGGTACATATCCCCCAAAAGAACATGCTTCTCCCTTCCATCTCTACAGGCAACGCTTTACACTCCTCTCTCCCTCTGGTATCGATCTGGCTTTTTTTTTTTCCTTCGGAGAGGAGTCGAGAGAAGGCGCACAACGGAGAGGCCTATGTACCCCCATTGTACTCAAGGTCAAAGACTTCTGTCGCTTCTCCTTTTTTCAAAAAAGAGGGGAGGAATCTTCAGGGAGGGAGTTAATGGGAAGGAAAGTGTTCCTTTTCAAAGTCACTAGCTAAATGGGGGATAATCATCCCAGTATCTGGAAGGTTGCACAACTGGCTGTCTAGGTAGTTGTCTAGGTTCGTTTTTCCTCCCCTCGGTCTCATCAGAACGGAGACCGTGGTGAAATCCTTCAAACATTGAAGACTATGATGTTGGGGACACCAGGACACAAAGACCGGGAAGGACTCTGGCCAATCCCAAAGCCTCTTCCTGCCTGATGGTGTCAATAGTAATTCCCTTCTGGACCTGAAGAGGGCACCAAAGTCCCCTTGGTCTCCTTCTAAATCCTAGGCCAAATCTAGGGGGACTTTGGTGCCCTCTTCAGGCCCAAAAAGGAATTCCTACTGAACATCAGCCACTCTGATTGGTCAGTAAGAGGAAACTTCTGGATTGGCCAGAATCTGTCCCAGTCAAAACATCTTTCCTAGAATTCCCATTCTAAATCTGGTCCCAGTCGTTGTTTTTTAAAAATGATTTCAAGGCATAAGTGAATTGTGCATCTCAAGGAAGGTTTCCCCCGTACACTGAAAATGTACTTTGATTTTAATTTTTAATTTTATTTGTTCTCCACACAACCATAACAAGTTTCCTAAGAAATTACTATTCAAACTAAGGTGACCAGGTACTTTACAGGCAACCCCCCCTCTTTACAGATAACGCCAAAGTCATAGGTTCAACTGAGCCAGAAAGGTGTAGTGATTTGAATGATGGACTACGAATGTTGAGACCAAGGCTCAGCCATAGAAACACACTGAGTGACCTCAAGCAAGTCACACTCTCTCAGCCTCAAAGGCAGGGCAAGGGCAAAGGCACATCCCTTCGAAAGAAATCTTGCCAAGAAAACCCCACGATAGGTTCACCTTGAAGCAACTTGAAAACACACAACAAGTGGCACACAAGGGCCTAAATCCTGTTGCTAGTCCCACCTAGAGTAAACCCATTCAGGCAATGGGATTTACTTTATCAATTGACTCAAGAGTGGTGGAATTTCCTTCTTTGGACGTTCATGAAGAAGTATGGATGGCCATGTGTCCCAGGGAGTGCTTTAGTTGTGTGTTTCTGTATGGCAAAAGGGGATTGGGATGGATGGCCCTTGGGGTCTCTTCCAACTCTATGGACTCTTTCAAACGGGAGGAATTTCTCCCAAATCCGAATGGAGCCCATTTGGATTCATGTAAATTCGCTAGTCTAGCGAATTTACGTGAATCCCCATTGCGTTCGGAAGGCGTTCGGAACGTCTTCCTATTACCCGGAAATAACCCCCCCTTGCCCGAAATTGCGTGAGAACCTTTAATGCGCAATAACGCAAAACCCATGATTGCATTCGGAGTGACTTCCCTTTTGCCCGAAATTGCATGAGAAGAATTAATTCGCAATAACGTGAAACCCCAGGATTGCGTTTGGATTGCCCTTGGATTATACTTCCAATTTCCCACGTCTGAAAGAGTCCTATGATTCTATTATTCTAACAACTGATTGTCTTCTCTATTTGGAACTAACCAACAGGATGCTTTGGTTAAATCTGAGGCTAAGCAAGGATCTACCTATCCTTTTCTCCCCCTCTTCTCTCTCTCTTCCTTCCTTCATTCTATTTTTCCTTCCTTCCTTCCTTCCCTCTCTTTCTTTCCCCTTCTCTCATCTCAGTTCTTTTCTCTTCTCTTCTCCCCTTCCATCAACTTCTTCCCTCCCTCCCTCCCATCCTTCCTTCCTTCTTTCCTTCCTTCCTTCCTTGGGTAGACATCACCCCCTCCTGCCACTCTCCATCCCTTCTGCTCCTCCATCAAAATGGCAAGCCACAGACCCTCTCCAACCCAGAGACCTTCTGCAGGGAGCCAGTTTCCAAGAAGAGCCTGTCTGCCTTCCCAAACAAGCCTCCCAACCCACCACACATTTCCAGCTATACATAATCTAATATACGTTACCATAGCGCCAATCAATAACTCAGCAGGCCAGTGCCGAAAATTTTTTTCTCTTAAAGGAAAAGCTTGTCTCAGCCGCCTGCCTTCCCAGCTCCTCTTGGCTGGCCTTTGCAGTAGCAGGACGGAGACGAGACCCCCCAAAATGGCCACCCGAGCCTTTGGAGAAATCCTGAAAGATGCTGCACTTTCCCCACGTTGCACACATAACTTCACACAGTCCCAATTGGGCCAGGACAGTCCCACTTAACCCTCTACCATCCCACTTTCTCAGCTGCTTTTAAAATGTCCTGGATTCTCATTTTCTCCCACTTTCCCCCTTTTGTCCTCAATTTACTTCTGATCTGAAAGTCCTGACCAATCCCCTGCCTTCCCATTTTTTCAACAGGGTTTAAAATGTTCCAGTTTCTTTGCCCTTCTCCCATTTTTCATCTTCATCCTGAGTCATTTCAATTGCTACCAACGGTATTCAATTCTAAAATCCAACCGAAACCTGAAGTCATCCTAAGCAAAGCCTTATGTCACACTCCAACTCCAACCTAAACTTTAAATCGGCCTAACTGAAAACATAAGTCAGCCTTCAAACTCAATCCTGAGCCTTAAATCATGCCTATCTGAAGCCTTACCCTCCAGATTCCATCCTAAACCTTACGTCAACCCAACTAAAGACTTAAGTCATCCTCTGAACTCCATCTCAAGCCTTCAGTCATGCCTAATTGAAGCTTTATCCTCCAAACTCAGCCTAAATTTAAAGTCAGGTCTAACTGCAGCCCAGCTAGAGGGACATGGATTCATGCAGGGCAGGGGGGAATGCCCCAGGTTTGCTCTGGCCAAGCCCGACAGGTCGACAAGAGTCTGCCCCATCTCCAAGCTCCATCGGGAGTCCTCAAGCCTTTTCATCTTATCATCCGCGCTTTCCATTAATTCACTTCACACTCTGCAGATTGATCTCCAGCATTCGTCTCTCTCTCTCTCTCTCTCTCTCTCTCTCTCTCTCTTTCTCTCTGCTTATCACACGCACCCCCCCCCCATCAGACAACCGGCAAGCCTCCAACCTCCCAACCCCGCCGGCTTCCCCCCTCCTTCTCTTTCTCTCTTTCTGTGCACTCCATGCTGCCCAATGGACAACCTCGCCTCCCTGCTGAATGATCCATACAAACTCATTTACTCTAGGAAAATCGATGCCCGAGAAATAGCGCACAAGGCAAGGCAAGGAATCCGTCTGGGGATCGACCGGCCAGGCAAAGCGATGCAGAGAAAACGGGCCAGGAATCGCCCTGACAGGCGACCCGGAGGGATGGGACACAGAAAGGGCCCATGGTACAAGAGGAAGAGATGCTTTGGTTGTTTTTATTGACATTTCCATTATTATTATTATTATTATTAGTAGTAGTATATTATTATTGCATATTATGTATTATTCTACATCACAGTCTGTGTTTTGTAACTTTATGAACATCTAGCTACATTGCAGAAATGAAACAAAAGCCTGTTAGGGAATTGTGAAGATGCACATCTAGATACTGGCAAGATTGCTCTGAAGTGCTTTAGGCACTTCTGATGTACATCAGATGCTTCTGGTGTGCATCACACACTTTTGGTGTGCAATGGGCACTTCTTGTGCATATTTGGCATTTTTTTAATAGATATCAGGCACTTCTGATGGATATTGAGCACTCCTGTTGCACTTTTGCACTTCCTAGCCAGTTTCCAAATATGCATTGGGCATGACCGTTCATGGGTGCCTATGGCACACTGGGGCTATGGCACATACATCACTCCATTGTCTACCATTGCACAATGAACATATATAATATCATGGCAGCCTCGTGCCAAAATCCAGCCATTGCAAAACTGCTCAATTCTGTTTGCAAGTCCACTTACAGAAATGCATATCCCATCCTGAAACGTTGTTGTGTGCCTTTAAGTCATTTCCAACTTATGGCGACCCTTAATGCGAACCTCTCATGACATTTTCTTGGCAAGATTTGTTCAGAGGAGGTTTGACGTTGTCATCCTCTGAGGCTGAGAAAGTGTTTACTTGCCCAAGGACACCCAGTGGGTTTCATGGGTGAACTGGGAATCAAACCCTAGTCTCCAAAGTCACAGTCCAAGTTGAATTACAGCGAACAATAACAATAATGTAGCATTGAGGTATGAAACCTAGCTGGTTTTAGTAGTAATTTCTTCTAAAAATTAAATGAAATGGACAGAGTAAAGAACTGAATAATTCTGCAGAGTGAGCATTGCTAAAAATCCTGCCTTGCATGTGGTACAATCCGGGTTCAGATCCTGGGAATCTTCCATTTGATGGATCTTTAATGAACAGAATAACCTGTCTAAGAACCTGGAAAGCCATTGCTAGTTAAAACAGACTCAGCTGGGCTAAACAGAGCCATATAACTATGTCGCCTGTATTGATATCCAAGTTATCTTCCATACAGAGACCATCATAGTTCTAGGAAAACCCTCCTTTTGCTGATATCATTCTCAATGAAAACAAGGACTGATTTTAGCCAGTTTCTCCCTTCTCTGAGAAAGCTTTCAAAAGTCCATGCAGTTTTCAAAAACTATTCGCAATTTGAGACATTTTCTGTGAAAATTTTGCGTGAGGTTGGGTTGTGCAGGAAATGGCCTTTTCTGTGCATGAAACAACTTCTTCTGTGCAGCGAGCAAGGCTTCTGAGCAAAATATTATCTCTGTGCAGAAAAGGCTGTTTTCTGCACAAAAATAGTGAATTTTGTGCAGAGTAAGTCCTGAAATATGAAGATTGTGCTCAGACCAAGATTCTGCTCATCATTTTTCCAACACTTAAGAAACATATTTGTTTTTCTGTCATTGTTTATATATTTTTAAATATTCTTTCCATTCCTACCAGCTTCTTCCAGGTGGGATGGCTCTGTGACCCTTGACATTTCTGTTCTCTGTCCATCCATCCTCCTTATGCTCCTTCCGTCCTTCCGTCCTTCCATCCTTCCTTCCTTCCTTTCCTTCCCCTCCTTCCATCTTTCCCACCTTCCGCACACTCAAAAACCGACCATCGATCAGTTCTGCTGTGACCTTTTTCATTTGAATGCAATCAATTGACCTTTTTGACCCTGGCAGAGAAAAGGTCTCTTCAGGGTCTCGGAGGTCACTAAGATGCTGACCAGCTCCCGTTGCCAAGGCAACGCCGTTAGCCCATCATCCCTGCCACCACAGATGCAATTGCTCCCAGTCCAACTTCAGGAGACATGGAGGCACACTAGAGGAATAGTCAAACTGGGCAGGACCCCTTGGCAGGAAGGCACTGATGTGGATGAGGAGACTGTGTAGATAAGAGGAGAGAATAATGGGTAAACCGATCATATAGTGATGCTCTCTGGGTGTGGGATGACAAAATGGAAGCCATGGTAGTGGTTCTGGCCCCAACCAGAAACCATCATAGGGGTTCTGGCTACAAACTCTTAAAGACCTTACTTGGAACACTGTTTGTCCCATGAACATTGAGAAGAGGCCTCCCAACCTCTGCTTTGTAAAACTCCGAAAGAGCAGATTCCATCACCTTCTGAAGAACTCCCTCCCATTCATCACAGAACCATTGAAAGAGATCCCAAGGGACATCTAGTCCAGCTCCCTTCTGCCATTCAGGAAGACACCATCAAAGCACCACCAACAAATGGCCATCTAGCCTCTCTTGAAAAGAAGACTCTACCACTCTCCAAGGCAGCGTCTTCCTATGTGATTCAAGATGGTCCTTGGGGTTCCTTCCAACCCTATGATTCTACGATTTGAGATGGTCCTTGGCGTCCTTTCCAACTCTGTGAAACCCTGGGTCCTGATGTGAAGGTGGATGGACCCACCTTCTCCCAAATGCACGTCCTTTCCTCATCACTTCCCCACCACTCCCCTGCACCTGAAGTGATTTGCTGGCATCTGGTGACCTCCCACCCCCAGGTCACCACCTCTGACCTTTCAGCCTGACCTCTCCACGCGGCCTTTCCATTCAGGCCTTTGCCAGGTTTTCAAAAATTACATGTTAGGGAGGAGATCGTTTCTGAGGTGGCCATTCAGGCAGAGCTTGTAGGCACGAGCCAGCTTGCTTTCAACATGTGGAGAGGATGAACAGAGAGAAGAGAGAGAGAGAGAAAGGACAAACCCCATCCCATTTCTCAACCCTGCATTGGTTTGTTTAAGGAGTCTGGGGTCTTCCAAGTGGAGCTGAAATTCGCTCTGGTTTTTACTACGAACTTCCCTTAGGCACCGCAAATAGTTTCAGCATCTTGGAAAACCCCTTTAAACTTCAGACTAAAACCCAGAACCTATTCATCATACACACACACAGAGAGACAGATCACTCTCCACCACTTGGTTGTATTTCAAACCTTGTGTTTGGTATTAATTTTGATTTGGGGTATTAATAATACCTATATATATATGATTGCACTGAATCTGCACCTGCAAATATTTCTGGGGGATGTGGGGATTTAAAAAAAAAACCTTCAGTGTGCTCGAATTTTCAGTGGGGTCAATATATCAGTTTGAGTCATTCGTTGTAAGATTTATTCATTTTTTGAAATCTTCCTGGATGGGTATTAAAAGAGAATGCCATAATATGGGGAACAACCACGTTGAAAATTCCACTTAGAGTACCCTAAAGTGCTCTTGAAACAGTTAAAGATTTTCTATACCTTGGCTGAGTCGTAAATCAAAAGGAGGACTGAGAAATCAGAAGAAGGCTAGGACTTGGAAGAGGAGCTATAGAGGAATCAGGAAAGATCTTCAAATGTAAAGATGTATCATTGGATACCAAGGTCAGAATGATATCTCCAATTTCTATGTAAGTTGGAAAATGAAGAAAACTGACCGGAAGAGAATTGGCTCATCTGAAATGTGATGCTGGAGGAAAGTTCTGCAGATAACATGAACTGGCAAAGAAGATAAATAAATGGATCTAAGAGCAAATCAAGCCTGATCTCTCCATAGAAGCCAAAAAAAAAAAAAACGGTTGTAGTACTTTGGACATATTGTGAAATGATGTGACATATTAGAAAAGACAATGATGCTTGGTGTGTGCTTAGAAGGCAGCAGGAAAAGAGGAAAACCACATTATGGATGGATAGACTCTATCAAGAAAACCATGGCTACCCCGCATTTGCAAGACCTGTTGAGCAGGGAAGTTGAGGACCGGTGGGTGTTTCTCATTCATAGGCACACCACAAGTCAAAATAGACTTGATGGCAATTGACATCACCAACAAAGTGCTCTTTAAAATATATATTTTAGAAGTAACTTAGATTATTTGTTACCATATAGAGAGTTACATTGCTCTCCAAATGTGATCAAACAAAATGGAATAGGTCTCAGGTGATTGATTCATTTTGACTTGTGTTACTTCCACTCCTTATACAATTTCTTTGATTGATTATATTTTATCTTACCTTTTAAAAAAGGTTTCCTTCCAAGGTCTGAGGCAGATGATCTGCAGTGGCAGGGAAGCAAAATGAAAAGAAATGAAAATTAAACCGAGAAAACAAAGCACCCACTAGTTGTAACAGGGATGAGCTTTGATTTCTGGGTGTCTAGCACACCCTCGTGGTAAATTTCTGCATGTCACCCACCCTTGGCACCCTGTTTTGTTAATTGACACAAAAGGATGGAAATTTCTCACTGGCCAGATTTGTAGCCTGTTTAATTTAACCCAGCATTGTCCACTCCAACTGGCAGAGCATCAGAGAGAGAGAGACATAGAAACAGGCAGCAGCAGCAGCAGCAAGCAGCAGAGCTCCGCAGCATTAGGTTATGGATTCAAATCCACACAGAAGATTCCTTATGAATTTTTAAACAGAGCCGTACTTCAGTTGAAAGCCAGCATGGTATAGTGGACCACTGACTCCAACCCCATGCATTGTTCAACATCTCCTGCAAGAGCAGTTATTCCCAAACTCTGGTCCTCCAGATTTTTGACTTCCTGGCTGTTATTTAAGCTGGCTAGGGCTTCCGAGAGTTTAAGTCCAAAACACCTGGAGAATTAAAGTTTGGGAACCACTGAGCTAGAGCATCCTCAGAAGATAGCTGTCCAGGCTCTTTCAGAAGACATTCTGAGAAGGAAACCCCACCACTTCTCTAAGCAATTGGCTCCATTGCCAAACCCTTCTTACTGTCAAGATGTTCCTTGTGACGATCCATTGAAATCTACCCTGCTGTCACTTCAAGCCATTCAACCTGCTCTTCCCCTCTGGAGCAGAGAACAAACTTACTCCCTTTTCTCTGCAATACCCACTTGAGGGATTCTTCCACACCAGAAAACACAACAAAAAGACAGTGTCTGGAATCCTACTGGCAGAATTAAAAGACATAGCTCTCTTAGTTTGGAAAAATCAGTACAACGGGATCTTGTAGCACCTTTGAGACTAACTGGGGGGAAAAGTTGGTAGCATGAGGTTTTGTAGACTTGAGCCAACTTGAGTAGACTCAGGTCTATGAAAGCTCATGCTACCAAGTTTAAAACATGACAAGAACAATAAATGTACACGCACCACTCTTTTTGACACAGCCTCAGTCACCAAATGCTTGTCCAAATAAAGGGTCTTTAGCTGGGGTCTTTAGTCTTTAGCTTTAGATGAGTTCCACATCCTGGGAACAGCCCCCAAAAGTCTCCCATGTCATCACCAGACAGGCCTGTGATGGTGCTGGGACCAAGAGAAAGCCCTTCCTTTCCATTGATGTTTTAATAAGATAGTTTAAAGTATCTTAAAAACTTGGGCAGTGCATATAGGTCATTCAACTTTATGATCATTGTCTTTTATGCAAGCCAAAGTGGTTGTTTTTAAAGAGAGTCGGGGAACTTTTGAAAAGTGTCACTCCAAATCACATCCAGGAGGTGGCACTAGCAGTCCTTTATCCAGGATCATAAAGTCTATATTGCTGAACAAGGAGCGTGGACTTAACAGCAGGACTGGACAACTAAGGCAGGCTAACTTTTGCCAAAAATGTCCCCAAAAATGGAATAAACATTAGATCCGCAGGACTTGAAAAGTGGCTTTTTAAAAAATGTTAAAAAGAGTGGAGGCAGAGGCCTGCAACCTATTCAAAAGGTGGACTGTGGATTTTGGAATCTTCCTAGGGAACTCTTTCACAGTTAACGTTTTGTGTTGGGTGCCTTCAAGTAATTTCTGACCTATGGCGACTCTATCATGGCAAGGTTGGTTCAGAGGTGGTTTGCCATGGCCTTCCCCTGAGGCTGAGAGCGTGTGACTTGCTCGTCACCCAGTGGGTTTCATGGCCAAGCTAGGAATCGAACCCTGGTTTCTAGAGTTGTAGTCCAATACTCAAAGCGCTACACCATGCTGGCTCCCACTTTAACGTCAATGGAATCCGGGGATGCGTAGTCTGCTAAGGTGCTAGCAACCCTCCCCTCTGGGTGCCAAGACATTTATTTTGCCCCATTTGCTGCCTGGTGGGTTTCCCTGAGGGTCAAACAATAGGACCTTGTTGGCTGAGGGATTCTGGGAAAGGCAGTCCATGGAAGGAACTTCCCACCTCACCCTGGAATAATAGGCTAAGGCTTTAGGTCAGGGGGAGGGATGCCTGGGAAGAAGAGCAAAGAATCCAATCTCTCCTACAACCGGCCTTCCCCCAGTTTCTCCTGCCACCAGATTTTCTCTGCTCACGTCAAACTCAGTGAAAGAGCCTCCTCTGGGGCTGCAGTTGGGCTTTATTTAGCGGAAGTAACACACTCTGACAAGGCTTGCCCCAAAGGCCGCTTGCCAAACAATGGGGCCCGAGGTGGAGGACGCGCCCGCTGGCCACCTCCTTCCCCACTCCGCTGTGGCTTCCCCCTTTCCCCGGCCTCTCTGAGGAATAGCAACAGCTCCTTAAGAGGGGCTACAACTGGACTTCGTCCCCAAAATCCCAACTCTGCAAGTCTGGGTTTCCGTAGAACATTATAGGTCCCAGTCCCACCAGTCATGGCCTTCTAAACCCCTGTTGAGTAGATCCTAGACAACCAGTATGGCATAGTGGTTTGAGTGTTGGTTGACAACTCTGAAAAACAGGGTCCAAGTCCTTGCTTGACCATAGCCATTGGATGATCTTGGGAAAATCAACCTCTCTCAGCCTCAGAGGAAGGTAATGGCCAGAAGAAAACTGCCCAAGAAAACCAGTGTGCAAAGGGATCTTGGAGCACCTTTCAGACTCTGAAACCTGGTAGCATGAGCTTCATAGACTTGAGTCTACTGCTTCAGATGCATGTTTTTAGCACCCATGGGTTCTAGGAAACCTAGGAGGGGGTTGCCATAAGTTATTGATTCAATAAGTCAATTGTATTTGGAACTACCCAATACAATTTAGGCTAGGACCAACTGCAATAGACCCTTTGATCAGTGTAATTTACCAATGTGTTGGTTCAAACAGGTCTGCCATTGTTGGGACTAAGCAGTAAGATCCAGGACACTTTGTGTCTATTCATTTAACATGGTAGGTACATAATAGCTACCATCATGATAGTGATAAACTCACCTTGTATTAAAAGTAATTATTATACAGTAATGTGTAAGTGTTGCCAATTCACAATTGATTTGTTGGGTCTACTCTATTGTGGACTATTTGATAGAAGTCAAGCTAAGTCCAACTAGAGCAGAAACACCAAATCAATGGGTTTTACCTTCATGTTGACTCACTAGTGAACCACTGCTGTAGTGAGCCTACTCTAGGGATTGATCGGATCCCCAATGTAGAGTAGACCCATTCAATTAATAGGCTTCACCTATGATTTGACTCACCATCAAACCATTGATAGAATGAATCTACTATAGTTGGGACTGACCAATGGGATTCAGGCCAATCCCAAACTAGAGTAGACTCTTTCAATCAATGGGACTTACCTCCTTATTGATTCACTATTCAACAGGTCTACTCTGGTTGGGAGGAACAGAACGAATCCATGCCACATTATGGACAAAGTGACCGTTCTGAAAGGGTATGGTGTCCTTCCAGCACAGAGTTGTCTGCTTACATTGACCACAGGTCTCCAGGCTTTGAGGCACAGATAGAGGTATGTTGGCTTCCATAAAAGTACCTCTCTCTTCAGAGCTCCTCTGCAATCCTGCGTCCAGTTCTGGGAACCAAAGTTGAAGACGGTTAATGGTAAACTGGAAGGTATCTGGAGAAGAAGTGACTGGAACAATGGTGATGGGCCTGGAAACCAAACAGAATGATTGAGGGGGTTGGGTATCCTCATTTTATAACTTATTTTTATTTAATGTATCTAGTTTATAGAGCCAGTGTGGCATAGTGGTTTGAATGTTGGACTATGATTCTGACTAGGTTCGATTCCCAGCTTGGCCATTCAATCCATTGGATGACACTTGGGCAAATCACAGTCTTTCAGCCTCAGGGGAAGGCCATGAAGGCAAACCTCCTCTGAACAAATCTTGCCAAGGAAATCCAATTGATAGGGTTGCCATAAATCGAAAATGACTTCAAGGCACACAACAGCAACAACAACAACACCGTTGTTCAGTGGTTCCCAAACATTGGTCTTCCAGGTGTTTTGGACTTCAGCTCCTAAAGGCCTCAGCCAGCTTGGCCAGCTGTCAGAATTCTAGGCACTGAAGTCCAAAACACCAAAGCCTGGAAATCACTGATCTAGTTTGTATCCCCACTTATTCTCAATATGAGAATAAGACAGCTGACAATAGAAGTTGAAGCAAAGGGTCATGCAGATGTTTAAGTAACCATACCCTGGTTTAAAGACCTCTTGCATTACACCACTATCACCCAAGGACCGGTGCAAAGGGAAAGATCAGAGTGGAAAAGGAGCCAATTCATAGCTTCCTGTGGTAGGGAATTCCACAGGTTGCAGGCAAGTACTGAGAAGGCCCGGTCTTTGTTGTCCATACCAAACTTTGTGGCTGGAAAGGTAAGACAGAGAGAAGACCCTTCCCTAAAGATTTTAGAACTTGGAAAAGCCTATCTTGAAATATGAAATCTTTCAAATATCCTGAACTTGACCCAGATGTGAAGTGACCACTTCTGGTTTTGAAAAACGGGTTAACTTTGTGATGCCAAACATGTAGGAGAGACAAGGAGCTATTTAACGCCACTAGTTTCCAAGAGAGGTAATCCCCTCACTGTTTGTTCCCCTGGAATAGAGTTGTCCAGGTGGGCCATAAAACCAGCTTTGTGGCCACATATGGCCATTGGGCCACCTCTCACCCACCTTGAGTTTTGCAAGAAATACAAACAGATTTGGACCAGCCACGAAACAGAGAAACCTACACAATTTAATTTAAGAGAACTCTCTCGGGATTTCGTACTGCTGCCTCGTTTTTTGTCATCTGGGGGCAACCTGGCCGTTCGCCCACCTCCCCGCCATCTTCCACGAAGGAACAGTGGGGAAAAGAAGATGGAGGACGGGGAAAAGACAAGAACCGATGAGCAGAGGGCTCTCCTCCTTCTTCACCTCCTTCTCTCTTTTTTCCTCCCCCCTCCATCTTCCACTCACTCCCTCCGCCTTGCAAAAACACTGCAGCAAAAAAAGAGGGGGGAAAAATTAGCAGCACCGCAGTCATTAATATGCAAAAATGCAAATGAGGAGGTAATTAAGCCGCAGTCCTCGGGAGGATATTTCCATCATAATGAATTCTATTGTCAGGGAAAATAAATAAATAAATAAATAGGCAGCCGGGCGCATTGAGGGTGGCTAAAAAAAGGAATATTGCGCAGTTTTTGGGTTTTTGGGGGGGGGGGAGACAGAGGGTCAAAATTGGGCACCCTAAATTTTGGGGGGGGGGGGGGTTGGACCAGAAGAGAGGATTTTTCTCTTTTTTTCATCCCCAAGACATGAATATGTGTCTCTTTGGACAGGTGAGAAAGGAGAGATTGCCAAACAGGGTGAAGAAAGAAACCAACCATCTCAACCCCTCACCCATCCTTTTCACCGTGCGCCATGTTGCTGCCAGCTCAGACATGAGACTCTCGACCTCACACACTCATAAGGAGGACATTTTTTGGCACTGGCGCGTCCCAAGGTGCACAGTGAATGCCAGCATCCCTGCCAAGGCATATCGGGTGAGCCCAAGCATCCCCATTCGACAGCAAGAGGGCTGGGTTGTCAACACTGCCATGGGTGCAAAGGGCTTCATGCCCCTTCGCCAACTGAACGGACCCTTGGAAGAAAATCTTCATCATTTCCTCCTTCTAGACCATTGCAGGAGGCTAAGAGGTCCATACCCTCCAACTGGCCGAAATTGGCAGGATTCAAGGTCCATGCCGCCGTAGAGTATTCATAAATAAGAGGTCCACGCCACCAAAGAATATTCATAGAAGATAAGTGTAAGGAGCTTATCAGACAGGAGGATTTTTTCTTTATTTTGAATGGAGCCAATTCAAATTCACATGAATTCACTAGTTTAGCGAATTTATGTGAATTCCAGTTGCGTTCAGAATGACTTCCCATTGCCCGAAAATGACCGCCCATTGCCTGAAATTGTGTGAGATGCTTTAATTCGCAATAATGTAAAACCCACGATTGCGTTCGGAATGATTTCCCTTTTGCCCGAAATTGCGTGAGATACTTTAATACGCAATAACGTGAAACCTCATGATTGCGTTCAGATTGCCATTAGATTATACTTCCAATTTCCAACGTCTGATAAACTCCTAAGAGAAGCATCTTCATGTTTTCAGCCCACTCCATAAGCCATTTTAGACCCAAGGCAGGTCTTTTTTGTTAACAATAGGAAGTGTGACCAGAAGTCACTTCCTGTTTTAAAGCAGGCCTCTCCTTCCTTGGCCTAAAATGGCCCAGCGAGGGGGCTAAAAATGTGCCAAAAACATGACCCTCATGCCCGCTTGAAGGGATTTGGGGGGTTTCTGGTACAGCCAGAAGAGAGGTGCTTTCAGGGTCACATTGGAACCAAGGACTAGAAACTTGAGCTCTCCTGCTGAGACGCCATTGTGCACAGAGGGACTGATTGTTCATTGTGGGTTCATCTTCCCCCCCCCCCCCAGCACTGTGTGAGGGTATGTGTGTGCACCCCATGTGTTTTGCTGCTACGAAAAGCTCCATCTCCCTCAGAATGAGCAGGGTTGGCTCCATGCCACCTCACAGCTGCTGCTGTGCGTCTTAGGTCTGCCATTTTTCAAATGTCAGCCTAAAAGAGAGAAGGGAGGAGGAAAGAGGGGGAACGAAGGAGAAGAAGGGGAGAGGAGAGAGGAGAGGAAGAGGAGGAAGAGAAAGAAGAAGGGGAGGAGGAGGGAAGAGGAGGGAAAAGGAGATGAAGAAGAGAGGAGGAGGAGGAGGAAGGGGAGGAGGAAAAAAGAGGAGGAAGAAAAAGGAGATGGAGGAAGAAGACTGGAGGGAGGAAGAGAAGAAGAAGAGGGGGAAGAAAAATAGAAGGAGGAAGAAGAGGAAAAAGAGGAAGGAGGAAGAGGAGAAGGGGAAGAAGAAGGGGAAGAAGAAAGGGAAGAGGAGGAAGAAGAGCAGAAGGAAAAAGGAGATGAAGAAGAGAAGGAAGAGGACAGGGGAAGAAGAGGAAGACGAAGAGGAGAATGAAGAAGGAGAGGTGGAGGAAGGAAAGGGGGAAGAGGAAGAGGAGGAGGGAGGAAGAAGAGATGAGAAAGAAGAGGAGGAGAAAGGTGAAGGTGGAGAAGAAAGAGGAGGAAGGAGAGGAGGAAGAGAAAGAAGATGAGGTGGAGGAAAGAGGAAGAAGACGAAGAGGAGGAGGAGGAGGGAGAAAGAGGAAGATGCAACAGAAGAGAGGAGAATGGGGGAGAGGATGGGAACACAACGCAAGGAAGCTTCAGTCCTACTGTGGTGGGAGCAGGGAGAGAAATGATGAGAATCCCACTTTAGGTGGAGGCGGGGGGGGGGGGGGACATGAAGCCAAGGTGGAAGGAAAGGGTTATGATTGTGGGAGGGGAGGGAGAGCAAGGCCCGGAGTCCTGCAGCTGTTCCTAACAGAGGTGTAGTGTAGACGGGCGGGCGAGGCAGGGGGGACTATTGCAGACCCAGCTCTGAAGCCAGCCGACTAGGCCTCACTGGGTGGAGGAGGAGAAGAAGGAGCAGGGCTGGAGTTACAGAAGTGGGTGGGGGCAACACTAGGGCCCCTTCTCCTGCCCAAATAAGAATTCGTTCCCCCCACCATTACATTTTCCTCCAGTCTCCAAATTTCTAGCCTTGCGGTCACTTCAAACTTCAGTTGAGCATCTAACGAATGACTGGGCATCTAAAGAAAAGGATCACCCAAAGTTTAATGAAAAGACATCAAAGAGAAGAATTGGGGTGGTTTTCAGCATCTCACTGGAGTAAGAAATGTAGAACCAGAGTTGTCACAGAGTTTACGTGTTGTCTTTTTGGCCACTTGTAACCCCTTGCCCTTCCTCTACCTCACAGGGTAGTTGTGGGGATAAAAGAAGAAGACCTATATGTACCTCTGCCACGCAGCCCAAATTTCTCGCTTGAGATGTTTTTTACTGAAGTTAGAGATGAACGATTAGAAAGATGATGGTATCATCATCGTACATATTAGTGCACCACATGTTACTGACTGGGGTTTTGGCCCATCAATGCTTTGGATGCCATCCATGAATCTCAGCATCAGGGTGGTATCATTGGATAACAAAGACGTGTTCCAAGCTGTGTCGCTTTTCCTAATGGGGCTGATGCGATCCTATCTGCAGCCATCTGATATAGCAATTATAGCTATTATAACCGTACATCCGTTTTGCATGCTAACAGGCGTTAAGCGAGTGGAATTTTGATCATTCAGAGGTTCAGATCCTATCAAAGAATCTCAGCGCCACTGAAGTCTTGTCAGATAACGTTCCAAGTAGGATCGCCTTTTGCAATTGCACTAATGTGATCCTATCTATGATGATTTCATTCAGATGTTTCGCCAATCCATTTGGAGTTTCTCTGGCAGAATAAAAGTGAGTGGTTGTATTTATTCACTTTCTGAATTTTATACCACCTTCAAGGATACCACTTTTGCCGATCGGAGATGCCACGGAGTGAGAACCGGAAGTTGCACATGCCTCCCGTCTTGCCTGGCTTCAGTCCAGAGTATCATTGTTCATTGGCAGGCCTTAAAATGGGTTCCCTGACAGCCGAGAAACCCCAACAGGAAAAATAATAGGTCAGAAATATCCTTTGGAATTGTATCACAGTATTCAAATGTCTCAGTAGTGTAGTGGTTTGAACATTGGACTATTGCTCTGGAGACCAGGGTTCAAATCCCCACTTGGCCATGGAAATCTACTGGATGGCCTTGGACAAGTCACACTCTCTCAGCTTCAGAGGAAGGCAAAGGCAAATCCACTCTGAACAAACAATCAGGCTTGTCAATAAACACACATGATGGTTCACCTTAGGGTCACCAGAAGTCAGAAATGATTTGAAATCTCACAACAAATTGAAGGAATAAACAAACAGATCTACCATAATGATTCACCCTGGCATGCAAGGATGACATGCTTGAGGACTTACAACCCCTATATAGGTAGTATATAACAAATAATATATACATATAGTAAATAAAATAATATATGTATATACACACACACACCAGGCAAATAGGCCAGTGTTCTCCATTGCAACTGAAGGCATGTCTGTGAGCTAAAGGCATCCCATCCGATTGAGGCAATCTCCCATTGTCCAAATCCTTCATGAAATTAAATATTCTGCAAATGCGTTCTTTAAAAACGGTTCTTCCCCCTCCTCCTCCTCCTCCCCCTTTTGAACACCTGCCTGGCTTCAGAAGGAACTAAGGCAGGGGCAAACGAGTGCAAAGGAAATGAACCTAATGCACAACAGATGGATGGGAGCTACACAGGCTCCGAGTCAGTTCATTGTTTTTGTCTCCTACCCGGGTGGGGAACGTGCAAGCCGGGGGCCGCATCCGTCCCCCCAAAAGCACTTTCATGGCCTCCACCCCCACCCCCGGGCAAGTCTCCAAACCCTCCCACCCACTCCATATATACACTTCACCAACCACAATCTAAAGAGGGGTACATTGGCAGTTATCAAACTAGATATTTTGGACTTCCACTGGGTACGTTCAGCTTAGAGAAGAGACGGCCGAGAGGTGACAAAGTAGCCACCTTTAAACATCTGAAAGGATGTCATGGAGAAGATGGAGCAAGCTTGTTTTTCTGCTGCTCCAGGGACTAAGACATGAGCCGGTGGATTCAAGTTGCAAGAAAAGATGTTTCATCTAAACATTAGGAAGATATTCTTGACAATAAGGACTGTTCCAACAGTGGAACAGATTCCCTTAGAGGACGGTGGACTCTCCTTCTTTGGAGCTTGGATAGCCATTATTCAGAAAGAGGATTCTCCACGTTAGGAAGAACCTCTTTGCTGTAAGAGCTGTTTGTTGGTGGAGAAGACCGCTTTGAAGGATGGTGGAGCCTCCATCTTTGGAGGTCTTTAAAGCAAAGTTGGAGTGCTTTAGCAGTGGATTACTGCATGGCAGGACTAGTTGATCTTTGTAGTTCTTTCTAACGTTAAGGTATTAAGACTGAATTAATTTCCAGACATCCCAGTCAGTCATCCAAAGGAATTCTGGGAGAAAAAATATGCAAAATCCCTGGAGGACCAAAGATAGAAAGCCACAGATGTCAATGACGTCCCTCAGCTGGGGGCACCTTCTGAGATCTTCTGTCTAATCTTATTTGAACCAACCACGTTTGGAGATACCAATGGGCAAAAAGCCCAGAAATGTTTGGGTTGGAAGGAAGAAGATCTGAAATTCCCGATACAGTTCCTGAAGGTGGAATTCACCCATTTGGGTGAAGGAAGGTGGTCTCTCCCCTGCTACTCCCTGCTTCTCTTTTCTTCTCCAGAGAGGTGGCATCTCCCACGATTAGGTGGGTTGCCCACACCTAAATTTAGAGGTGCCACCGTGCCGTTGGTTCCTCCTCAACCCCTCACCACCCACCCCCCATTCTCTCTAGTGTCTTCAGAGAAGTGAAACAGACACAGGGGGAACGAGAGAGAAAGAGAAGAGGTAACCAGGAAAGCGGTGAGGGCACCGCACCTGCAGAAGGTTGTGGCATTTCTAATTACAGCCAGCGCATCTCTACCCATTGTTTCCATGCCAGGGTTAACCACAGAGTTCTCCCTCCTCACTTTCTCTTCAGCAGAGTTTGGCGGGAGGAGGAGGGGTTCACCCTGGGAGCACTGACAATATTAGCTTATTTAAACACACATATATAAAAGAGAGGTTTATAAGAGATATGCCAAGAGTGGCGATTGTGCAGCCTGTTGGATGTTGCTGAACTGCAAGGCCCAGCATCCCCTAGGGCACACCTAACCAGGGTGTTACAATCTAACAGTATTTGGAGGGGTGCATGATGCAAAGGGGTCACCACTGCTATCACAAGTCTCAGTCCTGTTCCCCAGTCCTCAGGGCAACATGAGTCTTAATAGACATTAGCATTACCATTTTAGTATTTTAACATTTTATAGTGTTGTGCTTCATTGTCTGTTTTTGAATATATACGTTTGATGTTCTGCCCTATGGTGTGCCTTCAAGTCATTTCTAACTAGTGGCGATCCGAAGGGGAACCTATTATGGCAAGATTTGTTCAGAGAAGGCTTGCCATTGCCCTCCAACTCTGTGATTCTATAATTCCATAGCAGGAATCATGGCCATTATAGAGGTCCCAAAATGGCATTAACTTTGCAGTGAGGATGTAGCCATAGTCTTAAAAGTTTCTGGGGCTCAGCAAGCCATTTTGCAAGAGGAGGCCAGGCGCCTGCCTTCACGTGGCTGCTTGACTTTCGGATCGATCCCTGCGCTTCTCTCTTCCTCCTCCCCCCCCCCCCTCTCCTTTGGGAGATGTTTCCTGTCATAATTCAGTTGCTAGAATTATAATAGTTCCACGGCCCTCTCCAAAATGCACCCAGAGCCTGTCTGGAGAGTCTGTCGCTGATAATGAATGAGACCCAAAGGAGGGCTACCAAACATCCACCCAGCAGAATTAATGATCCTTCACAGAGAGAGTTTGCTCAGGGGAGACTCTGTGGAGTCTGCAATTTGCAGCTCAGGGAGTGTTTGGAAGACTTGCATCCTTTTAAAAAGAGATGCCCCCCCCCTGGAATACTGTGTCCAGTTTTGGACATCACAATTCAAGAAGGATGAGGACAAGCTGGATGGTCTCTGGAAGGGCGATAAAGATATTCAAAGGAAACCAAGCCCTATGAGGAACAACTGAGGAAGCTGGGTATGCGTTGCATGGAGAAGAGAAGATGGAAAGTTGATATAATAGAGCCACCTCTAAATATCCGAAGGGAGGCCATGCAGAAGATGGAAGCACACTCTATTCTACTTTGGTCTGAACTCACCTAGAATGTTGTGTCCAGTTCTGGGCATTACGATTCAAAAAGGATGTTGAGAAGCTGGAGGGTGCCCAGAAGTGGGTCCTATGAGGAGCATCTGGTTATGTTTAGCCTGGAAAAGAGAAGATTAAGAGTTGATATGAGAGCTCTGTTTAAATGTTTGAAGAGATGTCATGTAGAGGATGAAGCAAGTTTGTCTTCTGCTGCTCCAGAGACTAGGACATAGGGCAATGGGTTCAAGTTACAGAAAAAGAGATTCCACTTAAACATCATGATGAACTTCGTGACAGTAAGATCAGTTGGGCCTTGGGAGATGCTGCCTCAAAGTGTGGTGGAATCTTCTTCTTTGGAGGTTTTTAAGCAAAGGCTGGATGTCCATCTATCCCAGGGAATGCTTGGACTGTGTATTCCTGCATGGCAGAAGGGGATTGGACTGGAAGACCCTTGAGGGTCCCTTCCAACTCTAGGATTCTCTGATCCCAAACTCGTCAAACTAGACTTATGGTGACCCTCTACAGCAAACCTATCACTGGGTTTTCTTGGCAGGATTTGTTCAGAGGGAGTTTACCTCGGCCTTCCTCTGAGGTTGAGATAGTGGGGTCTCCAGAGTCATAGTTGAACGACTCAAGGCACTACACCCCCCTGTCTCTCCCCTCTACATCTTTAAATATTGGTTTCCCTGGACCCTGGGGGAGGTTATAGGGTTTGTAGGGGGGAAACCCCTTGATGCCCTAGAAAGATCTCAGAAGGGCACCATGCCCATTTAGTTTCAGGTGGTGTTCCCCTCCCGCCCACATGCCCCACTATAGCATCCGCCTACAGACAGGAAATCCTTTCTGCTCTCTGCGTTGATCTCATCTCGAAGAGGGAAATCTCATCTTCATGGAAAATTGAAAGAAAGCAAAAGGACACCCAGAAATCACACATTGCAAAGGGGAACCCCACTCCATCACGCAAGGCCAAGACAGCCATTCCTTAAGTTCTGTGCAGAAACACAAATGAATCAGAAGAAGATGAAGTCTGCATCGACATCTACACCTGTAGTGGTTTGAGTGTTGGACTACGGAGTTTATCACACAGGAGGAATTTCTCTCAATTTCGAATGGAGCTAATTCAAATTCACGTAAATTCGCTAGCTTAGCGAATTTACATAAATTCTAATTGTGTTCAGAATGCATTCAGAATGACTTCCCATTGCCCGAAATTGCATGAGATACTCTAATACACAATTACGTGAAACCCCATGGTTGCATTTGGAATGACTTCCCATTGCCTGAAATTGCGTGAGATACACTCATACGCAATAACGTGAAACCCCATGATAGCGTTCAGATTGCCATTGCATTATACCCCCAAATTCCGTGGTATGATAAACTCCTGTGATTCTGGAGACCAGGGTTCGAATCCTGGCTCAGCATGTAAACCCACTTGGAAAAAGTCACACTGCCTCATACTCAGAGGATAACAATGGCCAACCCCCTCTGAAGAAAGCGCCATGATAGGGTTGCCATTAAGTCGGAAACTAATTGAAGGCACACAACAACAAAACTCCTTTAACTGCCTTGGCTCAATGCAATGGAATTCTGGGATTTGTAGTTTATTGTGGAATCAGAGCTCTTGGACTTAATATCTCTCAAGATTACAAATCCCAGGATTCCATACAATGGAGCCAAGACAGTGAAAGTGGTGTCTAACTGCATCATTTCTGCAGTGTCAATGCAACCTGGGTCTTATTTTAGCATGAGCTTTCATGATTGCAAACCCACTTCTTCAGATACAGTTCAAGACTTGGGTTATAAGGCTTATTTATACAGAAATGTGATGCTGAAGGATAGTTCTGTGGATATGATGGACTCGTTGTTGTTGCTATTGTGTGTCTTCAAGTCATTTCCAACAGGGTTTGAATCCCTGCTTGGCCATGAAACCCATTGGGAGACCTTGGGCCAGTCACATTCTCTCAGCCTCAGAGGAAGGCCATGGCAAACGTCCTCTGAACAAACCTTGCCAAGAAAACCCCATGATAGGTCCGCCTTAGGGCCACCATAATGGTTTGAGCGTTGGACTAGGACTCCGGAGACAAGGGTTCGAATCCCTGCTCAGGCATGGAAACCCACTGGGTGACCTTGGGCAAGTCACACTCTCTCAGCCCTCAAGAGAAGTTAATGGCAAACCTCCTCTGAAGAAACCTGCCAAGAAAAACCCATGATAGGTTCACTTTAGGGGTTGCCGTAGGTTGGAAATGACTTGAAGGCACACAGCAACAACAACAACTCTCTCCGTGTATATATATATTTGTTGTTGTTGTGTTGCATAATAAAGTGGGAGGCAGGTGGAAAGGGGATGACAGGTGGATAGATTTGGTAAAGAAAGCCCTGAGTTTGCAAAACCTGAAAAGAAAAGGAAAGGAAGGCAACAGGCCTTCCATCCCAACTTGAGGTAAACAGAGTGGAAGATGGAATAATGGCTGCCATTTTGTTTTTGTTTTTCCCTCAGGTGACAACAAAATGGCTCCAGTCCAGCCTTGCTCCTCTCTCTGGGCTCCCTTTGCAAAGTGAGGGGGAACAGAAAGATGGAATATAATAAACAGAAAAAGAGACCATCTGTGTCCAGAGAAAGGGAGAAGTCAGAGCTGAGGTATTTCAGCCACAGAAGTTTTGGCACACTTGCTTAACATGGCTGGAGGATGACTAAAGTTTTATCCCTCAGGGCTGCTCGGAAGAGGCGTGCAAAACCTCCGGGCCAGGAGGAAAGGGCACAGATATTATACCCACCAACTGATCAATAACGCAGCCCTGCGAAACTGAGGGTTAGAAAAAACTATATATATAAGTATACACACACACACAAACACACAAACCAGGCTGAGAAAAAGATTAGAAGTGGAACAAAATCTGAGGTAATTCTTTGGGAGCTGGAATGCCAAATTCTTGTAAAACTAGCCTACATATATACATGTGTGTGTATACACACACACACACACACACCGACACATGTATATATGTATGTGTGGTGGTTTTATAGGAATTTGGCATTCCAGTTCCAAAAAAATTACCTCAGGTTTGCTCCATCCTACATTTCCGCTCTACAATACACCCTACATCTATGTATGTATGCTGCCTTTTTCGTATTTTTGGTGTTTCAGCTCCCAAAAAATTACCTCAGATTTGCTCCATCCTACATAAAACCACACACGCACATATATATGTATATATGTGTGTGTGTGTGTGTGTGTGTGTGCTGGCTTTATAGGAATTTGGTGTTTCAGCTCCCAAAAAATTACCTCAGATTTCCTCCATCTATATATCCATCCTACATAAAACCATATATTTATGTATGTATGTTGGCTTTATAGGAATTTGGCGTTCCAGTTCCCAAAAAATTACCTCAGGTTTGCTCCATCCTACATAAAACCATATGTGTCTATGTGTGTGTTTGTATGCTGGTTTTATAGGAATTTGGTGTTCCAATTCCCAAAAAATTACCTCAGATTTCCTCCATCCTACATAAAACCATACATGTATGTATGTACTGTATATATGTAGGTTTTATAGGAATTTGGCATTCTATCTCCCAAAAAATTACCTCAGATTTGCTCCATCTACATATCCATCCTACATAAAACTATGTAGGTATGTATGTATGTATGTGTGCTGGCTTTATAGGAATTTGGTGTTCCAGCTCCCAAAAATTACCTCAGGTTTGCTCCATCCTACATTTCCATCCTACATAAAACTATGTGTGTCTATGTGTGCGTTTGTATGCTGGTTTTATAGGAATTTGGTGTTCCAACTCCCAAAAAATTACCTCAGATTTGCTCCATCCTACAGAAAACCATTTATGTCTGTATGTATGTATGTATGTATATATATATATATGATGGTTTTATAAGAATTTGGCATTTTATCTCCCAAAAAATTACTTCAGATTTGCTCCATCCTACAGAAAACCATTCATGTATGTATGTAATGTGTATATATATATATATATATATATATATGATGGTTTTATAAGAATTTGGCATTCTATCTCCCAAAAAATTACTTCAGATTTGCTCAATCCTACATAAAACCATACATATAGGTATATATATATATATATATATATATATATGCATATATGCTGGTTTTATAGGAATTTGGTGTTCTATCTCCCAAAAAATTACCTCAGATTTGCATGTATGTATGTTGGCTTTATAGGAATTCGGCGTTCCAGCTCCCAAAAAATTACCTCAGGTTTCCTCCATCCTACATTTCCATTCTACATAAAACCATATGTGTCTATGTGTTTGTTTGTATGCTGGTTTTATAGGAACTTGGTGTTCCAGCTCCCAAAAAATTACCTCAGATTTGCTCCATTCTACATAAAACCATACATATAGGTATGTATATATGAATATATGCTGGTTTTATAGGAATTTGGCATTCTATCTCCCAAAAAATTACCTCAGATTTGCCCCATCCTACATATCCATCCTACATAAAACCATGTATGTATGTATGTATGTATGTATGTTGGCTTTATAGGAATTTGGCATTCCAGCTCCCCCCAAAATACTTCATATTTCCTCCATCCTGCATGGAGCTCCATAGTCCTTTTTTCTAACCTTGGTTTGACATTTCTGTGTCCTCATATGGGACTTGAATGAAATTTTATTTATTTATTTGTCTGTTTATTTATTTGATTTATATCCTGCCTTTCCCCTAAAATGGGAATCAAGGCAGGTCTAAAAGGAATTAAAAGATGTTGCAAAGTGTAAGAAAGGGGTTTAAAATCCTCTTACAGAGCGTCTACACTGTAGAAATAATGCAGTTTGGCACTGCTTTTAAGTGCAGCAGCTCCATCCTATTGAAAAATAATGTGTCTACACTGCAAAAATATGAAGTCTTGACACCACTTTAAAGGCTGCGGCTGCATCCTATGGAATCCTGGGATTTGTAATTTCACAAGGTTCTGTCAAAAAGCGCTGGTGCCTTGCAAAACTACAAATCCCAGGATTCCATAGGCAATTAAAGTGGTGTCAAAACGGCATTATTTCTACAATGTAGAGGCACCCCGAAGTTCAAAGCAGGAAAAGCAGTTTGCACTCCATTAATTCTGCAAGAAGGACAGGAAAGGAGGAGGCAGAATGTTGTTGTTGTTGTTATATTTTCTTATATTCTGCCTTTCTCCCAATATAGGGACTCAAGGCAGCGAATGTTACTTTTCTCCGGAGGTCCAGGCAAAAGCAATCTGTGGCATCCTCTCCTCGCTTTTCTCTCCTTCCTCATTAACTTCTGCCATCTTGGCCAGACTGTGAAATTGCATGGCCAGATGTGTCCCAGTTTTCATCTATAAAATGTTGGCGAGAGTGAAGTTGTGCAACTTGTGTTTGGTTCTCGACTTGTTGGATGCAGCTGTTAGAAGGAAGGAATCGTAGGGTTGGAAGGGGTAAAACAAGGCATCTAGAACAACTTCCTGGCAATGACAGGAATTTGAACCCAAGGCATGCCAACTGCTATTTACAGAACCCCAATGTAGGAAAGATTATCATCTAGGAAAATCAGAGGCACTTGATTTATGGCAGCTAATACAAATCCTTCCTAAGAGGAGCAGTCTACCTGAGCCATGTGATTCATTGCAAAATCCTTCTAAGAAGGAACAGTCTATTTGAGGCATATGGTTTATTCCAACCAATGTAAATCTTTCTTAACAGGAGCAGCCTATCTAAGCTGTATATATATGGAGGTCCAGAAACTAAAAACCCAGGTCTCATCCCAATGAGAGTTTCTTTGTTGGGATGTAGAAGGTTTCCTAACATGGGAAAGCAGACACAGAACAAGATGGCAACCTTATTCGAGCAGAAAGCATCACAAGGGCAATAAAAATTCATCTTCTGGCCAGGGATGGCAAAAGACAGTTGTGCAAAAGAGGAAAAATTCAGGAGGTCTTGCTTTTCAAGGAAAGATGAGCAACACCTGCTGAAATTCCTTCTTCTGACCATTAAAGGGACAGGAGTCCTGTCTTTATTTCAATTGGTAACTCTCTTGGGCCCTGCCTTTAAGAAAAAAAACACACACAAACACACAAAGACAAGAAGCAAGGCTGCTGAGTAAAACAAAGAAAACTCTCTCCAAAATTTGCCAAACTTAGACCAGAACCGTGGCACCTAAAATTTAGGTGAAACCTCTTTTCTTCTAGCATTGGTTTGTGTCAAAGGGTGCAACTGCACTGTAGAAATAATGCAGTTCCACACCACTTTAACTGTCTTGGCTCCATCCAACAGAATCCTGGGATTTCTAGTTTGGTGAGATGCGAGTGTTCTTTGGCAGAGAAGTGTAAAGATTAGGTAAAACTTCAAATCCCAGGATTCCATAGGGTGGAGTTACCGCCTTTAAAGTGGTGTCAAACTGTATTATTTCTATAGTTTTTTGTAGGGCTTTCGGGCTATGTGGCCATGTTCTAGAAGAGTTTCTTTCTGACGTTTCGCCAGCATCTGTGGCTGGCATCTTCAGATAAATTATTTCTGTATTATTTCTACAGTGTAGATGCACTCGTGCTCTCCGGAACAACCGAAAACAAGCTCACTCCATCTTCTACATGACGTCCCTTCAGATATCAAGAGATGGTTCTCATATCACCACTCCATCTTCTCTATTTCAGGTAAAAAGATATCCAGACCCATCAACAGCTCCTCCTAAGGCTTAGTTCCCAACTTTGGACCATCATGAACCCCCAAGAAAATTATTTCGAAGCAGTAGAGGTATGTAAGAAATTTGCACACAGTTGCCTGTTGATTTATGGTGCCCCCCTGAATTTCCAAGTAATCCTCAGAGGTAGTTTTGCTAGTTCCTTCCTCTGAAATATCACCTATAGCCCCTGGCATTCATTGGCAGTCTCCTATCCAAGTTCTAACCAGGGCAGACCCTGCTTAGCTTCCAAGGTTAGACAATATCTGGTGCCTGTGGGATATTTCGGCCCTGCCTGAGAAATAGGGGAATGCCAGCACTGGGTTGTTGAAGAAAATTCTTGCAAAATGACTCCAAATCTAATTGCATCCTATGGCTTCAAGAGGACTTGTCATGGGCGTGAAAGAAAGCATTTTAAACATTTTGCAGACACTCATCACTGTGGTCACTGAGATCCTCGGATTAGGGCAGGATATATTTTAAAAAGATGACAGACAGACAGACAGACAACGTATCTAACAAGACTAGCGGTTCTCAACCTGTGGGCCACGACTCCTTTTGGGGGTTCAAATGACCCTTTCACAGGGGTCACCTAAGCCCATTGGAAAACACAGATTTATGAAGTAGCTGTAAAAATAATTTTATGGTTGGGGGTCACCACAAGATGAGGGACTGTATTAAAGGGTCACAGCATTAGGAAGGTTGAGAACCACGGATCTAGACAGACATATAGACTGACTATCTATCTAGTCTATGTATCTTTCAGTCTATCTGCATACATATCTATGTGTCTATCTATTTATCTGTCTATGTATTAGTCTGGGCATGTGTCTGTCTCTCTGTGTATGTATCTGACTATCTTTCCATCTATCTCTATTATTCTATCTACCCATATACCTGTCAATTTATCTATCTGTCTATCCATCTGTATCTCCTGCTGAAGGAACCTGATGACTTTCATTCCTTGCATCCTACAGAAACAGCTTTTCCATTCCTCCTTTTATAAATAACAAAACTTTTATTTTTATTCCGCTTTTCTCTGATAAAACAATCAAAGCAACTACAATCAAAGTGGCTTAGACTCAATAGGATCTGGTCTGTCTAGAACAGCGATTCTCAACCTTTTACAGGGGTCGCTTAAGACCATCGAAAAACACATACTTCTGATGGTCTTAGGAACCATCGGTTGGGGGTCACCACAATATGAGGAACTGTATTAAAGGGTTGCGGCATTAGGAGGGTTGAGAACCCCTGTGTAGCTCTGGATGAGTATCTGCTTTGACTTTCCTCCTGTCCAGTGATTCTGCTAAGTCTTTGGACTCTTTCATACAAGGCTAAATTGGAAGTATAATTTAAGGTCAATTCGAATGCAATCATGGGTTTTACGTTATTGCGAATTAACTCTTCGCATGCAAATTCAGGCAAGAGGGAAGCCAATTCGAATGCAATCATGGGTTTTACGTTATTGCGAATTAAAGCTTCGCATGCAAATTCGGGCAGGAGGGGGTTATTTTCGGGTAATGGGAAGTAATTCCGAACGGAGCAGGGGTTCATGTAAATTCGCTAAACAAGCGAATTTACATGAATCCGCATTGGCTCCGTTCGGAGTTGGGAGAAATTCCTCCCCGTTTGAAAGAGTCCTTTGATTCAGGTACAGTTACGGCAAGTGGGATGAAAAAAGGAGCAGCACACAGCCTGAAGTGAAGTTTGAACTCCATTTGCAGCAATGGAGATAAGATGAGGACAAGGAGAGGGAGAGAAATCGGGGCATTTTAAAAGCAGCTGGAAAAGTGGGATGGCAGAGGATTAAAAGGGATTGTCCCCCCTGCTCTCAGGACAGTTGGAGGGTATCTGATTCAAATCCAAGTCTCCCAACTTTGCCAAACTCTGGTGCAAGTTGGGAAGTGACTCCGGCATGTTTTCTTTCTCTCTCTCTCTCAGCAATCTATAGAAAAGAGTCTTTCTCAGTTGCCCTGAAATAAAACTGTAGTTTGCAAAGAATACAATTCTGATGTATTAATTGAACTTGCTTCTAGAGAAAGTAGGCAGGAGGTGGGTTGCAATTGCAAACTACAGCTTTAACAAACTCAGACCTTGCCTCTCCCCTCCCCCTATTTTTCTCCAAAGTGATCCTACACTTCCCCCTCCCATTTTTCTCTCTTTCCCTCCCTCTCTCTCTTTCATTCTTTCTTTCTCTCCACCACTGGTCTATGAATCAGCCCCAGAAAAGCCAGACAGATTGGCTTTTCGTTTGCCACAGAGACTTGCTGAGGAAAGGCAGAGGGGAGGGCAGAAGAGTAAACTACTAAATTAAAGTTTTGGAAGTCTCTGCAGAAGCTACTCTGAGAGCAAAGAAACCAGAAATGTTTTTATCTCCGAGGGTTCATTGTTGGCAGACAGATTGCATAACCATTCAACGGCTCTGATATGACATTTCCCAATTAATCCTCTGTCATCCCACTTTCCCAGCTGCTTTTAAAAGGTTCTACAGTGGTCCCTCCACGTTGCAGGGGTTAGGGGTGAAGGACCCCCAAGAATGTGGAAAAAACGCAAATAAATTTTAAAAACCACTATTCTTTTTACAACTGTTCTTTTTATCGTTTACCTCTAGGAATCTCCAGGTCCTCCAGCGCAACTCTATGGTCAACTTCTGCTGGAAGTTGACCATATAATTGTGCTGGAGGACCTACAAATGCCTAGAGAAGTGGTTTCTGTAGGAATTTCTAGGTTCACCACCTGAACTCTATGGTCAATGTGTGGCAGAGTTGCACTGGAGGACCTAGACATTCCTAGAGAGAACATATTAATCAAAATGGGAAATAATCAAATCCACAAAAGTCAAAGCCACAAATGTGGAGGGCCAGCCATAGTTTCTCTCTCTTCTCCTACCTTGGCCCTCAGCTTACTTCCATTGCTGCAAAGTGAGCTTGAAGTGCAAAAGTAGACTGCATTCTATTAACTTAGTGGAGAAGATAATAGTGGATGAATCTTGTCCTTCCCAGTTGGCTCAGGCAAAAGCAAACTGCTGCACCTCTCTACCTTGTGTGTCTTTCTTCAAAAATACCTTTTTTACCATCTTGACCAAATTCTGATGTTGCTTAACCTGACATGTCCCGGTCTTCATCTGCGAAATGTTGGAAAATGATGATGTTGTGTGCCTTCACGTCATTTCTGACTTTGGGTGGCTCTATCATGGGGTTTTCTTGGTAAGATTTGTTCGGGGGAAGTTTGCTATTGCCTTCCCTGACACTGAGAGAGTGTGACTTGCCCAAAGTCACCCAATGGGTTTCATGGCCAAGTGGGGAATTGGACCCTCATCTCCAGAAACCATGACACCATGCTGTCTCTACTGGAAGATATGAAATCATTATTAATTTTTAACAATTGCAGGTACATCCCACCCACCCTGAAACAAGAGAAACACAGAATGTATTGCATTAAAGTAAAAACAACATCTATCAACTGCTTTATAGTTGATAGATTTTGATTTTAATGTAATATATTCTGTGTTTCTGTTGTTTGGGGGAAAACAATCTGAGTAGCACTGAAAGCATGGTCAAAGTAAAGAATAAGATGCTATCAAATGCCACAATAAAAATGCAATTAATGCAGCAAGCAAAGGAGGAAAGGTAAGTTTGATTTTATTAGGTGCCTATAAGGGGTGGCTCTCCATTGCAGGAATAACGCAGTTTGACACCACATTAACTGCCATGGCTCCATTCTACAGAAACATGGGATCTGTAGTTTGGTGATGCTCCCACACTCTTTGGCAGGGAAAGATACTATTGTGCAAAACTGCAAATTCCTGGATTCCATAGGATGGAGCAACAGAACTTAAAGTGCTGTCAAAGTGCCTTATTTCTACAATGCAGATGTGCCCGAGGTTTTCTGTCATATCCACCACTCCTCTCCACTTCTATAGAAGCAAAATCTGTGGAAATACATTAGAAGATACAAGAGCGCACTCCTAATGTACTCAAATCAAACTGCAAAACCACATATACAGAAGAGTAGCTTTGTGGAAGGAGCAAAACAAATTTTGTCCCTAAAATGAAAATTTCCCCCAGTCCTGAAATTTCTAGCATTGTTGGGAAGGAAACACTGAAAATTGTTCACAGTCCTCTTTGCAATTTTCACTTTCCCTTGGTCACTTTGCTTGCCTCTTTACTCTCTCTTTATCAATTTTAAGTTTTAAGTCACTCCAATGCTAGAAATTTGGGCACTGAAGGATTTTTTAGTATTATGATTATTATTATTTAGAGAGGCAGAGGTCTTCTTTAGGGAGCAGTGCATTCAATGTGCCCCTTGTAGCTCCATACTCTCCAACATTTCCAGAGGAAAACCGGGGCACATGTGAGCAAGCAATGTCCCAATGTGACAGAGACAGCCTCGATTAATCCTCTCCCTTCCCACTTTTTCAGCTCCTTTTAAAATGTCCTGTTTTCTCTCTCTGTCTCCCGCTTTCCCCTTCTCTCCTCAACTTGCTTTAATTCCTTCCAACTTGAGTTCAAAGCGCAAAAGTAGTTTGCAATCAACTGACTCAGGAGGGAAGAGAGCTAGTGCGATGCAGCGGTTTCACCACTAAACTATGAAGCTGGAGGTGAGGGTTCGAATCATGGCTCAGCCGTGAAAACTTGTCCTTGGACAAGTCACGCTCTCCCGACAAAACTTATCAAGAAAACCCTGTGATGGGTTTGCCGTAAGTCGGAAATGACCTGAAGGCATGCAACAACGATTAAATTGAAAAAGCAAATTTTCCAGACTCTTGCACAAATTTCACAAAACTTTCTCCCCAGTTTTGATCGCCGACAGATAATTGGGAACTTGTTCCGACAGCTAAATTATCTCGATTTCAGGCTCGTTTGGGTCGTTAGGTTATTTATTTAACCCCACTCGGTGGGTTCGCTTGCACGTTGTGTGCCTGTAAGCCGTTTCTGACTTATGGAGACTCTATCATAGGGTTTTGTTGGCAGGAGTTGTTCAGTGGAGGTTCGCCATTGCCTTCCCCTGAGGCTGAGACAGTGTGACATGACCAAGTGGGTTTCCGTGACCGAGCCGGGATTCGAACCCGGGTCTCCGGTGCCATAGTCCAACGCTCGGCTCCCCTACCCATTCATATTTGCCAACAAGCAAAAGTGCTAAACACACGCATACAAAGAGAGAATACAATATCTTGGACAAATCCGGTGCAGGAGGGAGCTGTCAAACGAAGGAGTGCAGCAGCTGCCTGCAAGGCCTCCCCCTTTGCTCAGAACTGGGCTTTGCAGGGTTAGGCAGTCAGTGGGCTGGGAAGGGGGGCCCAAAGGAGAGAACCGTCTCTGATTGGCCAAGCCTTCTGCTACTCAGGGCCACCGTGGCCCCCGATTGGACGCTGCCCCAGGCCTTATCATTCCATCTCTCCGGTGCTCCCATTTCGTCACGCCGCTTTCTCTCTTGCTCACTCCGACTTTTTTTGACTGTGTCCCTCCGCCTGGGGAAAAAAAAATAGTTCCCATGATCCCTCCAAGCTTCGGAGTGGCTCCTCCCAGGCTCCGCCCACTCATCACAGGCCACGCCCACAGGACTTAAAATAAATATCTAGCTACACATTCGATAGACAGACAGACAGATAATTTTAAAGGAGAGGCTCGGAGCAATGCTGGGAAAATATAGTTTCCAAAAAACCAATTATTTCACTTCGGGGTTTTTTTGACGGGGTATTATATTTTGGCAGATAAAACGGTGTCTATTGTGAGAGAAGAAACTCAATTCAACATTGGAAATATATATATATAAAGCAAAATTTGGCATAAGTGAGACTCAACCTACACACAATCCGCCCTCCATTTACTGCTTTGGCTTTCGCAGACTTGATTCTTTCCCGTTTTGATTAATACTTTCTCTCTAGGAATCTCTAGGTCTTCCAGCCCAACTCTGCCCGGAAGTTGACCATAGAGTTGTACCGGAGAACCTAGAAGTTCCTAAAGAAAACCCTCCTCTAGCCATTTGTAGGTCCTCCAGCATGACTCTATGATCAGATGCTGGCCATAGAGTTGCGCTGGGGGACCTGGAGATTCCTAGAGAGGCGTTCTCTTCATTAAAACAAAGTGGGTTTTTTTTTAATTTACAGTTTTCCCCATATTAATGGGGAGCATTCACCCCGAACCCCAGCGAACGTGGAAGGGCCGTTATTTGTATGTGTGTGTATGTACCATATAGACTCGACTATAAGTCGACCCCATGTATAAGTCGAGGGCAAGTTTTGGAGGCAAAATTTTGGATTTGGATATGGCCCTTGGATAAGCCGAGCACCACTTTCATTGCCTTGGCTCAAGGCTATGGGATTCTGGGAGTTGGAGTTTGTTGTGGGCCCAGAGCGGAGCGGAGCTCCGCTCTGGGCCCCACAACATACTCCAACTCCCAAAATCCCATAGCCTTGAGCCAAGGCAATGAAAGCGGTGCCAAACCAGGTTATCCCTCCAGTGTGGACACGGCCAAAGTATACTATTTCCATTGACCTGTGGATAAGTCGACCTAGCTTTTTGGGGTCAATTTTTGGACTAAAATTTCTAGACTTATACATGAGTATATACAGTATATCGGTTGAGTCTTGCTTATGCAAAATTTCAAAATCTTAAATATTCCACAATACCAAATTGTCCACATGGATAACTATAGAGTGACTCCTTTGCTTCCCGATGGTCCCGTCTTTACAAACTTTGTTTCATGCAGAAAACTCTAATCTCTAGAAAACTCTAATTTTGAAATCAGGTATCTTGGCTGCGAGACAACCGAGTCCAGCCACAAAATTCATTGATGCTTCCTGCGGGCCTTAGACGCACAATTACGAAGGTAATTTTTACACACAAAACTTTAAAATCTTGTGTGTAAAAATTACCTTCGTAATTGTGCGCGTAAGGCCCGCAGGAAGCATTGATGAATTTTATGGTTGGACTCGGTTGTCTCGCCGCCAAGATATCTGATTTCAAAACCCAAAAATAAACCCAAATCCCAAACACTTCTGGTCCCAGGAATTTTGGAGAAGGGAGACTCAGCCGGTAGATGAGATTTAAGTATGTTTTCCGGAGATGCTGAAGGAAATTGTAGGCCAACAATGACTACAGGTACAATTTTTCACACCGTTGATGCTGCAGCACATACTTCACTCTCCTCCTCTTTTCTGCGAATAAACAGAGCTTGGAAAAGTAACTTCTTTAGACTCCAGCTCCCAGCTGCCCCAGACCACCTTGGCCAGGGCTGGCTCAGGGATTTTGGGACTTTCAGTCAAAAACGGTAACTTTTCCAACTCGGAACTGGCTCAGAAATTTTGTTGATTTGCCTTGGCCTCATCGCAGAATTGCAACATCTTGTCTTCCAAATTTCAACGTAAGGCGCCACCTTAAATGCTGTGGCTATGGATTCCTGGGATTTGTAGTTCCACAAGGTTTTTAGCTTTCTCTGCCAAAGCATGCTGGTGCCTCACCGAACTACAAATCCCTAGGTTTCTGTACTTAGGGAACCATGGAAGTTAAAGTGGTGTTAAACTGTTTGTTTACAGTGTAGAGGCGCCCCGGTTCTCCTCCATCGACACAATGATAACACAATGGTTTCCCCTTTAAAGGCCATACAGGGAGAGAGGGGTACTTGGTGCTCTCAGCCAGTGAGCTCTAGTGCCTCCCCAAACTACAAATCCCATGATTCTTTAAGATGCAGCCATCTTACTGGGATTGTAGTGGTGCAAAAGTCCAACACCTCACACCACAAGGACTCCCATCCTTTGCTTGGAGGGGGGGGGGCTACCTTTGAAAAACAGGGGGCCACAACTTTGTGTGTCTGTTGTGTGAAGATCCTCTGAATAGTTGCGGTGGTCAAACTGTCCATCTTTGAACCAAAGGGAACATCTAGAAACAGAGAGAGCAGGAGGGCAGTGGATTAACATGGACTTTGAATGAAGATCCCCCACGACAACCACACTTTCCACACCCCTGGGGCCCTCCAGAGGTTGCTGGACTGCAACACCCAGCAGCCTCCCTCGCTAGCCCACCCAAGTCAGGATTCTGGGCATTGGGTTCTAGTCCTCAGGGAGACACAGAGGCTGAAAGAATCCAGAAATGCAGAAACAACTCATCTTTGATACCACTTTCGCTGCCTTGGCTCAGTGCAATGGAATTCTGGGAATTGCAATCTGTTGTGGCGCCAGAGCTTGAGGCTTAACTCTTTTTCTGGCTGAAGGCTATGGAATTCTGGGAGTTGGAGTATGTTGTGGGGCCCAGTCCTGGCTCAAGGTTATTATGGAATTCTGGGAGTTTGAGTTTGTTGTGGGGCCCAGTCCTGGTTCAAGGCTATGGAATTCTGGGAGTTGGAGTATGTTGTGGGGTCCAGTCCTGGCTCAAAGTTATGGAATTCTGAGAGCTTGAGTTTATTGTGGGGCCTAGTCCTGGTTCAAGGCTATGGAATTCTGGGAGCTGGAGTATGTTGTGGGGTTTGTTGTTATGTTGTCTGACTCACTTGCTATGGAATTCTGGGAGTTGGAGTATGTTGTGGGGTCCAGAGCGGAGCCCCACAACAAACTCCAACTCCCAGAATTCCATAGCCCTGAGCCAGAAAAGGAGTTAAAGCGCTGCCAAACCGGATTATCCCTCCAGTGTGGATGCAGCCTTTTGTGTGTCTGTGTTGTTGGCAGAGAAAGGCTCGAAAACCTGGAAACCCCCCCCCCCTCCATTGGAGGCCATCCTTCCTATTTGTGGGCTATTTCCAAACCTCTCCTATTCCTCCATTCTCTCTCTCTCTCTCTCTTTGCACAATTTTTCTTTCTTTTTTGGGGTGTGTGTGTGTGTGTGTGTGTGTGGAGTTGTGTGTGGAGCTGGCCTTAGCAGCAATGGCTGCGGAAGGATACTACCTCGGAGGAGGAGGAGGGAGGCGAGGCCTTGCGTGGATGTGAGAAAGCAAAAGAAGAGAGGAGAAGAAGGAGGAGGAGGAGGAGGAGAAAAAGAAGAAGAAGAAGAAGAAGGGGGCGCCCAGTAGCAGCAGCAGCAGCAGCCGACTCCCCCAACGAGCCAGCCAAGGGGGCAGCAGAGAGAGAGGAAAAGAAGAGAAAGAGAGAAGGAGAAAGAAAGAGAAGGAACCAGAGCTGGAAGAAGAAGAAGCCACCATGAGCCAGGCCCAGAAAGCCAGGCCCGCACCTCTCTAGAGAAGAAGAGAAGGAAAGAAGAAGAAGAAGAAGAGAGAAAGAAAGAATTCAAGACAGATCTATTTCCCCTTCCTTCCTTCCTTCCCTCCCTTCCTTCCTCCTCCTCCTCCGTCCTTTTCCCTCTTCCTGGGCTTCTGTTTCCTCCTCCTCCTCCTTTTCTCTCTCCTTCCTTCCTTCCTTCCTTCCTTCCTTCCTTTCCCCTGAATCCTGGAGGCTCCCCGGGAGCGGATGGAACGTTGAGGAAGAAGAGGCCACTTCAAAGGCATCGAACGTTCCCGGGACTCTCTCTCTCTCTCTCTCTCTCTCTCTCTCTCTCTCTCTCTCTTTGGGCACAAACACAAACAACGAAACGAAAGCAGCCAACCTCCTCGCGGGGGCTCCGCGTTCCTCTTCCTTCGCTTCGCTTCGCTTGCCTCCCTTCCTTCGTTACTTTGCAGCCACCGTTTCCGTTCCTTCCCCGATTGTTGTTATTAGTTACTCTTTCCTCCAACATTGTTTCCCCCAACCGAGGCTCCCTGGGAGTCCCTCCTCTCCTGCCCATCCTCCGGAGAGAAGAAGAAGAAGAAGAACAAAAGGATTGAGCCGGAGGGCCCCCCCCCGGCAGCACCCCCCCCGGGCTGGATGTGACCCCCCTCTCGGCCTCCACGATTAGCAGCACCAGGTGAGGGGGGCTCTGGCCCAGGCTCCTTTGCAAACTCCTGCTTTTGGGCTTTGACTTTGGGGGGGGGGAGGCTCCTTCCACTTCAACTTGGGGGGGGGCTTCTCTTCTCTTTTCTCCCCACTTTATAAATGGGGTTCATTTCGTTTTTCCTCCAGTTTCACCACCACTTCTCCCCCCCCCCTCAGTTTATACACTTATTTTAAATTTAGGTTTTATGATCACTTCTTCTTCCACCACCCCCCCCCCCCCCAGTTTATAAACTTATTTTAAATTTACCCTTCATTTTCAGGAGCTCTTCTTCTCCCCCCCCCTTTATCAGTTGGTTTCTTTTCATTAAGTTTTATGACCAACTTCTTCGCCCCCCTTCCTCCCCCCCCCCAATTTATAAATCGAACCATTTCAACCTTTCCTTCGGTTTACCACCATTTGTTTGCTCACCACCCCTCCCTTATATCTCCCCCCCTCAAAAAAAAAAAGTGGTATGGAAATTAATTCCTCTGGAAGTAAATAGAAGCAAGAATTGGGGGTGGGGCTGTACTAAAATCCAGGCCTCTAGAAGTTAATAGAAGCAAAAACTTGGGGTAGGGTGGGGGGTCTTATCTCTCCCCTTCCCCCCAAAAAAGTGGTATTAAAATCCATTCGTCTGGAAGATAATAGAAACAAGAACTTGGGGGGGGGATAATAAGGGGCACTGTTTTCTTTCCCACCCCTATTATTTGGGGTAGGGTTGAGAAGGGGGGCTTTTTGGGGGACTCTTTAAAACGGTTGGGAAGATCCTTTTGGGGGAGGCCACCCCCATTTTCTTCCCTTGATGCAGCTAAAAATCCCAGGACTCCCTCTGCTGTTTTTCCCTTCCCTGTAAAAAGGGGGGGGGGCAGGTTGAAACATTGAGTTATTATTTTAAAGGGCAGGGAGAGTTTAAATATCTTCCCCTTCTATAAAGTATGCAAACTTTTAAAAAGTTTCAGTGTGTAAAGAAAGAGACAGGGGACCGCTTAGAACAAAGTGTTGACTTTATTTTTAAAATATTTTTGGAGGCCCGAATTATCTTCATTTTGGCCTGGCCCCACTTTGGGAGACTTTTTTTGGGGGGGGGAGAGGGGGTTTGGATGGAGGAAGAGACTCCTTCCAAGCCAACCTATTGAAACCCCAGGGGCCTTAAATCAGGCTGATGACATTTTAAATTTTTGTTGTCTCCTTTGAAGAGGAGTAAGACAGGATCCAAACCTCCCCCCCCCCCCCAAAAAAGAAACCTTGCAGTGCTCCTCTTTGTCCCCACTGTCTGGCTAGAGCCCTTTCAGCAAAGGAAAGCTCCCAGCAGTTTGTTCTCTGTGGTTACATCATAATCCCCCATTTAAATCCCAGATCTGTGTTCTTCTTTCTTCTTCCTCCTCCCCCAATTTCTGGCCTCCCCCCCCCCATCACATCCACACCCGAAAGGTCAAGCAAAGATGACCAATGGGAATAGGTAGCTCCTATTGGGCTGGGTGACCTTGGGCAGGTCACACTCTCTCAGCCTCTCAGCAACGGCGAACCCCCCTCTGAGCAAATCTTGCCAAGAACAAACAAGGATAGTTTGCCATGAGTCGAAAGGACTTGAAGGCACACAACAGCATTAACATCGAGGGGGGTACCCCTATGCCCTATTAGATCCCCCCCCCCCCCCAAATAATCCTGGTTCCCAAACAGACCGAGATGGTGGTCCATAATCCATCATCTCTTCTCACTTTTCACTATTTCTCTTTCTCCTCCAGCTGGGATCCCAGTTCTCCTTTTCACTGCCTTCTTGTAATGGAGGGAAGTGTAACCTTTACATTGTACAAATATGTACACAATCCTCTTTAATATTTCTTAAACATGCCTAATTCTCCCCCTTCTAGTCCATCCTTCTTGGAGACATTTAAATACAGTAACATCAAATATCCACAAAACTTGGTGGGCTTTGGATGCTGTGCTACATTCATGCCTCTCCGAACAGTCCAGAGAGGTGCGATCTGTACATAATGTTTTAAAATATCAGCATCCAGATTTAAACCTTTACACATTCCTATTTCTTCCAAGATTCTTGTTTCTTTCGCTGCATCCACACTGGGGAAATAACCGGGTTTGGCACCGCTTTAATTGCCTTAGCTCAAGGCTCTGGAATTCTGGGAGTTGGAGTTTGTTGTGGGCCCAGAGCAGAGCGGAGCTCCGCTCTGGACCCCACAACAAACTCCAACTCCCAGAATTCCAGAGCCTTGAGCCAAGGCCATTAAAGCGGTGCCAAACCGGGTTATTTCCCCAGTGTGGATGCAGCCTTTCACTCTTCCTCCTCCTGCTTCATTTTGACACCACCTTGATGGCCTTGTGCTGAGAAGGCGATGTGCCAATTTAAAAATATTGTGAAAATTTCACTATTCGAACCAAAATATTTCAACATCCCTTCATTTCCCCCAACTATTCCTCTTTCTGCAGCCGCTTGGGTCCAGATTCCCTCCCTAAAGTCTTTATCTGGGATAAAGAGGTCCACACCAGAACTATTTTTAAACATCTCCATTGCAAGAATATTCTGTAAATATTGCTATTTCCATCTCATCCAGCTTTCCTTGTGTCTCTTAAGTGTATTTTTTTGCATGTGTGATGGCGGGGGGGAGAGATTTTGGGTTGACAAAAGTATGTGATATTTTGCACCGAAATGTGCCACTTTTGGTGTCGTTCCAAATTTTCCACCAAAGTCTTGGTTACAGAGGAAAAAATTGAGTTCTGCTTCTGTACAAGTTTCTGTTGACAGAGATTTGTTCTGGGCCTAGTTTTAAAAATGCAGAATAAAATGACAGGATATATACTATATCACCAGGTTGAATTATTCTGTTACTTGGTGGTTCTTTGGAGCTCAACTAAAGGGTTTGTTTGAGGACTCTGATGCGTTTTTCAAAGAAAGTCTTTGAAAAAGAAAAGAAAAAAACACTCAGAAAGTTTTTCTAAGCCTGGAATTGTATGTTTTGTAAAACAACAACAACAACTCTGGTTGCAGTGATAAATTTGCCTCTGGAGTTTTTCTAAACTGAATTCTTCTTCGTTCCAAAATTTGGGCGTTTTGGTTGCTTCCATTTGGATGCAGAGTCCTTGGGACATTTAATGCAACATCCTCACTTAAATAAAACAACCCCCACAAACTAAAGTATATTTTAATGCGTGCCTGTCCTATACACCAAAGATGCCGGGTTCTTGTGTATGTTTGTGTATGAGTTTGGTTTTATGTATTTCTTTTAAAGAATCTGAAAGCAGATTTGTAGAAACAACTCCCTGGATATTTATCAAGCATGACAATACTTACTGGTATTTATATTTGGGTTGCGTTTTAATACAATTTTTCAAATACAACCCCTCCCCCCCTAGTGAATCCTGTTCAAGGGTAGCTGAGTTGTCCAGGCAGGAAAATACAACACAGTCCAAAGCGGCAATACTTTTGTTAGGCCACAACTCCAGAGCAGGAAAGCTTGCGTGGATGGATGTTTATGCTTTGGCCCAGTAAGAGTATCATTACTTTGTGTAACTAAATGCAACAAAATCCCAAACCCACAAAGCAGCGATACTTTTTATTAAGTCAAACCAGAAGAGCTTGCTTGATGTCTTTTTAGGCTTTGGATTTGTGGCCCAACATGAACATGTGTGAGTAAATACAACACAATCTAAAGCCCACAAAGCAGTGATACTTTTACATGGTCAGGACTCCAACTCCAACAAAAAAACTTTGCACGATGCCATGCTTTGTGGAGGTAAAATACAACAAAACCCACAAAGTGGGAATGCTTTTATTACGCCACAACTCCAAAGTGGGGAAAAGCTTACATTAAAGTGTTGTTTTTTTTTAATGCTTTGGAGAGGAGGCCCAATAAAAGTTTTGCTCCTTTGTGGAGGTGCAGGTAACAAAACCCACAACCCAAAAGTGGTGATCTTCTTTTATTAGGTCAAAGCAGAAAAGCTTGCATCATGATATCTTTTTCTGCTCTGGAGCTGGGTCCCAATAAGGCCATCGTTGCTTTTGGGGGGATTTTTGTAGCATTTTCCCATTTTAATGTTCAGCCGTTTTTCTTCGCTGGGGCTGCCTAGACTCTGGTGTTTGCTTCCCTGGCAAATTAAAACAAATGCAAGGTTGGGAAGGGGAAGGGGAAGGGGCTGTGGTGGTGGTGGGGCAGCAACCCCCAAAGAAACCTGCCCCAACCCCAGACAACAGCTGCTGGCATCTGTAAGAGATGCCTTGTGTCTGTTCAGTGAAACCCAATTTCAGGGAAAGTGGGGGGAGGTAGGAAGGAAAGGCAGATATCTGAGAGTAGCCAGGTTTGTTTTTCCAAAGTGTGCCTCCAGCCTGGCCTTCTTCTGGGAAGCAGCTGCTAGGAACCTTTGTGTGCTGCTGCTGGGGAAACTTTTCTGGTGAGCTCCAGCACGAGGCAGCAGCAGCCAGGCCCAGGACTCCTTGGCTTTGTGTGCTCCTGGGATTTCTTCCTCTAGTCTTGCCTGGCCTGCCCCCTCGTTCTTTTTTGTGCCCCCCCCCCATCCCTTGATCTCTGTGTGTGTTTTAGCCTCAGACTAAATCCTTGCAAAGGCAAAGGGCCTCTGTCTTAGTAGTGGTGGGTCTGTCTGCATTTTTAAATATTTTTTGGAGGGGGGGATGGAGAAAAAAGGGGGAGAAGGGGAGGAGAGATGGGGGAAGGACCCTGCTGGTGGGCTGGGGAAGAGCCCAGGCCTGGTGGACCTCTTTGTCCTGAGATGGCCATCAAGTCTTCTCTTTCGCCTTCTTCTGGGTGCAAGGAATCCAGAAGGAAGTCAGGCTGGAGGCTGGTGGTTGCTTTCTGGAGGGGTTTTTTATTTGGATAGGGCCATTCAGGTTGGAAAGTCAGCCGCACCACTTTATATTTGTCTATGTGGCTTTGTATTTCGGTCTATATGTTTGTCAAATATGTGTCTACTCAGACTTCTGGCTGCTTCAAGTTCTTGTCTGTGTGGCTCGGAGGGGAGGGGGATTAAAGGAAGAAGTGGATGGAAAGAAGAGGGACCCTCTTTGGCTTGGAAGTTTGGAGTCCCCGCTTTGCTTTTCTGGCTCAGATTGCAGAAGGAGAGTCCACAAGGACGGAGCTGGGCCTTGTGCACGACTATGGTGCGCTCACAGGCGTGTGAACACTTGTGCACAGGGGTGTCTGCACCGCTCAGGATACATAAGCAGCTTTGATGCAGGAGCATGTTTGTGAGAGGGGTGGTTGTTGTTGTTGTTGGGTGCGTTCAAGTCCTTTCTGACTTAATGGCAACCTTAAGGCAACCCTATCATGGGGCTTTCTGGACGAGATTTGTTCAGAGGAGGTTTGCCATTGCCATCCTCTGAGGCTGAGAGAGTGTGACATGCCCAAGGTCACCCAGAGGGGTTTCAGCTTAAATCCCATTGGAGATATCTTTTCATGCACTGAACCACCTCCAGTGAAAAGCTGGAAAAGCCTAACGCTAATTGGAGATTGTTAGATAGATATTATGATGACTATTCCACATTTCTCCCAATATAGGGACTCAAGGCAGCTAGAAAGAGAATTTCGATAGGTAGATAGAGGATGTTTTGTTATTTTCATCCTCAGTGCCATTATTTTCCTAAAAAGAATCCATCATTCTTGCAAGGTTGGGGTTAAGTCTGACGATTGTAAAAATGGCTATTTTTCACCTGTTCCACTTACCCAGTTCATCTGGTTGTTGTAGTGCGATGGTATTTTTATAAGTTTTTCTTTATATGTCAATATATTTGTTGTTGTCCCTGTTGTTGTTGTGTGCCTTCAAGTCCTTTGTGACTTATGGCAACCTTAGTGCAATCTATCCTGGGGTTTTCTTGGCCAGATTTGTTTAGAGGAGGTGCCTTCCCTGAGGCTGAGAGAGTGTGACGTCTTGCCCAGGGTCACCCAGCTCCCATCAGTTCAAGACCTACGTACGTACCTGAAAGGTACCAGACCCTGAATGATCTTGATAGCTAAGCAGGCTCAGCCCTGGTTAGTACTTTGATGGGAGACGTCCAATGAATACCAAGTGCCCAAAGCCACATTTTAGAGGCGGGAACATGACAAAACCACCTCTGAGTTTTCCTTGTTTCAGAAAACCCTATGAAATTCATGGAGTGGCCATAAGTTTGCAGGCAGCTTCATGGCATATACACAAAAACACTAACAAACTCCTGGATTCATTCTTTTAAAAAGCATTCATTAAACAAAAAGTGTTACAACAGCTAAAGACACATTAAAACTGATACTTTACCAGGAGATTTTGTGCGGAAAGGGCCAGTGTGGTCATTTGGGTACTACAATTCCCAGAATTTCACAGCATTGACCCATGGCACTTAAACCGGTTTATTTCTCCATTGTGAACACAGCCTTCAAATGAGCTTTCCAACCTGTTTGGATGGCTGAAAGAGTTTAGTACCTTCCAGAAGGCATTTAAAACTCATAGCAAATTCACCAGTCCAAGGAGATCATCAACCCTGGTCTGATATCAACTCCTTGTTTGTTTGTTTGTTTTGTTTGTTTGCTTGCTTGCTGTTAAAGCAGCGGTGCCCAAAGTTTGTTCTTCCATTTATTTTGGACTCCAGCTCTTAGAAGCCCCAGCTGACTTGGCTAACGGTCTGGAATTCTGGGAGCAGAAGTCCAAAACTTCTGGAGGACCAAGGTTTGGGAACCACTGTGTTAGAGTCAGAAAATAGTAAAGCAACAAGCTCTGAGATGGTCAACTGTTTACAAACACATATGTACACACACACACACACACACACACACATATATATTGTAGGTATTATATATTATACAAAAATTATACGTACTGTATATATTAAAGGTATTAAGAAGTGATGGGCTAGGGACTGGATTAGCCCCCCAGGAGGCCTTGAAGGAGGGGCCATCATGGTGTAATGGCTTGAGCATTGGATTAGGACACTGGGAGGTCAGGGTTCGAATCCTGCCTCAGCTGCAGAAGCCCATTGGATGGCTTTGGGCAAGTCACACACTCCCAGCCTCAGAGGATGGCCATGACCACCTCCCTCTGAAGAAACTTGCCAAGAAAACCCCATGATAAATTCACCTTAGAGTCACCATAAGTTGGAAATGACTTTAAATGTCACAACAACAAGAAGACCTTGAAGGACTCACTTTTAACCCGTAAAACCACATTAAAAGTTACTGTCCAGCTTTTAAAAACGCATTGAAACCATGGTGCAGCAGGAAGATGCATCTTGTTTGAAACAAAACTTCCTGATAAGTAGAGGCCTCCCAGGGATTTAATTCTTGTTTCTCAGGACAATTTTTAAAAATAAATGAAGGAGGTGACCGTCTGGGAAGGGAGGTGTGCCACAAAACCAGACCCCCAGCTCAGTGTAAAATGTTGTATCCTGTTCACAACTGACTCCTTCCATTTGGGACTTTTATCATTATTTTTGCAAGAGAGAGAATTATAAATAGAACTATGTTTGACTATTTGGGTGAATATTATTTGGAGACCTTTAAACAGAGATTGGATGGCCATCTTTCGAGGGTTGCTTTAGTTGTATCTTCCTGCATGGCAGGGGTCAAACCTGATGGCCCAAATCTTGAGTTTCTGTGATTCTCTAGCAGAGGTGTAAAAGGATTCATTTCCAGGACCTCCAGTCCACCTTCCAAACTGGTTCCCCCAATTTTTCAGATTTTCAGATGGAGCAATAGGTGGTCGAGAAAGAGAGAGACACCCATCTCTCTTTTATGGAGAAGTTTCCATTGATTTCAGGTCTTCCCTGACTCTGTTGTCGGTCGTATTTTATTCCTTTATTTTCGCTAAGTCGGCAAATGGACTGGAGGAGGGATGAGGAGCGCAGGCATGTGTTGTCTGTGTGTTTCAAATCATTCACTTGTTGCTGACTGGCTGAATTTCTCCCTGAGCGGATTTAACATTCTGGGAAGGATTTGCAAATTATAAATGTACTTATTTATTTATTTTGCATGGCAGAGGGGGGTGGGGGTGATATCGCCAGGCGGCTTCATTCCTCCATTTAAAGGCCTTTCTCTCTCTCTCTCTCTCTCTCTCTCTCTCTTTTTCCCCTTTGATCCCCCACCCTCCCCATCCTCCCCTCCCCACTCATTTATTCCTTTTGCAAAGATACCGCTGTTCGAATTTGGTGGGAATATGAACCAGCAACAGAGGATGGCTGCGGCTGGCACAGACAAAGAACTGAGCGACCTCTTGGATTTCAGCATGGTAAGTTGCATGCATTTTATTTTATTTGTTCCATGGCATTTCCAGCCAAGGATCGTGGAGGCTTGTGCATGGTCCACATGCGCCAGGGAGCTCTTTAAACAAATTGTGACTCCATTTTGGTCCCGGCATTCCCTGGGATGGGCTTGTGGGGAGGGAGGCAAGGAGGAGGTTTCTCTAAAAAACAGGCTGGGATGGGTTAGCGTGCTCCGACTTGTTTGTTCCCGGCCGTGGGGAGGATCCAGGGGGACCAGTAATTGCTCCCATCTCCTTGTTGTGATGAAGCGGCAACTGGGGGCGGGAGGTGTGAGAAGAAGCAGGTAATTCCTTTGACACTTTCCACCACCGCCGTCTGTTTTCTTTGGACCCGTATGTGCCAGGATTTGGAAGGAAGGCAGGCAGCATCGATGGAATGGTGGGGTATTATATTGCAAGGTTGTGATGAGGATTTTGGAGGTGTTTCACATAAATCACCACCATCCTCCCCTCTCCGAAATTCCACAATATCTCCTGAATTGGGCCAACCTCCTTACACAACCAGGGCTTTGTCACTCTGGTTGGTTGTAAATTGGTGAAGGATGTGCTCCCAAATGGCTTGGGATTGATTAGTATTCTTATTATTTGTCTGAATATATATAGAGACAAAATAAATAGATCCTGGAGTGCCCCCCCCAAAAGTAGGTTGTTGTTGTTGTTGTTGTTGTTGTGGATTTATCAAGAACTTGTGTATAGCAAATGGCTGAAATTTTAGGATGAGTTGCCCAGCTCTACAGCTGATGAAGGCATAGAAATGCCTAGGTCTAATTTTTCATGGATTCTATAATAAAACAAGACTCCAGAGTCATGCAAATACTTTATTTTATTTACATTTCTTTATTTACGTTGGCCGAGATGATACATCACGGTCTTAGTAACTTCATGAATCTGTAGCTATGTTTGAGAAATGCAGTGAAACTCTATTAGTGGATTGTGAAGATGCGCATCCGGACAGAATGTTTGGATGCACATTGAGAACTCCTAGTGAATATCATGTGCTTCTTATGTGCATCAGCTGCTCTTGATAAGTATCAGGCACTTCCAATGCACATTGGGCAGTTCTTATGGGCCCTGGGCAATTGTGTTGCCCACTTGGCACTCTGGTTCGCAGGTGGATACTCCTGTGGCTCTCCAGCACTCCCCAGCTAGTGTCTGGATGTACAGAAGTGGCCATGGTGCCTCAGTCACTCCATTGGCTACCAGTGCACAATGAATACCCATATGTTGCAACATCAGGGCATCCCCTAGGTGAACATGGATGTTTCAAAACTACTCAATTCTATTTGCCACATGCGTCAGTCCATTCACAAAGATGTCCATCCCATGCTGAATTCCAGCCTTTGCTTTTATTGGACCCAACAAGACTAAATCAGGATGCAAAGCTAAAACAAGAAAGTATCCCATCACAATGTGTGAACATTAATAATTTTTTTAAAAAAGTCTTTTCTGAATTCTGGACCATGCAAAATTGCAAGCCAGGTTGTAAATCATTGTTCTGGCTTTTCTTTTTGTGGTGGGTTGTCTTTTGCTGTTATGTTTTGTAGTAGTAGTTTGGGTGGACTTGAGAGTATTGCCCACTGGCCAGTGTGGTGTAGTGGTCTGAATGTTGGCTAGGACTCTGGGAGGCCAGAGTTTGAATCCCTGGTTCACTGAGCCTCTCTGCATGATTGGAGGAAGATCTCTCACTGTTGATGTTGGTTTGAAACAATAGGTGCATGGACAAAACTCCACAGTTGTTCGTAAGCAGGGCACATAGAAGCGTAGAACTGGGAAGAACCGCAGAGATCATCCAGTCAAACCCACAGTTGAGCACTCCTGAAACATTGCCCTCCAACAAGGACAGACGAAGAGGGACAGTTCTCCACCTTCGGAAGCAGTCTGTTCTGCTCTCAAACTGCTCTTATAGTCCAGAATTTCTTCCTACGTTTAGATGGAATCTTTTCCCTTGTCATTTGAGTCTCTTGGATCTAATCAAACAACCAAGGGATCCAAGATGTGTGTATGTGCCTTCGATGTGCTTGTCAGCATGGCATGATAGGAATCCTCAGAGATGGTTTTGTCAGCTCCTTCCTCTGGAATAAAGCCGGCAGCGCCTGGGATTCCTTAACAGTCTCCCATCCAAGGACTAAGCAGGGCTGACCCTGCTTATCTTCCAAGATCAGATGGGATTTTGGTGCCTTCAGGATGTTTCGGTTTTAGGGTGTTTTTCTGATCTCCGCTTGAATTTTAGAGTGTGGAATTGGTCAAAGGAAAGTTGTTTCATCCGGGCCGAGAGCCAAAGGGCGTAGGGTCGTGGCTTTGGGAGATAAGGAGACTCTTAGGCTCAGTTTTGTAATGTCATGAACAGTGATAAGAGCAAAATTGCAAAAATTGGTAGTGCTCTCCTCTGGGACAGCGCACCATACCTGAATTCTGTGCCTTGTGCACATTCTCTTCCCAAATGGTTATTCCTTTGACTTTTTTTTCCTGATTTTGGCCGCCACCTTCTGCATTAATGTCCTGCTGGTTCCCCAACATTACCTTCCTGCTGCCATGTTTTACTTCTCTGTGGATTTTTTTTCTGGTACATCATTGGTGATGTAGTCTGCAAGTGGGAGATGTAGTCTGCAAGTGGACTACATGCCATTGCCAGGCTGGCTCTGCCACATTTTGTGAAGTGTTTTTAACTTCAGGGAGTATAATATAGTTCTGTGGAGTTTATCAGACGGGAGGAATTTCTCTCTATTTTGAATGGAGCCAATTCGAATTCACATAAATTCACTAGTTTGGCAAATTTATGTGAATTCTAATTACGTTCAGAATGTGTTCAGAATGATTTCCCATTGCCCGTAAATTACTTCACATTGCCCAAAATTGTGTGAGATACGCTAATACGCAATAACGTAAAACCCATGATTGTGTTCGGAATGACTTCCCTTTTGCCCAAAATTGCGTGAGATACACTCATCCGCATTAACGTGAAACCCCATGATTGCTTTCGAATTGCCATTGGATTATACTTCCAATTTGCGTCATCTGATAAACTCCTGTGATAATATAATATTATGCATGGCATAGTATTTCCAGTTTCTGTGTATGTGTGCAAAGCTATATAGTGAAGAAAATCGATAGGAAGAAAAGCAACAATTTTGAAATATGGTGCTGGAGGAGAGGTCTGTGAATACCAAAAAGACAAATGAGAGCAAATCAAGCCTGAACTAGAAAGCAAGGATGACTAAATTGAGGCTTTTGTGCTTTGGACATAGCATGAGATTATTGGAAAAGGTGATAATTCTTGGTAAATTGGAAAGCAGGAGGAAAAGAGGGAGACTGCACTACAGATGGATCAACTCCATCAAGGAAGCCATAATGACTGCTGCCCTAAGTTGCAAGACCTGAGCAGGGCTGTGGATGATAAGGTGCCTTGGAGATGTATCTCATTCATGGGTTGCCATAAATCGAATTTGACATGACAGCAAACAACATCAACAATGTGGAGACGTGGACTCAAGAAATTAGAAGAAAGTGAGGCCCCCATTTCTATCTACACCTGTAGTGGTTTGAGTGTTGGACTATGACTCTGGAGACCAGAATTCGAATGCCCACTTAGCCATGAAACCCACTTGGGCAAGTCACACTCTCTCAGCCTCAGGATGGCCATGGCAAACTCCCTCTGCCCAAATCTTGCCAAGAAAACCCCATGATAAACTCGCTTTAGGGTCACCATAATTTGGAATAAGTTGAAGGCACACACCAACAACAATAAACTGAGAAGCATGAGGACTTGTGTTTTTGTGCCAAGGGGACATAGCTCGGAAATAGAGTCCCTGTGTTGGATGCAATAGGAATGTAACCTCCCTTTTCTGCTAATATGTTCTCAAAGGAAGCAGCAAGTTATTTTAGCAAGTTCCTTCCCACTGAAATATTACATTCCGGGCAAAAAATACCATTTCTTACACAGAATTTGCACATTTTCTGCAAAATTAAGTCTCAAACTACAAAGATCCTCCTCAGTCCCAATATTCTCCTTATGAGAATTTTCCCACACTTGAGAAAAACACCATTTCTTTTGCCCGTTTCTCAACTACTTTTGACTATTCTTTCGACCCCATTGCAGAAGGTTGCAGGTTAGATCGCTAGCATCTCTAGGTAGGCCTTTCTCCCAGGCTACTTCATGGCAGAAGATTACAATCAATCAGTCAGGTGGTATTGAGTAACTCTCCAAACCACATCTAACACAACCTGTCGGTAACATATTAGAGCTCATCTGAGACTCACAGTAAAAAAAATTAAAAACAGGTTTGTTGTTGTTGTGTGCCATCAAGTCTGTCAAGCCGAAACGTAACCAGAGTAAGGTGACCAAGATGATCAAAGGTCTGGAGACCAAACCTTATGAGGAATGAGGGAACCGGAGATGCTTTGCTTGGAGACGGGAAGATTGAGAAGCGACGTGATAAAGCCATCTTTACATATCTGAAAAGATGTCCAGGAGAAGATAAAGGGAGCTTCTTTTGAGCTACTCCAAAGACTAGAGCAAGAACTAATGGAGTCAAACGACAAGAAAAGAGACTCCACCTAAACATAAGAAGAATTTCTTGACATTAAGTGCTGTTCAAAAGTGGAACAGGTTGCTTCAGATGATGGTCAGCTCTACTCCTTTGAAGGCTTTGGGTGGACATCTCCCAGGAGTGCTTTAGTTGTGTATTCTTGCACAGCAGGGGTCAGACTACATTTACACTCGGGGTCCTATTCCATGATTCTTTGCTTGCAAACTTAACACCACATTAAACTTATCCTCCTGATATCAATGTTTGGTTTCTGCTGCTGCAGAGTCCAGAATGTGAACCAATGGATTCGTATTACAAGAAGAGGTTCCATCTAAACATTAGGAAGAACTTCTTTGCTCTAAGACAGGGATTCCCAAACTTTGCTCCTCCAAGTGTTTTAGACTTCAGCTCCCAGAATCCCCAGCCAGTTTCGTCAGCAGTCAGGAATTCTGGGAGCTGAAGTCCAAAATCTCTAGAGGACCAAAGTTTGGGAACCACTGTTCTGAGTGATGTTTGCCTCAGAAGATGGAGGTCTTTCTTTGGAGGTCTTTCCATAGAGGTTGGATGGGCAATCATTCAGGACTACTTTAGCTTTGTGTTCCTGTATGGCGGGGGTTAGACTAGATAGCCTTTGCGGTCCCTTCCAATGCTTTAAGATTCTGTTATACTAACTCAGCTTTGACTTACAGGGATCCTATAGAGCCCCTCCAAGAGCCCCTCAGTCATCCATCGCCCTGCTCTGGTCTTGCAAAACCCAGGACATCCGTAGCACGACAGTTAAAGGCCGATGAAAAGCAAGACAAAATTAGCACCACTAAAACACAATTCAACAAATTACACTGCGATGCTCTTCAAGGGCTTCCATTAGAAACCAGAAATTGTTGATGGGGCTTCTGTTAGAAACCAAAAATGGTCAGTGGCTGCAAGGTTGTTGCTTTGCCTTTCTTTCTGCCATTGTGGATTTAAATACACTCATAACATGTTTTGATTTATGTTGGCAGTTTGCGACATCGAGGGGTGTGTGTGTGTGTGTCTTTTTATCCATGTTTTGCTTCTGAGATCTTCACAGTGTCGAAACGGAGAATGCGAGAGATGAAATAGATATATATATTTTCACAGGTCTTCCTGCTTGCCTCAGGAAGTGGAGAGGCTTGAAAGTCTATTTTGGAGGCAGCTACCCGGTTGGAATTGATGTAACTGAAGGGAATAACAAAAGTCTGTCTAGTTCACCTCTCTGAGGAGAGAATTCTGGGAAATGATAGCCAAAGCATCCCTGAGGAGCAGCCGTCTATCCTCTGTTTCAAAGCATCTCCAATGAAGGGGAGTCCATCAAGTCTTTCCATCAAGAAGTTCTTTCAGAACTTAGGAAAATCTGGAGGACTTGCACTTTGTCCATCCTCTGTTAAAAGTAATATTCTTTCCAGTCACTTTAGTTAGTTACTTTAAGGATGGGGTGGGCAAAGCCTTCCCAATAATTCTTTCTTATTGGCTGTACTAGCAAAGACTTCTGAATAATACACTGGTGAATCTCATATACACTGGGCTAGTGAATCCACTCTAGCTTTTAGCCCAACCTTTAAGTGCCGTAGCTCCATCCTACGCAATCCAGGGATTTGTTGCTTTGCAAGTTCTTTAGCTTTCTCTGTCAAAGCATGCTGAACTACAAATCCCAGGATTCTGTTGTATTGAGCCATGGCAGTTAAAGTGGCATGAAACTGCATTATTTCTACTGTGTTGATGGGCCCTGAATTCTTCTTAAAAATAACTTTCTCTGCTCTTGATCTACTGTCTTTCTAGTTTTAATCAAGGAGTTTAAAAATCTGGTGTTTCCAGAGGTGGCAGCAATTGGTGGAATCACCCAGTGCTGTCTTTACTTCTGTCTATATACTTTCATAAATCATATTTTTCTTCTTTCTTTTTTCCTTTTTCCTTCTAGATGTTCCCACTCCCAGTGGCTAATGGAAAAAACAGACCCACAACGCTGGCCAGCACTCAGTTCAGTGGATCAGGTATGACTATAACCATCCCCCCCAAAACACACACACACATTTCTGAAAAGTTTATTGTCTTTGGTATTTGTTAACATTTTCGCACTTGGGTCTTTTCTTTTCGGATGTTGTCAGACTCTGATGTCCATCATCCCCTCCTAGCCTGGCCAAGGATGAGTTGTGATGGAGGTTGTAGTTCATTGACATCTAGTGTGGAAGCAGTGGTGATGGGCAGAGAGATAAATCTGCTCTTGGTTTTACTTTGAATTGTAAAGACGCTATCCAAGGTGACATCTACACTGCAGAATTAATGCAGTTTGACACTGCTTTAACTGTCATGGCTCCATCCTCTGGAATCCTGGGATATGGAGTTTGTTGTGGCACTGGAGCTCTTGGACAGAGAAGGCTAAACATCTCACAAAACTACAAGTCTCAAGGTTCAATACCATGGAGCCATGACAGTTAAAGCAATGTCCCAACTGCATTAATTCTGAAGTGCAGACACAACCGAAGTTGTCAAACTGGACTCCCAAGGTAGGTTCAGCCCTTGCTAGCATGGATTCACAACCCTGGCACCAACGTTGAGGCTACCAGCTACCATTGATGGAGAGGGAAAGTTTCCCTACCCATGTTTTCCTATTATTATTATTATTGTTGTTGTTATTATTATTTACAGTGGGCCCTTGGTATCGGCTGGGGCTTAGTTCCAGGACCCCCCATGGATACCAAAATCCATGGATGCTCAAGTCCCATTGCATATAACAGTGTAGTTAAATGGTGTCCCTTATATCAGGTTTACTTTTTGGAGTTTTATGTCTTTTTGGACAATTTTCAAGCTCTGGATTTTGGAATCTGGGGATGCAGAATCCATGGATATAAACAAATTGTTGTATTATTATTGCTATTGCTACAGCTATTACTGACAGGACTATTATTATTGCTACTATTGCTATTATTTTCCTTCCATGCTTATGCAAAATGTTTCTTTGCGAAAAAGACGAAGGTTCAAAGCAGCACCTAGGAGGGGAAGAGGGAAATTCCCTTAATTTTTTAATTTATTTATTATTTTTAGCCCGTGGTAACAATTCGGGTTTTTCCTCCTTCTTGATTTCCTTTCTTCCCAGCCTTTTCTAGGATGCTTTTAAGCTTAAAAGTGAAGTGCTTTGTCAGAAGGTTTGGGGGGGTTGATTTGACTTGGACCCGAATGGTATAGACACCACCGCCCCTCATCCCCAGTCTATTGAGTTATGACACAAGTTTGCACACGTATGAAATTTTGACGCTCCCGGCAGTGAAAATCCACAAAAGCAATGCGCCGCTCCCTTTGCCTGGAGCGTGTCGTGTCTGCCGAATTTCGTTCCTTCTTTGCTTCTCTTTTCAAAACAAAACGCATCTCATTAAAAAAACCAAAAACCTGGGATGCTTTATTGGTGATTTTTTGCCTCCAGAAGTGGCAAATTTCCCTTCCTATCTGGCTGTGATTAGGCCACAACGTCCCCATAGTAAACCTGAATACTTCCATTTTCCTCTATAGTCTCTCTCAAAATGGTGACCGGAAAGGACGTTCCATCACTTCCAGTTGCCATTTTGAGATGAACTTTGGAGGCAAATGGGAGTTATTTGTAATTGGTTTCTGGGCTGTTTTGAGTGGAGTGGGTGTATTTTTGCATGTTTTCACCGACTGAGGGGCTTTCCGGATAGTTGGAGAGAGAAAATTGACCTAAAAGTTACATTTACTTTTTTTTTTCCAAATAGGGACGGGTTTGGAGACTTCAAAAGTGGAATCTAAGGGTTTGTCGACTCCAAAAGTGGGGGATTTTTGCGTGTTTTCACTCATTTGTGGGCTTTCTGGATAGTTTGAGGGCAAAAATTGCCCCAAAGTATATTTGTAAATAAATAAGGAGGGATTTGGGGGACCAATAAGTGGGATCTAAGGCTCACAGGTGCTCCATCCTTCACCCATCCTCTACACTATGCCCTACTGGTTTTCGTTTTTAAAAACAGACAAAATGAACTCTCAAAAGTTTGGGTGAGATGCCGTGTTTTTAAGTGCTGCAGCCCAAGGGGGGGTCTCCACCTTCTTGACCTCAGGAAATCCCCCAAAAGGCATCCACTGTTGACAGCCTTCTTTCTCTTATTGTGTGTTCTTCCCTTGTTGTGCCTTTTCTCCATAAACGGTTAACGTGGCGTGCTTTGATCTCGTTCCAAAATGCAGGAAAGTTGGCGTCGGCTTCTAATGGGGCGGAGTGTTCCCATCCTGGGATTCTTCCCTTTCCACTTTTGTCTGCTAAATAAAGAATTACAATACCTACCTTGATATATATATATATATATATATATATATATATAAAGGATTTCCCCCCACCCTTTATTGTGAAGGCAGAGGGGAGAATACAAAGGATTTGCTACACCTGATTAAAATGTCTTTAAATTGGCCCGGGATGTTTGCCAGTTGTCTTCAGGGCACATGGGCAGGAGGCCTGTGTTCAGATCTTCACTTCAAATTTTAGAAAAAGGCATGCATACTCTGTGGGTCTGTAATCAACCAGGAGCGATGCTGCGTCGTGGTTACAGATGTTGGGAGATCCAGGTTTTTGTTGCCACCGACATACAAAATGGAGACGTGCCTTTGAGGCTTTCAATCCTTCTCTTTCTTTCTTGGCTTGACCTAGCTCTCAGGGCTGCTGTGAACCTTAAAGTTAGGGTGGTACAAATAATGCATTGCATTTTTGAAGGCAGGTGGGATGTGAACGCAAATGATAAATAAACCCACATGCTGCGCAATCTAGCTGACCTTTAAAAAAGCTCTGATAGCATTTGGAAAGGATGTGTCCATTAGCAATGGCACCTCTAGGTCCATCAGGAGTCTGCCTTGGAGTAACCATTTCAAGGTGTGATCAGGAAAGGAGGAATCTTGCATTTGTGTTGGGTGAATAGACTTTCTGAAGTTGTTTTGCCTTCCTACATTGGAAGCAGGAGAGTGGGATGGATAACCTTTGGTCTGATCCACCAAAATAAGTGTTACAAAGTGAATTAAAGGCATTTGATTAATGTTACCCCAAAGGATACAAACTTTGAGGCATGAAACTGTTGACAATAACCACTGGGTAGCATTACCTCTGTACCAAAGCTAATGCTGATCGTGGTTCCCCAGAAACCATGGTTTGCACCCTCATTTTCCAACTCACTAACCATGGCTCCAGGATGTTTTTGGAGGTCTCTCATTCATAGCGTCACCCTAAGTCAGAGTCAAACAACAACACGGAAGAATCATGACCATTAATTTTTGGTGGAAAGCCCATCCAGGGCTTTTAATGAAATAAAATCATACACGCTAACATGAGTAAAACAGAACCTTGGAAAGAAGCTTGGCCCATTTTTTTCTCCTTTTTTTTAATATAGAAAACTGCTCTAAATCAAATAGCCTTGGCAACAGCTGAAGCATTACAGCTTCCATCCTGGCAAGGTGCCTCATGAGTTTTCCAGGACCTCACTGTATTATCATTATTATTTTGTTTTTGTTTTTAAATGCACTCCTTTGTAAGAATCATAGGATCTTATGATTGAAAGTCCAACCCCCTGCCAGGGAAAAGTCCACAGCTAAAGCAACCCTGAAAGATGCCAGTCCAACCTTTGTTGAAAGACTTCCAAAGCAGGAGAGTCCACCGCTATCAGAGACAGTCCAGTCTGTCTAAAGACTCGTACAGTTTCAAGTAAAAGTTCTTTCTAATGTTTAGGTGGAATCTTTTTTCTTATGATATCCTTCCCTTGCAGCAACGGGGTTTAGACCTTTCTTGTCCTAGCAGGTAACTTGGAGTCTCCCCAACAAGCAAACGTAGGATCTTATCCTGGAAGGGGTACAGCAAGAGGAGGGGGAAATCCTCTTGTTCCCCCATTAGACCACAATTCCCATAATCTCCCAGCCAGCAAAACCACAAGTGGAAACCACCACTGGTTCTGCACTACCTAAAATGGCTGGCTGCTCTCAGTTGGAGATGCTACTCTGTCAAAGAAATGTTTGGTGGCCCATTCAACCCAGTGGCTATTGTCAACAGTTTAATGCCTCAAAGTCTCAATTTAGTTTGTATCCTTTGGGGTAACAATAATCAAATGCCTTTAATTCACTTTGTAACACTTATTTTGGTGGATCAGACCAAAGGTTATCCATCCCACTCTCCTGCTTCCAGTGTAGGAAGGCAAAACAACTTCAGAAAGTCTATTCACCCAACACAAATGCAAGATTCCTCCTTTCCTGATCACACCTTGAAATGGTTACTCCAAGGCAGACTCCTGATGGACCTAGAGGTGCCATTGCTAATGGACACATCCTTTCCAAATGTTTTTAAAAACATGGAATGGAAAATTCAAAGATATAATAGCCATACTGTATCTGGAAAACTAAACTGAAAACCTGCACTGTGAATAACTAGCCATTTGCTTAAGGAACGTTACTGTCCAGTATCTCCCAGACACACCATACTTAGACAAAGTTCCACAAGGTTGCCTTTACTGTCATTTAAGCCCGTAAGTTGTGTGCAGAATTTTCATCTTATTGGATCCTACATCATGGAGAAACCCAAACAGAGGTGGTGGTTGTGAGTGGGGCAGGGATCCCTAGAAGGGATGTAATCCTAGGTAATCACAGCTGCTAGGATTGAGGCAGACCCAGGCAATTGGGGATCCTAGAACTGACACAGTCCTAGGCAGCCAGGGATCCTGGACCTGAACCAATGACACCATGGCTCCTGGCGGTTTATGGACTTTGTGGTACCTATTTTGACTGTGTTAGGTGCATGCCCAAGAAAGCACAACCATTAGAGAGGTGGTTTTCCAGAGTGATTACCTTGAGGCGTGCATCATATAGTTGTGCTGTGAGAGTCAGAGAAGAGATTATTTTCCATTTGCAAAATTTGGGGAGGTGTTTTGAGGAGGGGCGATCAGGCTTTGCCCTCACTCTGAAGTGGCTTCACACCACGAGGGATGATGGCGTAGATCACAGCGAGACAAGCGCGATGTTTGGGGTACCGCTTTTCTCACTCTGACGCTGCCAATTTCTTCTTTCTCTCCCCCCCCTTCTTTTCTCTCCCCCCCCTCCCCAAAAATTGCACTGGTCTCTCTTCCAAAAGCTTGCGACTGCCCTATTAACACTGTTATCCAAAACAGCAGCGCGCCATTTAATTAGGAAAAATAAGAGCTAACCTCCGCCATATGTTCTGCTTCTGTTGGTATTTGCATTTGAAAGTCCCAAGTACATTCTCAAAAGCAGAGATTGGGATTTTCGCCATATTGAATGGCCTCCAAGTTTGGGTTGCTATGGGGAGCAGGAATTGGGGGGGGGGGGGAGGAGGAAGTCTCAGCAGCGTGGGGTTTTTTCTCTAACAAAATTGGAATCTCTGCTTAGAATCTGGATTGCTTGTAGGGGTGCAGAATTATTTTTAATTTTATGTTTGAACGGATAGATCTTCTCCCCTCCTTCACCTTCTCCTCCTCTCCCACCTCCTCCTCCTCCTCCTTTCTCTTCTTCTCCTTCTCTTCTTTCTCCTCCTCCTCCCTCTTCCACTTCCTCCCTCTTTTCCTTCTCCTCCTCCTCCTTTTCCACCTTCTCCTTCCCCCCTTCTCCTCTTTTTTCTTCTCCTTCTCTTCCTCTGTCTCCTACTCTTTTTTCTCCTCCTCTTCCCTCTTCTCCTTTTCTTTCTCTTCCTCCTCCTCTTTCGTTTCCTTCTTCTCTTTCTCCTTCTATTCTCTTCCTTCTCTGCTTCCTCCTCTTCCTCCTTCCTTTTCTCCTGTGTCTTTTGTGAATGTTTAGGAATAGTGTGGAGACTGTGGCAGAGGATTTCTTTAAGGGAATGTATTATGAGAGCTACTGTGGTGGTGTGGTTTGAGTGTTGGCTTAGCAACCTGAGGATACACCCCCCCCGCCACCAAAACCCATTGAGTGACCCTGGGTAAGTCATACTCTCTCAGCCTCAACCATGGCAAATCTCCCAGTGGGTTCCATGACTAAGCCAAGATTCAAACCCTAGTCTCTAGAGTCCTAATCCATTGCTCTAACCGTTGTACCATGCTGGGTCTATTCTCCAGGACTTGCAATAACAGCATTGGCAGGCAGCATGCGCCGTTGGGATTGGTAAACTCAAGAACCAATATCCAGAGCCTGGCCATTTTCTGTTTTTTCGATCGGCCCAGTGAAATCTCTGGCCATTCCCTGCTTGTCCTCTCTTTTAGCAATGGATGCCCCAGTCCTTTTCTCACTACCTTTCCACCTCCCTCCCTTTCCCCCCAGATCCCCCGAGATCTAACCCTTGGACCAGACTCTCCTCTTCCCAGGGAGAGGATCCAGCCGACAGCTTCCCCAAACCGAGCTGCGGAGGAGGGCTTGCATGCTTAGCGTGCCAAGTCTTTTATATCTCTGATGACAATTCCAGATCCGGTGAACGGAGTTTTAAATCAGGAAGCCGGACGAAAAACTAATTTTAACTCCCTTTGGCCTGCTATTTTAAACCGGCTTGAGACTCTCTTCCCTCTTGGCTCTGGTTTTCTCTCTCTCTGTCCTGGCTTCTGTGCGGCTGAGGTCACCCTTAAGAGGCGGCAATGTTCCTCACGCATGAACGCAAACCCAGCAACAGAGTGTAAGGCGGAGGAGAAATCCGGACTCTAGGTCCATGGGGTGGGAATGCAGCCTCCTGCCCCAGGCTTGGAAGGATGGATTCTTTCTAGGCTTCAGCATACGATTTTGGAGAGGGATTTGGGACACAGAAAAAGAAACACTTCTTCACAGGGCTAAGGGTGAGCAAGCAAGGACATAGACTCTACTCAGATAAGAATGGTCACCTCCCAGATCTCAAAGTCTCCAGATTTCATGGTGAGAGCTCTCTTTTACTGGGCTCAGTTCCCAGCAAATCTCCATCTTAGCCTGTAGAGCCATAACGTGCCACATTTTGCATTGATTGGTCATTGCAACTCACAAAACCTCTCCCATGGGAGTCTATGTACAGTTGTTTAGATAGCTCCTCTGCTTTTGCAGAGTTAAGCCATTTGATGGTGTCTCTGGCCATTCCACCAAATGCATCTGAGGAAGTAGGCCCAAGTCTATGAAAGCTCATGCTACCAACCTCTATTTTACAGTTAGTCTCAAAGATGCTGCAAAATCCCTTTGCATTTAAACAAACAAGTGTCACTACCCATGGAAGTTCCATTTAACTCTTGGTAAACCTGTGACTCCTGATCATAAAATCCTTTTATGCGGTTGCTTTTGCCACATCTTGTGGTGGTGAGTTCCCCAGAAATACCATGCCCATGCCTTTATTGAGGGACTGGGTCTGTTTTTATTATGATGGACGAAGCCAGTATTTATTTCCTAGAACAGTCCAGGAGCTAAAATAGAAAACACAGCATTATTTCTTCTTTCCTCCTGGGCTGTAGAACGTGGATTCTCTTTTGAAGAGCAGCAGGGTGATGATGCAGGCTTCTGGTTTGAGTCTGGTCACAAAACCAGTCTGCAGAACATTTAAATTCTGCTCTCTTGGGTGTGAGCAAGCAACATTTCTCAGTTTGGCTGCTCACACCCTGGAAACAAGAATGCAACTCTAGTTTCTCTGGTTTATTTTTAAGGTTGCATGCGGAGGGGTGTTGAATCTAAACTTAAGACTTCAGTCCCATTGCTAGTCAAAAGCAGAGTCGACCCACTGAAACAAGAGAAGTTTACAGACTTTCCATCCTTTCCCTTATCACAACTTGTGGGTTGCCTGGGTCATGGCTGTCCTGAGTTCGAGGGACAACCAAATATGATGACTCAGGGGTGGGCCCTTGTGAGGTCATCAAGGATGAGACATTAACTAGAGCTGCATAAAGTCTGCCATTGAAATCTGGCTGAAATCCAACATCACTGTTTTTGTAATTTTATAGCAGTGTGGTGTAGTGGTTTGAGAGACTAGGGTTTGCTTCCCTACTCAGCCATGGAGTCTCATTGTGTGACATTGGACAAGTCACATGCTCTCAGCCTCAGACAGTGGCAAAGCTCTTCTGAAGAAAGTTGCCAAGAAAACCCCATGATAGGATTGCCAAAAGTTGAAAATAACTTGAAGGCACACAACAACAACAACAACAACAACATCAACATGCATTTCATAGGGTTTCCTTAGGCAAGGAATCCTCTGAGTTGTGAAGTCGAAGGCTTTCATGGCCAGCATCCATAGTTTTTGGTGGGTTTTTTGGGGGCTATGTGGCCATGTTCTAGAAGAGTTTATTGCTGACGTCTTGCCAGCATCTGTGGCTGGCATCTTCTAGATGCCAGCCACAGATGCTGGCGAAACGTCAGCAATAAACTCTTCTAGAACATGGCTACATAGCCCGAAAAACTCACAAAAATCCTCTGAGTTGGTTTTGCCAGATTCTTCCTCTGCCACATAAGGCTTTATAGGTAAAAACCAACCCTAATTTGGACAGGAGAAGCCCTTGGACATTTGTGGGAAACTGGCCAACTTCCCGATGCTGGTGGACTCACTTCACTTTTGGGAGTGATGGGAATTCGCAACTCCAAATCCAAATGGGGTTTCTCACCAAGCCATGTACCACCTTGGCCAGGTCCCACATCTCCAAGAATGGGCACAGTTGGTGCATTGCCTTCCACCAAGTGTTGGGGGATGCGAGAGGCTGAAGGACTTACATGCCTGTAGAAACAAGCCCTTGGTGTGAACTTGCCATCCTCCTTTTCTTCGCCTTTTGTAAAACAACAACAACAACCCGATTTACGAAGTGTTTTGTTTTGTTTTGCTTCACGGCCTGCGGTGTCCTCCTTGTAAAGGACGCAGGGGTAAACCTCTCTGTTGTGGCAACTGCAGTTTAGAAAACAATCTCGGGACAAAAGGTTCAGCCGGCAGAAGGGGTTTCCGCCCCTCTCATTCTATTTATTTTTAAGGAGCAGGTGGTGGAGAAGGGACACTTTTTTTACCAATTTAAGGAAGAAAAAGCAGGGAACAGCACGAAGGAAACTGTGTTGTTGTATGTGGCATGTGTGTGTGTTTTTCCGAACCCAAGGAATTGTCCTTCCTTGCAGAGAACAATTCTCCTTATCTCTTTCCGTTGTCGTGAGTCACCGTCTGGCTTGCAGTTGGCTTGGCAGAAAATCCCAAATTGTGGCTCCTGCTGAATGGAGATACCTTACTTGCCCTCTGTTGTTATTGTTTGAAAAGAAATAAACCAGGATCCCAAATCTACCCACCTGCTAGTTGGTTATTTGTTGTTGTGTGGTTTAAACGGGATTTTAAAGGTATTTGCGGCCCTGTGTACAAGGTATTTGCAGCCTTCAAGTCAATTCCAACAACCCACTTCAAGGGTTTTCTTGGCAAGATTTCAGGGGAACTTTGCCATAGCCCCCAAGGTCACCTAGTGGGTTTCCATGGCTGTGAGCGGGAATTTGAACCCAGACCCTCTCTCTTGGCTGCCAAGGAGGGAAAGGCAAACCCCTTCTGAACAAAATTTGCCAAGAGGACCTGTCAGAGGGTCGCCATGAGTTGGAAAGAACAATAATTGCTCGTTTGTGTGTGTGTTATGTGCCTTCAAGTCATTTCTGACTTAGGGCAAACCTATCCTGGGATTTTCTTGGCAAGATTGGTTCAGAGGAGCTTTGTCATGGCCTTACCCTGAGGAGGCTGAGAGAGTGTGACTTACCCAAAGTCACCCAGTGGGTTTCTTGGCTGAGCTGGGAATCAAACCCTGGTCTCCAGAGTCGTAGTGCAACCCTCAAACCACTATAGCTGGTTATTAAAACACAGAGAGAGAAATCAGATTTGGAAATTAAGACTGACAGCAAAGGTGCCATTCCCAGGAGAAAGGAGGGGATTATTTCTTCTCACCTATTTAGGAGTAAGGGATAAGGGCCATTTAGTTTAGCCTTCTTGCTTTTATCTACAGGGCGGATGCAGAAGAAAGTGGAGGGTGAGCCCTGGCACCAAAGCAACTGAGAAGGATAAATTAAGCTTAACAAATAATAATAATAATAATAATAATAATACATTTTATTTATACCCCGCTCTTCAGCCAAAGCTATCAATAAATAAATAAATAAATGCATAACCACCATCACCCTGCAGAGTCTTTGCAAGTTGTAGCAACAGATCAGTAAATCCTTGCAAACTGTAGTTTGCTCAACTGGATGAGCTGGGGAGTTGCATTCAGCCCTTTCCTCTTCCCCAGAAAAATGGTGTAATTTGCACCCTTTTCTCCTGTCTGGAGATGACCCAAGAAAATTGGAAACGCAGGGCTAGACCCTAAGATTTGGCAAGCCTGCATCTCGTGGGCTTGGACCCAGCCGGGCACATGTTTCATGGCTACTTCCGTCTCTCTCTCTCTTTCTGTTTTAATTGATTTTTATTGTGTTGGCCTGCAACTCCTTCCCTCCTCCCCCCCTTTCCCGCCTTTCCTGGTTTGACGCGGTGTCTTTTGGAGTCCTTTGTTTGTTCTCGGCTGGGCCTTTCTTGTTTTTACAGCTGCCGGGATATGTGTTTGGGAACCCTGAGCTTCTTTCCCGCACCCTTCTGGAGTTTGTACAGGTGCCACCCTCCATCTTGGCTTCCCTGACGGCTCCTCCGCCAAACGGCTCCCATTTCCAGATTGAGGAAAAGTCACTTCTTTTCTTTATTTGGACTGAAGATCCCAGAATCTGGGCTTAACTGTTGGGAGATTCTGGAAGTTACAGTGCAAAAAATTAACTGAGCTGCACGGGACACTTGTGTGCACAAAATAACTTTTTCTGCTGAGTAAAATATTTCAGCAGTGCTGTTTTCTGTGCAAAACAACCGTATGTGAATTTTGCGCAGAAGAAATCCAGAATTGCAAATAAGCTTCACAAACCGCACGGCTATTTAAATGCTTTCTTGTGTCTTGCTGCAAGGCTGGGGATTAGACTGGATGATCCTTGGGGTCCCTTCCAACTCTTTTCATTCTGTAAGCATTCTTATTTATGGCCTAAAATGGATGTTATTGTGCACCATCGTGAGATCTTATAAACTTGGACATAAATATTTTTTGTTATCATCAGAAAGAGGAAATGGTACAGTTGGGACACCTTGGTGTGAATCGGGAACAAACACATCAAAACTGTTTTTGGGTCCACTTTGGTTCCAGATGTTCCTGATGCCTTTCTTCCCATTTTAGGCATTAAATTAATATTTACATATTAATACACAATTTATGTGTTATTCCAGGTAATTTCATCCTAAAAGGTGGCTTTGAAAAAGCAGAAATTTTTGTATGCCACTGTAGGGGACAGTTTCTACTTCTTGGTTGCAACTTCTGTGGAGGACTTGTTTGCACACAGAAGAGTCTTGTTGTTGTTGTGTGACTTCAAGTTGTTTCTGAATTATGATGATCATAAAATGAATTTTTTTAAGCCAATGTGACGTAGTGGTTTGAGCATTGGACTACAACTCTGGAGACCAGGTTTTGATTCCCAGCTTGGTCCTGGAAGCCACCCACTGGGTGACCTTAGACAAGGCACACACTCTCAGCCCCAAGGGAAGGCAATGGCAAACCTCCTTTGAACAAATCTTGCCAAGAAAACCCCACGATATCTTCGTTATAGGGTCACCATAAGTTGGAAGTGACTTGAAGACACACAACAATAACAACAAGGCGAATTTAGCCCAGGGTTTTCTTGGCAAGGTTTGTCCAAAAGGATTTGTGGGAAGGGAAGAGTGCTGAGTGTGAAACCAGCACGGTTGCCTGTTTCTGGAAGAATTTCACCCCTGTGGGTACCGGCCAGGGGAAAAGCGAGTGGAAAACAATGTGGTCTCTCTCGATGCGACTTAAATCTAATTATCAGTTGACTTAATTTTATTGATCCTCCCACCCCATTCTCACTCTGTTGAGGCCCCTTTTCCTGGTCCGATTCGCAGCCCGATTAGGAAGCCAAAGCGGCTTAATAGGGAAGTCTTTATCATGGCCGCCGTCTGCCATCTTCATTTTAAATCAAATTAGCGCTCTTCCACCAGCTCCATTTCCACCCCGACCCCCTTTTTCAAGGGGAATCCAGACTGCTGGTGGTGCGTTCGAATCCAAGGGATGTGGACATTCTTTTTTTTTCCTCTTCAGCATCAACTGCAAGGATGGGCAATTTTGGGGGGTTCGGTGGGCAAAATGAATGTCTCTGTAGTTATCTGTTCCTGCATGGCAGGGAGATGGACTGCATGGCCTTCACCAAGAAATCCCTGAGCCAAGTGTGGTTTAAGTGTTGGAACAGTCCTTCAAGAGACCAGGGTTCAAATCCCCACTCAGCCATGGAAATCCACTGGTTAACCTTGGGCAGGTCACACTCTCTCAGCCTCAAGGCCTACTCTGAACAAAGTATTATTAGTAGTAGTTGTAGTAGTGTTTATTTATATAGCGCTGTAAAATTTTACACAGCGCTTTACATACAAAAGTTAAAAATAGAGGTAAGACCTGCCAAACAGTGTACAATCTACAAAGCAAACAAGTTATAAAATCAAAGCATTGTATAACAAAATACAGACAATAATAAAATGGTAGAAACACTGAGAAGATAGTAACAACCAACGGATCAGGTGGTAATCTGGAACGCTTCCTTGCCAAGAAAATTCTGTAAAAATTGGTCTGCCTTTGAGAAACACAAGAATAACAATAAACTATAATGATTGTACACTGGCTACAGAGAAGCAACACCACCATAGAGTCTGCAAGACCCCAGGGCAGGGTGCCACCTTCGCCAGGGTTGCTTAGAATAGGAGGAAACGGTTGTGATTTTAAGAGTCCAAAAAAGAAAACCCAGAGGAAGATAATTCACTTTTCCTAACCTGGGAGGTTAACTGCTCCAAAGGACAACTGTGGAGTCAGGCAGCTCTACTATTGGTTCGCTTTCATGTGGCGATGCACCATTCATTGATTGATTCGTTCCTATCAATATCCTTTTATTGATTGCCTTGAGTGTCCTGCCTTAATTGCGTTTGGAATAGTACTGTTGTGTTGTCGTTGTCGTTGTTACTTTTAAGCCTCTTCTTACTTTTAAGCTTGATTTTGTGGATCGCCTTTGGTTCAATTTGGGAGAAAGGCAGCCCATAAATTAGAAATAAATCAATAAATTTATCCCAATGTGGAACCAAAGGCATCTTATCAAAAAGGCTTAAAAACGGGGTGTGTGTGTGTGTGTGTGTGCTAAAAACATGATAAATGAGGAGGAATGTTAAAACACAATTAAGGATGTTGTTATTGTATTTTTAAAAAAATTAAAAGGGGAAATCTATTTGAAAACTTGGACAACAGAGTTTCAAATGTAGCATGGATATGCACGCCCCATAAAAAATGTCTCTATGCAGTCAATCAGTTGAGTATTAATTAATGCCTCTTGGAAAAGAAAGGTCTTTGCGTGTGCCCGCAGTACCGCCGCTGGCCATTTTCTTTGGGTGGGGCTATAGAGCAGAAGCTAGCTTTCCGTCGGTGTCTCTTTACGGCACCTTGCAGCCGGGATTTGGCGTGAAGCCGATTGAAGCAAAACCACCAAGCTTAATAAATAATACATGTCTTCTCTCCCCTCCCTCTTCTTGTGACGTTTATTCTGCTTTTGACCGTCTTCCTTAACCACTTTTATGACAGTTTGTTTCCCTGCCGGCGTGCTTTCTCAAAGCATGCCTTAGTAGCCATGAGGACTAGAAACTTTTAAAACCATAACTGCTGATTTGTCAGTCGTAATAAAAGCTTTTTTGTGGGTTTTTTGGACTACGTGGCCATGTTTCTAGAAGAATTTATTCCTGATATTTTGCCAGCGTCTGTGGCTGGCATCTTCAGAGAACAGGCCAGCCACAGATGCTGGCAAAACATCAGGAACTAACTCTTCTACAACATGGCCACAGAGCCCGAAAAACCCACAAAATCTATGGATGCTGGCCATGAAAGCCTTTGACTTCACATAATAAAGGCTATTGATTGATTGATTAAAACGAGAACTAGTGGGTTTTTCGAGGGGAGATGCCAGCCTTTCTGGGACGTGGTTGGAGCATTGATCCCCAATAAGACTTCTCCCCTCCCCAAAAGAAATGTTCTTTCAGCAAGTTTCTACCATTGCAGAGAGAGAAAGAGACATGGCTAATCCTAAAACCTTAAAACCCCTTCTAATTGCTGAGTTCACAATCCCTTGGTCACTCTGCCTGCCTCTTTGCTTTCGGTGCCCAAACTCTTTATTTCTAAATGCTTGGCTGAAATTTCAGTTCCAGGCACAAACCATTTCTGGCATTTCTGCCATGCTAGAAATTTGAGGACTTCAAAGAAATTTCGGGGGGGGGGGGCTCAGAGTCCCTATTTGGGAGGCAATGATTTCATTCACCACCCTCCATAGCTTTGGTTTTGTTGTTGGTTCTGCGTGCCTTCAAGTCATTTCCAATTTATGGCAACCTTATCGTGGGGCTTTCTGAGGCTGAGAGTGTGTGACTCCCCCAAGGTCACCTAGCTACACCCTTGAAATCTTCAAACTCTTTTCTTGCTTTCTTTGGATATGGGGTGTGTGTGTGTGTGTGTGTACATACGGCCCTATATCCTAGCTTGGGCCCCTCTTTTGGGGGAAACAAACATCTAGCACATCCTTTCTCAAGCTGGCACCTGCTAGATGTCAAACTATAGCAGCCATCATCCCCAGTCTGATAGGCAAATTAAGGATGATGGGACTTGTTGTCCAAGGCACCTGGAAGGTGATCTGTTGGGCAGAGGTGTCTTAGAGGATCGCATAGCAACCATTTAAAAAAGAAACAACTCTCCGTGTGTGTTTCACAAGACCAAAAGGATTTTTGTTTTCTTTGTTTACCAGCTACATATTCCTTTCCCAGACAGACCCCAAAATTTTATTATCTATTATTATTATTATTATTCAAATGTGCCCAATGAAATGGGCTCCTTCATGTGTCCAGCATAGAAATCCCAAAGCGGGGGAAGGAGGGCAAAAGAGAAATCTCTGTCTCTCTTTCTGACACCTCCCTCTTACACTATTAGTACGTTTTAATTAGAACACAAGCACGGGATGCTTTATGAATATTCATGAGGAGGGTGATTAAGATGCACAATTAATCTGTGGAGTTTCTCTCTCCCCCCCCCATGCCAATTTTAATAACTCTATTAATGGAATAAGGATTGCGGGGGGAGGAACGACTGCGCTTCTCCTCCTTGCCAGAATGATGTGCCATTTTTGGAAGTCCTCACACGCTGGAAACGGCATCGATTTTATCTCCTCTGATTAGATTTTACCGATTATACTTTGCATCTCCTTTTGTGTCTCAGTGATGATGAGTCTCCATTATCTGAAATCTGAAATGCTCCAAAATGGTCCACATGGGGGGCTGTGAAAGGGACCCCTTTGCTTTCCAAGGGCTCAGTGTAGACAAACTACTCTAGGCATTTGCAGGTCCTCCAGCGCAATTTCTCGGTCAGTGTTTGCTAGATGTTGGCCATAGAGTTGCATTGGAGGACCTAGAGGTTGCTAGAGTGGTGTTCTCTCCGGTTAAAGAAAGTATTTGTTGTTTAATCACATTCACAGGAGTCCTGTGCCCCTAACCCCAGTAAATATGGAGGGCCCAGTGTAATGTAATTGGGGACCTTTTCTCCCATACGATCCACCCTTGTATATGAAATCATCATCATCATCATTTTCATTTCATTTTTATCCAATATTTCCCACAAAACTAGGGCTCTAGTCAGCTTACCTAAAGTGAAACCAAACCTTTATATCTGTAAATGCCTTCATATAGAAACCTGTTTGCTGGCAGAAGCCACACTGTCCAAAATTTTTCTGTTTTTTCGCTGTCATTTGCGATGAAATCGACTTCGACTTATGGCGACCCTCTCAACAAAGGTCCTCTTTGACAGTAATGTCCGCGGTCCTCCTAAATTTAGGACTATAGCTTCCAGCATGGTGTAATGGTTTGGACTGTGACTCTGGGGACCAGGGTTTGAATCCCTGCTCAGCCACGTAAACCCACTGGGTGACCTTGGTCAAGTCGCACTGTCTCAGCCTCAGAAGATGGCAGTGACAAACCCCCTCTGAAGCACCATGCCAAGAAAACCTGCAATAGGGTTGCCTTAGGGTTGCCATAAGTTAGGAATGACTTGAAGGCGCCCAACAATGGAAGGAGGGAAGAAGCAGACCATCATCAGCAAAGCCAAAGTTATTGTCTGTGTTGGAAGGATCTGCCTTCCTTTCTTTGGCCTTTCCAGCGTCCCGAGTTGCATCCAACGCTCTCAATTCTGCAAAGTAATCACATTGGAGGGAAGGGGAAAGGAGAGGGGGGGAAATTTTTTTGATTAGAAAACAAAATCTAAATGAGAGTCATGCATATTCATTAGGTGTGGAGATTAATATGCATAATTATGCAAATTAGACAGCAATTAAACACCAATTCTCCGGGGGAATGATTAACACAAAAGGCTTTCGGGATGGAAGCGTGCAATTTTGAAAGAAGTTTCTGGTTAAATGAACAGCAAGGGGAGCGGAGGAGAGAAAGAGGGATGAGGAGGGTGCGTTTCCCATAGTAATAAGCATTTTTTAAAAAAGGTCTGAAGCATGCATACACAATAGGGAGTGTGCAAGGGCACGTTTGCACACTTGCCTCCCTGTCCTGCTGACATTCATTGGGTCTGTATGTTTTAGTGTGAAGTTCACAAGACCAAAACACTTTTGGAATGGGACCACCACTCATTTTCCTTCTTCCAGTTGCATTTTATTGCTGGGTGGAGGAGTAAAACCTTTCTTTTGTGAGAGGAAAGCACTCTGAACATGCTCAGAGCACTTTTGCACCCGTTGCTTGACCTCTTCTTTAAAAAACAAACAAACCTCTTTTCCTCCTTTTCTATAAGGAGAGATGTTTGCACTGAGTCCTATGATGGAAGGAGATTTTTTGGAAACAGAATGCACCAATCTTTTCTGGATGGCCTCTTGGCAGCTAAGTAGGGTCAGCCCTGGTTTGTACTTGGGTGGGAGGCTGCCAACAAATACCATTTACTGTAGGTGATATTTCAGAGGAAGGAATTGGCAAAAATACCTGAGAGGATTCCTTGCCTAAGAAAATCCTATGGGAAATTCATGGGATCACTATAAGTTGACAGGAGCCAGAATGATGTAGGGCTTTGAGCATTGGACTATGACTCTGGACAGTTTAGCCATGAAACCTACTGGGTGATATTGGACAAGTCACATTCTCTCAGCCTCAGAGAATGGCAAAGTGAACAAAAAATCCCAAAGAAACCCACCAAGAAAATGCCAGAGGGTCACCATAAATTGGAAACGACTTGAAGACACACAACAACAACACACAACTGTTTCTTACAGACCTATGCTGGTTTGGAATAATCTTGTGAGACTAAAACGGTCAAAGGTCTGGAAACCAAACTTTATGAGGAGCTGTTGATGGATCTGGATATTTTCAACCTGAAACGGAGAAGATAGATGATATGAGAGCCATCACTCAATATCCAAAGAGAGATCATGTAGAAGACGGAGTGAGCTTGATGCTCTTAAGACTCGGAACACGAACCAATGTTTTCACATTACAAACATTAGGAAGAACTTCTTGACAACAAGAGCTGTTTGAGAGCGGAATAGATTATGCACAAAAGTGCATGTGGTTGATTTGCAATGAAAATCAGCATGTTCTCATCAGACACCAGCATTTTCTCCAGAGGAAACACGTTCTCTGCACCAGAAATAATATTCCTGCATAGAAATATTAATTTCTGTGCATAAAACACTTTTTCCTACAGAGAAAATGCAACTACACATGAATTTTGCACAGAATGAGTTTCAAATTGCGAAAAGCCTTTGAAAACAAACTTATCTTGAAGATTCAGGGGCTTTGAGGAACTCTAATCTTGTCTACATGTATCCAGGTTTTCATTTGTGATGGCTTGAACGATATGCCTGCCTTTTTGCTATGGGCTCCTGAACCTGCATTTCTAAAGGTTCAAATGAAGTTTTAAGTGACTGCAATGCTAGCAATTTGGGGACTGGTGGAAAATCTCATGGTGGGGGAGGCAGAATTCTTATTTTGGAGAAGCAGGGCCTTCATTTTACACCCCCCCCCCCCCCCCGCAATATCTACAACCAATCTTGCCTTTAAAGCTGAATCCCATCTGGAACATTTGCAAAACAGGAAAGGCTGGTGAGGTTTGGTTTTCTTCATCCAAATATTTTTCTGTTTGCAGAAGGAAGAGTTACCTTTGTTTTTTTGAAGGTGCTGCTGATCAAAGTGACACTCTTACTATTTTTATTAATTTTCTCTCTCTTTTTCTCTCTCTCCAGCGGGCTTGGATGAACGGCCGGCCTCTGGTTCCTGGGCAGCAGGAGATCAGAATAACTCCACGTTTGACCAAGTCAGGGTAAGAACATAAGGGAAGCCGTGTTGGGTTGGACCAAAGGACTGGCTGGCGCAGCATTCGGTTTGCACACTGTGGCCAGACAGGTCACTCTGGGAAGCCCACCAACACAACACCCACCATCCTGAATTTTCCATTGACCAGTACACAGAAAAGCTTTGGTACTGGTGGAAGATAGTAGTATGACGGCCTTCATAAGTTGGAGTTGACTTGAAGACCCATAACAACAGAGCCAGCATGGTGACATGGTTTGAGTGTTGGACTAGGACTCTGGGAGACCAGGGTTCAAATCCCCACTCAGCCAGGGAAGCCCCCTGCGTGACCTTATACTCTCTCAGCCTCAGAAGCAGGCCAAAGCAAGCTTCCTCTGAAGGAAATTTGTCAAGAAAACCGTAGCAGAGAGTCACCATAATTCTGAGTTGAAGTCAAAGTCCATAGCGACAATGAAATCTACCCTGGCAGATGTATTTTGCAAAAACTAGGTTGCCTGCAATTATTCTTGAGTGTCTGCACACGCGTTCCTTGTGTGCAATGGTAGTCTCCTTAAAGAAGGAGTGAAAAGACATTATAGGAGTACCACCTAGAGATCATCGGGTCACCCTAGGCGAATCACTATTTACAAAACCAAACTAACATTTTCAAACACACACATTGATTAGCAAATGGGATTATCACAACACCTCACTATTAGTTTTCGTTTCTGGGGCGAGAATGGATAGACCAAGGGCTTTGGGGTGCCTCCTACATTGTGTAAATGTTTATGTTTGTTTCTTTCAGCAGGGCTATGGCGAAGGCTCACACTACAGTGAGCTTAGGGACCTGCCATCGCATAATAGCATATCTTCGTCCTCATTCCTGGCATCTGGGATAGTAGGTAAGTATCTTCGTTGGTTGAAATATTTCTGATCCATCATTGTATTCAGAGGCGGGATGGCTCTGCAATGTAGAAGTGGTCTAGAAAGAAAGGCAATGGACCCTGATTTATTCCTCTGCTCTTCTTTTCTCATGATGCCTTGGGAACTGTTCAAGTACATTTGGCCCTCCATATCCAGGGATTGTAATAAGGGTACAAACAAATAAATTAATAGATTGATGATACTGTAGTGAGAAACTATGACAGGTCAGTTCATAAACAATGTGTCCTAAGAACCAGGAAAGGAAAGAAGTAACTTCCCAAACCCTTGCTATGTTTTTGTGCTTCTAATGGCTTTCAAAGGCAGGTAGTAGATGGCGAGGAGAGGTACAAGGTCCCATATAGGAATTAGGTTCCAGTAACATCTCCATCTCAGCCATGGAAACCCATTAGGCAACCTTGAGCAAGTCATGCTCTCTCAGCCTCAGGGTGGCCATGGCAAAACCCCTATGAAGAAACTCACCAAGAAAACCCCATGATAGGGTTGCCTTAGGGTTGCCATATACCAACAACAACAACAGCATCTCCTTCCCCACCTCAACTTATCCTATTGACTTCTCCCCCGTGGTTCTTGAACCATGTTAATCCTTACAAAGCTTGTGGGATGGGGAGAGGTTTTGGGGAGGGGTCAGTGGACAGATTACCGCTTGTGGGGTGGGTTTTGGTCTTCCATTTATCCTTCTATGCGTAGATACCATTCTGTACAAGAATAATAAACTTTCTTGCCTGAAACGATTGAGGCTGCTCTAACCACTCGATTTCCCCCCTCTCTCCTCCTCTCGTGCTGAGTATTTGTGGATTAACCGATGGCGAGGAGAATCATTTGGGGCAGGGAGGAGTGAGACAGCATTGATGGAAATTGTTTAACTCATAAAGAGACGGCAAAAGCCTCCCCACCCTGCCGATCTCTTTCAAGTAATTATTTCTAGCAATTAACTCCTTTTCAGCACCGAGGTGGCTAATCTAGCCGGCATTGTGACTGGCGAGCAATCTCGGACAATAGTTTTTAATCGGTTCACGGTGTGCTCCCTCTTCCCACCCCCTCTTTGCCGACACTGCCTTTAATCTCTCTGACTTATCTCTCCTCCTTCCCAGCCCTCCCCCAGCCAGGAGTTGCATACTTAATAGAATGATTGGATCTGGGAACGTCATTCTTACTCCGGAGGCCCCAAGCAGACAGAACGTTTTAACCATGTTGTCTTGCGGAGGCGGGCATAGTGTGTGTGTCTTTCTTCTTTTAACCAGGTTGCTTATGTTCCACTCCTTGCAGTTTTCGTATTTCTTCTTAACTCTTGTTTGTTTGCAAAGGGAGCTTACCGTAGCTTTGAGACGTAGCTGTGAAAAAGAAGTTGTAGCACGAGCTTTTGTATGGCCTTGCCGCCACTTTGAGGCATACCTGTGCCAAGGAAGCTTTTGTCCAACCTTGCTGCACCTTTTGAGATGTACCTGTGCAAAAGAAGTTGTAGCACAAGCTTTAGTACCAGACTACAAACCCCAGGTTTCTGTTGGATGGGGCCACTGCAGTTCCAGTGGTGTCAAAGTGAATTGTTTTGATGGACCACCATTTTGAGTAGCCCTGATTAGGATTCAAGTCTTCTGTCAGACAGATAGATGCACAACGTTTCCTCCTATTCCATCCTTCCTGCAGTTGCAGTCGACGTTTCTTCACACCCTTCTGGAGTTGTCCAATGTGTAATTTTTATTTTTATACTAATAATTTTTTTGGAAAGTGTTAGGCAAGGGGTCAGACCAGCTACTCAGGGATAGTTTGGAGTGCTGGAAGAAGAAAGACTGGATCCAGTTGTGACGCCTTTCGTTCACCATGGATGTACGCATCCATGCATTGATTTGAAAGCATCCGTGTGTAGGAACTCCCTGTGGGCTCAGCAAACTGCCTGCGTAGAGCACACCTGTTCTTTATGGATGACATATTCCAGCAAATCCAGAAAGATGCAAAACCTCTGCCAATTTTTCACATCCATGTGTCTTGGCATCACCTCAGTCTTTTATGTCGCGGTGAATTTTCAGCCAAGTGATAGCTGCCATCAGTGCAATCATGTTCCACAATGGATCAATGATGACCTATGGCCCAACTCAGTGATATATATATATATATTCTGGATAATCTGTATTTATTAATTTAACTTGTATTCCACCATTCGGCCGAGGTGGCTTATATCCAGGTTGTTTTTGTTTTTCGTCTTGTTTTATTTTGTTAAAGGTGCAGCATTTATACAAAAGATTTATTTTTAAAAGTAACATTTAAATAATTCTGATAAAAACACAAAATCAAAACAGTTTTAAAACCGATTATAGCACAGCTACATACAGTTGTCCCTCCATATCCTTGGATCTTTTATCCACCATCCACGGCTTGAAAACATTTTTAAAAAATACACATTCCAAAAAGCAAAACTTGATTTTGCCATTTTATATAAGGGACACCATTTGCGATGCCGCTGTATTTAATGAGACCTGAGCATCCATGGATTTTGCTATCCACAGGAATCAAACTCCAGCGGATACCAAGGTCCTGCAGCAATGTGTCCTGTTGGTGCTGTTTTAAAAATGTATTCAGCATGCTGTTGAAATGGTCTGTTTGGCTGCAATAAAACAAAAGTATGTTTGCAACATAAGGTTCTCAAGGTGTTTGCAAAAATGCCGGTTCCTTTCTCCCCAGCACCCCACAAATTAAGCTCTGTCAGACTTGGTGAGGAAGCCAGTCCAGGCTATTTCAGTGTTGATGGGTGGAAAGGGGGTGCCCCCCGTGGCAAATTTAGTTCCTAAACCGCTTTTGAAAAAATTAGGTCAGTTAAAAGATTTGGCCCTGCGACCCTTTGACCTCGTGTTTACTTAACGCTAAGCTGCTAGAGTGAACCAGGGGAATGTGGGAGGCAGAAAGTCCGTCTGTCATGGAATGGAAACGCATGGCTTTTCATGCGCTCCTATGGCGACAAAACCCAGGTAGTTTCCTCAGAGCTCAGGGAGTTCCTCTTGAAATGAATAGGTTTTGGTAGTGATGGTGGTTATTGTCGTCCTCATCTGCCTCAGCGGGATATCAACAAAATAAAATACCAAACGGTAGTTAGCATCAACAGTTCTGAGACCCAGAAGACACATTCAGGAACATTAACATATTGTCAGTTGAAGGGGTTCAGGAAGGAAATTACTTTCTTTCTTGGAAAAGTAGTTAGTTGCAGGTGCCTCTGTGGATCATGTCTGTTTTCATGCAATGCCCTGGTTTAGAGATACCCATTCACATTCCAGCATATTTGGCATCTTCTGTGTCCTTTTTCCTCGGCAGGTGATTGTGGGGTTCCCTCTGGGCTATGTCCGCTGCTTGATTTGTTCTGAACATTATAGATTCCAGACCTGGGGGATCTTGTGATCCTCCCAGGCCTCTTCTGAATTGAGGAGTCTATAACGTTGAGAGCAAATCAAGGAGCAGACACGGCCCGGCGGGAATCCTGCAGTGACGTGAACACTAAAATGTGAACACGATCACTTCAATCATGTGGATGTTGGAACATGTACACAAAAACACATGAACACTAAAACATGATCACAGTCACTTGAATCCCACAATACCGTGAACACTAAAATGTGAAAGCGATCACTTGAATCCTGCAATCATGTGAACACAATCCCTTGAATCCTAGAATAATAATAATAATAATAATAATAATAATAATAATAATAATATTTATTTGTATTTCCCGCCTCTCCCTTCGGATCATGTGAATGTTGGAACGTGAACACCATCACTTGAATCCCACAATCACATAAACACTAAAATGTGAACGCAGTCACTTGAATCCTGCAGTCACATGAACACTGGAACGTGAGCGTACTCACATGAACCGTGCCATCACATGAATGCTGGAACCTGAATGCTTGTGTCCTATGTCCTGCCATGTAGAGGGGATGATGGGAGTTGTAAGCGGCAAACGTTTCCTCACTCTGTGGCAGATGCCAGCTAGCCAGCTGATTCCCCTGATTCTGGACGCTTGGCAAACTTGTTTCTTCCCTTGTCTTTAGGGAAAGGCACGGAAAGAGGCGCCTACTCATTTGGAAGGGAAGCGGGCATGCCGGCTCTTAATCAGGTAAGCCAAGTGGCTTCATCTCCCTTCATGTAAAGCCTTGGTGGTGTTCTTTTTTAAATGTCTTGAATATTGTAGGTGATGAGCGTTGACAGAATGAGAGCGAAAGCGTCTCCTTTTGTAGGGCCTGGGCTGCAAACTGGGCTCGGGGTGGGCAAAGGTCAGCCCTGAGGACTCTTTGTGGCCACTGAGATGATTTTTCTGGCCCCTGCACCTCTCCTGATTCTCCATTTTTGTGCCTCTCTTCTCTTCGTCTGCAGACGGACAAAGGCCTTTCTACTCAAAGAGGCATTTAATTTAATTTAACTTTAATTAATTGATTGATTAATCACCGGGAGTCATTTTTACTGGGCGAGTTGCTGCTGCATGTTTAACTTTATCATTATCTTTTAAAATGATTTTAGTCTTTTTAGAAAAAGTAAAAGGACCCCAGTCCTTGAAGCCTGTGGGAGCCAGCTTCGAAAATTATCTTTCTCTTGTTTATCCGAGGGCCAAAACACACTGCATATATAATCCAGTTTGATGCTGCTTTAACTGCCCTGGCTTAGTGCTAGGGAATTCTGGGGACTTTTGTGAAAGAGCATGATTTGAATTGGGGGCTGCTGGGATCACATAGAGCTGCTGTTCAACTCTTGCCCCAGCATAAAGCGGCCCTCCATTTTGGAGACGTGTGAGACATCCTCTCCCATCCCGCCAGCGCAATCCAAAGAGGCACGCCTGCACTTGTGAATTTTGCAACTCTTGAATAACAAAACCAAAACAAAAAACAAGCCCAAGTCAAGAGAAAAAAAGGAGTTCATTTAAAAAATCGAGACCAGTTTCCCTGTAACTTTCATGGCGTACGTTTTCCCGGTGTGTTTCCGGAACAGCTGTGCAGGGATCGCTCTCTGAGCTGGAGTGGATTTTAAGTTTTACAGAAATCGGAGCAGGAGACTCGCCAGCAGGCCGTGCATTTTAATAATACGAATTCGGCTTTCATTTGAAAATTTGTTTTCCTTGTGGGGACGAAACAAAGCAATAGAAAAAGAGAACGGGGTCGAGCAAAAATTCACTGACAAAACCCCCTCTGAACCAATCTTGCAAAGAAAACCCTGTGATAGCTTTTCATTAGGGTCGCCATAACCTAGAAATGACTTGCATGCACACAACAACAACAACAACAACAACCCCTCTACAGCAATGATTTCCAAACGCTGGCCGTCCAGGTGTTTTGGACTTGAGCTTCCAGAAACTTCAACCATCTTGGCCTTCAGTCTGGAATTCCGGGAACTGAAGTCCAAAACAACTGGAAGACCAGAGTTTGGGAATCACTGCTCTACAGTTTTGAATCTGGCAGCCCTCCTCGCCTCCTTGTTTTGGAAAAAATGGGCACCCAATGAAGTTCCTTGACAGATATGGGACGGGTTCAGCTTCAGGTTGGCGATTGCTCCGTTCTGTTTTGTTTTTCTTCCACTTCAATTTTCCCACTTCTTCTTCTTCTTTTCCTTTCCAGCAGCCTGGCTTCCTGCCCAGCGAAATGGGGATTTCAAGTCCCAGCACGCTGTCCCCGACGGGGGTGAAGGGAGGCTCTCAGTACTATCCGTACGGGAACAACCCTCGCCGGAGAGGCGCAGAGAGCAACATAGGTACGTGGGCCTTGGCTCCGGGCGTCAGGTGGAGCGGCCGATCTTGGGTGTTGTGCCGGTGGTGGATCTGAGATCGGGGCAGGGCGGTACGGAGATTGGGAATCTCCTGGTAGATCTCCAGGTGGCTTGCAGTAGATCTCTCAAGGGAAAGAGCAAGGAAAAATAAAGCAACAACACCAAACATGGCAATTTCCTGATCATTGAACTCTTGGCTTTGGTGTTCCGCATCTGTAAAATGGTGAACTCATGGATATGGTTGGGAAGGTTGTCTGGTTTTTTTTTTCCAGTTTTTACAGTGCTTCCTTATGATCTGTGCTCTCTTGGCAGTTTATAAAAAGACCCCAAAACTTATACTGTCATAAAATTAGTCTTGTAGTTAGATTAAAAAGCCGGCAATTTTGGATTTTGGAATAATTCAGATTTCGGAATTGTGGATAATGGAGGCTGGGCCTATGATACTTCCACAAAGGAGTATTATTTTCTTCGCAGAAAAATACGGCTTCTTGCACAGAAGGTGCAAAAACACCCGACAAAATTTTGCGCAGAATAAGTCCCGAATTGCAAATAGTCTTTGAAATGAAGTGTGGTTTTCGAACGCTTGCTTGCAACGAGAATAAAATTGCAAGAAACTTATGTAAGAGTTATATCTATACCAACCAGCAGTCCGTAGCCCAGTGCGGATGCTTCCTTTATTCTCCTTCTCCCTTCCTTCCATATTTGCTTACTTGCCGAACCAGTGTGTTGCCATCTTTGAAATAAGGCGAGGGGCGGCAAAGGGAGGGCGACAGCTGCTGTGGAGCCACATTCCCCCAAGACCCTCTTTTGAAGCCCACTCCAACCTGCTGGCTTATTATGGGATGGAGCGGAGGTGGTGGTGGTTTGCCTCTCTGCTGCCTCCAGGAGAAAAGTCTCCCTCCACATCCTGGCATCTGGCATTCATTGACGGAAAGGAATCCCAGGAATGGAGACCTGTTAGAGAATTTGGCCATGTGGCTTTCTCTTTCTTTCTTTCTTTCTTTCTTTCCTTTCTTTCTCTCGTTCTCAGATTCTCAATTTCTCACACAACGGGAAGATGTGCTTCGGTTAAGCAGATAAGCGAAGGGATGATTGGGAAAAGGAGAAAACAGAGTTTAAAAAGTGACATATAAATAATAATAATAACGTGGAGTCGAAGGCTTTCATGGCCGGCATCCAGAGTTTTTTGTGGGGTTTTCAGGCTCTGTGGCCATGTTCTAGAAGAGTTCCTTTCTGACGTTTTGCCAGCATCTGTGGCTGGCATATTCAGAGAATGTGAAATTCCAGGCAAACATTCTGTGAAGATGCCAGCCACAGATGCTGGTGAAACATCAGAAAGGAACTCTTCTAGAACATGGCAACATAGCCCGAAAACCCCACAAAATAATAATAATATTAATAATAATAATAATAATAATAGTAATAATAATAGAATTCTGGAGTTGGAAAAGACCCCAAGGGTCATCCAATACACCCCTCCTTTTGCAGGAAAACGGAGAATCTTACATTTAGAAGGGAATCCCAAGGGCCAGCCAATGGAGGAATACATAGGATCCTAGAGTTGGAAGGGACCCCCTAGAGTCTTGCAGTCCAACCCTTTTCTGCCATGAAGGAAGACACAATCAAAGCACCCCTGACAGATGGCCATCCAGCCTCTGCTTAAAAACCTCCAAAGAAGGAGACTCCGCTATTAATAATAATACATTTTCATCACTGTGTTTGGGAAGAGACCCTTTTGATGTTCCTCGTGTGAGCAAAGAGACTTGTTCGGTTTCTCATTCCTTTTCCGTGACTTTCTGCCCAGATGGGGATTGTGCAAGGCATCCAGATCTTGCTGGGGAGCAACTCCCAAAAGCCCCTAGTAGGGGATGCTGGATCTTGCAGTCCAGCCATATCTGGCGAGCTGCATGATTCTTGCACCTGTGTTGAAAGGAACACTCCCTTTCTTGGTTTTGGCAAAGCCTAGAGTTGAAATTTTCGGATAAGGAGTTGGATTTCTTAACACCCAAGATCTTGTTTTGAAATTGCCAAAGTCTTTGAATGTGTGTGAGAGCCAGTGTGGTGTAGTGGTCTGAGTGTAGGACTAGGAAACTGGGAGACCAGGGTTTGAATCCCTGCTGGGTCATGGAAACCCCCTGGGTGACTTTGGGCAAGTCACTATCGGTCTCAGAGGAAAGCAATGGCAAAACCCCACTGAACAAATTCTACCAAGAAAACCCCACAATAGAGTCGCCGTAAGTCAGAAACAAGTTGAAGGCAAGCAGCAACAACAGCTATTGAGCGTGTGTTTGCATTTGTCCTTCCCCACAGCTAGCCAGCCAAACCAGGCGCTCTCTCTTGTCTGGTTTCCTGACCCACAAACTCCCTCCTCCCCATGCTTTCATCCATTTCCCTCCATTTGAAATAATCAGACCCACCTGTTTGGGGCAGCAGGGTCTTTCCATAAAAGACCTCCTCCGCCACCGTCACCAATCTCTCTCTCTCTCTCTCTCTCTGTCTCGCTCCACCTGCGGGGTCTTTGCAAGCAGTGTCTGGGCTTGAGTCCTCCAGACCTACAAATTCCCAAAAAGAAAGAGAAAGGGACTGTAAGTAGGCTACAAAAATCTGATTTATTCAAGGATATATATATATTATATAGTGAGCGTAGTGGGTTGAGTGTTGAACTAGGAATCTGGAGACCAGGGTTTGAATTTCTGCTCAGTCATAGAAACCCACTCAGTAACCTGGGTCAAGTCACAGTCTCAGCCTCAGGGCAAGGCAATGGCAAAGCCCCTCTGAACAGACTTTGGCAAGAAAACCCCATGATAAGGTCGCCATAAATCGGAAATGACTTGAAAGCACACAACAGCAACAGCAACAACAAACAGCTGGGAACCCAGAACACCTTCTCTGAACAAATCTGGCCAAGGTTCGCTTTAGGGTTGTCGTAAATCAGAAATGACTTGGGTGCAGTCGATGGGTTCCTGGGGATGACCTCTTTAACAGAAGCAGGAATAACATTGAAAGAAAAGTGTATTTAACATTTTTATGGGGCAATAATGGTAGACATTGATGCCCACAGTAATAAAAGCCAGCAATTATGAAGAACAAAAGACTGAGAAAAGACACTGAAACTACGAACACCAAAAATAGCTGCAGGACTTTGCTCAAAAAAATACCAAAAGTGTGATCATAACAAAGGTGCATAACACCACAGTGTTCTCTTTCCCAGCACAAGACATCCAGAAGGTACTACATGACATTTCCTCAGATATTCATAGAATCATGGAGTTGGAAGAGACCCCAAGGGTTATCCAGTCCAGCCCCTTTTGCCATGCAGGAAGACACCATCAAAGCACTCTTTGTGACAGATGGTCGTCCAATCTCTCTTTAAAAACCTCCAAAGAAGGAGAGGTCACCACCCGGAGGCAGCATCTTCCACTGTTGAGCAGCTCTTAACATCAGGAGGTTCTTCCTAATGTTGAGCTGGAATCTCTTTTCCTGTAGCTTGACTCCATTGCTCCATTGTGTCCTAGTCTCTGGAGCAGCAGAAAAGAAGCTTGCTCCCTCCTCAATATGACATCCCTTCAAATATTTAAACAGGGCTATCGTATCACCTCTCAGCCCTTGCTTCTCCAGGCTAAACATCCCCAGCTCCCAAAGTTGTTCCTCATTCTCAGTGAGCTTCAAGGACTCAGCAAGCATTTGAACCCTGGTCATCTGGCCAGCATCCAAACCACTATATCACACTGTTCCATCTATTTGTCTAGATATAGATACAGAGATAAAGATATGTAGATGAATGGATAGATACAGATGCGCAGCTATTGGTATGTAGACAGATGGATATATAGACACATGTGTGGCTAGATGACTATATAGATATTCCTAGATAGATGAATGGATGGCTATAGATATATGGCTAATGGGAGTATAGATAGATGGAGAGGTGGATATTGATATGTAGATGGATATAATGTATATGTAGATAATCCAAGAAATTGATGGATGCACACATAGAGAAAAATAGAGATAGGCAGACAAAAGGACATAAGATGGATAGATAATGATAAACAGATAGATAGACAGATAGAAAGGGATGGATAGATGGATGCTAAAGATTATGGTTGGACAGATGAAAAGATAGATGGGTGGATAGATAGACAGACAGACAGACAGGGATGGATGAATGGATGGATGGATGGACCAACAGACAGAGAGAAGCAAGAGATAATGGATAGACAGATAAAAAGTCAGGTGGGCAAATAGATGGGCAGGTAGTTAGGGAGATAGGTAGGCAGATGAAAAGATAGACAGGAAAATAAGTGCATACATACCGGTAGATACAGACAGAGAGATGGACATGGAAATGCATATTACTCTTTGAAGCAGACTCTGTGTTAAAAATCCCTGATGTTTATATTTCACAGATGGGGAAGTTGAGACTGACTGGTGTTATGTCTGAGGCGGACAGCCAATCTGTATTTATGGGTGGATTTCTGGATTATTTGTCATGGATCAGCAAGGATTTCTCATTCATTTTTGTAGAGGAGAGAGTCTTCAAAGACCACCACCTTCCCACCGCCATAAATCATACTGCTGAAATTAATTTCTTTTCAAATTCTAAGTGTGTCTGGTTCAAATTTAGTCTCTTCATTTTTTTACAAAGTAAGTCTTGTATAGCTGCAGTCTTGCATCCCTGTGAGGTGTGATTTGAACCTAGGACTTAGGTGCCTGACTCTGACTTTCACTGGCAGGATAAACATTAGTTTTTTTGAAATCTTTCTTCCCTTCCCTTTTAGATGGACAGCCGAAAAAAGTCCGAAAGGTGCCTCCTGGACTCCCTTCTTCGGTAAGTTACTTTCTTCAAAGTTGGTAAGATTTCCAGTCCTTGTGGTTTGTTTTGAGTCATTTTTAGTCATTTGAGTGACGAGGCTTCAATGAGGGCTGGAGTGGTGGATACTGGGAGATAGAGTACAGAGACTAGTCTCTAAGTGTGTTATGGGATGGTGCTGCTTCAGGGCAGATAAACAGGACTTCAGGTGAGGTCTGACCAAAGCAGAATCATGTGGGACTAGGTTCCCTTGATCTGGATTCTGTGCTCCTGTTGATGCAGCCGAGAACTGCATTGGCTTTTTCGGCTGCTGCATCACACTATTGGTGAATGTAGAGATGGGTCTTGGCTCCATGCGGAAAGGATGCAGTATTAAGATGTAATAAATAATGACCCTGAATTCATCTCAGCAAGAGGCTGGTTCATTGATGGTTCTTGTTTCACTAGCCAGCTTGGTCAGCAGTCAGCAATTCTGGGAGCTGAAGTCCAAAACATCCATAGTTTGAGAATCTCTGCTTTAAAACATTCTGGTTTCTCTCTCCTTCTCCCACTCTTCACCTTCGGCTTGCTGCAAACTAAGTTCAAAGTGTAAAGGAATTTGCATTTTCCTGTAAAGTCAGGCAAAAGCAAACTCCTGCAGCTTCCCTTTGCTTGTGTGTTCTTCCTCATTAATATTTTTTGCCATCTTGACCACACTCTGATGCCGCTTGGAGAGCATACACCAGTGGCCAGCATGGTGTAATGGTTTGAGACTGGGAAAATGGGAGACCAAGCTTCGAATCCCAGCTTAGGCATGAAACCGACTAGGTGACGGTGGGCAAGAAATCACACTCTGTCAGCCTCAGAGGATGGCCATGGCAAATAAAACCACCTGAAGAAACTTGCCAAGAAAACCCCATGATAAGTTCGCCATAAGGTGGAAACAACTTGAAGTCACCCAACAAACATGGACCAGCACTTTGGAGTTTGTTGTCTTTGGGGCACCTCCTGTTTCCTTTGTGGTTTTGGTGGCATTATGTTCCTCTTTGCTGGACCCACTGCAGTGTCCTCTTGACGTCTCTCTCGCTGTCCATACTTGGGTTGATCTCCTTATTTCTCCAAGTCTCTTAGTGAGCTTGCTTTATTTTTGTTCTGAACAGAGAAGGGGTGTGTGAAGTTAGCCGTAGAGAATCCTTCCACATCAGTGGCTTATTTTCTTTTGGGGGGGAGAAGGAAGGAGGCAACGCTGCTCTCCAGGTGAGCAGTTTTTAACATGCAGGAAATGATCTCAACTCCAGAACCCAGGGAAGGAGGGAAGGCCGGGGAGCGCGGTCTCGCCTGGTCCCTTTTCTCCCCCATTTTGCTGACGAAGGCTTAAAGGCAGAGAAGGCGGGTGCAATGGGGGAAAGGCAGCATGCAGCCAAGGGAGCTGCCTCTTGATTTAGCATTTCCTGTTGGGGGTTGGACGGAGGAAGGAGGAGGCTGGCTGGCTTGCTTGCTTTGCTTGCATGCTGGAGCCCTTTCCAAAAGGGTCTTGGGCTGGAGCTATGGACCTCTCTCGGGCTGCACACACACACACACACACACCCCGGGCATTAACTGGGTAGTGTTTTGTGGTATAACATTGACCCACAAGTCCCATGTCTAATTTTTTTTTTTTTTTTTTTTTTTTTTTTTTTTTTTTTTTTTTTTTTAGTATAGTTTTGCAGAGACCAGGTCTCTCTCCTTTTTTGCGTTTTGCAAAGACCAGGTCTCTCTTTTTTCACTTATCTGCATCATTCAAGTTCACCCCAGTGTGGAGAGCGCTTTCAGAAGCAGAGGCGGGAGAAGACATGGAAAAGATGTATGCACATTTGTGTTGTTGCTTTGCCTAACCATTTTATTTGGATTCCTGGAACAGATGGGAATGCTTCAGTTAAAGACAATTCTGACTTACAGAGACCCTCTGCTACCATTTTCTGGGCAAGATTTATTATTCAGAGGAGATTTGCAATGGCTTTTCTTGAGGCTGAGAGAGTGTAACTAGCCCAAAGTCACCCAGTAGGTTGCCACAGCGAAGCAGTTTTAAATCAGGGGTTCTTAACCTGGGTCTGTGAACCAAGCTGCTCCTCTTTCAGTTTCCTGCTACTTTGAACATGGTGGTGGGTTTTAAAGGTATTTTTCCTGTAAGTTTTTAAGAGTGGCTTCCTAACTTTACTCAGATTCTCCAAGGGCTCCATGAACCTCTCTCTGAAAGGCAAAGAACCATGGCCTTAAATTTTACATTTTCAGATGTGCAAATTTTATTTCCACCTTCTTGATCTCTTTCAAAAGCCACACTTTTAGAAAAACCCGTTCCTTCCCATAAACTTGCATGCAGCTGAGGCCAATGCTGCTGTGTTATTTCATTTTCTCTCTCTGCTCCTGTTTTTACTTTAATGCTCTGGCATTTTCCTGCCCTCACCCCGACAAAGAAAAATGGTGTTCCCGATCTCTGTCAGGTGGCCACAGTGGGAAGAAACAGAACAAATTGTCAACGAAAAACACAAATTGTCAATGACAACGGCACCCAAATTGTGCAAATCACAAGAAGTGGGGAGCATGGAATTTCCAATAGACACCTGGGAGCCTATCATCCCAGGCGGCTGGGAAGAAAAGAGGTTGTTTTATTAGTAAGAAAAAGCCCCGTATGCTTGTACTCGTCTTGTATCTCATTGTGGGAGATAAAATAAATAAATAAAATACTCTTAAGCCTTTCTTCGCAGGCTGTTTAGAATCCAAAGTTCAGGCATTTCTGGGCCAGAAGCGCTGAAACCATTCTCCGGAGGAGGGAAAACCAGGCATCCATAAGAGGGGAGGGCTGCGTTAAGTCCATCGGATCCACGCACACCCATAATCCCCCCCTCCCACACGAATTATAATAGAATCGTAATTCCCACCATGAGTCCTTGTAAAGAGCTGGAGAGGAAATAAGAAAGAACCCTCCTTTTCCAAACCAAGCACTGAAATGCACTGAATGTTAAGTTTGCCTTTTGCATCTGGGGAGAGGTGGAGGCTGCAGGCCTGTCTGCAACCCAGAATGCCGAAGCATTCATTGTTGCTCCTTCAGGATGGATGTGCTCCGCGTGCCTCTCCCTTTTCCACCCCATAAGCGGCTCTTCTTTTCCCCCATCCCCCTTCCCTGCCCCCACCCCCTTTTTGCCTCCCCCCCCTTCCTCCTCTTCCCGCCCCAGCATTGCACAGCTGCCTGAAGAACTGGCCGGGCGCCAAGCGCTGGCAGATGGCGTGCGGCTATTATTCCTGCTTCGCTCGAGTCCCCGGTCCCCGGCTCCTGCTATTTAATCAAATTATAGGAAAAGGCAATTTACTGCATTTCGTATTCTTTGTAGCTGGCTTCATTCCCCCGCTCTCCTCTCCCCCACTGCTTTTACACACATACACACACAACAACAACAGCAACACCCCTCACTCTTTTCCCACCCCTCACACCAGTAGACATCTCTGTCTACACACGACGACACTCGGCGGAAAGGAAAGGTTTGGGATTGCTGAGCTTGGCTCCTCCATTTAAGGCTCTCTGGCTTTTTGTAGGTTGGTCTCAACCCCATACACAGGCATACACCATTTGATGTGTCCCTAGGCATGATTTCTTTAACAGAAAATGTGATGCTACCGGTAGAAGTAGTGGAGATAAGGAATGTGTTCTGAAACACCAAACAAAAAAGAGACATTCAGCATGTTTTATTGAGGGGAATCATCATTTCTGGGGTCCATATACTGTAATCCTTGACTCATGTCAGAATGAAGAAGGTGTCCTGATTTGGCAGAGAACGTCCCAATTAATCCTCTGCCGTCCCAATTTTTCAGCTGCTATAAAATGTCCCAGCTTCCTCTCTCTTCCTCCCGCTTTGGCTTCAGCTTCCTTCAATTGCTGCAAACTGAGTTCAAAGTACAAAAGTAGTCGGCACACAATTAATTCAGGCTGTGGAGAAGAGGAGAGAGTCCGGGTTGGTCCTTCCCAGAAGGGTCAGGCAAAAGCAAACTGATGCAGCCTCCTCTCCTAGTTTGTCTGTTCTTCCTCATTCATAACTTTTCCCATCTTGACCTGCTGCTTGGCCACATGCGTACAGGTTTCCATGTGTGAAATGTAGGAAGGACATTTTAAAAGGTGTGTAACATGCCACGGTTGCAAAGAGGCCTGGGAAAAACCTGTGGCTAAAATGCAGATGCGATAGACAAAATGAATAGAAACCCATGTCGTGACTTTTTTTTTTTAATGTGAGAACCTCTCCAAAGGTACCAGAGGGGTTCATTTTGAAACTCTTGGGCTGCTCTCAGGGGACAACATTTCTTGCCCTCTCGGCTAGTTTGGGAATTAGCCATTTTTCGCACCCAGGGCCACCTCCCATGTTCCTGACAACTCTGGGGATTTTGGTGCCCACACAGGCCGGTTATGCTGAGGAATGGCTGAGAGGAGGAGGAGGCAGGCTTGGTTTCTGCTGCCCCAGAGAGTAGGACCAGGTCTGGTGATTTTAAGGGACAGGAGGTTAGATTTCAGTTGAACATTAGAAGAAATGTCTTGAGAGTTTGGCTACATCCAAGGCTGAGAGTATGTGCCTTGCCCAAGGTCACCCAGTGAGTTCCATGGCTGAGTGGTGATTCCCCAGAGTTGCACGTCCAATGCTCAAACCATTACACCACTCTGGTTCTCCACTGTTGCATCATATAATATAGTATATTATTTATTGTTATTGTTACAACTGCATTAATATCCTCCCTCTTACGTCCCCTGCTCTCAAACCAACCTGCATGACTCCCCTCCTCCTCTCCACTTGCAGTTCTCACAACCCTGTGAGGTAGGTCTGGTTGAGAGATAACAGCGGCTGACCCAAGGCCACCCAATTGGGATTCACGATGAATTGTTATATCCCAGCTCAAGATGGAATAGAAATGTCAAGAAACAAAAATATTGGAGAAAATAACCCGAAGCTTTGGTTAATCTGGGCAAGTCTGGTGATTCTCTCCCTTCTTTCTCCCTCCAAACAGGTGTATCCACCCAACTCAGGTGACGAATACAATAGGGAGACAGCCAGCTATGCCACTTCCAAGCCTCCCAGCACTGTCTATCCAGGAGCCTTCTACATGCCAGGTAGGTCACCTGGGCACAGGTACATTACCTGGAGGAGTTGGGGGAATATTCATTCTTCTTTTATTCTCTTCTTTGTTTATGATATGTTAATATTGTGCATGTATGTATGTATGTATGTGCCTTCAAGTCGTTTCCTGACTATTTAAATACTACAGATATTAAATACAGATATTAGGACCAGGTCTAATGGTTTTAAGTTCCAGGAAGGCAGATTTGAATTGAATGTTAGAAGGAACTTCTTGATAGTAAGAACAGTTTGGCAACGGAAACAATTCCCTAGAAGGATGGTGGGCTCTCCTTCTCTGGGCATCTTCCAAAACAAGCTGGACAGCTCCCTGTTTGGGGATGCTTGAGCTGGAGATCAAACATGGAGCAAGGAGTTGGACTTCATGGCCTCTGGGGCCTCTTCCAACTTTAGGATTCTATGAATGGAAGGATCAAAATTCAGGCCTAAGTGTGTATATGGGTGCTTGTGTCTTGCAGATGGGATCCACAATTCGGCAGACCTGTGGAGCTCCTCAGGCACCATGGGACAGTCCAACTATGGGGTCATCTTGGGCGCTTCCTCCTCTCCGCTCCCACAGTCGGGCAACTTCAGCAGTCTTCACCAGCACGAGCGCATGGTAATGGCAGAGGCTCCTCTGTTTGGGCTGGAAGGAGAGGGGCAGAATCCAAACACATATCGATATCAGAATTTGAGAAGCCCCTGAAATGTTTAAAAAGATTTTTAGAAATCAACAGAACAGACCATAATCATCACATCTTTAAGAACCCTTGCAGTCAATTCCTAGAAAGCCAGTTTTCAATTATCGATGAAATGAACAATGGAAGTTGTCCAACTTCCATTGAAGGGTCCATTCTAGCCTCTCTAGGGAGGGAGTTGAGAAGAAAGCTTGTGTCCTGCTGCTCCAGAGACTAGGACCTGGAGCAATGGATGCAAACTATAGGAAATGCGATTCCACCTAAACATTAGGAAGAACTTCCTGACAGTAAGAACTGCTCAGTGTTGGAAAATGCTCCCTTGAAGGGTGGTGGAGCCTCCTCCTTTGGAGATTTTTAAACACAGCTGGATAGCCATCTGTCGGGGGTGCTTTGATTGTGTCTTCCTCCATGGCAGAATGGTGTTGGACTGGATGGCCTTTGCGTTCTCTTCCAACTCTATGATTGTATGACTTCCAAAATTTAGGGGCAGCCACCCAGAAGGCCCTGTCTCATGCATTCCCACCAAACAAACCTAAGAAGGTGTTGGGACCCAGAGAGGGGCCCTCCTCTGAAGATCTTAGAAGTTCTGCAGGTTCATAAACAACTTCCAAAAGAGGAAGGGGAAGGTCTTAGAGACTGGCCATGGATTGTAGTGAGCAAAGCTATCCCACAGGACTTGGAGCACCATGGTCTGGGGCAGGAGCCATAGCCCAGACACAACGCAAAAAGAAAAAATGATGTGGAGGGCAGAGGAAAACAAAATACTCCAAACGGGTGTAGGGTTCGTCATCTGGGTTTCAAGATGAGACTTGGGTGAAGCTGATGAGAGTTCTTCTCAGGAAGGGGATATATGTCCTATTTTCACAAACACACTTTTATCTCTCTGATTCCTCACCCATCCTTTCCAGAATTATCAGATGCATTCAGGAGAAGTCAATGGAGGACTCCCATCGGTTTCAGGCTTTTCTTCTGCTTCCACTCAATATGGAGTGTCCAGCCACACGCCTCCCATTGGTGGGACAGAGGCCGTAATGGGTAAGTTATCTTTCCTTTTTCATCCCTACCCCAAGATCTAGTGAAATGTAGCGGAAGGAAGGAAGGAAGGAAGGAAGGAAGGAAGGAAGGTTGGTTGAGATTTCTACAGAAGAAAAAAGAAAAATGCCCCTGAGGTTGTATTCACTTCGGGACTTCTTTTGGGGAAAATCATTGGCGCAGATATTTTTGTGTGGCTTTTTTCTGCAGGGAAAACAGGTTTTCTTGCATTAAAATGGTATTTTTTTTCACAAAAGGAGTCTCAATGTGTGAGCAGGAGGGACAGAAATTGCCCACACACCCCCATATTCTCATGCAGAGAAGGGGAGCTGAAATAATTTTGAATTTGGAAGCAAAATAAAAACGAAGGTTTGCATCCTTAGCACAGGCAGGCACTAGTGCATCATCATTTCAGGTGGATCCCCGCCGACGTTTGCCTTCATCGTCCTCCCCCTCTCATCCCTTCCCGCTGCATGTAGGTTAATCCCGGAGGGGTGGGGGAGTGGCGGAAGGTCGCCGGAGCCGAACAGGCGGAAATAGATGTGTTTGGTTTTAAGCCTCGGACTGGAGGAGGGTGAGCAGTTAATGCTCACAATGGGAGGTGGAAAGGGTTTGTTTCCCCCTCTCTCTTATTTATTTATTTATTTTATTTACATATTCAAGGCCTTTATTATTACACCTTGACTCACCAAGGACACTATATAAGTAGAAACCACTTTAAAAATTTCATACTCTTATTTGAAAAAACAAACAAATCTCAGACCAGGCAGTTCCAGTTTTGAGAGCGAAAGGTAGATTTATTGGTGTCCCGTATTCTGGATGATTGTATCCCTAAGTAGGCCATTTAGGATTATTCTTCTCTGATTTCTTCACCTCCAATGTATTTACTATTTAGAGAATATTTAACCACCAATCTCATCACAGAGATTGGTGGTTATTCAAGGCAACAAGGCTTATCCTGCCTCTCCCTATCCAAAAAGTTCTCCTGGCCGTTCCAAGCAAGGATTTGCTCACATTTCTTGCAGCCATGAGGACTAGGGCCCTTTTGGACATCTTGCATTTAGCCTGAAGTCCATAGAATCAGAGAACTGTTGGGTTGGAAGATATCCCTTTGCGTCGCCTAGTCCAGTAGTAGAGGAAATCCATAACTCCTGCATCCCTGAGAAATGGTCCTCTAATTTCTGTTGAAAAGGATTGCCCACCATCTTTTGGGACAGTCCCCAAAGCTCTTACCATCAGGAAGTTCTTCCTAATGTTTACTCAGAGGCAGAAGTCTATTTTTTTCATAAATGGCTTGTAACTTCCTGATTTCATCTTTTCCTTTTCCCCCTTCTCTCTCTTCTTCTTCTTCTTCTCCTGCTTCAGGAAATCGAGGAACCTCGGCTGGCAGTTCAGGGGACGCCCTTGGAAAAGCATTAGCTTCAGTAAGCCTCCTTCCTTAAGTGTTTGTGATAAAGACCAATGCTTTATAAACTGTGGGGTCCCTTTGTGCTTGGGTTACAGGGCAAGGAGCAGAACAGACCATGATTTAACTGACCCTTAAGACTTAAGGGCTTCACTGTGAGAGGTTTTGTTAGCTGAGGTTTTATCTGTATTAACAACAAAAATTAAACATTGTAAAACCGTGTTCATCCTTTACAGATCTACTCCCCAGATCACTCTAGCAATAACTTCTCTTCGAACCCATCCACACCGGTGGGATCCCCTCAGGGAATCACAGGTACACCATTAAAAATATTGTGTCCAAAGCAGGGAAAGGGAACTTGCGATGGGTGCAGTGAGACAGACTGAGTGTGGCAGTTCCAGACAGCTGTGTCCTTTATGGAGAAGTGGGCACTCTGTGCCCCATAGGTAGCATGAGCCCCACTAAAGCCCCCAGTGCAGCCTATGCTTCTCTGTTGAACCTGCCCCAGTACTTTGAAAAAATACATTTGGCCCTCAACATTTGCGGCTTTGACTTTTTTGGATTTGATTATTTGCGGTTTCGATTAATATGTTCTCTCTAGGAATCTCTAGGTCCCCCAGTGCAACTGCCAGAAATTGACCATAAAGTTGTGCTGGAGAACTCTAGCTGTTCCTAAAGAAAACACTTTTCTAGGTATTTGTAGGTCCTCCAGCATGATTCTGTGACCAACGTCTGGCAGATGTCGACCATAGAGTTGCACTGGAGGACCTGGAGATTCCTAGAGAGGTGTTCTCTTAGGTAAAAAGAATAATGGGGTTTTTTTTTATTTGGGGGGTTTTCCACATTCACAGGGGCCCTTCACCCCTAACTCCAGTGAATCTGGAGGGACCACTGTACCTCCAGGGTTGTCTTAACACAGCGCTACTCCAATATGGTGGTCCCTGGGCCCGTTGTCATCCCTGAGCCCATCTCTACGCCAGTCCCTGGAGAGCTTTGTAGCCACAGATACTGGCACATATGGGAGGAATAATGGTGGGTCATCCAGATCAGATAGCTGAAGAAGGAGTCCCCTAAGTATTCGCTGCATCCACTTAGGAAGGCCATGCGGCTGGGATCTGTGGGATATTGGTGCCCTCTAGTGCTGAGTGGAGGAGTTTTATCCAGGCCGATTATTACGAGTTCCAAAGATGGAGTTCAGGCAGGGAAAATGGGGGCATTGCCCCTGCAGTAAGGACTCTCCCCCCATGAACATTATGTGAAAACTGTCATACCTGAAGTAGGATTTGAACCCAGCTCTCCAGATTCGCAGTCCAACATTCTTACCACCAAATTGCACTGCTCTTCCAGCTCTCTGTTTCTCTTCCCTGCCAGGTTCTTCACAGTGGCCCCGGGCAGGTGGGCAGGGTGCCTTGTCCCCAAGCTACGAAGGGACTCTCCACACATTGGTAAGAACCCTTCCTCTGTTCCCCTTCCTGCAGGGGAAATAATTGCTGCCTATATCAAGCCAAGTTCTCCCCTGTCTTTCCGCCCTGAGTGTTATTGCATGGTTGTGTTGTGGGCAAAGGCAGCTTTCCATCCTAGCCTCAGTTTCCCTTATCTGTAAAATGGGGACATTAAAGGAGTTTACCCCTTTTGTAACCTCTGGGAGTTAGAAAAGGAAAACATGTGCCTTCTTCCTCAATTCCCCGTCTCAGTTAATTTGGTCCATGACCTGGAGACCGTGATATCTTGCCCCAAACAGAGCGAATATTTGCAAGAAGGTGGGCTCCCTCCTTTTCACATCCCCACTCTTCTCTCTCTTTCTGTCTTTGCACCAGCAAAACAAAATGGAAGACCATTTGGATGAAGCCATCCATGTGCTGAGGAGCCATGCGGTGGGTCAGAGCAACAACCGGGAAATCCACGACCTGTTGGCCTCCGCCTCCGCACACAGCACCTCGGTTGGCAGCCTCAGCCAGTCCTTCCCCCCAGCCTCTGTCTTGCCGATCGCCAGTCGGCACTCGAACCTGGTATGAAATTTGGTTTCAAAGATGGATGAGTTGAAAGTTGGGATTCCTGGAAGGCTGGGCCATATGCCCGTTCCAAACTCAACATACTTGTTCTGTTTGATTATGGATGGTGCCTCCTGCCTTCAGGAGCTTACTTTTTCATGTTTTGTCATCACAGGTAGGAGGAGGTCATCCAGACGATGCCCTCTCCAGCAACCCCAGCATCCTCCACAACCACGTGGCTCTCCCTGCCCAGACAAGCTCACTCCCGGACCTCAACAGAGGCCAGTCTTCAGATGCCTTCAGTGGTGAGCTTGGTTTGTGCCTTTCCCCCCTTCTTCCTGAGGCTCAAAAGTCTCAGTGACCTTACCAAAGCAACTCCATGATAGCAGGCGTCATAACATCTTTCCTGGATTGGAATCCAGAGCTCCTTCCATGGGCACATTGCAACCCTTGGGCTTGTTTAGCTTATAGTAAGGGTCAGCAATTGCATAGGTTCCAGGAGGCATTTCCCCCACAGGCTCTCCATGGGCTACTCACTCACAGTGCCACACACCTGCATCTGAGGAAGTACACCAGGTCTAGTGAAGCTTATGCTACAACTTTCTTTGCTCTGTCAGTCTCAGAGATGCTACAGGATCCCTTTGCTTATAGAGACATGGCTATGAAGTCTATCCACATCCACAGCAAGCCTTAATACCTCTGTTTTCTTCTGCAGTCATTCTCAAAATGGCAACAGGGCTATCACTTCCTGTCATCCTTTTGAAGGACTGCAGAGGAAAGCACTGGTATCTTGAGGTAGTATAGGGTTCTGGGATCTTTTGAGGGTATGTCAGGGAGCCTGTGAAAAGTAATCCAAACAGGATATGACAAAGGAATGGGTCACTTTGGCTAGATCTGACGTCTTAAGGAATGAAGGCAGCTGGCACACAAGATTTAAATGTGCAAATGCACTCCTGACCACTGCCAAATCTGAGCATCCAGGCGTATGTTCAAGTTGTAGACTTGTGTCTTCAGGGGGAGTGCAGCCTCAACCAGTACAGGCTGAATCCCTTTCCCCTGATCTGCCTTTCAGCAGATCAAGAGCAGGTCCTCTAAAGTCCAGTCTAAATCCTGGAGCAAATTGACTGCTCTTCCACTCACTGCTGTAAGTCACCCATTCTCAGTCCATCGCATGAGTGACCGGTGCTTCCATTTTCAGGTCTGACGTCTGGGCTGGGAAGGGCCAGCGTCTCGTCAGGCACCAGTGAGATCAAACGGGAAGACAAGGAGGACGACGAGAACACGTCGGTGGCAGACAACTCAGAGGAGGAGAAGAAGGAGCTGAAGCCCTCACGCAACCGAACCAGGTGCTCACTGAACAGGTCTCGGACGTTTCTCTCTTCCCTCAGCAGGCTGTTGGGGTGAAGGACAGAGCAGCTAGGGTCCAAGTCTGTTCCAAACACCCTCGCAGCTTCCAGAAAACATTTACGTAGCTAATTAACTAAATGATATCCATCCCTTTCCCTGGTATGGAACCCAAGACAGCCAACACTGCTTCCTTCTTTGCCAAAATGGCAGGGTCTTTCATGGGTGGAAGGAGAGCATCCAGTTTTCAAACCCTGTCTGTGAATTCTGGGCAGAGAGACTCATTTTGAACTGTTTTATTTTGGCCATCTTTTGCATGCACAGATAAGCCTATCTGTGCACAGTGTATTTTCAGAGTGCACCTTGGTGTGAGGAGCAGTAGAGAAATGAAGCCCACCCCACCTAGCTTGTGTACTCCACACTGCAATTGCTTTATGAAAACCTTTGCCACATTTCCCATGCAAAGGATTCTGGTTAGAGAATGTTTCAGGGAGGCACAAACACTGTTGTCACCCATTAGGACTTTCCACTGCCCCAGGTAAATGGCCTCTGAACCATATGGGACCCTACCAGCAATATCTACCATTGCTGACCCCATCAAGGAGTTCCCCAGTAAGCTTTTGGAGGAGTGAGCCAGTCTAGTGCAGTATCAGACTAGGTCTCTGGAAGACCAGGGTTCGAATCCTTGCTCAGCTGTGGAAACCTCCTGGGTGCCCTTGAGCAATTCCCACTCTCTCAGCCTCAGAGGAAGGCCATGGCAAAATCTTGTCAAGAAAACTCTAGGAAAGAGTCTCATGTATCAGAGTTGATTTGAAGGAACATTTAGAGCCAGAGACTTAAGAGCCCTAAGGCAAATATTCTTAGTGGGGCAGCAAGAGAGTTGGCTTGGTATAGTAGTTTGAGTGTTGAATCAGGGTTTGAATCCCTGTTTGGCCATGGAGACCCACAGTGTTGCCGTATGTTGGGAAAGACTTGAAGGCACACAACAGCCAAGGGTTTTCTGGGACCACTTTTGTCAAAAATTTGTTAGGGATGGAGATCGGGCAGAGTACATTTCCACCCCCTTCCAATTCATTGCTGATTTTTGAAAAGCCTTTTGCACTGTGTGATATGTGTTGTTGGTTTCAATTGTGCATGCGCATGTTTGTTTGATAAAAATGTGGGCTTTGTTTTTTGGGGTGTTCTTATATATTTTTTTAAAGAAAATTGTGACTGTGTTCCGGTGCCGAGGTGTGAAAATGAGAAAAATGTCCTCCCCCACCCCGCCCACCACCCTTCTCCTTGTTTCATTCTTATATTTCAAATTATCAGTCAAGATGAGGATGAGGAGGATGACCTGCTTCCCCCAGAGCAAAAAGCCGAGCGGGAGAAAGAGAGGCGGGTGGCCAATAACGCCCGCGAGCGCCTGCGTGTCCGCGACATCAACGAGGCCTTTAAGGAGCTCGGGCGCATGTGCCAGCTACACCTTAACAGCGAAAAACCGCAGACCAAACTGCTAATCCTACACCAGGCCGTCTCGGTTATTCTCAATCTGGAACAACAAGTTAGAGGTTAGTGGAGGATTCCGACAGGGTGAGGTTTTTTTGGAACGGCATGGGGGCTGTCTGTCTTGTCCTTCCAACCCTGCCCCGTCCCGGCCTGCACCGTTGCCGGGCGCCACAACTCTCCCGGCGTTCTCCGTCCTGCTGCCGCTTCCTCGAATTCTCGCATCCTGTTTACGGCCAGCAGTTGCCTCGTTTTTGTTTCTTTTGTTTTTGTTTGCTTGGTTTTTACTGTTTTTGTTTTACTTCTTTGTTTCATTTGGTGTCAGGGGGTCAGTTTGCATCCCTTGCCCTCGCGTTCTGCATTTGGACTAAGGAACGAAAGAAACGTTTGCCCTTTCTGCATGCTGACTTGGTGCCTTTGCCAGGGAACCCTTTGCAGTTAACTTTTGTTCCTCTCGCCTTTCCTTTCCCCGCTTTGTTGCACCACGCTGAAGGGCAGCCAGCTCCATACCCGAGTGTTTCATTCCTCTGCATCTGGGGCCAGAGGGGGGGAATATGTGGGTCCGGGAGCAACTCTGAAAGGCTGCAGTAGCCTCAAAGGAGATCTTTGAGGGAGGGCCATATCTTCCCCACAAACCCATCCCCACAAAATGAGGTTTTTTGCCCCCGAATGCCTTCTAGGTGTCATGGGGACATTTTCACCATGGGTTTGGGCTTCTCTGGGTTATTTTAAGCCCAGGAAAGGCCTTTGTTTAACAGCAGGAAGTGGACAGAAGTCATTTCTGGTTTGCTTCCTTTTTCAAAGAAGCCTTCTCTGATGCCTAAATTGGCTTAAATTTGGGGGCAATTTTGTCTCTCAGAAACAGACATGGTGGAAATGCCCTCCCCACTTTCTAAAGGGCAATTCAAAGCCCCTGGGGCCACATGTGGATCACAGGTGTTATTCCCCCCCCCCTTGCTCTTGACCTTGTAGGACTGTAACTCCCAGCAGTCATAGCTAGCTTGGCCAGTGGTGAGGCAGGATGGGAGTTGCAGGCCAAGAATGTTCCAGAGTTGCCCATCCCTGTTTTAGGGCGGGATGCTTCTGGAGAAAGGTCTATGCAGACTTCCTCTCCAGAAGTAGGGAGGGTGGGTTTCCAGCAACCTAATCTCAATCTCATTTTCCCCCCGATGTGCTGGTCCATTTTCTTGTAAGCATATTCTAGGCAGTAAACCTGATGAACACTTCTGGTCCCCAGCAAAATGGTGTTGTGCCTCTGTTTCCCCACATGGAGCCTAGATTATAAGAAATGTGTATATGGATATCTTAACCTTCTCTTCTCCAGGCTAAACATCCCCAGTTCCCTAAGGCGTTCTTCATAGGGCAAGGTTTCCAGACCCTTCACCATCTTAGTTGCCCTCCTTTGGAAACTGGAGCATGTCCAAAGGAGGGCAAATAAGATGGTGAAGGGTCTGGAAACCTTGCCCTATGAAGAACGCCTTAGGGAACTGGGGATGTTTAGCCTGGAGAAGAGAAGGTTAAGAGGTGATATGATAGCCCTGTTTAAATATTTGAAGGGATGTCATATTGAGGAGGGAGCAAGCTTGTTTTCTGCTGCTGCAGAGACTAGAACGCGGAACAATGGATGCAAACTGCAGGAAAAGAGATTCCACCTCAACATTAGGAGGAACTTCCTGACAGTAAGGGCTGTTCGACAGTGGAACACACTCCCTCGGAGTGTAGTGGAGTCTCCTTCCTTAGGGGTCTTTAAGCAGAGGCTGGATGGCCATCTGTCAGGGATGCTTTGACTTGGAGTTCCTGCATGGCAGGGGGTTGGACTGGATGGCCCTTGTGGTCTCTTCCAACTCTATGATTCTATGATTCTATCTCGCCTTGTGGTGACCATTCCCTAGGAGAGAATGTGTATGGTTCAGATGCTTCCTGTAGCATATTTTTGAACCAGTTATTCTGTATGTAGGTGGTGTGGCTACTAAGGATGACTCTCTCTCTCTCTCTCTCTCTCTCTCTCTCTCTCTCTCTCTCTCCCTCTCTCCCTTCTCTCTTTTTCTTTCCTCTTCTGCTCTTATTTCTGTCACCCATGATTTTTGAAGTTGGAGTCTGGGTGCAGTACCTTTAAGAGGGTGGTCTTGGTCATTCTCAGGAGTTAAGCTAGTGCAGCAGTGGGCAAAGTGCAGCCCACATTTGTCCAAAAAATTGCAAAACAATTCACTTTCTGTTGGTAGGAAAGGTCTTTCCTGGGCCTAAAATGGCCCAGAGGCATGATGAAAATGTCCCTGGGGTCAATGAGGGCCAAAAAAGGTTTCCTTTTGGAAGTGAGTGCAGGGGGTTGTGGCCCTCCAAGGTCTCATAGGAGGCTTCCCGTAGTTGCCCACTCTTGCACTTGCACATAGGGTCAGAGGGAACCAGCCTTGTGTGGTTTTAAGTCATTGGGAGTAATGCCTTGGGTGAGTGAAAGCTACTGAAAAAATTGGGTTTCTTTTTTTAGCTTTGCTAGAATGGGGAATGCTCCGATGCCAAAGATTTCTCCTCTGTCCCCAGTCCACCGCCCAAGTCCTGTCCTGTCCCCAGTTGCCAGATAAACATGGGGGCAATGCCATCCCCAGAGAAAAGGCTCAAGGCTCTCTGTGTGTAGGAGGCTAGAAGGCGCCCTTGAGCTGGATCCAGAAAGCAGGCGTTTTCCCCTGGAAAGGGAACTGGACTCCAGTGTGTCTCCCTGCCCATTAACGCTTGGCTCTGCATGCGTGCATTTAACTTTTCTTCCTCAGAACCTGCCCAGGTTTAATTCCCCGCTCTTTTCTTCAACAGAGGCTGCTGGTTTTATTATAATTTTGTTTTCAAGGCCTTGTTTTCTGCTCCGCTCTCATGTCACAATGCTGGAATTCGTTTGTGCTCTTCAATCTAATCTGCCTCTCCTTTTCGTCTGTCGTAACATGTATAAACTTTATTTTTATTTCCCTTGTGTCTTCTTCTCCTCTCTTTTCTTCTTCTTTCTTCCTATCCCCCTTCCTTTCCTGCTTTCCTACAGACAGACCCCGGCCGTGACCTCTCGGTGGTTCCCTCCCTCTACCTTGTACTTGCTGCTTGCTCAGAGAGAGACAAACAACAATAACGCCACATGCGCGCACATATATCGACAGGGAGGCACATGGGGGGCGGATGATAGTAAGGAAGGAACGGACTGGGAGGGATAGTTGGTGCATCGTCCCCTAAGTTTGGTTCCCTGCGGACATCCTCTGCTTAACATAATAATAATTTTAAAATTCCAATGGGTCAAGCAAAGTTGTGTCTTGCCTGTTCAGGAACCTATGAGCTGAACCTGCCTCACAAAACCATTTCTGATTTGCCCAATGTTGAGGCATAATATCTTTAAAAGCTATTTAGAAGCTGCCATTACCTGCTCCTAGCTTTTTCTTTTTTAAAGCCTTGCGCTGTTATAAGCAGGAGCTGGCATGGTCTTGTGGTTTGAGTGTGCGACTTCAAGAGAGCCGGGTTCAGATTCCTGTTCAGCCATGGAACCCCACTGGATGACCTTGGTCAAGTCACACACTCTCAGCCTCAAACCTCCTCTAAATCAGTCAGACCAAGGAAACCCCATGATTGGTTTGCCTTAGAATCAGCAGACATGGTGAATGACGTGAAGTCATATAACCACCACCCCCAAGGATTTTATCAGACAAAATTTCCCAAAAGTTTCAGAGGCTTCCCAGAGCAGCAATTCACCCTCTCTTTTTTGGCCAGAAAAAGGTCAATCTAGGGATTCTGGAGATGTTTAGGGCCACAAAAGAGGAACTTTTGTGGCCTCAGAGGAACTGCATTTTACCCATTCCTGCTCTACCATTTTGGAGGCCAGGGACCAGGGATCCAAAGAGCTACTGAATGGCTAACCAAGGTTTTGGAAAGGTTTTCCCTCCCCTTGCTCCTTTTCAGCCAGAGAAACTGTCTCCTGCAATCCCCTGTCTGTGTTGTCGTGTTTACACACTTAACGGTTAACAGGGCCAGTTGGATTTCTGTGTGCATGCGTGTTCCCAAAGTCAAATCCAACTAGATTTCAAAACCACTTCTTCACTCCTCAAACACTGTCTTGAGCATTTCCACCTGTTTTAAGAGGCAGGTTGTATCCCTTCAAGTCTAAATGCCTCCCCTTCACACATACACACACAAAAGGTTGGACCTTCCAGCTGACCTGACACTTGGCCAGATCCTCATAGCATTCAAGCCTACCCCTGTGAGATATTTTTTATCATTTTATTTTTTGCTCTGGGAGAAATGGCCATCCATGTTCCAAAGTATCCCTTTGGGAAAGGGGAGGGATGACTTCTTTGGTTAAGACATGCCAAGAGCCTAAGGTGCTGCCAGCGCTTGCAGTGGTCCTCCAAAGCATCCCTGTCCATGGCCTTTCCTTCTGCCAGTTTTAGCCACAAGAGTCTCCTGGGCACCATTTTGCCTGGCATGGAATGGAACTGCCTCAAGCGGTGAATGGAACTGAGTTGCCACCTTGTTGTAAGGTTTGGGGCTTTTTTTGCCAGCCAGGGCAAGTTGTTTGTGTTTGTAAGGAGTGTTAGTAACCAACTCCCCCAGTGCGTAACTGCCTTTGGAGATGTGTAGGTGGTAGTTGGCAACAATTTCATGGCCACTCATCCAAGGCAACCTTAGTTGTGTTGCCACACGGAGGTTGGTGCTCTCTCTTTAAGAGATTTTTACACTGTTGTTAGTACAGGGAGAGCTAACGTGGATGTGGTGATTTGAGCAATAACAACCAGCACCACTTCTATAGACAAGCCAGCATAGTGTAGTGGCTTGAACATTGGACACAACTCTGGAGACCAGGGTTCAAATCCTTGCTCAGCCATAGAAACCTACTGGGTGCTTCCTCAGGCAGGCCACATTTCCTCAGCTGGAAAGAAGGAAAATGCCAAAACATTCTCTGAATAAAGCATGCCAAGAAAATCTTACGTTTTTAGAGCCAGCATGGTGCAGTGGTTTGAGTGTTGAACTAGGGCTCCAGGAGACCAGGGTTCAATCCTTGCCCAGCCATATAACCTCATTGGGTTGCCTTGGGCAAGTCACATTCAGCCCCAGAGGAAGGCAAGGAGCACTCTTGCCAGGAAAAAACCCTGGAACAGGTTTGCTTTAGGGTAGTCATATAAGTGGGAAGCCACGTGGAGGCACCCAACAACAACAACAACAACAACAACATTACCATCTAAGCCTAAATACCCTGACGGCACCAGATCCTGTCTGATCTTGGACGCTAAGCAGGGTCAGCCCTGGTTAAGGCTTAACTGCCAAGAAATACAAAGTCCTGGCGGCTGGATTTCAGAGGAAGGCACTGGCAAAACCACCTCTGAGCATCCCTTGTGCGAGAAAACCCTCTGAAATTCATGGGGGCCATAGGTCCACCAAGCCACTGACAAGTTGTGGCACTGCGGTATCATTTCCAAATGACCCCTTTCCTTTTCCTTCTCATTTTGCACCCTTGGTCACAAAGCCTTGAAATTTTTCATTTAACTGGAAATGAGTGCTGGGAGGGTTTAGACACTAGGCCTCTGGCTGCCTGGTTTTAAATTTTGAGGCCCTGCTTTTCATCACAATAGAACACGACAATCTGAAGGAGAAGCGTCTTAGCACAAAGGACATATACCAGGATTAGTGTTGAATCTGGACAAGGCGTCCCAGTTTGTCCATCCTTCAACAAACCAGGATCACAAACTAGGCATTTTTTTTTCTTTTTCATTTTTCTGGGTTTAGGATTCTCACTTGAGAAACTAGGGAGGAATGAGGTTTGGATGCAAGTCTTTCTTGCTGGTAAGTTCCTGCTTTGCTTAGCCATTCCCTCTGAGAAGAGGAGCCAAGTGGGAGAAGATGGACTGATATCAATCCAGGCTTCTCTTTAATTTGTGCAGCAAGACTATAATATTAAAAATATAGTTGGCCCACCACATTTGTGGCTTTGACATTTACGGATTTGATTATTCACAGTCTTGATTAGTCTGTTCTCTCTAGGAATCTCTAGGTCCTCCAGCACAACTCTGCCAGACATTGACCATAGAGTTGTGCTGGAGAACCTATGTTCCTAGAGAAAACACTTCTCTAGGCATTTGTAGGTCCTCCAACATGATTCTATGGTCAACTTCTGGCAGATGTTGACCATAGAGTTGCACTGGAAGACCCGGTGATCCCTAGAGAGGTGTTCTCTTCGGTAAAAAAGAATAGTAATTTTTATTTGCAGTTTTTCCACATTCACGGGGGTCCTTGACTCCTGATTCCAGCAAATGTGGAGGGACCACTGTACTCTAATATTCAGATCTTGAAATACAAACTCCACGCCTAGACTAGGAGGGAGCCATTTCTGGAGGTCAGAAGATACATTGCCCTACCTAATGCGGGGTTACACCTGGGTGCCACAAAACCAGCGAGGGGCCACATATGGGGCCTGGACCGCAGGTTGCCCACCTCACTCTGGACTGTGGGTTTATGTCTCAAAGCCTGGGATCAACCACTGAAGTTGTTTCTATCATGGCACCGTAGAGCAGATGTATTACATTTGCACTTGGACACTTAATAAAGACTTTATAGAGTCTTTCTTACACATACACAGATCGCTCTGTGATCTTTTCAAGGTTGAAACAGGGGAAAGGGCAATGTTGAGATGGTTTCATCACTTCTTAAAACACACACATACACAATTAATGGCCTCTCACCTTTTTTTAGTATGTTGTTTTGAACAATGGTGGCTCCACCACGTGGCAAAAGGGAGGCGTGACAGTGCCTTGCAATGTTACTTGATAGAGGTAAAACATGAACTGCTGAGCAAAAGTAACCTGTATTAATGCAAACAGAGGTACAAGCATTGACCACAGAAAAGGTAGACAGCCTGATCTTTTCCAGAGCTTTCGGATGGCCAGCAGGGATTGTAGACGTTGTTTTGCCAAAGTGTCTGGAAAGCAAGGCAATGTCTGAAGGGAGCCAGTGGGGTGTAATGTTTGAGTGCTGAACCAGGATTCAAATCCCCGCTTGGCTTTGGAAACCCATTGGGTGACCTTGGGCAAGTCCCACTCTCTCAGCCTTGGAGGAAGGCAAAGGCAAACCCTCTCTGAACAAATAGTGCTCAGAAAACCCTGCCGCAGGTTTGCCTTAGGTTCTCTGTAAGTCAGAAATGACGGCTCCCAAAAGAACCCCACCACCGTAAGGGTCTGGCAGCAACTTATCTCAGGGGTCAGCTTGGCTTTTGCCACCTTGGCTTGTAGTTACCGTGGGCATTTTTCCACCACACCTCGGCACCGTCCTCCTCCCTGCCTCCCACCCACCCCGACCCCCAGCCCCCCGAGTCACGACTTCGCTCCCTGACTAACCCCTGTGGTGCTGTGTGAACCCAGCAGTACGGATGAGGCGCTGTCACTGGAGGACAAAGATCTGAGGGACCGGGAGAGGCGGATGGCCAATAATGCCAGGGAGAGGGTACGCGTGCGGGACATAAACGAGGCCTTTAAAGAGCTGGGACGCATGTGCCAGATGCACTTAAAAACAGACAAAGCACAGACCAAGCTCATCATCCTCCAGCAAGCAGTGCAAGTCATTCTAGGCTTGGAACAGCAAGTACGAGGTACGGCGCCGCCGGGGGATCCCGCCCCCTTCAACCCCGAGGTCACTCTTTCTTGCACGGGCTCCTTCCGTGAGCATGCCTCCATTTCCCCGTGTCCCTTTCCACAAGTGTCTCTGCCTATCCCTTTCCTCCCTTTTGCTTGGCGGGTGGTGATGGTGGTGGGTCTGTTCTGTGGCGTTGGTTGCTCCGTCGATTGCCATTTGACTGGAGCCAAGAGGATTCCCAATGGAAACGCAAAAAAAAAAAAAAACCCAATGGATTGAGATGGCAAGGAAAGAGATCCCACCTAAATCTTAGGAAGAACCTTTTGACTGGAGGGTGGTCCATCTCTGGAGGTCTTAAAGCAGTATCTTTCAGGAGTGCTTTGGTTACATATTCCTGCATGGGCAGGGGTTGTAGTAGATGGCCCTTGGGGTCCCTTCCGGCTCCAAGCGTCTGTAATTCCATGAATTGCGATCCACAGGTTTTCGACGGTCTTAACAGGTTTTTTGCTAGTCTTCCAAGAAAGGTGGAAAGGGAGTGTTTGCGGTCTGAATATCTTGATCTGGCAACGTTTTCCTCTGTAACAAACAGCTTTGGTTGACTGTAGCTGCTGAAGGGAGTATGCTGAGAACACTGGTATGACAGGGAGGCCTCTCTTGCTTCTGTAGCCTGCTTCTTATCTCCATTCTCTCTGGCTTCCCTTTGGCTTTTCTCGTGCTTCCTGGGGAGGGAAAAATAACTTGCAAGAGATTTTCCCAAGGCAGTTGCTTTTCTCCTCCTTCCCATGGCTTGTGTCTCTTCCCTCTGTCTCAGAACGCAATCTGAATCCTAAGGCGGCCTGCTTGAAACGTCGCGAGGAGGAGAAAGTGTCAGGCGTGGTGGGCGATCCTCAGATGGCACTTTCAGCATCGCATCCAGGCCTGGGAGATGGGCACAATCCCGTGGGACACATGTAGAAGGTAGGGCATCCATCTTTTGGGTTTTGAAGCATGTGATGGGAAAGGGGATATAGGAATGTCCGTATAACATTCAAAGTACCACTTATTGAGGCAACAGGGTTTCACAGTCTACCACAGTGATGTCCAAACTCTGGCCCTCCAGGTGTTGTGTACTTCAGTTCCCAGAAGCTTCAGCCTCCTTGGCCAATGGTCTGGGATACTGGGAGCTGAAGTCCAAAACACCTGGAGGGCCAGAGGTTGGACATCACTGGTCTACCAGGTGTTCTTGACTGGGGTTGTGGTCCATCAATGATTTGAATTCAGTCCAAGAATCTAGGAAATTTAGGAATGTTGGATGAAAACAGACATGGTTCCAGCAGTAAGAAGGGCTCCAGGAGTAATTTCAAATGGGCTGGCAAAATGCCTGATGCGAGGATCACATTAAGAAAAAGTGACACTGCTTGGAACAGGCCCCATCATGCAGCACCTCACGGATGATGACAATGACATTGATATTGCAGGTTGACTATCCTTTATCCAAAATGCTTGGGATCATAAGTGTTTCAGATTTTTTTCCCCAGATTTTGGAATATAAATAGCATAATATGGACCAGTACTGTATTTGCCAGGCTGGAGAGAGATGCAGATGCAGATGGAGAGACACAAGGAGCTGTAAAATGGTGGGAATCCCAAGCGTAGTGCTTGGCGTGAATCCCTACTTCACTCCCGTTTCACAGATCCTTCTGTGTCTCTCTTGCTGTTTTCTGTCCCCCAAAATGCCAATTTTGCACAGACTAAGTCCTCAATGACAACATTTTCTGCATGGGAAACAACATTTTCTACGTAGAACGTAGCATCTCTGTGCTGAAATACAATATTCTGTGTGGAAAGTGTTTGTTTTCTGTGTAGACCTTTCATGTGAGAATTTTGTGCAGAAGAAGCTCCAAACTGGGAAAACTGTAGTTTTCAAAAGCTTTCTCCCAGTGGCTAAAGATTATGGGTTGGTTCCTTGGAGAACAAGGTGAGCAAAGAATTCACCTCCTTGTTTTCTGCCCCTAGACTATTGCTTTTCTTCACCTGGAAGCAGACGCCTGTCAGAAGAAGAAGCAGAAGAAGGGAAGGCCCAATCCCTCTCCCACCCACCCAACCGACCGCCAGCCCCGCCGTGCGTTCGCCCCAGAAACTGTAGTTCTGTTTCAGTATAGATGCACGGCAACGGACATTCAATGTGCTCGAAGGAACTTTTTTTCTTCTCTCGAAAGGAAAAAACAACAACGTTGTTGAATCGGGGGAAAAAACAACTGCAAAGATTGCCTTAAATGTATATTCTGGAACTGTCAATACATATCCTTCAATTTCGGAGCGGGGGGTGTGGGGAAACGTTTCATTACAAGTGGCTTGTTCACAAAAAGGCCAGCAAAAAATATATATATTGTGCCTACGCGTTTTATTTTTCTTTTCTTTTTTTAAAAAAAGAACATTAGTTAATGATAATTTTTTTTAAAAAAAAATGTAGAACAAACATAGTAATGCCTTTTGGTTTTTTTTTTAAAAAAAGCTTCTTTTGCATATATGTTTTGTAAGCAACGATGAAAAATAATGTGTACAAAGACTGAGCGAGCGAGAAAGAGACTTGTGACTCCCCATGCTTTTTTTTCCTGCTGCTGTTTCTTATAATTAATGTTGCATATTATTTTTTCAGTGAGATCAACCAGAAATATTAAAAGTTTGTATTAAGAGACTGGATGTTTTTTAAAACAAACAAAGGAAACAAAGGAAGAACGCAGTGCGAGAGGGGTTTGTTTTTCGGCTCAGAGGAGCTGCCAGCGTGGACTTTAACTAGCTGGGCTACTAACTAGCCTCATGTGGCTAGTTAAAAAAAGGAATCCAGAATGTACTGGTATCATCTCTTTTCCATTTTTGGCCACTTTGGAGGGGTTGGGGGAGATGGTCAAGGAACCTTGCAGCCCTTGGTCCTTTGGTCTTTCTGATCCCACTAAGTGACTCTTAAAAGTCTTACCATTCAGCCTGTTCTCTCCCATCTCCCCCCAAAATATTTGTGGTCCCTGTCCTTCACAGGAAGTGAAGGGACTACGAGAAGAAGAAGTAAGTTTGGGTCCTTTTTCTTCCTGGCCTGTGTGTGCCAGGGGTGGGGGACATCCCAAACGAAGATGCCACCCTCCCCAAAACCAACGTATTGAGCATCCCGAGGGTAAAATGGACCCAAAAGAGCAGGCAGTGAGAACTGGGAGAAAATGGAAGTAGCCTTGATCATGCCTCGCCATTTTTCAAGTGGCCATCAAAACAGACATGAAACAAAAGGAAGGAATGTTGGGAGGCAAGGAGTAAAGAGAATAATACATTTTTTAAACAAAAAGACGCTGCCAGGTTGGAAGCAGAACAAAGACCCACCCGCCCCTCCAAGGGGGAAAAGAACAAAAGAGCCAAATCTAGCAAAAACAAGGAAAGGAAGAAGAGGTGTTTGTAGCACGCAAAGGCCAAGGAACACCACCCCGAGGGGGTCCGTTGCAATGTGCCCCCCAAAAAGATGGATTTGGGAATCTTTGCACCGACGCTGCATCAATCCAGAGCTGTTCAAAAAGGATGCTTTCCCAGCTTTGGCATTTCCAGGAGTCTGTGGTGTTCTGCTGAGGACTGTCTGCTCTCTGGATGACATTCGGAGATGATTTGCCCACTACCATTGCCATCTGCAACACACATTTCGTTTTGTGAACAGGAAGAAGGAGAATCCTGGTCAGGCTGTACCCACATGGATCTTGGGAGACTGGGGAAATTGGGTAGCATCTCCCCCATCCAAACTCATGGGGCTTCTCCTCTTTTCCATACGCCAGCCAACAGGAAGGCTATGCAACCGCCAAGTGGCTCTCAGGGCTCATCCAAGGGCTTTTGGTATCTCAAAGCATGAAGCTCCGTCTTGCATTCTGAATATCCTTGAACGTTGCTTGTGTTCTCATAAGGCATTGTAGCAAAGGAAGACTGACAAAAGGCATCATGGGGGTTCCAGCACCATACAGACCCAGCCTTCTTGTTCTCCTTCAGTCTCAGTCTGGTCCAGATTCCCAGCAAGCCCGTTTATAAAGACCGTGTCCCGTTGTGGCTCTGGAGCAGGGACTTGGATAGTGACCTTAAAAATTTGGGCAAGAAGAAGACTAGCTAATCTGCCAGATAGTAGAGTCAGCTGCAGCATCCACAGTCTCCATGACTTCAAAACCCGGATCTTTCCAGCCGCTTAAGAAAACAAAACAAACCTCTTATCCTGGCTGCAGAAGATTTGGGAAGATTCGGTAGACTTCAGCTTTCATGGGCAGAAGAGAAGAGTATGGCTGCCCTTGTGCCAGCTAGTGTCACAAGAAGGCAGGTTGTGCTTGCGAGGCACAGACATTGGCCAGACTGGGACATGCACAGAGTCAGGGGAGTTGACCCAGGTTGAAAGGTGGTGCAGTAGCGAGATCTCCATCAAAGCCGTCAGTCGTGATGACTGAAGCTACCAGGGAAAGGCAAAGAGACACACACCATAAGTCAGTCCAAGACTCCAAAGCAGGAGATGCACAAAAGCCAAGGAGAACGAAGAGCTTTGAAAAACAAAACCCATTATAGTCACAGCTGTGGGATTTATAGCTGCCTGATCTTGAGACGCCAGGTGCCTGATTGCTCAGAGTTTCTTATTTGTGAGATGCTGACCACAAATGATAGAGGTGTCTTTTCAGTGTCCCCCAGCTTTGGCTCGTCCTGCTAGTGGTCTTCATCCGCTGCATCAACCTCTCCAGCTGCTCAGTTTTGTCACCTGGAGCCAGAGTCTCCTCCGCACCCAATGCCACAGATTCTGCCGGGTGAGTTATGACACTGGCAAGGATCCCCGTCCCACCTTCTCTCTCCTCTCTTGTGCCAGAAGAGACGCTGAGCATTAAAAGGACTGCTTCTTGGAGATGGTTCTGGCTGGACATGTGGGCTTTCCGCTCTCGCCACAGCCTTGGTCCATCGTAGGAATGAAGATAAGAGATATTGGCTCTCCTACCCAGCTGGCATGGGCCACCATAATCCTCCGTTGTCCCAACCGGAGAGTCCTTGTTTTCAGAACCTTGGAAGTCTTGGGAAGGTTCTTCTCCCGGGAGACCTGAAGCCAACGTGGTGGAGATCAGCATCTTCTTCGAAGGTAAATTTGGAAACCAGCATAAAGCCACCCTGGGTGCCAATGGCTTGGCAAGAACGGAGGCTCCCGAGTGGGCATTCCCCGTCCCATGTGAACAAAGGCCCTTTGGGATCTGAGAAGCGCGCCCCCGTTTCCCCGACTGCCCCCACCGAGGCGAAATATCTTTTCAAAGCAGGCGATGGCTTCTTTTCAGATCTCCTTTAAACCTCTGTCGAGTCTACCAACTCCAAAACAAGCTCTGTTTTTATTTTAGTTGTTAATTTTGTTTATTTTTGCTTTGTGTGAAAGTGTTTCTGTTCTGTTAAAAGGGGGAAGGGGAGGGAGGGGAAGAGCTCGCCTTTCTAAGGCTGTGCGTCTACACTACAAGCTCTAAACCAGTTTCAAACCAGTTTTAGCTGTCTTAATGGGAATCCTGCCGCTCTCATGCCGAGAAACCTTTCCTGAGATATCGGTCTCCCTCCTTCATCGTCCCTTACCTTCTTAGAGCTAACGTTCCCAGAAACCGGGGAACCGCAAAAGCTAAAAACCGGTTTGAAGTCCGTTTAAGTTTGTGATCTTGGTGCGTCCGAAAGAATCCTGGGATATTTATATATATATTTTTGATCCGGAAAGGATCCAGGGGAGGTGGAGGGTTTTAGGAGACAAAAAGGGACAACCAGCAAAAAAAGTAAGAAACACAAGTCTTAGAGGTCACAGCACCACAGGAAAAAGAAATAATAATTTTTTGGTTTGGAAAAAAGCAGAAAACTGGGATCAAGCGACACTGAGAACAAAAATGCAACTTGATTCCTATTGAAATATATATTTTTTTAGGAGGGAAGGGGGAGGCTGTGTATTTTTTAGCCATCTCCGATTATTTGGAGGGCTCTCTCTTTTTTGTTGTTGTTGTCATTGGGGCTTTTTATATAAATTTTTTAAAAATTGAGTCCTTTGTGTTTTTTGGGGAAGGGAGCGAGGGTGGCCCCGATCCAGCTGCAGTTAGCGACTGACTTTTTCCTCGGAAAAAAACGGGGGTTTCTTCGAGTCACAACTTAATTGTTTTTGGATCGGGGTCCAGGCCTTTGGCTGCCTTTGTGTCAATCCAGCTGCACCGAACTAGCTGAGGTCCTTGTTGTTAAATCAGATTACACACTATAGTTTTGAAAGATATATATATAGTATAAATATATATATATAAATAAATATAAATATAAATATTAAAAACAAAAACAAATGCCTAACCCCAATTTTTAAAAACAAAAAAAAAGGAGGAAAGTATTTGGGGCGGGGAGGGAATTTTTTTTGCTTTTTTAAAACTGAATCACAATTTCTGAGACGGGGGGGAGCACGGGGGTTAAAAAATTGTGTTTCCGAGTGCCTCAAGATACGGATTGTGTTCGTTTTTTAAAAAAAATAAAAATAATAATTTTATACAAATGTCAAGAAAAAAAAAGAAGATTAAAAAAAAAAACACAGCTGGCTGGATTATTTGGAATTTTTAAATAATCCTTAACTTTTTTAAAAAAGAAGTAGAATTTTGAGAACTGTCCTGTACATAACCGTAATGTAGCAATAAATGTGACATTTTATAACAAAATGACCTTTTCGTTTTTTTCGTTTTCCGTTTTGTTCCTCCCCTTCCCCGTTATCTGTCTTTCAGATGTTGTATACCTATCGATGATAAAAGTTGTAATAAAGGTTTTACCTTGTACTAAATTGGTTTTGGGGTCTCTCTTTCCCTCGCTTTTTCCCCTTTTTGCATCCTTCTTGTCTTTTTATTTAGGTGTTGAAAATATCGGACAAGTTCGCAAAGCGGATCCGTCTCTCCCCGGAAAAGGAAACCTGGGACCAAAAGGAAGAAGAAATAAACAGGGTAAAAGCTTGCACACAAAAACACACACACAACACCTTGCAACAAGCCTGTTGTGTATTTCGGTGGGTCAATAAATGTATATATATCGATGATGGGTTTTGGTTCAGTTTTGTTCATATTTAAATGGCCCCTCAATGTTGACGAAAAGGACATTTCGGCTTTGTTTTGGCAAACTTTATGTTTCGAGAGCCACAATATCGGTGTATTGGTTTGTGTGTTGGATTTGTTTGTTTTGTTTAGGATGGCTCTGGAGACCTGGGTTGGAATCCTAGGCCATGGGATTCTGGGAGTTGGAGTTTGTTGTGGGGCCCAGAGCTCAAGGCTTAGCTCTATCTGGCTTAAGGCTATGGAATTCTGGGAGTTGGAGTCTGTTGTGGGGCCCAGAGCTTGTTGTTTGGGTCAGTTGCTATGGAATTCTGGGAGTTGGAGTCTGTTGTGGGGCCCAGAGCTTGTTGTCTGGGTCAGTCCCTATGGAATTCTGGGAGTTGGAGTTTGTTGTGGGGCCTTAAGGCCCCACAACAAACTCCAACTCCCAGAATTCCATAGCCTTGAGCCAGAAAAGGAGTTAAAGCAGTGCCAAACTGGGTTATTTCTCCAGTGTGGATGATTCTAGCTTTGAGAGGGGGGGGTACTACCATTCCCAGAATCCCCTGGGTGGGTTGAATTTGGGATTACAGTAAAAACCAACCATGAAACAAACCAATGGGAATTCCAATCCCAGAAAGAAAAAGTTGGTAGCATGAACCCTCCATGAGGCTCCCCGCGTGTGAGTCTACAATTATTGTGTCTATGGAAAAGGACGCCCGACGTAAGGGCCAGGCGCATGCGCACTGCGGAGGAAGAGGAGGAGTTCTGGGGCTGGCAAGAAGGAGAAGACTAGGACTCGGCGCATGCGCAGAAGGAAGGGAAGAAGAAGGTGACTTTGGGAGGATGCTGGCCAAGTACCTGGGTCCTCGCTATGCCCAGCTCCTGCGCAATTGGTGAGGGTTTGAATAAGGCCCCAGGGCTGGTGGTGGGGGATTCTGGGAGGGAAAGCCAAGCTAGGTGGAGGATTCTGGGATTGGTAGTCCCCTCCAAAGGAACTTCCTCCCCCCAAGAGACATTGCTATTGGGGGATTCTGGGATTGGTGGTCCCTTTTACCCCAAAAGCCATTGCCAACTTTCACCTCCAAGAGCCATTGCTGCTGGTGGGAGAATTCTGGGATTTGTAGTCCCCCCCAGGAACTTCCCCCAAAAGGCATTCCTCCTGGTGGAAAGGATTGTGGGTTTGGTAGTCCTCCCTCCCACCAAACTCCAAGAGGCATTGCTGATGGGGGATTCTGGGGTTGGTAGTCCCCTTCTTACTGCCAGGGGATGGTGGGGATGATGGTAGATCCCCCAAAAGGAGCCCCTCCCCCCCAAAAAAATACCCCAATAATATTGCTGGTGGGGGATTCTGGGAGTGGTAGTCCACCCCCAAAGGAAACCCCCCTCCCAGGATGGTGTTGGCTGGGGATTCTGGGAGCTTTGGTTGCGTGCCTTCAATTCTATCTCAACCCAATCGTGGGGTTTCCTTGGCCGGATTCGTTCAGAGGACCAAGGTTTGGGATCCACTGTTTGGGGCTCCTTTGGGGCCTCGCTCCATGCCTCTGCGGAAGTGGGACAAAGCCCACAAAAGAAGCGGCCGCTTCTTCCAAAAGTCCTACGAGATCCTTCTGTTCCTGCATTGGCTTTGGAACCGCTGGGACTTGTAGTCCGACAACGGCCAGATACCTGTGCGATTCCTTAGACCCGAAATGAAATTCGGAGTGGGGCCCCTGGACCACGGCAGCCGCCCAACAGAAGCTGGAGAGGCCCAAGGGGTCTCCAGAAAGAGGAGTGAGGCTCTTTCGAGGGCGTTACAGAAATTCCCGTCTCCCTTCTTTCTTGCAGGGTCCCCACGGCGGCGGCATGGGGCTCCGTTGGCGCCGTAGGGCTGGTTTGGGCCACGGACTGGAGGCTGATTCTTGACTACGTCCCTTGGATCAATGGCAAGTTCAAGAAGGACGACTGAGCCCAGGCTCTCGGGTACGTTTCTGGCCTCGGGGGTTCACCCTCAGCTTAAGTTAGTGGATTCGTTAATTAAGGCTGCATCCACACTGGAGGAATAACCCAGTTTGGCACCGCTTTAATTGCCTTGTCTCAAGGCAAATCTCGAGAGACCATTGTAGTTATATTTATACTTCTGCAATTAGTATGTTTATGCTAAATATAAGAAGTACATTCATCCCTCCATGTTTGCGGGCTTGATATTTACAGAATCGATTATTCATGAATTTGATTAATATGTTCTCTCTAGGAATCTCTAGGTCCTCCAGTGCAACTCTGTGGTCAACTTTAGCTAAAAGTTGCCCTGAAAGACCTAGAGATTCCTAGAGAGGACACTCTACTAGGCCTTTGTGGCCCCTCCAGAGCAATTTCTATGGTCAGCGTCTGTTGGACGTTGACCGCAGAGTTGCCCAGGAGGACTTAGAGATTCCTAGAGAGGTGTCCTCTCAGGTCAAAACATGGTGTTTTTGTTATTTGTGGTTTTTCATTCACGGTGGGGGTCTTGTGCCACTAACCCTAGTGAATATGGAGGGACAAGTGTATATTTATACTTATGCTGCCCAAGCAAAATCATAGAAACATAGAGTTTGAAGAGACCCCAAAAAGGGCCATCCAGTCAACCCCATTCTGCCACGCAGCAACTCACAACGATACACCACTTCCCTCTTTGTGATGGTTTTTCTCCTTTCTCTTTTCCTGTAGGCTCCGTTGGTTCAGAGCGACTCTTTCCCCTCACCTTCTCAAGTTTGTGAAGCTCTCTGGAGCCAACCTCCGCAAGAAGAAGGACATGATCCTTTCATTTTCTCCATCTCCACCAGGAAATGCTACACAATGTCCTGTGAAACCAATAAAAACTCTTTTTAGTGACCGGGTCTATGGGGCCCTCCAGTCCAGTCTTGCTTCTACATGGTGACCGGTTCCACCTATGAACTGTTGCAGAAAGGAATATGATCCCCATATAAATAATATTTGGGCTAACGTCGGCTTGTGTGTATATGTCCACTCGCAAATGCCCGCGTTACTTCAGGTTCTCTTAGGGGTTTGATTCTCACGCCATGCATCTTTGCTGCAGTACCAACAAAGCCTGACCCGTTCTCCTGGATTTGGGAATGTTTTGAATCGAGAGCATGTTTTGTGCAGAGGCTGTGATCGCTGAGCCCTAACGCAGTCATGTTAAGTCGTTTAGGAAAGTTGGTTTGCTAACATTAAACCGCTCAGAGGATGCAACTGAAATTGTTGTTGTGTGCCTTCCAAGTCATTCTTGACTTAGAGTGACCCCCCCCCCCCAAAGCAAACCTCTTCTGGGGTTTTCGTGGCAAGACTGGGTCAAAGGAGGTTTGCCATGGCCTTGCCTTGGGGCTAAGAGAGTTCAACTTGCCCAGGGTCACCCGGTGGGTTTCATGGCCGAGAGGGAATCGAACCCTGGTCCAGCACTCAAACTACTACTCTCTCTTTTCCTCCTGCCTCCCGTCTTTCCCATTGAGTCACATCAGTTCATGATTGTCCAAAGTACAACAGCCTCCTTTGCCTTCTGTGAGGTCCCCCAATGGCTTTTAATGGCCCACTGTAAGAGTCCACAAGCCACAAAAATAGCCTTGTGGCTCACAGACCTCTTTCAAGTAAAGGGTAATGTTTACAGAAAGTGTAAAATATAAGAATTGCAGAATCATGGAGCTGGATGGGACCCCAAGGGTCACCCAATCCAACCCTTTGCCATGCAACTCAAATGCAGATCTCCCATACAAACCTGGAACTGTTTGCTTTCTAATCATTGGGGGGAAAGCTAGTTTTGGAAGCGAAATGGAACCTGCGTGGGCCAAAGCAGTCTACCTTTGGGTGCCAGTTGCGACTGTTTTCAAACAAGGCAGCTATTATAAAGCCTTTTCTTGTGTGTGGTGCGGCTGTGTTTAGAAACAGGATGCTGGGTTACAAGGAAGGGTTGTTTAAAGGTAAATACAGATTGAGTACCCTTTCTATTCAAGCTGCCTTGAATCCCATTTTGGGAGCAAAGTGGGATCTGGATCCCATCAATCAATCTGGAATTTCAAAATACTCCAAGGTCCAAAACTGTTGGGTGGCTGCGAGAGTGACCCCTTTCCTTTCAGGATACACAAACTTGGTTTTGTGCATGGAATTATTTAAAAATATGTATAAAATTTCCTTCAGGCTATGCATATAGGAAACGCATCAATGAATTTTGTGTTGAGATTCGAGTCCCGTCTCCAAAATATCTCTCATTATGTAGATGAAAACACTCCAGAATCACTTCCAGCCCCAAATATTTCGGTTTTGTTATAAAACAATGCCCCGTGCAACTTATTCAATGGGTATACTCTAAGTCAGGATCACTAATTGGTCCCCCCTGCGGTCATTTTTCCCATTTGCAGGCTGACGTTCACCAGGTAAGAGGTTTGCTGTCAACTTTATGGCCAAGGGGAGCTCTGAGCTACCATGTTGAATCTTTTGCCTAAAGAGACAATATTCAAATACTTAGGATTTCTTGAATTTGGGGGTCTGGAGCTGAATCTTTTCCCCCAAAGAAATATTACTTATATGCTAAGAAATTATGGAATTTGGGGTGAGGAGCTGTGAGATACACTTGTTGGATCTTTTTGGCTAAAAAAATTCTATTTAATTACTAAGAATTTCTTCATTTTGAGGTTGGATCTTGGAAGGAAGGGTGGGCAGAGATACCACATCTGTTGAATCTTTCCCCCCAAAGAAATCACATTTAAATACCAAATAATTATTGAGTTCCCCCATGAAATCACATTTAAACATTAAGAATTTCTTGAATTTGGGGAGGGGAGCTGTTGTGAGCTACACCTGTTGAATCTCCTCCTCTCCAAAAAATAGTATTTAAATGCTGAGAATTTCTTGAATTTGGACAGGGGAGCTCTGAGCTTTGTTGAATCTTTCCCCAAAAGAAACCACATTTAAATGCTAAGAATTTCTTGAATTGAGGGGGTTTCTGTGCTCCACCTGTTGAATCTTTTGCTTGCCTTGGAGAGATCATCTTTAAATACTAGAGAAATGGAGAAGAGGAGGAGGATCTTGGAAGGGATTAAAAAAAGGGGGGGGGGACTTGGAATTGTGAATAAGCCTAGAGCTGCACCTGTTGGTTTTTGGCCTGACTTAAAGAGACAGTACTTAAATGTGGGGTTTAAATTTTGTTGTTCTTATTTTGCAAAAGGGGGATGATCAGTTTTGTTTGGAAGGAGACGGTGGAGAGAGAAAGAATGAAGAGTCCTTTTTGGGGGGGATCCTCAGATTTTAGGGGGGTCTGGGTGGCCTTCCTTCCTTCCTTCCTTCCTTCATGTGGGGCGGGGCTTGTGGGGCAGAGAAGGGGAAGAAGAGGGGCGGGGGTCGCGTGCTTGGGGACCACGTGGCGAGGAGGAAGAGATGGCCAAGGCCCCAGGGGCAGCTGGGGGGCCGCGGTGGGGCCCTCGGAGCCCCTCTTTGGGGTGAGTTGCAAAGCCCATGGGGCTGGGGCAGGAAGGGAAAGGGGGTGCAGTGCTGCATGCATGCAGGCAAGTTTGCAAAGGGAGGGTTTGGGGCATTGCAACCTGGCTTGGAAGTTGCAAACAATGGGGTGGGGGGGAGAGGATCAGTGGGTCAGAGAGCAGTGGAGGGGCTCTTGCAAAAAAAGGGGGGCTCTTGCAAAGTGGGATGGTTATGGGGCAGTGTTGGGGGGCTTACCAAAAGGGGGTCTTACAAAAAAAGGGGGGCAAGGTGGTGTTGGAAAGGGACTTCGGGAGAATCAGTGGGTTTCTGGGGGCAAAATAGAGCCATTGGGGTGAATTTGGGAGGGCTCTGAAAAAGTCTAGGGAGTTTGGGGGGCTCTGCAAAGGGAGGAGAGGTCTAGTATTGGGGGACTTGAGAGTTGGGGGTGATTTTGGGGGCTCATGAAGGAGATGTAGTTTTTGGGGTGCACAATTGATGGGTTTTGAATGTATAAATAGTAGGGCAGCTGTTTTAGATAGGAAGTAGTTGGGGATGCTGGGAGTTGCAGTCTGTAAAAGGAAACTTTCCCAGGTTGGGAGGCAGGGATATTGGGGTTTGGCTATGGGGCCAAATGGTTGTTTCTGGAGTGATGGATGTGGTTATAAAAGAGCCTTATAATAAAGTTTTGCTTTAGGGGATTAGCTGGCTAGAGGCCAGAAATGAGGGGTTTTATTGGAAGCAATCCAGCAGGAGGGGAAATCTATGGGGCAAGGGAAGGAGATGTGGGGAGCAAATGCCTTGCAATGGGGTTGGGAGGTTGAGTTATTAATTTATGGAGGAATCTAGGGGGGGAGTTATGGGGTGAAGGAGTGAATGGGGGGCTCCTTAAAGGCATGTGTGGGGCAATGAGGTTTATTTTTGGAGCTGTGGGGAGATGCTAAGAAACTTTTAGGGGGAAGATATAGGGAGAAAAAGACTTAAATATGGGGGGGGGATCTCCCAGTGGGGTGTTGGCTTTCTATGGGAATTTATAGAGTGTTTAAAAATGGGGGTAAAGGGAGCTATAGGGCAGCATTTGGGGGGGGCATTTTAGGGGTCCCATTTGCAGAGGGCATTATGGGGCAGGGAGACAATGGAAACAAGAGCCTAGTTTGGGGTGGAAATGAGGATAACAACAACAATTTTGTTTGTCAACATTACTTGATGTGAAAAGGCAAAGCTGAGGAAAGGGAAATAGCCCTTTCTCTTTTAAATTATATATTTTGTCCTATCCTTGAAGGGTTTTAATAGTGCAGAGAGTTTAGTTCTAGTTTAATGCTCTCTTTTTGTATGTTTTTAGATGTGTTCTTTGAAATGGGGAGCAGCTTTTGAGTTTTTTGAGAAGGGAAGCAAATATAATAAATAATAATAATAATATAATGGGGTGTAGAGGGCAAAGCTGAGGGAAGAGGGGAATAACTTTCATCTTTTCAATTGTGGTTTATCCTTTTATTGAAGCCTGACTTGATTTAATAGTGCAAATTGGTTCTTGTTTTAATGCTGTCTTTTGGCTGTCCTTTTAAATTGTGGGCTGCTTTATTGGGTCCCAGTTTTGGGGAGGAAAGCATAAAATAATAATAATAATAATAATAATAGTAATAATAATAGTAATAATGGAGGGGGTGTTAAAGAGGGCACCTGAGTGAAGCAATATAAATTATTATTGGATAGGTTTTGAGGGGAAGAAAGCTCCTTTTATAAACTATACCTCCCAAAAATCCCCTGACTAGGGGGGATTCTGGGAGTTGTAGTCCATAAAAGTAGCTGAGGGCTGTATTTTTAACAAAACAAAAAGGAACTTTCCCTCAAATTTTAATGGAAGCGGGGGTCTTTTTAGCTCTAAATGGATGTTGTAATGTGAACAAGCTTTGTGTGAGGTAAAAAAATCGATGGAGGGAAAGCAGGGTGTGTGTTGCGTGTTGACAGGACGCGTTCACACGTCAGAAAGTGGGAAAAGACGTGTTTATTATAATAATAATTAGTAGTAGTATTTAGTATTCTGCTTTCCTCCCCAAAATTGGGGCCCAAAACGTGTCACAAAACTTAAAAGAACACCAAAAACACAGAAATGGCTCAAAAAAAGAGTATTAAAAATAGTTGTGAGGTTCACTTCTGGGCTTTTCTTAAATTTCCCCTCAGGCAGGTGCTTATACTGTATTATAATAATAATAATAATTATAATATATATATATATATATATATATAAAATTTTATATATATTTATAATTTTATATGTATATATATATACACACATATATATATACATATATATATATATACATATATATTATGTATATATAAATATATATGTATAATTATATATATTATTATTTCTATATGTATTGTGCTTATACTGTATTATTTTATTGTTATTATTATTGTTATCATTAAATGATTATTGTTCTTAAACGTCCACATGTTTTGTGAGGTAAATTAAGCTTCTGTCATGCTGTTTTTCCCTCAGTGGAGAGGAACTATTTCAAGGCGGAGGGATATAGGCCTCTTTTCAAAAACCTCCGCCTAGTTCCCTCAAATTGGCGGGATTATCTGAGCGAGGGACTATTTCCTTTCCTCTCCCCCCCTCTCCCTTTTTTTTTTTTTTTAATTTTAAAAAGCCAACGGCTTTTTAATCCCCCCCTTTTACGCCGAGGGGGGAGGAGCGCCAGAGGACGGAACGGCGGCGGAGGGAGGGAGGGAGGGAGGCGTCGACCGCGCATGCGCCGAAGGAGGCGGGGTCGGGGGACTGGAGGGAGAAATGGATGAGAGGAAAAGGGAAGGGCGGCGGGAGGGGAGGCCCTGCCTTGGGAAGAGCCCGTGCGCGTGACGTCAGCAGCAGCAGCGGCGTCGGCGAGGAGGGTAGAAGGAAGAGCGCCCCCTGGAAGCGGGAAGCAGCGGGAGGCGAGCTTGACAGAGGGAACAGCCGCCCCAACGTTCTAATCCCCGCACAGCGGAGGGGGTTGCCTTGGAACAGCCTGGGCCTTGGCAGTTTTGCAAACCAGACTTTTGCATTGCTTTGCAGCGGCTTTTGCAAGAAGCCCCAGAGGCCAGCCCTCCAGCTTCCTAAGCCCCCTGCCCCCCCAAAAGCCCCCCACCCACCGCAACCCTGGCCGGGCGAGACCTTGGGGCCAGCAGCAGGCCGGCCGGAGCCAGAGGAGGCACTGGGGGCGGCACTGGGGGCTGCTGGGCCGATGCTGCCGACCCAGACCCGGCCCTGGCGGAAGCGATGGATCGGAAGAGGTGGGAGTGCTCAGCCCTCCCGCAGGGATGGAAAAGGGAAGAAGTGACCAGGAAATCGGGGCTCTCCGCTGGCAAGAGCGATGTCTATTATTATAGGTGAATGTGCCACGGCGGAAGAGGGGGGCGGCCGCAGAGGAGGAGGAGGAGGAGGAGGAGGGAGGAAAGGCCTTGGCAGACAAGCATTCGCGGCCAAACTGTCAACCCGGTGGCAGGCATGCACAAGGGTCGCAACGAATGCGTTGCATGCATGCCACCGCATCACTCCCTTGCCTGCGTTTTGGGGGGTTCTGTGCCTGCCCCCCAGCGTGCCACTGTCTGCGGCCCTTGGAAGAGGAAGGATCGATATTTGGAATTTGTGCCTAGATGGAGCAACGTCTGTTATCGTTACCCTTGGTATCTCCTGGGGTTTGGTCCCAGGACACCCAGTGGGTACCAAAAATCATCCCATTATGTATAATGGGGCTATTGCGGTTATTATGGTTACAGTGGGTCCTTCGTATCCAGTGGGGTTTGGTCCCAGGACACCCAGTGGGTACCAAAATCGTCCCATTATGTATAATGGGGGTATTATGATTATTATGGTTACAGTGGGTTCTTGGTATCCGCTGGGGTTTGGTCCCAGGACACCCAGCGGGTACCAAAAATCATCCCATTATGTATAATGGGGATATTGAGGTTATTATGGTTACAATGGGCCCTTGGTATCCATTGCATTGTCCCATTGTGTATAATGGGACAACTATGATTATTATGGTTACAGGGGGTCCTTCGTATCCACTGTGGTTTGGTCCCAGGACACCCAGTGGGTACCAAAAACCATCCCATTATGTATAATGGGGATATTATGGTTATTACAGTTACAGTGGGTCCTTTGTATCCACTAGGGTTTGGTTTCAGGAACCCCCCCCCCCCTTGGATACCAGGATCCATGGATGCTCAAGTCCCATTAAATACAATGGCATATTGCTTATTAGTAATAGTAGTACAGTGGGATCTTGTTATCCTCTGGGATTTGGTTCCAGGACCCCCCGTGGATAACAAAATCTGTGGATACTCAAGTCCCATTAAATATAATGGCAGAGCAAAATGGTGTCCCTTCTATAAAACGGAAAATCAAAGTTTGTTATTTGGAATGTATATTTTTTTGGAATGTTTTCAAGCTGTGGATGCTTGAATCCATGGATAAAAAAATCCATGGATAAGGAGAGATTGACTGTATGTAGTAGTAGTAGTAATAGTAGTATTACAATGGACCCTTGGTATCCACAGAGGTTTGGTTCCAGAAGCCCCCCATAGATGCCAGAATCCATGGACGCTTGCAATGAGGTATTACTACTATTACAATTATTATTATTATTATTTTTACATTGGGCCCTTGGCATTCACTGGGCTTTGCTTCCAGGACCCCCTGTGGATACCCGACTCTGGATGCTCAAGTCTCATTATATACAATGGGACATTTTTACTATTATTATTATTACCGCTACAGTGGGCCTTTGGTATCCGCTCAGGTTTCGTTCCCGGACTATCAGTGGATGCCAAAATCCGTGGATGCTCAAGTCCCATTAAACGTAGTGGCATGGTAAAACGGAGCCTCTTACATAAAATAGCAAAAAATCAAGGTTTGCTTCTTGGACTGTCTATATATTTTGGAATATTTCTCAAGCCCTGGATAGTTGAGTCTGTGGATAAAAAATACGTGGATATGGAGGGATGGCTGTATTATTGGTGAACGCGATACTACAATGCGATTTTTTTCCCCTCTAGTTAGTAAGCACAAGCTGGCACGCAGGGACCCTTGTTGTGAACTCAGGCTGCATCCACACTGGGGAAATAATCCGGCTTGGCACCACTTTAATTGCCTTGGCTCAAGGCTCTGGAATTCTGGGAGTTGGAGTATGTTGTGGGGTCCAGAGCGGAGCTTTGCTCCGCTCTGGACCCACAACATACTCCAACTCCCAGAATTCCAGAGCCTTGAGCCAAGGCAATTAAAGTGGTGCCAAGCCGGATTATTTCCCCAGAGCCTTCCTGGTTGTATAGATTCTTGACTGGAAAAACACATTGGAGGTGTCAGGCCTTCACATCAGAGACCACACACGTACACATACACAAGTTGTGAGACCAGCAGAACCCACTTTGCTACCAAGTGAAGTGCGTTGTCTGCTTTTTTTGTCTGCTGTGGTAGCTGGCATTTTGGATGGTTCAAGAGGGGTGACTGTCGCTCCCTCGCTTAGGGGCCTAAAAATGACCCTTGGCCAGGGTTGCAAGGGGCCTAAAAATGACCATAACCGACAGCTGTATGTGGCCTAAGGGTGACCATTAATTACAGCTGTATGTGGCCAAGGAATGACCACCAGCCACGACTGCAAGGAAGCTAGGAACGAGCATTAGCCAGGGCTGTATGTGGCCAAGGAATGACCACTGGCCAGGGCTGCAAGGAGTCTAAAATGACCATAAACCACAGCTGTATGTGGACTAGGAATGACCATTAGCTAGGGCTGCAAGGGGTCTAAGAATGACCACAGGTCACAGCTATATATGACCAAGGAATGACCATTAGCCAGGGCTGTATTTAGGGACTGCAAGGGTCACCTAGTCCAGCCTTGTGCCAAGCAAGACGGTGGACAGCTCTGCTTGGGAGTTAGTTCCTTGCAGGTAGAAAATCTGGACCCTGCCCCACAGTTTAATTCCAGTTTGGCTCCCTCCTTCCCAAAAAGAAACCAATTCCCCCTTTCCTTCAACGCTCTCAAAAGTTCTGCCAGATAACTTTGACACAAGAAGAGTTATGGCAGCAGAGGCACGGCTGGCTTTCTAATGGGGTGGAAGGGTAAATCCAGAAGTCTGTCTTACTTATTTATTTTGTCCTTGTCTGCAGAACATAAAGGAACAAAAGAGGGGGCTTTTTTGAGCTTTTCCCAGGCAGGCTGGACATCTGGAGGCCGTTCGGCCCGGTCTGAATAGGCTGCGCTGCATTCATCTTCTCTCCTCGCTTCAAGTATTCGCCCTCTGAAAAAAAATCTGAATTTCAAGTAACGCTCTCCATAAAGGAATGAAAGAAAAAGAAATGCAAGCTGGCTTTCCTTGTTACCAGGGGCTGAAGCCAGCCATAGAAATAACTTCACAATGCAGACGTACTTTTGGGACGGCCGGACAGGCGTGCAGAATCGGTTTGACCGCTTCACAGCTGCTTTCAAAGGAATAAAAGAATCATCCTTGTTTTGGGGGAGTAGGGAGGATGAAGAGGGGCAGAATTTCATTGGCACAAAAAGCGCCGTGACCCCTAATGGCACTTCTGCACCCCAAATCTCTTCCCACCTTCTCAGTTGGCCTCGTCTCTGTTCTTAATATTTGCAAGTACTTGAAGCAGGGAGAGTCTTTGCAAAGGTCTCGACTCTGGACGCGATGGTGTGCGTGAGTCTTTAAAATGTTTCTTGTTGGTAAAGTGTAGCGGTTTAAGTGTTGGATTGTGACCCTGGAAGAACTGGGTTCGAAACCTTGCCCAGCCTTCCATTTCCGACTTATGGCAACTCTAAGGTGAACCTGTTATGGGGTTTTCTTGGTTCGTTTCTTCATAAGGGTTTTGGTGTTGCCGTCCTCTGAAGCTAAGAGAATGTGACTTGCACAAAGTCACCCGCTGGGTTTGCTTGGCCGAGCCAGGATTCGAACCCTGGTCTCCAGAGTCATCGTCCAACACTCACGCCACTTTGCGATGCTGGCTCTCAACTTTAAGAAATAGCATCTTGTTGAGAAATTTCAACCTAGATGACATAAATGGCTCCGTAAATTAACATATAATGCAGGTGAATGTTGGTTAATTACAGGCATATCTCAGTTAACAACTGCAGACAAAGGAGCTGCTTTTTGTGACTTTTTAAATTCCTGCCCAGCATCCATTTCCCTCCTTGTCCTCTGTATATCTGGAAGATTTTTAGCAGCATATTTATTGGGAGATTGGTTTTTAAAAAAGGATTTTCTTCAGCAAGGATTACTAAGAGATGGTTCTTCTGGAGTACAGCCGACAGCAAATGATATTTGTTGGCAGGCTCCCGTGCAAGGGCTATCTCTTTGCTTAGCTTCCAAGATCAGACAGGTTCAAGCACCTTTACCATATTTAGTCCCTGTTAATAAATGAACTCGAGTATTATTACTTGTATTCAAGTTGTTTCCGACTTAGGGCAATCCTGAAGCGAACCTATCATGGGGCTTTCTTGGCAAGATTTGTTCAACATTTCCTGTTGGAAAAATTAATTTCCTTTTTCTCCTTCCTTCCCTTTCTATTCCGTAGTCCAAGCGGGAAGAAATTCCGCAGTAAGCCGCAGCTGGCCCGCTATTTGGGCAATTCCATGGACCTGAGCACCTTTGACTTCCGGACGGGGAAGATGCTGATGAGTAAAGTGAATAAAAACCGTCAGAGGATGCGCTACGATTGTTCCAGTCAAGCCAAGGTGAGGATGAGGCCAGATTCATATCTCTAGATAAAGATAATGGCGGGGAACAGAAGAGAGTGTAGGGAGGGAATCATTTTTCCCCTTCTCTTCTGAAGCCATTTATTTTGGAAAATCTGAAAAAATTGGTTTCAGGTATATCTTCTTTCAGAGTGGTGGGTAAATGATTTAAGACAGGGTTGAATCACATTCTTCTATTTGTTACCTCCACATTATTTCTAAAAAAAAAAATGTGTATGCGTGCCGTGTGCTTTCTTCAAGTTGTCCCTGATTTATGGTGGCCCTATCCTGGGGTTTTCTTGGCAAGATTTGTTCAGAGGAGGTTGGACATTGCCTTCCCCCTGAGGCTGAGAGAGCGTGACTTGCTCAAGTCCCCCCCCCCCCAAATGTGTTTCATAGCCAAGCTGGGAATCAAACCCTGGCCTCCATAGTCGTAGCCAGACATTCAGACCACTGCACCACACTGGCTCTCATTTCCAAATACTGTGTATACTTTAAAATAAGACAACATTATCTCAGAGAATGTGTGTTGTGTATTGGTTTGAGCGTTGGACTGTGAACCTGGGAGAACAGGGTTTGAATCCTTGCCCAGCCAAACAAGCCCACTGTGGGTACCCAAGGTCACTCAGTGGGTTTCTGGGTTTTGTCCCATACCCCATTTTCCTTTCTAGGGTAAACCTGACCTAAACACAGCGCTCCCCGTCAGGCAGACGGCTTCCATCTTCAAGCAGCCAGTGACAAAGATCACCAACCACCCCAGCAACAAAGTGAAAACCGACCCCCAAAAAGCAGTCGACCAACCCCGCCAGGTAAGACTTGTGTGTGTGTATTTTGTGGAGGGAAGGTTGCCTTTAAATATTTGATCCTGTCTATGGAATGCTGGGCTTGGAGGCAGTGACTACTGGTTTTGTATTTAATATTAAGACAGATTGCAGTTTAATTTGTTGTTGGCTTCTTTGAACCATGGTATGTTATATTGACTAAACATGCACTGATGGCTTGTTTCCTCAATTGCCCCATCGTGAAATGGAAGCCAACAAAAGGGGCAGAGAGAAATTGACCAGAAGTAGGAAGAACAAGCTGATTAGTCAGGTCATGTGCAGGACAATCATGGCCACAAACCACAGTTAACATAAACCATGGTTTAGTGTGACACATGAACGCAGCCAGTGCTCTGATCCAGATTCAGCAAAGATTTGAACCTTGGTTTCCTTGAATCCAAACTTTCTCTTGTTACCTCTCACTGGGTTAATGTAGGATTGTAAAGAGAGCCTTTATGGTTCAAGCCTGAGAACTGTAGACGTCCAACATCCTGTTTCCAGTAGGAAACAGCCAGAGAGGTGCCAGAAAACCAACAACTGAAGCCTGCCTTTGGTTCTTTATGACAAAAGGAAGTAAACTGCCTCTGAACATGAAGACTGCATCCTAGGTGGAGTTCTAGATTATCTCTGAATATAGAACAGCTTACTTGGGCCTCTGAACATGGGGGCTCCGTGGTTCATGGTGGAACAGAAGGGTGCCTTGGTTAGGAGGCGTAATTGACATACGTAAATAAATAAATGCCATCTCTTTTCCTCTCCCCTTTTCTCAGCTCTTCTGGGAGAAGAAACTGAGTGGCCTCAATGCTTTTGATATCGCAGAAGAGCTGGTAAAAACAATGGATCTTCCAAAAGGATTGCAAGGTAGGCGAACTGTCTGAGATTCTGCGTCCAAGAGACAGAATGCAACTTTATGCTCTCTTTTATGCTCTCTTATGTTGTATGGCAGTTGTATGGGGTCACGGGAAGAGGCACAGTTCCTAAAATCATGGCTAGGAGATTCTGGGAATTCCTCATCCAAAAATGTAACATTTCCACACTGTACTAAGGGACTGAAAACAATAGGGTACTTACAGACACATATACAGCTGCACATTGGGGAAAAATAACTGCTGGTCCCCCGTGTGCAAGAAGCTCTGATTTGGAATAACGGGGGGCAGGAGTTCCCAAATTGTTCTGCTTTTCCCAGAAAACCCACTGGCTGCAGTGGCAGGTCTAAGAGGCGGCCGTTGTTAAGTGCAGCTTAGCAGTGGTAGTGGCTGCCGCAGTGTGGCCAAGAGAGCTCTATCAGTGTTATCTAGAAGCAAGAGGGGAAAAGAGAACTAATGGGCCATTTTGGGCTTTCTCCATTTCCTCAGGTGTGGGGCCTGGTTGCACCGATGAGACTCTTCTCTCGGCCATCGCCAGTGCCCTCCATACCAGCACGATGCCCATCACTGGGCAGCTTTCGGCCGCCGTGGAGAAGAACCCTGGAGTCTGGCTCAACACCTCTCAGCCTCTCTGCAAAGCCTTCATGGTGACGGATGAGGATATCAGGTAGGAGCCATCCCCTGAGAGGACAAGAGGCAGGAGGGGAATTTCCTTCTCAGTTAATGGTTCCAAGTGGCAGAATATTTCCTGTACTGTAGACCAATGCCAGTCAGAGTTGTGGTCCATGGATCGCAGCTGGTTCTTGAGCTGTCAGCGGCCAGCGTACCCTCCAGCTGTAATGATCTGGATCACAATATAGATTGCATTTTATAGCAACCAAAGGGCTCTGGGAGTCAGCCTTGTGAGGAAAACATAAATTGTACCGGTCATTATGAAGTTGTTCGTTTTTTACCTCTGGCCTTTCCTTCTCTCTCTGATGCTGAAAGACCTCCATCATCTCTTCCCGCTTGCCGCAAACCCTACATCTGAGGTCTGAGCCGTGTTTGTGTGTATATATGTGTGGCATGGGTTTCACTTCAAGGATGCTGTTTTTGCTTTCCCTGCTCATCAGGAAACAGGAAGAGCTGGTCCAGCAAGTGCGTAAGAGGCTGGAGGAGGCGCTGATGGCTGACATGCTGGCTCACGTGGAGGAGATCGCCAGGGACGGGGAGACCCCGATGGCGAAGGTTGGGGCCCCCGAAGACTGCGAGGACGACGATGAGGAAGAGGAGATGGAGCATGTCCAGGAGTTGGACAATGTATAGTCTAGGTAATGCAGCTGTTCTCATTCTCACACATCGTCCATGCCTCTGTACTCTGTCAGGTACATGACCTTCAGAACAGCTCAGGGGAATTCAGGAGTTTCTTCAGATGGTGCTTCCCATCAAAAACATCTGAGTTGACCACCAGTGGTCCCTTGACCAGCTGCCACCTTTCCTAGGTCTCCAACAAGAGAGGGATTTTTTTCTTTGCTCTTCCAGAGATTAGGATACAAACCAAGGGCTTCAAATGACAAGAAAAGAGATTAAATGTAAACATTATAAATAGCTTGTTTTTTAAAAAAAAAAACTGTTAAAGAGTTGCCAGCAGTAGACTAGACTGTCTCAGAGAGTGGTGGGTTCTTCTTTTTTTGGAAGTCTAGAGTTTGGATGTGGGTATATTTTGGGAAGTGCCACAACAGATGAGATCCTCTTTCCACAAAAGGGACACAGGAGATGGCCACTCCGATGGAGCTCAATTCTCAGGCAGACATGTGCAGGGAGAGGCATTCGGTGTGGTGTAGCAGCCCGAGTGTTGGACCGTGACTCTGGAGACTCGGGTTCAGATCCCCGCTGAGCCCTATAAACCCACTTAGTCAAGTCACTGTCTCTCAGCCTCAGAGGAAGGCAACGTCTTTGAACGAATCATGCCAAGAAAATCCCCTTGATAGGTTTGCCTAGAGTTGTCATACACTGGAAACGACAGCCACGCGGCAACTGCAAATTCCCTCAAGTGTTGAGGCCCCGAGCCATTAGGTTTTAAATATGATCACCAGCACCTTGCATTTAGACCAGACCTGACATTTTTGACCTTTCCTCTGTCTTGCCTCTTCTTTCCTTCTCTCGATCCCCAGAGGTCAGAAGGTGCCTTTCTGTGTGCGACCGGTGGGACCCCAAAGGCCCCTGACCCAATTCTCAACCCGCTTCTTGATCAGAAATCTCTGCTTCTGAATGAACTCTCAACTGTCCTGCTGATGTGGAAGACCGAACTGTCAGCAGCTCATAGTGACACCTCCGAGCTCCAAATTTTTTATCGTCATAATTATTATTATTTTAATAGAGAAACTTTTTAAAGTCCGTTGTCAAAAGAATATTCCGTGAAGATGCTGGATCTCGTTTGGAGAAAACTTTGTAACTGAAAGGTGCTGTATGAGGGTTGAGTTTGGTTTTTCTTTTTAATGACTCTTGGGAGGGGAATGAATTCTTCTTCCACAATGGAAACCCTCCCAGGAACCTATTTTACTGGATTTATTTACTGGGACAGAGTGGTTACAGTGGGGGGGGGGGGCGGGGAGTACCTTTTGCTTGTCTTGTGTCATAAAATGATCAGAAATGGGTACCATGCACTTGAGAATGGAGATAACCAATTGTGAAACGATGCAGAATTTTGCCTTAATATGCTTGGTTTCAATTGGAGTGGGGCAGGGATATTTTCAATATTGGGGTGTCGATCTGTCTACTTAATGTTGGCCTGCCCACAATATCTCCCTTCCTTTTTCTCTTCTATATCTGTCCTGCTGAATATTTGTCACCTTCAAGACATTTGAACCTGCAGCTTTTCACTCCCGTTTCTTTTCTACCTTCCTTCGTGGAGTTGCGTTACAGTTTGGTGCAGTCTTGGAAGGGGGTGTGTGTGGATCAAAACGGAGATTTTTGTCTTATGAGATACCTCTGGAGGAGCGGACTCTTGTCTACACACAAATATTGATGACCTGAATTTTATCGAGGTGTCTTTTTTTTCAATCAGAGGGCTAGAAATCGGAACGTGAAACTTGGAACCGAGCCTCAAAATAGTAATTCAGGATTAACGTGGAAAAGAATGATGGGAATTGTGAGTTGAGGATATCCTCCATGACTGTGCAAAAGCCTTTTTTGAATTGTTCTGGCATAGCCAAACTATCTTCAGATTTTAAAGCCGTTTCTTGGAATTAATCATGTAAATACGCACACGATGGCTTGACCCGCTTTCGCTTGTCTGGGGTTTCTCCGTAGAAGCTAACTCCGTTCAAGCGACCCTCATAAATTGGGGTTGCGGTTTTTATTTGTAAAATGGCCTCTCTCAAACCGGTCAGGTCAGGTCTGTCCATTTTTTGTCCTCTATTGATAACCTTCGGCTTTTAGAAAACGCTTCCCTTGCTTTGTATGTCGTTTCAAACGCACGCGTCTTCATGTACAGCTTTGCGGGGTGGGGGGGGTATTTTGGTTTTGTAATAAAAAACGAAAAAAGTGTTTTGTTTTTCCTACACGTTTCCTCTTTGGTGCAAAAGCCGTTCGGAGGAGAAAACGCCTGTCTGGTTTTCCCACGTGGGGAAGCCTTGGCCAGACTCTTGCTCTTGTCGGGTCGATCCGCGGGACGGTTGCGTCCGGTTAAATTTTAATTGATTTTGTTAAGTTTAATCCGGTTAATTTTTATTAACGGGCTTTCAGGTGCGGGTGAAGATCCCCGTCGGACTTCTGGCGGTGGTCTTGGGTAAGCTAAAGTTGGGATCCACATGGGTTGAAACTTTGCCTTAAACTGAGGCTGCATCCACACTGGAGGAATGACCCGGTTTGGCAGCGCTTTAAACTTGTTGTCTGGCTCGATTGCTATGGAATTCTGGGAGTTGGAGTTTGTTGTGGGGCCTGAAGGCCCCACAACAAACTCCAACTCCCAGAATTCCATAGGGACTGACCCAGACAACAAGCTCTGGGCCCCACAACAGACTCCAACAATACAATACAGCATGAAAGCAACAATCTTTTTAGCCAGAAATCCCATCCAATGTCCACCTTCCAAGACAAGAAGAAGTTTTGACCATCTTTCAGCCCCTTTTTAATGGCTTAAAATGGAGGAGGTAGGGCCACCTTTTGTCTCTCTCTGGCCCTGAATTCTGGGAATTGTTGTTCGTTGTGGCACCCAACGTCTCTGACAGAAAAGGCGAAATGTCTCACAAAACTACAAGCCCTAGAGTTCACTTGGTTTATTGAAACGGGGCAGTTAAAGCAGTCCCAAACCGGATTATTTCCGCAGTGTGTTTTGGATCTGGGTCGCACAGCTCCAGGCTTCCCTTACTGTGCTGGCTGGGGATGATGGGAGTTGCGGTATTGTGACAACATCCGGCGAGTGACATGTTTTTACAGAAAGACGAAGGAGGAAAGTGCACTTAGGAATACAGTAGAGTCTCGATTATCCGACATAAACTGGGCCGGCTGATAGTCGGATAACTGAAAACGTTGGATAATCTGGAGGGTCCAAGAAAAGCCTCGAAATCACTACGGATTGCAAATGTGTTGAAGTTATATTGCAGTAACAGTAAAAGTAAATGTAAAGAAATTACTGATCAAGATTGTGATGTGCGGTATAAACAGTTCAGTCCTCTGAAATTTTAAAGAAGTCATAGAAAATGTAAAGAAGTCACAGCGGCCGCAACGTCGGATAACCGAAGGTTGGATAGTCGAGACTCCACTGTACTTAAGTGTGAACCTTTACTAAATCCGTAAATTGCATACGTTTGCTCCGATTGTAAAGTTTAAGCCATTCATTGGGAATGATTTAACATGCCATGTATGGTCTATGTGTGTGTATACACAATATACATACACACACAATATATACATATATATGTGTGTATGTATGATCTTGACATACTGAAGAAACTTGTGAAGAAAGGTTGCAGTAAGTTGGAAACTTCATGAAGTTACACGACGACAACTAAGTGATCTGTTTTGTTGAGGATCGGTTCCTCAAACCTATACAGCAGTGTTGTGTATGGGAAGTACCAGATACACATACCAAAGGGAAAGAGTAATGAAAAAGCCGTTTGTAAATACTTGTGAGGCTGGGTGTAAAGATATTAAACACACCTTAAAATCTTCCAAATTGTTGCATTTATCGCTTCCTTTTTGGTTTGTTTCTTGACACTTCCTCAGACAAAAGCTAGGAAACAATGTTAACACAATGGTCACTTAAAGGTGAAATGCCAAAATTAGAAATGAGGAAGAAACAGTTGCAAATAATCCAGTTTGGCACCGCTTGAGTTGCCATGGTCCCATCCTAGGGCACTCTGGGATTTGTACGGCTGCGTTCACACTGGAGAAATAAACCGGTTTAAGTGCCATGGGTCAATGCTGTGAAATTCTGGGAATTGTAGTTTGCTCTGGGCCCCACAACAAACTACAATTCCCAGAATTTCACAGCATTGACCCATGGCACTTAAACCGGTTTATTTCTCCAGTGTGAACGCAGCCATAGTTTGCGGTGGTTCTTGCAGAAGAGGCGAAATCAGAAGGCCCCGGAGGGGAAGGAAGGAAGGAAGGAAGGAAGGAAGGAGAGGGCATTTCCTCTCCTCTTCCACCTCTTCCTCCTTCCCTTCTCTATGCTTTCCTTCCTCTTCTTCCTTCCTTCCTTTCACCCCTTTTTCTTTCTTCCTCTTTTTCCTCCTCCTGCCCTCCTTCCTCTCTTCTTCCTTTTCCTCTTCCCCTTCCTTCCCCCCTTCTTCCTCCTCCCCTTCCCTATGTTTTCCTTCCTTCCCCTCTTCTTCCTCTTCCTCTTTTTCCTCTTCCCTTAGCCCTCCTTCCCCTCTTCTTCCTCTTTCTCCTCCTTCCCTTCTTCTTCCTTCTCCTCCTCCCCTTCCCCACCTTTTCCTTCCTCTTCTTCCCCTTCACCTCTTCTTTTTTTCCTTTTCCTCTTCCTCCCTTCTTTTCCCTCCTCTCTCTTCTTCCTCCTTCCCTTCCCCATGCTTTCCTTCCTTCCTTTCACCCTCCTTTCTTTTTCCTTCCTTCCTTTCCCCCTTCATCCTCCTCCCCTTCCCCACCTTTTCCTTCCTCTTCTTCCTTCCTTTTCCTCTTCCTCTTTTCTCTCTTCCTCTCCCTCCTCTTTCTCTTCCAGTCCTCCTCTTCCTTCCTTCCTTCCTTCCTTCCCCTCCCCTTTCTTCTTTTCCCCTCCTTCCCTCCTTCCTTCCTTCCTTCCTTCCTCTTCCTTTGCGCAGGCGCCGTCCTCCTTTCCATTGTTGGGCCCAGCAGTGACGCCGAGGAGGAGGAGGAGGAGGCTGAGGCTGGGGCTGGGGCTGCCGGGCGGCGGCGGGGCTGCTGCTTGGTCCTCCTCCTTCCTTCCTTCCTTCCTTCCTTCCTTCCTTCCTTCCTTCCCTCCTTTCCTTTCCTTTCCTTCCTTCCTGCTGGCTTCCCCGCCGCGCTGCCCGGCTGCCTTCCTCCTGCCGCCCCTGCCCTGGATGAAGGCTCCGGAGGAGGAGGAGGAGGAGGAGGAGGAGGAGGCCTCGGGGAGGCAGCCGGGCGGGGGGCCCAGGAGGAGGAAGAGAAGGAGGAAGAGGAGGAGGAGGAAGGGCTCCCCGGAGGAAGAGGAAGGCTGGAGGAGGAAGAGGAAGAAGAGGAGGAGGAGGAGGAGGAGGAGGAAGAGCCCCGCCGGGAGGGAGCCCCAGCCATGCCTGGCAGCAGCAGCAGCAGCAGTGCCCAGCCCCTGGAGGGAGGTCGAGGGCCGGGGGGCCTCCCTCCCGGGATGGGACGCCTTCTGCTGAGACCCCCGGAACCAGAGGAAGAAGGGGAAGAGGAAGGAGGGATGGCCCAAGAGCAAGAGCAGCCCTGCCTCCTGGAGGATGGAGGGGAAGGCCAGGAGGAAGAGGAGGAAGAGGAGGAAGAGGCCTTGGTCCTGGCCTACCCTGCAGGGCTGGCAGAGGGCCCCCCTGGCCCCGGGGGCCTCCTCCTCCTCCTGGACCCCGGAGGCCCCCCAGGGACCCCGCTCTTTGGGGCCCCTTTCCACCTGCCTCCCCCTCCAGACCCCCAGCAGCCCCCCACGGCCCCCCTCCTCCTGCCAGGGCCGGGGGCCCACCCCTTGGGCACCATTGGCAGCAGCCACAAGAAGAGCGTCAACATGACCCAGTGCGTCTCCGTCCCCAGCTCCGAGCATGTGGCCGAAATCGTCGGCAGGCAAGGTGAGACGGAGAGAGAGAGGGACACGCACACCAACACACACCTACGCACACCCCTTTGGTGGTGGTGGCCACCATCACACCCCTCCGGGGTACTTACCGGGCATCCCTCAGGACTGAGCGGAGGGATGGCCAACGACGGCTTTGGTTCGACCACCCAAAAGGGGCCTGTGTTGGCACACAACCTTCAGAGGAACGGTCTGCCCGTCCCTTAAGGGTGTGTAGGTGGGCACGGCCCTTAGTGGCATGGTTTGCCCTGGACAGACACAACCTTTGGAGGAACGGTGCGCCCACCATTGCGCCCCTTTCAGGTGGGCAAGCCTTGCCTCAAAAGGTTGTCCCCATCCAGGACCCCCTTTGGGGACACCAAACCATCCCTCAGAGGGTCGTGTGCCAACACAAGCCCCTTTCGGGTGGCCATGCCGTTCCTCAAAGTTGTTGTCGGCCATCCCTCAAAAAGCTGGGCCCGCTCAGAAACCCCTTTGTGGCGGGCACTTTTCAAAATGTTGTGCCCATCCACAGACCCCTTTGAGTTGGGCAAACCATTCCTCAAAGGGGTCGCCAACCATCCCTCAACAGTTTGTGGCCACCTACACACCCTTTTGGTTTGGGCAAACCATTCCTCCTATGCCCACCCATAGATCCCTGTGAGGTAGGCAATCATTCCTTAAAGTTGTTGCCTGCCTACACACCCCTTTTAGGTGGGCAGATTGTTCTTTAAAGGTGTTGCCCACTCACAAAGCCCTTTGGGGCAGGCAAACCATTCCTCAAAGGTGTTGCCCACCTGGCGTCTCTTCCGGGTGAGTTTTTGGAACTGCCCCCTTTGCTTGGGCATGCTTTTAGGGGATGCCTTTCAGCCCCCCTTGGGTTTAAGTTTGATTTTAAAAAGGGGTATTCTGGGCACCTCTAAGGTGCATTTTAAAAGGTCTGTGTGATGCATGACAATTGTGTGGCCCGTAGTCCACATTTTATACCTTGGGCCGGTGTGAATCTCCCCACATTTGTGCAGATAAGACAAAGCAAGTGGGGCAGGGGCCAGAATAAGCCTTATTTTGGAAGATGGCATTGATATCAAGACCATTACTTTGGCATCAAGAGCCATATTTACCCTAACCAGCAACACCAAGGATCAATATATGGTTTTCTGGAGCTGTCGCTTCACAAGGCTACACACATGGGAATATTTCTGCCTTTTTGAGGGTATGTTTTCTCAACCTAGGCCTTAAAATCCACCTTCCCCGGAGGAAAAGTTCCATGCAAAAGTGGTTTGGGCCTGGACTTTGGAAAGTCTCTTTGTTCTTTTGTGCGACAAAAATGGTGGAGGCGGCAGGAAGGCAGCTTTCGAACCACTCTTGCTTCAAAAATGGATCCAAACCATTTTTGAAACTCTGAATTTAGATGCCAGATTTTGCATGTCGACTGTCTTCTTCTTTGCCCTTTGAAATTGTTGCTTGTTTAAATTATTTGATGTTCATTGTTGATTTGTTGTTCTTCCCTGCCTGGATCCCTAAGGAGAGGCGGGGAAGAAATAATAATAATAATAATAATTATCATTGTCAGGGTGAGTTTTTTTTCTAAGAAAGAAATTGGATTTATTCTAGAAATCATGTCACGGTTGCCATCCTGGGAGAGAGACTGCGTTACGAATGGCATTTCCAAATCCATCTTAGTTTTGTTGTTTGGAAAGGCAAGCTTGATGGTAGATTGCAAGACAACGTTTGGGGTTTTCTGCTGGACTTTTCTGTCTGTTGTCTCCCCCGAAACTTCAGTGAAAGAGATGATCTCTTGGAACCCCTTTGCAAAGGAAGAATAATCTGCTTTCCCCCCCCCCCAAAAAATTGGCATTTGAGGGATTGAGATGGTTGTTGCCTTTTGTGGCTTCCTAACCCTGCAGCCGGTTCATTCTTGGGCTGCTTTTGATTCCAAAACTTTGATTTATAAGACCCACTTTCCCTCTTGAAGGAAGGCTTCTTATTATGGGGGAGAAATGCCTAGAAAGACAACAGCTCAAATAGCTCCACCATTTCTTCTCTTTTGGTGTGGTTGTGTATCGAAACAACCCATACCCACCAAAACCCACTCTTTCTTGCTTTTACAAAACCAAACAAAGATGGAATGGGGCTTTGCCAAAAGAGTTTTCCAAATGTCTCTTATGCCCCCATCCTCTGTAGGTCTCCTTTTCCTCTCTTTTTAAAATTCATTTTGCTATCTGTGACAGGTTTGAATAGGTGCGTAGCATTTCTGTGTTTCTAAGTTGTTGCATTTTTTAAAATGCAGTTGTGTGTTTCTTTAGGTTGTTTTATTGCATTTTTTAAAATGCAGTTCTCTTTTTCCACCCTCTCCCCCCAAAAAAACCCCAATCCGGCCTGCTTTGCAAAAGTGGGCCAGGGCCAGGAGGCCTGTCCCATTGTTCGCTTTGTTAGCTGAAGCCATGCTGTGTGTTGAGTGTGGTGACATCACACTCCTGGGTTCCTATTGGGTGATATTCCAGAAGTACAGCCCCATTTTCCTCCCCCCAATCCGGTCCCCCCCCCCTCGGCCACTCCCGATTTTGGGGAGATGATGCGTCCCACCCCCTTTCCAACTTTTCCCTGTTTTAGCAAAGATCTGGACTTAATTTCTGGAGAGAAAATGATTGGAAGAACAATGGAGAGTGAGAAGGGACACTGAGGGTCATCTACAGTTCTGCAGACCAGGGTTCGAATCCTGGCTCGGCCATGTAAAAAACCCATTGGGTGACCTTGGGCAAGACACACACTCTCAGCTTCGGAGGATGGCCATGGCAAACCCCCTCTGAAGAAACGTGCAAAGAAAACCCTATCCTAGGTTTGCCTTAGGCTTGCCGTCAGTGACTTGGTGGAGGCACACAACAACATCAAGAAACACAAGAAATAATGCAGCTTGACCCTGCTTTAACTGCCACGGATCCATGGTGGAGAATCCTGGGATTTGTAGTTTGGTGAGGCACAGGCCCTATTTGGCAGAGAAGGCCTGCAAGACTACAAATCCCAGGACTCCATAGGATGCAGCACTTAAAAGTGGTGCCAAACTGCATTGTTTCTACTCTTTGTTAGTCGGAGGAATCTCCGTATTCTGGCTAATCTCGTTCCAACTCTGAGTCTTGTTCTCTCTTTTATTTTCAGGGTGCAAGATCAAAGCCCTGAGAGCCAAAACCAACACTTACATCAAGACCCCGGTGAGAGGAGAGGAGCCGGTCTTCATTGTGACGGGACGGAAGGAGGACGTGGAGATGGCCAAGCGGGAGATCTTGTCGGCCGCCGAGCATTTCTCCATGATCCGGGCCACGCGCAACAAGGTCAACGGGGTGACGGGCTCGGTCTTGGGGCCTCCGAACCTCCCGGGCCAGACCACCATCCAGGTCCGAGTCCCCTACCGGGTGGTGGGCCTCGTCGTCGGTCCGAAGGGGGCCACCATCAAACGCATTCAGCAGCAAACCCACACGTACATCGTGACCCCGAGTCGGGACAAGGAGCCGGTCTTCGAGGTGACTGGCATGCCTGAGAACGTGGATCGAGCTCGGGAGGAGATCGAGGCCCACATCACCATGAGGACCGGCTCCTTCATCGACATCAACGCCGACAACGACTTCCATTCCAACGGCACCGACGTCTGCCTGGACTTGCTGACCGGCAACCCCTCCGGCCCGTGGTCCAAAGCGCCCAACCCTTCCCGACGGAGCCTGCCCGCCTTCCGCAACAACAACCACCACCTCGGGTCCTCGGTGACCGAGCCTTACTTTGACGGAGCGCCCCGCAGTCCTTTCGCCTCGGGCGGGAGCTTCCCCTTCAACGAACCTTCGGGGCCGACGATGGCTTCCGACGAGTGTGATTTCGGCTTCGATTTCATGGCCTTGGACCTCACGACGCCCGCCGCCATCTGGTCCCCATTTGAACCTTCTGCCAACGCTCTCCAAGCCTTTGGCGGCTCATCCACCTCCTCCATCAATGGCGTTTGCCAACGACGCAATAGCAGCCTTAGCGGCACGGCCACCCCACGCCATTCGCCCACTCTCCCGGAAACTGAGCACCCGCTAGCCCGGCGCATCCAAAGCGACCCGGTAAATGCCCTCTCCTGGTTGCCGACCCAGAGCTCCCTGTCTTCGTTCTCCAACAGCACGGGCTACTCCTCTTCTTCTTCTTTGCCCGGCAGCATCTCCGCCACCTCCGGCTCTCCGACCGATTCCAGCGGCTCCAGTGACGGGGCCCGCAAAAACTCCCGCGAGTGTATGGTGTGCTTCGAAAGCGAGGTGATTGCCGCCCTGGTGCCGTGTGGCCACAACCTCTTTTGCATGGAGTGCGCCATGCGCATCTGCGGGCGGCCGGACCCAGAGTGCCCGGCTTGCCACACGCCTGCTACGCAAGCCATCCACATTTTCTCATAGACTCTGCGCAAAAACTCCCGTGAGCGTATGGTTTTGAAAGTGAAGAGGACGCCACTGCCGTGCTGTGTAGCCACAACATCTTCTACTCATGTCTGTGAGTAAGAGAACCCAGAGTGCCTGGCTTGCCACACACCGGCCATGCATACCAACCGCATTTTCTCGTATCATCTGCGCAGAAAAACTCCCGTGAGCGTGTGGTGTATTTCAAAAGTGAAGTGGACACTGCTCTCCTGCCGTGTGCCCACAACGTCTTCTACATAGAGCCCTCCATTTACATCTATGGGCCGGTGGACCCAGACTGCCCGGCTTGGCACACGCCAGCCACGCAAGCCATCCGCATTTTCTCGTAGCCTCTGCGCAAAAACTCCCGTGAGTGCATGGTTTCGAAAGTGAAGAGGACACCGCCGTTGTGCCGCGTGGCCACAAGCTCTTCTGCATGGAGCCTGCCATTCACATCCGTGGCCACACGCCGGCCACGTTTGCGCTGATGCCCTGGACCTCACTCCCTTTCCCCAAACATGGCTTTTTGCAAACTCTTTAACTGTGGATCTCACCCTTTTGTTTTTTAATCCCCCGGGAAGTGTTTTAAGAGGATTGTTACGGCAGGTGGAGAAGGGTTTTTATGTGTATAAAAAGGATATTTTACATGTTGCGGATTAGGAAAGACTAAATGGCCACTGGGGTAGGAAATAAGGTTGACAGGGGGGACAGATTGTGTGGTGTGTCTTTGGGTGCGTATGTGTAACAAAACAAAACAATGCATGGCTGGGGGTTGGATTGGATGGCCCTTGTGGCCTCTTCCAACTCTACGGTTGTATGAATACGCAGCAGAGAGAGAAACGTCAAAGAGCGGGCAGGAGGGGAAGAAACTCAAATGAAATCAAAATCTTGTTTACAAAATAGCTTTAATTCTCCACCCCAGTTGGCTGGAGCAACACATTTGCTGTTCCTCTCCATGGACTTTCCAAACAGCAGTATTCCTTAGTCTTATTTTTAAAATTTTGTTATTATTTCGTGGCTATGATAAATCAAGTAAAAAAGAAAACCCGAAAAGAGACCGCCCTGAGATCCGGGTGCACTTTTCAAGGAATGTGACACAAAGGGTTGTCGCTTTTATTTTTTTATTAAGTAAAAAAGCAGATTTTTTTGGGTTGATTTTATTTTTTCATATACAGTTTGGTGAATGTGTGTGTGTGTGTGTGTGTGTGTCTGTGAACAAGACAGAGAGATATTTTATTCTTTTTTGGGAACTTCGGTTGGTATCCTGCCCTTTCTCCAGATGCACGTAAAAAGAAGGGGTTTTTTTGGGGGGGGGTCGTCCCATTTTTTGTGGGGAAATTGGTCTGGGGGGGCAGTGAACGGAGGGGAAACAAGTGTTAGCATAATGCGCACATGCAAAAAAACAACAACATAAACACAACACAATATCTTTTGGTTGTTATTGTTGGATTTTTTTAAATTTTATTTTTTAACCTCTGTGTATATGTAAGGACTTTCTTGGGGGGGGGAGTAATTACTTCATGGAATAAATTTTAAGAACTAAAATATATATATTATTTTTTACAGCAATGGGGACAAGGCAGTTGCGGGAGCGGGGAGGGATTGGGATCAGGCCTTTAACCTTACAATGGCTAAAGTTCGGATTTATATATATATGTGTGTGTGTGTAGATAGATATTATATATATATATATATATATTATATTACATTACATTATATTATATTATATATATATATTTGCTGATCTGACTTGACGGTTATGAAAATTGTATTCAGAGCTTTATATTTTTTTTGAAACTTTGAAGCCTTCTTAATAATAATAACAACAACGATAATGATAATGACAACAATAAAGACTTTTTACTATCTATTGGAGACTCGTTTAATATTTGTGGTGGCTTTGATGTGTCTTTTTTGGGCCTGCGTTTAGGAAGGCAGGGACTTTCCACAGTTTTCTGCATTGTATAGGACATTTTTCACTCCTTATTCTGAGAGCCAACGTGGCCTAGAGGTTTGAGCGTTGGACTACGGCTCTGGAGAACAGGGTTCAAATCCAACCCACTGGATGACCCTTGGCCAGTCACTCTCTCAGCCTCAGAGGATGGCAATGGCAAACCCAACTTGGTTGGTTGAAGGTTGGGGGTCTGTCTTTGAAGCATCAGTGCCACAGTTCTCCATGTGCAAGCAGTGGACTCTGCCCATGCTCAGAGGCTGCCTTTCTGGTAAGTTCAAACAACTCTTTCTGTCCATTTGGCTTCTGTGGGAAGCATCCCTGTATCTCCGAACGATGGATTTGTGTTTGGGAGGAGGAAATACTTCATTTTATTTGTAGCCTTTATGCCCTGCTTAATAGCTTGGAAGGCTTTGATTTAGGTCCAGTCCACACCGCAGTAATAATCCACTTTGAGACCACTTTCAATGCTAGGGAATTCTGTAGCATCTGCACTGCAGAAATAATCCAGTTTGATGCCGCTTTCACTGCCACTGTGGATAACGGGATCCATGGATACAGAGGGCCGACTCAATAAGCGCATATCTTGGAGATAAGACCCAAGTCTAAACATAAAATCCATTTATGTTTCACATCTACCTTATCTGCACAGCCTGAAGGTAATTTTATATTGTATATTTTAAATATTTTTGTGCATGAAAGGAAGTTTGGGTCCAATGAACCATCAGGAAGCAAAGGTGTGTCGCTATGGCTGCATCCGCACTTGAGGAACAATCCAGTTTTGGCACCGCTTTAATTGACTAATTATAATTAATTATATTATTGTTATATCCGTTTATATCGCAGCTTTTCTCCAGGCGACTGACTGCAGTTCAACAGCAAAGCATAGCATCCAAAGGTTTTACAAAGTAATCAATCAAAAAGTTGAACAACTTCCAAAACAGAAGAACAAATAGGACGCTGGACGTATTTAAAATTAGTCCTCTGAGGCTTGCTGAAAAGAAAAGGGTCTTTTAACAGCCCTGGGAATCGAGTTCGAGAGCCTAGGAGCAGCCACCAAGAAGGCCCCATCTCCAACCAAGATCACCAATGTAATAGTTTGAGCACTGGACACGACTCAGGACCAGGATTCGAATCCACACCGGGGCATGGAAACTCCAGTGTGTAGCCTTAGGCAAGTCACTCTCTCTCAGCCTCAGAGGAAGGCAATGGCAAACCACCTCTGAGCAACTCTTAGGTCACAGTAAACATCCCATCCAAGTACCAACCAGGGCTGTCCCTGCTTAGCTACCAAAATCAGACAGGATCTGGTGCCTTCGGTGTGTTTAGGCACTGTTTGTGCCTTCAAGTCCCCCATCAGTTTAAGGACCCCATTAAGGTTTTCTTAGGCAAGAGATGCTCAGAAATGGTTTGACTGGTTCCTTCCTCCGAAACAGAGCCAGAAGCTTTCGTAGTCAAGTCTCCCATCCAAGTACCAACCAGGGCTTACCCTGCTTAGCATCCAAGATCAGACAGGATCTGATCCTTTTTGCAGAAAGCTGAACTGGATGGCTTTCAGAAATTAAGGAACTGGGTCTGCTTGGGTTGCTTTTTGCCGCAGCACCTGGGATTCGTTGCCGGCCTCCCATCCAAGTACCAACCAGGGCTGACCCTCCTTAGCATCCAAGATCATAGAGGAGCTGGAGTTTTGTTTTGTTTTTGCAGAAGGTTTGCAAGCTTAAGAGTTTTCTCAAGCCAGCAAAAAGCAACCCCAAAAGTTCCTAAATTTCACTACAAAGAAAGGGAAATAGTTTGGCAATACCAAGGTTTGTGTTATCTGGAGCCTTGCCAGCAGATGGCGCTGGAAGACAATAAATCTGATTTTAATCATTTAACCTGGATTTCAGATCCAACATTTATTTTTCATCAGCCTCTTTTTCCAAGCAATGAAATGTTTCAGGTCCTTGCAATTTACTCACACGCTTGGATTTTTTCCCCCCTCTGGAAAGAGGTTGCTTTCTGGATTTTCTTTTAAAAAATATATTACGTGTTAATATTTATATCCTGCCTTATGGCCTGTGATCTCTAGGCGGTGTCCAATAAAATCTGTTTTGGCCATTTGGACATTATAAAACCATCTGAAATAACTTAAACAGATTAAAAGGCAGGTGACGGACTTGATCAATTAAAGAGAGGATATTAAAATCAGCTGGAGCCATTTAAAACCACTCAGAGCCATCATGCACAATGCAGAATTGATGCGGTTTGACATTGCTTTAACTGACATGACTCCATGCTATGGAATCCTGGGATTTGTAGTTTGTTTTGGCTTGCTTGAGTGCATCTACATAGCAAAAGTAATGCAGTTTGACACCAGTTTGACCGCCATGGCTCCATGTCAGAGAATACAGGGTTTTGTAATTTACCTAGCCTTCCTTGAGTGCATCTACATAGCAGAATTAATGCAGTTTGACACCAGTTTGACTGCCATGGTTCCATGCTAGGGAATACTGGGGTTTGTAGTTTATTTGGCCTTCATTGGGCGCATCTACATAGCAAAAGCAATGCAGTTTGGCACCACTTTTACAGCCATTGTTCCACACTGGGATTTGTAGTTCATTTAGCCTTACTGGGTGCATCTACATAGCAGAATTAACGCAGTTCGACACCACTTTCACTGCCATGGCTCCATCCTGTGGAACCCTGGGACGTGTAGTTTGTTGTGGCCCCGGAGCTCTTTGCCAGAGAAGGCTCGATGTCTCACAAAACTACCATTCCCAGAATTCCATAGCCTTGAGTCAAATTGGGTTATTTCTGCAGTGCGGATGCATCCAGAAAGTGGATTGGTCCCCTGTGCCTTTAATGGTTGCGCTGTATAGAAGAAGGAATTTCACCAGGTGTTGCTTGTTGTGCGAACAGGTCACAAACCACACCTGCACAACTGTTAACCATACCATTAACCCTTTTCAGTTTTCACTTCTGCAAACTTGGGTCACTTTGGATGAAACTTTTAAACAGGCAAAAAGTTAGGAATCTTTCGGCCTTTTGGATGTTGTGGTTGTTGTTACTGTTGTGTGCCTTCAAGTCATTTCCAGCTTATGACAACCCTATCATGGGGTTTTCTTAGCCAGGTTTGTTCAGAGTGGGTTTGCCTTTGCCTTCCCCAAAGGCTGAGAGAGTGTGACTTGCCCAAGGGTCTTTTCAATGGCTGAGCAGGGATTCGAACCCTGGTCTCCAGAGTTGCAATCCAACGCTCAAAACCACTATGCCACTCAGGCTAAACAAAATGTCCATTTTCTTCAAGGAGAGGAAAAAACTGCTCTGTAAAGTCCAATTTTATGTTATATGTCAGACTTATTGAATTCCAAAATGGGATGTTTTTTTATTTATTCAGTCCCAAAATGGGAGCCGAAGTGGCAGAAGTGGACAAAATGGCCGCTCAGGCAGGAGAACTAGGCGTTCGCAAAATGGCGGTCATCTCTCAAACCTCTCCTTCCTTTTTTCCTTCTCTCTCTGTCTCTCTCTCATGTTATTTCTACCATTTTCTGTCCTCAAAAACCGTCCCAGTGATCTGTTTTTTGGTGGGTTTTGGTTTTCTTGAGGGAAAACCACTCTTTTTGAAAAGTTTTGAAGTCAGGTTCTTCTTCTTTGCACACCTTGTTTGAGGGGAAAATATTGAAATAGAAATAAAAATAAAAGCTTTGAGGTCAAGTTCTTCTTTGGCCGCTTTGTGTGAGGGGAAATTATTGAAATAAAAATAAAAGGTTTGAAGTCAGATTTTGAAGTCAGGTTCTTCTTTAGCCACTTTGTTGAGGGGAAAATATGGAAATAATAATAATAATAATAATAATAATAATAATAATAATATTTATATTCGGCCTCTCTGTGCAACACAACTGGGGTGGCTTACACATTAAAATAAAAATAAAAAACTTTGAAATCTGATTTTCAAGTCAGGTTCTTCTTCGGCCACTTTGCATGAGGGGAAAATGTTGAAATAAAAATTAAAATTAAAAACTTTGAAATTAGATTTTGAAGTCAGGTTATTCTTCGGCCGCTTTGCGTGAGGGGAAAATGTTGAAATTAAAATTAAAATTAAAAACTTTGAAATCATATTTTGAAGTCAGGTTATTCTTTCAGCCACTTTGCGTGAGGGGAAAATATTGAAATTAAAATTAAAATTAAAAACTTTGAAATCATATTTTGAAGTCAGGTTATTCTTTCAGCCACTTTGCGTGAGGGGAAAATATTGAAATAAAAATTAAAATTAAAAACTTTGAAATCATATTTTGAAGTCAGGTTATTCTTTCAGCCACTTTGCGTGAGGGGAAAATGTTGAAATAAAAATTAATAACTTTGAAATCATATTTTGAAGTCAGGTTATTCTTCAGCTGCTTTGCGTGAGGGGAAAATATTGAAATAAAAATTAAAATTAAAAACTTTGAAATTAGATTTTGAAGTCAGGTTATTCTTCAGCCGCTTTGCGTGAGGGGAAAATGTTGAAATAAAAATTAGAATTAAAAACTTTGAAATCATATTTTGAAGTCAGGTTCTTCTTCGGCCGCTTTGCATGAGGGGAAAATATTGAAATAGAAATAAAAATAAAAGCTTTCAGGCCAGGTTCTTCTTCAGCCACTTTGTGTGTGGGAAAATATTGAAATTAAAAATAACAGCTTTGAAATCAGATTTTGAAGTCAGGTTATTCTTCAGCCACTTTGCGTGAGGGGAAAATATTGAAATACAAATAAAAATAAAAGCTTTGAAGACAGATTCTGAGGTCAGGTTGTTCTTTGGCCGCTTCGTGTGAGGGGGAAATATTGAAACAGAAATAATAAAAGCCCGCTTCTTTTGCCTTCACATTGTCCATTGAGGTAACACAAACCAGGCCAGCAAAAGGGACTTTAAAATGGCGAGGAGGAAGGAATAATGTAGATAATTCGAGGCATTTGAAGAAGCGGCCTTGTCTCTGAACCAAAACAGATATTTCCTTTTTTTTCCCCCCCTCAGTATCTCCGTCTCTAATTTTTCCCCTTTTTTCCCCTCAGCATCTCCGTCTCTAATTGTCCGCACTCGCCGACGGCCATTGATGGAGGCCGGTTGCCGTGGCGATGGATGAATAGGCCTAGATTTTGTACCACGGAAAAGGAAAAGGCCAGAACGACAACAACAACATATATATATATATACACACACACATACATACACACACACAGTATATGAATGATTTCCCCTTCCATATTCGTCTTCTTCCCTCTTATTGTCCTTGAAATTAAGCAGTTTGCAACCAAAAATAATGGTGTCAGGCAGGGGGTCCGCGTGAGGAGAAGAAGAAGAAAGCCATCTTTTGCCAGTTTTATTTCATGTGCTCTCCTCAAAGAGAACATTGTGCTGCTATTATGCCACACGAACAATGTTGTGGTTGTGGGGTTGTTATTGTGTCCCTTTCTTTGCCGTTATTTTGGGAGCAAGGGACCGTCATCCTTTGAGGGAGAAAATGTGTGTCAAGGCAAACCATGGGCCCTCGTGAGGGCAAAGGAAGGCCTTTTTGTGCGTGTTTGTGTTTTAAACCCCAATGTTCAGTAGCAGGCTATCTCTTTAGGTAGCACATACAACCACTGTGTTGTTGTTGTCATCGTTGTGTGCCTTCTGAGTCTTTTTTGACTTATGATGATCCTATCATGGGATTATCTTGGCGAGATTTGGTTGGAGGAGGTTTGCCATTGCTTTCCTCTGAGGCTGAGAGAGTGTGACTTGCCCAGAGCCCTAGTTTGTTGTTGTGTGCCTTCTCAGTCATTTCCGACTTATGGCGACCTTAAGGCAAAGCTTTCATGGGGTTTTCTTGGCCAGATTTGTTCAGAGGTTTGCCCTTGACATCATCTAAGGCTAAGAGAGTGTGACTAAACCTAGGTCACCCAGTCAGTTTCTATGGCTGAGCAGGGATTCGAACCCTGGTCTTCTTCTGTAGTCCTAGTCCAACACTCAAACCACTACAGCACACTGCCACTGTACTTACAACAACCACTTTGTTGTTACTTAGCTGGTTGTTTTCCCAATCCATAGCATCTTTTCTATATACAGATTTACCTCTTTTTTGTTTTTGGTATTATGTTAGCCTGTGTCTTTTTTGTGTTTGTGTTTTATCCCCACACATTAGAACGGATAGAAGGTATCTCATTGCTATTGCATTCAGAGCTACTTAGAGCCAATAATGTTTATTTTCAGTTGTGCGTTTTCTAAACGATTTTCCCTTTGTTTGCAGTTGTTGTTGAGTGTTGTGTTCTTGGGTCCTCTTTTGGCAACTGAACAATGGGGAATGGGAGACTGGGGGGTTCATTTCAGCAAAAAGTTTCTTTTCTTAAATGGAGAAGTTTCAATGGCTTGCAAAAGACAGGAAAGCGCAACCATGTGTGCCCCCATTTTCATCTATAAAATGCTGGAGAGTATGCATCTGGGTGTCTTTCTTTGACATTTTTGGAAATTCATGCAGCCTCCAGAGGATCCTGGTGCAAAAAAAATGGATCCATTGCAGTGGCCCATCCCTATAACCTGAATATTCAATATATTTTACAGGCCTTACATGGGATAATGGGTTATGCAGTCCTTCCTCCTATGCATTTCTTCCTCTCAGCACTTCAGACAATTCATTCCCCCCATAAACCTTTCCCTGCACATAAACTTTCCTTTTAATCCATTTTTGATTTCGTCCAAAATGGCCACCGGGAAATTGAAGTCATTGTTGGGGGGCGTGCAACAAGATGGCCGCCATAAAGGCCTCCCACTTCCTTGCAAGATGGTTGCTGTTGTTTTCTCTCTCCTAATTATATATATATATATATTTCTTCCCAGACTCCTAGTGCTGCTGTGTTGTTTTCCCATGAAAAAAGAGCAGCTTCCAAAGCTTTAGTCTGCAAAAATAATAAGGCACATGGCGCATTATGTATCTTCGTTACAGTCTTGGAAGCTCCGAAAACGCCGTGCCACGGAGCCCACCCCGAAATCACTTCGGAGATCAACTGTCAGGCCCGATCTATCAGCGCCGGCCTTCGCCTCGGTCTTTCCCCCTCAATGGACTGATCGCTTCTGACTAGCCATGGCTCCAGGAAAGAGGTCCTTTCCGCCTGCGCCTGACGCAGCTCGAGAAAGCAGCGGGGGCGCCATGGCTGTGCCGTGCAACGGGGGGCTAATGCATCCTGACAAGGGTGCACAGCATCAGCCGATCCGTTTCCTCCGCGGCCGCCATTTCCCGCACCACAGGTTGAGCGCGCACATTTTCCCAAACTGTTTCCAAAATTCAGAGGGAAAATGTCCGCCCGTGAGCATAGGTAGGGTTTCTAGAACTCAGGTCCTAGCCCGGAGTGGCCAGTTTTTGCAAATCCTCTCCGGGCAGAAGAGGAGAAAATGCTCCAGAGGAAAGTTGTGATGTTGTCATGTGCCTTCAAGTCATTTCCAACTTACGGTGACCCAACTGTATCATTTTCTATGCAGGATTTGTTCAGAGGGGGTTCGCCATGGCCATCCTGTAAAGATGAGAGAGTGTGACTTGCCCAAAGTATCCCAATGGGTCTCATGGCTGAGCTGGGAATCGAACCCTGGCCTCCAGAGTCATCACACTCTCTCAGCCTCCGAGGATGGCCATGGTAAGCCCCCTCTGAGGGAATTTGCCAAGAAAACCCCACAATAGGTTTACTTTGGGACAGCCGTACGTCGGAAACGACTTGAAGGCGCACAACGACACCAACATTTGCACAATTGCACACCCACCAAAACCATCTCTCTTTTCCTAATGCACATGGAATGGAAGAGTGCCTTTCCCAACCAAGTTTAAGGCCACAAAGGGACTCATGTTAAAAACATGTTGAGAGGAAATAATTCATGGAAATAACCGAAAAGCTCTTTCATGCAATTTACACATTTTTGCCCCAATGACGGCATGAATATTTCAGATACGAGGGAGGCATTAAAGTTGCATGGTTGCACCGTAACACACAAGGTGTGCTCCATTAAGAGGACATTAATTGAATCCGTGTAGGAAAAATCCTCGAAAGGAAAGTATGGTTGCTTGTGTGTGTGTGTGTGTGTTTGGATGTTTGCTTGTGGCATACAGAACTTGTGAACTTGTGCTCCAAATAACAAAGCGCAAACTGGATTTATATGAGGACATGAAAGAGTTTGGTTGCAGTTCATTTATATTCTTTGGAAAACAGTTTATCAACATTCAGACATTTCTTCACATTTGAAGTTCAAACCGTTCCAGTGTGAAATGATCCAAAATCCACATATTTGGCCTTTTTTTTTTTTTTGAAAATCAATCTTTGGAAAAGTCTAGCTTTGAATCTTAGTGTATGCATCCATTGTGGTACTACCTTTGGCAAGTGTGAGATACACCTGAACAGACAGATTTAAACTCTCTTAAAGGTCTGACTTTGAATCCTTGCACATTCATCAATTTTTGGTACCACCTTTTTGTTTGCCAACTTTTTTCTTGCAAGACACTCCTCATCTTGGACACTTAGATGGCAGGCAGGCCCTACACTATTCTTTCCTACATAAATGGACCTATGTTGGTTCCTACCAAGGAGAGAGAAAGACAGAGAAGAGAGATGAAATTTTGTGTTTTTATATTTGCATTATCCTTTGTTTTGTCCAGGCTTATGCTTATAAAGCACCAGTGTGGCATCGTAGTTTGAACATTGAACTACCAGGAGATCCGGGTTCAAATCACTCGCCTGGCCATGGAAACCCACCTGGGTGAGTCACGCTCTCTCAGCCTCAGATAAATATGTGACTAGTAGGAAATTTTTATTGTGTTTTTGGAATTCAGCACCCCAAAACACATTAAAAACAGCTACGGCATTGGGGGAAATGTTTTTTTTCCCCCTCCATTGCAGGCTTGTGTCATGTTGTGTTGTGTCTTATATGTGATGATTTCAACCTGTTTTTTTGTACAGCTCAGCGTCACGTTATGATTCATGTTCCTCGTGTCATAATAAGGCCCTAGATTTCTTTTTTGGTCGGCTCCAATGCTGTTTGCCCTGGTTTTGTATTCATCTTTTCCTTTCCTTTGGTTTGTAAGACGTTTGCATTTCCACACCATAGAAACTTGCAGAAGGCACTAGAAAGCAATTTATGACCTCTTTTTAAATTGATTAATCATCCTTTGCTTTCAAAAAAGGAAGAAAAGAAGAGAAAAAGGAGGAAGGAGGAGGAGGAGGAGGAAAAAGAAGAAAGGAGGAAAAAAGGGAAGATGAAGAGGAGGAAGAAGAAGAGAAAGGAAAAGGAAGAAGAGGAGGAGGAGGAGGAGGATGGAGGAGGAAGAAGGAGAAGGAAGAAAAGAAGCGGAAAAGGAAGGAGGAGGAGGAGGAAGAGGAAGCAGGAGGAGAGGGAGAAGGAACAAGAAAAAGAAAGAGGAGAAAGAAAAGGAAGATGAAAAGGAGGAAGAAGAAGAGAAAGATAAAGGAAAAGGAAGAAGAAGAGAAAGAGAAGAAACGAGGAGAAGGAGGATGGAATAGAAGAGGAAGAAAAAGGAGGAAGAAGAGAGGCTAAGTGAAAAGAATAAGAGATAGAAGGAAGAAGAAAAAGAAGATGAAAAAGGAGAAAGAAGAGGAGGAAGATGGAGGGAAGGAGGGAGGAGAAGGAAGAGGAAGAAGAGAAGGGAAAAAGTGCAAGAAGAAAAAAAGGAGGAAAGAGGAGGAAGATAGAGGAAGAAGAAGGAGAAGGAAGGAAAAGAAAATAAAAGGGAAAAGGAGGAAGGAGTAAGTAGAAGAGGAGGAGGAAAAAGACGATGAAGAAGAGGACATAGGCAAAGAGAGTAAGAAGGAGGGGCCCTCAAATCCAACCTTTCACTCAATGGAGGCTCTCCATCTAAAGTATCCCCAGCAGCAGGGAGCCGTCTGGCATCTTTTAGAAGGCCTCCAGGCCTACGATCTCTTTGGGCCATTGGTCCCATTGCCCAGCCTCTCTTACCCTCAAGAAGTCCCTTCTAATGTTCCATCAAAATCTACCCTCCTGTCACTGTAGACTATTAGACTTTGTCCTGCCCTCTGGGGTGGCAGAGAACAAACCTAGACATGACCACTACCCACCCCGCTCTCTACGCCCACCCTGGAGATCTGTGACCCATTGCTCCTCTTTTTGAAGAGAACCCGTGTTTCCTGCCATGTTCCTCATTCCCTCCTCGTCTTCATGAGATGAAGGAAGAAAAGAAGAGCAAAGGGTGGTGTTGGGGACGGCATGCTTTCTTCTAGGAAGGTGGAGGAAAGCAAGGAAAAAAGTAAAAATTTCTCCTCCTGCCGCCCCCCTTCCTTACACTGGAAAGCTCTTTGCTAGCGTCTCGGAGCCTAATGGAAAAGTCGTGTTGGATTAGCCCAGTCGCGATGAAGACCCATCTGCCCGGGTCCCACAGCCGCTCAGGGCCTGGCCCTGGGGAAAGCATGAGAGCGGGCATCCATGTGGAATGGCAGATGTGGGCCAGTGTGCCAGCGCACAGCGAGACCCATGTTGCAGGAAGGAGAAGAAGAGGGCCTGATCAAACCAACACGGGCAAAACCCCCTAAGAATAAGGGAACGAGAAAGAGAGAGAGAGAGAGATTTTTTTATCCACAGATTCAAGCATCCTCAGCTTCAGAATATTCCTAAAATGTATGTCAGTTCCACAAAGCAAATCTTGATTTTGCCATTTTATTATATAAGGGACACCATTTTATTATGAACCAGCGTGGCATAGCGGTTTGAGTGTTGGACTCTGGGGACCAGGGTTCGATTCCTCGCTCAGCCATGAAGCCCATTGGGCAAGTCATGCCTTCTCAGCCTCAGGGGAAGGCCATTGCAAATCTCCTCTGAGCAAATCGTGCCAAGAATACCCCATGATAGGGTCGCCATAAGACTTGAAGACACGCAGCAACAACAGCAACAAATTTTATTAAGCCATTATATTTAATGGGACTTGAATATCCATGGAGTTTGGTATCCAAGCCCCAACGGATACCAAGAACCCCTTATACCCATTTGTTGAAGGGCAGAACAAATTGTAAAACTGAAAATGAAGAAATAAATGGAGTGTCCATCCTCCGCCGTATCCTCTTCCCGCTGCGACACGCCGGAGATGAAAATGAGGATGGTCATGTGCATTTCTGTTTCCATAGCAAAGTTCATTACACAAACATCCACATGTTTGCATGTACAAACCATGTGCACCAACATGTTGCCAAAGGCATTTCTCCACCAGCTGTGGGTTGATTCTGTAAAACCTTGTCCTCTATGTGTGCGTGGCTGTATCCCCGAACCAGAGTCTCCTATAAAATAAAAGATAACGTTGCAGACCAGATTTAGCAGAGCAACCCATGGGACTGTGTGGCTTGTGGGCCTCCTTCGAACACCCTCAATCTCACTTTTTGGGAACTGGAAATCTGCCTATAAGGGTTGCATTTTGACATGTAAATGCAGTTGTACGCCCCTGAACCCCAAAACAGCTTGTGTGTGTGTGTGTATGTGTTTATATATAGGATTGTTCTTTGACCTACAGTGAGAAAGTGGCGTTGTGCTGGAGATTAACAAGGATTGTTGCTGTTGTGTGCCATAAAGTTGGTTTTGACTTAAAGCAGCCATGGAAACGAGAGGCCTCCAGGAGATGTGGTTGGTGATTGATTGATTGATTGATTGATTGGATGTATATTCCCAAAATGGGGCTCAAGGTGGCTTAACAACCCTGCTCAGGTCTTGCAAACTCAGGACAGTCATTCCTTTCTTTATCATCCTTGCAATGGTAGACAAAATGGCTGCATTCACTGTAGCAACTGAGAGTGTAGCCCGACCCCATGTGGTCTCCGTTGTGGAGAAGCCAAGTTATGCTAAGCAACAGGAAATGTGGACGGAAAGTAGGCCAAAGCCCGGAGGGATCTGTAGCATCGAAGCTGAAGTGTTTACACGTACTTGGCAAGGTTCAGCGCCACCACCAAACTGCCTGAATGTTGAGCTTTGAACATGAGGACCGATCCATCAGCCACATCCAAAGATGGCTAAGAAAGACTGCTCTTGAGATAAATGGCAGTAAATCCAAGTTGGACATTGGTGGCCTGTTTTTCCAGCCTTTTCTCGCTTTGCCATTTGCTGAGGCTTCTGTGGCGTCGCAGAAAAATTGTGCAAACTTATGGATGATAAAAGGACAACTGCAAAGAGTATGCAAAGCTGTTTTGGCATGGACTTTTTACAAAACGGTGTCTCTGTATATCCTGAAACAATTCTGTCCAAGGACTGAGAATACCTTCCAACCATTTTGATTTGGCAAGGGCAGTTCTGATTAATCCTCTACTGTTCCACTTTCTCATTTGCTTTTAAAATGACCCAGATCCTCTCTCCTCTTCCCCCTTTGTCCTCAGCTCACTTTAGTTGCTGCAAACTGAGTTCAAAGTGAAAAAGTACAATAGTTTATACTCTATGAACTCAGCAGGGACAATAGGAAAGGAAGGGGAGAATCTTGCCCTTTCCAGTCGGCTCAGTCAAAAGCAAACCGCTGCAGCGTCTCCTAGCTTATGTGTTCTTCCTCAACTCCTAACTTTTGCCTTCTTGCCCACATTCTTGTATTATATCCCTGTTTTCTTTTCTGAAATGCTGGAGGGTATGCTTTCTGATGGTGCAATGTGCACAAACTTTGTTTCATGCACAAAATTATTACAAATACAGGATAAAATTACCTCCAGGCTCAAGTCTAGGAAGGCTCATGCTACCAACTCCTCTGTTTCACTTAATCTCAAAGGTGCTACAAGATCCCTTTGCAGACTGTTGTTAATCTTATTTGCTGAGCTTTTTTTAATTTAAGGAGAAAAAAAAAAGAAATCCCTTGGCTCTCCGATTTAATTGACCTGCCTCTGCAATTTTATATCTTTACTTTCTGTTTTAATTGCCTGTTAGGTTTTATTGCTGAGGTGTTTTTGTTTATTAAATTGCTTGTTTAAATGTGTCATTTGATCATTTTTGATGCTGTAAGTCATTCAGAGCAGCTTTGTTACAGAGACAAGGATAGGAACAAGGTAAGTAAAATAAGCCTGACAGACAGCATGGTCTAGTGGTCTGAGCATTGGACTATGACTCTGGAGACCAGGGTTCAATTCCCAGCTCATCCATGGAAACCCACTGGGTGACCTTGGGCAAGTCACACTTTCTCAGCCTCAGGGGAAGGCCATGGCAAACTACCTCTGAGCAAACCTTGCCAGGAAAACCCATGATAGGGTCACCAGCAGGCAGAAATGACTTGAAGGCACACAACACACACACACACACACACGTAAACTGAAGAAATCCTGAGAGGCAATACCATGTAGTGGTTTGAGTGTTGGACAACTCTTCTAGGAGACCAAGATTCGAACCTCTGCTCGGCCTTGTGACCTTGGGCAGGACACACTCTCTCAGCCTCAGAGGAACGTAATGGTGGCAAACCTCATCTGAATAAATCCGGCCAAGAAAACCCTGCTCAAAGTTGGAATCAATTTGCAGACACGTAACTACAAATCTCTAAAATTGGTTCAGCACATTGGACAGCTCCTTTGAAAAGCTGGAATAAAACCAAAGGTGCATTTGCCTCATCCCTGGCCTGGAAGGCATCCGCTGCTCCTGCCACTAGGAAAGGTATTATTGCTCAGTGGGTAGAGCAGATATCTTGTCCTGAAAAGGCTGATAAGCCCTTGAGGATGCTCCCAGTTTTAACTGACATCAATTGTACTTTGCTTTTTCCTTTCTCAGCCCTGTTTTATCAATGCATGACCCTAGCTGATGCAATGGGGAAAGAGACAAAGGAATGCAAAATGGCACTTCAGGAGACGGTAGGTGGTCAAGTCTAAAATGATAAATGAACGATTCCCAAACTTTGGTCCTGGAGGACTGCAGTTTGGGAACCACAGTGCTAAAGGAACAGATGTACAGCGGCCATTTTCTCATTGCTGTTGTTGTGTGCCTCCAGGTCATTTCTGACTTATGGCAACCTAAGGTGACCCTATCATAGGGTTTTCTTGGCACGTTTCTTCAGAGGGAGTTTGCCATTCGGTTTTTATGCTCGAGCAGGATATTGAACCCTGATCTCCAGAGTCATAATCCAACAGTCAAACCAATTTCCGCTTCCTAAAACAGCTTGGGAATAGGTTCTCCTGATTTTGGTCTCAATTTTCCATCCTTCCTGGGTATCCTCGGCTCCCTTGCGGTTTATTTTGGGTGGGAAGAGACTCTGTCCAGGCATCAGAAGTTAGGAAGGAAACCAAGAAAGAAGTGCCAAGTTTCACAAGCTGCTTAACAGGCAACCATTCAATTTTGCTGACCCACTAACCCAGAAACGGCGATCCCGAAACTCAATGGGGTCAGCTTGGAGCACGTGATGCCTTGCGGAGAGCAAGGATTGGGCCTGGCTGGTTGTGCAACTTTCCCTGGCTTGTTGGGGGTCTGTGAGTGTGTGTCTGTGTCTGTGTGTGCATTGAGAGACGGGAGGAAAGATGAACCGGTTAAGTAACTGCGTGTGTCATCACCCATCTCTCTGATTCTTCCTGGCCTTTTTCTGAATTCAAAGTGACACATTTCTCTTCAGCAACTGACTTTTCAGAATTGGGATCATCTTTGGCCTGAAGGAAGGAAGGAAGAAAAGGGAGGGAAATAAGGAAGAAGAGAAAAGGGGAAAGAAAGAAAGGAGGGAAGAAGAAAAGGGAAGGGGGAAGGAAAAGGGAAGGAAGGAAGGAAGGAAGGAAGGAAGGGAAAAGGGGAAGGCAGGCAGGCTTGGAGGAAAGAAGGGAAGAAGGAAAGGAAAGGAGGAAGGAAGGAAGGAAGGAAAAGAGGAGGGATGGAAAGGGAAAAGGGGAAGTAACGAAAGAAGGAAGGAAGAAACGAACAAACCTAGGTCTAAATTATACTGCAGAAATAATGCAACTTGACACTGCTGTAACTGCCCTGTTCTGGAGTTAAGGAATTTACGGCTGCGTTCACACTAGAGAAATAAACCGGTTTAAGTGCCATGGCTCAATGCTGTGAAATTCTGGGAATTGTAGTTTGTTGTGGGGCCTTCCTTCCTTAAGCTCCGCTCCGCTCTGGGCCCACAACAAACTACAATTCCCAGAATTTCACAGCATTGAGCCATGGCACTTAAACCGGTTTATTTCTCCAGTGTGAACACAGCCGTAGTTTGGTGAAATATTTATCCTTCTCTGTCATAGTGCCTTTCCAAACTACAAATCCCAGAATCCCATAGGATGGAGCCAGGGCAGTTAAAGCTGGTTTTGTTTACTGGGGAATCTGTCATAATGGGATAGTGTCTCAGAGCATGCCCAGAGTGCCTTTTCTGTACACACGGAGCAAAGCATGGTGACACATTTTTCTTGGCGTCTCCAAAACATACGGCCTTTGGCTATTTGCCTTGCATCCTCCAAAGCTGGGAATGGCCTTGAATATCCTGTTAGCTGGGAAATCCAAATATTGTCCCATGGAAAAAATTAGAATCCAAATTAAAACAGAGCAAATAACTCTCACACCCCACTTACCTTTAAGTATTGTGCACTCTGATTCCCCCCCCCCCTTTTCTTTTTTTAAAGGATGCAGCCACAGTTAAGGCAAATTTTAAGGTCATGTTTTATTGGCATTGAACATTGCACTCGGAGGCCATAAAAGCCAGAATTATATGCAGGTTTTACAAGGAGAAGCCAAATGCAGACATCCTTCAAAATCCTACTTTTGCAACCAAGCAAGGAGAACGAGCGAGTGAGCAAATGAAATCCAGAGTTTGTACTATGAAAGGTCAGGATTGGCACAAATACATGCTGGCAGAGGATAAAATGTATGCAAGAAAGTGTACAAGGCTGCTTAGAAATAAGAAATAAAATAATAGTTGAAGCCACTCACTTTCTTCTTTTCTGACTTCAGGGAATCCTTCTGATCTATGAAAGGAGCTGCTGGATCGCTCAAATCATGCCTCTCAGAAGCAACTGAGAACAAAATATGCGAGTGGATGTATCCTCTTCTCCTGTAAGGTAAACTGCTCTTGCATGGGGAGGTTCTAATGACCAAACATGGCACAGACCTGCTGTACAAGCAGAGCTTGGCTGGACTGTATAAATCACAGTTTAGTCCAGACTTTACTAACCTGTGGAACCCACTGGATGTGCAGGGTCACAACACCCAATGGCGTCAATAGAGGGGTGCGGATCGCATCTTTTGACACCCCAAGTGGGTGACACCACTGCTCCTCAAACAGCTGTATTTGGGCAGAAACAGGCTGTGGCATTTGCCTGTATCTCTTTTAAATGCTGAAGAGATGAGTTGAAGGTCCATTGGAGGAGAAAGGAGAGGTCCCAAATTTTATCATCATCATCATCATCGTCATCATCATCAGCATTATTAAAAATAAATAATTAAAATTTTTCATTTAAAAATTCCTTTAAAAACATCACATTTTGCCAAATTTTCACTTTAATCGCAGGAAACTATGTATAGGTAAACACATTTATTCTGAGGATATGGTGCCACAGTTTAAAGAGAATTTTAATTTTGCCAGTTGTTTATGTCACAACTATTCCCATTAGATCCAGTGAAATACAGGAATTACAAATAATGAGTAAATTAGTACAAACAACATTACTAAGGATTCTGTATGTGTGTAGCATGGGAGGTGGTCAATGGGAAGGTGACACCATGACTGACAGCAACCCTAGTGAGGCCACTGCACCCACCGTCCCCAGCCATGTGGCCCGAGGATGAGACCAGGGCTCGATTTGCAGCTTGGCCACGAAACCCACAAGTCACACTCTCTCATCCTCAGGGCAAGGGCAAATCTCCTCTGGGCAAATCTTGCCAAGAAAACCCTACGATAGGTTCACCTTACAGTTGCCATAAATCAGAAATTATTCGAAGGCACACAACAGCAACAACAGCAACAACAACAATAACTCCTTAAAGGGGGCATTGCAGGCTGGCTGGCACTAATATTCTGCAAATGGGGCATTGCTAACTGGCTAGAATGGAGAATCCTGGAAAAAAGGCATTGCTAATTGGCCGACAGCAATAAAGTCTCTTTCATTGCATCAGTTTCTAGCCCTGGCCTCCAGCAGCTTCTTGGTTAAGATGGCATCCTTTGCCATCTCCTTTAACCCAACTTTATTTGCTGGCTTGTTTAATTTTATATCTTGTTCCTCCAGCCATAGGAGAAAGAGTTCATTTTGCTTTAAAGGCCCAGCTCAGCAGGTGAGCAGCGAGCCAAGGGTTTGGCTATATCTGCCGCTGCTAAGCCTTGGCGTGCTGTCTTTCCAGCGGTCTGGCCAAGGGGCTTACCAGGCCTAGGATAGCTCTCCTGGGAAGCTTCAATTAGAAAAGCTCAGTGGAGCAGTGTGCTAAAACACCGTCCCTTTCACCCTTCCCAAAGAGGGATTAACCCAGACTAAGGTCAGTTAAGAAGCGAGTGCGAACGCGATGGACGGGGAGGAAAATGTTAGTGTTTCACTGCGGTCAAGGTGGCAAATAAGGAAGAACCGACAAGTTAGGAGAAGCTGAAGCAGTTTGCTTTTGCCTGAGCCTCCTGGGAAGGGCAAGATTCTTCCCTTCTCTCTCTTTACTTTGCAAGTGAGTTATCTGAATGCAAACCACTTTTGCATTTTGAACGCAATGGAAACACTCTGGGGAGAAAGGGGTAATATGGGAAAAGGAGAAAGAAACCAGGACATTTTAAAAGCAGCTAATCCCAACTGTCTTTACCAGTTGGAGATGGTCAGAGGGCATGCAAATGCAAGATTCATCCTGAGCTTTGCCACTGCCTTTCTCTAAGGCTGAGAGAGTGTGGCTTGCCCCAGTTGGGAGAGAGATGGTTTTTGGTGGGTGTGCTCCACAAGTTCCTTTCCCTCTCTGTTGGGTATAGCCCAGCAATTGCTCTGTACCTGATGGACCAGTGCCGCTTTTATATTGTATGGTGTTGGTTGTTGTTGTTGTTGTTTTAAATATACCCAAACTATTTTTGGTCCCTGGTATTAGCAGCTCAGTGGGATTATGTCCCAGTAATGCCCAGGTCAGCCTCTCTGTTCAGAACATGCAGGTAAGAACGTCGCAAACATACAGTGGATAGAAAGGAGACGAAGGAGGGGTCGAATACTCTGGTAGTTGTAAACCTTTGGAAGAGAAGGAGAAGTCCATTCTCTTCCGTTCTACAAACCTTATAAATATGACTTATTTTTCCACACTGATTCGTATAGTTTCTCCAGATGTGTCAAGAGGAGGTTGCAATATTTATAGCTGTAGTTCTCAGGATTCCTCCAAACCACATTTCTGTCGTCCTAGACTTTGCGTGTTGTGTGCCTTCAAGTCATTTCTGACTTATAGCACCCCTAAGGCGAACCTATCATGGGGTTTTCTTGGCAAGGTTTGTTCAGAGGAAGTTTGATATTGCCTTCTCCTAACTCTGGACTCTTTCATACAAGGCTAAATTGGAAGTATAATTTAAGGTCAATTTGAATGCAATCATGGGTTTTACGTTATTGCGAATTAACTCTTCGCATGCAAATTCGGGCAAGAGGGAAGCCAATTCGAATGCAGTCATGGGTTTTACTTTATTGCGAATTAAAGCTTCGCATGCAAATTCGGGCAGGAGGGGGTTATTTTCGGGTAATGGGAAGTAATTCCGAACGGAGCAGGGGTTCATGTAAATTCGCTAAACAAGCGAATTTACATAAATCCGCATTGGCTCCATTCGGAGTTGGGAGAAATTCCTCCCCGTTTGAAAGAGTCCTCTGTGACTCACCCAAGATCCCCCAATGGGTTTTCATGGCCAAGCCAGGATTTGAACCCTTATCTCCAGCGTTCAAACCACTACACCACACTGTCTCACAACAACTGTACACAAAACTAAAACATTCTTTTTAAAAAAGCTGCCACAGTTGGCTTTGGGTTAGTACAGTATCTTCTCTCTTAGCCTCAGTGCACCTCACCTGTAAAATGGGACTATTCTTTGGCTGCCTTTACACCGCTCTTCTGGTTTTGATTTTTGTGCTCATCTGTCATAACTGAGAGGTAGATTGGGACCTTTATACACACCAAAGTTACTGGGGGGTATTGTAATGTAGAAAAAAGTAACATTTCCTAGCTCTTTCCTTCCTCCCAACCCCTGCTCCTTTTCATTTCTCTCAAGAGAAGAAGTGATAGCCTTGTTTGGATAGCGGAGAAAGCCATGTAAGGCAGAGATGGCGAATTACGTAAAGGCCTAATAGGCTTATAAACACAAGCTGGTGTTTGCATTCTTATTACTGTCCTCCGTCGCCGTTGCTTTGGCTCCAGAACCAGGGCAATATGAGAAAGTACATCGTAAAAGTCTTATTTTAAAGCTTTCCGCCAGTACAGCAAATAGTGTTAATTTTCTTTTTTCCAATTGGAGTGAGCAGCTGTTGCAAAAGAGGCTTCTCTCTTGGACCAAAACAACACCTTTTATGAGGTTTTATTTAAGGTACACCTGCCCACCTGGAGAGATGTTTCCCAGAGTTATGTATGTATTTCTTTTGCGGCTATCCTATACCTTTGCTGATAATATATTTTTTTTCCTTATAAGCCTTTGACTCCAACTCACAGAAAACCTACCTGGGATTTTCTGGGCAAGATTCACTCGGAGGAGCATTGACATTGCCTTCCTTTAAGGCTAAGGAGAGTGTGAAATGTCTGAAGTTCACCCAGTGTAGGCTGACCAGAGGTCCTCCTTTGCCAGGACATGTCCTCCATTCCAACCATCTATCCAGGGGGAATGTCCAGGACTAGGAGTCCAGGAGAGCAGAGTTCAAATTCCTTCTCAGGCCTTGGTTTTGGTCCAATCTGTGGCTAGAAGAAAACTGGTTTTTTTCCAGCTACAATGGATTCTTATGATCTTCCTAATTCTAAATACGGTAATTGGTAGAGAGCCAGAACACTGTAGAGATTTGAGTGTTGGACTACAACTCGGGAGACCAGGGTTCAAATCCCAGCTTGGCCATGGAAATCTACTGAGTGACCTTTAGCATGTCACACTCTCTCAGCCTCAGAAGAAGGCAAGAATAAACCGCCTCTGAAGAAACTTGCTAAGAAAGCCCCATGATAGGTTCGCCTTAGGGTTGCCGTAAGTCAGAAATGACTTTGAAGGCACATAATATATATGTTAGTGTTGTATTTTATGATTGTTACCCGCCTTGATCCTTTGGGGAGAGGTGGGCTATAAATAAATATTTATTATTATTATTATTATTATTATTATTTGATTCATCACTTGGCCATGTAAAGCCACTAGGTGACCTTGGCAAGTCACACTCTCTCAGCCTCAAAGGATGGCCATGGCAAACCCCTCTGAAGAAACCTGCCGAGCAAACCCCATGATAGAGTTGCCATTGAAAGTACACAACAACGACGAATTTGGTGTTTTTTGTCTTGAGTGGGCAAGACCCCTTAGCTTTACAAAAGAGGAGCAGAGACGAAAACACAAGGAACCGTTGCTTTATTTTCCAATACTGGTCCAACACAGTTCCATGCATTTTTAAAGAAACCTCTCCAGGGGATAATTGTTTAAGGAATGTCATAATGAGAGCTTGTATTCAAATAAATACTTACCACTTAGCACCACTGGTCATAAGCCGGCCTACACAATGTGTGCACGCTGGTTGTGTACGTGTGCCAGAGGCAATTTCAACACCCCCCCCCCCCCATTTCTGCTATATATAGGCACCCTCCCCACCCACCGAGCTGCTAAGCGGAGTAGGAGGGTGGAATTCAAAGTTGAAAGAAGATTAAGGAATACATCGCTGAGGACAGGATTAAAAGGTTGGAGGACAGCCAGGGAGGCAGTAATTCCCTGAGCTGTGTGCTTGGCAAAGGGGAAAGGGAGGAGAGGAGGGAATACATACATAGCATATATATATATTTGTGCCTTCAAGTTGTTTCTGATTTATAGTGGCCCTAACGCAAACTTATCATGAGGTTTCCTTGGCAGGATTTGTTTGCCTTCCCCTGAGGCTGAGAGTGTGTGACTTGCTCAAAGTCAAGCTTACAAAGTCTAGGGGCGGCCACCGAAGAGGCCCTGCCTTGCATTGCCACCATATTTGTAAAAATGATGGGATTCAACGCTTAGATGTTCCTTTCCTTTCCTTAAATTTCTCAGGGCCAACTTGCAAACCGATTCCAACTTTCAACCAGATCCTTGCACTAACCACTTTTTTTGCAGCTGTTTTCACAAGCCTGGCTCTCTCTTGTGAAAATGAAGCTGTCTGTTCTGCTTTTCTTTTGGACAAAGCTCCCCTACCATTAAACCTTAGTCTTCCCATCCTGAAATGGAGAGGCAACCCCCTTCCCTGCCATGCACCAAGCAGATGTGGATCTGATGGACAGATGTCAACGTATCATCCTTACCCAAACCTGATCTCTGTTCTGTCTGGGTTTCTTTCCCCCCACTACTTTCCCCCACCGGCTTTTTTGCAATGAATGCAGCATCTGCCGTAGAAAGTGCTATCTCGGTGCTCTTAACCGCGATTATGCTCAAAGTAGGTTAGTGGGCCAGGATGCTAGGAAACCATCGGCGGATCTATTGTCCCGGTCTTTATTTTCACTCCTGCAGGGCTCAGCCAGGACTTGTTATCCCCCTCTTTTTCCCCATCTCTCCCCCCTGCTGGCTTTGCTTTTTGCTCCAGGGCCCACCACCTCTGTCGCCTTTTGAATCCGTGCCCTGCCTCAACTTGGAAGGTTCTTCTTGTCCGAAAAGGACACTCTCCAAAGCACATAGGTGAGGCTTCACAACAGGATGCACCAGGCTCTGAAACCCAGGCCTAGGCAAGATAAAATGGTCCATATTCTGTTTCTTAACCCACAGGGCCGGCCCAACCCTTGGGCACACAGTTGCCATATTTCAGGGTCTGTCAGTCCTTTCATAATGTGATACCATTATTGCACGGTTGTTGTTGTTGCATGTCTTCAAGTCCTTTCCAGCGTATGGTGACCCTACAGCAAACTTATTGCAGAATTCTCTTGACAAGATTTGTTCAGAGGAGGTTTGCCATTGCCTTCTTTGAGGCTGAGAGAGTGGGATTTGCCCAAAGTCACTCAATGGGTTCTCATGGCTTCAACAGCTCACTGGGTCTAAGTAGGAATTGGAGGTCATACATATATATATATATATATATATATATAGTTTGTGCCGTGGAGGCCACAAAAATAGCTCTGGTGGATGAACGTCACCCAACCCTGATCTAAATGAAGGTTCTGGACTTTGGATATTTTAATGTGCTGCTGCTGTTGTTGTTGTTGTTAAGTTGTAAAGAGGGGTTTGAAAAGCTGAGATCCCTACTCCGAGGAGACAGAGCATAGCTTTACATTTACCACCAGCTCCTTTTGTATTGGCATGATTGCATGCCGGTTGTGTGACGTGAATTGTGTGCAAACACAACTTGAACCCGGAACTCAGGTTTGCAGCAATTGGAGCAAGCAGAGAACGAAGAGGGGAAAGAGGGAGGAGGGAAGAGAAACTGGGACATTTTAAAAGCAGACGAGAAAGTGGGACAGCAGAGGATGAATTGAAGTGGAATAAGAATAGTTGGAGGGTTTGCAACCCCATGAGGGTAAAGACAATACTAGGGATCAATCATAACTGAGGGAAGCAACAACAGCAACAGAAGTTCTGAATACAGTGCTGGATTTCTTGGGTTTCTCACTGTGCCACTGGATTCTTAAATAAGCCACATGCGTATGTGGAGCACATGTGTCAGAGCCCATCGCATCTCCAGCCCAACCCACGCAAAGAAGTCCTTTCCTCTCCATCAAAGAAGAAGAAGAGGATGGAGTGAATGGGAAAAGAGTGGAAAAGAGGAGGATTCTCTGCCAGCAAACAGCCGGGTACCAGAGTCAGCAAAATCTCACCAGACAGCCCCAAACGCCCGGGGCTCCCATTCATCTCCTGCCAGTCACGCACACAACTTGTGCATTTCCGTGGATTTTACGTGCCTGGAAGGGCTCGCCACCCTCCAAACATGCTCCCATCCATCCTTTGGATGCCTTCAAGGCTCTGGCCTCCTTCCTCGCTGCCTTTCATGCCACGTTGGCAGATTTTACCAACCTCAGCAACGCCTTCCGATTGGACAAAAATGAATTTTTGGAAGGAAAGGATGCTATATCAGCTGGAGCAGAGAGAGACCGGGGCTTGAATCCTGGTTCGGCCATGGAAACCCATTGGGTAACCTTGGGCAGGCCACACTCTCTCATCCCCAGAGGATGGCAAGGGCAAACCCCCTCTGAGTAAACTTGCCAAGAAAACCCCACGATAGGGTCGCCATAAGTTGGAAACGACTTGAAAACAAACAACAAGAAGATAAAACTAACTAGGAGAGTAACCAAAAAGTTTCATAAGCCACAGTCCTAAGTAACAGAGGGGCACATGTTGTGGGTCTCTGTGTGCACTTTGTGCTGGTCGTATGATCGATGGTTAGCCAAGACAGTGGGAAACTTTAACCTTCTCACCTTAGGATACAACTACCAAAGTTTTTGGGCCCTCCTCCTACCAATAGGGGGCACTGCTGCTGTTAAAGACACAGGCTCTTCTCTTGTTCAGAGATTGTATTGCCCTTACACTAAGCCCAGTCAACCTGGAAGGCACTAGTCCTCATTGAGGACTCTTTACTTCAATTTCCATCCCTTGTTCAACCCGAGGAGCAAAAACCTTCTTTGGAAGCATCCTTTTACACCTCTGACATTTTTAGGGGAGTCATAGAAACCATAGAACCACAGTCTCTCAGCCTCGGAAGAAGGCAAATTCTGAACACCTTCGCCTCTAAGATAGAGATCACTAACAGAGAGAGAGAGAGAGAGAGAGAGATCCATGATGGAGAGATAGCTAGAGAACAATGAGAGACGATATAGACTGATTGTTCAAAGAAGGAGATAAATGACAAATGATAGATAGATGATAAATAGATAGATAGATAGATAGATAGATAGATAATAAGAATGAGAAAGAATCATTATAGATAATAAAAGAGATAGAGATAGATAGAGAAGTGATGGGAGACAGATGAGAGAGAGATAGACAGAAAAGTGATGATAGATAGATAGATAGATAGATAGACCAATACTAGACATATAGATACAGATAGATGGATTGGAGATCAGTGGTTGCCAAACTTTGGCCCTCCAGATGTTTTGGGGTTTAGCTTCAGAATTTCTGACTGTTGGTCAAGTTGGTTGGGGCTTCTGGGAATTGAAGTCCAAAACACCTGGAAGACTGAAGTTTGGGAATCACTGATCAATGATAGACAGATGGATATACAGACTGATCCGTAATGGCTAGATAGATGAATCTAGATAGATCAATGACAGATGGATAGAAATAGGTCAACAGACAGAGAAAGATCAAAGATCTAGATAAATACAGACCAGCGAGAGAGCAAGATTAGAGGTTGACAGTCTGATAAACAGACACACACATGGGTGAATCTCCACTGTTGAAATAATGCAGTTTGATCCCACTTTTAACCCTGGGATCTGTAGTTTTGCAGCACTCTGTGGCCGAAAAGTCGAAAGACCTCGTGAAACTACAAAGCCATAGGATGGAGATTGAGCACTTAAAGCAGTGTCAAAAAGTGTGCTATTTCTACAGTGTAGATGCACCCAGAGAGACTTCTTTCTATTGCTATAGGAAAGTGAGGGGATATTTCATATTTAATATTGATATACAAATCTTTCTCTTTTTCACAGAAAAAGTGGAGAGAGGAGGAAAACCGTGTTCCTGTGTACAGTCCAGGAAAGGAAAAAAGTGGAGAGATTAGCTCCAAATTATATCAGGATTGAAAAAGGTAAGAATGAGAGAATGGCTTGAATGGAAGGAAAGATGAAAAAAAAAGGATGGAGAGGAAGGGGGCGGGCCTGGGCCTGGGGAAAGGGGTGGGGCCTGTGTCAAAATTGACAGGTGGTGGGCGGGGCTCCAGGGGCAGGCAGATTTGTCATGTGAATTTCCTCATGGCTGTAGCAACCAGTCTTTTGCAGAAAGTAGGTTAGCAGTTTTTCCAAGAGCGCTTGGCACAGAGAGAGAAAGAGAGAGGGAAGGAAAAAGCAGGAAAGAAAAGCAAGAAGCAAGGTGTGTGTGTGTGGAAAGACTTCAGGAGCAGGGATTATTACACCTAATAATAATTATATTACTATTATTATTATTATTATTAATTATTGGGCCAGCAAAACTCCAGAAGCCAGGAGGAAGCCCAGAAGATCCTCCAACTGGAAACTTAATATCCAGAAATATCTGTTATTATTATTCCGCTTCCTTCCTCCCAAGGAATTTGAGGTTGCCGTTGTAGTTTTTCGCTCCTTCCTCCTGAATTTTTCATGCTGTTCTCAGAAGAGGCGTAAAAAGAAGAAGGAGAAGAAGAAGAAGAAGAAAGGGGAAAGAAAGGAGATCAGCCAAAATGCGAGGTAAGGAGATTTTCTGTCATTCTTTCTCTTTTGGCAATAAAGTCAGAACTGGATCCAGTTTTCATTTATGGTGGGAAACGGTTACATTGGGAGTTAAAGTCTTTCCAAATCCCCTTTCCCTGGACTCAAAGGAGACTTTTGGAAGAAGACTTTTGGAAGTAAATCCCCCTTGTAAACCTTGAGAGAAAGCTTATGCTGTGATATCCTTTTGCTCCGAGATGCTCCAAGACACCTTTTGCATATTGCAAGGTTGTTGGTTTTTTTGGTTTGCCCAAATGTAGACCCCACTGCAGCCAATGGGGCTTACTCCCAATGCGTTTGCAGAAAGAAAAAAGTCCTTCATTGGAATAGGAGTGGAATAAATTTTAATCCTGGTCTTCTTCTTTTTAGTGGTATTTTTCGCCCGGTATCTAGCAAGCCCTCTTTAGAGCTAGAAAAAAATTAAGATTTTAAAAAATTCAAAAGACGGCTTTCTCTGCCCGAATTCAGGCTGAAATTTGCGACCTACGATCAGGGGCTCAAATCACTCTCTTTTCCTTTTGCGTTTTGAGTTACTTTCCTCCTCATTGTATTTGCAATCATAGACTAAAAGGGTTACTTTCTTATTTGGTTGTTGTGTTAAAAGCAAGACTAAAAACATATGGGTCGGTCCATGGGAACAAAGCAAAACGCAACAAAAAAAGGAAAGTAACTTCTATTGGAGACAAGAGTGCAAATAACAGCAACAGCGACAGCAACAACAGATTGTTACTTATGCAAAGAATGGACTCAAAACCTCTAAAGGAACCGAGGTTTTCCTTTTTGTTTTGAAGATCTGCCCAATGCAAACCAGACGCTGTCAGTTGTGTGTCATGCAAAAAAGACCACAACTGGAGACAGAAAGGATACCCTCCACTTACAAAGGCTGTGTTCACACTGGAGAAATAAACCGGTTTAAGTGCCATGGCTCAATGCTGTGAAATTCTGGGAATTGTAGTTTGTTGTGGGGCCCAGAGCGGAGCCCCACAACAAACTACAATTCCCAGAATTTCACAGCATTGAGCCATGGCACTTAAACCGGTTTATTTCTCCAGTGTGAACACAGCCAAAGTATGTCTGAATACGTGTGTGTGAATTCTCTCCTACTAAAGTAGCTGCCCATGGTCGGTTTGTAGTTTACGAATCAAACGTCTGTCTCTTTCTTGGTTTTAAAACAATCCTTTATATTTTCTTATTAAAAATAATATTGTATGAGTTTTTTCCCCCTTCCTTCACCAGCAAACCTCTCAAGGCGACATTTACTTAACAAGTAAACCCTATAGACCACAGCTTGCATCTGTGCAATAAGGTTGCAGGATTGCATGGCAAAATGTTATTTTTCCTTTCCTGCCTCCCTCCGCCCTTGTTATGTCACCGTTGGCATAATTTGATAGCATTTGAAGGTCCTTTTTTGTTGTTGCTTGGCATTTAAAAGACGAACACTAGATAGGAGAAACAATCCGGTTTGTGTTCCATTTTATTTGAGTGCGCAGGAACGAAGGCGCAGGTATGTTCCAGAAATAAAATCAGAGAAGGAAAAGTATTCACGCTTTCATCTGAAGATTACACCACAACATCCCTGTTCTCTTCAGTAGTTATTAATGGGTACTCTGCACATGCTCAAGGGCAGTCTTGTCTGCTACTGCAACCTCCAGCCTTTCCAAAGGACATGGGTTTCTGGCTTAATATGTAGCGAACTGAGATGATTTCGATGGAAATAATTGACACATCTAATTAGAATATTTTTGAATGTCTTTTTTGGATGGGGTGCCATTTTCCTCTTTGGTTTCTTGTGGTTTGCGTTCTGCTTGTCCCCTTTGGGTTTTCCATCGTAAAAGATGGCGGATTAAATATGGACGCAGGAAAGAGGGAGGGATGATGGAGGAGCCGAGAAAGGATGTAGAAGTGGAGGAGAGGAATCCATCCGGAATATAAAATTGGGGTGAAACAGGAGAAGATGGCAGATTCAATGCCAAAGAGATCAGAATTCTCATTTTGAGAAAAGTTTGTTGCCTGCATGCGAGTTTCCAGAGAGATATTTTTGCAACCAACCCTCCAGGAGAAAAGGTGTTCAGCAAATGCATCCATGAAGGCAGAAATGGTTGCCCTCCTCGGTGCCAAAGTCCTTTAGGATTTTTCTCCAGTTGTGATATCTATCTATCTATACACACACACACACACAAACTATGGGAAGGGTGGGGTTGTTTCAACCCTCCTGATAAACTGTAGGTCTCCTGATCAAACAAAAACATTATGTGTGATGCTCTAGAAAAATCCAAATTCATTGCCACGTTCAAGAGCCTAGAACCTGAGGGAGGAGAACCCAAAACAAGCTCACATAAATGACATTCAAGTCTGATGCCACATTCCACTGAAACCTTTCCACTAGCCTGGTGTGACCAGTTGCTAGCCATAGGCTCCTCTGCCATCCCTTTGGACAATGGACTGGCCTAGTTCCAGTCTTGTTCTGTGGGGCAGACCCCTTTTTGGACCACGTAGGTACCCACATGTCCTTCTGAAAGGCCTGCCATCACATTTGCCACCCTTCCAATGAGCCATTCCCTCAGCCACAACTTGTGGCTGACAATGCTGCATTTATTTTATGTTCCATGTTCCTTCCATGGCATTGGCTGGCCCATTTTTTAAGGGGTCGTGACCTTCGGTTGCCAGCCAAAAGACGGGGGGAAAAGATGCATCTTAAATCATGTTTTACAGGACTAGTATATTCTTCTGGCAAGATGTGGGAGAGGTTTCCTTCCACTCTTTCCCAGGATACCCCCCTGAGACCAACGGAGAAAAGATGCTTAGACCCACTATTCAATATCCACAAAAACAGTGAGACTTTTATGGGGCCATGCAAAATGCACATTATACATGTTGCAACCATGCAGCATTGAGGCCAAATTGACATCTCTCTGTCGAAGCCATCCCTCTGTCTTAGGTTTTAAAAATGGGGTGATGCAGAGCTTCATGCGTTCTTGAAGAACGTTTCTGTGTAACCTCCAAACCTATGTAATTGCTAACCTTATTTGTGGCAGGACGCAAAGGGATCTTGCAGCCCCTTTGAGATTAACTAAAAGAGCTGCGTTGGTTGCATGAGCTTCCATGGACTTGACTTTTCATCCTCAGATGCATTTGTGTCATTTGCGATACTGTCTTGACTGTCTGGCATTGCATAGTTTGCTATCATCTCTTGCTTTGCTTAATCTTGGCGCATAAGGAGAAATAGATGTTTTGACTAGTGTCTCTGTCCAGGTTAATCCTGTGCTAATGGACTGTGAAGAGGAGATCTGCCCATATATACAAAGTCTGGGTGCTTTTATTCCAAAGGGATCCTTTTTCCATCCTCCAAAACAAGGTTTTCCCTTTAGTCTTTCCTCCGCACCTTATCTAAATTATTTATCCTCTGCCATCTGCCTGAGCATTACATTGCGATTGCGAATCTCTTTCCGTTCACATCATCCGTGCCGTTTCGGGTGTAAAGCAAAACTAGGCCATGTTAGGGTTGTGGGGTTAGGTTCGACCTTTCCAGACTACATACGGAGGAGGAGGTTTCAAAACCTTTGCTTCACCCTCGGAACCGGCTTGGGGCTCTTTTGAGCCACGCACCGATTCTCCGCCATCTTTTGCCTCCTTGGCGGCCATTTTGATCTGCATGCGCAGCTCCTTTGCAGCTGGAAACCTTCAAACATGGCTGCGGCAAAGCGGAAACGGGTTGGGTGGACACCGAGGCGTAAGGATGCTGAAACAGATGAATGAAAAAGGTTGCAGGATAGATTTGTGGATGATGGAGTCCCAGAGGGGGGGAAATTGTTTTGCACACATTAATCTCTGAGTATAAGAAGAAGCCTGGAATGGGGGAATATTATCCACCTTTCACTGCAAATGAAGTCAGGCTGTATTTGGTGGGGCAAAGCAGAGAGAACTACTGAACATCCTATGCGTCCTCCATGCTCTTTCCCCATTTGTATTACCCATTTGTTTCCTAAAACGGCCACTTTTTGTCTCATTCTAGCTTCTAGCACAACATCCAAACCATTTTTCTTGCAAACAGATAACAGCAAAATCACATCTTGTTAAGGTTTCCGGCTCCTGGCAGCAGGTGGTTGTTGTTTCTATCTGAACAAGGTTGTTTTGCCTCAGCCCCATTGGTTTTAAAATTGTCCCAGCAATACGCACAGTGATGTCAAAAGAGCATTCAGGGACAGAGGGAAAGTATGCCTCTGAGCACATCTGGTTAAAATTTGCTGCAGAAAAATGAACAATACGGTTAAGTCCATAAGGATGCTTTTCTGTTTCTTTGTTCACATACCTTCCCCTTGTCGTTGTTGCGTGCCTTCAAGTTATTTTGGACTTATGGCAACCCTATCATGGGTTTTTCTTGACCAGATTTGTTCAGAGGAGGTTCGCCATTGCCGTCTGCTGAGGCTGAGAGAGTGTGACTTGCCCAAACTCACCCAGTAAGTCTCCATAGCTGGGCAGGGATTTGAACCCTGGTTTCCCTGCATCCAGTGTGGCAAGGTGGTTTGAGTGTTGGGTACATCTCTGAAGACCAGGGTTTGAGTCCCAGCTTGGCCATGAAACCCATTCTCACACTCTCTCAGCCTCAGAGGAAGGCAATAGCAAACCCCCTCTGAACAAATCTTGCCAAGAAAACCCCTTGATAGGGTCGGAAATGCCTTGAAGGCACACTACAACTCTCTGTGTCCTGGGCCTATGCTCAGACCCCTATGCCCCATCCCAACTGGGAGTTCTGGAGGCCAACTCCCATCATCACAGACCTAGGGCATGTTGGCTGAGGATGATGGGAGCCGTAGTCCAAAAGACCAGGAGGTGATTGAACTGGAGGTGTAAACCTGAAAACTAACTGCTTCATGAACACACAGCAGCCTTTGGATGTTTCAGGAAGATGTTCTTTGGCAGTCTAATGGTATTTTTGTTTTAATTTTTTCCTGCTCAGAGTATTGGCGAGGCAGAAATCTCCCTGCGTAAGAAACCAAACATCTGGTCTAGACTCCAGACATTTTAATTTCCTTCTGGACATTCCTCTTTCTCTCTCTTTCTCTCTTTTTCTCTCCCTGCCCACATCATTTTCTGCCTCCCTGCCAGCTTTGACTGCTTTGCAAGTCTCAATGATTATCCAAGTGACTGGCTTGCCTTGGAGCTTCCCAGAGTCTGCAAAAGCTGTGGGGGATATATGTGTGTGTTGGTGTGTGTGTTTATATATATGAAATTGCTTTTTCATAACATAAATCAGGAATCCTTGATTAATAACCCAAATACCAGGGCAATTACATTTAACTCCAATAGACACAGTCGGGTTACAAAATGTCACTCCGAAACAACAAAGGTCTTGATGGAGCGAAATTTGTTAAAGCATCCCATACGGTTCCAAAAGTTATCCTCTTTTTTCACTTTCCCATTTTCTTCATGACATTTAAAGTGCTGTCTATTGGTTTGAACGCTGGACGACGATGACTCTGGGGACCAGGGTTCGAGTTGGCTTGGTTGCGGAAACCTACTGAATGACCTTGGGCAAGTCACATACTCTCAGCCTCAGAGGAAGGCAAAGGTAAACTCTGAACAAATCTGGCCAGGAAAGCCCCAGGACAGGTTAGCTACAAGATGGAAATGGCTTAAAGGTGTACAACAACAACAACAAGTGTAATATGTGATGTAATATGAGAGGTCGAAGGCTTTCATGGCCAGCATCCGTTGATTTTTGTGGGTTTTTCAGGCTCTACGGCTATGTTTTAGAAGAGTTTATTCCTGAAGTTTCACCAGCCACAGATGCTGGCAAAACATCAGGAATAAACTCTTCTAGAACATGGCCACAGAGCCCAAAAACCCCACAGAAAACTGTGTAATACATACATTTGTATTTTAGCTGATTTAGCGTGTTTGTAGAATTTTTTTTTTCTAGTTAATACTACCACATCTTTTAGATACTTTGGGCAGAGACCATAAATAAAATGGATGGAACAACAAATGTTTCCAACCGTTGTGACCTTTGGACAACATCTAATGGATGCTGAGTTACTACAGATCCCGCCTCCAAATAAGTAACTTTTCCTGTCTGTAACGAAACTCCTTCTCCTCATTGGCATGTTTTGTAAGGGTGAGAAAAATGTGTGGCATTTAAATAAATTAAAAAATCTCCAAACCACACAGTTGTGGGTTTGGCAAGCACTTGTCGCTGTCCCAGTGACCCAGATCTGTCAGTGGGAAGGGGGTTTGAAAGGAAACCCAGAAAGGGCTGGAGAGAGACTGGTGGAAGGAAGGAAGAGACGGGGGAGAAAAAGATATAGGAAATATCAGAGTTTATATTTACACTAGAATTGTGCAACCAGGCAGAGACAAATGGGAGAGAGTCCCAGGCAGAGATTTGTTGGTGGAAAAGCTTCCTGTTGTTGTTGTTGTTGCTTCTGCTGTTGTTTTTAAGGCCTCTCCTGAGCCTACAAAGGCTCCCCAAATGTCACACAGAAGGCATTGGGGGGGACAATTTTTTAAAAAATTGAAAACACTTTTGCAGTTTCTGGGGAAGGTTTTGGCTGCAGTTTCCAGTGTGGTGGTTTTGTCGTCCGTGTCGTCATCAACAACAGCAACAATAACAATAAATAATTATTCACTTCACGGCGTAGTGGTTCAAGTGTCAGACTACAATTCTGGAGACGAGGGTTCGAATTCGCAGTCACCCATGGAAACCTACTGGAGGGCCTTGGGCAAGTCACACAGTCTCAGCCTCAGAGGATGACAATGGCAAGCCCCCTCTGGAGAGGCTTGCCATGAAAATCCCGTAATAGGGTTGCCTTAGGGTCACTAAAAGCGATTGAAGGCCTTCCTCTGAGGCTGAGAGAGTGTGACTTGCCCAAAGTCAAGCCTTTGCTGTTGCATCTGGAAAACTTTTAGCTAGGTAAAACACGCCAAATGCAGTCCCGATTAGAAAACCTTTTTTTACCATTGTTGAAGGTAAAAACCTCAAAGAGTTAAATTCTAGTCCCTAAGATTAGAGCGATCAGCTTGGGACTTGGGAAGTCTAGTTTCTAGTCCTCATTGATTTATAAATAATTTGAATTTTCTCTTTAAAGTAACTAAAAAGGACAGGACAGTAACTGTGCTGCGGTTACCCTGACGCACCACAAGAGTTGTTTTTTCAGCAAGTGATGACAAGTTGCTCTTCGAATGCCATACGAAATAACAGGGACAAATTACTGTTAGAAAAATAACTTTTCAGAGACTGAGCCATGCATTGCTCAGCAAGACTTTTTCTTTCCTTTTCCTTCAAAGGTGGCCTCTTGACTCAGCACCAACGTAGCCTCTCAGCATTGAAAACTGGAGCTTATAAGCAAGCAAACCGGTGGAACGTCTTGACTTTGAGTCATTTCTGATTTATGGCGACCCATCGTTGGGCTTCCTTGGCAAGATCTTGGCATTTTGGCCCTTGCATTCCAACTTGCGCAAACAGCTATTTTGGTCACCGAATCTTTCTCCAGTACTGTACCATTTAGATGGTGAAATCTCATTGACTTGAGGTTTTCAAATGCCTACCTGTCAGGGGTGGTTTCTGTATTGCAAGGGGTGTGAATAGATGACCCTTGGGGTCCCGCCCAGCTCAATGAGTCTGTAGAAACCACAAAACTCAGAGGGGTCAAAAGACTGACCATTATGTGGCAAATTTAAAAAAAGAAAGCACTAGGATAGACTTTATTGTTTCTGATAGGAGTGTGTTTTGAAATGAGAAAGAAGCTCACTTGAGGCATAAAACTGGGTCCAGGATGTGCCAGATAATAGTCTGGGTGAGCAGAAATGTTGCTAGGATATATTTTAAAGAAAAATCTTGACCACCACAGCAACAAACAGTGCAGCCTCGGACATATCTGCTTCTAGAGGAACCTGCTGTTTCTTCCTCTCCCATCTTCCACCATCCCCTTTGGGGTTTTGTCCTCCTAAATCCCCGTTGGTTCCCTCCTCCTGTGAAAACCCAGGCATCCAGGTCCATAATTGCAGTTGGCAGCTTCCTTCCCTTCCCTGCGGATGCCCTCCTTCCACCGCATTGATCTGGCCCCTCTTCACACGCTTTCTCTTTGCAAAACATTGCAAAGCCCAAGGACCTAGTTTTCCCCACTGTTCCAGGTGAAGCGTTACCTGGGCTATGGGGTCACTTGGAAAGGAAGAGCTATGGGTCTTTCCATTTCCCTCTAATAGTCTTGCTAGAGAAATGCTGTAGTGCCTCAATACCTTGAAGGCAGCGGATCCCTTCTGATCTCGGAAGGTAAGCAAGGCCATGCCTGGTTAGTACTTGGATGAGAGACCACCAGTAGGCTCTATTTCAGAGGAAGGAACTGGACAAACTCCCTCTGAGACTTCCTTGCCTAAAAACCCCCTATGAAATTTATGGAGTCGCCATAAGTCAAAAGGTGGCTTGAAGGCACCAATGAAGACCTCTTCTGCAACGCATGAACATTGCCGAAAAGATTCATGGCCCTCCCTAGGCCAAGCTTGGAGAGTGTAGGATCCTCCAGATGTTTCTGGAGTGCAAATCCCATCACTCCTACACACCCTTGGGCTCTGTTTCAGAGGAAGATACTGGCCAAACCACCTCCGAGTCTTCCTGGCCTAAGAAAACCATCTGAAATTCATAGGGTCACCATAAGCCAACATGCATCTTGAAGGCACACAAACAATATACTCCTATCAGCCCTGGCTAGCACTTGGATGGGAGACCACAGGTGCTGGAGGCTCTCTTTCAGAGGAAGGAACTGTCCAAACCACTGCCGAGTCTTTCTTGCCTAAGAAAACCCTACGAACTTTGCTTTAAATCAATAGGTGACTTGAAGGACTCATCAGTCCAGCATTCTTCTCATTGGATTCTCATGGCACTTGAAAAACATACTTTTCTGACATCTTCCCCAAGTATTTTCAATTATTCTTCCCAGCCCTGCTTAGACTTCCCTTTCTCTCTCTCTTTCTTTTTCTTTTTCTCAGCCTGATCCACCTCACAGGTTTGTTGTGTGGCTAAAAGTAGGAAGGAGGAGTGTAGCTCGATATGTCACCTTGAGTCCCCTGAAGGAACTTGGCAAGACATAAAAAATGTTAACCAAGGAATAACCAGGCAGCATGCTGTGCTATCGGTTCTGAGTTTCAGGGCTTGGACCTTGTGGGGAAAGGAGGGTGTCGATTGACTAATTCCCTTATTTTCATTGCAGATTAAAACTGGCTGCACGCTTTCCCTCTTGACACCCGTGCCAAACGTAAATCCTCTTAAGTTGCAAGTGTGCAGAAAGTGCAGCCCATTGTCCCTATCTTGCCTCAAAAGGCCTCTTTTGTGCAGAAACCACAGCACTTTCTTTTGCAAGCATCCTCTCCTTTCCCTCTTGAGGAATTAACGGAGTGCAAGCTTCTTTTTAACTCTTAGAACTCCATTTGTCACCATTAAAATAAACTGAGGACAAAGTGGGAAGAGGAGAAAGAAACTGGGACGTTTTAAAAGCAGCTGGGAAAGTGGGATTATAGTGGGCCCTTGGTATCTGCTGGTTTTTGGTTCCAGGACCTCCCATGGATCCCAAAATCTGTGGATGCTCAAGTCATGTTACTACAATGGTGTGATGTTGTTGTTGTTGTTGTTATTGTTCTTACTGCTACTAGTACTACAGTGGCTCCTTGGTATCTGCTGGGTTTTGGTACCCTGTGGATACCAAAATCTATGGATGTTCAAGTGCCATTAAATACAATGGATATTAAAATGGTGTCCCTAATGCAAAATAGCAAAAACAAGGTTTGCTTTTTGAACTAAATATATATGGAATATTTTCAAGCTGTGCATGGATGAATCTGTGGGTACAGGAGCCGACTGTACCTGGGATCTCCCCTGCCAAATTGGGACAAACAGAAGATATGGAAACCATCCCGCCATGCTAAAAGGCAGTGATACCCACCATCCTTGGGTACATCCCTTGGCGAAGAGCAAAAGCCCAGGTTGAGAACAGAATCTGGCTTCCTAAAAAACTGAGCGCAAAGTTGGCAACACGTGGGTGCTGCCGCCCAGGGGGTTTCGGAGGAGCAGGTGACGCCCTTACCCGGGCGAAGCCTTGGCATCATCCGTGGCAGGCTGGGCCACATTCCGGTATGAGCAGCCAAGGGTGTGCCTGCCGCCAGCTCATCCGCTCCAAAGCGCTTTTCTCTTCACTGCTTCCTCTTTACCCCACCGTCCCTTTCCGCAACAGCCCAATGGATCTTCTGCTGCCATCCTTCAGATATTGCAATAAACCAAATAGGGTGGGAGGCTTATGGCACAGCATTGGCACGTGGGCACTCACTTTAGCAGGATGCGCGCATACCCTTCTGATGTTTCAAAGAGAAAAGCAGGGATGTGTAGGGACAAGCAACATTAGAGTCTGGTCAAGAAGACAAAAGTTGTTAATGAATAAGAACATAAAAGCTGGGAGAGGCTTCAGTAGTTTACTTTTGCTTGTGCCAACTGGGACAAGCGAGAGATTGCTTTCGCTTCTCTTTTCGTTGAGTTAATGGAGTACAAACTTCTTTTGCACTTGGAACTTAGTTTGCAGCAACTGAATTGGGAGGAAGAGACAGAAAATGGGACTTTTAAAAGCAGATAGGGGGGAAAAATAAGAAAATTTAGGATTAATCAAGACTGTGCCGGCTAAAGCGGTACAGTTAGAAGGTTTGGTTTATTTCTCTTTTTGAGCCCTAGAACTCTCCTTCAGCACCACGTTTCAAATGAGTTGAGTTTCTTACCTGTCCAGTATTCACACCCATATATAAAAAATCCCGTTTATGTTGCTTGGAAAAGTTACTCTCTTTTGTTGTACCACAACCCCGAAAAACTCCTCGGAGAGCAGGATTGTGGGAACCATTGTCCAGGAAATTCACATTTCCAAACTCTTGTTTGTTTGGGATTTTTTGTGGGGGGGATGTATTTTGCATCCTTTCCAAGCGACGGAAGCATTTCAGTCTGCCTTGTTCTCAATCTCTGTTTTCTCATTCACAATCTCTCCGGTTCTCATTATCAATACATCCATTTCTCACTCTGCAAAACAAATTAAGGAAAAAATGATAATGATAACCTCTCTTCCAAGGAAGCAAACCAAGTCTAGGAAAGTTTTTGCTGCAACTTCTTTTGCAGCTTGAGCGCCGTTTGCCCGGCTGACCTGGCCCTATCTCTGAATCCATCCCTCTCTTTGTGTCCCTATGTGGAAGGAAGGGTTAAATCCAGCTCATGCCCCTGTTACACAAGCACCTTGTTAAGTTATATTAGAAGGCCTAGAAAAAGTGTGTCAGTGGGACAAAATGACTTCACCCGATCTTGACCGACAGGCCCGTCCACCAACGGCACCCGCGGCTGACTCAATGGAGGCCCAATGGGCAAAGGAGCCGGCCGGCCTCCGGATCCCGGTGGTACGTCAGCAATGTGTTTAGCAGATGGCGGTTATATAACCCAGTGTGGTTTGTGTGTCAGCCAGCAACGACAACAAGGAGGCGAAGGAGGAATGTTTAGGGGTGAGATTGGGCAAGAGAGCTGTCCATGTGGGAAGGCAGAGAAATTTTGCAGAGGTCATCTTTAATTGCCGAGTTTCGCCTTCTCTCTCTCTCTCTCTCTCTTTCTCTCTTGTCTCCTACAGATTTAGCTGCAATTCCGCATCTGGAATCTGCATTCTGATGCACATCAGCATCAGAAAACTTGGCCTCTTCCAGCTCTAGGATTCTGCAGTTCTGTGAGAAATATTGCCGGATGTTTCTGCAGCATCTTCATGCTAAACAGTTATAAAGCAATGGAGTGAGTGTTAAGACTGTGACCCTGGAGACCAGGTTTCAAATCCCAGCTCAGCCATGGAAACCCACTGGGGCAAGTCACACTCTCTCAGCCTCAGAGGATGGCAGTGGCACTCCTCCTCTACAGAAGCTCATTGAGAAAACCTTTAGGGGCGCCACAAGATGGAGACGACTTGAAGGCACACAACAAAAACGACGACAACATCCCACTTGAACTGCCCTGGCTGCATCCTATAGCGTGCAGCAGATAAAGTGGGATTGAAGTGCTATCGTTGGGCAGCATGAATGGTCCCTTCCAAACTACAAACCCTAGCCTACCTCGCAGGGTTGTTGAGAAGATAAAATGTGGAGAGGCTGACAAACACATTAGCCCTTCATCCTCCTCCATCCATGTGATATTGCTGTTCACCCTCGAGTCATTTTCGAGTTTTGGTGACCCTAAGTTGAAACTTTCACGGCGTTTTCTTGGCAAGCGTCTTCAAAAGGAGTTTGCCACAGCCGTCCTGTGAGGCTGAGAGAGTGTGACTTGCTCAGGGTCACCCAATGGGCTTCCATGGCCAAGCTGGGATTCGAACCCTGGTCTCCAGATTTACAGTCCAACGCTCAAACCGCTACACCACGATGGCTTGCTGCCGTTTTGTTTCGCTCCATCTTGGGCAAATCTGACTCTCTTTCCAGCCCCCTCAGTTGCCAATTGGGTGTGAGTGTGTCTTGGTATGAATAGCCTACCTCTCTGGCTTGTTGTACGGCAAAGAGGGCAATTATGATACAATGCACATAAATTACGCGGCTGTTACACAACGCATTTTGTAATAATTGCCACCTCTGCTGCTCAGGGTGCGGCGTTTGGATTGTTGTCGTTCAGCAAGACCTACCTTGCAGGATTGCTGTAGGCTCACTTCCTTGCGGGAGGAATCCATCCAAAAATGAAGGGACACCCAAATATGACCAAGAGATGGTTGTCGAAACTCTATAAATCCTTAAGAATGATTTGGAAGGAAGACATTTTTAGGGAAGAACATAGAGAGCTGCCTTCACAAATGTACCTTTTCTTTGCTTTTAATTGTAATGTTTTTAAAAATATTGTAAGCCACCTTGAGTCCTAGGTTTAGGGAAAGGGCGGGATATAAATAAATATCATAAACAATAATAAATAATTGTATTTCTAGCTCAGGAGTGTTAATTGGCAACTTTGCGTTGTGTGTTGCACGCCTTTGTTTCGACTTATGGCGACCCTAAGGTGAAGCTATAATGAGGCTTTCTTGCAAGATTTGGTTAAAGGAGGTTTGCCATTGCCATCCTCTGAGGCTGAGAGAGTGTGACTCTCCTCCCAAAAATTTTTATGCTTACATGGGGAATCGAACTCTGATCTCCGGAGCCATATTCCAACACACAACGTGTTGTTGTTGCGTGCCTTCAAGCCTGCCTGACTGTGTATTAATTGTGTACCTTTCCTCTTGGGAGACCATTTCAAAGAACAAGGGCAGGCTCTGTTGCAACCTCAGTGCTGCCGCCTGTCAAATGGGCACAACGCTTCCCAAACGCCTATAAAAATGCCTGGCTGCGTCCCGTAATGGGAAAGCTTTCTTTGCAGAGGCGGAGAAGGAAGAGGAGGCCATTTCCAATGGAAGAAATAATCTCTTTGCTTCCTTCTTGGGGTGAATCACCTGCGCTCGACAACAACAAGGCACGCCTGAGTGGAAAGTATTTCTTGCAAAGTGGAGGCTGCAATCCTCACCGCTGTTGTTGTGGTTGTTGTCGTCGTCCTTGTTTTAAAGCGGATCAAGACTGACTTCTCCCTAGAAGTGAAACTGACCGAAGGGAGGCTATCGTTCTTTGGACATATCACGAAGGGCTGCGACTAATTGGGAAAGACAATAATGTTTGCAAAATGGAAGGGAGTCAGAAAAGAGGGAGACGGTACTACAACTCCCACAAGGAAGCCCCGATTGCCTGGAGTCTGCAGTTGGAAGACCAGGAGATGTTTCACCTTCCCTGGGCGCATCTGCACTGCAGAATTAATCCAGTTTGACACCATTTTAATTGCCAATGGAATCCCGGAAGTTGAAGTTTGCAGAGATATTTTGCCTCCTCTGTCAGAGACCTCTGAGGCATCATTATTTTTAAGTCTAAATAATGAGAAAAGGAGGTCCAGCATAGCATTGTGAGGGCTGGGCCACAACTCTGGAGATCAGCATTCAATTCCCAGCTGAGCCATAAAACCCACTGAATGACAAGTCACACTCTCTCAGCCTCAAAGCAAGGCAATGGCAAACCTCCCCTGAACAAATCTTGCTGAGAAAAACCCACAATGGGTTCACTGGCCTGGGGTCGCCATGAGTCGGAAATGAAGGTACACAACAACAGCAAATGTAAGAATGTCTTACATATACATGCTTTGCGAGGCAGTGTGCTCGCCCTGAGATTCCTTCTCTCACCCTGAAAACTGAAGAAGGAGGTACCTCCTGGATTGCCAAAATGCACCCGCCAAACAACTTTAAGCTCAGAACCATGTTGTTGTTGTTGCGTGCCTTCAGGTCGTTTCTGACTTATGGCGACCCTAATGCAAACCTATCGCAGGGTTTTCTTGGCAAGATGTGTTCACGGTGAGGACAGTGTGACTCCTCTGAGGTGGGTTCCCATCATGGCCGAGTGAGGATTCGAACCCTGAACGGCAAAACTTTTTGTCAGGTTGAGGAATACAACCCTCTTCTTGGGCTTCGTCGAGGCAAAACTGGGCCAGGCCATAATTGTTGCACAGGTGGTTGTGAGTCACTGGAGGGTGAAACGGTCACACTCTTGTGGAATGGGGTCACCATCGGGGTGGACACAACCCTTCCATAAGGGAAAGATGTGCACAGACTCTGCCACATCAAAGGCAGAGAGGCTGGTTTTGGTTGCGATGATGATGATGATGATGATGATGATGATGATGATGATGCCGACGACAGGTCACAGAAAAACATGGCAGGGATGTGGGGCAATGGGTACCTCGATCTCTCTGTCCCTTAAATAACAAAAAAACCACAAAACTGATTATTATTTTCTAATATATTTTTCCATCCTTCCTATACTTGGGTCAAACGAATGCAAAAAGTAACCGAGTGCCCTCTCCTGGACTTAGGTGGAGTTACAATATCCAATATTTGTGGTGCGTCTTCATTTCTCTAACTTCTGGCAACCTTAAGGTGAACCTATCATGGGGTTTCCTGGGGCTGAGAGAGTGTGACTGGCCCAGGGTCACTCATTGGGTTTCCATTTCCAAGCGGAGAATCGAACCCTGGTCTCCAGAGTCATAGTCCAACATTCAAACCTCACTACACCCTCCTGACTCCCGGCTCCCTTACTTATATAGCTATTATATAATAACTTGATTTTAAATATTGTTGTTGTGTGCCTTCAAGTCATTTGAAACGTATGGCAAATTTATCACAGGGTTTTCTTGGCAAGATTTGTTCAGAGGGTGGTTTGCCATTGTTTTTAAGTTGGAAAGGCCTCTCTCTCTTGCATTGCAAAATTGCAAAGGTTTTCATGATTGCTTTTAAGTTCTAAAGGCAAAGGCTTAACAGTATGCTCTTTTCTTCTCCTCTCCCTTCCTTTTCTTCTTCCCTCTCCCTTCCTCTTGGCTTCCTGCAGCACAAATCGAGGTGATTCCTTGCAAGATATGTGGGGATAAATCTTCCGGGATCCACTACGGGGTGATCACCTGCGAAGGATGCAAAGTGAGTCGCGAGAAGGAGGTGCTCATTTGAAAAAGGGTACAGGGAACAGACGAGTCTTGGAGCAAAGTTGCAGTTGTTTGGACAATCCTGTCCTAAGACTCAGAAATAATCCCGTTTGACACCACTAACCATCATAGCTCAATACAATGGAGTTCTGGGAATTGTAGTTTGTTGTGGCACCAGAACTCCCTGACAGAGAGGGCTAAATGTCGTAGGACCTGATCAGACGTTGGAAATTGGAAGTATAATCTAATGGCAATCCGAACGCAATCATGGGGTTTCACGTTATTGCGAATTAAGGTATCTCACACAATTTCGGGTAAAAGGGAAGTCATTCTGAACGCAATCATGGGTTTTACATTATTTCGTATTAAAACATCTCACGTAATTTCGGGCAATGGGCAGTCATTTTCGGGTAATGGGAAGTCATTCTGAACACATTCCGAACGCAATTGGAATTCATGTAAATTCGCTAAACTAAAGAATTCACGTGAATTCGAATTGGCTCCAATTGGCTCCATTCGCAATAAAGAAAAATTCCTCCCGTCTGATAAGGTCTGTACAAAACTACAGTTCCTGGAATTCCATTGCACTGGGCCATGGCAGTTAAAGTGGTGTCAAACTGGATTATTTCTACAGTGTGGATGCAGCCATGGAACCTGCAATCCTAATCTTAGGACCAGCCAACAAGAAAGCTCCATCTTATGTCCCTATTTCCTACCTTTGTGGCCCCTTGTGAGCCACATCATTGCATTAGAAATCATTATACTTCATTATAATGTCACTCCTAACCACCATTTTGGCCAATATTCTGCCTTTTTTCCTTTATTCTGGGTTGTTCCTTTTGGAGGGGGAAATTCTGGACAATTCAGGAAAACTGTTGCTTTCCTGCCCACAAATGCATTTTCAGAGGAATCATTCTTGCGATGCAAAATATTTTATGGGTGATCTCATTTGTTTTCTCCCTATCTTGTTCCCCACTACCCTTCCATGCAGGGTTTCTTCCGCAGAAGTCAACAGAATAATGCTACTTATTCTTGCTCGCGGCAGAGGAACTGCCTCATCGACAGAACCAACCGGAACCGGTGTCAGCATTGCCGCTTGCAGAAGTGTTTGGCGCTGGGCATGTCCCGGGACGGTGAGTTTCCTTGGAGTTAGCAAAACCTTTGCCTGCGACACTCTTAACTGACCTTATTAATAAATACGAGATCAAACTTAGGGTGCATCGACATTGTAGCCAGGAATAAAACGCCTTTTAAATACCTTCCAAAGAAGACTAAGAGTCCATCTACATGGTAAAAATAATGCAGTTATATGCCTCTGTTAAGTGCTGTAGCTCCATCCTATGGAATCCTGAGATTTGCAGTTTTATCAGGTCTTTAGCCTTCTCTGCCAAAGAGTGCTACAAAACTATAAATCCCTGGATTCTATAGAATGGAGCTATAACCCTTAAAATGGTCTCAAACTGCATTATTTATACAGTGTAGATGCACCCTTTTGTCTTCTTTGTAAAAGTAGTTTTACTCACGTCACAACTACATTGTCTTCTTTGTAAGGTATTCAAAAGTAGTTTTAAATACCACAAAGTAATTTATTGTTGTTTTGTGCCTTCAAGTTGTTTCCAACTTACGGTGACCCTAAGGATTGTCATGGGGTTTTCTTGGCAAGATTCTTCAGAGGGGGTTTGCCCTTGCCTTCCTCTGAGGCTGAGAGAGTGTGACTTGCTCAAGGTAGCAACACATTAATCCCCCGGGTGTTGTCCTGCTTGCAGCAGTCAAGTTTGGCCGTATGTCGAAGAAGCAACGGGACAGCCTTTACGCCGAGGTCCAGAAGCACCAACAGAACCAAGAGCAAGGCAGCGGGACCAAGGATGACCCGGAGACCCTCTCGCGGGTCTACACCACCAGCGTCAGCAGCGGCCTCTCCGACCTGGATGACATCTCCATGCTCTCCGACGGTTTCCTCTTCGACTTCCCCTTGACCCCCGAAGGGAACAGCACCTACTACAACCTCGACCTCCTCACCTCGGCCCAGCCCTCCCCGGACCAGTCCAGCCTTGACCTCAGCGACGCCAAACTCATCAAGCAGGAATCCCTCTACGAACTGATGCTGGAGCCCTCCCTCTTCCCTCACGGCCCCCTCGAAAACGGCCCCTTGACCTCAGACGTTTCTGTGATGGAGATCGGTGAGTACCCAAAAGCATCGTCTCCAACCGTCTCCGTTTGGCGGGGACAATCCCTATCAATCCTCTGCAGTCCTGCTTTTTCAGCTGCATTTGAAATGTCCTGGTTTTCTCTTCCCGCCTCCCACTTTGTCCTCAGTTTAATTGCTGCAAACTGAGTTCAAAGGACACAACTGGTTCATGCTCAATTAATTTAGCCGTTCCCAGGAGTCAGGATGACATAAATGGTATGAAACTGCGGCAGTCGTAGTGTGGAAGCACTTCCTATGTTATTCATACTGATTGCGTGTTGTATTCTCCTATGTTTCTAAGTCCTTGTTGTTCTGGTGTCCTGCCTTTGGACTGGCTTATTGTCCCATTTAAGTCAGAGGTGGGGCTCAGAACAAATGCAGTCAGATAGCATTCCTCCTCACTGAACTTCTAGTCTGTGGACCAGATTTTGCTCGCAGGAACTATCTACCTGCACACTCCTTCCGGTGTTAAATCAGTTTTGTTTTGGCCGTGTCCACGTGCTTTTAGTCCTGGCTTCTGCTGGAACATGGCCTTTCCAAATTAGAATTCAGCTCCCAGGCTGAAAAAAGCATCCCCACCTACCTGACCAAGGGCAAAACATTATCAACTATGGGACTTGACACATAGAAGACCACAACCAGCTTGAGATAAAAAGCAACATTTGCCTCTGTATCAGTGATGTAAGGGGTGAGAGCTGACTATCCTCTTACGCCTGGGTTTCTGGTTCAAGACCTGACATAGCACCCTTCCAGGCTTATCGTATAACACTGTTATTGTCTTACGAAAAATCAGGCCTGGAAAGAGACTTTTAGATTTGATGATGATATGGGAAATGTCCTAAAAGAGCCTGTATGTTGCATTCACCAGAGCGCCTAGCCCAGAATGTGGTCAAGTCGCACCTGGAGACGTCACAGTACACCAACGAAGAGCTGAAGAGGCTGGCCTGGACGCTTTACTCGCAGGAAGAAATTAGAAACATGCAGAACAAGGTGGGTTTTTGCTGTCTGCGGGAAACACAAGACTGCCAGAAAGCCCTTGTTGGATTGGACCAAAGAGCCATCTGGGTCTGGCATCGCTGCAAATTATGAAGATGTGGTCAGTTTAGGTTCTATGGTGAAGGAAAGATGCCTTCATTTCTTCACCCTACAAGCCTAGACCTGCACATAGGACAGGAAAGAAAGAATATTCAAAAATATTAAGTGGGAGATTGAAAAACACATTTCTTGCATGTTGAGAAACACTGTTGAGAAGAATCCTAAACGGATGAGAATCTTTGTAATTTGGGACTTGTTCTGTACAAAATTCACATGTATTTCCTGCACATTTCTGCCAGCATTTCTCTTATGTGCAGAAAAGGCAGCTGATTTCTGCCCAGTTGTTGATGCCTTCCCCACCTTTTCTCCACAGAGCTGTGAAGCCATGTGGCAGGAATGTGCCATCCAGATCTCCAATGCCATCCAGTATGTCGTGGAGTTTGCCAAACGGATCGACGGCTTCATGGAGCTGTGTCAGAATGACCAAATAATTCTCCTCAAAGCAGGTGAGAAGAGAGAAGAAGACGGATGATCCTTCTCCCAGTTGTGTTGTGGCAGTGGTGTGTGCCTTCAGGTTGACGACAATTTACAGCAACCCTCTCCTAGGGTTTTCCCTTGGTTTGTCATTGCCTTCCTCTGAGGCTGAGAGACTGACTTGTCCAACGTCACCCAGTGGGTTTCCATGGCCAACCAGAGATTTGAATCCTGGTCTCCCATAGTGGGGATTATGGGAGGTATCATCCAAAAAACAAGAACTCCAAGCTTGGTGGAGACAATAGGGCATTCTAGATTGGCAAAAAGAAGTGTGTTCATGGCTGCATGAAAGTCTAGCCTTTAGATGAGAAAAAGGGAAAGTGTGCCATGAAAACGCTTTTTTTTTTGCATTTTAGGGGAGAAGAAGCACCTTTAAAAAGGTGCTGGTTTTCCCAGCTTCTTTTTTAAAAACTGCAGAACAGCGCAGCTCCATCTAAAGGCTTCGGTGCAGCTGCTAAGCATTAAGGAAAAGGCAACTTCATGTCACACTTTCCTGCCAATCTAGAAAGCCCAAATGTGTGAGTAGCTGGGATGTAGTGAGACTTAAATACATCCTCTCTCTACATCCAACTCCTTCTCAAATAAACCCTCCTGCAAAATTAGCTAGTAACAAATCTCCTGAAAAAGATGAAAACAAAAGAGTTCGGGTTTGGTGTCTAGACAGGCCTAGTCTGAATGGCCGGATGAAGGAAGACCGTTTCATGGAAACCCTGCTCACGCATGGCATCATGGGCCCTTCCAGGTGTTACTGGACTCCAGTAACATTCATTGCCATTGCAGCCCAAGCATCTGGAAAGGTCCATGATCTTGAACCCCTGAAGTAATTTTATCTTTTAAAACTTTTGTTAACACACTTTCCTTCCTCTTTTTGTCTGTTTCAGGTTGCCTGGAAGTTCTCCTCATCCGGATGATCCGCACCTTCAACCCTTTGAACAACATGATGCTTTTTGCAGGAAAGTACGGCGGGATGCAGATGTTCAAGGCACTGGGTAAGAAACTCAACCAGTCCCCAAAAATACACAGTGACATCTTACTGTATTTGATATTAACTTATTCTTTTTTTGCAAGTAGAAAGTGCACCAAATTACCAAAGAGGGTTGCTGTAACATTAGGGTCATCCCAGGCCTGAGGTTTTTCAGCCCAAAACTAAGACTTAGGGATGGCCCTGGTGATCCCTTTAAGCATCATGCATTAAATACTAACCACAGCTACTCGCAGCTTGTCATTTAAGCCATAGGATCGCATTGGCTGTTTTAGTTGCTGTATCACACTGTTGACCTTCCACTATCTCCATTTTTAACTCTCCTTTTAGGCTGCGACGACCTCATCAATTCCATCTTTGAGCTGGGGAAGAACCTTTGCCGGCTACAGCTCTCAGATGAGGAGATGGCGCTTTTCACAGCCGCAGTCCTGCTCTCCCCAGGTATGTGATAAGCTGCAAGGGAAAAGATGCCTTGCATCTGCCCAGAATGATCCCCCAGCCAGCATGTCCACTAATGGATTCTGGGAGCTGTAGTCCCCAAATGCCTTCCAGAGTCCAACACCAACACTGAGCATGGGATGTTCTTTTGCAGATCGACCCTGGCTTTCCGAACCGAAGAAGGTGCAGAAACTCCAGGATAAGATGTACTTGGCTTTGCAGCATGAGATCCAAAAGAAAAATGGCAATGAAGACAGACTTTCCAAGGTAAATAATAGGCCTTCTGTGATTTGCAAATATATATTTGGTGGAACGGCCAAAAAGGGGGTTGATGTGGAAAGGAATTAAGTGTCCTCCCCGGCATAGGTGGATGAATTTAAATGCATCTGAAAAAGTGGTATGATAGAGGATTAATCAGGATTATTTCTGCTAAATTGGGAGAGGTGGAGGGTATGGTTTAGGCATTCCCATGTTCAGGATCTCACCTTCCAACTATCCTGGTTAGACAAGGACAGTCCCAGTTAATCCTCCTCCATCCCACTTTTCCAACTGCTTTTAAAATGTCCCAGTTTCTCTCTCTTCCTCCCACTTTCTTCCTTTGTCTTTACCTTACTTCAGTTGCTGCAAATTGAGTTTGTACCCTCCAAATCTTCCAGTTGGGCAGGGCTAGTCCCACCTAATCCTCTGCCATCCCACTTTTTCAGCTGTTTTTAAAATGTCCCGGTTCTTCTTTCTCCTCCTCTCACTTTCCCCCTTTGTCCTAAGTTCCCTGCAGTTGCTGCAAATGGAGTTCAAAGTACAAAAGTACTTTAAACTGGCTTTCTCTCACTTCTCCAGATTGTCTCCAAACTTCCCCTGATGAAGACCATTTGCAACCTTCACCTGGATAAGCTGGAGTTCTTCCGCCTGGTCCATCCGGAGACGGCGACGAACTTCCCACCCCTTTACAAGGAGGTCTTCAACTCCGAGCTTCACTACAGCGACCACCGAGAAAGCTAAGGCACAGCCCGAATTTAGGGAAAGAGGGACCAAGTTTGGCAAGGCGATAGGCCAAGGGAGTGGGGGGCTGAACAAGTGGGACCAAAAGGCCCTGCCGCTTCCGGAAGAAGTTTTATTTGGAACAAGGGGACCTTCCTGTCTGCCACTGAATGTAAACGCACCTTCGGAAGACCTAAAAGATTTTAAAACCTAGACTCTTCTTGCCGTACCGGTGAATGTGAAATGCCCTCCGGTTGCGAGGATGCTGCCGCTAAGTCGCTGCGTTGCAAGCCTGTTCCGACGGCACACTTGCTTTCTCTCCACTCGTCCATCCCATCGCCACGCTCGCGCACCACTTGCCGAATCTATGGGACCAACGTCTGACCCATGTGTGCCCTACAAAACCTTACTAAACCCTCCTCTACCTGCCTCATGCGACAAGTTTGTACGCTTCGAGGAAAGAGGAACGTCTCCAGACTGTTAACTCCTGTGTATTTCAGCAACACAAATGCTGGATGTGTGAGCATGCAACCCGGGTGTGTGCAATTCAAAGGTGGGAAGATGATGTGGGACAAGTCGGAGCAGAGGAGTGTATTTGGGACAATACCAGTTTGAATTTATTATTATTGTTATTATTTTGCAAGTGTAGAAGGCAGCAGGAGATTTAAACCTGGGGGGCTGGACCCTCCGATGAAAGAAAAAGAAGAAGAAACTGGTTAGGCTCATTAATGCATTTCTGTCTGAGAAATAATGCTGCTAACTTGAGAAGGAGAAAGGCGACTCTCCGTTAGGGACCAGGAGAAGATGGAAAAGGATCCTCCGGTTGGACTCCATCTCCCACCATCCCCGTTCTGGATGGGGCCGATGGCTACTGAGACCTGTCAGTATTTGGACTCGGGTGCGGGTTGTTCTAGGTTTTTTTTTTCTGTGTTGTGGGTAGAATAATCCAGTCCTTCTCAGCGCAATGCTGGGGCCAGATCCACTGCCCTTTGAAGAGACAGATGGATCATGCTACAAATCCATAGTCGGTCGAGAGCACAAAACGTGTGCGAGCTTTGGGAGATGATGGCCAGATCTTTTTGATCGCAAAAGTGTGCAAGCTTTGGAGGTAGCCAGACCACTTCATCGCAAAAGTGTGCAAGCTTTGGAGATAGTCAGAGCTCTTCGTTGCAAAAGTGACACTAACTTTGGAGGTAGCCGCATCTCTTCTTTGCAGAATTGTGCAAGCTTTGGAGATAGCCAAATCTCTTTGCTGTCTTTCTCTTTATACACATGTGCACCTGTGTACACACACACACACACACACACACACACTGCAAGTAAACTTTATTGGCTGCCAGGGATGTAAAATCCTCACTTAGTCCACTTCCCATATGCAAGAATGAATCATTTCCAAATGTTTGCTGCACACGTTGGGTGAAATTACAAAAAGGTTCCACTCATTTGTGAATGATTTTTGCCCCTCCGGATATATATTTTTTTTCATGAAACATTCCTTTGTACCCATTTTTCACACACAAAAAGCTACATTTTCTACCCCTTTTCACACCCTACTCAGTCATTGCAGTGTGATTCCACTTGAACTGCTGTGGCTCCATCCTGTGGAATCCTGGGATTTGTAGTTTCACAAGGTCTTTAGCCATCTCTGCCAAAGAGCGCTGGTGCCTCTCACCAAGCTACAAATCCCAGGATTTTCTGTAGGAGGGAGCCACGGCTGTTCAAACGTGGCGTCAAACTGCGTTATTTCTATAGTGTAGACGCACTCTGTGCGACCAATTGAACTCTCCTCTCCTTGTAAATTGCACTTTATTCCTCTGATCTAGTCAAAGGGATCCAAAACAGCACCACTACCGACGAGTCGTATTTGACAATCCACAGTTTTGAATATTAATAATTTGTAAATATCCGCCAAATAATTTGTGTTGGAAAATGTCTTGGATGAGTTAATTCCCCGTGTTAGTTCCTCTAGGGCCACACACTGCTAATAACTGTACTTGGGCACTTTTCCTTTCTAAGGATATATGCTTGTTTTTAAATTAAAAGAATGCCGAATAGTCGGCATTTCCTAAGAAAGCTCCTACATATCCTCCATCTGTCCTGATTTGACAGAGACGATCCCGATTAATCCTCTGCCGTTAAAAACAGCCGGAAAATGCCCTCCTTTCCCTCTCCTCCTCCCTCCGTCGTTCTCAGTTTACTTTAATGGCTGCAAAGTGCATTCAAAGTACAAAAGTGGTTTGCACTCAGTTAACTCAGTGGGAGAAAAAGGAGAGGAGGGTCCCCCAAATCTTTCCCTTTTCTAGTTGTGTTTTCTGCTGGATAATTCATGAGGCCTGTGCCAAACTGCTAGGATTTTCTGGAGAAAGAGATGCTGGCAGCAAAGCCAGTGTATATTGTACAGGTTTGTAGAAGAGAAACACCGTTTGAGGTTTCAAAAATCCCCCCGAAATGATTCGGAGAAGTAAAACAGAGAGTAAGGATGAGATTGCACCCCATAAAATATTCAATTTGCAATCTGCACCCCTCAGATATCCAATCTGCACCCCACAAATATTCCATTTTAACCCTTGACTATTTAGAGGTTGGATGGCCATCTGTTGAGGGTGCTTTGATTGAGAGTTCCTGCATGGCAGAATGGGGTTGGACTGGATGGCCCTTTTTGGGGTCTCTTCCGACTCTAGGATTCTATGATTCTACGATCTATTGAATCTGAATGCCACGAATATACAATCATTACCCTTCAAATATTCAATCTAAGCCCCATGAATGTCAAATCTGCAATCTACACACTATAAATATTCAAGCTACACCCCTTGAATGTCCGGTCTCAAATCTGCACCCTACAAATAGTCAATCTTAACCCAATGAATAGTTCGTCTGCAATCCAAACCCTACAAATATTAAATCCTAACCAAATGAATAGTCTGTCTGCAATCCAAACCCTGCAAATATTCAACCTTAACCCAATGAATAGGCAGTCTGCAATCCAAACCCTGCAAATATTCAACCTTAACCCAATAAATAATCAGTCTGCAATCCAAACCCTACAAATATTAAATCCTAACCAAATGAATAGTCAGTCTGCAATCCATACCCTACAAATATTCAATATAAACCTGTTGAATATCCAGTCTGCAATCTGCACCCTACGAATATTCAATATAAACCCTATTAATATACCAGTCTGTACCCTACAAACATTCGATCTGAACCCCACGAATATCTTGCGAATATTCAATCTGAACCCCACGAATACTCGGTCTGCCCTCCGCACCCGACAAATATTCAGTCTGCAACCTGACACAAAACTCTGCATTTTCCAGTGTTCAGAAAAGAAAAGCCATATAGGGTTTCTGGTTCTCAGGAGAACGGACCCGAAGCTACAGAGAAAGAATATGGAGGAACATGCATTTCCCCCAAAAACGTTTAGTCTGGCGGAGAGATTTTAGGGGTCCCTGGAAGGAGTGCGAATTCATTTTTTCTTCCTAAATTGACACACATATTTTCATTTCTTTCTCCCCGTATAAACCCAGGCATATATGTCGATATATTTTTTAAAACATATATATAATTAATGGAAGCTTAGATGGATATTTGTCGCCTCTCGAACCCTCACGCTGTGTGCAAACAAAGAGGACGAAAACAAGTCGGTTAATATATATTTATTCTTGCAAACGTCGGTGCGAACGAGAAAAGCCGACAACGGCCGCAGCCTTTCTTTTCTTTCTTGCTTGCTTTCTTTCGTTTACAAAAAACGAAAACGCTTTGATGTCTGGAACGCAACGACGGGAAAGATATTGTGAAACACTGAAGCACACCCGCAACACAAACACACACACACGCCCGCAACACAAAACACACACACACACGCTTGTTTAGGGGTACGGACAGGTGTCCTTTCGGAAAAAAGAAATGCATTTTAGCGTTAGAAATTAACGGACTGCTTCTATTCGCATTGAATGTCTTGTTTGTGTAAAATTGTAATTTCTATTTTTTTAAATGAAGAAGAAGAGAAGAATTAAAAAAGGAGGAGAAGAATAAAACGGAGAAGAAGAAGTAGGAGCCCTTAAGCTTCAGGTAAAAAAAGGACAGGTTTGGGTTTTAAAAAATGTGGGAAAAAGCGAAAAGGGGGGTGGGAAAGGTTTTATTTCGACGGGAAGGATTTTGCGGGTTTGTTTGTTTGCTTGTTTGTTTGTTTTTCCATGGGAAAAAAATCAAAGTAATATAATAATGTATTTAAAAGCAAAAGGCAAACCGAGAAAGAGAGTTCGGATCGGATGTATTCCTTAGAAAGATAATCTGTATATTGCACAAGACGACCCTTACGACGAGTCGGAAATAAAAAAGTGTTTTTTCAGGGTTGAAAAGAAAAAATATATTGAGTTTTGGTGTCTTTTTTGCCCCCCTTTCTTTCGTCATTTCTCCTCTTTTTGTATCTCGCAATTTCGGGCAATGGGAAGTCATTCTGAACACATTCCCAACGCAATTAGATTTCACGTAAATTTGCTAAACAAGCGAATTTACGTGAATTCGAATTGGCTCCGTTCGAAACTGGAATAAATTCCTCCCGTGGGATAAACTCCTATGAAATTTTTCTTTTATTGTTATCTGTTTCTTGTGGAATTTCTGTCGCATCGGAATAAGCCGATCCGCAGAGAGTCCTCCATAATCTTAAGCCATGTTTAAACCACGATACTTAAGGTAACAACAAACAGAGTTAAGAGTGAAAAGGAAAAGCTTCTCGATGATCATAGAATCATAGAATCATAGAATCGTAGAGTTGGAAGAGACCACTAGGGCCATCCAGTCCAACCCCCTGCCATGCAGGAACTCCAAGTCAAAGCATCCCTGACAGATGGCCATCCAGCCTCTGTTTAAAGACCTCCAAGGAAGGAGACTCTATCACCTTCCGAGGAAGTCCGTTCCACTGTCGAACAGCCCTTACTGTCAGGAAGTTCCTCCTAATGTTGAGGTGGAATCTCTTTTCCTGTATCTTGCATCCATTGTTCCGGGTCCTGTTCTCTGGAGCAGCAGAAAACAAGCTTGCTCCCTCCTCAATATGACATCCTTTCAAATATTTAAACAGGGCTATCATATCACCTCTTAACCTTCTCTTCTCCAGGCTAAACATCCCCAGCTCCCTAAGTCGTTTCTCATAGGGCATGGTTTCCAGACCCTTCACCATTTTAGTCACCCTCCTTTGGACATGCTCCAGTTTCTCCACATCCTTTTTGAATTGTGGCGCCCAGAACTGGACACAATATTTTAGGTGGGGCCTGACCAAAGCAGAATAGAGTGGCACTATTACTTCTCTTGATCTAGACACTATACTTCTATTAATGCAGCCCAAAATAGCATTGGCCTTTTTAGCTGCCGCATCACACTGTTGACTCATGTTCAGCTTATGGTCTACTTGGACTCCTAGATCCCTTTCACATGTGGTCTCGTTCAGCCAGGTGTCCCCCATCCTATATCTGTGCATTTCATTTTTCCGCCCTAAGTGCAGAACCTTACATTTCTCCGTATTGAATTTCATTTTGTTAGCACTGGCCCAGCTTTCTAGTCTATTCAGGTCATTTTGAATTTTGATCCTATCCTCTGGGGTATTAGCTACTCCTCCCAGTTTAGTGTCATCTGCAAATTTGATAAGTATGCCACCAATTCTGTCATCCAAATCGTTAATAAAGATGTTGAATAGCACTGGGCCCAGGACAGAACCCTGTGGGACCCCACTGGTCACTTCTCTCCAGGATGAAAAGGAGCCATTGTTGAGCACCCTTTGAGTTCGGCCACTCAACCAATTACAAATCCATGTAACAGTTAATTTGTCTATCCCACATTTTACAAGCTTGTTTGCAAGAATGTCATGGGGAACCTTGTCAAAGGCCTTACTGAAATCAAGATATACTATATCCACAGCATTCCCTTCATCTACCAAACTGGTAATTTTATCAAAAAAAGAGATCAGATTTGTCTGGCAAGACTTGTTTCTCTGAAACCCATGTTGGCTTTTTGTGATTATGGCATTGGCCTCTAAATGTTCACAGACTCTCTGCTTAATGATCTGCTCCAGAATCTTTCCTGGAATTGATGTCAGACTAACTGGACGATAATTGTTGGGATCCTCTTTTTTCCCCTTTTTGAAGATGGGGACAACGTTTGCCCTCCTCCAGTCTGCTGGGACTTCTCCTGTTCTCCAGGAGTTCTCAAATATGATTGCCAATGGCTCCGATATTACTTTTGCCAGTTCTTTTAATACCCTTGGATGGAGTTCATCTGGTCCCGGAGACTTAAATTCATTTAGATTAACAAGGTGTTCCTCTACTATCTCTTTACTTATTCTGTGCTGAAATTCCCCAATTCTGTTCTCTGCTCCATTATCCTCAGGTTGAGCACCCTTTGCCTTTTCTGAGAAGACTGAGGCAAAGAAGGTGTTGAGTAATTCTGCCTTTTCTCTGTCTCCTGTGAGCATTTGGCCATCTTCTCCACGCAGTGGCCCTACTGTTTCCTTCTTCTTCCTTTTGCTGCGGACATATCCAAAAAAGCCCTTTTTATTGTTCTTAACCTCTCTAGCAAGCCTGAGTTCATTCTGATGATTAAGGATGTAGAAGATGATTATTTCGGAAGGCTATAACTAACTCCTAGGAATGGCCCGTATCAAAAGGACTGCTATTATCTCTGAGTTTGAGGCTGCTTTAACTACAGTGCCCTGGGCTTCATGCTATGGCATTATGGGAATTGTAGTTTTGTGAGACAAGACTCCAACTCCCAGAATTCCACAGCCCTGAGCCAGAAAGAGCATCAAACTGCATTGTCCCTGAAAGAGCTTCCAAGCTGAAAGAACCCGCAATCAGTTTCCTACGTGGCACTCTATCCGAATATAAGCCAAAGCTCTAGTTGAAAGAAGGAGCTAAGCTAAACCCGCAATCAGACTCCTACGTGGCACTCTAATAAAATTCCTACCTCTATGTTAACCCGATTATCCAATCACGCGCGCCCTGCCGTCACATGACCGAAAGGCGGCGCCGAGGCCGCGGAGCACGCCGGGAAGGGTAGTCCAGAGGCCTTTAGGGCCGTAGAGAAAGCAGCGGTTGGAGAACTACGATTCCCAGAGGCGCCCCGCGCGGTGGCTGCCCGAGGGACTAGGCCTCAAAATAAGAGCAAAGGCCGGCGGCGAAGGAGGAGGAGGCGGCGGCGGCAGGCAGACAGAAAGAGGCGGTGGTTGAGGTAAAAAGAAGAAGAGGGCGCTTTTATTGGCGGGGAAAGGCTTATGGCCGTTTCGGGGCTCCTGGTTGGGGGGAAGGGGGCGGGGCTTGCACGAGGACCGACCAGTGCAAGGAGGGGCGGGGCTTGCACGACGGTCCCTCGTGCAAGAGCAAACCCTGGTGCTCTCTGAGGCCCTTGTGATAAACAGGGACGACCTTTTCCTCATTTATTATAGAGGGAGAGGAGGGCACTAGTGATAAAGAGTGATAGCCTTAGCCCTGGTGCAAAGACACTTGTGACAGCAGGGTATCCTTGTGCAAAGACACTCACTTGTGCAAAGACACTCGTGGCAGCGGTAAGGCGTGCGATAACAATCACCGCCTCTTCCTCATAGGGATAATTGTGATAATCGTGTCAGGACATTCACTTGTGTTAGTGATAACGTTAGTGATAGCAGGAAACGTCAGGAGCAAACTCTTCCGGAGCGTGGCCGCAGACCCCGAAAAACGCACAACACACGACGTGAAAGCCTTCGACTTCGCCTCGATAGGAGACTCCATGCGACAGCGCAAACACGCGTGAGAACAATCGCCACTGCTTGTGACAGGAGTCAATTGTGACAAGACACGTACTTGTGAAAGGACGCTTGTGGCAGCGATAATAACAGTTGTGAGAGCAATAGCCGCTTTTCCTCAAGGGACTTGTGACAGGATGTTGTTGTGATAAGACGCTTGTGGTAACACGTGGGACAACAAAAGTGGTGGGACATTTGCGACAGCATCGACTCTTGTGATAGTGACGACCATTTCCCCCCAATTGCAAATGATAGGACACTCGTGACGGGATATAATAGTGACAGGACGCTTGTGAAAGGACACGTGCGGCTGCGAGGACACGTGCGATAATGATAACAATAGTCACTTTTCCTCATTGCAGAGCAATAGGGCGCTTGTGATAGGACACCATTGTGGGGGGGATGTTTGTGTGAGGACACTTTCGTTGGGACACTTGTGGTAAGGATCACAATAGCCATTTCCCCACAAGTGGTAACACTTGTGATAACTAGTGACAAAGCGATGGGACGCTTGTGACAGTGTGCTAACACTTGTGATAACAATAGACACTTTTCCAAATTGCAAAGCCGTAGGACGCTCCCTATAGGATGTAATTGTGAGAGGACGCTTGTGAAGGGACACTTGCGGTAGTGATAACGCATGTGAGGACGGTAAGCACGTCTCCTAACCGCAGAGCGAGAGGGCGCTTGTCATAGGACACCATTGGGAGAGGATATTTGTGTTAGGACACTTGTGATGGAACACTTACGTTACTCATTTTAGGCTGCCTCAATAGAAGTATAGCGTCTAGATCAAGGGAAGTAATAGTGCCGCTCTCTTCTGCTTTGGTCAGGCCCCACCTGGAATAATACTGTGTCCAGTTCTGGGCCCCACAATTCAAAAAGGATGTGGAGAAACTGGAGCAGGTCCAAAGGAGGGCAACTAAAATGGTGAAGGGACTGGAAACCATGCCCTATGAGGAACGCCTTAGGGAGCTGGGGATGTTTAGCCTGGAGAAGAGAAGGTTAAGAGGTGATATGATAGCCCTGTTTAAATATTTGAAGGGATGTCATATTGAGGAAGGAGCAAGCTTGTTTTCTGCTGCTCCAGAGAACAGGATTCGGAACAATGGATGCAAACTGCAGGAAAAGAGATTCCACCTCAACATTAGGAGGAACTTCCTGAGAGTAAGGGCTGTTCGACAGAGGAACACACTCCATCGATAGACTGTAATGGAGTCTCCTTCCTTGGAGGTCTTTAAACTGAGCCTGGATAGCCATCTGTCAATGGGGATGCTTTGATTGTGAGTTCCTGCATGGCAGGGGGTTGGACTGGATGGCTTTTGGGGGTCTCTTCCAATGATTCTATAACAATAACCATTTCCCCCAAGTGGCAAAGTGTTGGGACACTTGTAATAATAACGATTTCCCCCTAATTGCAAAGCGATAGGATGCTTGTGACAGGATATAATTGTGAAAGGGCTACTCTTGTGGCAGTGATGATATGTGTGATAATGATCACCCACTTTTCGTAATTACAGAGTGATAGGGCGCTTGTGATCGGGCATCGTTGTGACAGGATTCTTGCGATGGAGCACTTGTATTAGGGGTAGCAATAACCGTACAGTATCCCGCTAGTTGCAAAGTGATAGGACACTTCTGACAGTGGTAACACTTGAGATCACAACAACCATTTTCCTAATTGCAAAGCAATGGGACACTTGTGATAGTGGTGACACTTGTGATAACAATAACCCACTTTTCCTAATAATAAAGCAGTAGGATCCTGTGATAGGGATAACATTTGTGATAAGATAACCAAGGACCAGAACTGATTGAGATTTCAGAACATTTACATACAGTTGGCCCTCCTTATCCACGCATTTTTTTATCCACGGATTTGAGCATTACACGGCTTGAAAATATTCCCCAAAAAGTATAAATTCCAAATAGCAAACCTTGATTTTCCGTTTTATGTATGGGACACCATTTTGTTGTGCCATTATATCAAGTGGGACTTGAGCACCCACGGATTTTGTTATCCACGGAGGGTCCTGGGACCAAACTCCGGAGGATAACATGATGAGATATGTTGTGTGCCTTGAAGTCATTTTCTAACTTATGGCGACCCTATTTTTCTTGGCCAGATTTGTTCAGAGGAGGTTCTGCCATTGCCATCATCTGAGGCAGATCTACTACAACTCCCATCAGCACTGGCCAATCTTGGGGCTGGGGAGAGCTGATGGGAGCTGCAGTCCCACAACGTCACAAGCCGCACGCTCTTGAGGCTTGCACCGACGGCGGGAGCCCGGGAGACAATGTCCTTTTCATGCCGAAAAGGGAAAAAACTGAAGCCGAGGACAAGACGATGATGCAAGAGAAAATCTGTGCCGAAAGCCCAGGCAGGGACCCAGGGAAGCAGGAAACAGGATGCTGGGCTAGAGAGTCCTTTGGTCTGACCTGGCCCCTGTTTCCTGTTGTTCTCAGATTGCTTGTGGTCATCCTCTGGTTCCAGTTTGCTGCTGTGAGTAACATATAATTTGAATTTCTCCCGTATTTTTCTTCCAGGGAATTGGTTTTTTAAAGATGGTTTGAGCTCATCCTTGGAAGAAAGACATAAACATCTGTCTCTCTGATTTTGCTAATTCTCTTGTATTTGAAGCGACATATGTCTCTTACATGGATGGACTTTCCTGAATTTGGGATCATGTTTAGGAGGAAGGAAGGAGAGAAAGAGAAAGTGAGAAGAAAAAGAGGTTGTCAGAGAGCGATAAAAAGAGAGAAGTAGACAACAGATGGAAAGAACATCATTTGGGCTGCAGAAATAATCCAGTTTGACACCACTTAAACTGCCACGGCTCCATGCTATGGAGCATGGATTTGTAGTTCGTTGTGGCACCAGAGATCTCTGGCAGAGGGGGCCAAATAGCTCACCAAACTACAAATCCCATAGCATTGAGCCACGGTCGCCTTAGAGTCACCGTAAGTCGGAAACAACGTGGAGGCACACAACAACAACAACAACAACAAATGCACTTTATATACACATAGCCAGAAGGTAATTTCATACAATATTTTAAAAATTATTTTGTTGAACCAAACTTAAGTTTCTGTGTGTTGAACCATCAGAAAGCAAAAGGGCCACTCTTCGCAGCCACCCAAATTTTGGTTTTTGGAGTGTTTTGAGATTCTGCATGACTTAGCCTGCTTTTCAACCATCGCATGAAGGAGGCTTATAGAACAGAAAAAGATACCAATATGGATATTTTTTGGTTATTATTTATTTATGCCCTGCCTTCGTCCCAGTATAGGGACTCAAAGTGGCTAGCAAAATTTACAACAGCACAACCACCCCTATCAAAAATTGTGGTTGAACATCTTAGGCTGCACAAAGTCAAACTCCAGCGGACCCACAAAATCCCCATTTCCTTTGCAAAACCGTAGAAATACATTTGCCTTGGATTTTTGTTGTCGTTGTTGTTTCAAGAGTGAACCATCTCAGCCGTCTCAAATTTGCCTGCTCCTGCTTTTTTGGCAAACGTAGCCGAAGCCAGAGCAAACACTTGCCTCTTTGTGTTAACCCCGATATTTGGGGGAGGAGAGAGTGGTTTTCTTGCCTCTTTGCACAAGAGAGGTTCTGTCTAGTCGCTGGAAGGAGTGCCGAATCTGCTTTGGGGCGGATCGGGCATGATAAACTTTGCAAATTGTGCAGCTTCGTGAGAAGGGAGAGATGTGTTACAAAGCTCAGGGCAGTCACTGATAGTCCTGTGTTCGAATTGTTACCATGCACCATTCTCTCCACAGAAGAAACGTATAGAGTGGGTCCTAAGTATCGGCTGGGTTTGTTCCAGGACCCTCCGTGGATACCAAAATCCATGGATGCTCAAGTCCCATTATATACAGTGTTGGAGTAAAATGGTGTCCCTTGTATAAAATGGCAACATCAAGGTTTGCTTTTTGGAATTTATATATCTATATATTGAATATTTTCAAGCCGTGGTTGGTTGAATCCACGGACGAGGAACCCATGGATATGGAGGTCCAACGGTACAGGTACATCTCCATTAAGAAAGGAGACGCTTCCTTGGTCATTAGTAAATTTGATGCCAGAGGCAGAAAATAAAAAAGGATGGGGATCAGTTCTTATGCCACAAAAACACAAGAGCAATTCAACATAGCAAGCTTTTTGTTCAGAAGTAATAGTACACGCACTCGCAAAATGAAACAACTGGGTCACACGAGCCTGGCATGAATAAACAGAAATATTTTGAAACGTCTCTTGAAAACGTCTCCCACATTGTATCCAGGAATTATTTTCCCCCTCTTTCACCAGCTTCCGTTTTTCCTACGATTTATGGACTGATAGAGCTAGGCTTCTGTAATGATAATAGCTGGCATGACAAGCTTATCTCCTCTGTTTTTGCTTTTTGTGCAGGCTCAGAAAGCGTTTCTTGCGACCACTGCTGTTTGCCTTGCCTTTTGGAGCCTAAAACACACAGCGGTGGTTGTTTTAGTTAGAGCGGAATCCCATTCTTTCCCAGCTCAGGCTTTATTGCATTGTTTAATCCAGACACGCTGCTGCAAACCTGAAAGTCTCTGTTCCTCTGCCTTCCTTTATCCTCCCAGACAGAGTTGATGCTGCTGAACAGTTTTCACTTAAATAGAGGATGGGGAGGAAAAGTGGGATGTAAAAAGCCTTTGAAAGAAAGAGCCCCTTCGTGAGAGAGGTATACTTGCATTTGTTTCTTGCCCACTGCTTTGAAATCTCCAGATAGAAGCAGTTTATTTACGTACAGCTTGTACACTTTCTCCTGTGGATGTCGAATATTCCCCCTTTTCTCCTGATCCCTTCCTTTGTAATGAAGGAGCTCAGCTTCTTTGTGTCGTCTCTCTTTCAGGTACAGCTCTGCGTGACTTTAAACTCTCCAGAAACTTGAAGAAGGAATGGCAGGTAAGGAGGAAATACATAAATAGTTTGATTCTCTGCTGCCCCAAATGCTAAACTGAGTTTGACATCTTCTTCAGACCGGGTCGCATCCTCTGACTAGGATTTAGAAAAAAAATTTTTTTAAGACGGCAGCTCCCTGAGTCTAGAATTCTGGTCAGGAAAATTTGGGATTCTGGGAGTCGCAGTCCAAAAAACCCAGCTTTCCCCAGTTCTGCTGCCAACTCCCTCCATTGGTTTCTGTCTATCATAGACATATGGGGCTTATGCTCAGGATAAATAGGCCTCTTTCTCAATTTCTTTGTGTGCTGCTGTCACGTATTGCCCAAAACAAACCCTGGGCAGCTTTACGTTTCCTGTGTGGATGACTGTCTTCAGTTTCCTGTTCTTTTAGTTTTTACTCAGCATTATCTTTAGAACATTTTATTCTTACAAGTCCCCTCTATCCGTTTTGGTAACCTGTTGTTCTAAAGTAGGGAACCTGAGGTCCTAAGGTGCAATCCAGTCTTCCTGAGGTCGCAATCAAGTTTCTACACCTTCCTTTCCTAGTATACCATTGTCTGGTATTCTGCTTCGGCTTCCACACCCTTCAAAATAAATATTTCCAAACACTTAAAGGGCTCAGATGCTTCTCCCCTTAAGGTTTGGTTAATGATACTAAGAACTTGACACTAAAACATACACAAGGCATGGAAGACAGGGCCTTCTCGGTGGCTTTTTCCCTCCCAAGGAAGGCTTGCTTGGTCCCTGCTCTGCTCCCTTTTTATTCAAACAGGTTTCATGTTTTAACTGTGGGGCTGCTAGATGTTGCATGGGTGCATTTAATTCTTTAAAAACCCTGATTTGGGTAGGTTTTTAACTGTTTTAAATAACTGTTTTGATTGGACTGATTGCGAATTACGCTCGTCCCTCCACATTTGCAGCTTTGACTTTTGCGGATTTGATTGTTCACGGATTTTATTAATATGTTCTCTCTAGGAATCTCTTAAGTTCCTGCAGCACAACTCTGTGGTCAACTTTCACCAAAGGTCACACTGAAAGACCTAAAGATTCCTATTCAAAGGGAACAAGTTCTTATCTATTTGGGAAAAGCCTGGATGAATATATATGTGCGTGTGTGTGTGTGTGCGCACAGTTTCCACCTTTTATCCTCACAGTGCCGTGCCTTCTGGTTCTCTCTCCACAGAGAAAGTGAACAACTTCCCACCGCTTCCAAAGTTCATCCCGTTAAAACCGTGTTTCTACCAGAACTTCGCTGACGAGATCCCCATCGATCACCAGAATCTGATCAAACGGATCTATCACTTGTGGATATGTAAGTTCCAAGTAGAAAAGGAAGGTCTTTTGATGGTAAGAGGGGCTGGGCAATAGAATCAATTGGCCTGAGAGATGCTGGGCTTGTCTTCTCTAGAAGTCTTCCAAAAAGAGGCTGGGCAGCTCCCTTCTGGGGGTGCTTTAGTTGAACTTGATGGCCACTGGGGTCCCCTTCCAACTCTGTAATTCCCAAATGAGCCTCCTAACCCTCTAAAATCTTCAGGGGATGGTTTTCTCTCAGTCCCGCCACTTTCCCAGGCATCTATGATGGGAACACCGAGAGGGCCTTCTTTCTTGGTGGCTGCTCCCAGAGGCTGGAATGCTATTTCTAAAGGTGGTAGAATGGCTCCTTCTTTGCTGTCTGTTTGGTAGCAGGGGAACCCTTTTTCATTCTAGCAAGCTTTTGAGAACTTACTATTTTGCAAGGCAAGGGCTTTTTTTAATGGAGCCATACTGCTTATAGTCTTTGTTTCAAAGCAATCTCTTCGAGGGTTTAAAATGTGTTGTTTGTTTTGGCAGTAATATATTATGTATGAAATATATATTCACACACACACACACACATATATATATATATATATATATATACACACACACACACAAACATACATATTGTGATAATCCTCTCTCTTGTCCACAGTTTACTGCATCACTTTAGGTGTGAACCTCATCGCTTGCCTGGCCTGGTGGATTGGGGGCGGTTATGGCGTCAACTTTGGCTTGGCCATCCTCTGGATCGTCCTCTTCAGCCCCTGCAGTTATGTCTGCTGGTTCCGGCCGGTCTACAAAGCATTTCGGTAAATTATACTCTGTGCGCTCTTCGCGTATCCCCTTTCTCACCCATGAAAAACAGTTGAAATTAGCCAAAAAATGCGTAGACAATTACTGTTAGAAGCCACATTGCGTCACTTTCATTGCAACGCACTGGGGAAAGGGGTATCACAAGGCAAGGATTCGCCCCAACTTCACATACACATACCCAACCTTGTTTTATGATGAACAATTCACATGAGCCTCAATCATGGATTTGAAGGCACTTATGGCCCACCAGTCTTAGAAAATCATAGAACTGGAAGGGGCCCCATGGGCCATATATTCCAACCCCTTGCTGTGGATGAAAGACACAACTAAAGCACCCCTGAGAGAGGCTCGTGCAACCTCTAAGGACCCCCAAAGACAACCCTCTGGGGTAGTGCATTCCACTGTCAAGTAAAAAAGTTCTCCCTCATGTTTAGGTGGAGAAGGAGACAGGTTAGGGAGCTCTATGCCCAGGACACCAACTTCATCCCCCAGCAAACACCGTCATCCAGGTTTCAGAATCCCTTTTCTTGTCCCATTCAGGAAATACACCTTGTCCCTGCAAAAGGTGTTGGGGAATCTCCTCTATGCCTTTCCCGAATCCCATCTCCTCCTTTGTGCATCCCTCTCCCTGGTTGATTTTTCCGCTCCCCCTTCTTATTTTCGATTGGTCCCCAAAGCTGTTCAGGGACGTGGCTTTGAGGAGCTATTTTCCCTGCTAATCCTACTTTCAGAGCCGGATAAGCTGCCAGCTCATCCCTTTAGCTCTATGTGTGTGTGTGTGTTTGTGATGACGACAATTAAGATGGGAAGGTTTGCATCCTCTGGGGGATTGCATCGAGCGTGTGTCTGTGCAGACTTGTGGCGCACACTGGCCTGGCTGCAAACACCATGTTTTTATCTGAGAGGACACCTCTCTAGGAATCTCTTGGTCTTCCAGTGCAACTCTGTGGTCAAAATCCAACAGGCGCTGACCATAGAACTGCGCTGGAGGAGCTACAAAGGCCTAGTAGAGTGTTCTTTCTGTGCAACTTTTAGTTGAGGTTGACCAGAGAGTTGCACTGGAGGACCTAGATATTCCTAGAGAGAACATATTAATCAAATCCGTGGATAATCAAATCTGCAAATATCAAATCTGCAAATATGGAGGGATGAGCGTGTGTGTGTATGGCAGGGGGGTTGGATTTTTTAAAATATAATGCTTACAAAGAAGGAAAGGGAGGTAAAAAAGAAAAAGTGGAGAAGGGGGGAGTGTGGCGAAAATCAACACAGGCTTGTTGTTGTTATTGTTTTACACTTTATTGTTAAGACCCAGGATAGATACACCCCAACAGAAAAAGAAGAAAGGAAAAACAAACATTGAGTTACTACTTATGCCTACACAAACATTAACAAATACATACTAACAAGTACATAATAAACATACTAATAATATACACAATAAAAAAAACTTCCAACTTTCTTCTGCTGCAGTTAACTGAACCTTCCACATTTCCTTTTTCCATACCGGTATAAGAAGGCCAAGCAGTTAAATAAAATCTGCCTTAATTTATGTAATTCACTAACTGTGATCTTAGTTTGCAACTAACAAACAGTTCTTACCTTTGTGCATTTTAACATCAACTATTGATACCTATTATTGTGGTACAGTATCCCTATTATCTATTTCCTTGGTAACTGGCTTGTTGTTATTATATGCTCAAGTTGACTCAAAGGATGGAGGACTCCTTCCAACCTTCCCTTTGCCACCAGTTTCTTCCTCTGAGGCTGAGAGAAGTTGACCTACCCAAGTCTGCCCTGTAGGTTTCCATGGCTGGGTGAGGATTCGAACCCTCGTTTCCCAGAGCCCTAGCTACTACAGGCTCAATCTGCAAATCAGGCCTCGCGTGACAAACTCCTTTGTGTACCTGCTAGTCAACTCTTAGGCAATATTCTCCTAGAGTTTTCTTGGCTGGATTTCTTCAGAGGAGTCACTTTCTCTCAGCCTCAGAGGGAAGGCACTGTGCACAAGTGTACTGTACAGTTCTGTTTCCTTCAGTTGCCTGCTTCTCACCCATTTCTGAACCTAACTGAATGTCTTTTCCTCTCCTTTTCCCCACCGCAGGTCAGACAGCTCTTTTAACTTCATGGTCTTTTTCTTCGTCTTCTCTGCCCAGTTTGTTCTAGCCGTCATCCAAGCAATTGGCATCAGTGGCTGGGGAGCGTGGTAAGTGGAAGAGTCTAAACCATCCTTGGATTTTTAAAAAAATATTTGAATGGAAGTGCTTACAAAAAACAAAGATTAAGGATCCCTCAGTTAACAAAATTAAAGTCACCCCCTTAACCGATTATTAGATTCCGGAGGCAGAAGTAACATGGACAGAATAGGGATAAGTTAATGTTGTTGCATGCTTTCAAGCCAGTTCCAACTTATGGGGACCCAAGGCAAACCTATCAAAGGGTTTTCTTGGCAAGATCTATTCTGAGGGGGTTTGCCTTTGCCTTCCTCTGAGGCTGAGAGAGTGGGACTTGCCCAAGATCATCCAGTAGGTTTCCGTGGCTGAGCAGGAATTCGAACCCTGTCCGTAGTCCAGCGCTCTTAGGGATAGGTTCCTCCACCACAAATAAAGAAGCTCACTTCAACATGTTTCAGCAAACTTTTTAATGCAAAATTTAACACTATGCACATTCAAAATGAAACAGCCAAGTAAAGTAAGCCTGGTGTAAGTAAACCAAAACATTTTGACCCTTCTAGAGACAACTTGAAGGCTTCTCCCAAAATGCCTCCTTCCACCAGCCTCCACATTTCTTTTGATTTCCATTTTGGTGGCCAAACATATACATCTATGCTCAGCTAAAATAGAATCCCATTCCTTCCCAGCCCAGACTTTCACGGCTGTAGCCCAACACCAGAAGTTTGTCTTTTTTCAGCCCTAAATTCCCCATCTGCTCCAGGCTTGTGCTGCTAAAAACACTTTTCAGTTAGATAGAGGATGAGGAGCAAAAGGGTTATGGGAGCATACGTCTTTGTACAAAGGAGCTTTACTATTTGTTAAGTGAGATGTGCCTGTATTAGGGTTAGGGTTGCAGGATCACAAAGTTGGAAGAGACCTCGAGGGCCATCTCTTCCAACTCTTAATCTCCATCTTTATTCTCTTGCTTTTTCTCAGCGGGTGGCTGGCCGCCGTGACGTTCTTCGGCACCAACGTTGGGGCTGCTGTGATCATGCTGTTCCCTGCCATCATGTTCACCATGTCGGCTCTCGCGATGTTCGTTTGTCTCGTCCGAGTAAGGAGTGCTTCTCTCTTGGGCCTGGGAAGTGGGGAGATGTCGGGGGCTTCACTGCATCCTCTGATCAGGGAGGAATCCGTGGGGCACCGGCTCTGGGTCTCTCTTCACAGCACAAGCCATGCCTTTGTCAGTCAGGGGAATTTATCTCCTGCTAAACTCACTTTATTTTCCAAAGCACTATGTAATCAAGTCTGTAGCTCCAGTGTGGCATAGTGATTTGAGTGTTGGGCTGCAACTCTGGAGACTAGGGTTTGACTCCCAGCTTGGCCATGAAACCCACTGGGTAATCTTGGACACATCACACTCTCTCAGCCGCGGGAACGCAATGGCAAACGTCCTCTGAACAAATCTTGCCAAGGAAACCCCAGGATAGCTTCACCTTAGAGTCACCATAAGTCAGAAACGGCACCAAACAACAACAAATTCAAACTGCGCTCTTCTTTATCGCATTTTCGTAATGCTTCCGGCATTACAGCCTTTATCACACCCAGCACTTGGCAGTGTCCACTTAGTACCAACCAGTGTGTGCAGACACACATAGACACACACCCACCCACTAAGGAAATATAAATTAAGAAAAAGGCAGGTTATAGTGTAAATAAATAAATCATGTAACTATCAGTAGAATTAAAAGTGGTTAAAAGCATGGCCATTAAAAAGAAAAACATCAGGTATAGCCAATACAGCACACCTTTCTCCACAAGCAATCAGTCCTCCAAGTTCTACTGACATAAAATAGTCTTCACCTGCCTTTAGAAGGATACTATAGAGTTTAGCCTCCCTAGGAATGGAGCTCTGGAGCCTGGGGGCAGCCACTGAGAAGACCCTGTGGCCCTTGTTCCCCCTCAATCAGTGATTCTCAACCTTCCTAATGCTGCGGCCCTTTAATACAGTTCCTCATGTTGTGGTGACCCCCAACTGATGGTCTCAGTTCCTAAGACCATTGGAAATATGTATTTTCTGATGGTCTTATGTGACCCCTGTGAAAGGGTCCCTGTGAGGGTGGTGGGACAGAGAGAAGGGCCTCCCCGAAGATCCCATGACATGGACAGACTCACATAGACAGTGTACGGTTTTTCAGAAAGCCTGGAGTCGAGCTGCCATCCGAATTCTCGTTTGGAAGGGTCAGTAAGAGGTGGGATGGCAGAGGAAGGTATTCACTCGTAGAATAGAAGAACAGAGCAGACATCCAACAAGGGGGAGTGGGAGATAGTTGTGGGAAGGCAGAAACACCATTCACTCATTCCCTTCTTCTGTCTTCTCCCTCTCGCCAGGTCCACCGGCTTTACCGTGGCGGAGGCGGAAGCTTCCAGAAAGCCCAGGATGAGTGGCAGAGTGGCTTATGGAGGAACCCTCCGACCCGGGAGGCTCAATTCAACAACTTCTCGGGAAACAGCCTCCCCGAGTACCCAACCGTCCCCAACTACCCAGGCGGAAACCGGTGGCCTTGATCTTGCCCCTCGGACTGCCCGGATGGGTTGTTTTGGGCTGTTTTGGGAGGCGGGGAGGGAGATGTCTCGGTTCTCGTTCCTTACTGGTTCATTTTGGGGTGGGTCTGCAGGAGGATTGAGGTACATTCTCCCGTGTGCCTTCGCCCTTGTTGCCAATCCTTTTTTGTTTTGTTTTGTTTAAATCTGTTCTCCCTTCTTGATGATCACAGATGATCTGAAATCCATGTCCTCAACCTCTTGTCTTGTCCATTGAGACTGATGGAGACATTGCGGTTGCCAATAGTTCCCTTCTTCCGCAGGGAGGTATTGGGGTGTGTGTCCCCCTTTATTTGTCGGGACCTCTGCCCCACTTCTTCTCCCTTTTGCCACTCGATGCACAAAAAGGGAGAGTTTTTGTACCTTCCTGATTGATCTAGTAGGTTTGCCTGGGACAGCACTTCACTGCCATATTTGTCTGTAGGGTTTTGGGTGGATAACGTTTTACATTCACCTATTGCTTTTGTTCATGTGTGCTTGTTCTGGAACTTCATAGGATCTTGCACTCTTTCAGATTGTCGCGAGTAGAGGCAGCAAGTGACCAACGTGTGCCGTTCCTGAGCCCCATGGCTTTAGACTAGGGTTTACCTTTTGTTATGGGAGAAATCACTGTTCTCCCATAACAAAGTGCCTTGAAGTTAGTGTGTCAGGAGAACAGATTCGAACCTAGCCTGATCTTGGAGAGAGCTCACTTTCCGGGTCCCAAGAACGTGTTGCAAGGAGAAAGTTTCCAATATATTGCCCCATCCCAAAACCAAAATGGGAGCTTTTTCCTGGAAGCGTGGGTGGGTCTGTTGAGGAAGTAGTTCTTTGTTTCTGGAGTTTTTTCCTCTGAACTGTGAGGAAAAGCGAAACGTTGGAAATTCCAACAGTCTGGCCTAGGTGTTTGAGAAAACCTTCACTAGGTCTGTGCCTCCGTGTCTTTAAAAATGTGCCCAAAGATCTTTTCTTTTGTGTATTTTTAAGGGAGTTTTTTTTCTTTCCGGTACTGGACTTTTGGTGACATTTCATCTCAGTGGGATTGTGTAGACTCCCACCGCTGTGAAGCTGGATTTGGCCCTACCAGCTCCTCTTGTGTGTTGCTTTCTCTGGAGAAAGAGGGATTGAGGTATACTACAAATAAGGATACATGGGTTGGAGGGCTAAATTTGGATCATCTCTCCAAACCTCTTTGCTCAAACATCATGGTAATTTTGATCTCCATTCGCCACAGTTTGTGGGGTGATGCTCCCAAAGCAATGGGAAAGGGGCAGTGGAGACTTTCATTTTCCCAACGCCAGTTTTAATCTCCCTTTCTTTCCCACCTGCTCCGGGTGTGAGTTTACGTCTTCTTTCCATTTGGCGTGTAGCAGAAAAAGAAACCTTCCCAGAAACACGTCCCGTGCCTCAAGGTTTCCTGATCTGGGAGTTCTTTGCTGCGTTCGTAAGGCTTGGGGCTTTTTCCTGGGGTGTGATAGAAGTCGGAGTGAGTTTATTGTTCAGTTGTGGGGTCTTTTTGGACAGCCCTTCATCCTCCATCCAACAGTGTCTTGTAACACCATTTTTCGCCTCCATCTTGACTCGTGCTCCCTTGAGGAGCGAAAATCCGATCGTCTTTTGGGGGATGTGTTACTTGCAGGAAACGTTCTCTCTTTCCGTCTTGTTTTTGGAGGTTTTCCAGTTTGATTCGGGAGGAAAACCAATAATGTGACGCGCTTCTTCCGGGGCAAGTGGGGAGAAAAGGGTGGGTTAAAGAATATATATATGTATGGAATGAACCGTCATAATGATCTGTGCCTTACTGGATTATTCGTCTCCCTCCTTGCTATACTTGGTTCCTGTGTGTTGCTACACACACATTCCCATATTTTTGTTTACAACGAAGGGGTTTCCCCCCATTACTACTTTAGAGACCAACATCGTGTAAATATAAAGTGCAATTCAGCACCTCTCTCTCTATCTCTTTTTCTGTGTAATATGTTAACAAATGAGCCAGAAAGGAAAACAAGCTCTTTGAACATCCTACAAGTCTTAACCTTCTTTAAATGTTCTTTTCACAAAAAGATTCATAGGATTGGGACCTCTCTTTCTCCTATGTCATAAATCTAGTCCTACAGGCTTCCTGAGATCTCTCTCAGCGTATTCCAGGCAGGAATGTTTTTGTAACGTCCGGTTTATTTATTTCTCTCTTTTGGTCACTCTTACACCTGAAGAACCAGTTGTCATTTTAAAACCACTTGGAGAGATTTTGCAATACTGGATCACTCATTTGCTTTGGCACCATTGCCTTTTTTGGCCAAAATTGAGGAACCCTCCCTCCACTTAAAAAAATTAAACTATCAGCAGATTTTGAGGTGTCCAAATACTCCTCAAATTGCTTTCCAGCAACAGAGAGTGTTGGAAATTAAGGAAAGGGCTTTCTTTTTTTGGCCAGCTGGTCGGCAGCTAGGCAGCCGGGACATTCTGTGGCCTATAGCTGGAGAGTCTGATTTGTTGGGGAAATATTTCAGCGTCAGAGAGAAGGATGAGAAAGACCCCCTTCCACGAGTTTTCTTAGGGTTTCCCCTTCCTCTTTTGTGGCCAAATTGTCTAGAGGGGCAGCAAATCCATTGTTCCTTTCCTCCCAGACTTTGAAGGAAAACTGTTCACGGTGCTGAAACCCTTTCTGCAAAGAGTGGAACGCCTTTCGATTCCAAGATAAATCCGATAGTGGATCCACCGTTCCCTTGGCACAGGAGCCAATTTTTAGCACCAAGATCTATAAAACGCACACGTACTGCTAGAAACCTCTGCCGTCCCTTCCTGCCTCTTTGCCTCGGACGTTTCGGCGACCGAGAAGGGGGACTTAACTGGTTTTATTTCATTTTAGGAAGGAGACGACGGAAAGGAGGATTCTCACATTCACCCGTTGCCAAACTCTTTGTGTTAAGCCAACTCACACAACGTTTTCCTAACCCTAAAAGAGCACTTTCCGATTCAATTTGGGGTGTAGATAGAAGGGCTTGGATGCGGGATAAAAGGACGTGGATCGTTTTTGGGATAATGCACCAAGAGAGGAGCCGAGGTTGGTCTGAGCCTAGACCCCTAAAACCAAATTATTGGGATAGGTAAATATAATAATTGAAAGGGCCTGGTAGAAGTTGAGGAGGGGATTGCATATTTCTGCACTACGATTTGTGTTGTCCACTTCCAGAAACTCCTTAAATCTTAATCTTAGACAAAACAACAACCCACCCATCTCTCTGCGTAACGCTTGAAAGCCTTCGTCTCAGCAACCGGGTTGTCTGCCGGCGTACGGTACTCTCCCACCATTTGTCTTAATGTAATATATACGTATGTACTGACGAGTCTCTCGAAATTTTTGTAACGCCATGTTTACACAATAAGTTTTCCCCGGGAATTAAGTCCCATTTTTGGGGGGAAGAGAAAACTAATACTACTACTGCTCTGGCACAACGTTTTATTCTGCATCATGTTGTGGATTTCTTTCTCTCTCTCATTTGCAGCGTGGTCTGTTGTTCTGCGTTTTTGTTTCTTTGTTTAAAAAATAAATCACACTTGCGTAATGGAAAAAGACCTTTTTAGGTTGGCTTCTTTGGGTGGCAAAAATGGGTTCATTTTTTCTCCGGCTTCTTCCAGGCTTAATAAGGCGGCCCAATGAATCGCACATTGGATATAAAACATTTATATATTTATATTTTATATAAATATAAAATATTTATATATTTATATTTTATATAAATATATAAATATAAAATACTTATATATTTATATTTTATATAAATATATAAATATTAAATATTTATATATTTATATATAAATATAAATATATAAATATAAAATATTTATATATTTATATAAAATATAAATATATAAATATAAAACATTTATATTTATATAAAATATATTTATATAAATATAAAAGCCAACAAACAGAAGGTCTTACAGTCTCAAAACAATCCACCTTCCGTCCGATTTCAAGCTCGCTTTTATTTTGTTTTATGCAACTGGAACGAATGGAAGCCAAAAGTTTTTGCTTATTAATTATATTTATTTATTTCAAAGTGGGGTTCAAGGCGGTTACTATTAATTGCACTATTACGTTCTGTTAATATTAGTTCCTATATTAAGTGTAGATGTAGATTGTATGGAATATAGATAGCAAGCACTTCCTTAAGAGGCTTTAACCTATAAGGGGAAAATAGGTGAAATACAGGGATGAACGAATGCCAAGTCGGTGGGGCGGTGGATCCACTCCAGGTTTTCCACCTTTGCAGAATAAGGTCCGAAACACACACACAGACACGACAGAAATAATCCAGTTTGAGACCGCTTTAACTGCCCTGACTCAGTGCTAAGGAATCCTGGGAATTGTAGTTTATTGTGTCCCCAGGGCTCTCTGGCAGACAAGGCTAAATGTCTCACAAATCTACAGCTCCCCAGCATTGAACCAGGGCAGTTAAAGCGGTCTCAAACTGGGTTAATTCTGCCGTGTGTTTTGGACCGAAGTTAGATATAGATGCAAATTGATTCTTTAGCTATAGATAAGATAGATAGAAACAGATATAGTTCCACATTTATTCTTTAACTATAGAGATATAGAGATATATAGTTGCAAATTTATTCTTTAGCTATAGAGAGATGGATAGAAACATACAGTTCCAAATTTATTCTTTAACTGTATAGATATAAAGATATAGATATAGATGCAAATTTATTCTTTAGCTACAGATAGATAGGAACAGATCAACATTTATTCTTTGACTATAGAGAGATATAGATATAGATACAAATTTATTCTTTAGTTATAGATAGAAACAGATATACTTCCAAATTTAATCTTTAAATATATAGATTTATAGATAAAGATATAGATGCAAATTTATTCTTTAGCTACAGATAGATAGAAACATATAGTTCCAAATTTATTCTTTTAACTATAGAGAGATATAGACACACATTTATTCTTTAGCTATAGATGGATAGATAGAAACAGATATAGTTCCAAATTTATTTATTTTTTAACTATAAATAGATTGATAGAAACATATAGTTCCAAATTTATTCTTTTACTATAGAGATTTATACATATAGATGCAAATTTATTCTTTAGGTATATAGACAGAAACAGATACAGTTGCAAATGTATTATTTGAACTATAGAGAGATATGGATATAGATGCAAATTTATTCTTTAACAATATATAGAGATATATAGATATAGAGACAGAGTCCTATGGACTCCTGGGATCTGTAGTTTTGCAAGGCCTTTAGCTTTCCCTGCCCAAAAGGGCTGGTGCCTCTCGGGAAACTACAAATCCCAGGATTCCACACTCATTTAAAGTGGGGTCAAACTGCATTATTTCTGCAGTGTGGGTGCACCCACTGAAACCATAAATGATGCAAATAAAATTTCCCCTCTCCATTAAATATTTTTTTTAAAAAAATTAATAAAAAATAAAATTAATAAAAAAAATTATTATGGTTTAAATGATTTTATTATTAAAAAAAAAACACCTGGATAAGAAAGAGTTAAAACTAGGGTCTGCCGTAAAGCGCGGAGACTGTCGCAAAAAAATCTCCCTCCTCCTCCTCCCCTCGCCATCGCAAAACCAGGCTCCCCTCCAAAGCTCCGCCCACTTTTGGAGGCGGCGCTTTACGGCTCTCCCTCTGGTGGAACCACACCAAAGGGGCTCCGAGGCGATGATAGCAACCCGCAACTTCCGGATCCCATTGGAAGCTCCAAAGCAGCAGATTTCATACATTCTATATTTAATACATTCAATAGTCTAAAATTTTATATATATATATATATATATATGTAATCAGTTTGACCCCCCACTTTATCTGCCAGGACCTCCCTCTGCTAGAGGATGATGGGATTTGTAGTTTGCTGGGACCTCCCCAAAACTACAAATCCCATCCTCAGAAACTACAAATCCCAGGAGGCTGCACTTTTTGCAGAGTTATTAAAGAATAAACCAAATTTATTCTTTAGATAGATAGATAGATATAGCTATAGTTGCAAATTTACAGATAGAAACAAATATAGTTGCAGATTTATTCTTTATAGATAGATACATAGTTACAGATTCTTTAACTAGATATAGATATAGTTGCAAATTTATTCTTTATAGACAGATACAAATATAGTTGCAAATCTATTATTTAATTGTATAGATAGAGATATAGATCCAAATTTTTCTTTAACTAGATAGATAGATATTTGCAAATGTATTCTCTAACTATAGATAGATAGATAGATAGATGTAGATATAGCTACAAATTTATTCTTTAATGATAGAAGGATAGGTACAGATATAGTTGCAAATTTATTATTTAACTAGATAGATATAGATATACTATAGTTGCAAATATATATATATATATATATACACATAGTTGCAAATTTATTTTTTAATGATAGATACAGATATAGTTGCAAATTTATTCTTTAACTGTATAGATATAGATATACTATTCCAAATTTATTCTTTAAGTAAAGATAGATAAATAGTTGCAAATATATTATTTAAACTCTAGATAGATACAGATATGGTTGCAAATTTATTCTTTAACTACATCTATATAGTTATAGAATAAATTTGCAACTATATATCTATAGCTATATAGATACATAAAATACATATCTATATAGATATATAGTTGCAAATTTATTCTTTTATATAGATATAGATATATAGTTGCACATTTATTCTATAACTATAGATACATAGAAAGTTGCAAATTTATTCTTTAACTAGATAGATATAGTTGCAAATTTATTCTTTAACTATAGATATATAATTGCAAATTTATTCTATATATAGATATATAGTTGCAGATTTATTCTTTAACTACATAGATATAGATATATAGTTGCAAATTTATTCTTTAAATATATATAGATATAGATATATAACTGCAAATTTATTCTATAACTATATCTATATAATATGGTTGCAAATTTATTCTATAGTTGCAAATTTATTCCTTAACTATATAGATTTAGATGCAAATTTATTTTTTAACTTTGGATATAGATATATAATTGCGAATTTATTCTATATAGATATAGATATGGTTGCAGATTTATTCAACTATATATAGATATATAGTTGCAAATTTATTTTATATATAGTTGCACATTCATTCCTTAACTATATAGATTTAGATGCAAATTTTATTTTTTTGTAACTAGCTAGCTAGATATAGATTATTTATTCTCGAATTATAGTCCTCCAAACCATAAACCTTTTTATTTATGAATGAACTCCTGCCACCGACTGAGAACCGGACGTCTCGCGTCGTCCCCTTTATTCCACTTCGCCCTTACCCCTTTGCCCTCCCTGGCCCCGCCCCCCGCCGCTCTCTTCCGGCCTCCCTCGCCGCGCCGCGCATGCGCAGAAGGCGAACCCCCTCGACGGACCGGAGGAGGCCCAGGCCGCGATTCTCGGAGCCGAGTTGCGCCGTCGTCGTGACGTCATCGCCATAAGGCGCCGCTGGGTCCTCCCTACGCCGTTTGCGTATCTCGCGCTCTTTCCCTCCATCTCCTCCTCTCTCTGCCTGGAAGGGAGGAAAGGGGTTTAAAGAGACAACGGCAGCCGCAGAAGAAGCAGCCAATGGGGGGGCTCTGGGGCCCAGAGAGGGGGACCCCCCCATCCTGAGGGGCCCAGGTGAGCCCTGGGTTCAAATCTGGGGGGGACGGGGTGGGGGGAGGCATTTGGGGGGGGGAAGAGGCATTAAACCAGGTTGGGGGACACTTTGGTCATTTTAGATATATATACATACATATATATATATATATATATAGTGTGTGTGTGTGTGTGATATATATATATATATATATATATATTTCTTGAGGAAGGAGAAGTTTCACTTTTGGGTGGGTAGATATATATATATATATATAATAGTTTCCCCCTTCTTCAAAATGCCCTCCAAATATATATATATATATATATTATATATTTCCCCTTCTTAAAGATGCCCTCCAAAAGTATAAATAGCTCTCTCTCTATATATATATATATATTATATTATATATAATAATTCCCCCTTCTTCAAAATGCCCTCCAAATATATAAATATATATATAATATATGTGTGTGTATTCCCCCTTCTTAATATATTTCCCCTTCTTAAAGATGCCCTCCAAAAATATAAAGCAATATATATATATATATATTATAATATATATATATATATATTACCCCGTCTTAAAGATGCCCTCCAAAAATATAAATAGCTATATATATATATATATATATATAATATTATATATAATGTCCTTTCTTCAAAATGCCCTCCAAAAATATAAATAGCTAGCTCTCTCTCTCTCTCTCTCTGTATATATATATATATATATATATTATATTTAATAATTTCCCCTTCTTCAAAATGCCCTCCAAAAATATAAATAGCTATATATAATATTTTATATATATATATATACTGTATATATATCCCCCCTTCTTAAAGATGCCCTCCAAAAATATAAATAGATATAGATATTATATTATATTATATATTTCCTCCCTTCTTGAAAATGCCCTCCAAAAATATAAATGCACAATGGAGCCTCTCCCTCACAATTTCTTATAGAAAATAATGGAGAAAAAAGGAGGAGAAATGAGAAGTTTTAAGGGTTTTGGAAGAAAAGGAGAGAGGCCTGGCCCTGTTGCTTCCCTTCTTTTGAGAAGGAAAAGCTGCCATATATATATATATATATAAAATGGAATATAGATAGATCCCTATTTTCCCCTCTGTTTCTTCCCTGTTTTCCTAAATATTCTTTCACTTTCTTAAGAAATGGGTTCAGTTCCTTCTCTTCATCCTTCCCTCTCTTTCCACACCCCAAGCTTTCTCAAATCTATCTATCTATCTATCCACACACATACATATAAAATAGGCCCTTCCCTTGACAGAGAAGAAAATAAAAAGAAAATTTCTTTCCTTTCTTTCCTACATATTTCCAGGCAATCCCCCCAAAATTTAATTTACAAGGTTCCCCCCATATATATATATAAACGTACAATCATATATATAAATATATATACACACACACACACACATATATATAAATATGTGTGTGTGTATATATATAATATGTGTTCATATATATATATATATATATATACTGTATACATATATCTATATGTGTATATATGGATATGTGTGTGTATAATATATAAAAATGTGTGTGTATATATATGCATATATATAAATGTATGTATATGTGTGTGTATATATATATATATATATAAATGTGTATAATATATATATATATATGTATATATATAAGATGTGTGTATGTGTATGTGTATATACATATCCTCCCTTTGGCCAACAGTTCCCATCCTCTAAAATGAGGCCATTATTTTAAATTGAATTTTTGGGGGTATTGCTTGGGAAGAAGGGAAAGACTTTCCCTTTTCATTTTCTTCTCTTCCAAAGGGAAGGGCCTTCTATTTTAATTTTAATTTCTTCTGTATTTCCAGCTGCATTTCCCATTTCATTTTGCAGGAGCATCTTTCTCAGCCATTCTGGGGAGAGGATTTGCTTTTAACAGTGTTTATTTCCAAGAGGGAAGCAAACAACCCAAACCTGGTTATTGGATGACCATGATATTGGATGATAAACCCGTACATGTATTTTATGGGTCTGTTTTTCCAAATGGGAGCTGGCTCTTTTTAATCCTTATTTTGCCAAACTCAAAAAGGGTAATATGATAATATGGGTGTGTTTTATGGAAAGGGGGGAAGAGTGGGGCAGAAGAGGCCAAAGATGAAATTTTAGGAAGGAAAAACCTAGCAATATCCCCTCCCTTCTATCTTCTATCTTTCTCTATCTGTCTCTCATCCCCTTTGCTGGGTTATTTGGGGTTTATTCTTCTCCAAAAAGGAAAATGTTCATATATCTGTGTGTGTTATATATAATCTATATTCTATTTGTCTCTCTCATCCCCAGGAAACCAATGGAGGGTTATTTGGGGTTTACTCCTCTCCCGAGATCTGCTAACCAACTGTTGCAATGTTGATTTCTCGAGAATTATCATTATGTTTATTTGTATCCCTCTCTTTTCCCCCAGAACTGGGACTCTTGGGATAAAACAACAGAGAAAATAAAGGAGATCTAATGGAGGGGAGAATGATTTCCCCCCAAAATCCAACATTGCAACAGATGGTTAGCAGAGTTTGGGGAAAGGAGCAAACTCCAAATAACCCTTCAATGGTTTCCTGGGGATGAGAGAGGGATAGAAAATATATACATACACACACACACACACAAATATATATATACACACACACACACATATACATAGAATATATATATATATATATATATACACATACGCACACATATATATTTATACACACGCACATATACAAAGAATATATATATATATATATATACACACATATACACACATATATATTTATACATACGCACATATACATGGAATATATATATATATACATATACATAGAATATATACACACACACATATATACACACACATATACAAAGAATATATTTATACTGTATATATATATACACACACATATGCACACATATATATTTATACACATGCACATATACATGGAATATATATATATATTTACACACATACATATACTTAGAATATATATACACATACACACACATACACATATATAGAATATATATAAACATACACACACACACATATATATATATATATACAGACACATACACATAGAATATATATATATACATAGAATATATATAGAGAGACATATATACATAATATATATATATATATAGGCATACTTAGACAAACATATGAATAAACACACATATACACATATATACAGACACATATGCATTGAATATATATATATATATATATAGAGAGAGAGAGAGATACACACGCATACATATATAAAAGCAAGGAAAAATAAAATAACTGGGAAATACAGCTTCAGGACCCTGGTCCCTTTTTCCTCCCTTTTTCCCAGAAACCAAAATTTGTCAAAAACCAATCCTGGTGCACTATTATCCTCTTTGGGCAGAACAAACCCGGTTTCCCCCTTTCTCTAAACCCCAATCTCCTTTTTGTTGAATAAAATATAAATAAACGTATTGCATTCGATGAAGTGTGGGAAGGGGGTCCTAAATTTTGCATCTTCTGTGGATCCCTGTAAGGAACCATGACATCCTGCTATCGAGATACAATATGTTTAATTTTTGAGAATTAATTTGGTGCTTCATTGGGTGAGTTTGTGGCGGATAATAAAGCCATCTGATACAAAGCGGTGGAGTACAGCATTGTGTCTGCTTGTATGTTGGCTCGATAAACGCATTTCTGGAGCTGGTTTTTATGGGTTTTATGTGTGTTATATCTTATTGTTCTGGCAAGCTCAGAGATGAAGCATGTGGCTCCGTCGACCAAGAGAAAAACCAACCAGGAAATACATCAGAAACCTCCTCCTTCCAGAGTTCGAGAGAATAGCTTTAAAAATAAAAACAGGGAGCGGAAGAAGTTTAGAAACGGAGGAAAAGTCATATATGCGGGAGCCGTCTTGTTCAGTCGGAAAGGAACCCGAAAGCTAAGTTTAGAAACTCCGACAAACAGTCCCATATTTTCATATATATACAGCTTGAGTCTCCTTTATCCAGAATTTGCTCCAAAAACCCAAACTTGGGTTTCCATGGACGGCCGAGAGAGCGGCGCCTTTTGTTTTCGGACGGCTCGGCTGTGCAAAAATATTAAAAATGTCGTGCAAAAAGTACCTTCGGGGTAGGTGTGTGGGGCGTGTACGAAACGTAGGTGAGTTTTACGTTTAGATGGGGGTCCGGTCTCCAAAGTATAGCAAATAAGCAAACGCAGGCGTTCCAAAACCTGAAAAATTTAAAATTGAAAAATCCGAAACGCTTCTCGTCCCGAGCGTTTCCGGAGAAGCGAGACTTGACCTGTATGTTGTCGTTGTTGCGCGCATTCAAAGTGACACTATCGTTGGGTTTTCTTGGCATGGTTTGTTCAGAGGAGGTTTGCCGTTGCCTTCCCCTGAGGCTGAGAGAGTGTGACTCACCTAAGTTGGGTTTCCATGGCCAAAGATTCAAACCCTGGTCTCCGGAGTCGCAACGCTATGCCGCCGTATTGTATTTTCCTCTTTTCCCCCTCTCCTTCCCCTTCCAAACTTGCCGAAATTGTCACTTCCAAGATCTTTCCTTCTGTCCTCCGAAGAGCCCTGTGAGGTAGGCTTAGGCTGAGAGTTAGTGACTCAACCATGCTGGGTTTGCAGCCTTAAAGCCTAGTTTAGCTAAGAGAGCCAACCTGACATAATGGTTTGAGCGTTGGACCAGGAGACCAAGGTTCGAATCCCAGTTTGGCCATGAAACGCATTGAGTGACCTGGAGCAAGTCACACTCTCTCAGCCTCAGTGAATAAACCTGAGCAAATCTTGCCAAGAAAGCCCTGTAATTATGGCGGCTTAGGGTCGCCATAAGTCAGAAACAACTTGAAGGCACGCAACACCAACAACTTTAGTTTCGAAACACGTTGGCCTATGGGACGGCTATGCTTTTCTGGCATTAGGAAGGCGTTTTGAACCCAGGTCCAAAGGGGCACGTTGTAGCCGTTGGTACGCATCGAAGGTTTTATGCCTGTTTTTCAGGGAGGACTGTGTTTCTATGGGAAAGGGGTTTCTCTGTGTATATAGTGTGGAAATCGCGCAAAAGGTGCGACGTGAAAGTGCATGGATGCTTGTATCGTCTCTGGGGTTTCTCTGGAAGTCGTCACAAGTCTCTGTTGTTGTTGTTGTTGTTGTTGTTACTTTTGGAAGTAAAGGCCTTTGAAGAGGGTGATGTGTTGGTTTACAGTGTTGTGGTTGTGCGCCTTCAAGGTATGTGACGTCGAGTTACAATGTCCCCCTTTGGACTTATGGCAAATTTAACACCATAAGGCATGAGGTTTTCTTGGAAAGGTTTGTTCAGGGGAGGCTTGCCACGGCCTTCCCCTGAGGCTGAGAGAGTGTGACTTGTGTGACCCAGTGGGTTTTATGCTCAAGGCGGGATTCGAACCCTGGTCTCCTATGTGTGTACTCTCAACAGCTACCTTTCCAGTGTCACGGCGAAGTGATAAATACATATATTTTGCAAGCGTTTTTCCAACTTTCTTTTTCATGCACAGCCACGGCGGGCGCCCTGTTCTGGCAGAACGACAACGCGACAACGCGCAATCTCTCCAAAATGTCTTTGGTGTGATGGTTGTGACCAAATGGCAAATATTTCCCCATAGAGGAGGTTAAAAGGTTTTCCAAAAATGAAACCTTGGAAGTGAACTTTGCCACCATAGATGCGCACGTGAGGTGTTTCCGCAGAGGACTTCCATTATTATCATTATTATTATTATTATTATTATTATTAAATTTTATTTATAAAGCACTGTAGGTTTACACAGAAGTACAAAAAATGGCATTAATAATAATAATAATAATAATTACTATTATTGAACTTTATATACAAAGTGCTGATGGTTTAACACAGCGCTGTACATAAAATAGTATAAAATAAAATAAAATGGACCTGCCACTGGCGTACATTCTAGAAAAGGGAATATAATACAAAACTTAATACACAAGATCATTCAGCAAAGATATACAAACCACAGGTTAAAATAAACATCAAATGATAATAAATAGTTGTGTCTCTCAATGTCGTCCCTGCCTATTTCCCCCCATAATGGGCTGAAGAGCAGGGGGGAAATGTGATATTTTGTGGGAGAAAATTCCTACTTATATTATTTATAATATATTAATTTGTACCCTGCATTTCTCCCAAAATTGGGACCCAAAGCGGCTTACAATCTAAAAACGTACAATTAAAAACTTGTAAAATTGCAAAATGGCAGGAAACCTGTGGCCCTTGAAATCATTTTGGGATCCCGGTTGCACTTCCTTCGTTTCTTTCAACGTCTTGGAAAAGGATTTGACTGACGTTGCGTCCACACTCCAGAAATAACCCAGTTTGACACTGCTTTAACTGCTGTGGCTCAATGCTACGGCATTCAGGGATTTGCAGTTTTGCGGGACATGTAGCCTTCTCTTGTGCCGCAGCAAACCACAAATCCTTGAATGCCGCCACGGGAGTTAAAGCGGTGTCAAACTGGGTTATAATTTCTGCTGTGCGGATGCAACCTCCGTGGGTTTCCATGGGATTCGAACCCTGGTCTCCAAAGTCATAACCCAACGCTCGAACCACTCGGCACTAATATTAATAATAATAATATTGCGAGGGTCATAGAGTTTGGCCGGGTGGCCGCCAGTTGCTGACCATTACCAGCTTCTTAATTATTCAGTGTTAATTTTAAGAAAGCACAAAGAAGGTACAAAGAAAGAAAGCTTCCATGTGAGAGTTTTGGAGGAAAACGCAGCTCCTTGGGTCGGTCGGTCGGTCAGATAGAAAAGGCTTCTTCTGTTCCTGGGGCCTGGGTTCCGGTCTCGACTCCCACACAAGAGGAGGCTTGCGATTGTCGTCACCGGAGCGAATAAAAGGAGTGACTCAGTGCCTCCTTGGAAATGCCAGGGAGGTCTGAGCCGTTCCTGACCCTGCTCGGGATTAAATAATAATTAATGAGAATAAAATTTATTTATATGCCGCGTCTCCCGCAGGATCGAGGCAGCTTGCAGCATCAGGTAAAAAGCACATATAAAAGGCAACGTACCATTAAAATGCATCCCATTAATTCCCATCAGATAAAGCGGAGATGGTTAGGATTCCCAATAGTAATAATAATAAAATTTTATTTATATCCCACCTCTCTGTCCATCCATGACAATCGCGGCGGCGGTAAAAGAATACATACAAAACCTTATATCCCAATACCGTGTTCCCCTGAAAAGAAGACGGTGTTTTATATTAATTTTTGCTCCCAAAGATGCTCTAGATCTTATTTTCAGAGGATGTCTTTATTTTTCCATAAAGAAGAATTCACATTTATGGTTGAACAACAGCAACAACAAGAAGGACATTTATTATATACTGTGTATATATTTACATACAAAAACTTAATTTCAGGGGAGGCCTTATATTTAGCAATTCAGCAAAACCTCTACTAGGTCTTACTTTCAAAGGATGCCTTATTTTCGGGGAAACGGGGTAGTCGCCTCCCTCCCCTAAAACACCCATTAAACAATTAACTATTACAAACCTACATTAAAATGAACCAAATGGGGTTTGCTTTTGGAACTTATATTTTGAATATTTTCAAGCTGAAACCGTGGATAAATGTGGATAGAGAGCCGGCTGCATATATACTTTAATATATCCGGCCCTCTGTATCCGCAGATTCGTCAGCCGTCCGTGGCTTGAAAATATTCAAAAGGTTCAAAAATAATGTAAGTCGCCAAAGCAAACCTTGTTTTTGGCCATTTTCCTATAAGGGACTGTATTCAATGGGACTTGCGCACCCACGTTTTGGTATCCATGGAGGGTCCGGCAACACAACTCAGTGGTCAACATCCACCACAAGTTGGCCATAGAGTTGCACTACAAATGCCTAGAGAGGTGCTTTCTCTAGGAATCTCTAGGTCCTCCAGCGTGACTCTATGGTCAACTTCACACCAAAGTACCTGGAGATTCCTAGAGAGAACTTATTAAACAAAACAGCAAATAAAGCCACAAAAGGCAAAGCTGCAAATGTGGAGGGCTGAGTGTATAATTATTATTGTTGTCATTGTTGCCGTTGTGGTTGTCCTTCTTCTCATCCTTCTTCTTGTCGTTCTTTGCTGTTGTCATTATTATTGTTATTTTTCTTATCGTCATTCTTCTTACAGTTCTTATTATTGTTCTCATTCTTGTTGTTGTTGTCATTATTCTTATTATCATCATTCTCATTCTTATTGTTGTCATTATTATTGTTCTTCTTAACATTCTTGTTCTTATTGTTGTTGTCACTATTATTGTTCTTATTATTATCATTCTACTTCTTATTCTCATTGTCATTATTATTGTCATTCTTATTATTATTTTCACTCTCATTCTTGCTGTCATTATTCTTATTCTTATCACTCTTGTTCTCGTTGCTATTACTCTTATTGTTGTCGTTATTATTATTAGTCATCTTGTTCTTGTTGTCATTATTGTTCTAATTATTATTATCATTCTCATTCTTTCTGTTGTTGGTATTGTTGTTCTTATTATTATTATTATAATTCTCCTTCTTGTTGTCGTTCTTATTGTTAGGTCTGCTTTGGCCGGGTCTCAGTGTTGCAGCTATTCCTGTCCACTCATATATATATAACAACTATATATGTGTCTCTTTGTGTTTGCAAGGGGTGTGTGAGGAGACACAGGCCCGATTGTGAGTCCGAGGCAGGAGCGGCGGAGTGTGTATAAATCGCCTCCATTCACATCCGTCCGTCTTCCTCGTGCCAAACGGCGGGCGCGGCGTTTCTCTCGTGGCGCGTGGCTCCAGAAACAGCTGGGCCACACCAGGGCCGTCATGGCAGACGGGTCTCGCTGGGCGGAAAGCCAACCGGGACTCGGTTTTGTGCGTCTGTCGGCAACGCATCTTCCAACACACACACACGGATAGAGAGTCACATCACAATGATAGGCAGCGCTTTGACTCTCAAGGCTCAATCCTATAGGATCTTGGGATCTGTAGTGCGGGGAAGCGCTTGGCTTTCCCTACCAGGGAGCTTGCGGTTCAGAGGAATGCCCTAGTTTGTTGTCGTTGTGTGCCTTGGAGCCGTTTCCAACTTGTGGAGTTGTTCACAGAGGTTTGCTCTTTCCTTCCCCCGAGGCTGAGAGAGTGTTGCTTCCGTGGGTTTCATGGCCAAGCCGGGAATCGAACCCTGGCCTCCAGAGTCATAGTCCAAGACTCAAATCGCAACACCACACTGGCTCTCGTTTGTTGTGTGTCTTCAAGTTGTTTCCGACTTAATGGCAGACCCTCTCCTGGGCTTTTCTTGGCAAGCTTATTCAGGGGATTTGCCATTGCCTTCCCCTGAGGCTGAGAGAGTGTGACTGGGCCAAGGAAACCAATGGGTTTAAATGGCAGGGCTGGGATTCGAACCCTGGTCTCCAGAGTCGTAGTCCAAGCACACTAGTGATTCCCAAACTCTGGTCTTCCAGATCTGGACTTCAACTCCCAGAAGCCTCAGCCCTCTTGGCCAGCGGTCGGGGATTCTGGGCACTAAAGTCTAAAAGAACACAACAACAACAACATTTGTAGTTGTATATTGTATTGCAAATGTCACTCTTTTATATTATTTGTGTTGCCATCCAATCTGGTCTGACATTGAAGACAGAGAGGGTGTTTCTCGCCAGTTGTGGAACTGGGTTTGTTGTGTTTTTAATTTACTTGTTTTTGTGCACATGTGTGTTTGTGTGTCTTGTGTTTTTAATTAAGATTTTCTTTCTAAATTGGTGTCGCTGCCTTCTTCTTAGTCATCCAAAGAGCCTTTTTTGGCCGAAAGGTAGGGCTTGTATTGAGGGTACCTCGTGGCTTTATTCCAGTGTGACACTTGTGGTGGTGTCAGGATTGTCGGTCCGTTTACACACCTTGCAACGGCCCTTTCTAGTGCCAAAAAAGAAGCTTCGGAAAGTTTTCCCAGAGGTTTGTAAAAAGTACATTAATTCCAGCAATCCGGAGAGCCTTTTTGGCAGAAATTGGAAACCATTCCTCGCTGTTGTGTTAAAAGTGACACCTTCCTCTGCTTGTGTGGCTCGTTGGTTTGAAAGAAACCCATACATCTGATAAAAAGGGAGCTTTGAAACCCCAGGATATAGGATTGCCTTAGAGTCGCCATAAGTCAGAAACGACTTGAAGTCAAACCAAAGAAGGGACCTGGAAATCTTGAAAGTTCGCACATGTTTTTATGCCACGCTTACCTTGCACAGATTTTTGCGTCTCAACTAAACAAAGGTATTGCCATAATTCAGGTTTTGGAGGGTTGGTTTTCTAGCCAGCAAGATTGTACGGCTGGTAGGTTGTTGCTTTTCTGGAAAGAGAGAGCTGGCTTTGGTTTCAACGGCGGAGTTGTTTTACTAGTCTCGGGAGGCCCGGACAAGCAGAGACGTTAGAGAGCCGTGTTCGAAAGATGGCCTTTTACTCCAGGGAAGGAAACCCGAAACCCTCCCCAGAGATTTGGGCCAGGAGGGATTCCCTGACACATAATCCCCAGCTGCAGATTGGTGAGAAAATCCTTCAAGATCACTTTGGATAACCCTTGACAACTTCCTTACTTGCTTTCCCAGCCTTTTTTCCCCCGGATCCGTCTTTGCAAGGTTTTACAGTATTTTATTTGCATGAGTGTGTGTGTGTGTGTGTAAGGCAGACGGTTGTCTCATGTTCATGAGTGCGTTTCAGTATTTTTAGAACTTTTCCTGCCTTTTAGTTCCTGTACTAATTAATATTTGTTCCATTGCGAGACCTCGAGTTCCCTTTAGTATCGCATGGCATATAAACCGACTCAGGATTGCTCCAGGATCCAAACCGGGGACTTGGTGATGTCCTTAAGCATCGTGCATCAGGCACCAACCACATTTGTGGCGTTGTGGTTTGGGTGTTGGACTACGGCTCTGGAGACCAGGGTTCGAATCCTGGCTCAGCCATAGAAAACCCCACTTGGAGAAGTAAGCCACACTCGTTCAGCCTCCGAGAAAAACACTTGCAAACCCCTTCTGAGCAAATCTTGCCAAGAAAACCCCATTTTATGGGTCTTCCTAAGTGGTTTGAGCGTTGGATTATGGAGACCAGGGTTCGATTTCCGGCTCGGTCACCAAACCCACTGGGTGACCCTGGGCAAGTCACACTCTCTCAACCTCATGGGAGGGCAATGGATGATGGAGAGCCCACCACCTTCTGAGGCCAACTACTTATTATGAAACAGTTCCTACCGTCAAGAAGTTCTTCCTAATATTTAGGTGGGATCTCATCTCTTGTGTCATTTTCATCCAGCGGTTCCCTAACTTTGGTCCTTGGACTTCCATCTCCCAGAAGCCCCATCCAGGTTGACCCACAGTCAGGAATAATGGGAGTTGAAGTCCAAAACATCTGGAAGAACAAAGTTAGGGAACCGCTGGATGACAACGACAAGAAATGGGACCCACTTGAATATTAGAAAGAGCTTCTTGATGGTAGGAACTGTTTCATGTTGAGTAGGTGGCCCCAGAAGGTAGTGGGCTCTTCATCTTTGGCGGGTTTCAGATATAAGGAATATTTAGGAAGAACTGTTTGATGGTAGGAGCTGTTTCACGGTGAGTAAATGGCCTCAGAAAGTGGTGGGCCCTCCATCTTTGGAGGGTTTTGGACATGATCAGCCATGTTTAATCTTTACATCCTCATCTCCTGCTTGGAGATGACTCACAAAAACGAGGAAAGTCAGAGCCAGGCCTTGAAATTTGGCATTTCCTCTCCCCCTCCATTCCCCTTGAAAGAAGAAACCCAAAAATTACGGACGGTGGGAGGCCGATCCTGCCTTCTTTTAGCTGTCTGGGAAAAACAGAGGCGGCTTTCATGCACGGTGTATTCCTGGACCGTGAGCCAGGAAAGTGTTGAGGTAGGTGTTGGCTTGCTAAGGTGCGTGCGTGTGTGTGCGCTCTCTTTCCAAAAATTGCTTGGTTGTGTAGTTGGGCTGGGTGAGTCCTGAATAAAGGGTGACACACTTTTCTTTTTGGCAAAAAAAAAAGCACAATCGATCCCTCCTCCTTTTGCATATGTCGCTCTTGAACTGTCCCAGTTCTGCCAGCAAAATTGTGCTTCCTTTTGCATTTCTGGGGTTGTGTATATATATGTGTGTGGGGTTTTTTCTTTCCCGCGAAGCTTTGGGAGGGGGGGAGAGGTTGGTTTCTCTTGATCTTCTGCCAAAATCTGGGCTCTTCGGTGAAAGGGGGGTTATAGTATATATATTTACATCTGGGAGAAGGGGGGGAGTTTAGTCCTGTGTTAGACACAACAGCCTCCAGGGAGGAAACCAGCGAAGTCAACACACACCAGCGTTTGAATTGGAACTGGAAAAAGATCAACTATGCTAAAGGGAACTAAAAAGGAGGGTTTTTTTCCTTGTTGTTGTTGTTGCTAACCAATCTGGGATTATATTTCCGTACGTGGCAGGGAGGCTGGTTGCGTTCTGAACATTTTCCAGGGAAAGAAGGGAAAGCGCTTTATCCTGGGGGTTTTATTCCTATTCTCAGTTGAATCTCCATTACCCGCCAAAAATCCCCATTTTTCTCCCAACAGTCCTCCAGTGTTTGGACTACAATGCCCATCATATGCGGACCAGGGCTGTGGAGTCGACCCTCCAGTTCCTTCATAAAGGACAAACATATACAGGCTTGAATCTTCTTTGTCCAAAATGCTTGGGAGCAGATTTTGGAATTTTTTTTCAAATTTTGGAATATTTGCAGGTACTTCATGAGATCTCATGAAGAATGGGGCCCAAGTCTTAACACAGAATTCATTTACGTTTCCTATACACACCTTATAAGCCTGAAAGTAATTTTATAACATCATATTTTTAAATAATTTGGTGCATGAAACAAAGTGTGGGTACGCTCGAACCATCGGAAAGCAAAGGGGTCACTCTCTAATTCACCCAAGATTTGGGTTTTTTGGAGTATTTTGAAATTTTGGACAGAGGAGACTCAACTTGTATTAATCGGTAATTCCAATTTTATTATAGTCAAATGGTAGCAAAAGGCATTTTATCACCGCCTTGTGAATCATCAGGCAACTTTGACTGGTTTTTGTTGTTGCGTTTGTTTAATGGTTTATATTTTTAACTGGTTTTAGTGTTTTGATAGTTAACTTGGCAGCAACCACCATCATCCTTCTGGGGCTGATAGGAGTTGCAGTACAACTAGAAGGATATACTTTGTCCACTTCTGCTAGTCAGCCTTTAAACCTTGCGAACGTGACCCGCATCTCTCTGTAACATCTCCTCGGAAATCGAGGCTTGACAAAAGCCATGCTCCAGGGGTCTGAATTCGGGTTCACCCACCCAGCCGCCCTTTGACTCGTCCCTGACATTACGCTTTCTTCTCTCCGCTTTGCTTCTGAGCCTTGCGTTTTTCCAGAACATTTCGTCCCCTCCTGGGATCAACCGCCTTTTGTTTTGTCTCCCAAAAAAAACCACCGCTTGCAAGGACCTTCTAAGCCTATCTTTGATGCTTTAAACGAAAAACGTACAAGGAAGGGAAACGGATACTTTGACCCATGGCCCTCTCTTGCGCTTGCTGGGTTTTTAGAGGCTGTCCTGGTCTTGCAAAGTCAAATTTGGCTTGAGTTTGCTTCCAAGCAGAGTCCTTGGCAGGAAAGTGCTGCTGAATGACCTACAAAGTCTGTCCAGTGCACCGTATCTCCCCATAGAAGCCTGCTTGGACACTGAGACCCACATGGGAGGCCTTTCTCTCAGCCCCACCACCTTCCCAGGTTTGGTTCTTTGGGGCGCAAGACAGGTGGCTGCCCCCAACTTTGCAGCTCCGTCCCAAAGGAGCCCAAAATGGCTCCCTTCTAGTTATCCTTCCCTCTACAGAGAAGGGCTTTCTTATTTAAGAATTGCATGTTTTCAACCAATGCGTTGTCTTGTTTTTTTTAAGAAAGAAGGGTGGCTTTTCTGTCTTTTGGGAAATCTTCATTCAGTTGATAAATAAGACAAATTATTTGATAAATAAGTTGATAAATAAGTTCTCCGTTAGCCTTGCATTTCAGGCTGACGAAAAGATTGGAAGCTGTTTGTGGACTTTTTGAGCAAGAGCAATACACTCCTCCCTCCACATTTGCAGCTTTGACTTTTGCGGCTTTTTGATTGCTCACGGATTTTAATAACATGTTCTCTCTAGGAAGATCTCGGTTCTCCAGTGCAACTCTGTGGTCAACTTTAACGAAAAGTCGCACTGAAGGACCTAGAGATTCCTACAGAGAACAGTCCATTGGGCCTTTGTAGCTCTTCCAGCGCAATTCTATGGTCAGTGTCTGTCGGATGTTGACCACAGAGTTACAGTGGAGGACCTAGAGATTCCAAGAGCGGTGTGCTCTCAGGTAAACACATGTGGTTTTGGTATCTGCAGTTTTCCTACATTTGTGGGGGTCCTGTGCCCTTAACCCCAGCAAATGTGGAGGGACAAGTTTAGTAAATGATGCAATAATTTGGGGCTACGGAGAGCCAGAATGGCATAGTGGTTTGACTCTGGAGACCCGGGTTTGAACCTCACCTTTGGCAAGTCACAATCTCTCAGCCTCTGAGGAGCCTGGCCCGCCTCCTCAGATGCATGGAGCATAAGATTTGGGCAATTTGCAAAGACTCGTTTGCTGAAACAGGCCAAGAGAGGCCTAGATTTAAAGCTGGAAGGATGGACACCTCTAAGGCATCATAGAATCATATTGGCTCCAGCTGATTTTGCGGCAGCTCTGGAGTCTGCAAATAAGGAGGAATCCTTGTTATTTTCTTTGCATTTTTGGCAAAGTTGCAAGAAACAGAACCCGCAAGTCTTGTCAGGGAAGGAGGAAGAAAAGCGTCCCTTCTTTCTAGCCATGGAGAACTTTTTAAAACATTTATTTATTTTCACAGCCAGCTTCCACCAGCACACATGCTCTATACCTCAAACAAAGCGCACCTTGTTTTAGATGCATGAAATGGTTTGGGTTTTGTATTTCGGGGTGGTTTTTTGATTCCTCCCGTGTACGTCTGTGGCCAGACTTGATCTGCGGAGCTGGGAATCAGAGGTTGGCCCTTCTCACTTGCTGAAATCCCCGTCATAAAAGTTTACAGCCTCCTTTCCCCTCGTCCCCTGCTTTATCCTCTGGTTTAAAGAACCTTTTAAATAAGGAACCCTTTAAAATATTTTGTGCATTTCTACTTGTGAGGTATTTAGATGAATAAGGGGGGCTTTCCGTTTCCCTTTCCTGCCACCCTGGATGCTGTTGAATTTGAAGGTTTTAGAGCCGAATTTGGGAGGGACCCCTAAGGGCCATATAGTCAAACCCCACTGCTGAAGACAACCCTAGTTTTGCCTGGTAATTATTATTTTAATCCAAGATTTCTCAAGTCTTTCTCTTGGTAGAGAGGTAATTCTGCAATTCCACACATACAGAGAGAGGTTTTTGAGGGAAGGCACGCGTCCGTTAATCTGGATTAAGAAAAGGCATCTCTCGGAAGAGTTGAGAGAGGAAAAAGCAGTCGGTTCCTGAAGGATTATCACGGAGTCGTGGGAGGGAAAACCTGATCATCTTTCCGAATTAAAAGGGAGAACAAGGGAGCCAACAGTGTATAGATGATGCTGGAACAGGGGGAAAAAGGAAAGATTAAATGATGGTTTTGCATTTTAAGAACAAGAGGGGGAATAAAACCCCGTCCAGCATATAGAATACATGTGAAAACCTGAGGATAAAGCAAGGAAATTCCTAATGACTACCCTCCCACCCAATATGCAAGGAGTACATTCCTTCTTTCTCCCATCCTAACAACATAAGAGGTAGACTGTCGTTCTTTATACATAATTTATGTTTGGCCATAATTTTAATTATTATATTCCTTCTTTGCAGGCAGCGCTTATAGAGAAGGGCAACACAGGTCTCTGTCTCAAGACACTTACAATCAGGGCTGGATGGATGACCTGACTGAAAGGAAACTTGGTGTTGTGTGCTTTCAAGTTGATGATGCTAAGGCGAATCTATCACAGGGTTTTCTGAGGCTGAGAGCGTGTGACTCACCCAGTGGGTTTCCATGGCCGAGCGGGGATTTGAACCCTGGTCTCCAGAGTCTTCATCCAGGGAAACTAAGGGATGACTGAATATCTGGAAGAATAAAATACACAATTATTGCATGCCTTAAAGCCGGCATATATGGTGTGTTAGTTCTGACGTTAAAAAAACTCTATAGAGGAGACCCTCCTTCCTCAGCGGATCGATCATTTTAACCCATGAATTGGTTACTGATTTGATCGATCTGTGGCAGCCCTTTATGAAAACCCTTTAAGCATGCTTTGTCAGAGGGATTGCATTTTGGCCAGAAAATTGGGGTCCTGAGGCCACAAAAGGGTGATCCACACATTTCCTTAGGTTGCAATCCCATTGTTTAAACCGCTTTTTCAAATGCTTGCAAATCAGTGTTTTAACAGAACTGTTCATTGAAGTCTTTGTCAACTGTGCTGAAACTCATTGTAACATACAAGCCGCTTTGGGTCTCAAATTTGGGGAAAATACCCCAATCAGTTTAATCAATCCATCAGGCACTCCTATAGGTTAATGGTATCTCACATTCCCCTCATACGTCTATTTGTCCTTCCACCTCCATTTTGTCCCCCGATTTCATCATTATTTCATAGAATCCTAGATTCTTAGAGTTGGAAGGGACCCCAAAGCCCTTCTAATCTAATCCCGACAGGCAGGAATACACAGGTACAGCACTCCTAAAAGATGTCCACCCAAAAAACAGAAACTCCACCAGTCTTGAACACTTCTTATACTAAAAGAAAAGTTCTTCCTAACGTTTGCCAAGAAAACCCTACGAAAGATTCGTCTCGGGGTTGCAATAGATCAGAAACAACTCGAAGGTACACAACAATGTCTGGTTGGGATTTTTTCACCTAATTTGAATTCATGCCATATAATCTTTCTCTGTTCTTCCTCCTCAGCGCTGTTCCTCAGTTTGGAAGCGACGGTCCGCCGTGGGACACGGTCTCCTCTCTGCCACGATGACGTCTCCATCGCGTGACCGGTTGGACGTCCCGACCGGAGTCCCGGCGGATGCGGCGCGAGGACTGCCTTTCCACTAGCCCGGCACATGCGGGTGGAGACTCACCCCGAATTCGCGATGGTTTATTGACGCCCGGGATGGTTTATTAACCGAGACGATTCCTGCTTTGGGGTCTCCTCCTCGGTTCTTTTCCTCCCCTGCCCCCTAATCCTTCCCCACCCTCCCCAGGACCCTTCGCCCCCCGCCCCTTCCCTCCCCAGCCAAACGTTTCGGCCGTCTTGGGATTTGCATGGCAGCGGCGTAACCGTGGAGAGGCCGGGGTATCACAAACTTATGGATTTTGATAAGAGAGGAGGGAAAGGGGACAACGAGGAAGGCCGAAGGATGTCTAAAACGGGCGGGGGACGGAGCACGCACGGGGGACGGACGGCGGGGACCAACTCAGGAGTCTTAATGGTCGGACCCAATTTCCGAGTCGGGAAGAAGATCGGGTGCGGGAACTTCGGGGAGCTTCGGCTAGGTGAGTCGGTTGGCGCCGAAATCTCCCGCTTTGGCGATTAATCCGTTTAATCTGATTTGGTTTCAAGGAAACGTCAGTGGTCTTTGATTTACACCCGCTATTGATAACGCGGTTGCTGTTTTTCATCAGGAAAATAAGGTTGTCTGGTGACCCCCTCAACATGTATCTATATTTGTCTTTATCATATGCATTTATATGTTACAATATTGTATACACAGGGTGGGGCCAAAGTCACTAGACAGTTATCAATGATGGATATCCATTGAAAGACTGGGAGAACATACTTATCAATTAATACATAGGCATCAATTTCTGCATCTGGTATTATAATACCACAGAATGATAATCTGGCGATCCTACCACAACCTAATACGTTAATAAATATTTATTTTTATTTATTTATTTCAAGGATTTATATTCCGGCTTTCTCCCACAATGGGATTCAAGATGGGTTACAATAATCTAAAAATACAGAATAATTTTAAAAGGAAAAATGTTAATTACAGAAGTTAATAATAATACATTAATAAATGCATCTAATTGTCCTGGGACTTTTGCCTCTCTCATAATGGAGACCAGAGTTTGAATCACTGCTCAGTCATTGAAGCGCACCTCGGGCAAGTCACACTCTCTCGGCCTCAGAGGAAGGCAATGGCAACCCTCCTCTGAATAAACTGCAGCAATGCAGAGAGCCAGCGTAGTGGCGCAGTGTTTCAATTGTCGAACTGCAACTCTAGAGACCAGAGTTTGAATCCCTGCTCAGCCACGGAAACCCATTGGGCAGCCTTGGGTGAGTCACACTCTCTCAGCCCCAACAGAAAGCAACTGCAAACTGCTCCTGAACGAACCGTGCCAAGACAACCCCTGCGATAGCTTTGCAGCAATGCAGAAATAAGGCCCTTTCAGCAGGAAAAAAGTTTGTTCCAAAATGTTCCCAGGATGTCACATCCAAAGATTTGGGAGGTGGGTGAGGAAGAACGTTTGGCTTCGAACTCGGGGGCCTAAACGCTATCGTCCGAATCGACAGGCCTTGGGTAACCAGGCTCTTTTTGACGCTGTGGGTTGAGCGTGGCTGGGATTTATCCGCTGGATTTCGGCCAGATTCGCCTCACTCTGGGAGGCTGGGCCTAGCGCTTTGCAGCAGAGGATTCACTTTAATCCATTTTGTGCCTGGATGCAGCCAGTTGCTTCAGTCTCTCTGGAGCTGCTGTTTTGGGGCTTTGTCGGGTGCTTGGTTTTCCGTGCGTTGTTTTTTTGGAAGGGGACGGGGTCTAAACTGGATCTCAGTAGGCTAATCCTTTCTTTCTCAAGCCTCAGCGTTCCTCATCTGTGAAATGGGTTGCGTTGGATCGAGTCCCTTGGCCCAGTTGGACAGAAAGTCACAAATGACAAGTTATGTTCTTCCAGGAATTTATTTGGGTTAAGTTGCATTTCAGCAAAACCAGGGAGCAGCCATGTTTTAGCAAAGCATAACAATGTGCAAAACCCATAAAACAGTGATACCTTTATTGGGCCAAACAAAAATGCACAAAATACATGGTGCAAGCTTTTGAAGCTCCACCAGCTTCTTCATCAGACAAAGGGGTTAAAAATCATCCAGGGGAAAAGGGGGGAGAGACAGTGTTAGAATCACTTTTGTCAAGTTGTCGTTGTTGTTGTCAGTTAAAGTGGTCTGGAGGCCATGACAAGGTCATAAAATCCAGGCAAAAAAGTATCTACTCCATTAGTGACAGAAAAAGTAACTTGCACTTGAAATCCAGGCTGTTTCTGTCCCAGGTGAGGCTTTGTTGTTGTTGTTGTTGTGTGCCTTCAAATCGTACCTTGAGGCAAACCTATCATGGGATTTTCTTGGCAAGATTTATTCGGCAGAGGTTTGCCATTCCCTTCCTATGAGGCCGAGAGTGTGTGACTTGTCCAAAATTTCCATGGCCGGACTGGGATTTGAACCCTGGCCTCCCAGTGTCCTACTCCAATACTCAAAGCGTTTTGCCATTTTATACACTACGGTTTTGACGATATTGTGTAAGTGAAGCAACGTTTGCGTACGTTGAACCGTCAGGAAGCGAAGGTGCCACTTAGTCTCAGCCACCAGAGAACCGTCCATTTTTCCTCGGTGCCAACTCTGCTTTGAAAAGCCTTAAGAGTCTAGAAACTTGGGTTTCGAAGGAAAATGGCTCTGCCAAGCAAGGATTGGAGGGATGCAAGAAAAGAAAAGAAATTTACCCAGGAGGGGGGTGGCGGAAGACCCCCGGAGAGAAGGGAGTCAACGGAAATTCAGGACATCGTATGATGCGCCTGTCTGTGTCTGTGTGTGGGGGGGGGGGATTTGACTGACCGGCGTTTTTGCCCCGTTGCTTTGCGGGAAGGGAAGAGGATAATCCCCAGCATTTGAGAGGATGGAGGGAGAAGCATCCTCTTAATACGTAAGAGCGCACGGCGGGAAGCACACGCCTGCGCTCTGGACACGCGGCCAGATGCTACTGGGAGGAACTGGGAACTCTGGAGCAGCACAGCAAACACCAGTTTGCCTCCAGTAAGAGGGTTTTTTTTTGGGGGGGGGGACTGCTGGGAGCATTGCACAAGGGTGGCCCAAAGGAGGTCTAGCATCACCCTGATATAAATCCCCTTACTCTCCACAGTTTTATTGGCCAAGGAGACTTTAATATAATAATAATGATGATAATAATAATAATGTGGCTGTGGGTTTCTTCCATGCCCCCCAAAGAACTCATGGAAAGGGTGCCCAACATTTAACAGCAGATTTAGGATCATGTGCAATAACGCCACATCTCTTCCTCTTAATAGTTGTGTGCCTTCAAGTCATTCCTGATTTAAGGCAATTTCTGATTTATCATGGGGTTTCCTTGGCAAGATTTATTCAGAAAGGGTTTGCCAGCACCTTCCTCTGGAGCTGAAAGAGTGTGGCTTACTTGTCCAAGTGGGGTTTTCTATGGCTAAGCGGGCATTTGAACCCTGGCCTCCAGAATCGTAGTCTAAGACTCAAACCACTGTGCCACGCTGGCTCTCAGATTTCATTCCTCAGGCTGCTAAGGAGTCAGGCAGAGTTTGAGGACGCCCAAACCTTGGAGAGCCGTCCATCAGAGGCCACCCAACCCTTGTGTCCACGGGCTGAATCCTTGACGTTCAAATCCCTGTCTTCTATTCCCCTTACTTTCCTTACATATTTATTTCTAAATGGAATACTTGGGAGTCTTGAGAAGAAGAAGGTCAAGGCTGAGCCTGCCTGATGCATGGAAGCAGGTGTCGAGGGAAGCTTTGCGCTTGCTTACGGATCTGCAAGGACAAATTATTGGAGGGTGAGAGAAGAGAAAGCAAAGGGTCGCGTGATGACCGCATACATTCCTCTCTTCAGTCTCTTGGGGCTCCACATCCCAGGGCTATAAAATCATGGAGGAACCGATATATTTAGGGAGTGAAATATAAATCCCTCCTTCTCTTTTCTTCCACCAGCAAACTACAGCGTGACCCCCGTGTCCACGGATCTGGTCGTGGCAGTTTCACTTATCTGTATCCAGGGGGGAAAGGGTTTCTCTAGGCATCTGGAGGTCCTCCAGGGCAAGGAGGGTTTGCGTTGGCCTTCCTCTGAGGCTGAGAGAGTGGGACTTGGCCAAGGTCACTGTCTCCAGAATCATAGTCGAACATTTCACAGAATCCTAGCGTAGGAAGAGACACCAAGGGTCTTCTGGTCCAACCCCTTTCCGCCATGCAGGAATACACAGTCAAAGCACACCTCCTGCGACAGATGACCATCCAGCCTCAGTTGAAAAACCTTCAAAGTAGGAGAGACTCAATCCACTACACCTTACGTTAAACGAAGAGTAATGTTATGGGTTAAAGTTTCTTTGCAGAAGTGAGATTGGCCAACCAGGGTTGAGGAAGTGGGTTCTCTCGGCGTGCGGTTTGTCTGGATCTTCGCTTCGGATGGTCTCACTTTTGTTCTCTCTGCCTCTCTTTGCTTTCCTTCCTTTTTTTACATCGTTGTGGCTACACTGGGATCTCTTTCCTTTTTTGAGCAAAATACCAGCGAAATGACAATAAAGGAAACTGTTGTGTTTCTTCCCTTTCGGTTCAGTGGAAAAGGGGGGAAAATAGAAACCAATCTGGTCAAGAAAAACCACACTGGAGCACACCCATCACCCACAAGACTTGGGTTTTTTCGGAGCTTCATTAGAGAACAAATAATAATGATGGAGCTTGGTGTTTGCATTACGACTTCCTAGAGTCCTCCAGCCAACCTGAGTGCTGCTTGGGACCTAAGACTTGGAAAGGCATACAGTATTATTAAATACCAAATTCAGAATTCATCCCGGTCATAGTATTTCCATTTTCTGTATATAGTTAGATGTTGAAGAAAGCTGATAAGTAGATCAACCCCTTGGAAATGTGTTAGAGAAAAGATTTACGGATCCCGTGGAGAATCCCAAAAGACAAATAAATGGGTCCTAGAGTGAATCAGGCCAGACTCTCCCAAAAAGTCAAAATAATGAAACGGAGGGTCTTGTCGTTTGAATATATCATGAGGTGCCATGACTCACTGGACAAAACAGTACCTTATTTCAGATATTTCTGTATCGCCTCCCAGCCCACAAGGGCTCCTCAGGCGCTGAACAAAATAAAACGAATTAAAACAGTACAAAGATAAAATGTTTAAAGGCTCTTTAAGGACTTCTAAAAAATAATCACAAAATACAAATACGATACAGCTTCTCTTTTTTAGCTTAGTGTCTTTATCTTTCCTTCGTTTTCTTTTCCCGCAGGGAAGAACCTCTACACGAACGAATACGTAGCAATCAAGTTGGTAAGCTCAGTTCTCAGAAACTTGGGTCTTTGCTTTTTGGAAATGTCCTTTTTCTCCCTCTCTCCCTTCATCCAGTGTTGGGATGAGTGTGAAAATAGACACCCAAAGCCACTTTGGATTGTGTATATGGGGCTGCAGTGGAAAGGGAGAAATCTGTGTGTGCATTTTAACATTTGAACAGTCCTGAGTCCGGGACCGGCATTCTTTCCAACATTTCTGAGATAGAAACTGGGACACTTGTGCAATATCAGAGTGCAGTCAAGATGGCAAAAGTTATTTGTGAGAAAGAACCAACAAGCTAGGAAAGGCTACAGCAGTCTGCTTTTGCCTAAACTGACTGGGAAGACCATAATCCTGCCCCCTCCCAGTGCTGACTCCATTAAAGGCAAACTACTTTTTGTATTGAGTAGTTTGCACCAAGTGAAGTAAGCTGAGGACAAAGCAGGCATTTTCAAAGCAATTGGAAAACAGGGAAGGGAAAGGATAATTCCAGTTCATGCTTTTTGCACCGCTTGCAAGAAAGCTGTACAACAAAAGGCTGTGTTCCTCCATCCTCCCAGTGTCGATGTTGCTAACAAACGTCCAACTGGATGGAGGACAAGGAAGAAAGGAGGCAGGCAGTAAACACCTTCGTAAAACGCAGTTGCTTTGTCCGAGGCTTTCTTAACTGAGCCTATGGCTGTATTGGTGGGATTTTCTGATTTATTGGTCGTTTGACTTACCTTTGCATTCATTTTGCCTCTTCTGCCCAGGAACCTATCAAATCCAGAGCACCTCAGCTGCACTTGGAGTACCGGTTCTACAAACAGCTTGGCAATGCAGGTGAGTGGCGACACGCTGGCAAAGGAGCATCCGGGAGGTTCTGGGAGAGGAGACTTCCTCCAGGCTGTGGCATGCTGGGATTTGTCGTTTTGAGGAATATTAAGCCTTCTCTGTTGGAGAGCTCTGGGGCCACATCAAACGACAGATCCTTGGATTCCACAGCATGGAGCCCTGGCAGTCCAAGCAGCGTCAAACTGCATTAATTCTGCAGTGCAGATCAGGGTCCGTAGTTGTGGAGGAGCTGGTCTCAACCTCCTACGCGTTTCCTGTTCTTCTCACCCCCTTCCAGAAGGGATTCCTCAGGTGTATTACTTTGGCCCGTGCGGGAAGTACAATGCCATGGTCTTGGAGCTGCTGGGCCCCAGCTTGGAAGACCTCTTCGACCTCTGCGACCGGACGTTCACGCTCAAGACGGTCCTCATGATCGCCATCCAGCTGGTGAGGAGCCCTTCTCCGGATGGCTGTGCTCAGCCGCCCTTTTCCCAACCACAGGTTTTAAAATAAGTTTTTAAAAAGTGAGTGCACACCGTAAGAAATCCACGATGCCTCCCTCCCTCCCTCCCAGATCACGCGGATGGAGTACGTTCACACCAAAAGCCTGATCTACCGCGACGTCAAGCCAGAGAACTTCCTGGTGGGGCGGCCCGGGAGCAAGCGCCAACACACCATCCACATCATCGACTTCGGCCTGGCCAAAGAGTACATTGATCCAGAGACCAAAAAACACATCCCATACCGAGAGCACAAGAGCCTGACGGGGACGGCGCGGTACATGAGCATCAACACGCACCTGGGGAAAGGTAAGTCAGGGGCACCTCTGGAAACTTTCCTTGCAGGTGTAGAGGCAGAGGGACAAAAGCCAAAGTATGGCTGATACCTTCCCCAACGTAGTCTAAGAGTCCCATTTGGGAGAAAAGTGGGATATAAATCAAATAAATAAGTAAACTCTGCTACATAGCCCTGGGGCTCATGGTTTTGCTATGGGAGACCTCCTAAATGGCCGTTCTGTGGCTGGTGGAGAGTGGAAGACTGGAGAAGTGTCTGGTTATGCCCCAGAAGCAGATGTAGATTGAGAGCATCATCAACCAAGACTTGCATGGCGATGTCAAAAGTCTGGGTCTGGCTACAGGAGCATACCCAGATGCTTCTTCATGGCTGTCTGTAGAGGGAGGATGATAATATCCACCTCTGCAACCACCCAAAACAAAGCCATATACAAGTGTAAGATGGACTTAGTGCTTGCATGTGTCACCAACGGGGTGTCAGCCTGTGCATTTTCCCAGTCAGGCGCTGCATGAGTGGAAGCTATTAATGGTTAATGAGGTGACGGTGGGTTCAATTTCACCATCTCTCTTCCGTCTCCTGTGCAGAACAAAGCCGCAGAGATGACCTGGAAGCACTTGGTCACATGTTCATGTACTTCCTCCGGGGGAGCTTGCCTTGGCAAGGTCTCAAGGTGAGTTTCTTTTCTGCAAAAAGGGTGGAAATTTTAAGCACGTCCTGCTAGTGCTGGGAGGAGACAGAGAAGAAGCACAGCCATCTGGAGGTCTTGCTCAGGACTGACTTTCTCTTCAAATTTGCCACTTGAGGGCTTAACACATATATGGTTTCGTTCTATAAAGAGTGGGCTCCGAACTCTACATCTCCAAGCAATTTTTCCCACACAGCATGGTTGCGAAACCTACACCAGACCTGCTTGTATCTCAGGCCCAGTTTCCATGCCACAAGGTTGTTGGTATGTGCCTGCCGCTCATATTTTCAGCTGTGTGATGCTAGCTTTGACATACCCTAAGTTCAGGGCACATCTCTCCAAGAGAGCGTTGCACGTTCCTTGAAGTCACAGCAGGCCAGCCAGGGATGGAAAGAGTAGAAGGACCTTGTGACTGTATTTCTCCTCTTGGGGAGTAAAGTATTGTTAAACTTTCTATGTGTTCAGAGCAAGCCATGAAAAGGGGGGAGGGCCTTTCTGGCAGACAGAATTTTAGGTGGGTGATAGTCCTTCTCCCAGGAGCCATTTCCTAGTGAATTCATTTCAGGGTTCAAACTGGTTTCCAAGACTGTTCACATCTTTTTTCTTCTCCTTGCCCTCTGTCTTTTAGGCGGACACACTGAAGGAGCGGTATCAGAAAATTGGGGACACCAAAAGGGCAACGCCAGTCGAAGTGCTGTGCGAAAACTTCCCCGGTAAGAATGGCCATGAGTTGATGGCTTAAATGCGCTTAAGACAAGAAGAGGGATTCGAACTCTGGTCTTTCTCTTAAACCAACTCTGACACAGGCTTCATAGATAGGTAGACAGGCTTCCAGTTTTGTGACTCAGTTTGACTCTGATGTATGCCAACGCTATCCTAAAGTTTTCCTGGCAACGTTTATTCTCAGGAGATTTGCCATGGCCTTCCTCTGAGGCTGAGAGAGTGTGATGTTTGGGAGGCCACTCAGTGGGTTTTCAAGGCAGAGAAGGTATTCGAACCCTAGGACTAGAGTTCCAGTCTGACACTCAAACCACTAAACTATGCTGGTTCTCAGATTTGTAGTGATTCTTTCATGGGGTTTTCTTGGTCAACTTTCTTTAGAGGTTTATCACTGCCGCCTCCTGAGGCTGAGAGCATGTGACCTGTGTAAGTGGGTTTCCATGGCCGAGCCAGGAATTTGAATCCTGGTTTCCCAGCATCCTAGTCTAATGCTGGCTCTCACTACCTGGCTTAACCCATTGCTTTTTAGATTCTGCCCAGAAGCCAGGAATCTATGATGCAGTCGTCCTCAAAGAAAATAGCAGGGCTTAGCACTGTTACAGGAAACATGAGCATACTTGGTTTTGATCAGCAGACTTTTCTGTCTTTTCTGCAGAGGAGATGGCGACGTACCTCCGTTACGTGCGGCGTCTGGACTTCTTCGAGAAGCCGGACTACGACTATCTGAGGAAACTCTTCACCGACCTGTTTGACCGGAATGGCTTCGTCTTCGATTACGAATACGACTGGGCTGGGAAACCCTTAGTAAGTGCGTGCTTGTGCGTGTGCCTACAAGCCGCCTGTTGACTTATGGTGACCATATAGATTTTATAGGGTTTTCTTAGGCCAGGAATCTTCAGAGGTAATTGTTGCCTGTTCCTTCTACTGAAATAAAGCCTACAGCACCTGGCATTTGTTAGCAATTTCCCAGCCAAGTCCTAACCAGGGTTAGCCCTGCTTAGATTCCAAGATGAGACAGGATCTTGTGCCTTGAGAGTATTTAGACCCAGACCCTGCCTCAGTGCTTAGAAATGTCAGGTGCTGGATTGAAATATCACACATACTAGTACTAGTGCAGAGCCCAGGTCCAGTATTGCATGATCTCTAAAATGCACAATAGACAGCCGTACTGGCTGCTGCATTTTGCACTCACTGCAATTTCTGAATGCTTTCTGAGGGCGGCCCCACATAGAGTGCATTATGGGAGTCTGATTTTTGAGCCTGTGTTTTCCTCTTCTTTCAGCCAACCCCCATTGGCACAATCCAGAGCGATGTACAAGTCCAGGCTCCAAACCGAGAGAAAGCACAGCAGTACATCAAACAGCAGGTACGTCTTGGACTTTTTTGGGGGGGAGGGTGTTGAGGGTGGAAGAACACATCCCAAAATGAGCAGATGCGCAGGTGAGGAGGGGAGGCACATCAGAGCCTGAGCACCGCGATGCATCTCCTTTAAAGAGGAGGCACATTCACAATTGTAGATGTAACCAGGGTCAAAACTGCAAGACTTGTTGACGATCAGGGACTATAGCACCCATCTGCCACTCGTCACACACGCTCCTGTTCCTCTTCCAAATTTGACTGCAATGCCCACAGTAGCAGGATGAGGAATGTATTGTTATGGCCTATATTTCTGTTGCAAAGACCCATGAGCTTTACACAAGGTCCTCTCCAGGAAGAGATGAAAACTGCTAGAGGTTGTTTGAGATCATCGCAGCCATCCACCGTTTGGGTTTGCCTTGCCGAGTGGGCTATAAAGATAGTCCTGTGCCCCCAAATTCATCGCTGGGTGGCATCAGAGGCAGAAAAGGCCCTTGGCATCTTAGAAGCCTAGACACTGCTCACAAGTAGGAGAGATATCTAGGAGACAGGGTGAGAAAAATGCCTGCAGTTCCAAACCACTGACCTGGCTAGTTTGGTATTGGTCAACACCACTATTGATTTTGTACCGATTTGGTAGCAAATCTGCAGACAAAGCTAGAAGCCGTATGAATACATAGAAACCTAGAAACCATATACCTAACACCTTTGGGATTTGGAGACTTGGGTGTCCCTCACTGGGAAACCTAGGGCCATGCGGAACTGGGAAGAAAATAGAATACTTTCTTAGAATGGGAAACGCATCCAGCTAAACAACCGGTGGCCTAATACCAACTTGAGGTGCATGTTTCCAAACTTGAGAAATGACTGAATAAATCTGGGGCGGAGGGGGACCAAGGTGCATGGGTGGATGCTGCCCCCTTTTTGCCTCCTTGGCAGTGCCTGTTCCTTTCCAGGGAGCTGTACAGCCGCCTTCCCCAACCTGCCGTGGCCTTCCGGATCTCCCGGGTGTGCAGCTGTGATGGATTTGGGGGCCACATTTCTGCCCTTGGACCCTCCAGAGGCTAAAGAGACTGCCACTCTCTCCCCCACCGGGGCCACTGTTAAAGACGAAGGGCCGCTCCTAGCAGCTTTTAGAAAAAGGCCCTTTGCTTTTCCTTCCGAAAGGAAAGCTGGGGAGCTCCGGACCCCCCCTTGTCATCCCTTCACAAGAGGAGGGCCCCAGGCGGTGGAAGGCTGCTGTATATGATTGCATTCTGGCCTGTTTTTATATTATTTTGGCTCTTGCATGTCTTTTTTTTTTCTTCTTCTTTTCTTCCTTTCCCTTCTTCCCCTTTCACTTGTCATTTCATTCACCCCTGGAACTCCTCTCCCCCTTTCCTTTCTCCTTTCCTCTCTTTTCGTTTTCACTTCCCTTCCTTTCTCTCTTTTTCCTTTTCTTTTTGCCTGCCTCTTTCTCTCCTATCTTCTTTTCTCTGATTCTTTTTCTTTAATTCTTTCCTTTTCCCTTCCTTCTCATCTTTCCCCCTTCTCTTCCTTCCTTTTCCTTTCATTTTTCTTCCTTTTCCCTTCTTTCTTCTCTTTTCTTCTTCCTTTTCCTTTTCTTCTTGTCTTCCACCTTCCTCTATTCATCCTTTTCCTTTTCTCAACTTTCCCCTCCTCCTCCTCCTCCTCTCCTTGCTTCTTCTTTTTCCTCCTTCTCTTTTCATTCCCTTCTTTCTTTTCACTTTCCTTTTTCATCCTTTTCACTTTCTCCTCCTTCCACCTTCTCTTCCATTCCTTCCTTCCTTCTTCTCTTTTCATTCCCTTCTTTCTTTTCCTTCTTTCCTTTTTCTTCCTTCCTTCCTTCTCCCCCGCCCCCTTGTTTCCTGCCTCCGTCTTCTTTGTTAGCAATCTCCCGAAGGGACGGAGTTATGGGACCCCCAGCCTGGCCAGCAGCCGGCTGAGGAAGCGCTGGGAACTCACCTGGCAACCAGCAGGCTTGGGGGTTCGGTCCAGGTACACAAGCGGGACGGGCGTGGGGGGGCGGACGGGCACGCGGCGGGGGTCTTGCCAGCTGCTCCCAAACCCCAGCAGCTCCGTGGGACCCCCTTTCCCTCTCTGCCTGCTTCCTGTGGAGCCACATCTGCACTTACCCGCTTACCAAGCCATCCTGTTCCAATCTCACCAGAGCTTGGAAAGTTAACGCATTTTTAAGCGATTCATTCCCTTTACTTGTTGTCGTTCTTGGAAAGTAATGTGTCGGCATCGCTGGTTGCTTTTTACATCGCAAGTTAGGTTTGGGGGAGAGTCATCCCTTAGGAATGGCATAAAATAGGAATCATGCAGCTCTCCAGATGTTGGGGGTTGCTGGGAGTTATACTTTGCCGCATGAGACCAGGCGTAAAGCTGTAGAAACTGCTGTCCAAATGCCCGGCAAACATTCTTCTTGTCCACTCCAGCCAAATCGTGGCAAAGCTTAAGCAGGGTCCCAAATGGGAAAACCACTCCTTTTTGTGATGGAGTGTGTGACTTACTCAAGGTGAGTTTCCATCAGTTGTAGATCTCCCAGAGTCCTAGCCCAACACTTGCACCACTACACCACGGTGGCTCTCAAATGAAGTGATATCTCTGGACATATATATTCTGCATACATCAGAATCCTGTCATACTTAGGGGCCAGGCCTAGAAATTTTGGGATGCATAGTCAGGGAGCCTAAATGGTATTGGCAGGATTTCAATTTTATTTGTACACTGATATGCAAGGTTCGTTGCGTAATTCTTGTGTCTGTGTGTGTGCACACGCTAAAGACTTTTTTGCAACCTTTCTGTTACTGCAGGTCTATGAACTATTAGGTTTATGAACCAGAGAGCTGAAACTTTGGACTTTTATTTTTGTGAGGACACGAAATTAGAGAGTGGTTTTTTTCCCTTTCTTTTTGTTTAATACAGTTGCAAAGCAGTATTAAATATTCTCAGGCTGGCTTACATCTACGAAATAGAATCGGTCAGTCTGCATCCCATCTTTTTAAAAGGGCGGATAAAATAACACCAAAGAACCTTGGCACCGAATTACATTTAAAAGCTGAAGTCTTTAAACGCAGCCTGCAAATCCTTTCCCGAAAGTGGGAGTATAAAATTTCACTCGTGGTATTGTTCCAGATTTTCCCATCCCAAATCAAGCTTCCCGGCTAGGGCTACTGTGCTTGGCTTTGTTGTATTTCAGTGCCCTCCTCCTCCAAACTCCGCCGTGTGCTGCTTTCGAATTGTGCGCCTGTCCGCTTGACCATGGTGAATGCAAAGCGGCTTGTCCTCTTGGGCCTGCGAGGGGAACCATGGTTTGAAGTGGGGTTTGCAAACCATGGCTGGTGGGGGCACCCGGTTTTGCATTGGCACAGAAAATCATGGTTTAAGCACCCCAAGAGAAATGGGGGAAAGGAAGGGAAAATGCATTTAGGGGGAAACAGAGAGCTTTTTGCTTAAAAAGGTAATTTTCAGGGAAGCTAGCATCAAGGGTGCAAGTTTTTTCTACATCATATGATTCAAGGGAGGAGATTGAACCTCAAACTGTAAATCCTTTCCTTCCTTATTCTGGATTCATCTCAAAGCAAGCGATAGTCCAGCAACTGGGGCAGGAGTTTGCGGGGGGAAAGGGTCCCACAAAACCCACAAGTCCTTTGCTCTTTGTCTTCGTTCGTCTAAGCGTTTGTCCCTGGCTCATCCGCCTGGCTTCCTTTCTTCTCTCTCAGGTCATGAGTTCGACCAACGGGGAGCTGAACACGGACGACCCCACTGCCGGCCACTCCAACGCCCCCATCACCGCCCCTGCCGAAGTCGAGGTGGCAGACGACACAAAGTGAGTAGCCTTTCCCACCGCAACACCGTTGGGTTTTCTATTTGCTATCTATCCGGAGTCTTCTGTTTGCTGTCTTCGCCTTCCCTTGGTCTCTTTGCCTGCTTTTTCCTTGGGATGCCCAATCTGTACCTCAGGTTTTAAGTTGCTACGGTGCCAGAAATATATAGGGTCACAAGATAAACACCACAGGGCATGGCAGAATACTTATTTGGGAGGCAATGCCTTCATTTCTCTCTTTCACACACACATAGCTACACTTTTGCTCTTGGGGCTTTTCAGTCAGTATGGCAAACAGAAAGGTCTAGGGAAAAGTAATCAAGAAGTAATAGATAAGAAAGTTTTAATATCTGAAATATTCAATAAATGTAGTCACAGTAATTTTCTGGCATCCAGGTAAACAGTATGCGGTCAAAGCAATACGCTGTGCAAGAAAGCAAAAACATGTAATGTCTACACTTCCCATATACAAACACTGCCAATATGCATGGAAGATTAGACATATATGATTTTCCAAATAACATACAAAATATAAAAATATCCAACATCCAAAGTGCATGAAGAAACAGAAGTGTGTGCACTTCCAGAGGACACACAAAATAAAAAAATATCTGAACGCATTTCAACTGAAAGTCTTCCTCAGTGGAAAATAAAGCTTAAAAAAGACCATATTGTAAAATAATGATCTGGCAGATGTACCTGTCGTAACAGCAAAATAATTATCCTAGTTCCAGGGAGTCATCCAGTATAAGTAAGGAGTTAACCAACATGTGTATGTTTTGAGTTTGAAAAAATATTCAAAGTTATTGAAGATGTTATTTCCCCATAACGTATTGCTTTGACCACACACTGTTTACCTGGATATCAGAAAATGACTGTAACTACATTTATTGAATATTTCAGATATTAAAACGTTCTTATATATCACTGATTACTTTTCCCTAGACCTTTCTGTTGGCCAAACTGTTCTGTTTTTGGTTTAGGCCAACACTTCTTTGTTCTGAGCTTTTCAGTCAGCCATCGACCTCCCCATCCTGGTTTATCACTGGTTCTTCTTGTTGGGTGCCTTCAAGTCATTTCCGATTTATGGTGACCCTAAGGCAAACCTCTCATGGGGTTTTCTTGGCAGGATTTGTTCAGAGAAGGTTTACCTTTACTTTCCTGAGGCCGAGAGAGTGGGACTTGCCCAAGATCACACAGTGGGTTTCGTGGCCGAACCCTGGTCTCCAAAGTCACAGTCCCAACACTCAAACCATTGCGCCATACTGGTTCTCACTGCTGTCTGAACTGAAATGCAACCATTTTCTTTTTCCTGAAAATGGATATATGTCTATATTTGTTTCTTTTGTTCTTCTGTAGGTGCTGCTGTTTCTTCAAGAGGAGGAAGAGGAAAACCAGCCAGCGCCACAAGTGAAATGAAACTCCCCGGCAGCTGACGTGAACGGCCAGGATCCAGTCGGGACTGCGTTGTTGTTTTCCCCTTTTACTTCCTGGCTGTGGATAATGGATTTTAACTCCTCAACTGGATGGGGAAAAGCGGCTTTTTCCACTGGATCCCTGGCAGCCCCCTTTTTCCCGGAGGGTAGGGGCCAAAGCTGCTTTGACTCGGTCAAGAGACTCATCCGGATGGCGGCTTTTTCTCTGCCCTTCCTCTTGAGAGACGTAACTGGGGTTGGGGGGGTGCATGGGTTGCCACTGGGAGGGGGGACATACTCTGGACTTCTTGCGGAAGGTGCCCACGTCCTTTGGGTCATCCGGTCTGGAGCAGTGGGGGGGGAGCATTAACTATTTATGCAGCAGTTCTCCCCGCCCTCCCCAACATCTAAGTCTCCTCTTCCTCCTCCTCTTCTCCATTTCGTTTCGGTGAATAGTTTTCCGGAAGAAAAACAGACAACTGGGAATCAAGTTTACGCATTTACAGAAGAAGCAAAGATGATGATTCTAAGAAACGGCGGCTGCAAAAGATTATTCCCCCCTCCCAAACACATTTCTGTTTGTCTCCTTAAGTTAATTTTAATATTGCAGCTTAGCCCTTGTGCCTAAACAGTTGGGTAGTCTCTTCTTTTTGGGGTTTTTTTTTGGGGGGGGGGTCTCCTTTTCTCCTCTTTTTTTGTAGCAATGGCAAACATCTTGGCTTTATTATGATGATTTTTTTTTTCTCCTAAAAGAATGAACCCTTTGGGTTCCCTCTTGTTGGTCCCCCTAAACCACGCTCCCCTGCCAAATTGGGTATGGTACCTGGTTTTGGGGAGGCGACCGTCAGAAAGCCCAGCTGGAGACAAAGGTGGCAGGGGAACGTATGTATGTCCGTGGGGTGGGGAGGTTGGCTCATGTACACCCTCCCTGCCCCCAATTTCACAATGCACTTTTTGTAGCAATACACGCAGCATCTGTGTCTTGAAATCATCTGGTTTTAGATTGTGTGTGTGTGTGTGTGTATGTATAAATAATGAGTAAAATAAGACCTACCTGCTTCCAGGGAAGGGCGGGTGGGATGGAGACAAAGCCGGGGGGGGGGGGGGAGGAAAGAAAATTCTCGGATCTCAGGAACGGCTGCCAGCCAAAACATTACCCCCAAAGCCAACTTCCACTGTTGAGGCCACTGCAACCTGGGGTGTGTGTTTGTGTGCCTGCCACAACCAAAGCAAAACCTCACAGCTATCTGATGATGCCCAAGAGCGATGTGGGACATTGATGGTAATTTTGGGGGGCAAACCCCTTCCAAAACCATTTTCCTTATAAAGTTCAACTGAAACAAACTGGGAGCAAGGAAGGTGTGAGCCTCAATTGAGGGGAAGACGAGTCCCCCGCTTCCCCCCCCCCCCAAAAAAAAACCCTTCTAACCTCCAGGAGGCAACAACCCTCAGTGGAAACTGGCTGGTGTTAAGAATGGAAATGTGAGGGGAGAGTTTAGGTAAATGTATTCCTAATAATAAGGTAGGACAGACGCACCGTCTGTTCCTCACTTTCTGCCTCTGGGCAGAAGAGGCAGGGTCACCCCTCACTGTGGGTGAAATGTGTGGGTGAATATTTCTGGCCTAGTGTGTTGTTGTTTTTTAAACCACCACCACCAAACAAAAAAGTGCAGCAGGAAAATGGGTGTTAACCACCTCAACTCACGTTTGAGATCCATCCGGTTCTCCGATCGGGCCAAAGGCAACCAGTGGCTCAGTCTCCGTCGGCTGAGCTGCCACAGTGTCGGCTGGCCACTGCCGAAAGCTTCTTTATAGATAAGTATATTTTTATACAAAGGGATATGGGTGGGGATGGCTCTTCCCCACACACACGTATACAACATTACACACACACTTTTTCCCCTCGCCTCCACATCGGTGTTGTAAACACGGCACTTCTTTGCTGAGGGACCAGGGTGGGGAAGGGAGGTTGTGAGGGAACTGTGCTTGGGAATGGGGGGCACTTGGGTCTGCAGAAGACCAGAAAATTGTCTTTAGAAAGACATGTCACACACACACACAACACCACAACCACCACCAGTGCTAGGCTTCATGCAGCCCCCATCTTTGTGAGATAGTGGCCTCTTCCCCCAAACACACACACACAAAGCGCCACCTCCAAAGAAACACACCAGACTTAACACAACCCCGATCCCATTCACTTCAAACCTAGGCTTCTTCCCATAAATGGCCGGTTTTAAGATTCGGAGCCTCCCATGTTCAGGGTTGAGAGTCATGGGTGATGTTGCATTTTTGGATACAAGTTTTTCTGCCTTCCCTCTCCCCACCAAAAAAGATGGATCTTTATTCTTAAGCCTCTGTGTTTTTAAAAGGTGGGCAAGAGCTATTTTCCTCAAGTGGTTGTTTCCTGCTTAAGACTGTGGTTTGCTTTCTGTTTTTAATGGACATTTGTAAGAGCGAGAAAAGAGGAGAGAAGGGACGTAATAGTCTGATTTTAAGTCTATAAGTTGTATAACAGCAGTGCCTCTGCCATGCTAGAGAGAACCGAGGGGAGGAAGAGGAGGGGAAGACAAGAAAAAAGGAAGGAGGGAAGGAAACAAATCCTTGATTCTGGTGACTTCCATTAAAATAGGATTGCTTAGGTATGTGCAATGTTTGAGCTTGTTTCCCAAACAATGCAAAGAGAAATAAAATAAAATAAAATACAGCCTTAAATGTTGTGCTGGGGGGGGGGGGGGGAATGTAGCTCCAGTCCCAGGAAGGTATAAAAGAAATAAAAGATAATTAAAATGTTTATGTAAAGAGTGCATGAGTGTGCTTGGAGTACCGGTTGCAATGTGGGTTCTGTCTTTTTCTTTCTTTCTTTTAATGAAGCAGACTTGGAAAGTTTTCTAAGGGACAACTATAAAGTGACAAAAGACATCAATAGGTTTGGCCAACGCTTGTCTGGCGTGCATCAAAAATGAATCTTGCAGACTTACTAGTGTGTTGTTGTTGTTTTTTTTAAAAAATGTGTAAAGAAAAACTAAAGGTAAAATTTTTGAGGCTGAATAGCCGTGAGATTTGTACTGGTGTAGCTCCAAAGCAGAAGAGAGTGTGCGAGAGAGAGAGAGAGAGAGAGCGCAAGCAAGAAAGAGAAGAGAGACTGTTGCATTGTGAGTTTAGTTACTGCTTTAAAAAAAAGTGTACACAGGTAATGGTTTATAAGTTTCTCTGAAGCTTCCTTGAAGCCATAGAAGTTAGGGGCTTTTTTTAAATAAAAAAAATCAAAGAGGAGAAAAAAAAACCCTGAAAAAAATACACAAAAATTAAAAAAACTTTAAAATAATCCATTCTGCAAGGATGTTTCTTGTGGGGGTTTTTTGGTTTCAGGAGGGAGGGGAAAGATGGAAGGTTTCTGAGTAAAAAGTGAAAATGGAAGAGGTCAAGTGCTTTCCAGCAACCTACTTTGGGATGCTCTCCTCCTTCCCTGCAAAGGTCTCTCCATCCGGCCTTCTTCGTTTGCTCCTCCAGGACTCCTCCAGATGGCTACAAGAAAGTGCTGCGAGATCACATCCCTCACTGTTTTCAGCCCCGGTACAAAAAGGCCAAAGTTTGGGAATCACCTCCTCTAAAGCATGAGGGGTTCCTGTGTGGCGCCACCCCATACCTTCCGACTGTCCAGCTTACGATGGTTTCCACAATCTCAGAACTAAGTACAAGCCACCAACCAACACCAGATGCTTGTAGGCTTATATATGAGAGGAAGAAACTAGCAAAACCACCTCTGAATATTCCTTGCCTAAGAAAAGCATGTGAAATTCATGGGTCACCCTAAGTCGGTGGGCGACTTGAAGGCACATACACACAAGAACACATTTAAGTGCAAAAGGCATTTCCTCTCAACTGATTCATCCTTCCCAGTAGACTCAGACAAAAGCAGCCTCTCCTAGATGATCTGTTCTTCCTTACTAAAAACATTCACCTACCCTGACCATGCGTGTCCCAGTTCTCAACCAGGGCTATGCCACCCTGAATTGATAGCCAGCCCTCCTCACTGCAATTACTGCAAGCTGCTCAGTATTTCCTTTTCCCTCTCTATGCAGCACATACATGCTAAAAAATATAGCTACAGCCACATAACTGGGCACAAGCTGATGTACAATTTACTTAAGGGCTGGCACTCATGCAACCTTTCTGCCCCATTTAAAAAACTACTTTCCACACACACACAGGAGCTATTTGTGAGCATGGGAGAAGGCTGTGCCACCCTGCGAGGAATCCCCTCTCCCTTGCCGAAAAATGCTATAAATCCTGAACTGAGGAAATAAAAGCCGGTAGGTTCAGCAGTTACATGACTTTCCTCATCCTATATCTCACCCTTACTTTGACCCATTTGAACCCATGTATTCATTAACTGGGTTTCTACTAGGAAGGTTATCTGCAAATGCCACAGGTAAGCAGGTGGACAAAACAAAGCTCCATTAAAACCAGACTAGCTCACACCAAAGCACTCTGAAAAGAGGAGTCTTTCAATCTAACGAAACGGTCATGCTTTTGGTCACGCTGCGGTCCAGTGTTGTCTATTGCTAAGGTCTTGGACACACAGATGTTTTCCCATTGCTAGCTAAACACTTCCTTTTGAAGACAGCTAGAAATGAAGGTTTTGAGAGCACACAAACAGCACAGACTTCTCTCTCTGGTTGTTATCAGTTACCTTTTTGGTGATCTTTGTGGCTACCGCTCTCCTTCAGACCACAAAGGAACACTTGCTTAAACATGAGCCTGGCTGCCTTTATTCAACCCCTAATTACAAATCTAGAAGTGAAGAAAGAGGGGAAAAATGTGGTGAATGCCGAATATAAGATCAGATACATTCATAATTGGATAGCATATCACATGCCCCCTGCACCTCCTTGCCAAAACGTAAAAGAGGATCACCTAAAGCAGGGCTTCCCGACCTCTGGTCCTCTGGGTGTTTTGGACTTCAGCTCCTAGAAGCCTGAGCCATCTTGGTCAAAGGTATAGGATTCTGGAAGTCAAAGTCCAAAACACCTGGAAGGCAAGAGTTTGGGAATCACGGACCTAAAGGCCAAATTGCAAGCTGCAGTATTTGCATCAGGCTCCAAAAACTTTTGTTGTTCAGTTTACTCTTAGGTTGAAAATATTTTAATATCCCCCCCACCCATACAAAACACATATTGCAATGAAAAAGGAGATAAGGTAAGCTTACGAAGGGTGTGATGGCCTAGAAGGTTAAGCCTTGTTTGTAACTTATTCAGCAATTATATTTCATTCATATACCATTGCAGGGGGGGAGTGTGAAGAAGGGAATATGTAGCTGGGAAATCATACGCATTTCCAGTAAACAAAAGAAGTTGGGATGGAAAGAGAGAAAGAGGAGGCGAGAATCCCTTGGAGATTTAGCCAGAAAGTGAATTCTCCATCAGGTTGGTTGAAATCACTGCCACTCTGAGGAATGGACTCCTTACTCATACTGGCCATATTGAGAAGCATGAGCATGTACATAGATGACACACAAAGACACAGACACACCTTTGGGAGCAAGGTAGCCTTCACACATTCGGAGGCAAGGACAAGTTCACCTGTGAGGACCTATTCCTGGGAGACTCGAGTCAACCAATGTGAAATTCCCACAACTCTGCAGCACAACCTGGCAGGTTTTCCAGTTAGGAGAGGATCAATGTCTCGCCTAAAAGCCTTTGGACAAAATCTTTGAGTATTCTCTATGTTGGACTGCCTCTTTTGGATCACTGCCATGCCCACCCCAAAAGAGGCAGGAAAAACACGTCTTAGCACCTGACAACTCAGATGTGACACAGGAATGGGGAGGAGGGGATGTTCTTGAGGCATGAAATGAGGAAGAATAAAGTCTCTTTAAGAGGTCCAAGTATCATGTGTGTGGAATGTCACAGGTGGCCCAACGGGAAAAAGGACAACCCACTTTGGAGAGGAAAAGGTCTGCAACCAGAACAATTGTGAGTCTCAGGTTACCCTCCAGCCATGTTGAGCATGCTCTTATTTCTTTACATTCCAAAGCAACCACGTTAATTTGTAACCCGGGAGCACACAAGCCAAAAAGGGCCATTTTGTACCGGGATGGACACCACACACCCAGACGCACGGACGCTTTTCAAAACTGCTCCACCATTTGGGAGTTCGGCCTTTACGCTTTACAGCCCAGGGAATTTATTCATGGTTTGAAACAACAAGAACAACGACAATCACTGCCCACCTAACAATCAACAAGTCATGGCATCTGCCTTGTTAATGACAACGAGGGTGTGTGTGTGGGGCGAGGGGAACAGTGGAAGAGTAAACTGCATTGTTAAGTTGCACTATATTAGCAGCAGCAGAAATGTACTGAGAATCAGTCCAGGGTCTTCAGACACTTCTCCTATCCACAACATTTGAGTCCGCATGGCTAAGAGTCAGTCACCTCTTGGTAAGTAGCAGGCATCCTCCACACAATAAATGGTCCCCCCACTTCGGAGCACCCATGAAATCCCACCCCACAGCAAGGCAGCAAAACCTTTGGGGCTAAGCGGTAGGCTCTCAAAAACTAGCTCGATCGAGGGGTCTCACCTTTACTCCACGCTGCCGTCCCCTCGGTGGTAAGGATTGTCTTCAAACGCTGCTTTTCTCATGCAAAGAATCTACCCTCAACAGCAGGGAGAAAACACAATTACTTTCAAAAATATAACCTCTCCCTGTCAGAGCACACACAGAAAGGGAGTCAAAGCCTTAGCTAACACCTAGACCAGACATGGTGCCTTAGACCTCCTTCTCTCCCTGCTCCAGCCTGACAGTGAGCAGTGGGGGGGGGGTTTTCTCTTTGGTGGAAACGGACTCCTCTTATGAAAGAGGCTTACACACAACCCCAACCACCACCGCCACCAGAACAGCCAGATGTAAAAGCAGCTACATTCAGTGCGATGAAAGGACCACCAGGCCAGACCACTGGAACCAGCGGAAGAGGCTAGAAGCTGCCCAGGCCAACCTGAAGGCAGGCTGAGCAGCATCGGCCACACACAGCAAATGCGATCTCGGACTGTTTGTCCAGCCTGAAGTCCTCTGGCTAACAGCCCTCCCGTGGGGCAGGGCGGAACGCAAGCCAGCGATGTTCAGCTTGAGAGGGCGCATGAAGGAGGCGGGAGGAGAAGCTGCGGTGGGGAAGGCCCGTCCGTCCATCTGACGGCAAGTTCCCGGTGGTGCCCCCCGCTTATGTGTAGAAGATTATCTCAGGGATCTGCCCATCCTCCACGGAGGTGCCGTTGTTGTTGCCAGCTGCGTAACAGAAAGTAAAACAGGTCTTGGTCCCGGTTGTCGGCGACTCGTGGATGACTTTGCGCAGGCCTTTGGTTCCATAGTGCGAATCGGGACCCTGTGGCAGAGAAAGCAAGAGAGCTGAAGTTACAAAAAGGTGCCACAAAGCTTTTACAGAGCTGTGATTCTAAGGTCACTGACAAACTTGAGGGTAGAGGTTGCTGGGGGCCTCCCAAACAGCTTCATGTTCTGTGGCAAGCTTAAACAAGAGATCACCCATCCAGCTCAGGGGGCTACTTGCCTGAGACTACAACACTGAATGCCCAAGGCTACATACACAAAATGGCCAAGAGGCTACTGGAAAAGGATCTCGACCACACAGACTTGATCCACTTCCCCATTGCCATCCCCTTCTCCCCTTTTGTGTCATGTCTTTGTAGACTGTAAGCCTGAGGGCAGAGAACTGTCTAATCAACAATTTGTAAGCAGCTTTGAGAGCATTTCTAAAGACTCAGGTATAAATACAATAAATAAATACATCATCATCAAAATCAGCATCATCTTCTTTTCCTCCACCACTCCAGCACCAGCCTCCATCTCCCCAAACTCCTCCCTTCCTCCATCCCAGTTTACAATACCTTCAAAGTTGCACAAGCCGTGTAGCTGACAGTGGGCAGGATCTCCACGGGTTCCTTAAACATCACCCGGAACGTGTTGGAGGAGCCGTCGCAGCTAAAGCCGGTGTCATTCTGGCCCAGGACTGTGTTGCTATCTGTGTGAATGATCTGAAGGAGAAGGAAGGAGAGGCTGAGACTTCACCCAAAACCTCACCCAACAATCTAAATGCAGATGGAACTCTTCTACATGGGTTTATTCTGTTTATTTCATTAAGATTTGTACCCTCCCCTTCTGCCTGCTCACCCCCAATTGGGACCTAGGAAGAAACATATACAGTTCAAGCCATGAATGATGGAATCCATGAATATGGCTGGCTTTCCATATCCATCCATGGCTTGAAAATATTCAAAATAATAAATTTTCAAAAGCAAACCTTAATTTTGCCATTTCATATAAGGGACACCATTTTACTACACTGCTATATAATGGAACTTGAGCAACCACATACAGTATCTTGGTATCCACAGAGGGTTCTGGAATGAAACTCCTACAGATACGAAGGATCCTCTGTTTACTTTAGCAAAAATGGCTCAGTTCCACCCCTCACACCCCCCCCCCACCATGCCCTTTTGGAAATGAGGGTGCAAGATTTAGCAAAAGCCATTCTGTTTCTGGTGCTCAATATCACATAGTGCCCTTCACCCTTACCCATCCCACAGGAAGGAAGTCCAATACCTGTATATTTACTTGATAATCCGTTGGGCCATGGATGGATCCATACAGCCCAAATCCAACAATGAATATCCTCTTATTAACTGAGAACCTGCAGTGTTAGAGAAAAGGACACAAAACTAAATACATGCATACACAGAACAGACAGTTCCTAAAAGCAAGAAAGAAAAAAAGAAGGGCTGTATGTGCCAGATGGTTAAGCAGGAAGTTCTGCCAGCTACAGAGCCTCCTTGCTTTCCTCTGTCCTGTTTCAGGCAGCACCAGTATTTGGAACAGCTGCAAAGCATAACTCTGTAGACTGTTGTTGACTTGGAAAACTGTTGCTAATCCAAGGTCGCAGGACAGAAGGGCACTCAACAGTTTCCATGTCCAAGTGGGGATTTGAACCTGGAACTGCACAGTCAGCTGAGCCAGCATGGTATGAACATTAGACTATGACTCTGGAGTCTAGAGTTTGAATCGCCATTAGGCCATGGAAACCCACTGGGAGACCTTGAGCAAGCCACACTTCTTTGCTCTCTGGCCAAGAAAACCCTATGATAGGATCGCCATAGGTCAGAAATGACTTGAAGACACACAACAGCAACAACTTCCCAGTTTCTCCCACCTCTATATTAGTTCCTCTCAATATGGAATGAACTCCATCTCCCAGCATTCCCAAGCCAGCATGGCTCTAATCACGACACCACATTGGGATGTCCAGGAATCTCTCACCTCCCAAACCCAGACAGGTGAACACCAGAACCTTTGCTTTTAGAAGTCAAGCAGACCTTCTATTGGCTTGGCTAGCAAAGCAGTGCTGGTAAGCCCACCTGATCCGGTCACTGGTTCCGCTGTAGCCCCAGCGGCTCTCCACCTGCTGGAAACGGTTAATGCTGCATTCTTTCCCCCTCAGGCAGCAGCGGGGGCGGTCGATGAACTCCACCCGGGGCTTGGGGTTGACAGTGAAGTGGAGAAAGAGGCTGACGACTTCACGGTCCGTGAGGATCCCAGACTGAGCCGGACCTGGAGAAGATAGAAGAGGACAAGAGGTCAGGCATAATAGTCAGAATCCTGTGGGTACATTGGGCTACTCCAGTGGTTCCCAGCCATTGGTCTTCCAGAACTTTTGGACTTCAGCTCCCGTAATTCCTGACTGTTGGCCAACTTGGCTGGGGCTTCTGGGATCTGACAGAACAAATGGGAGGACCAAAGATTGAGAACCACTGGGCTAGTGTAACAATGTTATACTACACCCAGGTTGCACAGTGACCATGAAGGAAAAAAGGTGTGTTATGGTCACCTTCAGGGGAAAAAAGACAGCTGGGGTGCCAAGTAACCTATTTCTCCAATGCCAGCTTTTCCCCCTGGAGTGGGTTCTCCCTGGAGCTAAAAATGCTCTGAGAAGGCCAGCTTGCCAAATCAAGGGATGGTAATTTTGCAAGCCTGCCTTCTACGAGTGCCTTTAGCTTTGCAGTCTCCCTCAGAAAGATTAGAGAAAATGGCAAAATGGAACTGGCAAACTTTCACCTCCCAACAACAAACATGATAAATCCACATTCCATCCTGACTTCTGTGCCCACAGCTTTTTTACTCTTGCTGCTGGCACACCTTCCCTGTTGTTATGCCAGGGAGAATCTCAATCTTTATTGTTAAATGCCTATGTGAATACACAATCCACCAGGACATTTTACCTCAACTAGTTAGTTATGTGGGCCCTCTCAGATCTGGAAGCCTGGTTTGGAACGGTGAGTTCCAACTTACCTGCAGCAAACTCCTCAATCGTCATCAAGGGGAAGCGGATGAGCGAGAGGGCTTTGCCAAGGACCTTCCGCTTGTTCTCCGGAACCACTTGCAGCTGCTGCCTCTGGCATTCGGCCTCTGACCACCGGACCACAGCATTGAAGAGGCGCACTTCGCGGATGCCCAGAGTGTCCCGTTCCAGGACGGCTACCAGAGTGTCTGCCAAACAAAGACAGTCACGTTAGCAGAAGCATCCCACATTCACAGCTTTCTTTCAGAAGGCAAACAGGGAGTGAGGAGCAAGTGTTGCTTTCACACTGGTTTACTCTTCACCCAGGAAGAAAAAAGAAAAGCCAGAGATTAGCAGAGGGACAGGCAAAGTACTGGCCTCTGAAGCCACAGAGAAGCTGCCCTCCAAAGTTCTACATCCCTTCCCCAAAATTATATTTTTTCAGGTTGATTTTTAAGTCATGTTTTAATACTAATACTACCGTAGATACTCATGTACAAGTCGACCTTGTGTATAAGTCGAGGGAAGATCTCAGGGTAAAAATCATGGATTTTGATACGACCCATGGATAATCCAGGGTAAAACTTAGGGGTAACAAAGGGTGCAAAGAGGAAAACACCCCTTCTCCTTCTCCTCTGGACTTCCCCTGATCAGCTAACACTACTTCCCTGGTGCCGGATGACAAGTTTTAACATTGGATTGGGAAGGGAAAGAAGTGGAGCTAAATGGGGGGGTTTCCTTGATGTGAAGAGAAGTCTTTCACATTGGACTGGGAACTTTCTTTCACAAATACACACACACAGAAAAAACTCTTGCCTCAAGGCACAAAGAGTAGGGCACCAGGCGGTGCTTTTTTCAGGACCTTTCTAAGCATTATTAGCAAACTGACCCATATATAAATCGACCCAGGGTTTTAGGGTCAATTTTAGGGCATAAATTGCTCAACTTATAGTCGCGTTATATGTGGTAATAATAATGACAATGACTGCAAAAGCAAAGGAAGGACATGGTAAAATAATTGCCATGCCATAAATTCTGCTACTGAAGTTAAACAAACTGAAAAGCCCTGCATAGCTTAATCTGAATAATTTATTGTGGTCATGAGGGAAAGAAAAGGAAGTATGTAGGAGCTTTTAAGATTTTGACTCACTGTAGATATACTTGGCAGCCATAATGACTTACAACTACTTTTATGTTCAAGGAGTTGCCTATATTCCTGCACATTACACATATGCAGCTGCCAGTTCCTGAATCTCAAACAGCCAGAACCCTAGCAGGCTAAAGAAATATGAAATCTAAGGGAAACTGTAGGCAGCGCCACGACTCTTGCCAAATATATACAGGGAACCTACCCAGGTCAATATCTGTGAAGCCTTCTGCATTGATGGCGTCGGACGTGTTCTTATCTATGTTTTCCAGGCAAAGGCTTGCCAGCTGGGGCTCATCAAAAAGTCTCGCCTAAAACAGAGACATCAACCAGCAAGGAAAATTAATTCTGCAGTGGGTTATACACTCCCACAATGACCACCTACGCTTTATGCAGAGTAGCACACAAAACCCTCCAATCTTTAGTAGACCTCTGAGGATTGACAGACTTTAATACAGGCTGGGTCTCCCTCATCTGGAATTCCAAAATCCAAAACTGTTCACATTTGGTGGCTGAGACAGTGACATCTTTGCTTTCTAGTCGTTCAGTATACACAAGCTTTTCATGTTTCATGAACAAAATTACTAAAAATATTGTGTAGAAAATTACCTTCTGATTGTTTATAAGGTGTATATGAAACATAAATGAATTTAATTTTTAGATTTGGGTCTCATCGCCAAGACCTCTCATTATGTATATGCAATATTCCAAAATCCAAAAAATTCCAAACTCCAAAACACTTCTGGTCCCAAGCTTTTTGGATAAAGGAGAATCAACCTGTAACATGTTGCACTGTCTATATGCTTTTTCTTTTTAAAACGTGGATGTTTGCAATTGCTTTTAATTCTATTGCTAGTTTAATGATCTTAAGTTTTGCATGATGTGTTTGTGTTGTGTGCCTTCTTACATTTTAACTTCTTTAAGCCACCTCAAGTCCTAGGACTGGAGAAAAAGTGGGATGTGTGTGGCATAGTAGTTTGAGTGTTGGACTAGGACTCTGGAGATCAGGATTCGATTCCCATCTTGGCAATGAAACTCACTGGGTGAGAGCATGAGCTCAACCTCCTCTGAACAAATCTTGTCAAGAAAACCCAACAACAGAAATGACAAAAATAAAATAGACAGGCAGACAGACAAGCAATTAAACTCTGCTAAGATTAACAAAGAAAGAACAAGGGTTTCCAAACATACTGGTACCTGTGTTAGAAGCATAAAAGCGTTATCTGCTCTCAGGTTTTTCTTCAGGAACTCCACGCAGTGTGCTTCCAGAGCAGGGACTGCATACTTCTTTGCTGTGTAAAGAGTTGTCATGACGGTCTCTGGCCCAATCTGAACTTCATCGGAATAGAGAAACCTGGAAACAAGAAATGAAGAGGGAGATGTTTAACCTAAATAAAGCTACCATTGAAATGAAATACCTTAGCTGTGGTGTAACAAAGACCTTTCCGTCCACATAAAAAAGGAGGCGATTCTCTATTCTGCAACTTATTCAGGACTATCTGAAGCCCAAAGGCAGCCTAGCTAACCCTTCTAGCCCAATAAAGCTATCAATGTTTTATGGATTTTGAATGGTATCATATTTTGTTATATCGCCAACATGCCTACCCCAGATATGTTTTAAGAGTATATATGGTAATACAAGTAGGGCACACAAACTCCCCTCCACATCCCAAGCTCAAGACATCAATTCTTGAAATTGTAACATTAAATATAGGGGTCAGAGCCCGGGAGCAGAGGAAAAGAGCAACCACAAGAAGAATCCTTCCCTTCAGCTTTTAAAGTTGTCCACAATATATACAGTATTCATAGCAACTTTAGAAGGCAACTCGACAATGTGATGTCAAAAGGAATTCATTTGTTCAAGAACCGGAGAGAGGCTGAAGGTGAAAACTTGTTCTCTGTTGTCGTAGAGGGTAAGACTAGGTCTAATGATTTTAAATTACAGGAGGATAGATTTTGGTTGAACTTGGGAAGGAACTTCTTGAAGTTAAGAGCAATTGGGCAGTGGGACCAATGACCTCCTAGAGAGTTGGTGAGGTCTCATTCTTGGGACTTCTTCAAAAAGAGGTTAGACCTACTAAAGCTCCTGCGCTGAGCAGGAGATGGGGGAATTGGGGTCCCCGTTCCAGCTCTAGGATCCTATGATATTTGAAAGACTGGGAAATGAAGCTAAGGGTGAGTAGCCAGAATTATGGGACTGCACAGAGCTCTGAAAAGACAGGCTTGGAAAACACAACCATGAGTGGCAGAACCTTTTGTATCTACATCTGTGTCGACTTGGGACTGCTCTGCTCTTAATCCAACCTTCACTAAGTAACACTGGTTGCAATTGCTTTAGGGATTCATTCTTGCAGAAGCGAAGCTTACTTCAGCAAAGCTAAGAAAGCAGCCGGTTCCACATCAGGGAGCTCTATCTCCGTGGATGTTGTAGCCATCCCACCATTGAACATGGCATCGAACACCGCACTGCCCACCGCCAGCACAAACCTGACATTTTGAAGGAGGAGAAAAAAAATATATTCATTTTGGACTCTATTTACAATCCCATGTTTATGTGAAAAGTTCTAAATCTTCAAAGTCACCATTCCAAATAGTAGCCCTGTGAGCGTAAAGGGAGGGTGCCAATCATAAACTGAACCCCATAAACCCCATAAATTTCAATCCCAGTGTGGGAGAAAGGAGGAATATAAATCCTTTAAAATAATAACAACAACAACAATAATAAATCTTTCATTTCACCATTCATTAACCCTAACTCTAATGACATGCAGGCCTGGATTTCATTCCCGAGTAACACAGAAGCTCTATTTAGCAGCAACAAACAGACAGGATTTAAAGGTTTACAGCAACCTGTTAGCCTGTGTGCCTGACCCATGCTGAAATTAATCCACATTATCCAGATGTCTGTTTGACAGTTATCCCCGAGTCCCAGGGCTGAGAACAACCACCGCAGCCTTGTACATCAAAGAACAGAAATCTTTTTTTAAAATGCACCTAATAGATAGGAAGCATGGCCACAGCTCAAACAAGCCCAAAGTCTAGCAGTGCCCTGCTCAAAAAACCGAAAGTGCAGTTTTGCTAAGCTCTGTCTAGAATTGCTAGACCTTGTTTGTGGTTCACAAGAGAGTCAGACAGTCGCAACATGGTTTGCTATGGCTAGAGCCCACTCTCTCGGCTCTGTCTCTAACCCTGAAGCATTTACACTCTTCAGCCCAATTCTTGCAGCGCAGGGGAAAACTGAATGGCCACACATCACTATCCCTCTGTGACTTCCAGGCCTCACTCCAATATGGCATCGAGAGACCTGGAACTGATAAGGGCTGCATCCACACTGCGGAAATGATCCAGTCGGACACCGCTTTAACTGTCTTGGCCCAATTCTAGGGCATCCTATTGTTTGCGGTGGCACCAGAGCTGTCCGAGAGTGAAAGCTGAACATCTCACAACACTACAAATCCCAGAATCCCATAGCACTGAGCCATGGTGGCTGTGTCAAACCGAATTGTTTCTGCAGTGTGGATGCAGCTTACAGATGATGCACTCTGGTTTTCAAACGCTGCCTAGGCCAGCGCTCAAACCACTCTGGCATGACAGCTCTATTTACTCAGGGGAGGGTTGTTCTGGCCTTCCTCTGAGGCTGAGAGAGTGTGACTTGTCCAAGGTCACCCAGTGGGTCTCCATGGCCAAGGGGAGATTCAAACCTTCGGTCTCCCAGAGCCCTAGCTGTTGCGCTGTGCCTTTTCCCCCCAACTTATGGCGACCCTAAGGCATCATGCGTTTTTCTTGGCATGTTTCTTCAGAGGGGGTTTGTCATGGCCATCCTGAGGCTGAGAGAGTGTGACTTGCCCAAGGTCCACGGCCAAGGGGGAGATTCGAACCTTAGTCTCCCAGATTCCCAGGCCAATGCTCAAGTCACTACACCATGATGGCTGTCTTTTGCCCATAATATAGACAAACTATCCCCTTTCTGCCCTACAAACACACACACACACACACTTACTTTTCTCCATTCACAACCTATCCCCACACCATGCTACCTCCTTTGCATCTGCCCCATCTCCCAGATACACACACCATACCCACAATTATTTCCCCACCCCACATACACACACACACATATATACAGCTATACATACACATATCACAGACGCAGGTTTAAATTTCCCTTGTCCAGAATACTCCAAACACCAGCACTTTTGTCACAGGCGGCTGAGAGAGTGACACCTTTGCTTCACACACACGCTTTGTTTCATGTACAAAATTTCTTTGTTTATCCACTTTTATAAACCGCTTTGATCTTTTTTGGAAAGGCGGTATATAAATAAAATAAATAAATAAATAAATAATAAACAATTATTTAAAATATTGCGTATAAAATTACTTTTGGGTTGTTGTGTGTATAAGGCGCAAATGAAACATAAAGGGATTTTGTGTTTAGAAATTGGGACCTACCTCCAAGACATCGCATTATGCACATAAGTGCAAATACATGTACACTTGTGCCTCCCTATTCAATAAGGTTAGGGGCACAAGACCCCCGTGAATATGGAAAAACCGCAGCGGTTTGGGACCGCTAGAACTGCCTTGGCTCAAGGCTATGGGATTCTGGGAGTTGGAGTTTGTTGTGGGGTCCAGAGCGGAGCTGAGCTCCGCTCTGGACCCCACAACAAACTCCAACTCCCAGAATCCCATAGCCTTGAGCCAAGGCAGTTCAAGCGGTCCCAAACCAGGTTATTCCTCTTTAGTGTGGATGCAGCCTAGGAATCTCTAGGCCTTCCAGTGCAACTTTTAGTTAAAGTTGACCACAGAGTTGCACTGGAGGACTTAGATATTCCTAGAGGGAACATAGTAATCAAACCCGTCAATAATCAAAGCCGCAAATATGGGGCACATGTATTCTGAAATCCAAAGAAATTCAAAATCCCAAACGCTTCTGGTCCCAAGTATTTGGGAGAGGGCAGGCTCAATCTATATTAACTATACCATACTAGCCATAACAAACGCACCGCATTTCACCATAACTTCCCCAATTGCTCCATTGACAAACTACTTTACACTTACCATCCTTCTTCCCTCCAAGATCCCTTGCCTTTGTCATATATTTTCTATTTTCTTATGTATGTACCTCTTCATTTATCAAAAACGTTTCCAATCCTGCCTGCAAAACCAACTCAGGGCAACAAAAAGACCGAAACGACAACATCCAACACCACTTCCTCGCTCCCGTGATATATTTGTGTTTATAGGATAAATATTTATATTGACGTTCCATGCAGTCATGCGCAGATATTATGGCTTATATTTACCTTCACGACATACATATTTATAAATCTGTGCAAGTATAAAATGTGTTTCCTTCCCCTCACAACCAACACACACCCTCGCCATGTTTGTGTGAATGCATTCTGTGTGTGTTTGTGTGTGCGTATATATTGTATATACACACATACACATATATGGGAAAAGGAGGTGATGCAGGTAGTTTATATTATGGGGTGAGAGAGATAAAAATACACAAATAGACACACACACAAACACACACACACACATACTTTCCTCCCCTCACAACCAGCACCCGTCCATGTTTGTGGACAGATGTACACACTGTGTCTGTGTATACACATACACACACAAATATATATGCGCAGGAAAGTGATGGGAGATAGTTTGTATTATGAGATGAGGCAGATAGGGATGGATACACACACACACACACACAGAGTTTCCGCCCCTCACAATCAACTTCTAATCATGTGTGTATATGTATAGACAGTGTGTGTGTGTGTGTGTCTGTATACACACACACACATAAAGATGGGGGAAAGAGGTGATGGAAATATACATGGACACCTACACACCTACCTTCATAACCTCACTCCCCACAACTGTGCTTCCTCCCTGGTGTTTGTGTATGCATATACAAACACACACACATACACTTGTATGTGTTTATATATGGGTGTAAGGGACACACACACATATCTATCTATACACATGCACATGTACACACCTCCCCTCACAACATTACCCCCCCCAACTCTTTTCCTCCCTAGTGTGTGTATGCATGTATGGACACAAACAGACACACACATATGTGTTTATCTGTAGGTGTGAGGGACATGCGCACACACACACAAATACACACCTCCCCCTAACCTCACCCCCCAACCCTGTTTCCTTTCTGGTGTATGTATGTTTACAAATACACACCCACACGTGTTTACATATGGGTGTGAGGGACACACACACACACACACATATTCCCCACACACACACTATATATGCACACACATTATATATATACACACACATATTATACACACATACACATACATACTATATATACCGTATATATACATACACACTTTTATTATACACACATACAGTATATATACACACACATATTATGCACAATTATACACACATATTATATATATGTACACATACACACTATACACACATTATACACACACATACACACACACTTATATATAAACACACGCACATGTATTACACACAGACATTATATGCACACACACTCACACATTTATTACACACACATACATATTATATACACACACATATTATAAGCATTATTAATAAGCAAACACACATTATATATACACACACACATATTATACACACACACACATTATATATATATATATATACACACAGACACAGACACACATATTATACACACACAATCACACAGCTCTCCCCACAACCTCACCCCCAACCCAGTTCCCTCCGTAGTGTGCGTGTGTGTGTATACAAACACACCAACACACCCCCCTTTCCTCACCACCTTTACCTCTGTTGTGTATTTATCCACGTGTGTGGAGTGTATGCATTCAAAGCCATGTACGTACAGGCGTGAGTGAGGGACTGACACACACACAACACACAACTACACACACCTTCAAACACACAGTCCCCTCCCTCCGGGTCTCCATTGTGTATCCCACCAACACACAGTCACACACTTTGTCCCCCGGGGCCCTTGTGGTGGTTGTGTTCCCCGACCTGTGGGCGGGGATGTTGTGTTGCCCTGAGGCGCTGTTGTTGTTGCCGCTGCTGCAGTTGTTGCCTCGTCCTCCTTTGCGGGACCCGACGAGGAAATGGACGTCGCTGAGGACCTCGTTGTTGAAGAGGAAGGCGAAGCGCTCCTGCACCGTGGGCTTCGTGGCCTGCCAGTTGTAGGACGGCTCCCTCGACGGCAGGGACGGGGTTGCGGTTGTGGTTGTGAGGAGAGGGTTGTGGTTGTGAGTAGGCCCCGGAGGAGGAGGAGGAGGAGGAGGCCCGGCGGCGAGGCTGTTGGAACAAGGCGGCGGCGGCGAAGGAGGCGACAACAACGGAACCGGAGCCCCGCCGTTGGCCTGAGGCGCCCCTGAGGAGGAGAAATCGAGGCCTTCTCCTCCTCCGCCTCCGCCGCCATTGAAGGCCCCGGCCGCCATTTTGTGGCGAGGAGGAGCGTCGTCGAGGAGGAGGAGGAAAAGGAGGCCGGGCCTAGACAAGGAGAGGAGGCGGCACCGCCACCGGCAGCACCAGGCCCCGCCGCCGCCCCCAGTCCCGAGGCCCATGGAGGGTGTTTTATAAGGCCTCAAAACCGCTCCTCCTAGGCCGCCTTGACTCAAAGGAGGAGGGCTGCTGGGAAGTGTAGTTCCCATAGGCATCGGGGCCTGCTTCTCTCAAGGCGCGCCAGGCCTGGAAGGGACTACGGTTCCCATGGTGCCCCCGGCGCTGCTGCTGAGGCGAAGCGAGAGGCCTACGTAGAAGTGAATAATAATCATGACTACTTGTGGTTTTTTTTTTAGGCCAATTGAGTTCCCAATAAAACTACAACTCCCATGGTGCCCCGGTGCTGAGGCGAAGGGAGAGGCCTACGTAGAAGTGAATAGTAATGATGACTACTTCAGTGTTTTTTTAGGCCAATTGAGTTCTAGTGTCCCAATAAAACTGCAGCTCCCATGATTCTCTAGCGCTGAGGCAAAACGAGAGGCCTCGAAGTGAATAATGACTACTTCAGTGTTTTTTTAGGCCAATTGAGTTCCAGAATCCCAATAAACTACAACTCCCATGGTGCCCCGGTGCCGAGGCAAAGCGAGAGGCCTCGAAGTGAATAATAATGATGACTACTTCAGTGTGTTTTAGGCCAATTGAGTTCCAGTGCCCCAATAAAACTGCAACTCCCATCGTTCCCCAACGCTGAGGCGACGAAAGAGGCCTCAAAGTTGAATAATTACTTCAGTGTATTCTAGGCCATTTAGATCCTGTACCCTAATAAACTACAACTCCCATGGTGCCCCGGCGCTGAGGTAATTGCAAAGCGAGAGGCCTCGAAGTGAATAATAACTACTTCAGTGTGTTTTAGGCCAATTGAGTTCGTGTCCCAATGAACTACAACTCCCATGGTTCCCCAGCGCAGAGGCGAGGCAAGAGGCCTCTGTCACAGATTCAGTGCCCACAAAAACTACAACTCCCATGATTCCCCAGCGCTGAGGCGAGGCAGTTAAAACGGCCTCAGTGTGTTTTGCTGCATTGAAAGGCAGTGGTTTCCAAACTGTGCTCTTTAAGGGGTTTTAAACTTCAACTCCCAGAATCCCAGACTATTGGGCGACATGGCTGAGGCTTCTGGGAGCTGGAGTCCAATATGTATATCAACTACTGTATTCTATAATGTATGATATAAACTGTTTTGTGTGTATTTATATAGATATATTACACATCTTTCTTATGTATCTCATATCTGTCTCTTACTTACATTTTATATCTCTTATCTATATGTCATATATAAAATATATCACATATATAATATAGATAAGATATAAAATATATATACGACTTTATATATCTTTATATATCTATATTTATATATAATATAAAGAGATCTGTATAGGTATAGATGTAACAATAGTTTATATTATACATAATTATATATAATATAATTATATTATATATAATTATATATAAGATATATAAAGTCTATATATATTATATACTGTATCACATACATAATATAGATAAACTATTGTTATATCTATACCTATACAGATCTCTTATCTATACGTATAACTATTCAATAAACTATATGTATCTTACATATCTTATATATCTCATGTATACCGGTATATCTATGTATCTTTGTCTACATTTCATATATCTTGCATCTCTTATCTATATTTATCCTTTATCTATATTTCTTATATATCTTTCTCATATATCTTCTTGCGTGTCCCCAAATAATTTTTGACTTATGCTGACTCTATCAGTTTTGTTGACCAGATTTGTTCAGAGGTTTGCCATTGCCTTCCCCTGAGGCTGAGAGAGTGTGACTTGCCAAAAGGTCACTCATTGGGTTTCACGGCTGAGCAGGAATCAAACCCAGGACTCCATCCAGAGTCATAGTCCAGCATTCAGAGGACTGCCAGAGTTTTCATCCTGCAGACCATTGCACCTTAAGAAAGGAAATCCACAATTTTTTGCCGAATGTTTGTGAGAAACCAACGCTAGAGGTTGCTGCAGACCATGAACACCGATGAATGCAACTCGAGCTCTCCTTTCCAAATCTGATTAACAAAATAATTTCTTCTCCATTTCATCTGCAGAACAAAATGGGGGAGGCGCACACCCTAAACACAGACACAAACAAGAAAAAAAGGTTAAAAACTGGGAGAATAAAGGACTGACATCTAAGAAACAGAAGCATACCAAACATGTTCTTACAAAAATTTGTCCAAAACATATATATATATATATATATATATGTTGTAAAGTGGTTTAAGGGAGACTAAGGTTCAAGTCACACTCTCTCAGCCTCAGAGGAAGGCATGACCAAACTCCTCTGAACAAACCCTGCAAAGAAAACCCCAGGAGAAAAGTCAGAATTGCTTTTAAGGCACTTAGCAAGTTGTATTTTCATGGTTTGTATTTTAATATATTTTAATCTATAATAATAACAAGATTATTTATATATCCCACCCTTCCCTATGGATCAAGATGGGATTACAGTAAGAAATAAAAATACGTATAACTGTTTTTAATCCTTACAATTGTTTTATTAAAATTTTCTATTTATGTATTTTAATATTTTGTATTGTTTTATACTTGTTTGCTGCCTTCAGTCCCAATGTTGGGAGAAAGGCAGGTTATAAGAAAATAATATTAATACATTAATATTTAATATATTAATAACAATAATTTATTATATCCTGCCTTTCTCCCAATATTGGGACTCAAGGTGGCAAACAAGTTTAAAACAAATAATAATAATAGAAAAATTAAAATTTGTGTCTTGACAGAACAGCAAGGATGAAAATTTGTGAAAGACTCCATTGTGAACGGATTAAGATGATTGTTAAAAACACCTAATGTACAAATGGAAACAGCCAAATTGCAGATCCTTTACCCAAACTGTGCTGCTTTTATGAAAAACAGGCGCTGCTTACCTTGTATTACAGTTTACCCATCCTCGAAAAATATACTGCTTTTTCTTTCCATTCTCCTTTATCTACTTTAATCTTCACAACCCACCCTGTGAGGTAGGCTACACAAAGTGTGAACCAATAGGATTTATGGTCCAAGTCAGGATTTGAACCCCTTTCACCCAAGTGGATACACTTGGATACACACCCAGCATTTTATTTTTAAACTAAAAGAGTGGGGACCCTGTGATCCCTTTTAATGCCAACTTTTGTTGAATCAAAGCAACCCTTTCTCTCGGTTGCAAGAGACACAAATAAGTCTCAGGAGAGAGGATGATGGAGAATGAAGTGGTGGCACTACATCTGGACTAATAATAATAATAATAATAATTGTATATCCTGGTTTACACTAAAAATTTTCATAAAATACAACAACGGCATGTTTTATTATATCCCTAACCCTCCCATCCACAATAAAATACAATTGAATTTATTGGACAGTTGTTGAAAGCTTTGGAGCAGCGGCTCCCAAACTTCCAGATTAGCAGTCGTTAGCACTCAACACAACAACAGCAACAGCAACAACAGGAATCCATGTGTTTCAATGCATTTATTAAATCCTTACAAAACAGAATACAAAAAATTCTGGCATCAACAAGGTTGTTACAAAGGAAACAGTTCCATCAAGCTGTATCAGTTCACCCGATACATCATAAAGTGCTTGTTATTTTTTTGTTTGTTTGTTTGTGTCTTTTTAAAGTTTTTTTTTTTAATTTTTATTTTTAAAGTCATTGTTATTTTATTCCTTCCTCACATTTGCGAACCAGCCTCTTGCCGGAGGATCCTTCGGCGCCCGAAAAGATGACTTTTCGCGTCACAAAACACAAAACCTTTGGCAGTCCTTTTATTTTTTAGCCAGAGCGAGGAGGAAAAAATCATAAACTTTCTCCTGGACTGATTTTTTATCCCCCCCTCCAAAAAGTTTTTTTTTTCTTCTTTTAAAGGAAAACAAAATAAAACATTTCACAGTCAAAATGTTACTAACCAGTTCTAATTAGACTTTTTAAACTGAGAAAAGGAAGAGGAGGGCATTGGAGCAAAGAGGCGTCGAGACGTTCGTTCCCCAAATCCTTCCCCAAACTTGCAGCTAATAAAAAAACTCGCGGAGGTAAAGAACAAAAAAGGAGAGAGAATATTCCAAGACAGACAACATTTTCATATGAAAAAGATAAGAAAAGGGAGGAAGAAAAGGAAGAACTTTGGCAAGGGTCAACGGAAAGTTATCTTGAGAGAGATAAGATGCCGAAGGGCTGCGTTCGAGGAGTTCCCACCTCATCCAGAGATTGAGGATTCGGTCCTCTGTAGGACGAGTAACTTGAAACTGAGTTTAATTCCTCCCAGTTTCCAAACTGGAGGAATTGTGCGTTAACAAGGGCACTCGTTCGCAATTCTCCGACAAGGATGTATTCATGGAAAAGTTCAAAGTCTAGACACAATCCCTGGCTATGGAAGATACTTTGAGAAAAAGAAGAAAAGTAGGTTTAATCTCAATATCCAGAGGTGAGAAATCTAAGCACCGCTACATTTTGGTCTCACGCAGACACAAAATTGGTTTAGGGGGCAGGTTATGGGGGGCGGAAAGGAAAAATTCAAGGGCCCTACGGAGGAAATCTCCTCTAGACTCACGTCCCGGGAATAAAGACGTTTTCAACACACACACACACGAAAGTGAATCGCTGAGATACATCCCTGAAGGCTAAATACTGCAAACCCAGGATTTGAAAGAGCCAGCAATTGAAACAAACCCGTCACTTTCAATGGGATTTGAAAGCCAAAATGTCAGTTTGCCATACTACCAAAGTTCATCCCCTTCCCAAGAACAGGATCCCATTTCTCAGGGCTCGGAAAAAAGTTCATTTTGTTTTGGACCACAACTCCCAGCATTTCCCGTGCCGGTGTCACAGGATTCTGGGACTTGTAGCGCAAGGACATTGTTTTGGAAAGCTCTCTCTCCACTTTTGGCTGAGGTTTTGGAGCCATAAAAATCACAAGATCACAACACTCTCAACAAATTCTCCCCAAAAACGGATACACCAGGATACTGTGTATTTTCTTTAAAAACCCAAATTCATTGATTTTTGGAGGCCACGTTCCTGACATGCTCCAACCGAATAGCGTCGGACAGTGGAAAGAGGATATATGTGTTAGGTAAAAAGGGAAATCTTCATGTACTAAATTCATGATGAGAGGAATCATCTTCTTCTTTGGGAAGAAGACCCGAGAAGCAGATTAACATCTCTTACTGGCCATTTAATGCTGAAATAAAAGACAACCATGCCCATGGGGGGGTCTGTAATCCATTGGCATGTCGGCATAGGAGCATCGTACACCCTTCGAAGAGGAACTAGATCAACACGCAGGCCTTTCCTTTCTCCAAAATTAGATGGCAAACCCAAGGTGGAAGGGGAAAAGAAAACCCCAAGCGGACCATCTCCTCCTTTGGCATACATCGCTGACCTTCTGCTGCCGAAACAATTCGCAGAATTTGTTTTTGTGGGAGACTCAGCAGCAAAAGGAATGCAGGGTTTTCCTATCTACCTGCAGTTGTCAAACATTCCATTCCCCCCCGAACCAAAAAATGTTTTTTTTTTTTAAATGCAGACATCCCACCCCCCAAAAAATGCAGGCACAAACTAACCTATTGGTGTGATGTCTTGAGAATTATTGAATCGGTTTTTGTGGGTTTTTCGGGATCTGTGGTCATGTTCTAGAAGAGTTTATTCTCTGAAGACGCCAGATGCCACAGATGCTGGCGAAACGTCAGGAATAAACTCTTCTAGAACATGGCCACAGAGCCCGAAAAACCCACAAAAATTTATTAAATCAGTTTCCCAACCCAGGTTACTTACCCCTGGGGTCCCCATCTAGCAATTCCATGAGGTCTGAAATTCAAGTTCTGTGCTTTGGGAGAACCCAAAATCGAACAGGTTTCTCTGTTTTTCCAACCAAGAGCAGTGACCGGGCGCCGTCTGACAGCCTCCCAGCGTTCTGCAAATAGTAGTCCACGCCTGACATCAAAACTTGGTCTTGAGGCTTTCACTTCTTGACCATAAACAATCAGAGGTATCCCCCCCCAAAAAGCAAAAGCAATTTAAAAGCTGTAACCCGCAGCTTTCCCTGACAGAAAGGCATCCCTATTCAACAGTACGAAGTTCAAGTATTTCTTCCCATAAGACTACGGTCTATATCTGATAACTAAATGCATTAGACAAAGTTCTCTTAATAGAAAAACAACCTCTTTAGCGATTCAGATTGTTCCACTTCAAGGTGCTCTCGGATTCACAGACTGCTCTGCATCTCCCACAGTTCAGTCGGCACCCTTTGCCCTGCAAAAAAGGGCATTTGATGGGCAGGATTGCATGGATATACAAAAGAAAGCAACAACAGATGGATCGGGGAGGAACCCAGCTGTCGGTGGGGGGCACAAAATTATCCAAAGTAGAAAAAGGTGAGTGTTTAAGTACAGCCAAACTACTTTACAACCCCTTTACTTTATCAGAATGGCATTAAAGATATCGGAAAACGTTATATGCAATACCACCACCCCAAACAGCTATTGCATAGTACTGTTAAATCTTTTCTCAGAGAAAAGAATGGTTCTCGAAATCACAAAACAACAGCTCAAGATGTGCAAGGAGGTTTTGCCTCCCAGTCGGAAAGCCCTTGTGGCTGCGTCCCCTTCTCCAAAGGCCTTGGGGAATTCCTCAGAGAAGATCCAAAAGCAAAAACAAGAACAAGCCCCAAGATGCCAAAAGGAGAACAAATCCACAGAAAAAAAAATGTGAAGCTGACCTCAGCACTATCTTTCACTCAGTTCAGCACTTCAGATATGCACCGCAAAACACCTCAAGTTTGAAAATTGCCTCCTTAACCAGTCTGGGATACACATAACATCCTCCTCCAAAGCGACTCCGTCTCAGGTTTACTCAGAAGTAAGACCAACAGTTTCAGCAAGATTCCTCTATCCATGCCACAACACACTTGATTCGCCAGCCAACCAATCTGCAAAGATGCAGCGCACACATTTTCTGGGAAAGGTGCAATGCACATGTATTCTAGGGGTGGAGAACCCTCCAGCTTACTCTAGAAAGAGATAGAAAGAGATGCTCTCAAGTTTAGTAGATTATGTATCACGAAGAAATGGGGATCGCGGCACGAAAAGAAGAATACAAAGAGCAGAAACGAGGTGACAAAACAAGAACCACATTTCAGAAGAACAGAAACGTCCCGATTCTGTTTTCTTCCACTCCGTCTTGAAGTCTGCGCTAAAGGCAAACGGGGGAATATTAAGTGGCCAAATGTGCCAGGAAAATGCTCCTCTACAATCCACCCCACCAATGGCTATTGCCAACTGATTTCAAGCTATGCTTCCCCGACATCATGGCCAGGTATGTGCATGCACAACCTCCAGCCAAAAACCTATTTCCAGCAACTACTGCGATGCTACATCGGTCATTCCATCCTGCGCACAAATGTGGCACGGTTAATGTGACCAAGACCCAGGTGGAAAGAGACAGGACCCCCCGACACCCCGCAACACACACAGAACAAACTAGATGCCTGTGCCGTCCATGTTGTGAGATCACTGTGATAGGTGCTTGAATGGTTAAGGGAGCAGTTCAAAACCTTCACCATGATCCAGAAAGTTTCCATTTCAAATGGGAACCAGTGAACGGGGGGCAGCTGGCAGCCATTTTAATATCTCACCGCACGCTCGATATCCCTGAAGCGCAATTTCCTCCTCCAAAGCTACTCCCAACAGATCCAGAAAAACCCATGCCACCGCCTATTTTTGTTCCATGGCAGTGCGGGACATTACATTTTAAAGCTCCAAATCCTACCTGCCCAGCATTTGTAGGGAAACTTTGGAGGAGAAGCAAGGAAACTGCATTGCAAATGGGCATTTTGGGGGGCTACAAAGGAGACTGCGTGCCCACACTGTTACTAAACTATGGCTTTAAAGGATTGAGGAAAAACCACTGAGAACAAGCCAAGATTATCTCAAAACAACCGAGCTCACATTCAACTTCACTTCTCCTGCTTATATCTTTGGGGACTAGTCTTCTTCTTATTGCACCATCAGTAAAAACCACAACAAAAACCGGCTCCATTATGCCAGCTCCGGGGCGAGCATAGTCCAGCCCTTCCAATGTTCTTGGACTGCAACTCCCATCGTCAATCCAAGCCAGCGTAACCAATGATAAGGACTGCTGGGAGGGACAGGCCAACAATATCAGAAGGGTCAAAGGATTCACACCGGCGCTGCTTTGGTTTCTCAAGCTCTGAAACCATCTCGCCTCCTCTTTTGTTTCGGATTTTGTTTTCGGAAAAAAATGAGGAATACATCGTCCCTGCGTTGGTAACCGATCCAGGGGTCCTTCCGCACAACAGAGTTGTAGCACTCTGATTCCAGTTTAACTGCCCTCACTATGGATTTCTGGGATTTGCACTTGAGGGGCATTTTAAAATTCTCAGCCCAAGAGATCTAACGTAAATCCCAGGATGCCAGAGAAGGCAGCTGCGGCACTTAAAGTGGAATTACAGCGCTATAAAATTGTATGACACGAAAGGGGTCCCAATCTCACTGCCAAAATGCTGAAAGCATCCAGTTTAATCACTTGCATAGCTCTCCTATCTTTTTAACTTTTTAAGAAAGTTTTCCCAACCTCTTCCACACAACTAAAGGATCCTGCGCCATTTCAAATAAATCCTCCCGCTGCTTGCAACTATTATTCCACAAGCCTTCAGCACATTTAGCTTCAAACTAACTCCACTGTCGTTTTTAAAAAATATTTTCAGCGTGTGTGTTGGAGGGGATAAACATGATTCGCCACACCATTTTTGCTGGTGTCCTTTTTTTAAAAAACACAATTCAAAACAAGATTAAAACACCAAATTAGAAACCTTTTTCTAATTTGTTGCTCAACTCTTACTAAAGAGCCCCGAAACAGACAGACTCAACACCGCAGTACATTCTAGATCTGCAACCAAGGAATGTTGCAGGGTCCTTTTCAATTCCTTTCCCTCTCCCTAAATAACGCCCTGCCGAGAACAACGTTTTCAATCGCTTTGTGGTATATTTTCCCTATTAAAAAATTAGGGAACTTCTTGCAGGAAGGGACTCAAACTAGCATAAAGTTCTCAGGCCACTGCTGGCTTTCAGCTCTCAGCAGAATGCTGGGATTCACAGTCCAATCGTACAGAAGAGACACAGAACTCCCACCTCTGCTTTTGAGTAGGCCCTCTCATTCCCATCCTGCAAAAGAAAAACTAGATTTTATTTGACCACACCCTACGCATACCCTTTTTTAAAAACAAAATTAATTCCTCTATAAAGTCCCACTTTAGATGGGAACAAATATTGACCAAACAGGAGCTCGGGGAGATAGGATTTCCACATGCTATCTACTCTGAGTCCTTGGCAAGAAACTGAATTACAGATCCAAGAGCCAATTTGCTAAGAAAAGTGCTGTAAAACTGTAGAATAGAAAAGAACAGGGAAATATATACTGTATACTGTATATATATATATATATATATATATACACCAACCCATCTTATACCTTCAAGATGTGTCCTGGATGCCAATCTCATTTGGACCCAAAAAGTATTCCAAATTTGGAGGCTGGTGCCACATTGTAGAATTAATGCAGTCTGATACTGCTTTAACTCTCACGGCTCCATCCTATGGAATCCTGGGATTTGTAGCGGCGCCAAAATACTCTGACAGAGGCTAAAGTATCTCACAAAACTACAAACCCCAGAATTCCCTACGGCCTTTAAATTGGCGTGAAACTGCATTAATTCTGCAGTGTAGATGCAGCCATGGAATCCACCCCAAGTTAGAAAATAGTGCACAAGAAGGGATGGGAAACATGGTGTTTCTGTGGACGTCTTTGTCTCCCAAATGCACTCCAGGAACAATTTTTGCACCAATTTTGGGCCTTTTCCTCTCCCCAAAAGAACCCAACCAAGGGCCTTTTCACATTATAGGGGGATTTAGCTACCAAAAATCCCCTCAGAGGCAAAGTTGGCCCCGTCGCAACGCCCAAGAGTTGCCCATCCCTACTTTTAATGCTTTCTCCCCCTCTGCAGACCCCCGTCGCTCCCAACCCCAAACTTTAGGGACCGGAAAGAGACTAAATAAATCCGCACCCCAGCCTCAAAAACCGCGCTAAGCTGTCATTTTCCATTGCAGAATCTGCAAGTATAAAAAAATATTAAAGAAGAAAACGAAAGGGAGAAATCAAGAAGGAAAACTGCAATGAAAATCCTTTTTAAAAAAGAAGACGACAGAAAAACAGAACGACGGATCCCGAACGTTAGAATGCTACATTAGAAAGAAAGAAAGAAAGAAAGAAAGAAAGAAAGAAAATTGAAGACCTCCCTCTCCCTGCCACTTTTTCACAGTACAAAGAGGAATCGACAGGTATAGAGAGAAAAAGGAAAGGAGCCTATTATTTAAACCAGGGATGGGCAAAGTTAGGGGGTCACACCAGCCCCCTAAGAGAAATTTGGAGGGCTGCCCAGATGTACATATTCAATTTTTTTGCCCCTAAATGCCTTTCACGGGGACGTTGGGTGGCCTTTTACCATTTTGCGGCCTTTTTTAAGAAACAGAAAATGAGTGGAAGTCACTTCCTGTTCCAAACAAGACCTCTTCTGCACTTAAATTATCCCAAAAATGTTAAAAGTGTCACAAAATGCCCCCATAAACACCCCAGAGGACATTTTGGGTTAAAAAAATTGTACTTTAAACAAAAATCTGGGTTACAAAAACACCCCTCGGAGCCCTCGCATGCGACCCATTCGTGATTTAAACCTTCCTTCAATGAGAAAGGGAGATGTGGAGGTGGGGTGGGGGGATCAAAATTTAAATTCTTTTTCATTTTAAAGCAAAACAAGCCACGTATCACATCGTGTGCCAAAATCCCCCCTCAGGTAGAAGAACCCAGTTCAAATAACTGGCACTTTTTTTCTTCCAAACTAAAAATAAAATAAAATTTAAAAAAAAGATTTGGGGGGAAGATAGCCAGTGTTTAAAACAAGATCAGGAAACGGACGTAGAAAGAAACCTTGGAAACCAGCCAACGTGAAAAGGGGAGGGGGTTAATTCTGATCTCTCTTTTTTTTTCATTTTCTTTTCTTCCTAGCTATTCAAATATAGCTTTTGTTTGAATGTCGAAGAAAGAAAAACGGAGTGAAAAAGGAGAGGAGGAAATGGAAGAAACGAATGGATGTGTACGCGGAGAAGGAAGAGTCACAGGAGTTCCCCGACGAGGACCAAGGGGGTTGTCACCAGGTGCTGGTTGGCGTCCGCTTTGGCCATGCTGGCTTTTTGCCGCCGCTTAGCCAGCTTGGACTCCGACGGCGGAGAGAGCTGCATGGAGCATGAGGTAGCTTTGATGATGATGGGTTGTTGAGTCTCCTCGGCAGCCGCCTCTTCGTCTTCCATCAGCTGACGGTTGACGGCAATGGCTTCGGCGGCGAAGGACGTCAGCTCTTTGGCACTGCTATTCCTGCGGCGAAGGAAGAGAGGGTGAGCTTATTCCATCTGTGCATTTATTTATCTCATTTATATCCCGCCTTTCTCCCCAGAGGGATCCAAGGCAGTTCACAGATAAAACCTTTAAAATTACAGTCATCTCTCCATATTTGCGGATTTGATTATTCACAGATTTGATTACTATGTTCTCTCTAGGAATATCTAGGTCCCTCAGCCCAAATCTATGGTCAACTTTAACTAAAAGTTGCACTGAAAGGCCTAGAGATTCCTAGAGAGAATACTCTTCTAGGCCTCTGTAGCTCCTCCTCTGTAGCTCCTCCAATTTCTATGACGAGCGTCCGTCGGACGTTAACCACAGAATTACCTGGAAAGACCTAGAGATTCCTAGAGAGAATACTGTACTAGGCCTTTGTAGCTCCTCCGGGGCAGTTCTATGGTCATTGTCTGTCAGATGTTGACCACAGAGTTGTGTTAGAGGACCTAGAGATCCCTAGAGAGGTGTCCTCTCAGGTAAAACCATGCTGTTTTTGTTATCTGCAGTTTTTTCACACCCACTGGGGTCTTGTGGCCCTAACCCTAGCGAATATGGAGGATCAAACAACTGAAACATCTATATATAAAATCACATACAATGTACACAATAAAATATAATATAAAATAATATAAAATGCAGTTAAGTTAAAAACAGACTAAAAACACCACCTGGCTCCATAAAACCACTGTTCACTAACCCCTCCCCCCCGGCTGCATCCACACTGCAGAAATGACTCTATTTGACACTGTTTTAAGTACCATGGCTCAAGGTTATGGAAATTCTGGGAATTACAGTATAGTTTTGTGGGACGTTTGGCCCTGTACCACAACAAGGTACATTTCCCAGAAGAGCACAGCATTAAGCCACAGTGGTTAAGGTGGTGTCAAACTGGATTGTTTCTGCAGTGCAAACACAGCCTCTCACATACGCACAGAATGCAGAGACATTAAATTATTCTGCAATGGGGGCCTTTGACGATGAAAATTTGCAAGGATTTCTACTCACCTTTGCAGGATGATAGGAGTCGGAAGGGTGTTGTCCGGAGCACACTGGAGGGACAAAAAAGAAAACCAAAAGGGCAAGAATTAGACCCTGTGTCAGGTTCCTCTCTCCAGGGGCCCTTCCCCACTACACATTTGTAACACTACAATTCCACTTTAACGGCCAAGGCCATTTTTTAAAGAAATGCTTCCTGGAGCTGCAAATACAGAAGTAATGTGATACAGCCTGTGGGAAGTGAACCGTTTAATTAAAAGTTTAATAATAATAATAATAATAATAATAGGCCCAGCAAGGCATAGTGGTTTGAGTGCTGGACTATAACTCTGTTGACCAGGATTCACTTCCCAGCCTGGTCATGAACCCCAATGTGTTGAGCAAATCATACTCTCTCAGCCTCTTCTGATCAAATATTGCCAATAAAACCCCAAGATAAGTTTGCCATGAGTCAGAAATGCATTGAAGGCTCACAATAGCAATTTGGATTTCTCAGCCAGACAACTCCAGTGCCTCACCAAACTACAAATCCCTCCTCTCTGTTTAAAGGACACTCACCCCTTGCACCCAAGGGTGCTTCAGGACTTCAGCTGCACTCAGGCGCTTCTTGGCGTCCCGCACAAGGAGTTTCGAAATGAGATCTTTGGCTCCGAAAGAGATGTGAGCCCAGTCTTTGTCCGGGAATTCGTACTTCCCTTCCTGGATGCTTTCAAACAACATGTTCTGAAGGAGGAGAAATGGAGAGAATGCAGGTTAGGATCTAGCGACAGGTCTGTGTGCAGGAAGTGGGGTATATCTGTATTTCTAATCCACAAATCAAGGCTTACGACGCACCTGGCAGGCAGGACATGCTTCGCCACGGTCCCAGCCGCAGTCCGTCCCGCAGTGCCCCACAAAAGGGGGGTAGCCGCTCAACATGATGTAGAGAATGACCCCCAAGCTCCACAAGTCGCACCGCTTGTCATAGATGGAAGCTTCTTCGTTGAACGCTTCCACGACTTCCGGGGCCATATATTCTGCCGAACCGCACTGCATGGGAAGGAAGGAAAGGAAGGAAGGAAGAAAAAGAGCAAAGGGCCATTAAGATACAGGTGCAGGTCTTGGTTTCTAGGGGTGAATCTTTCTGGTGTCTTGTGCCTTCAAGTCATTTCCAACTTAAGGCAAACCCATCGCAGGGTTTTCTTGACAGGCTTCTTCAGAGGGGGTTTGCCATCCTCTGAGGCTGAGAGTGTGTGACTTGCCCAGGGTCATCCACTGGATTTTATAGCCAAGTGGGGACTTGAATCCTACTCTCTAGAGTCATAGTCCGACTCTCAAGCCACTACACCACATTGGCTCTCTCTTTGGTGAATCTACACTGTAGCAATAATACTTTTTGATACCGTATTTAAATACTGTCACTCCATCCTATGGAATCCTGGGATTTGTGGAGAATTTGGGACTTGTGGGCTGCCTGCTGTCTGAAACAGGAGACAGGGTTAGGCGGGCCAACTGTGATTGCAGCCAGCAAGACAATTCTGCTCTTTGACATTTGTGTCTTTGCCACAGACACACACACACTTTTTCTCTTTTGGGAAGGCAACCACAAGAAAGAAACGACCAACACATACACAAACACACAGCAACCCAGAGTTCACCCAGCATAAATATAGCTATACCGCCTTCCACATACAAATTCTTTCCCATTAGCAATCTAGCCAAGGAGGGAAACCAGCCAGAGAGCTATAAAGAGACCCACCGTTTCCTGGAATAAAAGGGTCACGGAGTCAAAACCAGCCCCAGATTTTAAATGATAAGAAGAAAGTTTCTCTAAAGATCTTAAGCTCTGGGTTGTTGTTGCTGTTTTTAAAGAAGAAACCAAAGCTTAAGATCTTTAGAGAAATAGTCTTATTACAGGTTGAGTCTCCCTTATCCAAAATACTCCAAAATGGTCTACATGGGTGACTGAGAGTATAACACATTCACTTTCTGATGATGGTTCAGTGCATACAAATTTGGTTTCATGCACCAAATTATTCAAAATTTTGTGTATAAAATTGCCTTCAGGCTCTGTGTTTAAGCTATATACAAAACATAAATGAATTTCATGTTTAATCTTGGGTTCCATCTTCAAGATCTCTCGTTGTTATGTACCTTCAAGCTGTTTTCAGCTCTTAAAGCAAACCTATCATGGGGTTTTCTTGGCAAGATTTGTCCATAGAGAGTTTGCCATTGCTTTTCTCGGAGGCCGAGAGAGTGCGACTCGCTCAAGGACACCCAGTGGGGTTTCCATGATCGAGCGGGGATTCGAACCCTCGCCTACGGACTCATTGTCCAACACTCAAACCACTATACCATGCTGGCTCTCACGTTGCTATGTACATGCAAATATTCCAAAATCCAAAAAAGTCCAAAACCTGAGACACTTCTGGTCCTGAGCATTTCAGAGAAGATAAGACTCAGTCTATCTATTAATGTTGGCTAAGATGCTACATCAATTCACACTGCAGAATTAAACAATCTTTTGAGACCACTTTAGCTGGTGTGTGCCTATCCCTAAAGAATACCGGGATTTGTAGTTTGGTGGGGTATTCAGCCCGGTCTGTCTGGTGCCTTTGCAAACTACAGCTTCCACACCGAGGTCACAAATTCCACTGAGAGCTACAGCCGGATTGTACCAGCGAAGTGTTTCAAGTCCTCGGATTGCACTGGAGTTGCATCAGCCGTCGGAAGGAGAACTCAAACAAACCCTCACACGCGGCTGAGACAAACAAAACCTGAATTATGGGGCAGGGCTCTTAGGCTGGAACTGGCCTGACTAAGCCAGCTTTGGGGAGACAAACCGGACTATTTGGGGTGAGGCCGCTGCCTGAAATAAGCCACCAGGACAAGGTGGAGGTCAGGAATCGAGAGACAGGGAGGTTCGTTCGGACATTGCAAAGTTTCTTAAAACCACAGCCTTCATTTCATTCACACAAAGGTCCGAAGGTGTGCACAAAAAGCAGCATCTATTTGCCTTCTCTTGAGTAAGCAGTACCAAAAAGGAGAGCAGCAAAGCTTAGAAAGATTCCTTTTCCCCCCAGATTACAGCTCCCAGAATCCCCTAAAAGCAGCAAAGATTGCACTGCCCAGAATCCCCCTGCCAAATACTGGCCTGGTAAGAAAATTCCTTCATGTTTTGGGTCTTTTAAAGAGCTTGCAAATTTGGACTGCTTTGCGATCCCAAATACAGACTTTTCCCCACCTTTGGCTCTTTTGAACCCAGCTCAAAGCACTGTTATTTTGGGACCACCCCATAGTAGCCAGATGGGTTGGGGGATTCTGGGCTTTGTGATCCCCAAAGAGCCATACTCTTTTCAACCAAGCCCTGCTTTAGAATTCTGGTTGTTGTAATCCAAAGAGAGCCGTGGCTCTAAGTTCTGCTGGGGGATTCTGGGTACTGTGATCCCAAAAGAGCTACTCTTTTGCTCTGGGCACTGCAATCCAAAAAGAGCCATGCTCTTTCAGAACAAGCTGTAAGCTCTCCTGGGGGATTCTGAGTGTTGGCACCCCTGCAACTGCCACGGCACCATGCTTTAGGATTCTGGGATTTGTAGTTGTGTGAGCTAGTTCCCCTTCTGTGCCAGCGAGGCCACTGCAAACTACAAATTCCGAGATTTCATCGGATGGTAGCCACGGTAGTTACAGCGGTCTAAAACTGCATTAATTCTGCAAAAGCAGACAAACAGATGCAGCCACCGAACAGTGCAAAACGAGGATTGCGTTTGCTCATTTATTTATTTTTAAACGCGAGTTTCTGCGGTTATTTTTAAACACAGGAAGGGAGAGGAGTGGGCCGGGAAAAAGGGGGAAGGGAGGAAGCAGACACTTTCTCCCAGCAAACGCAAAGAGACATGCGTTGCAAGCGCCAGGCGTTTTTGCAAGCCCAGATTCCACCAGGCGCAAATGCAAAGTGAAAAGAAAGGCCAAACAATGTGTGGAGAGGCAATCTGGCTATGCAGGGCCTTCCAGCCCCACAGACAAGACTCAGTGTCTGACCCACTTCTGCCTCCTTCCCACGTCAAAGAGGGGCGGGAGTGCAGCCGATCCGCCAGCCAATCCCCTCCGCTGTTGCTAAGGTTGGTTTTGCTTTTTCGGCACCCTTCCCAAAGAGAGGAGGAGGAGGAGGGAGGGAGGAAGAGAGAAACAGCAGGGGTTGGAAAAACCAGCTGCTGCCTTTGGAAGGGAAACCATGGGAGGAAGGAAATTAAAAAGCATTATGTAACCCAAATGCAACCGCCATCCTGCTAGATCTCAGCGAGTCTTTGGCTGTGGGGGGGATCGGTGTGCCAAACAGCCCAAGGGATACGGGGATGTCTGTGTAAGAATCTTGCATGCCAGGGCTCCGCTGCAATCCAACACGGGGTGCATCTACATTGCAGAAATAATGCCACTTTTAAGTGCGATTGTTCCATTTTATGAGATCTCGTGATTCGCAGCTTTACAAGCTTTCTCTGCCAAAGAGTGCTAGTGCCTCTCCAATTTACAAACTCCAGGATTTTCTAAGCTGGAGCCATGGCATTCCAGTGGGGATTTGGGGGGCATCTACACTGGAGAAATTAATACAGTTTGGCACCACTTTAAGTTTATGGGATTTGGGTGCATCTAGACTGTAGAAATTAGTGCAGTTTGGCACCACTTTAAGAGCTGTAGTTCCATCCCATGGAGTCCTGGGGTTTATCATTTTGCAAGGTCTTTAGCCTCCTCTGCCCAAGCGTGCAGGTGCTTCACCCAACTACAAATCCCAAGTTTCTCTAGGAGGCAGCAATGGCAGTCTAAGTGGTGTCAAATGGCATTATTGCTACAATGCAGATGTACCCATTGAGAGAGAAAGAGAGATCTTGGCCCCTAGTAGGCAACGGCCATGGCTTCCAAGTTAAAATACATGAAATGGAGAAATGTGGCTCTGGGTACTTTGCTCCCCAACTCAATCCATAGGATAAAACAAGTAAAAAAATAAAAAATTATTATCCCTTGTTATGGGGCTTACCGGAGTGAGCAGTTCAGGGGTGGAGATGGGAGAACAGTCCCCATTGAGCTTGATCCCACTTCCTAAATCGAAGTCACAGATTTTCACCGGGGAAACCTATCATTGCAACCATGAGAGAGAAAGACAGAGGTGGGAAACCTGTTGATTTCTTCTGAAAAGAGCAAAAGAACCCAATATACTAGCAAAATTCTGACTAGTACCCAAGGCATTTTCATTTATTTATAGACATTGATATCCCATTTTGCAGACATTGATACCCCATTTTTCCTATGCATAGACAGGGACTGCTCAAAGTGAATTATAAGATAAAGACATAATCAAGAAACTCTTTCCAGCAATTAAAAAGCAGCAGGCAAATCAACAGAATAAATCACACAAACAGAGAACAATCAATAAAAATTAAGTAACATTATTAATGAGCCTCGTCCTTCCTAGATCCTGCAGTTCCATAGACCTAGAGGGTCCAATTCAGACCCAGGTCCCTTTGCTCTAAGATATTTGGCTATTCAGCCACGGAAGCTCTTAAATCTTACCTGATTAGTACTCTCACAGAGAATATTTTCCGGCTTTAAATCTCTATGTGCTATTCCTGTTAAAACAAGCAAGGAAACCGTATTTTAGAGTTGGCCCTCTGTGTCCATGGATTCTGCATCCAACGCTCAAATTTTGTATTTTTTAAATTCCCAAAAGCAAACCTGGATTTTGCTGTTTTTTTATAAGAGGCACTATTTTAGGGATGCTATTTAAAATTGGATCTTCTGGACATTTGGGGGCAAAAATTACTGGGAAATTATACCGACAGCGGGCCAGATACGAGCCCCCGTTTGTACCCTGACACTGAACTGCTTGGTTGAGTGAATTGCTCCCCTTGCTCCAACCAGACTGCGTGTTTTACCCACCTTTGTTGTGCAAGAAATTAAGGGCACTGGCTATATCATGTACCACCATGCTGGCCTCCAGTTCATTGAAATGGCGCCGACGATGGATGTGAGTTAAGATGGAGCCTGGGTAAGGAGAAAGCAAAGGGAAAAGCCATGTTAGTGAGAACCAAGAACAGAGAAACACCCAGAGAAACCAGACACACAAACACAACCATTTCCTGCTCCACTTGCCTCCTCTCATCTTCTCAAACACGAGGTAGAAACGGTCCTCCTCTTCAAAGAACTCAATCAGTTCCAAGATGTTTCTAAAGTCAGAGGCAAAGGAGAAAGAAGAAGAAAAGACATTACAGTCAGCCCTCCACATTGGTGACTTTGACTTAGTCAGATTTGAGTCATGTGTTCTCTCTTGGAATCTCTAAGTATTCCAATGCGATGATGTGGTCAATGTCTGCCAAAAGTTACACCAGAGGAGCTATGGGTTCCTAGAGAGAACTATTCTCTAGGCATTTGTAGGTCTTCCAGCCCAAATCTATGGCCAACATCTGGCAGATGTTGACTGCAGACCTGCCCTGGAGGACCTAAAGATTCCTAGGGAGAACACGTCTCCAAGGTATTTGACTTGTGCAGGAGGGCCTAGAGAAGTGTCCTCACAGGTAAGAAAACCACAGTGTTTTGTTCCTTGTGATTTCTTCACTTCCACTCGCTGACCCACCTCATGCCAAAATTGTGCCATTTTAATCCCCTCGTCAATACCTATGTCCTTGGCACTGGTAGAGCATCTCCACTTCTCGGAAGACCCGGCTTCGGATATGTCCGAGACGCTTCTCAATTATCTTTGAAAAGGGGCGACAAAAAAGGAAGAGCAAAACAGTTAAAATGGGCAATAAGTTTGTTTGCTCAGAAAGCAAAGGTGGCACTCTCTCAGCCAGCCAGGTGGGCAATTTTGAAGTATTTTGGATAAGGGAGACTCAACCTTTATACCAAACTATCTCTGTTTTTTACTTAGGGTAAACCACACTCTCTCCAGCTTAGAATTCATGCCATGCCATGGTGCCGTGACAGATAAAACAGAATCATAGCGCTATAATTATGTAGTGTGAATGGGTCCCATCTGTAGAATGCTTTTTTTTTTAATGGTGGTGGTGGTTAAATATTGAAATTTGCAGGAAAAATAGATGTTTCCACATTGGGAAGTTGTCAGCAGAAAATCTCCTGACTTCTCTTGGCTGCCCAGTCTCTCTGGAGGCTGTTTCTCCACCCAATCTTGCTTTGGCCTCTTTTGTCTACTCCACATTTCTAAGATGTTTGGAACAAGACATTTCCAGTCTTGCTGGGGTAAGAGGAGTTCAAGCCTTTGAATCAGAGCTATCAGACGACTGACTGCATAAAGCAGCTATAAATTTTAGATCGCAAAATTGTCCCCTCGTCCTCTCCAAAAGTCCATTCCCCCCCTCTCCAAGTCACAGAAAAACTATTGTCTCTTTGTGAATCAAGGAACAGTTGGTCTTTTTGCAGCTGTTCCTTTTCTCTTTCTTTAAACTGCAATTTGCACAGAGATTTCGAGACTGTTCCAGGACCGTGAACTCTGAGCAAGAATTAAGTTCAGCCCTTAATACGCAAGTAGCAATAAATAAATAAATGCATCCTTGCTTCATCACAAAACAATGCCAACTCTTCCTTAACCAATTGATTATGGCCACAAACTGGCACAGATCTTGCTTATGAGATTAGAGGAATGTGGGAGAGAACCCACTTTATGGACTCCCAGATTCCCAGATTCTTGTGTACATGTTTTGTGGGGCGAAGAATTAACATTATTTTCAGATCCCCAGTCTCTAGGAAAGGCAAGCGATTCAGATTATTTTTTAAAAACCCAATCTTTTGCATATTGAAGGGGGTTTTTTTAGAGGGGGAGGCTGGATAATTAGATTATTTCTGCCTCTTTTGCACAAGGAATTTTTTGCATAGGGTTGAAAAATCAGATTTACAGACACCAAGCCCTTCGCATATGATTTTTCTGGATGCTGGATAATTCAATTTATGGAGCTCCAGACTCTTGTATGAGTGCTGGGGAGGAAGAGAAGTGAATTAGATTATTTGTACAACAAAGAGAGACAGAGATTCTCTTACAAAAATCCTTTTCTGGAGTAGAAGTCAGTGTGCGTCCAGATGGATTGAAAAGTCCCAGATTTTCTTCCTGTTCTAATTTTATAGGGTTAAAATGAAAAATCAGGTTATCTAAAGCCTCCGATCCTACACCAAGAGCTGATGGAAACTATTCTGAGATAAACCCAAGGCATACGGATCTCCAAAACAAAATTGGAACTAAATCTGGGTATTTTCTGACTCAGTCTGGATGCCCCCTTGAAGATAATTTGTGGAGTTCTGGGCTCCTTGTTGTGTTTTCTGAATTGCCTCTTTTTCTTTGCAGCCTAAGACCAAAAGAAAGAATGGTTGTCTCCTTCCCTGGCTCTCCCCTTCTGCCAGTAATTTCTTCTTTTGCAAAGTCCCTGGAGAGAGGCCAAAAACAGTGGGTCGAAGCAGCTGTTCTCCTCCCCGCTGCCCACGGAGGTCACAACCTTGGCACCTCCGTTCTCATTGCCCCTCCTTGGCTGCCTGATTTTGCAACCGTTTTTTAGGGGTTTTTTTGTTCCCCACAGCACCACATCTGCGCAAAACAGACGCCGAAGAGGCTTCCAGGATCTTGGTGGGTTTGTGTGGCTGTTTGGACATGCTAGAAGGACCAAAGGCCTCTTCTTAAACAAAACAAAAAACACACAAGGGAGTTGAAAAAGATCAAATAGGAAAGCTAAGGCCACAAAGAAACTGCAAGACAACAGTTTGGGCTGCTCCATCACACCTCAGCCCCCCTTTTGTGTGTTTGGAGAACGCATCTCAAGGGTTTTTATGTGTTGCGTGCCCATTATCCGAAATGCCCAGGGACCAGAAATGTTTCGGATGTTTTTCCGGATTTTGGAACATTACATAATGTGATATCTTGGAGGTGGGACTCAAGTCTCAACACGAAATGTCTCATGTACACCTTATACACATGGCCTGGAGATAAAGTTTATACATAATAGTTTTGTGCATGAACAGAGCTTGTGTACGTTGAACCATGAGAAAAGCAAAGGTGCCACTATCTTTACCCTCCATGTGGACATTCTGGATTTTAGAGTAATTAGGTATAAGCTTTTGGAGTAATTTGGGATAAGAGAGACTCAACCTGTATTTTACATACTATCATCATCATCATCCCACCCTTCTCCCTAAACTGGGACTCAGGGTATCTTACAACATTAAAAAAACACCATATGTTTTAAAAGCATACAAAAACAATACATTAATTTTGTTCTCTTCTCCAAGTTCGGGCCCCCCAGGAAAGGTTAGCATCTCAGGAAATGAGCTCGACTTGCAGGGCAGCGTTTGTTGTCAAGTGTACTTGAGCATTTGAAATTGATTTCCGCCAGACACACACACAAAACCATCCCAAAGCAGTACACTCCATTCTGCAACACGCCCCCCAATCCTGACACATTTGTCTATCAAAAAGTGTGAGCAGATGGGCAGATATTGATCTGTGCAAAGCTGTGGGGCAGGCAGCCCAGTCCTGATTTGTAAGGCAGGAGTTAAAGCAGAAGAAACAAAACTTTAAAATAAAAAAACCCTCAAGGAAACAGACAGCGGTAGGTTCACCAGGCCCACATAAAGAGTGAAAATTCATGCTCTATTTCCTGCCTCTCACTTCTCTAAATTCAGGTAGCAGCAGCTGGGTTAAAGTCAAGAAGAAAGAAGAGCCTCCACCCAAGAGCCAAAAAGTCATTTCTTTTAATGGCCATTTGCAGCAAAAGCTGTGAAACTATTGCACCTAATGGCTAAGCAATTCAACCAAGGCCTGCAAAAAGAAGTCAGTGGTAGGGCTGTATAGTTATTTTTATGTGTTTTTTTAACAGGTATTGTTTGTGCTAATTGCATTATGACCTTCTGACATCGACGGGAGCCTTTCGGCAACCCTGCAAGGTAGGACAGGAAGGATCAATGGGATGCCAAGGACCCAAATGCCATCCAATTCCCTTTGGCCTCAACTCTGTAACGCTAAAGACCTGGACCAAGAAGAGAACATTTCCCCTACCCAACTGGGTTAAAACGAAAACGAAAAGATACCCAACCACCACCCTCTTACTCTCATTTCCAGACTGCAAAAGCAAGGCAGACTAGAAAGACTGACCAGCTTATTTACAAAGATGGATTAAGGTCAGGATGAACAAGAGCGGAAGCAAAACAAGAGGAAGACAACAGCCAGCCAGTTAGGGATTCCACTTCTCAAAATCCGCTTGTGCTCATGGAGCAAACTTGACCCTCTCGCAGCTCCACAACACCGCTCTGCATTTGGCCAAGCAAGACTGCTTTGCAATGCCCTGGGGCTCCAAATTTGAGAGTTCATAACTTTAAAGAAAGAAAATCCTAGAGTTGGAAGAGACCCTCAAGGGACATCCAGTCCAATCCAAAAGAGACCATTCAAAGCACAACCACAGAAAAAGAAGAAGGGTGGGAAAGAGAGGAGAGGAGGAAAAGAGAAAGAAAGCAGGCAGTATGTTCAGCCAGACAGAGAGACCTTGTCTACGTCACAAAGATTTTCATTGGCTTGTCAGCAGCCCAAAACCTATCTAGAAATTGTTATCTTATGATCTCCCATACCAATCTTGGCCTATCACAAAACCATTCTTGCAGAGGCCAAAAAAGCTGGGACTTTCCTCCCACATGCATAGTCTAACCTTTTGGTCGGCGGCTTTGCCAGGCACAAGGAACAGCCCACATTCCCAGACCAAATATACACACAGGGACATAGGGACATACAGAGATAGCTAGCTTTTGCTCTCCTTTTCGGAAAGATGTTGCCGCCGCACAAAACACATACCTTCACTGCATACTCCTTATTGGTAATGAGGTTAACACAGGCCTGGACTTTTGCGTGCGCTCCTTCGCCAAGGACTTCTTCCTGGAGCTGGTAAACATCTGAAGATTGGAGGGCAAAGAGAAAGAAAAACAGGAAGACCTCAGTAAAGGAAGTGAATGGGTTCCTCTTAACCTTCTCTTCTGCACAGCAAACATTCACAGCTCCCTAAGTCTCTCCCCTCACAGGGCTTTCTCGTTTCCAGACCCTCCACCATTTTGGGCGCCTTCCTCTGGACGTGCTCCATTCCTTGAAGGCTCTTTCCAAACTGCATTTTCCCACTCTCCCCTTTTTGCAGTTTTGCCTTTCAACATATGCTCAGTAAGGGATGCTGGAGGCAGCTGCCTGTTTTAGGCAGCCACACACCATCTATAGTAGGATCAGCTAGTGCCGATTCCTATTCCTTCCCACCTCAAGCTTTACCGCGTTATTTACTGCAAACACTCTGCTGCAAAAAAGCCTTGTGCTTCTCTATCTTTCCACATTCCTCTCAATGCTGTTGCTAAAAAGCCTTCTGCTAGACAGAGGATGAGAAGGAAAACAGGGTGAGGGGAGCAAAGATCTTCATCAGCTTTTTAAACTGATGTATGTATGGAGCGTATTTAGCTTTTCGTTGCCTAACTTCAGCAGCATACCACAATGCCAGCTTTATCAAAAAATAAATGTATTGTCGGGAGTACTTTGGGAGGGCTTGGGAGGTCCATGCAGCTAGTAGGCTCTGCTTTGCCTATCCCTGTTTTATGGTGTTTAAGTTTCTAGTCCTCATTATTTCAGAGACAGCCCAAAGCCTGGCTTACGTGCAAACTATTACGTGCAAACTAGAGAGTTAACCATGTGGAAATCTTGTTACAAAGAGGCCTCCCCTAACCATCGCCTCCTTCCAGGTAATGCATTGAAAACGGATTAAATAGACTTTTGGTTTTGGTCTGCTTTGGAAAATTTATTGCTCTCTGTTCCTGTACCCCTTTGTGAGGATTTCGTCACTGAGCCGCTGGCTGTTTGCTTTTATTGTTCTCTGGATCACTGAAAGGTTGCACTGTGCTTTGCAAAATGGGCTCTGAAGTTAATATGTAAACACGTTTATAAACGGCTTTTTAAAAACATCCTTTTGTAACATCGATCTCAAAAGGCAGTGATCCTACCAGTGCTCCAACTGAAATATTTTTACTGCAAAGGGAAGGGGAGAAAGGCATGGTCTCTCCTCTCCACCTCACATTGTGGACTAGCGACTTAAAAGACTGCTGCATCCTTACCTTCGAACCTCCCTGAAAAGCTATCTGTTGCCCTGCAGCGTTTTTTCTTCTTGTTTCTTCTCTTGGCATTGGGGATGTCGATGGGTTGACTCGAAGGCATGTCTATCCAGCATGATTTTTAATAACAAAAAATAAAAAACAAAGTCATAGTAAGGCAAGCAGTGCGAACCAAGGACTGGTCCAAAGAAAAGTCTTTCGAACACACAGCGATGGGATCCAAAACTTCACCTGTCTGGGTTGATTTCCCACAAGACTTAAATGCCTTCCTGTCATTCCCCATGTAAAATACTAATTATTATTATTATAATAATTATTATTAATAATAAAAATTAAGGAGCTTACCGGGCCGCGATGAGCATTCAAAATTAAAGACAGACTCCAAGTGATTTGATTGGGAGAATTCCAGGTCGAATGGATTCTGGCCCTGGTAGAAAAATCAAAGCACAAAAGAGTTACCAACAGGCACAAACCAGGTTTGCTTGTTTTAAAAATGTTGTTAGGGAATTATTTTCGGCACCAGGAAGGTTTGGATGATAGCCAAATTTTATTATGATTTTGGCAGGGCAACACACACATTCTCATGTTTACCTTGCTGCATTCAAGTCCCATTTGCACATCATAGAAAACCATGGTTTGTATTAACCATGGTTTCTTGGAGAGGGCCCAAGAAACCAAGGTTTGTCTCCTTCATGTCTGTTTCAACTGTAGCCCCCTTGATGTGATGTATAAAAGGCTATGTGTTTTTTGGGGTAAACTCCTGTTTGGGGTAAACAAGCCAGAACAACCCGATTGGTGGTTTAGACATGACAAACCATAGTTTGAATAAACCAGCATTCAGACGCCAAAACTGTGGTTTCTCTGTTGTTTGTGGGTGTCCAGCAAAGAATGGTGCCTTAACCAGGTGTGAGCAATGAAACAAACTAGCTTGAAGGGAACCACACCATGGTTTGTCGTCATGTACAAGCAACCTGCATCAACCCAAAATTGGTGCAGCCACCTACAACTCCCCAATCTAAACCCAAGATTCATTTATGTTTCATATACACCTTATATACATAGCCTTTTATACATAATATTTTTAATAATTTTGTGCACAGAACCAAGTTTGTGTATGCTGAACCATCAAGGGTCACTATCTCAGCCATCCATGTGGATGATATTGGAGTATTTCAGATTTCAGAATCCTGGATAAGAGATACTCAACCTGTATTTTTAATAATTTTGTGCATGAAACAATGTTTGTGTACACTGAACCATCAGAAAGCAAAAATGTCACTATCTCATCCATCCATATGGACAAAGTTTGGATAAAATTTTGAATAAGGAAGACTCAAACTGTATTTCTCTCTTACAAACATCCTCAAACAAACAAAGAGGTGAAAAATATGTACCTCTCTAGGGGCAGCTGCACTGCAACTCCCAAAAGTCCTAGTGAGCCAGTAGTAAGGAAATACTGGGAGTTGTAATCCAAGAATAATCCAAGGACAATGGATCCTTGGTATATGCTGGGGTGTCCCTGTGGATACCAAAATCTATGGGTTTTCAAGTCAGTCCCATTAAATACAATGGCATAATAAAAAGGTACCTCTTATGTTGAACAGTAAAATCAAGGTTTGCTTTCCATAATTTTATATATATATTAATATTTTCAAGCCGTGGATAATTGAATCCATGGATAAAGAACTCGTGAAAACGGAAGATCAACTGCACCTCTCTAGAGGTGGCCAAACTACAAGTCCCAAAGGTCCTAGCAAGTGTAGCCAGTGGTAAGGACAACTGGGAGTTGCAGTCCAAGAATATTTGGAAGGTGGCAAGATTCCAACCTCGATGATGTTTGATTATTACTATTCCTTTTCTAGAGGCAGTCACACTGCAAGTCCCAACAGTCCTAGTGAGCATAACTGTTAAAGGAATACCGGGAGTTGCAGTCCAAGGATAATATGGAAGGTGGCAGGATTCCAACCCCTGTGATGATGATGGATGATGATGATTTTAAAGCAACAGAACCAGATCGTCTCCCAGTTTGAACCAGGGATAGGTGTGACTCCAAAAGAGGTCACAGAGGAGGATGAAGTGACGGTACAGAACAAGCCCAGAGCTTGTCGAACAAGCCTCGGCCGGAACGTAATTTGGGCCAGCTGGCCAGAGATCCAACTCATAATGTTTATTTGGGACGGCCCTGGAGAAGAAACACTCCCAAGTCTCCTCCGCTGGAAAACCAGGCCTTTGGAGAAGAAACCCAAGGCCACTCCGATTCTCAAAATGCAGCACAACTTGACCATACATCCCGCAAAAGCCACACTGCAGAAACCCTCCCTGGAACATACAAGATTATCCCAAATGCTTGGGTCCGGAAGGGTTGGAGATTTTGGAATATCTGCATAAGTCCCCCAGTGGGTTTTCCAGGGCCAAGCTGGGATTCGAATCCTGGTTTCCAGATTTGTAAACAAACCCCTGCACTACACTGGCTCCAAGACGAACCGATCATCTTGGCAAAATGTGTTGAGAAGTGGTTTGCCATTGCCTTCCCCTGAGGCTGAGACAGTGTCGCCCCAATGTGAGTTTTCATGGCCGAGCCAGGATTCGAACCCTGGTCCAGCACTCAACCACCATATTGGCTCTCATATGAATAATGCAGCCCTCCAAATATTCTTGGCTGTCTCTTTCACAAGTTGTGCGCAACTGGGTTTTTTAAAAATTGTGCTAAAACACAACCCAAATTGTTAAAACACAGCCCTTCCTTGTTTGCAGGGTTGCAACCCATCCCTGTCCTTTCTGCCTCTCGAACCCAATTCTCTGTTCCAATCGTCGGGGAAGACATCTGCAGGAACTGCATCTTTATTTCAGATGTTATCCTCCTGCTCTTGCAATGCAATCGATGGCCTTTCTCGGGGGGGGGGGGGTGTTGGAACCACCACAACAGCAGCGCAGAGCCAAAAAAAAAAAGAAATACGCTGCAAATTTTGCAAGGCGTGGGTTACATAACAAGCCTGGAATTCCCCTCCCAGCGTATCTCGCCACCCAAACCACGAGGCCCAAGAGAAGTTGCATCACTCTTGCAAGCCAAGTTGGAAGGGAAATGTATGCGAGAGGAGCAGCAAAGGGACCAAAAATACGCATTGCACGAGTCCCCCCCCCCCCCAATAAGAAGCCACTGCAAAATCCCAAACCCAACTATGCCCTTCGATCCACCCACTCAGCCTTCCTTCCCCAACCCACTTGAGGGGGGAAATAAAGAGCTTTAAATGCTGCACTGCTGGTTTGGTTCCTTGCCAGAAAAAAATAAATACACCCAGGGCCTTCCAAGAAAGCTGCAAGACCTCTGCAGCAAATAGTGAGAATTATACATATATATTTCGATGTTCATGCGCCCACACACCTGACATCTTGCATTGTCGGGTTTTGCATTTTATTTTGTTCGGTCTTTTCCCCCCCGAACGGCAGAGGACGTTCATTTGAGATTACAAGGCTCCCAAGTGTCTGAAACAATTACGGAGCGAGGCGGAAAAATACTGGCAGGAAACTCCGAGCGTCACAAGGGATGATGGGCGGACCGAGTGCGAAACCGTACACACAGACTTAGGTTTGGAAATGGAGAGGGTTGCGTGGAGATATTCGTGTTGAGGAAAAGGAGATCAAGGATGCATCTACACTGTCAAAATAATGCAGTCTGATACCGCTGTGAGCGCATTACCTCCATCTGAGGGGTTCCTGGGATTTGTAGTCTTTGGCCTGTCCAAGAGGAACAGTGCCCTGCAAAACTACAAGTCCCAGGATTCAGGAGGACTGTGTCAAACCACATTTGTTTCTACAGCGCGACATCCAACCTCGATAGGTTTTCTGCAGGGAAAAAAATAAATCCAAATTAACAGGGCTTTTCCATAGTCAAGAGTATTTGAAAATTTGGGGGGAACACAAAAGTGGTTTGAGTGTTGGACTTCAAGTCTGGAGAGCAGGGTTCGAATCCCCGCTCGGCCACGGAAACTCATCTTGGGTATAGATCAAACTCTCTCAGGCTCAAGGGAAGGCAACGGCCAACCTCCTCTGAACAAATCTTGCCTGCAATCACAATTTCAGCCACGCTCACACAGCCCGACATTTGGCATCCAACCCAAAAGCCACCATAAACTCGTGAAATGTCGGACGCCATAAATCCGACGGACTCGGATGATGGGAGCTGCAACTCCCAAAGCTAAACGCAAGCGGCGAGAGCTTCTCTTTGGGAGACAGGACCGGCCCGACCGGTCCAACGATGTGCTCCAACCCAAGACGCCGTCATGCCATCATTAGAAAAGCGCCCATTAGAGGCCAACCGACGGGTCTGGAGGAGGAAGGAGGAGAAGCCACGCCAAAACACCCCACAGTAGGATTTAATAAGCAGGGAGGGTTGGGGTTTGGACTCCGTTGCCCCACCTGCGCAATGGGAACAAGGCGACCGGGTCATACACAGCCAGAGCAACGAGGTGCGCCTCTTCTCTTCAGGACATTTTAAAAGGGCAGGTTAGGTCTCCATTTTGCATCCTTTATTACGACATCCAGTCCTCCAGATCCACAGGTTATTTTATCCAAAGATCTAAACATCCGCGGCTTGAAAACAGTCAATATATATACTGTATATAAATTCCAAAAAAGCAAACCTTGATTTTTGCAACTTTTTAATAAGGGATGCCATTTTGTTATGCTATGGTTTTTAATGGGACTTGAGCATTCATGGATTTGGGTATCCGTGGATGGTCCTGGAAGCAAAGGCCAGCAGATATCAACAGTCCCACTATAATAATAATAAGTCATAATAATAATAAGTCATAATAATAATAATAATAATACCTTATTGGATACAATGAGACTTAAATAGCCATGGATTTTGGTATCCAAGGAGGGAGGGTCCCCAGTGGATACCAAGGGCCCACCATCATCATCATCATCATCACCATCACCATCATCTCCTTTTGTATATAATGGGACTTGCGCATCCACAGATTTTGGTATCCATAGGGGGCCCTGGAACCAAATCCCAGCGGACTATGGCTCTGGAGTCCAGGGTTCGAGTCCCGGCTCGGCCACAGAAACCCACTGGGTGATCCTGGGCAAGAGGTCACACTCTCTCAACCTCAGAGGAAGGCCATGGCAAACCCCCTCTGAAGAAGCTTGTCAAGAAAACCCTACAAAAGGGTCCCCATAAGACGGCAACGAGTAGACTGTGCACAACAACAACAACCACCGCATCTTTCCCTGCACTTTTGCAGAATTCGCCTGCTGTCCACATTGAATAAACGTGAACTGATTTTGTGCATGAAACAAGTTGAATGTGTCAGAGAGACAAAGGTGTTTAGCCACACAAGCAGTTTCCTCTCTTCTCAGGCTTGAGCCATGGGTTTGAAAGGCCACTGGAAAGGGCTTCCCAAAAGCCACAGGTTGCGTGAAGACTGTGGAGTCACAGATATGCTCATAGACATTTCCATCATAGCCCTGTGCCACAAATCCAGAATTGCACCCATCCACCTTTGACTTGTTCAGTGCAAAAGAGGAAGCCAGCACACCATGCTCACTCAGCGAAAAACCGGTGCCACAACAAGAGTGCGCACACTCGCACTCGGTTCCCAGGCTGGCTTGTTTTGCAACCTACAAAAGGATGTTGCGCTTGGCGTTAATGGAAGGCAGTGTTTAACAACAAGCACACAAACACACACCCATGGCGCGCATGCCCTCACAGCAACGCCGCGGGGATTGTTGTTAAGCGCAACGACATCTCCCTGTGTCTGGCTTTCAGATGATAAGCCCTAAATGCCCACCGGGTGACCTTGGGTGAAGTCACATTCTCTCAGCCTCAGAGGATGGCCATGGGGAAAAAATCCTTGCCAAGAAAACTCTTGAAGGCACACACCACAATTACAACAACAAAAACAACAGCAGCATTATGGCTGCATCTGCACTGGAGAAATAATGCACTTTCACGGCATGGTTGTTCAACACTATGGCATGCTGGGATCTGTAGTCTGCTGTTGTGGTGCTGGAGCTTTCTGACTCGAGAAGGCCAGGAGTCTCAGAAAACTATGAATTGCAGGATTTCATGGCATTATTAAGCCACAGCAGTTAAAGGGGTATTGAACTGCATTGATTCCACTGTGTAGATGCACCCAGGGAGGGCTAGATAAACTGCAAATCCCAAGACTTCATAGTAATATTGAAAGCGGTGCCAAACCAGATTCATTCTGCAGAGCTACTTTGGAGGTTTTAAAACAGAAGCTGGATGGCCATCTGTCACAAGGAGGGCTTTGATTCTATGTAGTCCTGCATGGCAGAAGACCCTCGGGGGGTCCTTTCTGACTCTTATAAGATTTGATGTATTCCTGCATGGCAGGATTCGCAAGTTATATTTATGTCCTTCCTATCAATGAGCTCAATCCAACCTCTACAGCTCTCCTCCTCTATGCTTTGTTCCTCACAGCAGCCCTGCAAGGTAGATCAAGCTGCGAAAATGAGCCTGTATCTAGTCTGTTTCGCAGCGGGATGGATACTAGGTTTCCCAACAACCCTGCAAGGTAGAGCAAGCTTAGAAAATGAGCCTGTAACTAGTACAGTTTGCAGCAGAATGAGAAACTAGGTCTCCCAACAACCCTGCAAGGTAGAACAAACTCAGAAAATATTCTATTATACAAGGGATTACCCCTTTGCCATTTTCCTTGATGTAACTTGGCAAGTTTGCATGTACTTAGAAGAGAAAAATGAAAGTGTTGTGCAGCTTTTTAAGTTTTACAAGGAAATCAAAATCCTCTTCCTTCCTGATTTTACAATGAAGAATCCAAAATCAAGCCCTAAAGAAAGTACAGAGCCACCTGAAATCAGATCCAAATTATATCATTTTAATGAAAATAATAATAATTAAAATAATAAGAATAATAACCTTACAAGCCTTACCTTAAAAGAACGATGAAAGCCTTTGAGCTCGGTTTTCTTCTGCACCATCTTGAGATTTTTAAAATGCCGGAAACTGAGTGTTCAGAAGAAGAAGGAGGAGGAAGAGGGAATGGAGAAATGAAGGGGGGGAAAAGAAAAGAAAGGAGGAAGGGGAGGAATTTAGATGGAGCTAATCCCTCGGCTGATGGAGACCCTGCAAAAGAAAGAGAGGACAAGGAGGGTGTCAGAAAACACTCTGGACTCACAACTCGGAAAACCGAACAAAGTGCGTTGTTGTGCGCGGCGAGATTGCAAAGGCTCACAAGTTTTATTCCGCATGAAGCATTTCCCTGCAAAGGCCTAATTTATTCGAAGAAATAAAGGCAATGGAAATGCTCACAGGCCACCTACCTACCTTCATCCCACCAAGGAGATATTTTGGATCCAGAAATACTGTAGGTTATTCCTTTTTAAAAAATAAATTACGCTTTGCACACACACACACACACACACACACACACAACAAGGCAAGGCACACACCCCCTTCATCTCTTGAGGATAAAGCACAAACACAGAGAGACACACACAAAGACAATGAAAAAAGGAGACAGATGTGCCCTGGACCAGAAAATCCTCTTTTAAAAAATACTCATTTTTGGGTTCAGTTTTAAACTACAACCCAGGGAGGCCTTCCATGGAAAAGCATAACGCAACCCATTACACTTCATCCTTTTAATATATACAAAAGAGAATGAAAATTAAAGAGGCAAACAGGGTCCTTTTTAAATTATTTTGTGCAGCAATGCAACCTGTCATGCTTTCGCCTTTTAAATATAGAGAGAGATATAAAATAGTATGAGAGTTAAAGAGACAGAAAGGGTTCTTTTTCATTCTTTTGTGCAGCACTGCAACCCAGCAAGGTCTACTATCCTTTCAAATATATACAGATCTGTGAGAGTTATAGGAGCAGAAATGATTCTTTTGTGTGGCCATGTAACCCAGCATGGTTTACCCTTTTTAAAATACACATCTTTATCTATTGATTTATTTTCAATATTTATTTGTATACATTTAGGGTTTGGAAAGCCAGGGAAACATGAAAGCTCCTGCGCAAAAAAAGGGGGCGTGTGAGCATCACACTTACACTGCACTTCTTTTGCACAAAATATGACTTGAGAGCCCAAGGGGGAAAAAAGGATGGATAAATATCTTCTATTTCCAAAGCTACCAAGATTCCCTTTTTTATTTTTTCCCTTTCCAAACTTGGATTAATATTCTGTGCATTTGGCCATCTGGAGAAAGGAAAGAAGGGGGAGATTTCTGATTTTGAGGGGAAGGAAAACCTAACACAAAGTTTGCCAAAAGTGTATAAACAGAGTGGAGTCCCAAAATTTAATCTTCCATCCCTTTTAGGAGAAGAAAAAAAAATACTGCATTTTTGCAAATCCCTTTAAAATGCAAATTCCCCCCTTAACATCTATACATACATATGTGTGTGTGTGTTAAGGGGGGATTTGCATTTTAAAGGGATTTGCAAAATGCCATATTATATATAAAACATACATAAATATGCATATGCATGTGTGTGTATATATGTCTGGATATATAATATGTGTGTGTATATATGTATGTGTACATATATATATATATATATATATCTGTGTGTGTATGTATGTGCATATATATGTCTGTGTGTGTGTATATATATAAATTATACACACCTGGGACTGAATCCTTCCTCCAGATTGCAAGGAAACAAACCAACCCCTCCAAAGATCTTACAAATCCATGTTTCCCTCTTGCAAGAGAGAGAGAAAATATTTTCTTTAACTTTGCAGGCTGGGAAATTCTAGATATTATTGGGGGGTGTCTTCCTTTAACCCCCACCCCAAAAAAATCCCCAAACCCTCCCCCAGGCTACAAGGCAATAAACCAGCCTTTCCAAATGCATTTTCATTTGCACATAAAGTAAAACAATAAAGCTCTTTCCCTCTCCTTTGCAAGTTGTGAACCTTCTGGATCTTATTTTGGAAAAGGGGGTGGGTACAGGTTGATGATAATATCTTTCTGACCCTCCCTCTTCCTCTTCCTTGCCTTCCACAATCTACACCTCAACACACACACACAACACACCCCCTTCCCCCAAGAAACAACAACAACAACAGAAACCCCCCCCAAAAACCCCCTTTAATTCTTGTGTTTTGCAGCACTGAGTTGTCCTTTGCAAAATGGCAAGCATCTGATGAAAGGCAAGGCTGCAACTGGAGAAGAAGGAGAGTCCATTGCATGATGACGAAGGGCTTTGGAGCCCCTGAGCCTGTCTTGATCCCCTGGCTTTGCAGGAATCTCTTAATATATCCTATATCTATATATTGATAAGAGATAATATATTCTGGTTGGGAGGGTCCTGGAGGGCCATGCAAAAGGGGAGCCCTTGCAATGCCTTGTTTTGCAAAGTCTCTGTCCTTCCTTCCTTCCTTGGCCTTACCTTTGGGGCTCCTCCAAGGCTGCTGCCAGGGCCAGCTGCCAGGGCCAGCCAGAGGAGCTGGAGCTGCTGCTGCTCCTTCTCCTTCTTCAGGGTCCAGGGAAGGGAGGGCCCAGCTGCCAGCCTTTAAAAGGAAAAGCCACGCCCCTCGCCATCAGCTGAGACACAGACACGCCCCCCCCAGGGGAGGGGCCAAGCCAGGGAAGGGGAGGGAGGGCCAGGCAAGGGAGGGAGGGCCTCTGAGCATGAGCAGAGGGCTCAGAGATTGAGAAGAAGAAGAAAAGGAAAAGGCAGAGGATGGGTGGAAAGGAGGCAAACAAAGGAGGGAAGGCATCTGAGCATGAGCAGAGGGTTCAGAGATTGAGAAGGAGAAGAAGAGGCAGAGGATGGAAAGGAGGCAAAGCAAGGGAAGAAGGAGGGCCTCTGAGCATGAGCAGAGGGCCAAGCAGGCAGAGGAATGGAGACCAAGGAGTTTATCACACGGGAGGAATTTCTCCCAATTTCGAATGGAGCCAATTCGCAATTGTGTGAATTTCCTAGTTTAGCGAATTTGCGTGAATTCCAATTGCGTTCGGAATGCGTTCAGAATGACTTCCCATTCCCCGAAAATGACCCCCCATTGCCCGAAATTGCGTGAGATGCTTTAATACAGAATAACATGAAACCCCATGATTGAGTTTGGAATGACTTCCCATTGCCCAAAATTGCGTGAGATACTCTAATTACGTGAAACCCCATGATTGCGTTCGGATTGCCATTGCGTTATACCCCCAAATTCCATCGTATGATAAACTCCTTTAAACAAACCCCATTTCCTTTGTACCAAGATAAGAATGTATAAGTCTCCGAGACCCGTCACAATTATATTATTTACATCATTTTAAGTCGCCTAGCGTAACACTTCAACTCCATCCCACCTTTTCGGTGCCACTTTTTGTGTTCAGTCGTACGACTTTTGTTGTATCATTTGCTCCTGACCTTTCCCCGTTTGGTGCATCTGTTTAATATAATACGATATATAATAAATTTATTTGTATCCTGCCTCTCCCTGTTTTGGATCGAGGCGGGTAACAACAGAACCGATATACAAAGTAAAATTACACATATTAATAACAACAGTAAATAGGTTAAAATAATTTTTCTTTTAAAAAAAGGTTCAAATAAAAACACTGGACGCCAACTTTAGCGAGTGGGTCAGTATGCAGAGTCCCTTCTCGGTTAAAATATTGCCTTCAAGTCGCCTGTGGACTTAAATTTTATAGGGTTTTCTTAGGCGAGGAATCCTCAAAGGTGGTTTTGCCAGTCCCTTCCTCTGAAATACAGCCTCCTCGGTCTCCCATCCAAGTACTAACCAAGGCCAACTCTGCTCAAACCCCTGTGTAGAGTGAAAAAGAGAACGCATTGCATACTGGCGATGGTGCAGGGTGGCATCAGGCGACCTGCTCTGTGGCTTTTTCCTTTGGCTTCACCCAAGGCATCCTTTATAGACGTTTTCTCACGCCGCATGTGGTTTGGAAGCCATTCCAGTGGAGCAAGATTCTGGATCGGAGCAAAAAACAAGGTTACCCAGTCGGTCCGTACCTCCCAGACTCAGGTGTGGCACCCAAGACTCTTTGGCAGAAGAGCAGCCGGTGCGTCTGGCTGGCTCTCCTTCCATTTGATGGCTGGTTTCATTCCCTTTGCCCTGGGCCTAGGTCACTTTCCCAGCCTGGCTGCCCAATGGGATGATGACCCACCTGGGCTGCCCCAAAGATGCCCAAAGTCAAAAGGATGGGTGGATTGGCTCTTCTGAGCAAACCTCATCTGTGAACGAAGAAGGGGAACTAGCTAGAGAAGGCAAGAAGGAAATGCAACTAACTGGGTTCAAATGAAATCCCCTGGATTTCTGAAAGATGGCATCATATATATGTGATCAGACAGACAGATAGATAGACAGACAAAATAGGAAGGAAGGAAGGAAGGAAGGAGGGAAGGAAGGAAGGGTTATACATTATGACAGATGATAGACAGTCAGATAGTTCTGTGCTGCTATTTCATATAAATTGAAGAAATTAGCACCATATCATAAAATATTTATATGGAAATAAGTAAGGAAGGAAGGAAGGAAGGAAGGAAGGAAGGAAGGAACAGATGACGGATGGATGGATAGATAGATAGATGACAGACAGGCAAATAGATTATGTGCTGCCCTTTGAAAATGGATGGAAGGAAGGAAGGAAGGTGACCAATGATAGACAGACAGAGAAACAGATAGATAATACTGTCCTGCTTTATATTAAATTGAAGAAATTAGCACCATAGCATAAAATAATGATCTGAAAATAAAAAGGAAGGGAGGAAATAATGGGAATTATAGTCCCCAAATATCTGTGGGAGAGTATTGATTGCACACCTTGCTTTCCCGACATCCACATACGCAAAGGGAAAACAAGGCAGGACCAAAGGGCTGTTTTGAAACAGAAGCAAAAGTGGCACTCGGCCGCAAAACAACTCCTCCCTTTGAGGATCTCTGTCGGCTTCTTTGCCTGCTCCTCCGCAGACCTTGGACTTTTGCCGCATATTCGGCGACCGGTGTTATCAGCGGAGATGCCAAGCCTGGCCTACCCAAGAGGTTACCACAAGACACAGGCTGAGAGTCGGCACCACCACGGTCCAAGTTGTGTAACTTTACCAACCTTTAGTTACATCGCAGAGGTGCAATGAAAACTTGTTAGTGAATTGCCAAGATGCGTACTGGAGTGCTGGCTCCCATGCACACACTGGTGCACATTGGGCTCCTCCGATGTGCACTAGTCACATCTGATGCACATTAGGCCTCAGGCTGATTATCTTCTGGTGTGCACTGGGCTTTTCCAAGGTGCACTGGGCACATCTGATGCACACCAGGCATTTTCCAATGCACACTGGGCTCTTCCAATGTGCACTGGGCACATCTGATCACTAGGCATCAGACTGGTCATCTTCAGATGAACACTGGGCTCTTCTAATGTGCACTGGACACATCTGATGCACACCAGGCATCTGACTGGTTTTCTCCCAATCCACACTGGGCTCTTCCAATGTGCACTGGGCTCTTCCAATGCACACTGGATATATCTGATGCATACTGGGGATGAGATTGGGCATCTTCCGACGCACACTGGGCTATTCCGAAGCACACTGGGCACTTCTGGTGCGCACTGGGCCATTCCAATGCACACTGGACACATCTGAAGCATACTGGGAATCAGATTGGTAATCTGGTGCATACTGGGCTCTTCTTATACGCACCCTGGACATCTCTGATTAATACTGAGAATTAGACTGGGCTCTTCCAACCCAGCTGGGCTCTTCCTATTCAATTTGCAGGAATGGGAGTAAGCTGAGGACAACAGTGGAAAGTGGAAGAGAGAAACCAGGATGTTTTAAAAGCAATTGAAAAAGTGGGACAGCAGAGGATTCGTTGGGACTGTCTCTGCCAAACTGGGATAGCTAAATCATATGTATTATCCTGCCTCAACTTCTTGCATAAATAATTATTATAATACTTATTTCTTACCCGCCTCTCCCCATGGATCGAGGCGGGGAACAACAACAACAATTAACCGGCACACCACATCATCTAGCAGCGGAACCCGGCCAGAGGAAAGTAGTTGGCAACGTTGCCATCTTGGCCTGTTGCTAGACTTGGAAATTCATCTCCAGCTCCAAGAGGCACGACCGGACCCTTTGAAAGGGTAGAGCAAATTGGTTCCAGACTTTAGTTTTCCAAGGATTTTTCTCCTGGAGGTGGTGAAAAGATTCCCCGAGGGAGAGAATTTCCCAAGTCTTTCTGATTTTAAGCAAACAACCGCAAGGAGGAGACTCGGGGCTCTTGCTCATTGGCTCCTTCCCCTCCTGGCCCACAGGCGCTCCCCATCCACAATCCGGCAAAACATGTTTTCGTGGAGAGCAAAGAGGGGAAGCGCATAGGCCATGAGACTGGGATGGGTTTCTGAGAAACTCCAGAAGCCTGGAATAGATTCACTGAGCTCCCAAACAGTGAATCTGAAAGAGGAGATTTGCCTCGGCAATCAATTCCCAAAAACAGATGAAGTTGGCTTCTGTGTCCCTGTATGGTATACTGGTCCTTGGATACTGCCCTGTTTCCATGAGAGATGTATAATTTTGTTAAGGCCAGGGTCTATTCTGTTGTCGTGTGCCTTATAGCGACCCTATCTCGGGGTTTTCCTGGCAAGATTGATTCAGAGGTGGTTTGCCATTGCCTTCCCCTGAGGCTGAGAGAGTGTGACTTGCCCAGGGTCATCCAGTGGTTGCATGGCCAAGTAGGAATCGAACCCTGGTCTCCAGAGTCGTAGGCTCAAACCGCTATGCCACACTGGCTCTAATTATATTAGGGTATCCTAAAAACCCTAATATACGGAAATACCCAATAAAGCCACTATGGCGCAGTGGTTTGAGCATTGGATTACAACTTTCTAGAGAGCAGAGTTCAGTTCCCTGAATGGAAACCCAGGAGTTTATCAAACAGGGACTAATTTCAGCATTAAAGAGAGATTAAAGCACATTTAAGCATTGTTATCCAACACTCAAATGTCTGCACCACGCTGGGTCTGGAAACGTTACCCATTGATTCAGTGGCCCTGTCCTAGTAGGGGCTGAGAAGAAGCTGTGGTTTGCAAGGTTGCAGTTCGCCATTGAGCATCCTCGATTCGCCCTAGGCGAGCAGATGGACCAGATACCTGTGTGCAGAAATACACGCACACACTCCCTTATCTCTGCCCCCAACATGCGCCTATGCACGCCTGCTTATCTTCCCCCTTGCGCCAGCAAACAAAAACAAACCATTTCCTACAGGCCATCTTCCTTTCCAAAATGTCCCCTCCTGTCCTTATTAGCCTGCAGTTCCCACAGCATTCCTCATTGCAAAGCATCCTGTAGTACTTGGAAGACTCGCCTGTTGACTCCGGATTAAGCCAGAACTTCATGTTACGAATAATGAAGTGCTTTGATTCCCCTTTTCCCACAGTAACCAAAGAGATAGCTCAGGTTGCAGCCGCACTGCAGAATTAATGCAGCTCAGCACTGCTTTAACTGTCATGGCTCCTTCCTATGGAATCCTGGGATTTGTAGCTTGTTGTGGCACTAGAGCTCTCTGACAGAGAAAGCTGAATATCTCGTTGTTGTGTGCCTTCAAGTCTTTTCTGATTTACAGTGACCCTGAAGCAAACCTACCATGGGGTTTTCTAGGCATGATTTTTTCAGAGAAGGTTTGCCATCGCTTTCCCCTGAGGCTGAGAGAGTGTGACGTGCCCAAGGTCACCCACTGGTTTTCACGGCTGAGCTGAGATTCGAACCCTGCAGAGTCACAATCCGACACTCAAACACTTACCATGTTGGCTATCACACTGAGCCATGACAGTTAAAATGGCATCAAACTGCCTTAATTCCAACATCTACATTACCCATGACTTCCCCCTGTTCATCCTAAATTGACTTCAGCCGCTACAAACTGAGTTTAAAGTTCTAAAGTAGTTTGCATTCCATTCATTCAGCAGCGGGGAAAGGAGAGGAAGGGGAAGAATTTTTGCTCAGGCAAAAGCAAACGGGAGTCTTCTTCTTCCTCCTTTATAACATTTGCTATCTTGACCGCTTTGGCTTGGCCAGATGTTTCCTGCTTTTTTTGTTTTGTGATACACTAGAGGGGACAAACTCCATGGTGTGTGTTATGATGTGTAGTTGCAGCACATGGATCCAGAGGTGGATCGCTTGGACCACGGCCCAGGAGCGCAAGTGATTTACGTCTGTACCTTTGCTCCCAGTCTTCTGATTACGAGAGGAGGCCGCGACGCCACAACCAACACAGTCTTAGGACACCGGAGAGATCAACTCCACCCCTTTGGCCCATGGCCGAGCCAAGAGGCCAAAGGGGGCACCCATGGCTCACAACCCACAAAGCACATGATCCGGTGTGCAAAAAAACAGAACGTCTCGAGGCAAAGACCACACCTCTGGGACCAGGGAATGGACATCAGCTACTCCTCGGCCTCTTCCCAAGCCTCCCACTTGGTGTCCTTGGCTTGCCACAAGCCCACACCCCTGCAAGTATGTTCCTGTACCTGTTGTACACACAACACACACGCATGCTCCAGTGTGCAAGCGGGCCAGAGAATGTGCTTTTGACTTCGCAGTGACCTTTGCCGAATTGCAACAGCAGCGAGGGAGAGGCACTCGGATTAGAGGAACCGGAATGGTTGGCGTTGTCGTCCTTGTCCGGGCGGTTGGGATTTGCAAAGCAGAAAGCGACACGGCCTGGGAAATCAGCCAAAAAACAACAATGTTTGGGAGGGAGAAGGAAGGAAAGAGAGACAGAATTGGACAGAATCACACAGTCGCACACTTCTCTTTTCATACGCTCTTTGGGGTGTGAAGAAACAATGTATTCCCATTTCCCCCAGAATTTTCGTTTCTCTACTAAAAGGCAGAATAAAGGATGCTTCCCAAAAGATGTATAAATTGCATGGATTTCTCCTGTGCAGAAAGGAGCCAGTCAGCCATGCAAAGAAACATCCCATTCCCATTTTCTTTCCCCAACTAAAGGGGAACGGAGGAGTTTATCACACGAAGGAGATCAGGAATTTATCCTGTGAATATTCCAGAAAAATAGCGTAACTATGCAAAACAATTTCACACGACATCACACAAAACCTGCCATTAAAGTGGTCACAAAGAGGCATTAACACACATCTTTTTACTTTCGGGATTTCCGTGACAATGCATATTCAGTATCCCTTTATTTGCACAATTGCGTGTGATAATCATTTGCGCACTTCCTCGCCACTGTCGCTTTATTTGTGGGATGCTTTAATATCTCTTTAATGCCAAAATATAGCCCCAGTGTGATAAACTCCAGAGTTTCAGTTTCTTTACTAAAAAGCAAAATAAAGGATGCTTCCTAAGAGATATATAGTTTGCATGGATTTTTCCTGTGCAGAAGGGAACCGGTCGGCCTCTTGTCCCAAATGGGCTTGTGTCCCTGGGTGCCATCTTGTCCCTTTGACTCAGGTGGCAAAACGTCTCTGTCCTCTTCCTTCTGAGTCCGGGGCTGCCCCAGTTTCGGTTACCTCCAGACTGTTCCCGGTCTCAGATGACAAGCCGACAGCTGTCAACCCTTGGGCGACTTCTCCCTTTCGGTGTTCGGGAGCAAGAGGGCAGGCAGTTTGCAAAACACTGAAGCATGGAACCCATAAACAAGGCAAACGTGTGGCTCTTCTCCGTTTCCGCTTTTCTGTGGATGCGCGCAACCTTTCCTGCAATTGCTCCCAAAAACCAGAGCTGGGAGAAATAACACTTTTGGACTCTAACACCCACAGTCCTCCCGGTCAGCGTGTGTAGTTTAAACGTCACCATTTTCCTACCTGCTGAGGATACTTTAGAAATGGATATCTTGCACTGAGCAGCGGGTTGGACTTGATGGCCTCTGGGGACCCTTTCCATCTCTAAATGGAGATGCCGCACAGCTTGACCCGTAACCCGATTCCTCAAAAGCAAAAGTGCCAGCATGGCATAATGGTTGACTATTGGAGCCCAGGGTTTGATTTCCAGCTCAGCCATGACCCTGGGTGAGTCACACTCTCTCAGCCTCAGAAGGCAATGGCAACACTCCTCTGAACAACTCTTGCCAAGAAAAACCAAGGACAGGTTCACCTTACGGTCTCTATAAGTCAGAGATGAAGGCATGCAGTAACAACAACCACCTGTTTAATAACCTGATGACCTGTGCATTTACTTTGATGCCAACTGCTCTCCAGAAAGCAGCCTTTTCTCCCCAGCGATGGCTTTGTTGTTGCAAGAAGGGATTTCCACACACAAAGGCACACCGCTCCTTAGGGAACAGCCAACCAGCATTGCCGATTGAATGTATTCTCTGAGCCAGAGAGACTGAGAACTGGATCGTATCCCGTCGCTTGTTCCATCGTTTTCCTAGAAACCATGGACAAAGCCACCGAGGGTTGCGCTGGAGCCAAAAGCAAACTTTAGCTTAAGCTGTTTCTCTTCCACTCCAAACAATCTCTCCTCGGTTTTAACTCCAGCTCAAAACCTTTGGGGTAGATTAAGGATGAAAAGAGAAAGCAGCCTGCATAGCAGACCATTCTGTTGTTGGTGTTGTTGTTGTTCTTGTTGTGTGCCTTCAAGTCATTTCTGGTCTATGCCAACTGCTGTTGTTGTTGTTGTTTATTTATATGCACCATAAATCTACATGGTGCTTTGCAGACATCATAAAATCAACACAAAACCTGCCAATAGTGTACAATCTAACAAGTCACAAGATAAAAAGAATATACCGTGATTAGGCTAACAGTCTAATTAAAATACAACAGCAACTATAAAACAAGTAATGCACTAACAATCGAGATTAACAAACAATATCAGACTACAGTTCAAAATGCGCTTTTTCGCTCTGAACTCAGCTTGCAGCGATCGGAGTAAGCTGAAGACTAAGGAGGAAAGTGGGAGGAGGAAGAGTGAGAAACCGGGACATTTTAAAAGTGGTCAAAAGACTGGATTAAACGGGGACTGTCCCTGCCAAATTGGGACACTCTGAAGGTGTGGAAAAGGCGGGTCAGAAATGGTGTGTAACGAAAGGCAAACCAAGTGGGCAGCGTCACAAAAGGGGTGAGACGGAGCCATAAGGCCACCGAACCCACACTGGCTGAAATGATATTTATTTTGGTTTATCGGTCCACTCCTCCCCTCGTCGGGGATCACCCTTTCCAATGGGAATCCAGCCATGTCACGCTGTCCCTAGGCCACTGTCCAAAGGCCAAAAAACGTCGGTCCTGACCCGACCACAACAAACAGCAAATCGATACGCAGGATACAGTTCCATTCCCAGAAAACTGAGCATCCCCTCCTGGATTTGTTCTGTGAAACTTGGCGCACGAAAAACCCCGGGCACGAAGTTCACACGAAGCCGTGCCAGGAAGCTCCAGGGCTTGGGCCTGAGATGAAGAAAGAAGAACAGAAAAAGGAGATGGGAGTGAAAAGAGAGGTCAAAGTAACTTACCCCCAAAGCAAGGCAGTGATGTCCATCAGTCATATCATCGAGTAACAGGACCGGCATGCAGCGGGCGCCCAAAAATAGCTCTCGGGAGTCCGAGGCAGGGACATTTGTCAAAGAAACCAGCGGGGCTTCGGAAAGTTGAACCCGGGACACCGTCCAAGGAGACGCGGCTCACATGCTGTTCGGTCTCACGCGGGAACGGACAGAGAGAAGGTTGGGAGGAGGTCTTTGGAATCTAAAATGGGATTTTAAACATTGGATTAACACATCGATGATGGCTATTCACTTAACAGTTCTACACTCTGTTGCTTATTAAGTGCGAGAAAGGCTTGGAAAGTTGGTCATGGCTATTCATTTTTAACAGTCCTAAACTCTGTCAATAATTAAGTGCCAGAAAGTCCGTTTTAATAGAATCTGAACATACAGTCAGTTTGCGACTTTGACTTTTGCAGCTTTGATTATTCACAGATTTGGCTAATATGGTCTGTCTGGGAATTTCTCCATCCTCCAGCATGACTCTATGGTCAATGTCTGCCAGAAGTCACACTGGAGGACCTTGAGATTCCTAGAGAGAACACTTCTCTAGGCATTTTTAGGTCCTCCGGTGCAATTCTATGGACAATTTCTGGCAAATGTTGACCATGGACTTGTGCTGCAAGACCTATATTCCTAGAGAGAACACTTTTCTAGGTCCTCCAGCGCAACCCTATGGCAACGTCTGGCAGATGTTGACCATGGACTTGCGCCGAAGGACCTAGAGATTCCTAGAGAGAACACTTCTCTAGGCATTTCTAAGTCCTCCAGCACAATTCTATGGTCAACTTCTGCAAGATGGTTGCCATAGAGTTGTGCTGGAGGACCTAGAAACTCCTAGAAAGGTGTTTTCCCAGATTAAAAAAAATCCAGTATTTATTTATTTGCGTTTTTCCCCTCTTCACTGGGGTCTTGCACCCCTAACCACAGCGAATGTGTAGAGAAAAGACGCGGTGTTGGTGTCTTAAAGCCATTTCCAATTTATGGCAACCCTACGGTGCACCTGTCCCAGGGTTTTCTTGGCAAGATGTCTTCCGAGGTGATTTCCCATGGCCTTCCTCAAAGGCTGAGAGAGTGTGACTCGCCCAAGGACACCCAGGAGATTTCCATAACAGATTCGAACCCCGGTCTCCCAGAATCCTAATCCAACACTCAAGCCACTGTGCCACAATTTTCATTGGGTGAATTTAGCTTGATCCAACTTGAACTTCCTTGCAGGGTTGTCGTCACAGCAAAGCAGAGCCCCATCTCAAATTCCCTAAAATAGGCTTGCATGGGAAAGTCCCAAGTTCATGTATTTTGCACTCCACTTTTCATAAAAGAGGGAGCTGGGTAGTGAGGTGAGCAGGTTAAAAAATTTACCCAAATTCTCAAATATTATTTATGCCATTTCCACCTTAAATCTCTTTATATTTATATTTATAGATAGGTATGTTGCATGATTGGAAAACAGCACCCTCCAGAGGGAAAACCCAAGTACTACCTCTTGGGAAATTGGAAGAGCAGAAGTGAAAGGAAAGCATTTGGTTTACATTTGCTTATATATATATATATATACACACACACACACACACACACATATATATGATGCTTTTTTATAATTTTCTGATGTGCATTTAGCCCTGGAGAGCCAGCCTGGTTCAGTGGTTTGAGCACTGGACTAAGATCCAGGAGACCAGGGTTCGAATCCCTGCACGGCCATAGAAATCTATTGGGTGACCTTGGGCAAGGCACACTCTCTCAGCCTTATGAAGGAAGGCAGCAAACCCCTTTTGACAAAACCTTGCCAAGAAAACCCCATGATAGGGTCGGCTTCGGGTTGCCATAAGTCGGGAATTACTTAGAAGCCACACAACCACGTCATCGTTGTATAACATAGAGATTTTCAATTGTTTTAATGTGTTTCATTCTAGAAAGGCAACATATAAAAGAAATAAAAGATATATGGGACTAAATTTTCCTCTATTGAGGGAAAAGGAGATGGGTTATGCTTGTGCACTTTTATTTTATTTTAGCTCTGCTGCATCCATTTTCTTAGGCAAGACTCAAGAGGTGGTTTTGCCTCAAAACAAAGAGTCCAAAACCCAGTATTTGTTGGTGGTCTCCTATCCAAGTATTAACCAAGGCCGACTCTGCTTGGCTTCCAAGATCAGACAGGATCTGGTGCCTTTTTAGGTTATTTAGCCCTGAATTATATGTTTGAAATGACAAAAGCTTGGACCGAGGACGAATTTTGTGCGTGCAGCGACCGTGGCGATTGATCGCAGTTTCTTTCAAAATTTGTGAAAAAAGAAAGAGTCAATATCATCCCCTTTGTAATACTTGGGGAGTCTCTTCATGTCTATCTGAGGCATTTTATTTACCTCAGTAATAGATTGTATCTATTGGCTCCTCCATTTGCCTCAATCTCAGATGATAATCCATCATTTATCTTTCCAATTCCTTTCCTTTTTCCCTATCTCTTTCTTCCTTTTCCAGTTCAGCTCGTCTTAACCTTATTCTTTCTAATTCAAGTTCTTTTTCTCTCTTTCTTTCTTCATTTTTAAAAATTCTGGCCATTTCAATTTCCTTTTCCCTTTCAGTTCTGGCCGTTTCAATTTCTTTTTCTTCCTTTTTAAGTCTAATAGCCATTTCAAGCTTGATTTTCCAAATCTCTCGAGATTCAGAAATGGAGGTATCAAGGCTGGCCACCATTTCTTCTCTAGCCCCCTTTTCTTCTACCATTTCTGGCACCGTTGGAGGTTTTACTTTCTTAGGAGGCATATGTATAGTATTTCCCTACAATTACCAAAAACTTTTACCTCAGGAAATACTCTTTTAACTATCTATGCCTCAGTATTAAGGGGACACTTGGTTTTTAGCAGCCACTGAGTGATGTCCTACTTTACACCAATGTCTTTTTACCTCAGAAATCACTTTTCAAGTTAGTTTCTTAAGTGTGCTTTTGTACTATTCCTGTTATTTTTTTTCTAGTCCTCTACAATTACCTCAGCAATGTACCTCAGGGACTAGTTACTCTCCAGCGTGGTCAGTATCTGAGTAATCTCCTACAAATAATAATAATAATAAAATACTGTTTACATTTACCTCAGAGATTACTCTCTTGACACAAACACCTGTACTTTAATTTTCTGAACTTTAAAAGTTCAAACAAAATATTGGGTTTCTGATAACTCGCACTCAGAACCCTAACTCCAAAACTCAAGCACACTCTCAGATACTGGATTTTTCGGATGCCGGTGCTGCCACCAAATAGGATAATCAATAATAATAATAATAAATTTATAATTATTTTAATTATAAATTATTATTATTTTATATTATTATTATTTTATATTATTATTATTATAATATTTATATCCCACTTTTTGCTGGAGCAATCAAAGCGGCTTACAGTATTTAAAACCATACAACAATATATCTAAAGGGACGTCATAGAGAAAAGATGGAACAAGCTTTATTTTCTGCTGCCCTAGAGATGAAAACACGAACCAATGAATTCAAATTCCAAGAAAAGAGATTCCACCGAAACATTGGGAAGAACTTATTGACTGAAAGAGTTGTCTGACATTGGAATGGACTCCCTTGGAAAGGATATCTTTAAGCAGTGGTTGAGGGAGGGTTAATTTCATCATGGATTCCTTCCAGCTCTTAAGAATCTTTGATTCCATTGACTTTTCATGACCCAAGAAACCAGCAAAGAGTAAAAGGCTGGAACTGGAGAGAGAAGATAAAACTGGACCCAGCTCAGTACATCAGAGGTCCATACAGAAACAGAGATGCAGGAAAATATTACTGGAAAGATTATATGTAGTTTCGGTTTTCTCTCTAAAAAAAAAAAAGAGTTTGGACTTCCTTCCAAAAGTCCCTTCTTATAATACTGTAACTTGAGATCCAGGATTTGTTGGCAGACTAAGGCGGGGGGACATTAAATCAACTTTAAAAGTTTTTACCAGAAGCTGGAAATTCCCATCTGGAATCTCCCTCCATCTGAGAAATGAGAAGGACGCAGAGTATTTATGTTAGGGACAACAACAACACACAAAAAGAAGCTGCAAACTGGAAGAGACATTCACTTCCGAAGCAAATCAACAATCCCCCACAATTCGAATTCCACTCCAAGAGTTGTTTTAGGAAACAGTAGCTGAAATTGGCTGTTGACTGGGGGACGATGGGACACGTATTCCATGGAATTAAAGCTTCCAAGCTTTGATTTGGATCAAATCGTGTCTTGCATCGAAAGACACAACAGTGTTAAAGGTGTGCACACACAACCGTGATCAGCCTCTTCCCCAAGAACAAAACAGCTGAGACACAACTTACGACGTTACACAAGATACCAAGTGGAAACAGGGTTCTAAAGTTTTATTTTCCTTTAAAAGCATCCCAAAAACTCTACTGAGGTTTCCAATGCTTCCAACCGGGGTGTCTAAACTCTAAACTCTTTTTTCAAAACTTAATTGACACAAAAATCTGAATTATTTGGCTGACTCAAAGGCTTCTTGTGACCCAACAGAGCAATCCTGAACCCTGCTGAAAATAAAGACAAGAATTTGGGGGCTGAGAAAACTGCAGCCCTCTTCACCCCACATCCGAGTCCTAGAGATGGCTTGGGGTAATAGGAAAAAAAAGACTGCCAGCCTTAAAAAATATATATATTAAATTTAACAGTGGACCTTTCCCCAAACGTTCAGAATTCCTTTAAAATATATACGTCTCTATCAATAAGCCAACGAACGAAAGAATCTCATAAAACAGTTGTACTCGGATTGGTCCCCAAATTTTGGGGAATTTCCTTGCTCCCCCAAAACATTCACTAGGGGTCATAGGAGGCCATTTTCCCCATGCTTTTGGGCCCGCTCCGGAGATGACAGTTGCCCACACTTGCACAAGGAGCTCCAACAATAATTTTTAACAGTACAAACACACACATTATTACTATTATTATTATTATTTTTCAAAGGAAGCGTCCATGCTGGTACACTATGTGGTGAAGTTTCACAGTCCTGAGAAAGAGGCGCCTGTGGGGCAGGCCTGGCTCACAAAATGGCAGGAAGGGTCCCCAAATGTCAGTGGCACATCCGGGAGGTCATTTCCTTCTGTCGAAAAGAGAAGGCAAAGGAAAGGCAGTGACACAAATGCTTTTGGTTTCTCTCCCATCTTTTAACATTGAAAAAATAATAATCAAGAAATGAATTGCAATAGGAACATTTTTGAACAGGTCAGCCTTCGCATTGCAGAAGCCCAATACAATAAATTGGGCACAGGATCAAGCATTAAAAAAACCCAATCCTTATATTTAGGAACCCTAAGCATACTATTAACAAAGTCTCTGACTAGGGCAGCTGCCACACTGCAGAATTAATGCAGTTTGACACTGCTTTAACTGTCATGGCTCCATGCAAGGGGGTCCTGGGATTTGTAATTGTCGCACCAGAGCTAGGCTAAATCTCTTACAAAAGTACACATCCTAGGATTCCTTGCATGGAGCCGTGGCAATTAAAGCGGTGTCAAACTGCATTAATTCTGCGGTGTAGACGCAGCCTTAACAAAAGCTTTGTTAACTAAGGTATGCTTGTTCTAGATTCCCAGCCTATGTGGATTGTGAGAAAGCTATGTATGCTACTTTAATTCCTTAATCTTGCCAAGAAAACCCTGAAATAGGGTCGCCATAACTTGGAAAGACAACAACAACAAACAACAAATAAACCCATCTCCTAGAGCCATTTTGCAGAATATGGTCTTGCAATAGCAGACCCTGTCTGCCAAGCCCAGCGGCACACTCACCAGTGGCTCCAATTCCTTGGTCTCTATGAGGTTGAACTCTTTGACAAAATAGTAGAAATGCTTGTAGCAAGTGTTCACGTGGGCCTCCGAGCCCATCTGGGCGATGCGGTCGAAGTGGTGGATGTAGACGTGGACGAAGACGCGGAAAAGACGGGAGAGGATCTTCTTCACCACCTGGAGGAAGTTCTTGGGAAAGGGAGTACCTGCGAGACAAAGATAAAGGAGAGGAGAGGGCAAGTGCTGAATGTCTACCAGCCCAGATTTGGCACAGACAGCTGGTGTCCGTGGGCACTGGAGGTCTCCATAGGAAGCGGACAGCCGGTGTAGTGGACCGAGAATTAGATTTGGACTCTGGAGACCAAGATTTGAAGACTTGGTTGGCTAGGGAAACCCCTCGGGTGACTGTGGGCAAGTGAAAGTCCCTCAGCCTTAGAGGAAGGCAACACCAAAAACTCTCTGAGCAAATCTTTCCAAGGAAACCCTGTGCTACGTTCTCCTTAGGGTTGCTCTAAGTGAGAAATGACTCAAAGGCACACAGCAATAACAACGTCATCCACAAGAACATAAACATCAGTTTTCAAAAGAAACTGGATGCATCCATGCGTACTGGAGAGCGAAGAACTGTGGATGCTGATTCCTATGTCCAAAATGAACAGAGGAAAGAGGAACTTGCAGCCCCCATGTATCCCAACTCTTCTTTTGTCTCACTGAGTGTTCATTTTGCAAGCTTGTGCATTGTACTCAATGCCTCCTCATATACAAACAATTCACGTCCAGTCACCTTGCAGTGCAACTATCCAGGTAATACCTACTAAATACAGCACATCAGGTGGAAGAGAGAATAAAGTCTAATGAAGAGAATGATTCCTTCTCAGTACTTGGAAATTCCAGTTCTATCAATGCAGCCTACAATGACATTAGCCTTTTTTTGCAGCCGCACTACATTCCAAGGCTTTTGACTTACTGCAATTAAAGGACGGGGAAAGTGCAACTAGCAGTCTGCACATTTCCTCCAATCTCTTTTTTGCTCAGGACACCTTCAAACCCCGGAAAATAAATAAAATAAATAAATCTGAGGCTAAAATTTTATCTGAATCACTCAAACTGCTGTAAAAAGGGCAGATTGGGAGAAACTTCTCAGGCAAGGCAGAGAAAACTACGCTGTTCTCAGATCTCTAAATTTCCCCTCATCCTGACTCACCGACATTTGTAGGAAAGAGGTCTTCATTGTTGATCTGTACCTCAATCCAATCCATGAGGAGATCCATATATTTGGGAGCGGAAAGGGCAGTAGGCTTGCGGTATTTCTCATCCTGCCACCGGTATTCGTACTTCGGACCGCCGGACATGACCGGACAGGACTGCTCCGTGCAACAGTCGCTGACTGTCCCGTAGATAAGGTTGATCCGGTTGAAAAAGTCCACCACGTGAACTGCCACCCAGTCATTCAACTCCTCGTCGCGTGGCAGCTGCACCGCCAGCTTCAAATCCAACCCGGCGTTGAGCGACGCCTGGGCCTTTTTGTGGAGCTCGAAGCGCTGGGTCCCGGGTTCAAATTTCCGCTTCGGGCGGAACGTTCGGTCCTTGTTGAAAACCTGCTTTAAAGGGTTAGACATCTCCTCGCCCTGCAATGTTCTCTGTTTTAAGTCCTTTGGTAGTTGGACACCGGTCGGGAGGCCTTTCAGAGAGGGGTTAAATCTTCAGTAAGTTTTATAGATGATTCAGATGCTTTGCAAAATCTGAAATCAAGAGATGACACAGTTAAATTTGGAGAACAGGAGGTCTAGATATGCAATATGCTCCGAGGCGTTAGTAGAAGATCTAGACAATAAGTTCAGGAGGGCAAAATAATACAGTATCTCTGAGATAATCGATCCCAGAACTATCATGGATAAGTGAAAACCGTGGATAATAGCAAACTCTGTATTTCCGGCGCAGAAAGCAGCAGAACTCAGAAAGGAAGAAGATGCAAGAGCATTACTAAGAAATCGGCTCAGGGCTGGTGGCGACCACATCCGGCGAACACATTTCTGTTCTGGTAAGCAGGCGGAAATAACAGAGAGGGAAAGAGAGAGACTGCTCAGCCGGCAGAGAAGATCTTGTTTCACAGCTCAAGGGAAACAACCCAGTGACCCAGTGAACAGAGCCAAGCTGTTAATTCTGCGCTTTATAGGCTTGCAAATATTCACATAAATGTAGGAACGATGGCCTCTGAGGAATTATTAGACCCAGCATCCTAACTCAAGCAAGGGACAGCCAAGTCCCTCTCCTCCAATCCAAAATAAAAAGTTCACCAAGATGACAGCAATCTCCCCGGGCTGCTAGTCTTCGGAGGCAAAGTGTCTCTGTCCATGGAGGTTCGGTTCAATCACCGTGGTTGAGCCGAGATATAAATATAATGGCAGCTTATGACTCTGGAGAGTAGGGTTCGAATCCCGGCTCAGTCATGTAAACCCACTGTGTGACCTTGGGCAAGTCATACTCTCTCAGCCTCAAAGGAAGGCCATGGCAAACCTCCTCTGAACAAATCTCGCCAAGAAAACCCCACGATAGGTTCGCCTTAGTGTTGCTGTAAGTTGGAAACGGTTTGAAGGAACAGAACAAGGACTTGAACACAGATCTCTCCAATCCCACGAAAGCGCTCTAACCACTCTAACTTCCCTGGCCTTCATAAAATCATTTATTTAAAATAAACCCCCTTTGCAGCTTTTAATCAGGTGGTGGATGGCGGTGTACAATGCTATTTAGACCAGCAAAGTACCAGCAAGAGGCTGAGAGTGTGTGGCTTGCCCAAGGTCATCCAATGGGTTTCCATAGCCAAACAGGGATTCGAACCCTGGTTTCCAGGAGTCCTACTTAAAGCACAGTGTATTCCAATCTGTCCTTTCCATCACCAAAATCCTAAGTCTCACCTGCATCTCTTTGCCGCAGAAACACAAACCTCAAGGAGAAATCCCCATCAACAGCTTTGCAGGAATCGGTTACAAAGAGGCCGAAAGAGCTACGGAGCAGAGAACGCAAGACAAAATAGAGTATTTTAAGGAAATCTGTTTAGAAGGAGCTGTGACGAAGGCAAGGAGAAGTTCCTTTTTTCTACCATCCCCAACGTTGCTTCGTTTCATTTTGGCCCAACCAGCCGCTTGGATTAAAAAACCCACAATGAGTAATGAACTCCAGAGCGCTTCCTTTTAGGGGAAGGGAAGCTGCCTCGTATGAAATTTCTGGGGAAATCTAGTTGACATCAGAGGAGGGGTTTATTTTTATTTTATTTTCCAAAGAAGGTTTGTAATCTGATTGCCAAAAAGAGTATGCCAGGGAGAGATTTAAGAGTTAGGGAGGAGATGGAAAAGGAGACATGGTTTGGATTGCAAAGGAGAGACTGCACTGTGCTCAATCCATGGCAGAATCGGAAGGGACCTCAGAGATCGTCCAAACTAACCCCTGCTTGGTGCAAGAGTCTTCCAAATGCAACATCCCGGTTGTTGTTGTTGTTGTGTGCTTTCAAGTCATTTCCGACTTATGGCAACCCCAAGGCAGATCTACCATGGGGTTTCCTGGGGCTGAGAATATGTGACCGGCCGAACCCAAAGGGTGCTCAGCCATGGCTCATCCTGGAGAGGAGTGACCAATGGGGTGTCCAGTGGGGTTCTGTCCTGGGCCCAGTTTGCTATTCAACATCTTTATCAATGACTTGGATGAAGGAACAGAAGGAATACTTATCAAATTTGCAGAAGACACCAAATTAGGAGGAGTGAGCACAGACACATCATCAATTCTGTTTCTGAGGGCTGCCAACGTTCATATTGCCCTCGGCACCACTGGAGCTAAGACTAACCCACCTGTTATTGCTGCAGTGTCTTATAGCTTGCTGCAGTTAAGAGGCAGAAGAGCAGTTCGGGCAGACTTTTATGACCAGTTGGCAACCCTATCACATACACACACACACTTTTATGACTAGTTGGCAACCCTGGTTTATATGATCAGTTGGCAACCCTGGCTAATATATAGAGAGAGAGAGAGAGAAGAGAGAGAGAGACTTTTATGATCACTTGGCAACCCTAATTTTTTTATACACACACACACACATACAGACTTTTATGATCAGTTGGCAACCCTAGCTAATTGGATCAGTTGGCAACCCTGGCTAATATTAAGAGAGAGAGAGAGAGACAGACAGATAGAGTTTTATGATCAGCTGGCAACCCTAATTATACTTACACACACACACACACACACACAGAGACTTTTATGATCAGTTGGCAACCCTGGCTAATAGAGAGAGAAAGAAAGAGAGAGATTTGTCCTTGCAAAGAAAGAATCCTTCTCCTCCTCGTTGCATCCTAAAGTTGGGGACTCCCCTACCCCCCCAAAAAAAGTTACTTTTCCAGGAGGGAAGGAGTGGCTTTTCTTTGTGGTCTGTTGCAACCCAGAGGCTGCCATGCCTTGCAATTGCAAAGGCAAAGCCAAGATTATTTCTTTAAAAAAAAAGGGGGGGGACACCAAAACAACAAAAGGAAGGAGAGGGAGGGGGTACAGGTGGACTCCTGGATCCCCCCCCCCCTTCTTACCTGTCTCTTGCAGGAAAAGCCCAGGACGAGGTGGAGGAGAGATTAGGATTTTTGGGAGAGGCTCAAAAAAAGGAACCCACCTTTCCTGCCTCCCTTTTTTGCAATAAGCCCCTCCCCTTCCGGGTCCTAATCCCACCCCCCCAAAAGCCTCTTCTTCTTCCTCCACCCTTTCTTCCACCAAGAATGCAAATGCAACTTCTATCTCGTTACTTTTGCAAAGTAACGCGTTCCTTCCCTGCAGCTGGTCTGTAGCAAGGGAATGGAGATTTTTGGCACCACTTGAACTGCCATCATGGCTCCGTGCTACAGAACCCTGGGATTTGTAGGGCTTTTGTTTATTTTGTTTTGCACCAAGAAACCTTTGCAAAACTACACATCCCAAAGCAAAGGTGCCCCTCTCTGAGATGGATGAACTGTTCACCTGATGAGGCCTGGACAAAACAGAATAGAGCGGAGCTATTACTTCCCTTGATCTAGACACTAGACTTCTATTGATGCGGCTTAGGATCGCATTGGCCTTTTTAGCTACTGCATCGCAATGTTGACTCATGTTCAGCTTATGCTCTACTTGGACTCCTAGATCCCTTTCTCTTGTCATCTCCTTAAGCCAGGTGTCCCCCATCCTATATCTCTGCATTTCATTTTTCCTCCCTAAGTGCAGAACCTTACATTTCTCCCTGTGTTCCTCATAAGGCTTGGTTTCCAGATGTTCAACCGTCTTAATTCCCCTCCTTTGGACATACTCCAGTTTCTCCGCATCCTTTTTGAATTGTGGTGCCCAGAACTGGACACAGTATTATTCCAGGTGGGGCCTGACCAAAGCAGAAGAGAGCGGCACTATGACTTCCCTTGATCTAGACGCTAGACTTCTATTGATGCAGCCTAAAATCGCATTGGCCTTTTTAGCTGCGGGACCGCACTGCTGACTCGTGTCCAACTTGTGGCCTACTTGGGTCCTTGTGTTTATTAGCTGCTCCTCCTAGTACTGGAGTCCAAAACACTTGGAGGACCAAAGCTTTGCTGGAAGCAGAGAGGAAGCTCGGCTTTAGTCCTGCGGCAACATCTTCTTCGCCTCCAGGGTCGGAGTCCCAATGCTCAAAGCACACTGGTTTCGACGGTGGAGAGTACGGGCCACGTGCTTCCGGCCTGCGACTTCGAGCCAGCGTTCCTGACCGTCGGCCGTGCCGTCTGGGGCTGCTGGGAGTTGCGGTGCCGAAGGAGGGCAAGGGCCGGAGAGGTTCTAGAACGCGGGTCCGGAATGCCACCCGGCTTCCGCTGTTCCGTCCGAAGATGTCACAAGATGGAACGAGGGAGGCCAGGCAAGCCATGGGTCTCCTCCACTGGAGCCTGGCGCTGGTTCTGCTCCTGGCACTCATCCCTTCTTCCTGGTCCTGCCTGCAATGCGAGCCCAATTTCGCCATCCGCTTCGCCTCCTACGCCCCACACTTGAGCCGCAAGTCCTGGGGGCTGGGGGATGTGCCGGCGGCCGGACGGAGGCTGAGAGGATGGGCCCAAGACACCCTCAAGGGCTTGAACCTCGGGGTGCCGCCTGAGATCCGTGAGTCGCCCCAAAAAACACCCATCTTTGAAAGCTTTTTGCAACAGGACAGCTTAATGTGCGGGACTCGCTGCCACAAGGCCGGCAGGGTGCATCAATAGTATAGAAAAAGTGCAGTTTCATGCCACTTTAAGCACCATAGTGCCATCCAGGATCTGAGCACATTTGCACTGTAGAAATTGACACAGTTTGATACCACTTTAAAGGCCATAGCTCCATCCTAGGGCATCCTGGGACTTGGGTGCATCTGCACTGTAGAAACCAATGCAGCTTGACACCACCTGAACTTGCCATGGCTCCATCCTACAGAAACCTGGGATTTGTGGTTTTGAAGAGCACCAGCACTCTTTGGCAGAGAAGGCTGACGACTTTGTGAAACTACCAATCCCAGGATTCCTGGCCAGTGTTCCTGAACCTGTAGGACCCACTGCCACAAGACACTCACAATTCCTGCGTTTCCTAAATTGGCAGAGGGGTTCCAAAGGGATACAGCCCTCAGTCAATGAGAGCAAGCCAACATTACCTTCGTTCTGGAGCAGGGATCCAAGATTTGAGGTGGTTTAGAGGTTGATACTGTCTCCCTTCCCTTCCTCCCCTCCGCTTCTGCATCGTTCCTGTCCAGCTATGGAGGAACTCCAGAAGATAGCAACCAAGGTGTATGGAAAACTCGACACTTTGTTTAAAGGCAAGACATACAAGCCAGGTAAATATGTCTGTATATCTCCTTATCTATCCATCCATCCATCCATCCGTTTGTCTGCTCATTTATCTACCTATCCATCCATCCGTCAGTCAACTTTTCCATCTACCTACCCATCTGTCCATCCGTCAGTCTATCAATTTATCTGTCCATCCATCCATCCATCCATCCATCCATCAGTCTATCTTATTTATCTATCCATTTGTTTATCCATCCGTCAGTCAACTTTTCAATTTATCTGTCCATCCAGCTATCCATCCATCTGTCAGTCAGTCTGCCTTTCCATTTATCTATCCATCTATCCATCTATCCATCCATCCATCAGTCTATCTATCTATCTATCTATCTATCCATCCATCCATCCAGCTAATGGTCAGTCAACCTCTTTCCTTTTATCTATCCATCTACCTACCTACCCACCAGTCCATATACCTATCTATCCATCCATCAGTCAGTCTCTCACTTTATCCATCCATCCATCCATCCATCCAATGCTTACGCACAGAGATAAGACTCTCTCATACCTCTTTCCTCCTCCTCCCTGGATCACTTTCCTCTTATATCTGTGCTGTTTCCCCATGATTCACTGTCCAAGGGTTCTGTGTGCCCTAAAAATAACCAGATTGGTTTAGCAAACCGACCCTAACTCAGTCTTCTAAATATCCTACTATACATTCCCAAGTTGAAACACTGAGTAAATAAAACTGACCTGTGTGCTGATTCACTTTGTTGTCGCTGTTGTGTGCCTTCAAGTTGTTTCTGCTCTAAATGTATACACTCAGGAGTCAACACAATTCCAAAAGGCCACTTCCAAGTAAATGTACAAAGGGATGCAGCCTCAGGAATGTGGCCAATACAGCTTTTCTTTATGATTTAATTATTTATTGCATTGATGTAAAACTGTAGTGTCCAATTTTGTCGCTGTTTTCATAATTTTGCATTTCTCTCTCTGTTTTTTCCTCCCGTTCTTTTTCCAAGGTGTTCTTCCCGAAATCCTGCGTTCCATTTTCGAGGAACAAATCAAAATGCTACGGAATGCCATCATTGAAAGTGAGACTTCCCTCCTTTGCTCTGAGATCGTTTCTTCGATTCTATATCTAAACATTTGTTAATATGTGCGTGTGTGTGTGTTGGAGCAGCCTCATTCAGGAAGAGGCATTCCCTTTTGCACTTGTGGGAAAGGAAGAATGCCTCTTTTAAGAACATCTGGCGGGAAGAACTTCCCGAATAGAGCAGAAGGCGGATGACTGGTCTGAAGGAAATTGGTCAATTGAGCTTTTTAAAAGATGCCTGGTGGAAATGCGACAGATAGTGGGAATGCTTCATCTAATAGGGTGGGAGTCTGGAATGCTTCTTCAAATGCCAGAAAAGGACTACTACACAATTGCTAATAAGCAATGTGTGTGTGCAAGTCTTCGACCCCATGAATTTCACAGGGTTTTTCTTAACCAAGGGATCCTCAGAGCCCCTGAAATATAGACCACAGCGCCTGGTATTAATTCACAGTTTCCCACCTAAGTGGTGCTTTTAATGTTTTTCGGCATCCTCATCTTAGCCATGTTGTTGTGCGCCTTCAAGTCACTTCTGTCTTATGGCGACCCTATACCTCACTGAATAAAAACAGATGGGACTGCTTCGCGTAAGATGGGTAACTGGTCCTCTTCTAATGCTTGCATGTGCAAAAAAGGGGAATGGCTCTTCTAAGACAACGCCTGCTAGGAATGTCGCCTCTCACATAGCAGTGGGTGGGAATGCTTCTTCTAAGATGGGCAACGGGTGAGAATGCCTCTTCAAACAGAGAATGCCATAATGTTTGCGTGCATGAAAGGAAGGGGATGCTTTTGTGAAAAGAATACCTGTTAGGATTAGAATGCCAGACCCTTATTGCAGTTGTGGGTAGGAATGCTTCTCTAAGATAGGCAGTCAATTTGAGAATGCCTCTTCTGAAACAGCAGCAGCAGGCGAGAATGCTTTTGCTAACGTTTGTATGCACTAGAAAGGGGAACGCTGCTTCCGAGACCCTCCCTAGACTCTCCTAAGATAGAAATGTCTTCCCTAAAACAGCTGTTGGCAAGAATGCTTCTTCTAAGATGGCCACTGTTTTGCATGCTTATTTTGAAATGGCCGTGGGGTAAGAATGCCTCTTCCAGACAGATTGACTGACTGCTTTACTGCAGTCCTGATGTTAATAGGCTTTGGAGGAAAATTTCAGAAGATATGTCCAACTATCTACTCTGGATCTGTCCAAACCTATTTTCTTTTCTCTTCTCCTGTCTTTTTAACTTAGGCAGAGTGAAGTGTGAACGCCACTGTGGTAAGTGAGGCGGGAAGGGTGGGAAAGCCAGACTCAGGTGCTTTCAGGTGGAAAGTTGGGTTGGCTGTAAATTTTCATTGCTTCAGGCTGGGATGGTGATGCTTATAACCTCTTACCCAAATTCTCCAGTTTCTTTGTAATTCAGATAGAAATAATATGACATTTTGAATGGTAAACCGTTCAGACGTGAGAGAAACTGATAAAACCATGCAGATAGCTCCGTGAATTTCATCCATGTGGGTGCTGGGATGAGGGTTGCCATTGATTCGATTCAGGAAGGCGCCTTGTCTTATGTGGCATGTTCTCTATGCTGCAAATAGCTTGCACTTTTGTGAGCTGGCCTGTGTCCCATATTGGAGAATGGCAAGACATTAGATTGATTCATGATTGGCAGATAGACTGTAGTGTCTCTCTAGAAATTACTCGCCACTTCTGCCTCCCTTCCACTAATATTCTTCCTTTCTCTCTTTTTTTTGCAGGAATAAACCAGTACGATGCAATCTCTTGTGAGACCTGCAACAAGACCAAACCCACCTGTTTTGGATATAACTGCGAGTAAGGATCATTTATGCTTCTCTTTTGGACAAAGGCATGTGGAATTGGGGGATTTAGAGGCGACTGCGATTTTGAGGTGCTTGAGAAGTGAGAGTTGTACATACATATCCATATTCTCTAGCCAGGAAAAGCTGTAGAGGACCTCCATGGTTTGGATGCCTTAAAACGTTGTGGACTGAAAGGCTATCCTATAATATCCTACAAACATAGGTCCAAAACACACTGCAGAAATAATCCAGTTTGAGACCTAGCATTGAGCCAGGTCAGTTAAAGTGGTCTCAAACTGGACTATTTCTGCAGTGTGTTTTGGACCATTCTTACAGAAGGAGGGGTGGCTCTACTGATGCTTTTCGGAAGAAACCTCATGAAGCATGTTAGATTGTTGTTAAGAAATAAATAAAATCCCCAAAGGTCTTACCGGCTATGTCTTGCGTTCCAATTTCCCACCAGGTCCTCTGAAGCTTGGGAAGCCGCGCTGAAGGGCATCTACAAATATTTGTAAGTTTCCGGTGGTGGGCGGAACTCCTTTCAAATGGTGCTTTTTGTGAAAAGTACCTGGATATCATTCAATAGAACAGCAAGTAGGCAATAGGTGTGGGGCGGATTCTGGAATCTGAAAAACCAATGAGTCATTTTTCCAAAGCCTTCCCCTTTCAACCCACATTGGTAAATGTTGGGAACACACTCGGCAAGTCTGAATTGGGGAGGATGAACTTCCAAAACAATATGGGGGTCTCCGGTTGCTCTTTAAGTCACAGAATTGGAAGGGACCACAAGGATTCATCTAGCTCAATCCCTTGCCATGCAGGGACACAGCATCCCTGAGATGTAGACATATGATTCTGTTTTAAAACAAAATCTCAAAGGAAGGGCAGTCTGTTACCTTCTGGGGTTGTTAAAGAGATTCTGCTATTAACAGCTCTGCTTAGGTCTTGCGAACTCGGGGCAGCCACGCATGGAAGCCAATCCATCTTTCATGTGGCTTCCCTCTTTTCCTCCTGCCTTCCACTTTTTCCAGCCTTATTGTCTTTTTCAGTGAGTCAATCGCATCTCTCCCAAAGCCTGGTAGTCTTGGTTTATAGAATCATAGACATGATAGAATCATAGAATCATTTAACAACCTTGGCTTCTACTGAGAAGCCACTTTGCTCCTGGATCCATTTATTTGCCTTTTTAGCCCTCCAACGGTACCTGCAGAAGTCTTTTCGAGTACCACATTTCTAATGCATCGATCCTTTTCCTGTCTGCTTTCTTCACTTGTCCAGCTTTCACAACCATACAAAGAAATCAGAAATATTATAGCATAGATGGCAGTTATATAAGGGGAATATTATATTATTCCCAAAATTGCTATAATATATAATATTATCTATATATTATAGCAGTTTTGGGAATATTCTCTTGTGAGGTTGACACAAATTCTAATCTCTGTGCTCTATTCCCCCCCTCTCCTCCTCTCTTTCAGAAACGGCTTGAGCTCGTAAGTTGAAACTCTTCTGCATCTTGGAGTCAATCGAGTTGTGAATAACACCAGTCCTTAGTTTGCAGCCTTCCCTGGAGTGGGAATTGTGTCTTCGGACTCCAAACCCCAGCGTTATGTTGGCTAAGGGCTGCTGGGAGTTAGCAGCCCATCTGCATCTCAAGGGTTGCATGATTCCCTTCCCTGGTTTAAAGCTTTCCACAACACGGCTTTGGTTGGTGATATTGTCAGAACACTGTCAAGGTGAAGGAGGCATTTTGTAAAATATTTGCTCCCTCGGTCACTAAGAAACCTGCCAGATGTTTTGGACTCTAACTCCCAAAAGCCTCAGGCCCCATGGCCAACAACAAGGTGGCCGTCCTCATACAAAAACATCTGGAGCAGAGGTGGGAGTCGTACAGCCCTCCTTGAACTGTAAGACCCATCAGCCCCTACCAGAATGTTGGGAGTCACAGTTTAGAAACATCTGGAGCATATGGGTCGAACATCCCCCATTCCAACAAGTTCTCAACCTCCAGATGCTTTCAGGAGAAAAGTACAAGATCATCTAAGCGCATTTGACGAATTCGTTGTTATGTGCTCTGACTTACGGCAATCCTCTAGAAGGTTTTTTTTTTTTACCAGATTTATTCCAAGGAGGTTTGACATGGGCTTCTTCTGAGGCTGAGAGTGTGTGACTCGCCCAAGGTCATCCCATAGGTTTTCAGGGCTGAGCAGGGATTTGAAACATAACATAGTTCCCAAAAATCGTAGTTAAATACTCAAACCATGCTTCCATGGTTGTGTGTCTTCAGGTTGATTCCGACACCCATTGACCCTATCCTACAGTTTGCTTGGCCAGATTTACTCCATGGATATTAGCCGTGGCTTTCCTCTGAGACCGAGAATGTGATTTACCCAGTGGGTTTCCATAACCAAGCTAGGATTTGAACCCTGATCTTCCAGCCTCCTACTCCTGTACTCAAACCACTGCCTCTGCTAGGGTTTTCTGGGCAAGATTTACTCAGAGGAGGTTTGCCACTGCCTTCCTCTTAGGCTGAGAGAGTGCGACTCAACCAAGGTTACCCAGGAGGTTCCAAGGACCGAGTGGGGAATCGAACCCAGGTCCTCAACAGATCCTCCTCGCCTCACCCAGGGGAACCCCCCCCCCCCAACGGTTGCAGTATATCATAGCCCAGTCCTGAAGGCAAACCTTTTTAAACCTGTCTGTTGTGTTTCCACAGGGAGCCACAAAAGTGGGCAGTAGGATTAAAGCAGCTCCCTGGATTTAGGTATGTACCCATGTCCTTGAGAGCCATTGGGGAAAACTGAGGGTTGCCCAAGAATGACGCTTCATGATTCAAGTGACTCAATCAGAAAACATGATTTTCCATCTCAGCCAGGGGGGAAACGTACAGAGATTGTTTAAATTCATCTCAAATTAACTTATTTTCCATCTCAAATTAACTTCCGTCTCCCTTGTCTCCGTTTTTATCTTTCAGCCACTGCACATCCACAAGGTAAACCCCCAGAGCAACAACGGTATGAGGAGGGCTATTGGGTTCAGAAGTCTCTGTTGAGTGTTCATGGGAGGAATATTGGACAAAAAATTGTGAATATTCAAATATACCTGAATATTGGGGTACTATGTTGGTTGGGTTTGGTTTTAAAAGGGTATTTTTCAAGAGAGGTAATGAAAGATGCTCCCAAAGGTTGCAAGCTTAAACTATACCCTGCCGCAAAATGGAATAGATTTTGGATAATTTTAAAAGACTTTATTTATTTTAAAGGAAAGGCATACAGGTAGAGTTTCCCTTATCTGAAATGCTTTGGATTTCGGAATATTTGCATACACATAATGAGATATCTTGGTGATGGGACCGAGTTATGTTTCCTATACCCCTTATAGCACAGCCAGAAAGTAATTTTATACACAATATTTTCCTACTATTCTTGTGCGTGGAGCAAAGTTTGTGCACACTTGAGCCGTCAGAAAGTGAAGCTGTCACTGTCTCAGCCACCCAGGTGGACAATTTTGAATTTTTGAGTATTTCAGATTTCAGAATTCTGGATAAAGTGAGACTCAGGGAGAGCGCCAGTCCCCAACAGTTACATGATTTCCATCCTTGCTGTAAGGAAAGAGGAAACTTGGGTTGTCTAGTCCTATGAACATCTTACTTACCTGGCCAGATGAAGCCTCTAAGGTTAGAGGCAGACTATGTCTCACTCATGCTGGCTGAGGATGATAGGATTTGTAGCCCAACCGAGGCCACCAGGCCAGGGAAAGCTAGCTTGTTTGTGATGGATGCGGATCTAAGAATATTTCTCAATTCTTCCCTTCACTTTTAAAAATCTGACTCTTCCTTCCTCTTTCTTTCCCTAGCCCGGATAATCTGAATTTTACAAGTAAGTTTCCAAAATTAAGATTAAGAGCAGGAGGGCACTTTGAAAAAAACCCAATGCTGCAGTCTGTTTAATTTACGGCGTCTCTAAATTTCTGCTATTTGTCAATACTTCCCACTGGGCAGCATTGGGCTTGTCATATACTCTCTTTTTCTCAGCCTGGCCTACCTCAAAGGACTGTTGTGGGGTTAAAAGCAGAAAGAAAGAGAAGCCTTGTGTGCTCATGAGATGTTGTTATTGTCATTGTGTGGTGGCTGTGTGATGCTGCCATGTAAACATGATGTGTAAATATGAAAGTGTATGCTAAATAAATTAAACTAGAAATCGGAAAAAATTATTATAAAGCACAACATTGGAAGAGATAATATATTTGGGGGTTATTTTTATTTTTTGTAGTAGTAACTTGCCAAAGGCAGTGAAACTGAGTTTTAAATTAAATTGCATGTGTCCATTTTGATTTACCAGTAATGGGTCCTGGTTCCCATGTCAGTTGGTCAGTGAATCCACTCCAGGTTTTTATTGTGGCTTCAAAAGAGCTGTCCAGGGTGGCAAACTCTTTTAAAGCCAACCAAAACCTGGTGCGGATTCAGTGTCCCACTGACCTGGGAGCAGCACCCTCCGCTGAGTATCCAAAAGCCAGGGCTGGGTGTCTATTTGGACACACATCTGACTTCAAAATTGTGTAGGAGTCTTTCAGGGGGAGACCCGAGACTGACCTTTAAGAAGCAAGAACGCATGGGATCCAATTGCTAACCATTTTGTGTGTGTTTCCAATCCCCGTTGCAAGGTATATGGAATACTCTCTCGAAAAACTGGCTCAACATGAGGGCCCTGAAGGATCTGCAACAGCAAACGCCTTCTTCCCTCCAGTTGCTGGCTCCCAGGTGCTGAAGCCTTTCTGCAAAAAGGAAGGCGGTCAAGTTGCCACACCGAATTAAATGGACACAAGTGACCAACCTGGCGGCCATGCACTCTGTTAATTCAACACCCACCCACCCCCCGTGCATTCGCTACTTCCTTCGAGCATTTGGCAATGTCAGGAAAAGTGGGGAACGTGGGGACCCAAGACCTTCTTTTTAGCCCTGGAAAGTGTGGGAGTATGTTGTTCCCCTACGAACATTTCCACGCAACGCCAACTCAACGTGAGCCTCTATGGAACGTTTGCAAAAATTTAATTTTGCCTGACTCTGATTTTAAGCCTGTTGTGTTGCTTCATTGTTTGCAGTCTACTTTTTGCAATGCGGGGAAGATGCATTATATATGTGGTCCCTGAGTTGTCTACCCCTTTTTAGCCCAAGAAGAGGCTCTTCCATCCCAAGTGGCCTGAAAGTCAAATTCCAAACAGTTCCAGTTGGAAAAATGGTCCCCCTGGACCCCAAAAATATGGCGGAAAGAAGTCCCATGGGCTCTAGGGAGTAAGGTGGCATTTGGGAGCAAGATAATCCCATTTTGGGAGAATGTGTGAGGCCTTCCTAAGTCCCCTAACAGCTGCCACATTTGTCTTATTGCCTTGCCTTGGCAATATTCCTACTGAAGGGTCCATTTCTAGAACTACAACTGCCTCACTTTAGTCACGGATTTTAACCTGTTTGCAAACCTGGTTGAGAACTTACTCTGGCTGTTTATCAGGACTGATGTTAACAACTAACTATTGTTGAGGAGAGAGAGGTTAGTGCAAGGGGAAAGGAGACGTTAAAGTTGACTTTAAAGTTATGGCAATAATAATAATATTTTTATTTTTATCCTGCCTCTCCATCAGGATCAAGGCGGCTTACAATAACAATAATTCCATCTAATACAAAAATAATCCCATTATCTCCTTCCTCCCTTAAACACAACATAATAATCCCTACATAACCATAACAAATAACATTTTAAACATTAAAATAATCATTAAAATAATGACATACCTCCAAGAGTCCTGGGCACCCACTGCCTAGCTCAGGTCTTGCAAACTCAGGGCAGCCACGGCTTCCTCAGTTGAATCAATCCTGCTCCATTTTGACGTGCAGCTTTTGACTTTCCTTTCACCGCCCGGCAGGTCAGCAGCTGAACGTCCTTTTGGGCTGAGTCCAGACACAGTGCCACTTGTTCTCTGCTCTTCCTTAGTAGCTGGTTCAGTACCTTCAGGCCGAGGAGTCTCATCTTCCAGGACTCCGTTTTACCTTTTGGATTGTCTCTTCATAGGGTTTTCAAGACAAAATTCATTCAGGAGTGGTTGAGCATTGCCTCCTTCTACACAGGATCAGTTCCTTTAGAGTTAGCCATGATGCTGCTACTGCCCAGGAGCTGTTTGGCACATCTAGTTTAGCTCCTTGGCAAAAACGTAACGGGAGACTTTAACAGCAGCGCTACTAACATCAGCGTACCTTCTTCCCTAATGCTGTTGCGTGCCTTTATCGTTTTTGACTTATGGAGACCCAAAAGCATCCCTATCACAGGTTTTTCTTGGCAAGAATCCTTTTGCCTTGCCCCGAGAGAATGTGACTTACCTAAGGTGGGTTTCCATGGCCAAGGGAGGATTTGAACCCCAGTCCCCGGAGACCTAATCCAACACCGGTACTATTCCACCGTACTGGCTTTCAGTTGGCGCACACGATCCCACTCCCACAGAAAGGACTTGGCATTTTAACAATCCCCATTAACTACGCGGATGAACATTTTTGAACCAATGATCAAAACCTTTCAGATTCAACTAGTTTTGAAATTTTATTGGATCATCTTGACACACAGAAAAAAAAAATCATTACAGCAGCTTCATGGTATGTGGGTGTGTTTTTTTCCCTCCTCTTTTCAGGGGAATGTTGATAGCAAATAAGTTTTGTTTTTAAACATATCGTACATATCGTTTCGGAAGATTCTAGACTCACCGCACAGGGGTTCTGTAAGAAGACAGGTCTACATGCTAAAGTGACAAGTTTTCATCCAGGAATATATATATATATTTATTTAGATATATATATTTATTTACTTCAGATCCACTAATTCCAAGGAACATTTGCCCTTTAAGATGAGTTTGAATAGGGGCAGATTCTCTTCCAGAAAAAAAACGATCCAGGAGTAATGCACGCAAGGCCGACCAATAATCCACCCCAACCCAGATTCCCATTGCTTCATTGAACTACAGGATCTGCTTCAATACGAGGAACGAGTCCTCCATTTGTCTTGATAAGTCAAGTTCCACCAGAGCGAACACAGCTCAAAAGAGACACGACTGCAAGTGTTTGAAAGAAAGAAAGAAAAAGCACACTCCTAAAACACAGAGAAGAACAATAAGAGGCACCGAGTGTCTTAAAACAAAGACGACATCAGAGCAAGCCAGGATCTAAACCTTCTCTCCATTTCCTCCTCGAATTTAGGATTTTAGAGGTGTTCATAGTGATGTCCAATGGTGGAAAGCCATCTTATAAGAGAAATAAAAAACAGCTAAGTGCCAATGGCGAGGGATGTCCAAATAAATAATCAGGGATTGCTTCCAATCTCAGTGGGAGATGAAATCTGTGGACGAAGGGGAGGGAAGGGGTCTACTGTCTAGCGAAGGACAGAACAGATTTTCCAAAACACAAAACAGTCTCCAGATTTGTGTCCACCCCACTGTCTGATCTGATGCCCAAGTGTCTGTGTTCAACATCTTGGCCTCTCCGGAGCTCAAGGCCTGAGGCACGGTAAGAGGACGGAGTGGCAGGTTACCTCTTTGGAGGAGAACAAAATAAGAATCAAATACACTAAAAGAAGGTGGGATGAGGGGTCTCTCTACCCCCTAAGACTGGCTGACCTAACAGTGATTCAAGTAAAGGGCAACAAATATATATATCTATATATGATGAGGGGGAATCAAACCAAAAACACGCACTCACACATAAAGCCTTTGGATTTTTCCAGTTCTTTTTGTCATTGTCGTCGTGTTTGCTACATTCTATAACTTCAGGAATGTGACGTATTTCAATGGACTTCACAAAAAGCATCCCAGCTGAGTTCCACCGAAGGGGAGGGCAGAGATGCTGATCGGTTTCATTTTGAGGAGGAGGCAGCAGGAGACGGACTGGAAGAGTAAGAGCTTTGGAGTGGAAGGAGGAGGGAGAAAACAGCCTGGACTGGGAAGGGGGAGAAGGGTCCTGGCCCATTGCCTCTTCAGCAGAGCAAACTTGCAGGTTCAATCTTGTTGTCCATTTGTGGAAAGGTGGGCCACAGCTGCTGCCTGCGTTCCCCCCCCCCCCCCCCGTCAGCAAACCATAATCCCAGAGGAATGTGATTTCTTCAGGATCGTCCTCCCACCAGTGGGAATTCTGGCAGAGATCCTTCCAGGAAATGGGTACCGCCAAACCGTTCGCCACCCAGGAAAAGGGAGGCTACCGTTTCTTAAAAGGTAAACCGTAATGAACAAAAATAAGGGGGGGGGGGGGGGAACAATCCCGCACACCACAACCCAAGGTGGGCTGGAAAGGAAAAAACACAAACCGAACACGTGCCCTGGGAGAGCGTACATGCGGATGGAAGGAGAAAGGGAGGGAGTGAAATCTAAATGCTCAGCTGGGGTCAGTCTTTTGAGCCTTACGGTGCTCCTCTCGCAGAGGCTGGGGGAGAAGGGGGACCATAGTGGGGGTTTTCCTCCCCCCAGGGGGGCTCAGCACTTCGATAAGGTCTCCTTGAGTTCAGAGAGGAGGTTGCCCAACAAAGTCGAATCGTCGCATTTCCCATCGATGGACACTGAATTCTCTCCCTTAAAGAGTGAGAGAGGGCAGTTAGCCAAGCTCAGGAAGTGAGAAAAGAAGAGAAGAGCTAAGCTGGGGCAGGAAACCTCAAGCATGCCTGATGTTTTGGACATCAACTCAAGGCAGCCCTAGGTGGCATGGCCAATGGGAAAAGGAATGGTGAGAGTTGGGGGTCCAGAATATCTAGAAGGGCCAGAGATCCCACGCCTTTTGTCCTACTTCCAAGAGTGTAAGTGGAAGATTTCAGGTTCCATCTTCTAGCTATCCATACAGTACTACAAGTGGTAGTTTGTGGTTCCCGTGTCAGCAAGGCAGCGAATCTGCTCCAGGTTTTAATGGAGAAAGGTGTCCAAGGTGCTGGGCTCTTTAAATTAATCCCAAGCCTGGAGCCAAGGCATTGCCTTGGTGAGATGGGAACTACCGACTGCCACTGCAATACTCTCTCCTGCCCCTCAAATACATCTCCCAAGGCTTCCCTCTCCCCACTTTTTCAAGCAGTGACAGGAGAAAGTGGCCCAGATACCTGCTACTGGCTGCTGGGGATCCTGGGAGTGAACTCATTCCCACCTCTTTGTTGAGGGAAAGATGATCTAGAGCTTCCCAACCTTTGGTCCTCCAGATGTTTTGGACTTCAACCCCTATGGACTCCCAGCCAGCACAGTCAATGGTCAAGAATTCTGGGAGATGAAGTCCCAAACATCTGGAATCAGTAGCTCCAGGCTTGGGAATCACTCAGGAATTGGAGAAACAGTGTTCTATGTGAGGAACTCGGACACAACGTCTGCTCAACCTCTCTCCTATTTAAAAAGGGGCCTATTATCTAGAATAAAGGTGGATCCACATCTAAGGCTGGCACAACCATCAAAGCCACCCTCATCTCTCTGTCCCCCTCACCTTTTTCACTAGCAGGCAGACATGATGGCCCTGGATAGAACGGCTGTACATGGACGCACAGTCTCCCACTCGTTCAACAACTGGAAGAGAGAGAAAAATGTGACATGGTTTCTTGTGTATATCAAATTCTTATCAATGCCAATTACAGCCATTTCACTTTGAGGGTGTAACACAACAAAATGTGAGGGGAAACTTAAAGGGTGCGTCTGTGTGTGTGTGGGGGGGAGTATTTCTGTAAGGCACTGCATTAAGTTCTCAATTTCAGAATCCTTTCTATCTCACTTTGAGTACTTTGAGGAGTTGGGATATAAAGTGTGAAGGGGAAAAAAAAAACACTTGGAAGACACTGGTGTGAGAGGGAAAAATACTCTGATGACAGGAACTCACCTGAAAAATGATGGTAAAAACAAATTTTTGCCAGGATGTGGTGGAAAGGAATGGTGATGCCGTCCACTTTAAAGGAGCTGGCGTGCAAGTCCCCTGATTCCAAGAGCTTGGCAAAAGCATCGCTGTAGAGAAAACACAGGGAGGAAGTAGCCGGGAGGAGTAGTGGGGAATGCTGGGAAACGGGGAAGGATCCATTTCTACCTTGCCCTGCCCACTCCCACCTGAGATGGGGTTTCTAGGCCTTCTGCTTTCCAGGAATTTTTATCAAGCTCAAATTATCATCATCATCATGGCAGGGCCCTATATTCTTTGACTGCATCTAAGAGATACATTTTCAGCCCTTGTCAGAAGGGACATACCTGTAACACGGCGTGGTGATAAGGTAAGAGGCGCAGCTGAAGTGCAATTTAAAGTCGAGCTTGTCATGTGTGGAACCTTCTTCATCCTGGAAGAGACAGGGAAGGAGAGGTGGGTCATGGTGTGCAGGGACACCAGCCCAATGACCTGGCAAGGTTGCTGGTTCGAAACACCCTACATTTGGCCCACGTGGAAAGGAAGATGGAGGGAGGGACAGACAGAGGGCCTGAGCTATCCCTTATAGCTCTGGGGGAAATGCTTGAATTTCACTATGGTGGGATACATACGTGGCCTCAGATAGATTTATTGATCTAACTATAGTAGGTAGATACAGATCTAGTAGATTTGAGTATAATAGCTGTCTATTGATCTATCTGCAGAAGATCTACGCTATAGACAGATCTATAAATCGATCTGCCATTTACCCCATTGGTTAATGATATGGGAGGAATTCGAGAAGTACTGAGAAAAGAGCCCTTACTTTGACTATGAAGGACAGGGTTCCTTTCAGCTTCTGCGCCATGACAATACTCTGCAGCGTGAAGACAAACTGGGCTTCATTTGAGACTCCTAAATGGAAAGATGGGAGGGGGACATTAGATCAGGGCAACAGGAACGTTATGAATTCTCTCTTTTTTTTTTTTTAAAGAAAAAAAATTTCTTCTTTCCTGATATTGCATTCATTGATTTGAGAGACTGAATCTGCTCTTCCCTGAGAAATGGGCAAAGAGGCCTGGAGCAGTTCACCATTCAGTGGTAAATCGTTTAAGAATTAAAGGGTTACAGCAGGGTAGCCACCAGTGGTGAACTCAAGAGCCATTTCCCTGCCTCTCAGACTCTCTGGAGGCCACACAGACCACCAAAAGCTAAAAAAGGGGCAGATCTTTTCATGTTAAACCATGTCTCAGAGACGGGCAACTAATTTAAAAGGTGCACCTAGAGAGAGGAGACAGAGCAAAAGTTGTTTCAGGGTCAAGGGCCATATGCAAGCCCAAGGCCAAACTTTGCTCACTTCTGCACTAAAAGCAGTAGTGGAATGAAACTAAATGAGATTGTATCCAAAAAAGGAGGATTCCCACCTGTTACTACCATGCAACTGATTTCAGAAGGCAGGTAAGAGGTTTCAGCACTTTCTATGAAGAGAGGGAATCTAACCTCCAATCCTTCTCAAACTTCACCAGCATCCCCCCCCTTCACAAAATCTCCGCTGTCCATACCAGGAGGCAGCTGGAAAGGGACAGGGATCCCATCATGAAGGGAGGAGCCTTCTGGCCGGAGCATTTTAGTGTTGAGCGAGTCCAAGACGTTCAGCTCCATGCTCTTGAGGAAACTGCTGCACTTGTTCTCAAAGATCACCGAGACGGTCACCTGGCCGTGGTTCTGGAGGTTGCCCTGAATGTCGTACGTCTGCAAAAAAGAGGCCACACTTGTTGGGGGAGGTTGAAAAACCAACAAATGCCAGACCTTCTGAGTACAGAACTGCCGCTGAAGAGAAAGTCCTAGAGTTGCCAGAAGTTCATCCTCACTCAAAGTAGGGGCAAAGGGGACCAGGAAGACAGAAACCAGCAGACTCACCATTTTGATGTATGCATTTTCAGCAAGAAGGCAGTAACTTGACATAGGCTGGAAAAGAAAAAAAAAATCACAAGTCACTGCCAGGCAGGAAAGGAAACTTCAGAGTTAGAAAGAATTCTTGGTGGCTGCTCCCAGGCTCCAGAACATCCTTCCTAGAGAGGATGAACTGGAGCTCTCTTTGCTACCCTTATGCAGGTAGGGGACGACTTCTGTTTCTTTGTTTAGGCTGACTGAAGGCTGAATGTCCAGAGGGATAGGCCCTTTCACAATGTATTGTCTCTGTTTTTAAGGGTAATGTTTTAAACTATTTTTCAGCTATTAAAACTGATATTTAAAAATCCCCAACAGTGGCAGTTGTATCTTGGAGACCCATCCTTGCACCAACAAGTCATCTAATTAAGACATGTGCTAGAACCAAGGACATCCTTTATGTCCATCTCTGCCACTGAGGTGCAGTTCTGCCCCTGCCGCCATCCCCCAAATTGGCCGCTGGCTCACCGGCAATGGCTCATCATCCAGGGTCCCATTCTGCACAGATTCCGTTGGGGCCTCCTCCCCGCTGCCATGATGCTTTTTGGACTTCTTCTCCTTGGATTTCTCTTCCTTCTTATGCTTCTTCTTCTTCTTGTGCTTGGAGGATTTCTACTAGGGCAGGGAAACCACATGTCAGTCATTGGCTCACTCAGCAGAAAAGTGTGTTAGCTCTTTCCTAACACTAGCCAGGCCAGAACTTGGAAAAGTAACTTATTTGGATTGTAACTCCCGGCATTTCCCAACCAGCACGGCCTCTACTTGTTCAGACCAGAATTTGGTACAATAACTATTCTAGATTTTGACTCCCAGAATTTCCCAACAAGCATGGCCTCTAATACTTGTTAGGGACCAGAGCTTGGAAAAGCAACAGTTTTGGACTATGATTCCAAGAATCCTCTGCCAGAACAACTACTGGCCATGCTGGCTAGGTGATTCTGGGATAAGCATACGCCACACACCCTTGTCTGAGACTGCCAAGCCCCATCCTTGGTAATCACAGGGATGGAGAAGCCACTCACCTTTCCTTCATCTTCTTCCTCCAAGTCCAAGTCCTCGTCTCGGTCCTCCTTCTTGGCTTCCTCTGGCTCAGCTGTGTCAATGCTCACCTCCGGCGGAGTCTGGTGAAGAAGCCAATTGGAATACTCAGAACCAGCCAGGACTAAGGGACAAAGGCTGGAACTATCTGGTCCTGGTGGCACAGCGGTTAAATGCCAGTACTGCAACCACAAGGTTGTAAATTCGATCCCAGGGGCTCCAAGGTTGACTCAGCCTTCCACCCTTTCGTAGGTCGGCAAAATGAGCACCCAGCTTGTTGAGGGAAATTAGCTCACAGCTTATAAACCATAAAGGAGAAGCAGGTAAGGAAGAAGCGGGGGGGGGGGAGGAATCCTTGCTAGTCCCCCACATAAATCAGTTTAAAAAGCACTGATCTAGACAATCTCATCTAGGAATTCCTGGAGCTGGGTATTCCTCTCACTTCTAGCTAGCAGTGATGGAAAGTTCAGTCTAACAAAAGGGACACATGATTCTCCTTTTTTCGGAGTCTTCTACGGTGCTATTTCAAAAGTTTTATTGCATATAGTCATAGACTACTCCAAAGATGATTAACAGCAGAATACAGTCAAGTATCTACATGGAGAAATATCTAATGTACTACATGGCATGGTATAAATTCTAATCAATCATCTTAAAATTCCCCATATTAAACTTTCCAGGGGCATTCTAGGTGGAGGAGACTGACCTTTGCCTCTGTAGCCACAGGAGGAGGCGGTGGGGCATCAGAAAGCCAGAAGTCCATGTCATCAGCCTGGAATGAGCCACAAGAATAGCATTAGGGAGTAACAACTGCAAAGACAAAGCATTACATTATGCTGGCTCTGCTATGATGTGACAGCCATCTTTAAAAAGTTGAAAACCTTTAAATATCTGAAGGGATGTTATGTAGAAGAGGGAGTAAGAAGGACCTCTTTGGAAGTCTTTAAATGGAGGTTGGATGGGCACACTGCATAGTAAAACATGTTCTAATTCTATTGTCTGTAGCTGCAAAAGTTCCCCATGGTAAGCAAGCAGCTAGAATTACCTTTTTGTCTTCCTCCTCAATTTTTCTCTCTCGCTCTTTCCTCTTCTCTTTCTCCCTCTCTTTTTCTTTGTGTTTCTTTTCCTTCTTTTTCGGCTTTTTGCTCTTCTTCTCGACAGGCGGTGCTTCTGTTTCTTGCGGTGACTTGAGATCCTCAGCGTTTCTATGCCTCTGCACGGGCAGTTTCTCACTGTCTGCTAAGGGCCTTTTTGAAAGAAAAAAGGAAATGGAAGTGGAGCAAATGGGCAGATTATCTTTTATCCATCCAGCTCTTCTGTCTGGAAGTCCCCTTACATTAAAAACTATGGAGTACACAATGTGCTTCCAAAATATACAAATTATTATTTGGCCCAAAAGAGCCCAGAACCCAATTTGACACTTCGTTCCTCTTAAAACCCAATGTGGACAATTTGCTAAAACACACATACGCCAGACCAGGATAGCTGCTGCTTGCCAGAAAGCTGAGATGACTGGCTGCAGCTCTTATAGATGAACGGATGTTCTGCGAAGTGTTAGAAACAAAACTGCTGTCTTTGGAATTCCCAATGAAAGAGTAAAAGTTCATGCTACTCCAAGAGCACTTTGTCCTAGTTGGGCAAGATTTCCTTTGGATCTTTGGGAAAGTTTAGGGATCCAATTTGCCCTAGGTTCTGGGCTTTCCATTTGAACCCTACGCAGAACAGAGCCGCCATGCATTCATGTCAACTCTGGTCCCCCGTCCTCCTTCTCAAGACCTGCCTTCTCCTGTTTTTAATGCCAAATATAACAACAACTTTTTGCTAAGTATTTCTCCATTCTCCATTCTTGCACTGCAAGGGAAGGAGGAGGGCGGAAAGGCAAACAGAGAGGGGAACATCACTTTGAAATGCATTGTTTGATGACCTCTAATTCTGCAATTTGAGAAGCAAGCTTTCTTGGAAAAACTGCACGAGGACTCTCATTTTGGTAGGGGGCAAGGGAAGGGTAAAAGGAAGAAGCCAAACACTGTAAAATCCAACAAGCTGGTCAGTCAAAAAGTATTTTTTCTTTTACATTAGCAGCACTTGCCAAACTTAACTTGATTCTTTTAAATCTAGGCCACACAAACAGAAATGCAAGCCTGCAAGGGCAAAGTGGGCAATTCAACTTTTTGGGATTTGCGTGCATGACTGAAACCAGAGCCTTCCACTGCAATTTGGGAAACTGATGAATCTGGGCTATGCTGCAGTTTTACAGTGTTGGGCGGAAGCAGCTAGCCTTCCACACTGCTAGAGAGAAGTCTTACCTGGCAGCTTTCCCTGAAACCAGACTGTGTTTGATAGACAGAAAGAGAGAGAAAAGAAAGAAAAAACAATGATGACAGAATGAAACAACCATGCAGAAATGGAAAGAGCAAATGAGTAGAGAAAGAGAAGAGGTGAGAGGCCCTGATGATATCCTGAGGAACTGAGTAGAGCAGGGAGTTGAGGGTTTATCCAAACAATACATCTGGAGGGGAGCATTTTGGTCAGTTTTGGGGTGATCAAAAGCCAGAAAATCAGCTGATTTTTACAAACTTTCGTGAAACTGGTGAGCTCCGGGGGCCACAATGGATGCTGGGGGCCACATGCGGCCCATGTGCCAATTTTGGTATATAGCAATCTAGCTTAACCTTAAGGAGGAATCAAAGAACAAAGGCACTCCCACCAGACTGGGAGCACAAAGTAAGGTTGAAGACCACAATGTGAACGCTTGAGCACCAAAATCCCAGTCCTTTCACCTCAAGCTGAGCACCTTGTGCTTTCCAGAAAAGAAGGCAGCTGGCACCAAGAAGAAATGGTCAGCTTTCTACTTACTTGTCCAGGTCTATATCCAGAGCCTTATAGGGGTCGTTGGGGTCTTTCTCATCATCATCACTGGGCAGAGCATTCTGAAAAAGGCAGATGGAAAACCAGCTTGTGTCAGAAGAAGCCCGAGGAAAAAGAGAAGCCTACCCTTGATCTAATATGCTGCCAAGAATTGGAGTTTATCCTCTTTCTCCTTCCCAATAATTTCCTGCTACAGTTCCCCCTTGGAATACTTCTATATTTGTTAAAGCAAGTTGCTATACTGGATATTTTTTTTCTCAGCTTGAAATGGAACTGGTAAGTCATGAAGAGTGACTGAGTGAAGCCCTAGCAGAGGAAAGTCAAACTGTTGAGGAAGAGGGGATTTAATGTTAATATATAAGATAAGGAATATTTGTAACAGGAAAAATGTAAATATAATATTTAGAACATGTTGTTATAAGGTATGTCAGGTATAGCTTTACGTATGTGAACTTTTTAGGTATGTGACCTTTCTAAAAATAGGTTCCCTTTCATGGGACTCACCTCTGGCATTTCCTCAGTAATGATGTCCACGTGTTGGGCGGGCGCAATGTCCTCATCGCTCTCCGTGTGCAGGGAAGGATGTCGCCGGCTCTTGCCCCGCTTCTCCTTCTTCTGCTTCTTCTTCTTCTTGTCCTTCTCCATCTTCTGCTGGTGCCGCCGTTCCTCCTCCAGCTTTACATACTGGTCAGACACGGGGAGGCCTGCGCGGTTGTGAAGAGGAAGGAGCAGAGGCAGTTTTCAGAAAGATAGGGCAACAAGCTATTGGCATCTTCCATCAGACAAAGCAGATGGATCGGTTTAGATATGCATGCAGTAGGACTGCTCTTGAAAAGAAAAAGCCAACTGCCATTTGCATCCAGACCAGAAGCTGCCAATATGATCAGTGATGACACTCAAAGCCCAAAATGGCTTGGGACATCAATACCTGAAGGGGAGTCTCTCCTTATACAGGCACAGCCAAGGGTTAATTGGCCCAAACCAAGAAATACTGAACTCTACTTTTACTGGCAGGTGAACTGTGGCAATAGCTACAACTATATTTACAGCAATAATAGCCATGATGCCAAGAAGGACTCCAATACCCTTCTATCTGGTGGCAGTGGCCAAATTCATTCACTACAGAGAACACAGTTTCCACATGTGCTTTCAGGTCACCTGTTGACTGATAGCGACCACATGGATTTCTTAGGTTTCTCTTAGGCAAGGAATACTCAGAGGTGGTTTTGCTCTGAAATATAGCCTACACCATCTGGCATTCATTTGGTAGTCTCCCATCTAAGTACCAACCAGAGCTGACCCTGCTTAGCTTCCAAGATCATACAAGATATGCAACAACATATTATTAATCATGCTACTTTCTTACCAGGAACCTTTAAGGGAACGGACAGGTCAATCTGAACCACAGGGATGTGCTCGACCCCAGGACTGTCTTGGTACCGCTAGATTAAGAGAAAACGACCAGGTCAGAGAAGAAAACTTATGCATCTGCACTATTCAATTTGACAGCAGCCTGACAGGAAGGGAGAAATCTCTGAACAGAAAAACAGCAACTAAATTTGTTAGTATATTCCCAAACTCCATAAGAGTCAAAGCAATTCAATAAAACTAAGTTCAAATCCGTACAAAAGGACAACACAGAAAGGGAGAAAAACCTCTTAGAAATTTAACAAGAACAGAATAAAACCAAAGTCAGCAGGGCTGGATTGAGTGCTGCATTCATTCTCCAGAGCATACCATTTGCTACTCTCGAACTAAAAAGGGCTCAAGAAACCTCATGCCAGGGCAATGATACTTCCAGGGTTCCTGATTCCAGTCCAAAGAAGACAGACCCACCTTCTGTGGGGAAGGAGAACTTTTAATGTAGAAGGGATTGTTTGCTTGCTCCTGTTTCCGGACCTCTCGGCGCTTTAAAGAGAGAAAGGAGAGAAACAGTAGGGTTAGTGGGTACACTCCCAGTTTCATGAAAAACAGAGCTTTGATACCTGCCAACAATTCTAGCAAAAAAGGCAGGATGAGGAGTCAAGCAGCAGTGAGACACAGCTGATCAAAACACAAGCAACAGAATGATCTCAACTACCCAACGAAGTCTCGTGTAACCTTGGCATTTCCTAGACCCAGCCATTCCCAGTTAGCTTACCCGGGCCAGCTCCTCTTCATCCATTTCAGGCTGTCGGTGCCTTGTGTGCCTCTGCTCCTCGTCGTGGAAGATCGTCCTGGGTTTCTCGTCCTCAGACTCGCTCTCTGAGGGGGGCTCGTTGATCCAGGCGTCAAGATCCAAACTGTGAAATGACAGCACTTTTGTTTCATCATGGCCACCATTCCCATCCTGCTATAACAATCCAGAAATTGCCAGGGTACCCCCTTCTATATGTGACTCCCCTCTTATTTCAATATCAATGGGCACAGCAATGCCCCTTCCGCTCACAGACTTTCTTGAAATGGGGCTAGGAATGGAAGGAATATTTGTTCCTGACACCTGGAAAACTGTCAGGAAAAATAACAGACCAGTAAGAATCTGGCATAATTTTCTCCCAGTATCTGAACATCCTGAAATGTTTCAGAGGAATTATTCTATGTATAAAAATATGGGTGTTTTTGTGCAAAAACTGGGTTTTGCACAAAACTTGAGCACACACAGCGTTTCTTGTAGAGAAAACGCTGTTCCCTGCACAGGAAGCCTTTTACTCTGCACAAAACAAGTTTTTGTGTTAAAAAATAAGTGCTTTCATATGCAGGTTAATTCCTACGCAACACTTCAGGAATTTTGAATGTGAGATTATTGAAGTGGAATGCGATCTTCTTCTGCAGTGAGGTAAAAGCTATTGTAATTATTTGTCCCTGATTGTGAGGACAACACAGTTGAGGATTTATATCTCTATCACTCACCACTTGAGACTAACAGTGTCTGGCTAGTGGGAGAGAATCTTACCCTTCTGGAATAGGAACTTTCTTCTGTGCTTTGGGGGCCACGGGGTTCAGCTCCCCAGCAAACAAGGCCATCACTTCCTCAGCCACTGGCACCTCTTTGATTTGAAGCTTGTGGATGTACTTCATGAGCTGAAGGATGCAGGAAGCCTGTGAAGCAAAGAGTAAACTACTGTTTTTCTCCTGCTGAGAGAAGAAGAGAAGCCAGCCGCAATGCCACTGCACCTTGGAGAGAACCTTCCCACCACACTAACTGCCACTGCTGTGGCCTCTAAGGAATCCCTACCAATCTTTGGTATTCTTTGTTTTGGACTTCAGATCCCAGAAACCCCAGCCAGCTTGGCCAACAGCCAGTAATTATGGGAGCTGAAGACTAAAACATCCAGAGGACCAAAGGTTGGAAACCACTGCCATCCCCATTTCCTTACATGTTATCATAAAACCAAGGGCAGGGAATTGTATAACCAATGATTTGTAAGATGCTCTGGGAACACTTTGGACTGAAAGATGGGCTATAAATGCTCTAAATAAATAAGGATTTTTAATGAGACTCCACAAAGAAGATAACCAAGACCAATACTTAAAGACATTTCATCCCAGGGGGAGGTTGATCTTGGGGGAGCAGTTGTGCTTACCCTCTCCTGGACTTCGAGGTCTGCACTTTGTACAAACTGAGGTAGGCGCTCAATCATCATCTGGGTGGCCTCCTGGGCCACCTCCTTCTCCCCAGCCTCTTCCTTCTGCTGCAAGATGCAGGCATACAGCTTCACCATGTTTTGGACGTAAACAGCTTGGATGTGGCCAGGAAGGGTGGTCACTTTTGGCCGCAGCATAGCCTCAAGGGTCTGGTGGGGTTCCTCAAGGTGTCTGAAGAAGAAAGTTGACTATCAAGTTTTTGCTGTATATGGTTTCAAGGCCTTTCAGACTTGTGGCAAATCTGAATCATCAAGGGATTTTCTTGCCAAGATTTGTTTGCAACTTGACTTAAGTCTTTCTATGAGGCTGAGAGAGGGTGCCTAGCCAAAGGCCACCCAGTGAGCTTCCATGGTTGAGGGGAGATTCAAATCCTGGGCTCCACAGTTGTAGTGCAGTGATTCAACCACTACACCACATTGACTGTTAAGTCCCACCCCATTTCTAGAAGAGAAAGAGATATCAGACCCCATTCCAAACCCCCGTGGCACTTACTCTGAGAACTCCCCGCAGATCCAAGCAGCAGCATAGAGCACCTCACAGATCCCGTTCCGCTGTGTATTGCTAGCCAGAAGGTGAGCATTGTCCAGAAGCATGGCCATCTGTGAGACAGCAAACTTGCGGATGGCTTTCACCCGGATGGCTACATCCAGCATCTGGGAAGCAATGAGGTGACCATGCCGGGTGCCCTCCAACCGTGTTAGCTCTACCAGGATGCTGATGTACCTGGGGGCAGGTAAGAAGGGGGAAGCAGACATCATTGCAAAGAAGCTAGGAGAGATTTATTGTCATTAGGAGGCTTGCATTGGCTGCTTCAAATGAGTATGCAAACCCAGTTCCACAATTATTTAGATTTATATTCTTATCTCTCCTACTAATTCAGAGCAGCTTGCAGTGTCCACTTCCACCACATAAAAATGTGTTATTTTCTTCATCCCAGCATCTCCTGGGCATTCTCTGCTCATTCTCCCCACCCCAGTTTGCCTTTCACTTCTATTCTCTTCCCCAGTATTTAGCCTTCTCTTCCTATAAATCTTCTCCCCTTTTGCACTGCCTTTTTGAGGTGCTTTCTTCTCCGTCTCCTTTTTCTTGGTCCTTCAGCCCATTGGGCTCCTCCCTAGATAATAACTATTGAACCCATGGCTGCCACAGCAACATTGGCAGTACATCAAAGCACGTGCATCTATCAGGAAACTGACCATTCAAAGTTCGTGATGTACTGGTAGTTGGACTGGCTACAGATATCAATGATTTTGGTCAGCAGCTCGTCCCTGTAGGTTGTCCCTTCGGCTTTGTCCACATGGATCATCAGCTTCTTTACAATCTCCATCAAGTTCTTCTTGGAGACCTATAGTACAGGAGTAAGAAAGGGAGGCATACACACGGACAATATCAGCAAGAGTTTGTTTGTCCGCAACCCACACAAACTCTTGCTGACATTGTGTGTATGCCTGGAATGAAGCAAGGCTGTCACTGTGTACATACCATTCCATAGAGGAGGTCCAAGGCTCGAAGACGGATGGACTCATCTTTGTCATCTAAGCACTGGAGGATGAGGTCCTTATGAGACTGGACCGATTTAGGGTGGGTTTTCAGGATTTTGGACATCGCCAGCAACCCTAAATATTTCACTGTGGAGCAAGGAGAGAGAAGAGACAACAAAAAAGTTCACACGGTTATAAAGCGTAAGTGTAATTACTGTAAGAGCAAATATGCCAGGGAATGGCAACAAAAAGGCAGTCCATCGAGTCTGGAGGGGCTAAAGGATGAAAAACAGTCACACCCAGCCCCTGGGATTATCAACCCGATTTATAACAATGTAATGCCACCCCTGAAGCCCACAGGGACTGGGCTACAGTTGACACAGACTTCAGCAAGGGATTAACAAGAGCTCCCATACTTACAGTTCTGGTCTGAATCTTCTATCAATATCCTCAGCTTCTGAACACAAAGCTGTAGAGAGAACATAGACCATTAGTATTCCCTTCAAGGTAAAGAGAGGTTTGCTCTGCCTCCCCTGCCAACTTAAAATGCCCTCAAAGCTACGGCCCTGCTAGAAGCTCCTGCAAAAAAGGGGGCATCTGGACTGAACACTTATAAACCCAAAGGACAATGCTATACTTTAACAAGTAGACACCGAAAGGCATGTGTCTTGAGAACAGGGCGTTTTTCACACCACACAACTATAGCACTATGATTCCACTTGAACTGCCATATCTACATCTCATAGAATCCTGGGATTTGTAGTTTGGAGATGTACTAGAGCACTCTGTTTGACAATTCTAAAATGCCCCTCCCTACTTGCCATGACAGTTCAAGTGGAATCAGGACTCTCTAGTCTGGAGTCATGGAAAAGTGTTATAACTGTGTAATGTGCAAGAGGCAACTTGATATGGCTGGACCTGATGTTAAAGGCCTATTCGGTGTGGATATAAAGAACCTTTACACATTTTCTCATCCTTGCCTAGAAAGGGCATCGACACATTGACCAATTAGCCCAGCATTATGTCTTTAAAGCAAAGAGTCTGGAGGCTTTAAAAGGGGGCTCTGCTTTGCAAGAATTAGAACAAGGCACAAAATAAGACACACATATAAAAGCTCAGTCCAAAACCAAAGGGCTTTACCTGGATGCTGGCACTGTGGTTGGGCATCCCCGAGGAGAGAGAAATCAAAACTGAAAAAGGCACAAGGCGGCAAGCGTTTAAGCTGTGGCAGCTTTTCCAAAAGGGGCAGACATATTAAATCAGAAGAAACTAAGTCCGTGCCTGGGAGTTTTCCCCCCTTACCTGCGATCACCGTGTTCACACACTCATAGAGAAGTGACATGGCAGAAGTGCTGAAGGGGAAAAGACAGAAGGACTGAGTTATGTGACACTCCTGACCCAACTGAAGCAGGGCAATGGAAAAAGACAGATAGCATTTTTCCAAAAAATGTAATCACTGAGCTTGGTTTTCTCCAGGGTGGATAAAGACATTATTTTTGTTTTGTATTTTTAATGCCTTTTTGCCATGATTTGTAAAGCAATCTTGTTTAAAAATCAAGAGCACTGCTGCACTAAAGGGTTTACTGTAACACAAACCTTTGTAGACCAAAGACCATTTCATGTTTTGCATACAGAACTCTTCGCTTTAACAGATTCACAGGGCTATCCCATTGGAAATTGGTTTAAAATGAAAACTGAATGAAAACACCAAACTGCTAGGCTAGACTCTCTGCTCATAAGCTAACCTATCTACATTACCTCTACAAACAGAGAAGAGGTAGATGCTCAGATTATGGTCCATGCAAGCCAGGGTTCATGCTAATGTGAACTAGAGCTAAAAACCTGTTTCACCCCAGGGTTCCCAACGTATGTCAATTGGTTATCAAGCAGACATTGAGAATACTTCTTTTCCCTTTTGGGAATGCCATTCAGAGTGCAAATACACTAGAGCATGTAGCAGACCAAAGTGGTTGCACTTAAACACCCCCTTTTACTAACGTTTTCAAAGGTCCTCTTAGATTTATACAAGATTTAGGAATCAATCCAATGCAAGTCCCAAATAGAGCAGACTCACTGAAGTCAACAGAATGCTTTAGTCTTCGTATCAGGCTCATTGTTTTCAATGGGTCTACTTCAACTGAGTAGACTGGGTCACTAGTCTCCTGGATGAAACATCAGGTAGTGTGGTCTCGTGGCTCCTAGGCTAGTTTATGCCTCTTATTGAAAATTTTACAGAGATATCTTTGATACAAGAATGACAATTTACCAGGGCTAGAGTAGCATACAGCCAGTGCCTCCAAAAACCGTAAGAGAGGTAAGGAAACACATAAGGAAAGGTGAGCCACAGCACGCTGCTATAGGTAGCAAAGGAGGAAGGACTAGAGCGACACACAGCTCCTTCCTTCTGGTTCCAGTTTGAAGGCTGCCAGAAGGAGCCGAGACCATGACCCAGTAGACAGGGAGAAGCCCCTCTGCCTTATCTGCCTGGCCTTGGTCACCATCCTACCTGGCTGCATTCAGTGGGAAGCCAGAAGTGCCAGCCAAACACACAGCAACTTACATTATCTGTCAGAACCAAAGCATTGTGGGATACAAGCGGTGGAACCAGAAGTCACAAGTCCACCATTTCTTCCCCAGGACTCTGTCCATGGTCTGTTATTACCTGAAAAGCTGTGAGGAAACCCCCAAATGGGTGGACGACTCTCCTCCCTCTCTCAGCACTAGAGCATGTAGCAGACCAAAGTGGTTGAATTTGCATCTCTGCCTCTTTCTTTCCTATCTTTTCTTCCCATCTGTAGCCTCTCTCTTAGACTGTGAGTTGGCCTTTTAAATCCAGAACCACCTCCAACGTAGGATGGAAATGCAGCAAACCATGGTATCATCTTAATTCCAGAGGCTTAACCAAGGGAAATGTAGCAAGCCTATGGCTAGTACAAACCAAGGATGTAGCTCATTTTCCTTCAGTCCCGAATTTCTAGCACTGGAGTAACTTAGAGGGCTAGTGTGGTATACTGGTTTTGAAGTCTAGAATACCATTGCTTCTCTGAGGAAATCTTCCAAGCTTCTCCACTAGAAGCCCCAACATCTAGCTGACTAAGGCAGGGATGGGAGCAAGGTGAGAAGGGGAGGAAGACGACTGGAGCAGGGTGGTGATGGGAGGGTTGAAGTATACATACTGTCCACTTTGCTGCATTTCTTGGGAGCAGACTAATTTTTTATCTTGGGCAGGGAGTCTACCCTCTTTAGGTAATTGGAAGAGGGCACGCTGGCTGTTTGAGAAAGAAAGGAAGATTAAGTGGATGCTTCTCTCTTCTCTGTGTAGTCTACTACAGAAAGGGACACTTCCCCTTGCAAAGAAAGCATTATGGAGGTGGCACTGTCTTGGGGGACTCCGTAAAATGAAAAAGGTCCCTCAAGGTAAACATGGCAACTGAGCCAGCCTCTAAAAAATGATACAGAAGTTGGTTAAAGAACCAAGAACCCTATGACTACCTTGCCCAGACACAGGGATGCTTGTGCTGATCTAGTACTAGTACCATCTGGACTAATTGAATTCTAGTGTTGAAACACAGCAAAAACATACACAGTTCCCTCTGCCCCCAAAAGCAGCCAGTGATGCCAACCAAAAACCATTCCTTACCTGTGTATAAGATTGGTCAGGGGTTCAATTAACTTCTTGCCCAGTCTGGGTTCCAAGGGAGTGAGAGCACCAAACTGCAGGACAAGGAAAAGAAAAGGCTGTTGGAAATGGCAGCTGCTGCCACATTCTATAAAGGGCCAAGAAGACACTAGTCTTAGTGGCATGACAAGTGGCAATTTTGGGTGGATTTGAAGTGGGATTGAGCTCATAGAGTCATAGACTAATGGATGACACAATCTCACTGTTTAAATACCTAGAGGGTTGGCACAGAGAGAAGGGCTCAAGGCCTGTGCTCTGCTGTCCCAGAGGGGATGTTACAAGAGAGTAGATTCCAGCTAAATAGCAGAAGGAACGTCTTGACAGCAAGAACAGTTTGGCAGGGGGACCAATTCCCTAGAGAGGTGGTGAGGTCTCCTTCTCTGGATGTATCTAAAGAGTATGGACAGGTATCTGCAGCTGGGGATGTTTTAACTGAAGTTCCTGCCTTGAGCAAGGGGTTGGATTCAATAACCCATGAGGCCCCTTCCAACTCTCGGATTCTTTAAATGTCACAGCAAAGACCTCCACCACCACTCCGGACAATCATGTGGAAACCTCACACCTTCTAAACACAGGCTGAGAAGCAGGCAATATTTTTTCTCTAAGCCAATTATGCAGACTGTTGTTCCTTCCTTCCTTCCGTGTTGGCTGCCACCACCTCTTAAGTGATGATAGCGCTTCTTTTTTCCCCTTCCTTTCTTTCACACTGGTAATGAAGAACACGCTCTTCACTGGCACCTGCTAATACTTGCCAATTTTATAATTTTAATGAGGACCCAGTTGTTGGTGGACGACGTCATCAGCTTAAAAAAGAGCGGAGCGAGGGAAAGGTAGTTTTTTGGGTTGCGACGGGCCAGCTCACAGATGACGTTCACGGCAGCTGACTGAACGCCTGGGAAAGAGGAGGAGGAAGAGGGAAGGGTGTGAGTGAGTGGACTTACAGGGACAGTGGACTCATAAGAGACATTTTGAAATGAACCAGCAAGAAATCGATGCAAAGAAATCTAGGGTACCGAGAGAAATTTGATGCCTAAATAACCTGAAGGCAGCCAGAACCCATTTGATCTTGGAAGCTAAGGAGAGTCACGCACAGTTAGTACTTGGAAGGGAAACTCCCAGGAAATACCAGGTGCTGAAGGCTATATTCGGAATAAGCCAATGCCAAAATGCCTCTGAATCTTCCTTGCTATGAAATTCATGACCAACATAAGCCGACATTCGACTTAAGAGGCATGCACCTTACCATAAAGTAAGGTCTCCTTCCCATCACTTCCAGCTGTACAGAATTATGCATTCGTAGCATGCGCAGAAAACAACTGAAAACAGAAGAGTACTTCCTCATCCCTTTCTGCTGTGTTCATGTTCAAGTGGCAGAGTGGTTGAAGACCCTGGGGATACCCATTGCCAGAGATGCTCCCCACAATACTAAGGACCAAGGAGATAAGTGACTTGAGCAAGGCTACCAAAAAGAGTCTATTGCGGAGACTCATATTCAGGGCTGACACAGGTGGAGAAGAACTACTGACGCATGGGCCTAATTTTGATTGTTGGGGTCTTTAATCCAGAGTTACCATTGGTCTCGTGGCCTTCCTGAAACCCCTTTCCCTCAGAGGCAGAAAGGATGAGAAAGAGGTGAAAAGATGGGGATCTTAAAAGCTGGCTTATGGACTACCCACAAAATGACAGAGGAGCAAAAACATGGTCCTCTGTCACTTTGAGAAGGGATAGCTGCTGTATTCGGTACATTTACATCTAGCCTGAGCCACACAATGATGCATTTGTTTGTGGGGACGAATGCGCTGCTGAGGAAGCTGAAGCTTTGGAGTCCTGACTCATTGATTCCCTCATATCTTCACCTCTTCTTTTACCACTGTGATCTCAGCCTTTCAAGCCCTTATCCAGTTTTATCTAATTCTGTGGAGAGCTACCCCCAACCCCCTCCACTAAAGCAAAAAGTCACAACTAAGCCCTCAAGGCCCCTGAAGCTTCTGCATCCCACTTCTCCAACTCGCTCACCAGGGTCTGGATCTTCCAGCTTCTCTTTAAGGCGGGGAAATGCAGGTCGAAGGGATTCGGGGTATTTCAAGAACACTTTGTACATGATTAGCACTGCCTTCTTCCTGATGTAAGGCTTCGTGTGAGACATCTGGTGGGGAGAGAAAAGAGAGGAGGAAAAGCTCTTGGCATGGTTTTCACAACCATTAAGCAAAGATTTTGTTATTCCACAGCTCGCTAACCACATCCCTCACCTGCTGCTACACACAGACACGGTCTTAAAAAACTAGACAGAGCCCCTTTGGACATGGGTTTGGTTTCCCATGGCCATGCAACTGTTCATGTGAGGTGCAAACAACAAACAGATAAAAAGCCGCACCACTCAAAGTATTCATGAACAGGGACAGAAGCATGCAGATCTGTCCTACTGCAGAGTACAGATGTGTATAGATCTGTGGCTATCACAGTGCCAGCAGTACATGGTTTCTTCTCTAAAATGCAAAGCTGTTTTTTTTTTTTTTAACATGGGGCCCCCAATCCATAACCCTGCACAGTGCCGCTCCTTTTGGAAAGGCTACTATCACCAGGAGGAACTGTATTTGGAATTATAAACCTATCAGTTTTGGGATGGGGGGAACTAACCCAGGGACTTTCAGACCCCCTTCCTCGAAAGGATGATCCAACCCAAAGCCAAGAAAGATCCCACATCTCTATCATGGAATCCAAGCACAACTCAAAAGATCCCGGGACTAGGTTGTGCATATATGTAGCAATAAAAAAAGAGCATGGGAACATCAGCCTGGACCCAGAGCAGAAAAAAGAACTATGTTCTAAATGCGCTGCCCTTTTACTTCCAAGAAGAAAAGATCCCTTGCTTTCTTACAGATGGGTACTTAGAGCAATGCATCCAAATTATCTGATTTTTTCCTCCTGCAGCGCACCAGGTACCAGCAACATATTTGTGTCCATTGGCTAAAGCTCTTTCTTTCCTGAAAAATTCCCAGGAACTTGTAGCTAATGACTTGTGGACTGCGCTGATCCCTAGACCACCACTTAGTAGCATAGATAAGCAAGAACAACAGTGGTAGCTCTCAGTGCAAACCACTGCTCAGCTTATCTCCTGAAGAATATTTGAAATGGATACAGAGCCTAGCAGGGGGGTAACGTCTGTCAAGGGCTTTTCAGGTAGCAGTCGGAAGCCACAGAAAAAGCAAAGCACGCTGGCATTGAAGGTCTATCACCATCCTGGGACTCACCAGGGTCATGATGTCATTTGCCAAATCCCTAGCAAGGTCAGGAGTCACAAAACACGACAAACCAGTCAGCGCAACACCAGTATCATACTGGTTGGGGCTGCTCAAGTCCTAGTAACAGAATGGGGAGAGAGAGAAAATCAAAGAACCTTTAGTCTTTATGCCAGAGCCTTCCATGCAGATTTTAAAATCAAGACCTATACAGCCTACAGAGTCACAGATGCTTGGGAAAACATTAATCAAAAAGTGATCAGTCTTAAAAAGAAACACAGCCCTCTGAGGGTTTTAAATAAGCTGCTTTCTCCCATGGGAATGTACCTACATCCAGAGATCACCATTAGGTGTGTCTGCCTTGTGGGAAGCAGCAGAAGGAAACTGTAAGGCTTCTGGGTTGTTGCACCACCACCTTTGTAATCTTCCTACTAGGCAATCTTGCCTGCTGTCAGCTATGATGTCCAGATGCTGTTGTGGCTTTGCTTGTACTATAGCTGTTGTTTTAATGTATGTACATTAAGACATAATTTATTTATTTTACATTCTATTTATATCCTGCCCATCCTATTTATACCCCAGTAAACAATGGTAAAGCAGCAATCGCTTACAATAAACAAACAAGGAAATAAAGTCAACAGCCAGTCGGCCAGGAGACAGGCAGCTAATAAATACCCAAGTGAACAAATGGGTTTTAGGCTGGCACAGAAATGCCACTCAGTTGATGCATTTGTAAATCTTGGGCAAGGGTTTTTCTAAGTTAGGAGGCCACTGCACACAAAGTCCTATTTCCCCTAAAGGTGAGACCAAACAGGCTTCTCCCCTAGATCAAACAGCAGGGGCAGGCTGATTCATGGAGAGGCATTTCTATAGGGACCCAGACCACAGTCACTTAGGGCTCTGTAACCCAGGACCAGCACGCTGAATTTGATTCAGTAACCAGCAGCCTATGGAGTCCTTTTAGGACTGGTGCTATACGCTCCTTGACTGCTGTCACTATCCTCATCCATACAGCCACGTATAATTCATCTTTTGTTTGTAGCACATCTCCATCATGCCTTGGTCCCAGTGGTTGATGAGAAGCCCTCCCTCCATTCTGACTGCCGCCGCTGTGGCTTCTGAGGGACAGAAGAACAGCCAGGCCCCATTCCACTGTGCCTTGGTCCCACAGGCTGTCAAGAAGCCCTTCCTCCACTCCAAATGGCACTGCTGTGGCCTCTGAAAGAGAGCACTGCAGCTAGCATTTGACGGACTTAATGCTCTCCCCTACTGCCACCCTCTTTTCCTTGTATTACACTGCAAGCCTGAAAGCAGGGAACTGTGAAATTAACAATTTGTAGGCCGCTCTGGGAGCCTTTTGGCTGAAGGATGGTGCACAAATGCTCTTCTAAATAAAAATGCAACCACATCTATCCAATTCGTAATTTCCCAAACCATCAACCCATAGGTCCCCATGGTGTTAGGTCCCAAGTTTATGCATATCAGCCTTTATTCAGCCCATTGTTGTTTCTATCTGTTAGCTGTCAAACATGTTAGCTGTTCTGATAGTATACTGCTGAGTGGCATACAGATTTAATTATAATAAACGTAAGAAACCACAGATGCATGGAGGATCAAGCTGGAGAAAAAGCACCATGGCATGAGACCCTTTTCTGCATGGCAAACACTCACCTTCCGGATTTGGTTAGTTGTTAGCATAATGACGTCAGTCCCCTCATGAAAGCACTGAGAGGCAGCCAGGTACCCAATCCTCTGCAGAATGAAAGGAAAAGAAGTCACAACTAGAGGTCAAATACTCTGATGCCATCATATACAGCAGAAGGTTGGCAAAAGCTAGACCTAACAAATCTCTAGATAATCTGCAGTACACTGGCAAGAGCTTCCAACCTCCACTAGTATGTAGACCCATATGACACCCTGCTCACCCTGTCCAAACAGACTGCTTGAAAACAGACTCTACTGCTGAGAATTAGAAAGTATGCCAATGTTCTTCTCCTCCCTGAAGCAACACTTTCAGGGTGCCTTAAAAACTGTGTGTTTCACAGAGGTTACTTACTTTGAAGGTGAATTTGGACGCGCTCATGACTTCAATGATGTTGAAAGCTGCCCAGCTGATATCGTAGCCCAGCATCTGCAACTGGGGAAGGAGAAAGGCCAAGGTGTTAATTGCAGAACAGCAAGGGTGAAAACATCCTTGGGACATGCATCTATTTATTGTTAGCAGAGAAAGAGACATCCTGTTTTACACTCACCTAACAACGTAAATAATTTTTTAAAAACCCCACAAAGTAGCCATGTAGCGCAAGAGGACAAATAAAATTCAGGGCTACTTCATTCCTTTAACTTTACGCAGTCCACAGATATGAGCTCCCTGGTTTCTTTAGCTCAGGAGTTAGTAACTGTTAGGGGTTAGGGCTGCACTACTGTCATGCTCCCGGGGGGGGGGGGTGATTGTTTTGGACCCGAAACTCTCCACAGTATTGGATTCCAAACTCTCCTGGGCCTAAAATAATCTGCAGGGTCCCCAGAAGCATGCCAAAATTATCCATAACTCTCTAGGGGATATTTGGGAGCAAAAAAGGGAAGAATGAGCATTGGTGGAATCGCATAAGAATAATTTTATTCATTTGACCAACTGAGCAGCACATTCAGCAATTCTGGCTTCCTGTGATATGAGAGTCAGCTCCCCAACTTCTGGCAATGAAAATGCTACTATAAACCTGCCCAATCTCCTCCAAGGCCACCCACCACCTCATCCTGGGATGTTCCCCAGAGAAACAAGTAGCAAGGTGACTGCTAGCAGCCTGGGCTGAAAGGCAAAGCAACTCAACACCTCCACAAAGGAGATACTTACGTAGGTGAGCTTACAGACGGCGTTTGCTTTCACCGCAATGTTATCCTGCTTCAACTCTTGCTTGATCTCATCAATGCATTGGGAGATATATTTTGCCTGAAGAAAAAGAAGGGGGAAGAGAGGAAAGGAGAGGAGAGGAGAATGTTAGGCCAACAGTGCCTAGAGTATTGATAAATGGTCCCCACTTCACTCTTAAAACCCAAAGGTTTAGTTTAGTCTGCAGAACACACATATTTTCTAAATGCCAGGATGAAATGCAGCGGGCTGCCCAGTGTCCAAGAAGGTTACCCACTCACTCTCTGCACGAGTTGCTACTTTGGATTGTCCACAACTGCCAAGAGGCATGCCTGCAACCAGAAGTCACACAGAGACACAGCAGGTTACCTTCTCTAAGGGCAGAAGAACCAGGAGCTGGAAATGAATTGTCTGATCAAACACACAGCAAGACTACTGGCCCTCCAAAGAGTATGACAGGGAAGAGGCAGACGTATGACCCCAGAGAAGACTTTGATCTATTAACTGAGTTTTGAGAGGACACCCCTAGCTCTCTCACGTTATATGGAGGGTAGGAGGGGAACCATGTCCTTTGGAATTCACCAGACTAGGTTATGGCTCACCAAAGAAGAAGGGCACTGTGGTATACGCTCACGATAAAACATGAAACGTGACTTGCTGAAGGAAACAGCAGTGCTGTGGAAATTTGGAAGAGGTAGAGAAAGAGGGAGACTGTGCTACAGGTTGACTGGTTCAACCAAGGAAGTCATGGCTGTTCTACATTTCCAAGACTGAAAAGGGATGTTCATAACACCATCTCCTGGAGATATCTCATTCATAAACTGAAGTTCACCTGGTAGCAAAGGACATCAACAATTTATTTTCCACTTTCATGATTCCTGTGCAAGCCACTCTGGGGCCTCTGGAGCAGGATATAAGAATCAATAATAAAACATTATCCCCTTTTTAACCAAGAGAGCTTTAAATTTCAAAACAAATAGCAACTTGTAAGGCCTCTGGTTGTTTGGTGCCACCTGGCCCTGAAGCCTGGGCTGGCGGCATAAAGGGAAGAAGACTTTGCAAGACACCAATTTATTAGTAATATTTTCTACCACCTTTTGACAGAAGTCACTAAGGTGCCGTATATCATAAAGACAAATGCTAGGAATATATTTAGACCAAAAACATGTTTTAAAAAGCTATTAACGTTGCTTTGCTCTATGGTTTATACTAGTCTGCCAGCTGATTTCAGAGTCTCCTTCTGACTCCACCAAGAGCACAAACTTCCCCTGTTGTTTTGTGGGCCTCTCTTTGAGACAGCCGATGTGACTGACGTGCTCCCAGTCATGGGATTTTGCTCCATCACAGAAGCACATGAGGCCACAACTGAAAAGGCAAATCAGCACCAAGAATCTGAAGAGCTCTAAAGTGCAAACATAGATGCCCAAAGAGGTGATGGCAGGACAAAGAAGGCATGGAGACTTAGGGAAGTGGTTTACACAATTCCACGAATAAAAGCAAGGCCCACAACTGAGAGCCTGCTTTGCAAATTCAGACATCCCCAGCACTTCAAGTTAAAATAGCAGCAGAGGTAGTAGCAAGACTAAGAATCTTCTGTCAGAGAACTCAGAGAGCTGTTGCTTATCACAACAGATAAGCAAAGTAGATAAAAAGGAAGTTCCTTGGAAATGTGACAATAGAAAAAGGCTGCTGTATTATTCAGTTCCCATATTCTCTTGCGCCTGGACAAGTGTAGAGTGTGCAAAATCACTTCTTTCTCTGAGAAAAAAATTGCCTCCTTTTTATCTTTAGAAACCCTTCTGGATATGTTCTGACAGCTTGGATATCTGCGTGGGGGAAAGAGACTGGGTGACACATTGCTTTTGTTTCCCTAAAAGTTGGGAAATCTACAGAAAACACCAGCAACACATCTTTATCATCTACCTTCAGATCCGGCTGTAACGGGAGATGCTGACAGATCCTCCTTGTTCGGTATGCAACAGATCTCTTAACACCATTGTGCCCCTGCTAAATATTTGATGGCCATGTTGCAGCAGGAGAAAACAAATGTCATGGAATCCCTCATGCATGTGTTCAGGCCTTGGCTACTCCTGGACTCGCTGGCAAAGGCCCTAATCTCTTAAGTGAGGAGTCATTTCTAAAGTCACCCAAAATGTGATGCCCAAAGACAGTGGGGAAAATACACCAAACACACCTCTTTCAAATCTCAAGCTGATCAGATTGTAAACTGTTCAGGGAATGCTTAAGTGCACTGATAAGTGGTATAGAAATATACTTGCTATGAAAGTACTATTGCTATTGAAGGCAATAACTAGGAATCGTATGGTGCTTTTACATGCCACCATTTCCACAGTTACTCACCCCTGTCCCAACAAGCAGAAACTAGGTGGACCAAATGCCTCTCCCAACAAAAAATTGTCTGTTTATGCAACATTGTTTGAGTCTGCACAACTGTGTCCCTGCTTTCCCCCAACATCCCAACCTGATGATTATCTTTATTTATACGCCTCCTTTCCTCCCAAAATTGGGAGTCAAAGGGGCTTATAATTTAAAATAAACTACAAGATAGCTGAAAACTCACAAAAGTCACCATTAAAATAGAATTAGACCACTGACACTAGTAAAACAGTTTAAAACATACAGTGGGCCCTTGGCATCCGATGGATTTTGCCTCCAGGAACCGCTGTGGACACCAAAATCTAAGGATGCTCAAGTTCCATTATGTATGATGGGATAGTAAAATGCTGTCCCTTAGAGAAAAGGGCAAAACCAAGGTTTTCTGTTTGGAATTTTCAAGTCATGGATGGTTGAATCCGTGAATGTAGAATCTGTGGATATGAAGGGCTGACTGTATTTAAAAAAAACATAAAACTTGGTTAAAAACAGTGCAGTTTAAAACTCCACAGCACCCTCCAAAAAGCCCTTAAAATCCCTCAGTTCTAAAAACCTGTCAGAATTATTTTTAAAAAATCTTTTCCTGCTGATAGACAGCAAAGAAGGGGTTATTCTAGCCTTGCTAGGCAGGGATTTCTAGAACCTGGAGCAGGCACCGAGAAGCTCCAATCTTGCACCTCGATCACAGCACTTACAATGGGGAAGGGATAAGTTTTGTTCCTGTTATGCTCTCTTTGCGCATTATCTTGAAGAAGGCATGCTGGGCATCTTGGTCTATCTATTCTATAATGCAGACATCAGATTACTATCCCAGCCCACAAATCCTTGTGCCCTGAGAGGACAATTAGCAGATGAGGATTATTTGTGTTGGAGGAAAAAAGGGAAAGTAGGGTAAATATAGCCTGGCTCAGAGATTTTTGAACAAAATTCCCCAAGCTGATGTCTCCGCACTGGCATCATACACCACACATCTGTCAACTCAGGGGAGTTGGCATGGTCCATCTAATATACATTGCTGCCATTAATGTCAACAGTTGCACGCGATTACCCTTTCTTTCCAGTTTTAGAGGTTGAAACTGTGAAAGAAAAGCATCACGAGAATGCCAGATGGAAGCTTAGTGAGGGCAAGGTTGGAAGAGCAGAAGCAAAAAAAAAGGAATAAGCAGACAGAAACCCAGCCTAAGTGTGGTGACAGGAGCTGTGTAAGAAAAAGGAAACGCAGGGCTCCTTTTAGCTTGCATCTCACTCCTCCTCTTCCCAATTCACACTCTGCTCTCTCACGCTGGGTGCGATTTTTAACAGATTTACACTTGAGTCACATTCAGCCCCTGAAGCTGACTCTTTGGAGTGACAGGGCAGAGAGGGAGAATTCACATTTATAGAACTGCTCCTGGCCTGCAGAAAAACTGCATTTATTCCTCAGCATGTTTTCTGCCGAGTGGGCAGCCATGGCTTTGGAGGCAGCCGAAAGCATCCGAAACACACCAGCCATAAGTTGCTGAAAGCACCGGCGTTATTTACGTCCGATGCTGGCAACCCGGAAAGCAGAAAAACTGTACATAAAACAAACTGGTCCTTCTGCCAAAAGCCAGGCAGCCATGACATCTGGCACTGGGCAGAAAAGCAATTCGAGAAAGACACGTCGAGTTTACCCATGAGTCATGTGGAAGCGGAGAGAGGGAGCATCCGGCTGCGATTTGCTGAGCGGGTCTAACGTCACGCGGGGATAGAAACGGGGAGGAAGAAAGGTTTCTGGCTGCCACTGACTGGGAGGCTGAGAAAGACAGAGAGGGGGAGGCTTGGAAAAGAGGCCAAGAGTCTTGAGAAAGCGGCAAGGCGAACAAAAGCGGCTGAATGAAAGGGAGTGGTCTGGGAAGGGAAAAGCAGGGAAGGCCCAGCAGAAGAAATCTGAAAGGCCCTTTGTCACACTCACTTGGGATATATCAACACTGGAAAAATAATGCGGTTGGACAGCGCTTGAATGGCCATGGCTCCATGCTAGGGAAATCTGGGAATGGCCGTTTGTTGTGGCACCAGAGCTTTGCTCTGGTGCCACAACAAACGGCCATTCCCAGATTTCCCTAGCATGGAGCCATGGCCATTCAAGCACTGTCCAACCTCATCATTTCTCCAGTGTGGATGGCCTCTTAGTCTCCCAAAGGTGCTCCATGGTCCCTCTTTATCCAGGTGAGTAAGGAAGAGAAGTTACTCTTTGCTGCCCATTGACAGTCCTTGCCTTTCCTCTTTCCCCAACTACCAGCAAGGGCATAAGATGAGGGAGGTGTGCCTGCAACTGAGCCCCCGTAAAGGAAGAGAGATCCGAGTCGAACCACACTTCGGTTGGCGCAGCTCACCGTGGCACTGAAGTGGATCAGCGGTGGTCTCTCGCACATCCGTTTGATCAAAAGAAACCCCTGCGTGGTTCAAGATTTTCGTTAGCTAATTATTCCACTCAATCCAGTTCTCTTATAGCGCTACTGGAGTTACTACAACATCAGAGACCAACCAGCCTTTCTCTCAAAATTCAGCAACAAATGGGCAGAAAGGAGGTTAAACCCTCTTTAACCAAAGCAGGGTGGGAAGAGGCCATCGCACCACAGTTTTTAAGACTGTGGCCTTCCCTTCAAATTTCCTGCCCAGCTAGTACAGATTCTGACAATGTTCTTCTTTGGCCTCACCCATTTTCTTACAGTTTCTCTGCTGCGATTCCTCTTTTTGCCTTGGAAGCAAAGGCTTGTTCTGCTCTTGCTCAGACATTCTGGCTAATGAGAAGGCAGTGTGCTTTTTTTGCTGTACGTAGTTCGGTGGCCGAACGCATACTTTGTGTTGAGAAGATCCCTCGTCCAATCCCTACCAACCCATCTAAGATCCTGGAGATCCGTGTAGACAATAGAGGAAGCAACAGTTTCACTCCTGCGAAGCAGCTTCCCATATCTTGCTCTTCAACAGGGAAGAAGCAAACAGTTTGGAGAATGATACAAGCCCTAAAAGACCATTTATACAGGCCCTAAAAGATAATTTTTCACTGAGGCCAAGGAGGGAAGGAACAGCCAAGTTACACGTCTGACAATATTCTCCAATCTCCCAAAGTTAAAGCCAAAATGTTGAAGCAGCGAACATTGCCTCTCTGCACCCAATTGTACAAGAAAGGCTTTCAGGATCTAATGGGAGCCTGGATAGAAATCACCAGATTAAATGGATGAGCATGTCTAACTTCTCAATTTAACATGTCAAGAACGTGGTCCAAAGGAAAAGAACCCACTTGAATAGATAAAAAGATTAAACTAACGAGAATATTTCACTTTGTTAATTCATAAAAGCAGTACAGTGCCATTTGTCTTTAAAGCACTAGCCCCCAAAGGGCTGGAAGGACACACTTGTGGGCAAGTAGCCCAAGGACACAATATCTTTGTTGCCTCCTGATTTGCTCTTCTTCCTACAGTGGCCAAAAAGATGTCTCTAGGAAGCTCACAAAGGCAGAGGGTTTTATCCCCAGACTCTCAAATTCAGTGGGACACTGAATAAGAAGACTCCATCTAATTCTACTTATAAGGCAATCCATTTGCGTGGCCAGCTAGAAAATGGGTTGGATGGGAGAGCAGTTATTTAACATGGTAGACGGCACTCTTGGCCTGTTATACAGCATGGTGATAAGAAACTCACAAGGCTATTGTAATAACAATTACAGAACCAATGTATGAAATGGAGAGGAAAGGAGGAGACTAACTTGTTTATCTCAGCATGAGATCTTGAGGATATCAATCCACTCCCTTCCAATGTAGTAATGTATTGGAAGCATCTCCAAAAACATCCCTTCGAGGTCTGATATAAGAGCAACCAGTCAGCAGCTACCAGACTTTTCCCAATCTGGTATTATCCTGATGCGTTAGACTGAAGTGTCACCAAGGTCCAAAACACACGGCAGAAATAATCCAGTTTGAGACTGCTTTAATCACCCTGGCTCAGTGCTAGGGAATCCTGGGAATTATAGTTCATTGTGGGACCAGTGCTCTCCGACAGGGAAGGCTCAATGTCTCACAAAACTACACTTCTCAGAATTCCCTGGGGCAGGTAAAGCGGTCTCAAACTGGATTACTTCTGCAGTGTGTTTTGGACCCAGGTTTTCAAAACAACAATAAAGGACGGTGAAAATGCATGGCCTGCGGGGCTGACAATGAGGAAGCAGCTATTAACCAACTTGTGTTCTAGCTAAACACCAATATTTTGGTCAACTTAGCCATGTGTTTCTCTGCAAAACTGACATACTGATCGCATAGGCTGGTTATTTAAACTTTCGGAAATGAGAGAAATGGAGAAACTGACAGCTTGCCTGAATAACAAAGATCCCAACGTTTTAGAAAAAGAACGCCCTCAAATAATAGAATATTGCAAAACTAGGTGGTTGTAAGATGCAAGGACACTAAGCAAAATCTCAACATGGTTTAATACTTTATATCTGTAAATATATACTTAAACATTCGTATAAGTGAGAAAATGCTGATGGAAGACTATAAAGGAAATCTGCGACGTTATACTGAGATATCTCGGAGCCGGTGCATCTAAGTCTAAACACAAAGTTCCTTTATGTTCCATGTACACCTTGTACACATAAGTGTGAAGGTAGCTTTGTGCAATATTTTAAATAATTGTGTGCACGAAACAAAATTTGTGCGCACCGAACCATTGGAAAGCAAAGCTGCCACTATCTCAAGCCTCCCATGAATGAAGTTTTGGTTCCTGGAGTATTTTGAAATTCCTGATAATAGAGACTCTCTCAACTTTAGGAAACTATATAGTATGTAAGACATAGGATCAGCTCCTTGTAGGTTGGCTTTATGGATTAAAGAAATCCAAGGATTCAAAAGGCCTGGAAGTCTGAGTACTCTGTCCTTTCTCATCGAAACCATTTCCACCAGAAATGCTCCCAAAGTGGTCGACAAAGACCAGTCGGTTTCTAATCTAGAAAACAGGACACAGAATCGGGAGGAATGACTGGAAAAGAGGGACTATTTAAAACAAGCTAGGCTTTATAAACGATGGGAGTTGTAGTCCATGTTTAGAGAAGCAATGTTTAGAGGGGTGCAAGGGGGGGGGGGGAACAAAAAGGAAGCCTATTTATACCAATAGTGTATAAAGATGTGGGAATATATATAAAGATATATATACATACACACGCTTGTCCCTCCATATTTGTTAGGGTTAGGAGCACAAGACCCCCATGAAAATGGAGAAACTGCAAATAATAAAAACGCCATGTTTTTACCTGAAAGGACACCTCTCTAGGCATCTCTAGGTCCTCCAGTGCAACTCTGTGGTCAATGTTTGACAGACACTGACCATAGAAATTGCACCGGAGGAGCTACAAAGGCCTAGTAGAGCCTTCTCTCTAGGAATCTCTAGGTCTTTTAGGGCAACTTTTAGTTAAAGTTGACCACAGAGCTGCACTGGAGGACCTAGATATTCCTAGAGAGAACATATTAATCAAATCCACAAATAGAGCATTCTCTCTAAGTCTTCCAGTGAAACTTTTAGTTCAAATTGACCACAGAGTTACACTGGAGGACCTAGATTTTCCTAGAGAGAACATAGTAACCAATGGGAGCTGTCCTCCTCCACGCCTAGTCTGGGTGTCCATGGACGATGGGAGCTGCAATCTCCATCTGGAGAACCAGGCTCAGAGAGATGTGCGCTTTGTGTGTATACGAGAGAAAGGAGTATGGCCAGATCTCCATGGGAGTTGTCATCCTCCAAGCCTAGTGTGTGGGGATCTGAGGATGATGGAAGCTGTAGTCCGCATCTGGAGAACCGGCCTCAGAGGTGTGTGCGCTTGTATATAGGGGATAAAGCTGTATGGCCGGATTTCATTGGGAGTTGTCCTCCTCTACGCCGCGTGTGGGGGTCAGTGGACGATGGGAGCTGGGTTCAGAGAGGTGTGTGTATATATATGGGAGAAAGCAGCATGGCTAAACCTCAATGGGAATTCTTGTCCACCATGTTTAGTGTGTGTGTGTGTGTGGAGGGGTGTCAGTGGATGATGGGAGCTGTAGTCCACATCTGGAGAACCAGGCTCAGAGAAAACCGTGCTTATTTATAAGGGAGAAAGCAGCATGGCTGGATCTCAATAGGAGTTGTCGTCCTCCACGCCAAACGTGAGGGTTTGTGGATGATGGGAGCTGTAGTCTACAACTGGAGAATCAGGCTCAGTAAAATGTGTGTGCATACATGTATACATATATATATATATGTACAGAGAGAGAGAGAAGAGAAAGCAATATGGCTGGATGTCAATGGGACTTGTCATCCTCTATGCCCATTATGGGCGTCCATGGATGATGGGAGCTGTAGTCCACATCTGGAGAACCAGGCTCAGAGATATATGTGTGTATGTGTGCATGGTTGAAAGCAGTATGGTTGGACCCCAATGGGACTTGTTGTCCATCATGTTTAGTGGGGGGGGGAGGGGGTCAGTGGATGATGGGAGCTGCAGTCCACATCCGTAGAACCAGGCTCAGAGAAGCGTGTGTTTGTATATAGGGGAGAAAGCAACACGGCTGGATCTCAATGGGAGTTGTCATCCTCTGTGCCTAGTATAGGGTGGTGGTGGAATCTGTGGACGATGGGAGCTGCAGTATCCACTTATGTCTATCTAAAGCTGCATCCACACTGGAAGAACAACCTGGTCTGTCACTGCCTTAACTCCCCTGGCTCAAGGCTAAGGCATTCTGGGAGTTGGAGTCTATTGTGAGGTCCAGCCCTGGCTCAATGGGTATGGAATTCTGGGAGTTGAAGTCTGTTTTGGGTTTGTCCCAAAATTCTGGGAGCTGGAGTCTGTTTTGGGGCCCAGAACTCATTGTCTGACTCAACTGCTATGGAATTCTGGGAGACGGGGTCTGTGGTGGGGTCCAGCCCTGGCTCAATATGGAATCCTGGGAGCTGGACTTTGTTGTGTTGTCTGACTCACTCGCTATGGAATTCTGGGAGCTGGAGTCTGTTTTGGGTCCCAGAACTCATTGTCTGCCTCAACTGCTATGGAATTCTGGGAGTTGGAGTCTGTGGTGGGGTCCAGCCCTGGCTCAATATGGAATTCTGGGAGTTGGAGTCTGCTTTTGGGTCCCAGAACTCATTGTCTGACTCAAATGCTATGGAATTCTGGGAGATGGACTCTGTGGCGGGGTCCAGTCTTGGCTCAATATGGAATTCTGGGAGCTGAGTCACTCGCTATGGCATTCTGGGAGTTGGGAGTTTGTTGTGGGGTCCAGTCCTGGCTCTATGGGTATGGAATTCTGGGAGACGGAGTCTGTTTTGGGTCATTGTCTGTCTGAACTGCTATGGAATCCTGGGAGCTGGAGTCTGTGGTGTGGTCCAGCCCTGGCTCAATATGGAATCCTGGGAGCTGGGCTTTGTTGCGTTGTCTGAGTCGCTCGCTATGGAATTCTGGGAGTTGGAGTTTGTTGTGGGGCCCAGAGGGCCCCACAACAAACTCCAACTCCCAGAATTCCATAGCGAGTGAGTCAGACAAAGAGTCCAAACGGTGCCAAACCCCGGGCTCACCTCGTCCTCCTTGTGGTTCCGGATGCCCCGAACCAGGTCCTGGAGGTTCTTGTCGAACATGCGGTCGATGCTGCCTTTGACCATCTTCAGAGCCATCGTCGGGGAAGGAAGGAAGGGGAGCCGCCGCCGCCGCCGCCGCCGCCCCCGATGGCTCCAGGAATAAATGGATGGACCTGAAGGGGAAGGAGGCCTCACATCGCTCCCTTCTGCCCGCCTTTAATCCCTCTTCCTTCAGGGACCTCCTCCGGCGCCGACGCTGCCCTTTGACAAAATGGCCGACAGTCAGCTGACTGAGCGAGGAGGACTTGGACTACTCGCTCCGCCACGCCCCCTTTCTTTACGCGCCTGCGTCATCGCGCACGGACTTCGAGGAAAATAGCACCGGGACGCTCTAGCCCGAACACCTCTATGGTCTCTATAGATATCTATCTATGGCTTTGAGGGGTTTGTTTAAGACGTCACATCCGGTTTCCGTCTTTATAGCCAAAGGGGGAAAAAAGGGCGCTCTAGCCAGCTTCTCTCTTGTTTCCCTTTTGCGTCAGAGGGATCCCGAGGCGTCGCGCGTAAGCCACGCCCACTAGCCACGCCCACTGGCTTAACGCTGTGGGGTATTGGGATTTGTAGTTTTTTTGTGGCTCCTGAGAGAGAAGTCTAAATGTGTCTTAATGCTGTGGGATTTTGGGATTTGTAGGTTTTTTTGTGGCTCCTGAGAGAGAGAGAGAGAGAGAGAAGTATGTGTCTCAATGTTGTGGGATTCTGGGATTTGTAGTTTTTTGTGGCTCCTGAGAGAGAGAAGTCTAAATATCTTAATGCTGTAGGATTCTGGGATTTGTAGTTTTTTGTGGCTCCTGAGAGGGAAGTCTAAATGTGTATTAATGCTGTGGGATTCTGGGATTTGTAGTTTTTTGTGGCTCCCGAGAAGGATAGCCTCATGGCTCAGTGCTATGGAATCCTGGGAATTGTAGTTTTGTGGGACATTTTTAATTTGATTATTATTATTATTATTATTAATTTGATCTGAAGGCACACACAACACACAGACACACACACACACATTTTAAATAGCGGGGTACTCACAATCCATACCATTCAGATACAATTCAAATGTATACATAATACAATATAACTAAATAGATACAATACAAATGTATCTAAAAATCCCAGATCCAGGAAAAGTAGAGGAAACCCTTAAGGCTCAAAACAAAAAACCTAAAACTCCACATATATATATATATATATATATAAATAAAACATTAAAAAATGAAATTTAACATCAGGTGCGTCTCATAGCTAACATATACAAAACATAAAATACATACAACTTCCAAAGTTCCTGCAAAAATATAAATAAAAAATAATTCTCCTTTTATCAGAATTATTACATATTTTTATTCTTATTCCCATCTTAAATTCAAATACCTCTCATTTTCCTCATTTAATAACGATTTTGGTCCCAAATTTTAATCATATTTTAATCATCTTCATACCTCTCATTTTCCTCATTTAATAACAATTCTCTTTTTTTGTTTCAAATTTTAATCATATTTTAATCATCTTCATACCTCTCATTTTCCTCATTTAATAACAATTCTATTTTTTTTCAAATTTTAATCATATTTTAATCATCTCTGTACCTCTCATTTTCCTCATTTAATTAATGATTCTTTTTTTTCTTTCTTTCAGATTTTAATCATATTTTAATCATCTTCATACCTCTCATTTAATAACAATTATTTTTTAAAAATTTCAAATTTTAATCCTATTTTGTTTAAAAACTCCACTTTTAAGAAAGCAGGCGCAATTTTCCTATGCTGGCTGGGGACGATGGAGGTTGCAGTCCCAAGTGATCAGTTGTTCTGGGACAAAAGGTGGAGAAGGCCTTGGCTGCGTTCACACTGGAGAAATAAACCGGTTTAAGTGCCATGGCTCAATGCTGTGAAATTCTGGGAATTGTAGTTTGTTGTGGGCCCAGAGCGGAGCTCTGCTCCGCTCTGGGCCCCACAACAAACTACAATTCCCAGAATTTCACAGCATTGAGTCATGGCACTTAAACCGGTTTATTTCTCCAGTGTGAACGCAGCCCTTGTCAAACACACTTGCTTTTTGCCCTGCATTTTGGGGCTTCCTCCATTTGGGGGCAGCCCAACACAACTCTCTCAGAAACGAATGCCTCTTCTTCATCACAACATTGAAATGGAGACACACACACATATGTCCAGGATTGTGTAGAGAGAGAGAGAGAGAGCTGGGGCTGTGTAGTGGTTTGAGTGTCGGATTAGGACTCCGGAGACCAGGGTTCGAATCCTTATGGCTCAGCCATGGAAACCCATCGGGTGGCGTTCGGCAAGTCACACTCTCTCAGCCTCGGAGGAAGATGGTGGCAAACCCCTTCTGATCAAATCCTGCCAAGAAAAAGAAAAAACATTACAGGGGAGTTTATCAGGCGACGGAAATTGGAAGTATAATCTAACGGCAATCCGAACGCAATCATGGGGTTTCACATTATTGTGTATTAAAGCATCTCACGCAATTTCGGGCAAAAGGGAAGTCATTCCGAACACAATCGTGGGTTTTACGTTATTTCATATTAAAGCATCTCACGCAATTTCGGGCAATGGGGGGGTCATTTTCGGGTGATGGGAAGTCATTCTGAATGCATTCCAAACGCAATGGGAATTCACGTGAATTTGCTAAACTAGCGAATTCACATGAATTTGAATTGGCTCCATTCGCAATAAAGAGAAATTCTTCCCGTCTGATAAACTCCAGGGTCAGCATAAGTCAGAAATGACTTGAAGGCACACAAAAACAACAACAACAACAACATTCCTGCATGGCTAAGGGTCGCACAAGGAGAAAGGCGATGAATATTTCTAAAGATGATGATGATGATGATGATGATGATGATGACGACACTCGTCCCTCCACATCTGTGGCTTTGACTTTTGTGGAATTGATTATTCATGGATTTTATTAATAAGTTCTCTCTAGGAATATCTAGGTCCTCCAGTGCAACTCTATAGTCAACTTTAACCAAAAGTGGCACTGAAGGACCTAGAGGTTCCTAGAGAGAACACCTCATCAGACAATTGTAGCTCCTTGAGCACAATTTCTATGGTCCATGTCTGGCAGAAGTTGACCACAGAGTTGCACTGGAGGACCTAGAGATTCCTAGAGAGAACACTCCACCAGGCATTTGTAGCTCCTCCAGTGCAACTCTATGGTCAATATCTGGCAGATGTTGACCCCAAAGTTGCACTGGAGGACCTAGAGATTACCTTATCAGACGGGAGGAATTTCTCTTTATTTCCAATGGAGCCAATTGGAGCCAATTCAAATTCACGTGAATTTGCTAGTTTAGCAAATTTACGTGAATTCCAATTGCATTCAGAATGTGTTCAGAATGACTTCCGATTACCCGAAAATGACCCCCCCATTGCCCAACATTGCGTGAGATGCTTTAATTCGCAATAACGTAAAACCCATGATTGCGTTCAGATTGCCATTAGATTATACTTCCAATTTGCAACGTCTGATAAGGTCCCTAGAGAGGTGTTCTCTAAGGTAAAAAACATAGTGTATTTGTCATTTGCGGTTTTTCCACATTCGCAGGGGTCTTGTGCCCCTAACCCCAGCAAATGTGGAAGGATGAGAGTATATTATATTATTCTGATGCCTGTTCCATATATATGTGCTTGTGTGTGTGTGTATATCAACATGTCTCTTAGCCCTGACTCAGCAGAGATCTTCTTTCTCCTCTTTTATTTCCAGGTATGCCCTCAAGCATGGGCACTGGTGCACACCTGCGTTGGCAAACCCATGAGCCACAGAGGTGTGGCTGCCCAGGAGAGCACACACCGGTCTCCGCTCTCTGCCATGTGTAGGTAGATTAATTCAACCTTTGTAATTCATTTTTCCTTACTCGGCTGGCGTTTCCCCATCGCCTTTCTTAGCAGATGCAGTGTCTCAAGGGTTTGCCCTTTCTTTCCCCTGAGGCTGAGAGAGTGTGGCGTCGGTGACATCTCCCCGCTTATCTGTTTCATCCTGCGGAGAGCGAGTGTGGGATCTGTGCCCGCAGTTTCAACATCGGTTTGTCTCTGGACGAATACCGACAAGCTCCCTCGCCACCTGGGCCTGGCACATCCAACCTTACGCAAGCGGCTCTTGGCATGGACCTGAGTCTGGATTTTGGGAAATGGGATGTGGGCAGGAGTTTAAAGAGAAGATTCAGGGGGCATTGGGGTTTTTGCAATGGGGTTGGTGTGCGTGTTGTCATTTCTGACTTATGGCAACCCTAAGGCGACTCTATCCTGAGGTTTTCTTGGCAAGGTTTGGTCAGAGGAAAGTTGCCATTGTCTTCCCATCAATTAATAATAATAATAATTGTTGTTGTGTGCCTTTGAATTGTTTCCAACTTAAACACCCTAAGGCAAACTTATCACGGGGGTTTCTTGCCAAGATTTGTTCAGAGCGGGTTGGCCCTTGCCATCCTGAGGCTGAGAGAGTGTGACTTACCTCTTGGACCCATTTATTTGTCTTTCTTTTTGGCAGTCTGTGGTATCCACCAAACTCTCTTCTCTTCAAAGGGGTTGCTTTTCTTCCCATCTGCTTTCCTTGCTCTCCGACTTTCACATAGGACGGCTTGGACAATCCTGGCGTTGATATTCAATGACAGCTCTTTGCGCTCGATGGTCTTGTCTAGTTCCTTCACAAGCGTTGACAACCCTGTGTGTAGAAATCAGAAATATTGTGGCATGGAGGATAGTCCCAAAGCCTGTCCCTGGACCGGATGATATCCTTGCAAGAAAACCCACAAAAAAAACTATGGATGCTGGCCATGAAAGCCTTCAACTTCGGAAAGGTCAATTCTTTCCAATTCTTCTTGGTTCCCAAATCTCTGTCACAGAAGGGTGTGTGTGCCTGGATTTCCCCCAAAAATGGATCAGAAAAGGAGCCACACCTTTCTCTCTCTATTCAAAGCCTTTGCTTGTGCATTCCAGGGTGGAGAAGGTGAAACACACCCTCAAGACAAGAGTCAAGGGAGGGGACCAAAGGAAGATGGAAAAGCCACGAAAAATACCCTTGGCCCGAGTAAAATTGCAGGTTCCAAAAGGAAGGTTGCCAACTTCCTCCTTCTTGTGCTTTCAACAACGCTGGTGGGATGTTTTTTCCCATCGACCCGATGGCCACCCTCCTTTAGGGGCTTCTTTGCCAGATTTATTCAGAGGATGTGTGCCGTTGACTTCCTCTGAGGCTGAGAGAGCGTGACTTGCTTCACAATCCTCCAGTGGGTTCCCATGTTTGAATGGGGATTTGAACCCTGCTCTCTCTCAGTCCTGATCCAACATTCAGACACACCAGACTGACTCTCTCTTGTTACCTGCCTACACACTGACTTTGATTTAAGCTGCATCCACACTGCAGAAATAATCCGGTTTGACACCACTTTAATTGCCATAGGTCAATGTTACAGAGTTCTGGGGATTGTAGTTTGTTGTGGCCCCAGAGCTCTCTGATAATGATGGCTAAATGTTTTACAAAACCACAGTTCGAAGAATGCAGCTGAAGTGGTATCAAACTGGATTATATCTGCAGCATGAATGCATCCTTTTAGAGTTTTCTGGACCAGATTTATCCAGAAGAATTTTGCCATTTCCTTCCTCTGAGGCTGAGAGAGTGCAGTTTGGTCACTCAATGAGATTCCATGGCTGAGCAGGGATTAAAACTCTTGTCTTCCATAGTGTTGGGCTATGACTCTGGAGACCAGGGTTCGATTCCCTCCTCGCCATAAAACCCACTGGGTGACCTTGGGGAAGTCACACTCTCTCAGCCTCAGGGGAAGGCAAGGACAAGCCTCTTCTGAACAAATCTCACCAGGATAGGTTCACCCCTAAGGTTGCCATTGTGTGCCTGCCTTCAAGTCTTTTCCAACTTATGGGAACCCTAAGTTCCCATCAATTGGAAATGACTTGAAGGCACACAACAACAACCTTCCACAGGTGAGGCTCCCCATCCCTGAACGGGAAGCACTGGACGCATTGCAGAGTTGTTTGAGATTGAAGACACTGGGCTAATATAGTTGGGAGATGGGAATTGGGGTTAACCACCCTCCAGATCGCATAGCCAAGGATGCAGAATGCTGGGAGGCGCAGTGCAACGACATCCAGAGGTCTTAATGTTTTGTCCCCTTGTTTGTTGTTGTGAGCCCTCGTGTAATTTCCGACTTACGGCTTTATGGCAGTCCTCAGAGGTCTCCTCCGGTACCACATTTCAAATTAAACATCTTTAATATTCACAGCATGCGACGACACAGCAGCAACATACCCCTGGTAGAACCGTAGAGGAGACAAAAATTGGATTTATAGTATTTCTTGCTTTGGTTGGCAACCATTAACAATCAATCCACTCTCTGATTTGTAACAGCTTAGACTTAGAAACGTTAATGAATGAGAAGAAGAAAGGTAGGAAGAAGAAGAAGGAAAAAAATCTCTGTAGAAATGTTTTTCCTTGGTTCTTCTAAAATTTGGCACCAAAGAGGAGGAAAAATTGGATTCCTCCTCTCAAGCTTGTCCAGGATCCCAGCGGCTTCGTCTAAAACTCTGGCACACTCCCTGCAAAGCCAGGCATGCCTCGCTTATGCAGACAAGGAGTTGTTCCAAAATCTCATTTTTCCTGGCATCACCCAAAGCAAAATGCCCATCGCTGTAACCGTGGATGGAGAAGAAGTGAGGGCTACCTTTTCAAAGGCGAAACCCAACCATGCTAGAGCATTAGAATCCTGGATTTGAATCTTGACAGCATTGCCAAATTTTGCACAGTTGGTGGATTTGAAAACCAAATGTACCCAAAAGGCTTGAGGCCAGAAGTGTTTGGGATCTTTCCCAGACACTGGAATATTTGCACCGACACAAAGGTCCAAAATAATAATCCATTTTGAGGCTGCTTTAACTGACCTGGCTCAGTGCAATTTATTGTGGGCCCAGAACTCTCTGACAGAGAAAGGCTCAATGTCTCACACTGAATTCCAGATAAGAGACTCAACCTTTTATAGGTTTTTTTGTGTGGGTTTTTCGGGGTCTGCAGCCATGTTCTGGAAGAATTTATTCCTGACATTTTGGTAGCAGCATCTGTGTCCGACATCTTCAGAGATTCTCCTTTTACTGTATATAGTCATAGTCAAAAACCTGGATGGACTTATCCACAGGTCAATGTAAGTCCCGTTCTTTACCTTTTATATAAACAAAGGGAAACCGTGCCCTGTGAAAAGCAAATCTGGAAGCACTGACCCTCTTCTGTCCTCTCATCCATCCAGGGTGAGCACAAACAGTTATGTCTGCTGGGATTTTGTACGTTCTTTAGCGTTGTTTTCCTTTGCCTCATCCTTTGGGTCTCTTGTTACGTACCCCTAAGTTTTACCCTCGACTTATCCATGAGTCGTATCGAAATCCATCATTTTGGCCCCAAGACTTGGCCTCGACTTACGGTATATAAGTCAGCCTCATAAGTTTAGATTTGTGGATAAAAATTATGGATTTTTATATGACCCATGGACAAGTCGAGGGTAATATTTAGGGGCATGTAGCAAAGGTTTAATCTAAACAGCAAAAGCAAAACAATGCCAAATAATTTGCAATATTCCAGAAGGCATAACTGTTTATGCTCACCCTAAAGACTGGATGGATGAGAGAGAAGAGGAGGGTCAGTGTTTCCAGGATAGATTACACTCTTGCCTTTCACCAGGGGATGGTTCATATATATATATATATATATATGTGTGTGTGTGTGTGTGTGTGTATATGACAGTTATATATATAACATATATATAACATGGGTACTTACACTGACCCATGGATAAGTCGGCTCAGTGTTTTTGGGTCAATTTTTTGACCAACATTTCTGTGAGTATATACAGTATAAAGAGGCCGACTTACAGTCAAGTATATACTGTATATGTCTGAATTTCTTTTTGTGTGTGTGTGTGTGAATGAAATGATTAAATTTCTCTCCTTTTGGAGTGCATCTCTCTCCCTCGGATTGCTTTTCTGCTCTTGTTGCTTTTAGCAGAGGTTGGGAGCCTCAGCCAGCAGATTCCTTTCCCCTGCCGCCGACAAGCTCCGAGCGCTGCTTTTCCATGCCTCCTCCTTTGCGATGTTCTGTACCCAGCAGCTGCGGAGAGCATCTGTCTGCACGTTCGGCGCGTCCTTTCCCTCCCTTCCTCTGCAATGTGCAGCCAGATGGCAAGGCAAGGCAAGGCCCTGAAATGCCAGCTCTTCTCACCAGAAAGGGATGCCGCTGCCGCTCCAAGGATCTTGATAATACTGTAGTAGGTCAATCCTGTATGAGTTGAGTCTTCCTGGTCCTGAATTCTGACACCTAAAACAAAGTATTCCAAAAAAGAAAAGGTTTTTTTAGTGAGTGCTGGAGAGAGTGACCCCTTCGTTTTCGGATGGCTCAGTGTACACAAACCTGGCTTCGTGCACAAAATGATTGTTAAAAAAAATAGTATTATTATGTAGAGAGGATCTTGCAGCATCTTTCAAGATCTCTCTACATTGGTCCGAAACGCACTGCAGAAATAATCCAGTTTGAGACCGCTTTAACTGCCCTGGCTCAGTGCTGGGGAATCCTAGGAGCTGAAACATGAATGTTGTGTTGTTGCTGTTATTATTATTATTTTCATTTCTTACCTGCCTTTCCTCATGGCTCGAGGCAGGTTACAACATAGGTAAAACACAATCATTACATAAAATACACATATTAAGCTGCATAAAACACACATATTAAGATATCTATGCAATATTTATACACTCCCCCCCCCCCATATTTGCTAGGGTTAGGGGCACAAGACCCCCGTGAAAACCACAAATAACAAAAACACCATGTTTCTACCTGAGAGGACACCTCTCTAAGAATCTCTAGCTCCTCCAGCGCAACTCTGCAGTCAACGTCTGAGAGACACTAGCCATAGAAATTGTGCTGGAGGAGCTACAAAGTCTTGGTAGAGTATTCTCTCTAGGAATCTCTAGGTCTTTCAGGGCAACTTTTAGTTAAAGTTGAGCATAGAGTTGCACTGTAGGACCTAGATATTCCTAGAGAGAACACATTAATCAAACCCGTGAATAATCAAAGCTGCAAATATGGAGGGATGAGTGTAGTCTTATGCAGAGAGGATCTTGCAGCACCTTTCACGATCTCTCTACATAAGTCCAAAACACACTGCAGAAATAATCCAGTTTGAGACCACTTTAACTGCCCTGTCTCAGTGCTGGAGAATCCTATGAATTGAAACATGACATGAATGTTGTTGTGTTTAATAATAATTGTATTTCTTACCCACCTGTCCTCATGGCTCAAGGCGGGTTACAACACCGTCTCTATTCTCAGTGCCCCATTAAAACACAACCCGTACATAAATAAAACACACATATCAAGCTGCATACAATACACATATCAAGAGTTCTACGCGATGTTTATATTACAATACATAGAACAATAATTAAATGTAAAATTCATATTTAAAAATGCATGATTAAAAATGGCTTGGATAGGCCTGTGGGAAGAAATGGGTCTTTAAATGTGTCTTATATATGTCAGATCTCTTCTAGATGGTTTAGATTTGGATCCCATTGTGTTTCTTCACTGTCCATTTCTCACATTCATTCCTATTACAGGATATTTTGGGCAAGATTTGTTCTGAGGTGGTTTCCCATGGCCATCCCTGAGGCTGAGAGAGTGTGACTTTATCAATAGAGTCCAAGTTTGTTGTTGTTGTTTTGTGCCTTCTAAGTAATTTCCTACTTATGGCAACCCTGCAACCCTGTGTCATAGGGTTTTCTTGGCAAAATTTGTTAAGAGGAAGTTTGCCATGGCCATCCCTGAAGCTGAGAGAGTGTGACTTAAATAGAATCCTTTGAATAGAATTTGTTGTTGTTGGTTTGTGCCTTCTAAACAATTTTAAACATTCTGAGGTGGTTTGCCATGGCCATCCCTGAGGCTGAGAGAGTGTGACTTTATCAATAGAGTCCCAGTTTGTTGTTGTTGTTTTGTGCCTTTTAGGTAGTTTCCAACTTAAGGCAACCCTGAGGCGAACCTAGCTACCAGAGGGTTTTATTTACAAGATTTGTTCTGAGGTACTTTGCCATGGCCATCCCTGAGGCTGAGAGAGTGTGACTTTATAAATAGAGTCCCAGTTTGTTGTTGTTGTTTTGTGCCTTTTAGGTAGTTTCCAACTTAAGGCAACCCTGAGGCGAACCTAGTTATCAGAGAGTTTTATTTACAAGATTTGTTCTGAGGTACTTTGCCATGGCCATCCCTGAGGCCAAGAGAGTGTGACATGAATAGAATACTAGCTTGTTGTTGTCGTTTTGTGCCTTCTAAGTAATTTTCAACTTATGGCGATCCTGAGGCGAACTTATGATGGGGCTTTCTTGGCAAGATTTGTCATTTTAGACTTATGGTGACCCTATTAAAATAATTTCCAACTTATGGCGACTCTGAGGTGAACCTATTTGGCAAGATTTGTTCTGAGGTGGTTTGCCACGGCCATCCCTGAGGCTGAGAGAGTGTGACCTGAATAGAGTCCCAGTGTTGTTGTTGTTGTTGTTTTGTGCTTACTAAGTCATTTTTGACTTATGGCGATCGTATTACAGGGTTTTCTTGTCAAGATTTTTTCTGAGGCAGTTTGTCATGGCCACCCCTGAGGCTGAGAGAGTGTGACCTGAATAGAGTCCCAGTGTGTTGTTGTTGTTTTGTGTTTCCTAAGTCAGGGTTTTCTTGTCAGGATTTATTCTGAGGCGGTTTGTCATGGCCATCCTTGAGGCTGAGAGAGTGTGACTTGCCCAAGTGGGTTCAACATTACCTCAGGTTATTTTTACTTATTTTCTTTAAAAATTTCCTTATTTCCTTTAAAATTTATTTAACTTTTTTTACTTATAAAATATATATTTTTTTACTTATTCTCTCAAAAATAACCCTGAGGTGGTGTTATTTAAAAATAAGTTTCACACAGCAATACAAAAACACAATCCCTAAAAGTCACGCAGCCCATAATAATAATAAGCGTGTCGTGTCGTGTCGTGTGTTTGTGTGACTGACTGAAAACTGTGGTTAAAAAAAAAAAGCCCTTCGTTGTGAGGAGAACTAGTACAGTTAAAAAAAAAAAAAGCGAAGGCGGGAAAATAAATAAATAAATAAAAGCAGAGGCGCGCGCCCCTCCCGCCACTGCGCATGCGCCCGCCGCTTATCGCGGAGGGCAAGTGAGGACAAGGCAGCGCACGCGCGGACGAGAGAGAGAGACTGAGAGCTCGCAGGGTGCGCGCGCAGCATCACGCTTTTTATTCTTTTTATTATCTCCCTCCCTTTCGCTCAGGCGCGCTCCCGTTCTAGAAAAGGGGGCGGGGACTAATAATAATAATAACAATAAAAAAAAAAAAAGAGGAATAGCTTCATCTTGATTGGACGGACGTCGGGACCGAGCCGAACCCGATTGGACAGAGCGTAGGAACGCAAACCCCTCCCACTAGAGAGTCTGTTTCTAATCTGCGCATGCGCCTCCAGCGATAATATACTGTACTAAACTCTCTCTATACAGTACAGTGTTATAGTAATACCTCGAGGGGGCGCTGGTGCGCATGCGCGAAACACCCCTTTCCTTCCCTCTCCCCTTTTACTATATAATATCCTTCTTCTCATTGGAATCTATTATAATAATAGTTAGGTTTCCGTCTCCCTCCCGCACGGTTTTGAATAGAAAACAGCCCCTTCCTCTTTTCCTTTTCGGCCCAAAATGGCGTCCGGTGAGGAGACTGAAGAGAAGAGGGCTAAGAAGAGGGTCTCCTCCTCCTCTTCCTCCTCTGGGTCGACAATAGAGAGGCGATAGAGTTCCGGGGAGAGAGCGTCCCCCTCTCGGTCCTCCAGAGCCTCCTCCGCCGCCGGTGAAGGAAGGGAGGAAGGAAGGGAGGGAGGGGAGGAGGCGGCCTCTGGGTCTAGCATGGTGCGGGGCCTGTCCTCCTCGTCCTCGTCCTCCTCATCATGGGCGAGAGGCTGGAGCTGCGGCTGAAGTCCCCCGTGGGAGCCGAGGCCGCCGTCTACCCGTGGCCCCTGCCCGTCTACGTGAGTCTATGGGGAGGGATGGGGGGGGGTCCTGGGGGGCGAGAAAGTGGGGTGCCCTGGGAGAGGAAGGAGAAGGGGGTTCCCCAGGTCTATGGGGAGACCTGGGGTTAGGAGGGGTTGGGGGTGTCTTAGGAATGGGGGGGAAAAGTGGGGTGTCTTGAGGGAGAGGAGAAAGTGGGGGTTCCCCAGGTCTATGGGGAGACCTGGGGTTAGGAGGGGTTGGGGGTGTCTTAGGAATGAGGGGGAAGTGGGGTGTCCTGAGGGTGAGGGGGGGAAAGGAGAATGTGTTTGGCAGAGAAGGGAAAGTGGGGTGCCTTGGGAATGAGGGGAAAGTGGGGGTTCCCCAGGTCTGTGGGGAGAGCTGGGGTTAGGAGAAGAGGGGGATGACTTGGGGGTGAGGGGAAAGTGGGGTGTCCTGAGGGTGAGGGGAAAAGGAGAGCGAGATTGGCAGAGAAGGGAAAGTGGGGTGTCTTCGGGATGAGGGGAAAGTGGGGTGCCTTGAGGGAGAGGGGAAAGTGGGGGTTCCCCAGGTCTATGGGGAGACCTGGGGTTAAGAGAGAAAGTGGGATGTCATTGGGGCAAAGGAAAGGAAAGCGAAATTGATAGAGAAGAGAAACTGGGGTGTCCTGGGAGCAGTGAGAAAGTGGGGTTCCCCAGGTCTATAGGGAGACCTGGGTCTAGGAGGGAATGAGGGTGTATCAGAAATGAGGGGAAAGTGGGGTGCCTTGAGGGAGAGCGGAAAGTGGGGGTTCCCCAGGTCTATGGGGAGACCTGGGGTTAGGAGGGAATAGGGGTGTCTTGGGCATTAGGGAAAAGTGGGGTGTCTTGAGGGTGACGTATGTTTGGTAGAGAAGGGAAAGTGGGGTTCCCTATTTCTATGGGGAGCCCTGGGGTTAGGAGGGAAAGTGGGGTGTCATTGGGGCAAGGGAAAGGAAAGCGAATTTGATAGAGAAGAGAAACCGGGGAGTTCTGGGAGTAGGGAGAAAGTGGGGGTTCCCCAGGTGTTAAGGGGAGCCCTGGGGTTAGAGGAGAATGGAGGTGTTTTAGGAATGAGGGGAAAGTGGGGTGTCATGGGGGCGAGGGGGAAGGAGAGTGAGTTTGGCAGAGAAGGGAAAGTGGGGTGTCTTTGGAAAGTGGGGTGTCCTGAGGTTGAGGGGAAAAGGAGAATGAGTTTGATAGAGAGGAAGAACTGGGGTGTCCTGGGAGTGAGGGGAAAGTGGGGTTCCCTAGGTCTATGGGGAGACCTGGGGTTAGGAGAGAATAGGGGTGTCTTGGGAATGAGGGGAAAGTGGGGTGTCCTGAAGGTGAGGGGAAAGGAGAGTGAGTTTGCCAGAGAAGGCAAAGTGGGGTGTCTTGGGAATGAGGGGAAAGAGGGGTGTCCTGAGGGGTGAGGGGAAAGTGGGGCTCCCCAGGTCAATGGGGAGAGAATGGGGATGTCCTGGAAGTGAGGGAAAGGAGGCTGACTGACAGAGAAGAAGAGAAACTGAGGCGTCCTTCTGGGAAAAGGGGGGAGCGAAGTGGGTGCCCCAGGAGTAAGGGGAGCCCTGAGGTTAGGAGAGGATGGGGGTGCCTTGGGAAATGAGAGGAAACTGCAGTGTCAGGATGGTGTGGGAGTGAGGAGAAAGTGGATGTTCCCCAGATCTATGGGGAGCCCTAAAGTTAGGAGATAATAGGGGTGTCTTGTGAATGAGGAAGAAAGTGAGGTGTCATAAAGATGAGAGAAAAAGAGGCTGACTTTGAGGAGGATGAGAAATGGGGTGTCCTTGGAGTTAGGAGGAAGTGGGGTTACTCAGGTGTAGGAGGGCCCCTGAAGTTAGGAGAAAATGGGGGTGTTTGGGGTCTTTGGGGTGTTCTGAGGGCGAGGGACTGAGTTTGAGAGGAAAGAGTGTCTTGGGATTGGGGAGATAGTGGGGTGTCCCAAGGGTGAGGGGCTGAGTTTGAGAGGGAAGAGAAAGTGGGGTGTCCAGAGAGTGAGAGGAAAGTGGGAATTCCCAGGTATGTGGGGAACCCTGAGGTTAGGAGAGAATGGGGGTGTCTAAGGAAATGAAGGGTGAAAGTAAGACTGGGGTGTCTGGGGGAAGTGGGGCGTCCTAAGAGGAAAGGAGGCTGCCTTTGAGGGGGAGGAGAAAGTGGGGTGTCTTGGGAATGAGGAAGAATCTCACTTGTCCTGAGGGGGTCTGTGGAGGATGGGACAATGGCATCTTGTTTCTTGGTATTCAAAGTGTCTTACAAATGTTAAAAACCTTTGGCTGTTCAAGGGGTCTATAAAAGAGGGAGAAATAGGAGAAAAGATGAGAGCATGGAATAACTTGGCTTTCCCTCCACCTGAGAAAAAATGCAAAGGTTGTGTGTTATTGTTGAGTGCAGTCAGATCATCTTCAGCTTATGGAAGTTTATGAATGAGAGACCTCCAAGTCACCTTTCTCTCAAGAACTCTGCTCAGACTTTGTGGTTGTTGTGTGCCTTCAAGTTGTTTCAGACTTATGAGGACCCTAAAGTGAACCTGTCATGGGGTTTTCTTGGCAAGTTTCTTCTCTGAGGCTGAGAATGTGTGACTTGCCCAGGGTCACCCAGTGGGCTTGCCATGGCTGAATATGGGTTCAAATCCTGCTCTCGCAGAGTCCTAAACCCACCGTGCTGGCCCAGAGTTTGTTTAGCAGGTTTTATAGGAAGGAGGACATTGGTGGGAGGTGGTTCTTTTTTAATGGAAAATCCCACTTTGGAAAGTGGAGCTACAGGTAGGATGGGTGTTGGGTAGTCCTGAGGCAACCCTGCAACCTTGTGGAGCAGGAAGTGGCGCATCCGACCCCCTGCTGCTTGGCATTGTGGGACTATTGTGGGAAAGGAAGTGGTGTGTATGCCTGTGCTAAGGAGAGGTTTTACAGTGAAGTGACTGAGTCTATTGTTTGGAGAGTGAGTTGGTGGTTTAGAGTCCAGGGATCCCCAAACTTTAGTTTTCCAGGAATTTTGGACTTCAGCTTCCAGAAGCCCCAATAGTCAGGAATTTTGCTGAAGTCCAAAATGTCTGGAAGATCAGTGTTTGAGGGACCGCTGCTTTAGACAATCCCAAACTTTGATCCTCTGGAGGTTTTGGACTCCAGCTTCCAAAAGTCCCAGCCATCTTCGGAATTATGGAGGCTGAAGTCCAAAATATCTGGAAGACCGAAGTTTGGGAACCATTGATCTGGATGGAGGGGATAAATAGCATGGCCCTCCAGACATAATTGGACGGCAACCCCCAGTACGTCTCACCTTTGGCTGTGCTGGCCAGGCTTCATAGGTGCTGCAGTCCAACAACATCCAGAAGGCCGCACTTTGTTGTTGTTGTTGTTGTGTGCCATCCAGCTGTTTCCAACTTATGGTGACCCTAAGGTGACCCTATCATGGGTTTTTCTTGGCATGGTTTGTTCAGAGGGGTTTGCCATAGCTTTCCCCAGAGGCTGAGAGCAATAATAATAATAATAGTTGTTGTTGTTTTGTGCCTTCAAGAGATTTCTGACTTATGGTGACCTATCACAGGGTTTTGTTGGCACGTTTCTTCGGAGGGGGGGTTGCCATTGCCATCCTCTGAGGCCTACCCCTACCTTTGAGGTTGCTTCCCCCCCAAATAGTTCTCATCCCTTCCTTTCCTTAGGTCCATGCTGTAAGTGCCCCCCAAATTCGGCCACCATCCGGTTGTCACAGTCTCATCTTACTGTCTCCGTCTCTTAAGGCAGTGGTTCCCAAACTGTGGTCTTCCCAATGTTTTGGACTTTAGTTTCCGTAGTTCCTGTACGTTGGCTAAGCTGGCTGGGGCTTCTGGGAGTTGAAGTCCAAAACAAATGGAAGACCAGACTTTGGGAACCACTGGACCAAGGCTGTGTGTCCTGATATGACCTCCCCACAACCTTTCCTTTTAACCCTTAGATCTTCCATCCTTAAATATTTCCTAAAGCTGGGATGGGAAACATGTGTCCCTCCACATGCGGTTGGTTAGCATCTCCCGTTGCCCCTCACTACTGGCCACAAAAGCTGGGGCTGATGGGACTTGCAGTAGTACACGAATATCTGAGGAGCCACATGTTCTCCATCCCTGTCATACAGGATCTGAACCTGCAAAGCCTCATTCTCCCAAAATAACTCCCAATTTCTTTTTTGGCCACACTTTTTTCATCCTTGTGTGTCTTTTGGAAACCGGTCTCCGTTGCATGCTTTAGAAGGTATCTTCCAAATTTTCAACTCACTACTGTTTCCCTCTCCTTTAATGTTTTTATTTAAAACAAACCCTTTGTATGTTAATACTATATAGCTCACTGACTCCTTTCACTTTCATTTCTTAAGCTTCTCCTTTCACATATCTTACTTTTTCCTTTCCTTTTTCTTCCTTGCTTTTGAATTTCTACCAACTCTTACCACTTTGCAGCCACAAGAAGTGGTGTCTGCTGCTTGTTCATAGGTACCATTTATAAGATTAGAACAATTGGCGCCACTTTAACTGTTGTGTCTCAGTGCTGTGGAATCCTGGGATTCGTAGTCTGTTGTGGCACTTTGACAGAGCTGGCTAAATGTCTCTCCAAACTTTAAATCCCAAATTCCATCATGGCGGCTAAAGCAGTGTCAGGTTGGACCTCATTGCCCACCCCAGCCAGCTTTTAGCTTTCCGCACCCAGAACTCCCCTTCGCTGACTCCTAAATCCTCAGCTGACCCACTGAATGTAATGCTTGCTGGTCTCCATCTTGACCCAAGGCTTAGGACACAGTGTTGTTGCTTTCTTGGTTCCCTGCCAGCCTTTCCTGTTGAGTTTTCCTTTTCCCCACCCTATCTTCCTCTCTCTCTCTTTTTTTTAAGGTCCAGACATTCCTTATATCCCAGGCCAGCCATTTTTTGAATAATCCTACTTTTCCTGTTGTGCGTGACTCATTACTTGCAGATCCTCCCTTGTCCACACCCAAGCCATATTCCCTGCTTCGCCTTCCACCTCACCCGCCGGTAATCTCTCTCTTCAGTACTATCCCAGAGGCCTAGCCTTTTCCTATCTGCTTCGCAAGGATAGTTAATTGCCAGCGGGTCACTAAGGGCTTCTCTCCGGCTTGCTCTCTCCTTATCTCCCTCACCTGACAGTTGAACTTATAATAATGATTTAGTCGTCGTCCTTGAGAAAAGCTGTACTCTTGGACAATTAATTTCTCATAGCTGGACCTGCAGAGAGATATACTGTACATTTGTGTGTTGTGTATATGTCTGATAGAGACAATACAGCTGGCAATGCCTTGATTAAGGCCAGCCAAAATTGCAGAGAGGAGAATGTATTCTTCAGACTTCTTCATGGGTCTCTGTGTTATAAAATGTAGTTGGGTTTTTTTTTTTTTCTGGGAAGTGCGGAACAGATTATGGTAGATGTTGTCTTCTCACCCTCAGTTCTGGAGCAGTTTGGAATTACGATGTTCTAGAATGCGTCATACTGCCTGTAAAACCATATTTAGGGTCACTTTCTGACTCAGGTGAGCGGGAAATATGTGGTTTTCCTTTGGCTGGAAAAGAAAACAGAAACAGGAGTAGTTGTAGGGGAACAGGAGACAAACCAGAGTAATACACTTCTTCCCATCTGCTGTCCCTTTGTCAAATCGACACGAGCCCCAAATGTGAGTCATTTAATTACACTCCAATTTCTGATCCATCTTTGGTTGTGCTACAACACCCCAGTGGTGACACCTCGCTTTATTTTTGCCGTGGCCTCTCTGCATAGTATTTCAGACCTCTCTCAAACTTGGCTGCCTCTTTGTTATGAATCATCGCGTTTTGTGGTGAAATGACCCTTGAGAAATGACAGTTGTGAAAACAAAATGAGGTGCGCACATGATTGTGTCTCTGTGCGTAGACTCGCATAGTTGCCATACCATGCGTGGAGTGTCTCAGCCAGGGTGGAAGGTTGCATTCTTGCCAGAGAAGGATGGAGGTGGTGGTGGTTTTATTATTATTATTACTATTATTATTATTATTATAGAAAGTTGGCATGGAGCTGTGACTACTGTATTTCTGCAGCCTGTGGCATTTTTCCAGTTGCAGCCTCAAAGAGGCAGGGCATGAAACCCAGCGGGATCTGAGTCACAGAGATATTCATGCTCTGCTTCAGCTGTCAGCGTGACCGGTTAGGGAGGGTGCTTTCTGCAGAAAGATGGACAAAACCCCATTCCATGGCAATGTTACGTTTGGCCCTGTGTCCTCTTGGTCTGGTTTCCAAAACATCCTGCCTATTTTGGAGGGTGTGCTATTTTTGACTCTCCTGTTCTCAAAGAGTGCCGGGCTTGCAGCGCACGGCAGTTAATATGTCCTTTCCGGTTTGGACAGCTCTCTGACTCTGTTTTTACTATCCTTTGCCCGCCTTATGCTTTCACAGAAATCGAAAGTGTAATTTGCCTACCTGTTCTAGTGGCCATTCAGTCCATGCTTATGCGGAAGGAAGAGCATGAAATGCTGTAGGGATCCTTTCTGAGTAGATGTATGTGAGATATTTTGGTGACCTTTATACCTCTCATTCCCTCCACTGGGCTTAAGATGATATCTACAGTTACTTTCCATCTCCTCACAACAACACTATGAAGTAGATCAGGCCAAAAGTGACTTGTCCAAGATCATCTACTGGGTTGGTGGAAGCTCAAGGCAGAAATCTGTTGCTTAGTTTCAACTGGAGTAGAGGCATTCAATTGATTGTCGTATGATGTGTCGGCACATGTTGTTGTGTGCCTTCAACTTGTTTCGGCTTTCTTGGCAAGTTTCTTCAGAGGGAGTTTGCCATTGCCATCCTATGAGGCTGAGAGACTGTGACTTGCCCAAGGTGGGTTTCCAAATCTGTGCTGGGATTCAAGGTCCGATCAATAGAGTTGTATCCAACACTGAAACCACTACACTACACTAGCTCTCTTGTGGCAGCCCATAGGTAAATTGAATTAACCCAATGGATCTACTACTCTAGTTGGGACTATCAGTGGTTTTTAGGCCTCCTTTTCCAAAATGGTGGTCCAGCACTCTACACTGGATTATACTGCTGAGTATTTTAGGTCATTCAACAGTTTATTTTCAGGCTGTTGGTGGGCATTCTATCAGCAACTGGTTGGTTTCTGTGTGAACAGAAGGTTGAATGAGATAGGCCTTCCTCTGAGTTTCAAGGCTCTTCAGGCTACTTGTTTCAAGGCTCTTCAGTCTACTTGCTGTGAGCTGTAACCATGAATTTGAAAACAACATGTACCTTTAAAAAGAATTATTCAGGACAGTTACTAAGGAAATGTAGTTTGGTGGTAGAGGGTAGCGACTGTTGGTAAACATATGAGATTGTCAAAACCTGTTTTCTGAAAGTCTTATACTACCTCTTCTATTGCAAAGTGACCACAACCCATTGGGCTGTGTCTAAATTTTGAAACCGTTATTCAGCTTTTGGAGGTTGTGGTTCGTTTTCTGTCCTCAGAACAAGCCTATAGGGTAGGTTAGCTGGGGGGGGGGGGGAGAGAATGACCACTCCAATATTACCCAGTAAGATTCACGACTCCCTCATTGGGGACCTGAATCTACGTCTCTCAAGTCCCAGTCCAGTAATCTAACCAGTACTCCACTGGCTCTCTAACAGCCAAGCCCACCATGCTGGGTTTGACCATTAAAACAAATTGTTGCTAGCTTCTAGGGATTGTTAAGCATCTTTTAAACTTTATCAACCTAACCGAGAGGTAGCTGGGCTCTTCAGGGAGAATTTGCACCAAGATCCACACACAGGTGGAGGCCAAAGCCAGAACCAAAAGTGGACTGACCTCTCTCTCTCTCCTCCCTCCACCTTTTTTGTTACCCCATTTTCTTTTAATATTTATTATTGACGCCCCATCCCCCCCCCTTCCAGTTTGAATCCTTGCCCAGCAGTCTACTAGGAGATGAAGTGGTGGGTCTGAATGGATGCTAGCGGCAGGCTTCTGACATTGGGCCAAGACCCCAGTGAAAATAAGCTGAGGGTTACGAATTCCCTGCCCCTGTGCAACTGTGCTCCCTGAGGATGTGACCCACTAAACCCAAACAACCGCAGGCCTTTGATGGGTTTAACTGGTTATAATAGTTCCAACTGGGAGACTCTACGCTGCAGGCTCCCAGCATGGCATTAGGCATTTCTGCAGTTCTTTCTTGGTGTTGGTGTCATGTGCCTTCAAGTCATGTCCAACTAATGGCAAACTTATCACAGGGTTTTCTTGGCCAGGTTTGTTCAGAGGGGGTTTGCCATTGCCATCCTTTGAGTCTGAGAGCATGCAGCTTGCCCATGGTCACCCGGTGGGTTCATGGCTCAGCAGGGTTTCGAACCCTGGCCTCCAGGGTCGCGGCCCAACACTCAAACCATGACCTTGGACAAGTCTCACTCTCTCAGCCTCAGAAGATGGCAATGGCAACCCCCCTCTGAAGGAACTTCATCTTTTAATCTTTTTTTCTTAATCCAAGCAGTTACAAAAGGGGGGAATGAGTCACTCCAACTGCAGCAGAGATCCAGGAGGTTTGGGTTGTGTTTTTCTTCTTTTTAAAAATTAATCCTTGTTGAATATCAAGGGCCTAACCTGATAACGTTGTCGTGTAGTCAATGGTACACTTTTCTCTCCTCCCGCCCTTTTCCCTTGGCTTAGAGGCTGCTTGGCACCAAAGAGGGGAAGAGTCCGTTGTGGTTTCAGAGCTCGGCTCTTTGACGTCAGCCGGGCGTCTCTTGGTTTCACGGCTCCATTTGTCACTGCTTGTTCAGGCAGCAAAATGGGAATTGCCTGTGTTATATTCAGGCAGTGCTCTCTCTCTCTCTCTCTGTATGCATGTATTTATTCCATGCAAGCAGCCAGTGTCAGATTGCTTGGCACTAGGCTTACTCAGGTTTGGAAGAGACATTTTGATTTCTTTGGCACCTGGTTCCCTCTCAGCCTTTCGTATGGGATCTTCTGCATTTTTATTAAGAAGTGCCTGTTTCTTTTATAACTTCACGGTTCCCTTGCAAGCCATGGCTTTGTGTGTTTCATATTTCCTCACCTCCCCTTTTCTCTGCTACCATATATCACAGTAATGGAAGCCCTGTGGACTCATTTATTTCTTTATTTAATACTTTGCAGTGTAAGAAAAAGAGTAGTGAGCAACAGTGTGGAGGCCAGAGTTTTGTGTGGAGATTTGAGCTGGGGTCTTGATGCTTTTTCTGCCGCTGTAACAACCACGCTAGCTCTCTCTCTCGTTGCCCACTCCTCTGATTTTTCTACTCTCCTTAACATTTTTCTCTACTAGCAGGCTAAATGGCAAGGTGCCTCTGGAAGGATTTCTTGTGCCAAAGCTGACGTTGTTACTGGCGTTTGGGGCTGCCTCATGCTTAAGGCACAATGTGCCAATAGGCATACATGGAATACTGTATGGTGTATTTTGCAGTGATAAAATGCAGGTGGGCCCACACAAAATCCAGTGTATTTTACAATGATAAAACACAATCGAACTCACACAAAATCTGCCACAGTAAAACACAAATGGACACATCTTGTATATTTTGCCGTGGTAAAATACCAATGGGCACACACACAATGCAGTGTATTTTGCAGTGATAAAACATAAACGGACATAGATGAAATCTGGTGTATTTTGCTGTGGTAAAACATGAATGGACACATCTGGTATGTTTTGCCATGATAAAACGTGAACAGGCACACACAAAATTTGGTGTGTTTTGCAGTGAAAAAACATGTCACTGGTGGTTCAGGCAGTAAAATGGGAATTGTCTCTGTTCTATTCAGGCAGTGTTCTCTCTCTTTCTGTCTCTCTCTCTCTCTATGCCTGTATTTCATGCAAGCAGCCAGTGTCAAATTGCTTGGCACAGGCCTTGCTCAGGTTTGGGAGAGACATTTTGATTTCTTTGGCACCTGGTTCCCTCTCAGCCTTTTGCATAGGATCATATTGGATGAAACTAGGGCTGCTGCAAACAAACAGCTGGGTTTGCCTAATTGCTTAGCCGACAAGAGTTACTGCTGGTGTCACAATCACGACAACAACGTCAGTTGTTAAGAGGTCTGCGAAGAAGAGCGTGGGTGGACGTCGAGGTGGAAGCGTGTATTCCCCCGGCCGAGGCGAATTAATGGTGTAGGAAGAGCAGTGTTGGCCTTCCAGATGCATCCCTCCCACTGGCTTTCATGTAAAACCTGCAGACGTGTGTGTCCCTCCCGCCTCCTGGTTTCCTGAAAAGGAAGGCCGCACAGTTTTCCTAATGAATCAGTCGTGAGTAGTTCAGCCCATCTGAGTAAAAGGAGGCATGCGAGGCCGAAGATGAGTCCTCCTGGCTGTAATTCCCCCGCCCGCTCCTCCGTGACTCAGAAAGTATTTTCTGCAGCTGACCTCTGGCATTAATGGCAGCTGTGTTTGGAGCAAAATTTTCATCTTCTGTGTCACTCTTTGGCCATTTCCATTTGGGCTTCCCTCCCCTCCTGTGCAAAGGTGAGCCAGAAGAAGAGAGACCCGGCCGATCTAGTTTGTCACGCTTTTTTCCTGGGACTGTCAACCAGGACTAAAACCATGCACTCAGTATTAAAGAACAAGGTGCCTCTGGCCACATTTCAAGCCTTTAGGGAGTTTAGTACCAGCACTAGGACTCTGGGAGGCTGGGGTTCACATTTCTGTTCAGCCCTGGAAACCCCACTTGACCCACTCCGCTTTGGTCTAGTTGCACTCTTTCCCTCTCAGAGGAAGGCAATGCCAAACCCTTAAAGAAAATGCCATGATAGGCTTGCCGTTAGTTGGAGTTGACATGAAAGCACATAACAGTGGAGCCGTGGATTGACTATTGAACCAGGACTCTGGGAGACCAGGGTTCAAATCCCCATTTGGCCGTGAAACTATGATAGCGCTGCCACATTTGAAATGGTGTAATGGGGGAGAGTTCTGTGGATACCATAGACTTCCAAAATAATAAATAGCTGGGGCCTAGAGCATCTGTGTGTCTGTGTATGCATTATATGCCTTCACAACAACAACAAAGATTCACCTTAAGATAGTTAGAAATTATTTGAAGGCACACAACAACAACAACCCCTAATGTAGGTGGAAAACAGTATTTTTTCTTGCCATTGTTAAACAGTTTGGGAGTTGGAAAGGATTTGCACATAAGTTGCAAACCACTCCACCAGTAGATCCTAATCTACCTTCGGCCAAACCCTGAGCCTAGGAGGGATAGCCCCTCTCTGAGAAACTGGTTAGTTTGCTTTGGTCTTTGTTCTTCTTTGGGGAGCCAAAGGTCTCTTTAAGTCAGAGACCTGCAGAGTCTGCATTAAGGGCATCTTGATCTCAGCCCTGGAGTGCAAAGGTAGATGGTTAGATCATTGTAAAGATATCCACAGCTTGTCCCAGTGAACTCCAATTGCCTGAGGTGCCAGGGAAGTACAGAAAAAGAGCTATTTTAGTGTATGGTAATGGCTTCCCAGGTGTGTTTCAGGGCTCCACCCAGCCCGCCAGACTACTTCTCAGCTGACAGCTGGGTTTTGCATTTTCAAAAGATCATACATTTTGGGCTTTCTTCCTCCCAGCATGCTTAGGGGCTACCTCAGGTGAAACCTAAAACCATCAGATAGGACTTAATTTGAAGACTTTTCATCCTCTTGGGCAACCATGCCCTCATCTGTACTGCAGAAATAATGCGGTTTGACCCAGCTTTAACTGCTGTGGATCAATGCTATGGAATTCTGAAATTTGTAGTTTGGTGAGCTATTTCACCTTCTCTGGCCAAGAGCTCTGGTGCTACCACAAACTACAAATCCCAGGATCCCATAGGGTCCTGGCAGTTAAAGCAGTGTCAAACTGCATCATTACTGGAGGTCCAGTAATACATTTTGGTGAATTTTGTTTGTCGGGCAACTGTGATGTTCTGGAATCTGGACTTTTGTCCTTAAAAAATTTAATGTCGACTAGAGAAATTAAGTAGTATCAAAAGACATGGCTGTGTTAGTCTGCAATCTTGTAGCACCCTTAAAGCTAACTGAAAGAAGTTTGTAACTTAAGCTTTTGTAGACTGAGTCAGCGACAGAATAGACCCAGTCTACGAAAGGTTCATGCTGCGGACTTCTTTCTCCCCGTCTCAAAGGTGCTACAGGATCCCTTTGCAGAGAGAAATTAAGGTTAAGCGTGTGATGTAGAAGTGTAATATATGTAATATATTCACATCAACATTGTAGATTGAAAGTGTTTTGTAAGCTAAAAGTTCTGTACAGCAGCAGATAATGAATCATAGTGCATAGTTCACCACTGTAGTGTATACACATGCATTTATTTATGGTGTTTACACTCCCTCCTTATGCTTGGAAAGCCTGTCAGAGCAGTTTATGTGTCAATAAAAAAAAAAACACAAAGGCAGGCCCAGCCCTCAGGTTTTTTGTGGAAAGAGCCACTGCACAAAAGGAAAAGTGGATGGGGAGGGAAGAGGAAAACATTGCTACCGCGTGCATCCCCTCCTCTCCATTTTGTGGGGCCACCTATGTGTAACTGCAGAAGTAACAATGAATGGTGTTAGCAATTAATATCCCCCAAAGGAGCAAAGTCACCTCTTACTGAGCCACAGCTTTGTTACAAAAGGAACAAGTTGCAAGTTGCCAGCTTGAGTTAGTTGTACCTGGTTGCCTCCAAACTTTGGGTACCCTCCTACGCGACTCTCTGGTGATGACGGGTGAAATGTTAATCTCATGATTACTCAGGTTTCGTACACGACTCCTAAAACGAGGAAATGAATCTGAAATGATAAACGTCCTATTTGGGGTTTTTTTTGGGGGGGGGAAGCTAAATAAATGTCCTCTGTGGAGGCTTGGTGTGGGCACCACAGCTGTACCAAGTGCAGGCTTTGGTGCCACAAAACTCTTTGGGAGGGGGTTCCCTCTCCACCCACCCTTTTTTGTGGGCTGCGTGTGAATGTCATTGCTTGCTGACATCTTTTTTTTATTATTATTAAAGGTTAACCACAAAGGATGAGTAAGGAACAGCGATAATGGCAGCCCTGGGAGTCAAACCCATGAGACGGGTGGGCAGGCCGCCCATTCAACCCACTCTTAGTCATCTTTTGGCTCACGGAAAGCCTAGACGGGGGAAGAAAGGTCTGCGAGGGGCATGGCAACACTGATGCCAATTCCTGAGCTTGTTGGCTATTCTTAAAAAGTTCTCTTAAAAGCAGCTGCCTGGTTATTCACTGATGCTTGTGATCTGGCCATATTAATTCAGTGGTTAATGGTTAGATTCCACCGTCCAGCTACTGAATGTGCTTTTAAAACAGGGATGGGCAATTCCTAAAGGTTTGGAGGGTGGGCGGGCTTCAGACTTGCCCCTGTTATGTCTCACAAGGTGATATTCTCAATACCCCAACATCCCATTTTAAACTTAAAAGCCTCCCCTGTTCCTTCTAGGAGTCGCAGGGAGCAATTTCATAATGTGGAATGTGGAAAAGAGCAGTTGAATGTGTGTTTTCCTTCCTCCCCATTTGCAAACATTGAGGTGTTTTGTCAAAGCAAACTGTCTGCTGTTGATTTGTCCTCCCAATATGAGTATCTTTTTCCGGTTGTCTCTAAAACCCACCTTTTCCCCCCTTCCTTTGTTTCAGGACAAACACCATGATGCTGCTCATGAAATCATTGAGACTATTCGGTAGGTATTAAGACAAATCTGTGTCAAGATGTTTCCTCTCCTCTCCTCCCCTTTCTGCAATGCCATATCTCAGGGAATGGGTCTCTTGATACTGAAGGAGGAGAGATGCAGAATGAGGGCTTTGTTCTTGCTTAATATTTTATTCTGGCTGTACAGTAACAAAGTCTTGCAGTACAGCAGTTGTTTCCCCATATGAACCAAAAATAAAATCTAGCTCTTGGGTTAGATGAAATGAGGAGCCTCCTGCCAAATCCCACTGCTTGTCATTTTATATCTGCTGGTCTGTGACTGAAATAAAATTCTTTTTTTTTTAAATAATCTTTATTGATTTTCCATACTTATAAAAACAAATAAAAAAACCAATTATTCAAGTGTTAACAGTTATCACAGATATAATCATACCAACCTTAATAATAAGCCTTCCTAGCTATCAGACTGTTTTGAATAAAGCTTAGAATAAAATAATACGCTTTCAAATTTAAATCAAATATGTAGATATAAATACATTTCTTAGTTTTTTTCTTTAAGCCTCTATTAATGGGAACATTGTGCCCAGGTGTCCCGCTGACTGAAATAAAATTCTGAGTAGCATCATTACTTGCCATTGTCTGCTCTGACTGGATCCCTTGGGTCTCTGGCAGAATTTCTTTTTGCCTCTTTTGTTTCCTGATCCTTTTTAACCAGGTGTATCAAAGATGGAACCTGTGCAGCTTTTGCATGCAAAGTGCCCTCTTGACTTGCTGAGTTGCGGCCCTCTGTACAAGCAGCCTGAGTTAGGTCTTTGGTCCGCATAGTCCAGTACAGATATACTTCAGTTAATAAAGTAGATATGTTCTTAGATGTGACTTTTCAACAGACAATTTGGTCCTGGAAGTAGGTAAAAACATGGGGAAAAAATAGGGATAGGTATGTGGCCCCAAAATATGAATGGTTCCAACAGGCTTTCAGCAAATTTGTTAATCAAAACTAACAACATACACATGTTGGTAGAGTTTTAAAGGCATAGCCGTTTTATTCTGGGGAATCAGAATGCAAAGCGATCTTGTAGCACTTTTGAGACTAACTAAAAGAAAGTAAGTTGGTAGCATGAGCTTTTGTAGACTTCAGTCAGTCTGCTTTCTCAGATGCATGCACATGTGAAAAACAACAGCCAGGTCAGGTAATCCTTCCATAAGTAAATGAAAACAATTTGTTATGATTTCCGTTTTGGTGACCAAATGCACAGATCTGTGCCTTTTTAGTATGTTGGGGTGGCATTACTTGGTGAGGCAGGCTTATCTGCTCTGTCCTTACCTTTCTGTTTTATAATATATTTCCTATATATGATAGGGAAGAAAGAAGAGAATTCAAGCATGGGCCCTTAATGGTATGAGCTTGTTTAGCCTGGTTTGAACACCTGCTGAATAAAAACCATTTGAGGGAGAGAAGCAGCCCAGTGGATCCAGCTTCTCAGGAAAATAGATAGATAAATGTCTTAAGGCAATCTACTCTTCCTTCCCCTAATAAAAGAAAGCAGAATTCACTCCATTTGGCAGTCTCAGTTGGATGGACTGTTATCAGTGGGAAGCAGGAGAATTTCACATTCTCCTGAAGGAGAGGGAACTACGAGCCCTTATTCTTCTCCCCAAAAGAGTGCTTTTTCATAAATAATCCAAATCAAAACCACCATTGACCTTCTGACTAAGTAGGAGTACAATAGATCACATTGACTAGAGGAGAAAGAATGTCATGTGTGACTTTTTGAAAAAAAAAGGGGGAGAAAGGGAGAGAAAAAGAAACAGGAGACCTTCACGTGGGGATCCATGCTGCCTTAGTCCAGAGCAACTGCTTGTTCAGGACTTCACTTCCTAGAGAATCATAGAATCCTTTTTCATGTCCTTTTTCAAAGGTGGGAGAGCAAATGAGCATTTATTGTTACAGTTCAGAAACCTTTCCTTACTTTATATTGGAGAACTATTCCTAAATTATGGGGCAACAGTGCCGCTCAAAAGGGGTGATCCATAAGCCATCAGCTGCCAGTTCTTGGGCAGTTTCTAGAAAAGAAAGAAACAATTTTAGCTAATAGCCACAATTATGGTCCTGGTCCCTGGCACTTTGGAAACAGGAAAATATCAGTTGCCATGCTTAGGAGGCATGGATGTACATCATTCAGTTGGGGATGTGTGACCCTCCAGAGATAGGTAGGGCCCAGTGGCAATTGCAGCTTAGCTATCAAAGAGCACACTTTTGCAGGCATCCATAGAGTGAGCTCAGCTTCACAACATTAATGCAAATAGGTATTTACTCATCTCTGAGTTGAAAATAGCCACTTGTTTGGTCATCTGTGGTGAGTAAGAATGCTTCTGAGTCATCAGCCAAGGATACTTTTCTAAATCAAAATAGGCTCTTTTTGCTTTTCCGGAAATTGGTACTATTGTTTGGACAGGTAATCAAGCATAAAAGAAAAAGAGAGACAAACATAGTGGAGGAATTGTGGGGACTTACCTTCCCAGTCCTATATTTATTCTCTTTTTTTTTCTTTTCTTTTTCAGGTGGGTCTGCGAAGAAATTCCAGACCTCAAGCTCGCTATGGAAAACTATGTTCTAATTGACTACGATACTAAAAGGTGAGGGGAAGGCTGTGATTAGTTATTCCACAGAGTGACCTGGTATACCAGGGCTAAGTAGGACACACTTAATTGGGCCGATGAGTTGCAGCTCTCATCACAAGGAATCACATCGAGACATGCTTTGAGAGAGGCAGAGAGTTGTTTGGTCATGGAAGAGACAAAGAAATGGTCTCCGCTGCTAGAAGAAACTGCTAGAAATGAACATGCACAATTCTTCAGACTTTATTTCTGTTCTGGACTGTTGTTATGTGCCATCAAACTTCAGCTTATGTTGACACAATGAATAGGGAGTTCCAAGAGATCCTATTATTAACTGGTCTTGCAAACTCAGGGCAGTCATGGCTTCCTTGACTGAGTAAATCCACCTGTACTGCAGTTTTCCTCTTTTCTTACTGCCTTTGGTTTTACCTAACATTATCATCTTTGCTGGTGAATCGTATGTTTTTATGATGTGTTCAAAAATACAGAGGCTGTATTTGCACTTTAAACAAGGATTTCTGGTTTATCTTGGCTTACCGTGAGTGAGTAGTTGTTGGGTTTGTGTAGCCAAACCAACCAACCAGCAAAACATGCCTCTGGTACAGGTGGGATGCACAGGGGAGATCTCATTCATTTATCTCAATGCATAGGCAGCCACATATAGGGAACAGACTGTCTGCTAGGTATTCTGCCCAAGATATTTAAATATATTAACTCCCAGTTGCAGAACAGCACTCTACAGTACTGATATTACAGTTAGAAGCGATTGATACCCATCTTGAACAACAAATTTATAGCCGCTTCCATCAAAACGTTGAAGGGTTGCACGATCTGTCTCAGCAATTTAGCAGGCCGTTCATCCCGTCCCCAATATTTAGCATTGCACCCCTTTTTAGGAACAAGCAGGCAGGTTTAAGCACCTTGAGGCTGAACTAAATCTGAAATAATTCTTGTCTATGTTCCCATTCTTTAGCTTTTGAGGAAAGTAATTCAATGCTTGGCAAGCCCTCTCACATGCAGAGTTGAAGCAAATACTAAATCCTGTGTACAGTGTAATTACTAAGTTAAACATTAACTGGGCTGGACTCTGTTTCCAGCACATTGAGGATGTCTCCTCGTGGTAGAGTGTATTTTACTCCATTATGCTTCAAAGTCCCGTGTTCCCAACAGAGGAGATAACTTTAACCTTGCTCCAGATCCTCATGGATGAAATTTCTCAGCATATTGGCTGCAGCAATGCTGTCTGTGGGGGCTGCTGTTATGCCTGAAGGCCGTCCTCTTTGCAGAAATTCCAACATTAGTTGAAACGCTAGAGAAACGTAACACATCTCCTAAACTTCCTGTGAGCCCCCAAAGTTAATTAATTTACATTAGTGTTGGGTGGGGAAAACTTTAAACACATTAAAGTTGTCACTGGGTTAGCCATTTGCATTAGGTACCATAAGAGCTTCAGAGAAAATGGCATCTACTACTTTGGTTGGCATTATTGCCTAGAAGGCATTATTGCCTCCAGAGCCTTAAGAGGCCTTCAACCTCACACTTGCCACATGATACAAATTTCACAGCCTCATTGTTGGTTGGGAATGGAGGGATTTATTTATTTGAGGAGGGCTGTCCTTAAAGCATGATAGCTATCCTGTGCTATTCATCTTTGCTAGCGACTTGCCACATCTCTTCCCTTTGTACACTGTTAACTTACCCTTCAAACACTAACAGAGAGTGACATAAAACTTAAAAAATCCATACACTGTTTGTTTATCCCAGAATACAGTCAGCCCTCCGTTTTCACAGGGGATCCGTTCTGGCACCTCTGGACTGAAAACGGAAACTCTCACTTATTCAAGCCCAATAGGCTTGAATGGGGGCGCGTGCCCCATTTTAAGCCCCTTCATTTACTCCTTGCAAGTAAGTAAGGGTCGCGGATCTGAAGTCTGTGTGAGGCTGAGAGTTTGTGACTTGCCCAAGGTCAGCCAGGGGGTTTCATGGCTAAGCTGGAAATTGAGCCCTGGTCTCCAGAGTCATAGTCTCAAACCACCATGCCGTGCTGATGCCAGAAGCGATTTAATGCCACCCCCATTCCTGGGAAGGTTTGTTTTAGCTTAGTATAAAATCTGAAAAAACAGGAGCAAAATCTGGGAGTTTTCCATCACTCTGGATGCAACCAAAGAGAGAAGGCAGCACCGACCCCTGGTCCCTTGGGGCTGTGCATTTGCTACCGGGCTTTCGAAAGGCAGCCTTCCCGAGGTTGGAATTTGCTGGTGTGACCCAGTTTCCCCCGTGCCGCCTTGCCAGGGGCGTGCTCCGTGAGCAGGGCTCCCTGCCAGGAGGTTTGAAATCTGATTATGCAATGGGCACACACGTGACCACCCAAGGCAGCGCTCCTCCCTCCCTTGACCCGAGATGGTTCTTTAATCCCTTCGCCAGGGTGGGTGAGGGGCTTGCTTTGGGAAATAAAAGACCGTCCAGACAATCCCACAGGGGTATAGACTATTAGGAAAGGTTTGACTACTGGTTTCAGGGTTCAAATCCCCTCTCAGCCATGAAAACACATTGGGTGAACTTGGGCAAGCCACTCTCTCTCAGCCTCAGAGGAGGGCCATGACCGAACTTTCCATTCCATCTCATGCATCTGAGGAAGTAGACTCAAGTCTATGAAAGCTCATGCTACCAACTTCTCTCTCAGTAATCTCAAAGGTGCAACAAATACTGTAGAACTGGCCAGACTTCAGACTTAAACGTAACTCAAGAGTAAAACACAAACATAACACAAGAGTGCCCTGAATTAGCTTACGGAGATGTGAATAGGAACCAGGTAACATTGCTAGAAAGAATATGTTGATAACAAAATATTTTCACCCCTATACAAGATGAATGCAAATAAACAATGTGACAATGTGATTATAACAAAATGTATAATGTTTTAAAATATTATTGCTGCAGTGGCAATTAATGTCATTACATTTTGTTATAATTACACTTGTTATAATTGCATTGTCAGATCATTTATTTGTATCCATCCTGTGTATGGGATAACATTTATTTTTAAAGCATTGTTTAAATGTTGCTTTTAAAAAAGCTCTACTTTGGAAGCAAGGTATTAGTGTATGGTTACTTAGTGGTCTTAATTGTGTGTTTGTGTATATTTGTATCCTTGATGAGGAAGATCCACCATGGAAACAAGCCAGGCGCTTTTGAGACTGTTGCATCTCCAGTCCTTTTTGTTATACTTCTGGTATTGTCACCCCCAGCATGCTGAGTGTTGCTACATTGTCAGATGCCTTCAAGTCAACTCCGTCTTCATGGTGATCCTATCCTAGCGTATTTTTAGCTAGATTTACTCAGAGACAGTGTGACTTGGCCAAGACATGCACTGGGTTTCTGGGGCTGAATGGGAATTTAAACCCTTGTCTCCCAGAACCCTATGCAAAAGAATCTTGCAACATCTTTGATACTATGTGCAAAAGAAGTTGTCGTATAGGCTTTTGTAGACTAGTTTACTTCCTCAGACACATGAAGAAGTCTACAAAAGCCTCTGCTACAACTCCTTTCTTTTAATTAGTCTCAAAGGTGCTTTAAGATCCATTTGTATACTGGTTTTCCAGACTACCACGGCTATGTCTCTGGATCCTAGACTGCTCATCCCAACACTCGAACCACTACACCATGTTAACTCCTACATTTAAGTAGATCTTGGCTTATGGGGATTTTTTCCTAGGATTTTCTAAGCAAGATTTATTCCGAGAAGGTTTGCTGTTGTGTGTGTTTGACTTGCCCAAAGCCACCCAATGGGTTTCCATGGCTGACTGGGAACTGACTGGTCTCCAAGAGTCCTAACCAAACACTCAAAATACTGCAGTATGCTGGCTCCCTCCTGCATTTTGACACCACTTCCTTTGGGACATGAGAAGACTTTTTGAGAAAATATGGTCTGGGGAGTTGTATGGAGACTGGGATGTCGCTTGTATTGGCTTCCATGGAGTGTGTGCATGGTGGGATGTATATTCCTAGGCACCTCAAGAGAACATATTGGCCTAATTGATTGACTTGTCTTTTCTCCTTCTACATTTTCAGCTTTGAAAGCATGCAAAGACTTTGTGACAAGTACAACCGCGCCATCGATAGCATTCACCAGTTGGTATGTATCCCTCGCCATCCTGCTCAGCTTTGCTTTACTCTTGGCTGGACAAATGATTTCAGGGCCAGCAAGCTGCTTTGATGGTAGTGGTGCTGTAAAACACAATCAGTTGTACACATGTGAGATCCACTGCAACAAAGCTGGTGTATATTTATACTACCCTAAGTAATGTATAAGATCTTGGCTTGGCTCTGACTAGGGCCTAAGATAAAATAAAAACTCTAAATCAACCTTTCTCAACCTTTTTTTTGCCTTGGAGGAAATAAAAATAATTTTCAGGGAAACCTTTCATAAAAATTACTGTACTTCATCTGTAGTGCAATAAATGCTCAATTTATTTTAAAATCATGGTCTCTCACAGAATCCCTCGTGACCTGTGCTGCTCTAAATAAACAAAGAAACATGCTCCAGGTGATCCTGTTGTATTCTTATTTACTTAAAAACACTAACAAAAATTAAAATAGTCATACTGAATGTTCTCCCTTGGCCAAAAATTGATAGACAGTGGCTCTTTAGGTCTATTATATCAAAATCTATTCTCTTCAGTTTTCAGTGCAGGCTCTCACCATCTTAATTCTGAACAACTCAGCTTCTTTTTGACAAGAACATTCCTCCTGTTCCATAACTTTTAGGTGTAACTCTTGCTTTCCAGAAATAACTGCAGGGTTTATTAAGTGCAGGTTTTCTGTGGCTTACAGACTCCTTTTAAAATAACTCTCCTAAAAGTGTGTCATGGCAGCAGTCCATGGGTTTAAGAATTCCTTGAGTTCATTAATACAGATGGGTGGAATTTCTCTGCTTTCCATGATCTTTGTGATGGATGGGGTGGAAGAAGGGAAAGCCTTGTGTGTGTGTTTTAAAACATAGCTGCATTTTCTCAATTTTCAGTTTTTTGGGGGGAGGGGGGAAATGAACTGTTTTGAGTAGACTACAAGCTTCAATTTCAGTAGATTTGTCAATACAAACTTTGGTTTAGTGCTTGGTATAGTCAGATTTTAATCTGTGGGTTTTGGAGTCTAGTCTAGGGTTACCTTTGTCTGATCCTGTGGCTGGTGTGGTTCTGGAGCATTAACAGCGGTAGAAGAAGGAATTGCTATTCCAAGCTATAAGTGGTCATCGTCTCACAAATGCTATTCCTCAAATTCAGAGATTTTGCCAAACCGCGATTTTGTTGAAGCTTAGCTACAATTTAGCATGAAGTCTGAGTTGATGAGCTGTGGTTCGCCTCCGGCAGCACACCAAAATAGAAAAATTACAATTTTGTTATGGATTTGCAAACCATGGCTGGTACTAACTACATAAGAACATAAGTAGAGCCATTTTAGAATGAATCACGAACTTCCAGACGAGGACCGTGGGGAATTTTGTGCTTAAAATGTGACTTTGGATTTATAAGAGAACAAGTACGGTTGCAAAATAAAAAGGCTAAGGTGGGTTTTCTGGTTGTTTTCTTCCCCTATTTCTGTTGTTCTCTAGTGGAAAGGTACCACCCAACCCATGAAACTCAACACCCGGCCTTCCAATGGGCTCCTTCGCCACATTCTGCAGCAAGTCTATAACCACTCAGTGACTGACCCAGAAAAACTCAACAACTATGAGCCCTTTTCCCCAGAAGTGTATGGAGAGACTTCCTTTGACTTGGTGGCCCAGATGATCGATGAGATTAAAATGACTGAGGATGACCTGTTTGTAGACTTGGGCAGTGGTGAGTGATTCCATGTAGTTCCTCCCGTATCCAATCCTAAATCTTGCATAGAATTTGTTTTCTGGTTTCTTCAAAACCATTTTTTAAAAACTCATGCTTACAGTCTGCTAGAAGGATATTTGCCCCCCCCCCCGGGCAATAAATTCCTGACATTATTTGTTCTTTGAGGTTGTTTCTTCGACCTGATTTCCTTTCCATACATCCCAGTGTTCAACAGCTGTCATTTACTGTTAATGATGCCAGGTTGGAACTTACATTATGATTACTGGAATCCAAGGTTGAGCCTCCAAATTAGAACTGGAAACCCTGACGGGAAGCAGTTTTCTAATTCTGATGGAAATGAGGCTCGACTTGCTGTGACTATAATTGACATGATGGGACATGCATAACCTCCATCTGTACTGGTTTGGCAGGGACAGTCCTCTCTCTTTCCATTTTTGAAGTTCTAAAAAATTCCAGTTTCTTTCTCCTCCTCCCACTTTCTCCCTTTGTCCTCAGCTTACTGCAGCTGCTAGAAACTGAGTTCAGAGTAGTTTGTGCTGTTAACTCAGTAGAAGGAAGGAGAGGAGGGGGGCAAATCTTGCCTTTCCCAGTCGGCTCAGGCAAAAGCAAACCGCTGTAGCTTCTTCCGGTTTGTGTGTTCCTCCTCATTAATACCTTTTGCCATCAACCACACACTGATGTTGCTTGGCCACAGGTGTCTCAGTTTGCGTCTGTGAAATGTTGGAGGGCCCAGATGTGGTTGGCTGCAAGTTATTAAAGAGCAAGACTGAATGAGTGGAGAATGAACACCTCTGTGTTCTTCTTAGGCCACTGGAGTCTCATATCCCAGGATTGGCGACTTCCAGAGGGTGCTTCCTGCTGGGATCTTGGAGGGCTGGCCCGCACTGGGGAAAATAACACTTTTTTTTTACTCAGTGGTCAAAGGGAGCACAATGGTGCATTTCCTCTCATTTTGTCCTTCCCATGTGAGGGTCTTTTTTCTGGTGTGTATGTATGTAGGGGACACAGGAAGGTGTGAGGGCATGAGAGCACCATCTGCACCGTGTCTCTTGACTTTGCCCATTGTTTCCCTATCCAAACAGATGTTGTAGTTAGACTCCCCACAGTGTTTGCCTTGTGGACTCAGTTTTTCTGTCACAAAAGCTCCCCAGCTGTACAGACCACTGCATCAAGGCTTTATATTAAGCCACTCTTTTAAAGTATCAGGTTACCCATGACCTCTTGCTGCAAGCGTAACTGCAGAGGCTTAACGGCTGCCTATCCGGGAGTCTCTGAATGTCAATGGACAAAGGAAGAAGCGATGAGGGTGTTTCCTCTCCCCATCTTCTGTATGTGGTGTTGGTGCTGTTTCTTCATGTTGACCCTAAGGCTAACCTGTCAAGGAGGTTCCTCTTAAAGAAAGAAGAAAGGGAGGAAAGAAGAGAAAATTATTCTGTGTCTTCAAGCTGTTTCTCACTTATGGTGACCCTATGGTGAACCTCTCATGGCCTTTTTTTCTCAGCAAGATTTGTCCAAGAGGCTCAGCCTTGGCCTTCCTCTGAGGCTGGGAGAATGAGACTTGCCCAAGGTTACCCACTGGGTTTCCATGGTCAAGCAGGGAATCGAACCCTGGTCTCCATAGTCCAATGCTGGAACCGCTACGCCATACTGGCTCTCTGCAGAATGAAAGAAAGACTCTTGATTTTTATGAGCTGGTTTTGGACTAAGCAGGGTTTTGGCCCAGTGGGCGAACCCACATTCACGTGTGAAGAGTGCTTCTTTTGGCAAGCCATCTTGAGCACTTGCAAATCTCTCTTAGCAATTCTGAGGACTGTGGTGGCTTTGGTAGGTAGCCTGCTGGCCTCTAAGCTGCTTTTTCACTATAATTTCCATTATCCTTGACTACCAGCCCCAATGCTTTGTATTCAAAAAACATCTGGAGGAAAGCTCCTTTATTTCCTCTGTTTTTTGGCTGGACCATTCCAGCACGCTCCGCATGGGCCCACTCCTTTGAAGAACGCGTCTGGAAAACGTTGATTCAGAATGTGGCAGCCAGACTTTTTCTTTGGCACCTGAAGCCTGGACCGTTTATTTCTGATCTTACCTTGGCTTATGTTGTTCCCCATTTTCTTCTCAGCTGAATTCCAAGTGGAGGTTGTAGCCTTTGAAGCTGTGTGCTATCAGTACTCCTGTGGTGTGTTTTTAAGAAAGTGTCCTGTGAGTGAAACCTTGGCTTTTTTTTTTAAAAAAAGCAAAATTTACATATAAAATTTCATATTGGCAGACTTTCAATGAGCAGCAGCCATAAGAGCTCATTTCTAACTGCTTTGTACTGCATTTGCAAGAGAGAGCTACAGTCGTATGACTCACGCGTGCGTTTCTGCCTTCGCAGAGGGGACACATTTTCAGAACTTCACTGATAAGTTTGCTGTTATCTTTCTTTGCACATCCTCCCCATCTCCACTTGGCTTCTGACAGAGTTGCGGCTTAGGTCCAAACTACTTGAAAGGCCGCATCTCCTTTTATGAAGCTGCCAGAGTCTTAAGATCCTCAGAAGAAGGCTTTATATCCATCCTGCCACCATTAGTGGTCTGTTTGGCAATGACATGAGACACCAGGCCTTTTCAGGGGCTGTTCCCACCTTGTGGAATTCCCTGCCATGGAAGACTACATTTTGCTCAGTCTTTGCTGGTTGGCAAAAATCTTCTTGTTCAAGTAACTGCCCACAGGGAGGCTTCTTATTGCAGTGTGCAGCTACTCTAGTTTAAACTTTTGCATGTTTTAAAAGAGAGTTTCCTTGGGGTACCGGCAACTCTCTTGCGTAAATCTACTATAGCTATAAATGTGATTTTCTGCTATGCTGGCCTGCTTTATTGAGGATCAGGTATGGTGGGACAATTCTGATTTTAATCAAGCGCTGTTTAAATGTATTGTTGCATTTTTGTGCAATTTTGTTTTATTGCTGGAGAACCACCTTGGGTCCCAAGCTGGGAAGAAGGGGACATATAAATGAAGTAAATACACAAATTAACAATTAGATCTTTCTCCATCTTCCTCTCCATCTTCCACTCTCTACCCCACCCCCTTTCCATCTCAGGTGTGGGTCAAGTTGTTCTACAGGTAGCCGCAGCCACAAACTGCAAGCATCACTATGGTGTGGAGAAAGCGGACATTCCAGCCAAATACGCTGAGGTACTTGCCTCTTGGGTTTGAATGAGGGAGTGTGTTGGGAACTGTATGTGGCACATAAAGGTCTGTTCAGAGGAGGCTTTTCAGTGCCTGCCTTTAGTGTGGCTTGGGATTAAAAACCTGGTCTCTGGGAGTCTTGTTCAGACCTTGAGACCACTATTCTAAACTGGCCCTGTTGCCTGACATCTTTTCAGCATAATAGGGCTGGGTTGAAAACTTGACTATCCGGTTTACTAATGGCAAAATGTTTTGTTTTTTGTGTGTGTGTCTCCCATCTGGTTGCGCTTTTGTAGACGATGGACAAAGAATTCAGAAGGTGGATGAAATGGTATGGGAAAAAACATGCAGACTACACAGTGAGTGAAACTGAACCACAGAGTTTATTTCAAAAAGTTTCCTTTGAGTCATAAGCATCCCGTCTTCCCCTTTTTGTTTGCTTCTCCTTTTCTTGCTCATCCCAGAACCCAAAATACAGGTGGCTTCTTTGGAAAATGTAGGCAAGAAGTTTGTTCTTGCCTGCTTCTGAGGCTGATAGAATGTGTGGCGTGCCCAAAGTGTGATTCCGTGGCCAAGCAGGGATTTCTGTCTTGGTCTCCTAGAGTCCTAGTCCATAACGTCATACTGGCTTTCTCATATTCCAACTAAATAAATGGAGGCGGGGTTCCAAATTTGGGGGGAGGGAATAGACGTCATATAGTACTCCTTACCATACTACACAGTTATAGCGCTATTATTCCACTTTAACTGCCATGGTGGCATCCTGGGGAATCCTGGGATTTTCAATTGAGGGAGAAGAGCTTGGAAGCCAGAGAGCTCTAGTGCCTCCCCAAATTACAAACCCCAGGTTGTACAGACAACCTGGCAAGATAGAACTAATCAGCTGTCCACCAGTAACCTGTAACTAAGACTTATTGTGATAGAGGTGTAAGAAATTTCTTTTCTGACTTCCCTTCCCAACACATACACAGTTGCACACCTTTCTAATTGCTCTATGCATCATTAATTGTGGATTTCTGTACCTTCCTCCTTCTTCCCTTCATCCAGCAGGGACTGTTTAACGGAAAAAAATTACAAAAAAAAGTCAGCGGGACACTAGTTTTTTCCCTGAAAGACATGCCCAACGTCCTCTTTTTATTTGATTTAGTTTTAAGCGGGAACTTTTTGGCCGCCTAGTTATTTGAAAATAGCCCTGCAACGCCTCCTGTGGCTTTGAGACAGAGCCTCACGTTCCGCAGCTTGGGACTCCTACTGCTCTTTATTTTCTTTTTCTTTTTTTTTAAAAAAAGAATATTATTTTAAAAATAGCCCTGTGTGCTATCCCAGACAGAACAAACAATTCTTTGTGAGCCAAGCGTTTTGCACGGAGACTGCTGGAACGAGATTTTCTCTCGGGTGTGCATTTCTAATGCACTCGGCCAGCCAGTCTGACTGGCCACAGACCTTCCTGCTGGGAATATGGTTCCTTTTTTGGTAGGGGTGCATTGTGTTTTATTGGTTCCTTTTTTTTTGAATTGGTTTTGGAATCCAAAATTCCAGAAAAGCTGACTTCTGGAAAGCTCCTGCTTTCTTAATTTGCATTAAGTCTTCCCCTGGCTTCACATTTTCCTTCCTCTCTTTCATTGGCGTATCAGCACCTCTCTTGGTCAAAACTACTGTGGCCATGAATGTGATTTCTTGCCGTGCAGGCCTGCTTTGTTGCGGGTCGGGGAAGATGGAATAATTCTCTCCAATGCCAACATAATGAAAATTCCTGCAAAACTGGCAGATTCTCCCTGGGATGCTAAGCTCTGCGGTTTTCAGGAGAGACCCTTCTCTCTGTTCCACTACTTTCCCAGGACATTTTTTGGGGAAAAGGGACAGGGCTTTCTAGGATGGCTCTGTCTGCCTTCCAAGGGACAATTGCTGGGAATGTTCCCAGGAGTGTTTGGTGGGAAGACAGGACTTTCTTGGTGGCTTCTCCCAGACTTTGGAACTCCCTCCTTAAGGAAGCTAGGAAGACTCCTTTTACCTTCTTACGACATTTGGTGGAGGGGTCTGGAAGGTGCTACAGTCTCTTAATGTGGCTCCCTAGCCTCCCACAGTTGTCCACCCCTGAGAGAGTATCTCAATAAATTACAGAACAGCTGAGTTGTGTTCTGAAGTCAATTTTCACCCAGCCAGTCTTGGCCTGATATTCCCTCATGGCCTAGGAAGATGGGGAGAAAAAAATCTTTTACAGATGGTCTTTCCCATTCATTTATCACTAAGGAGATTAGGTTTCTACAAACAAAATGGGTGAAAGGAGATTTGGGGAGGGGATGTGTGCCAGGGCAGCAGTTTCTAGGGATGCTGTAGATGCAGTTGAACAGTTCTAGTTAATCTGACATGCTGTAGCTTCCCGGTATAATCTTTGGTCTTGATAGAAAAGAGTTGGCTGGAAGAGAGATGCATACCACTGTCATACGTTGCCCCCTCGCCAAATTTTGGTGCCAGGTTTGCTGTCCAAATGCATTCATATAATCTGCTTTTTGTAGCTGGCTTTTCATTCACATTAGCAATTGGAGATTTCCACAGATCTGCTGTGTTGTAGTTTGTGGTGGGCTGAGTGCCTTCAAGATCTCATTACCTTTCAGCTTCTAAAAGTTTATTTGTCTCTGGTCATGGGGAGGCCATTCTTCCTTGCTAGAGGCAGCCAGGTGTGGACCAGCCATTCTTTTGAGGCCTTTTTAAAATCATATCTCAGTCCAGCAGGGTCAGAATTAATGCAGTTTGTCACCACTTTAACTGTCATGGCTCCATCCTGTGAAATCTAGGGATTTGTAGTTTATTGTGTCACCAGAGTGCGATGAGAAAGAAGGCTAAATATCTCACAAAATGACAAATCCCAACAACCTTGTGAGGTATACCATGCTGACAGAGTGTGACAACCCCAAGGTTGAGGTTTTGAATGCAGGTATTCCTACCTTTAGACCAGCACTCCTGGATGTGTCCCTCTTGAATGTTTTTAGATTGCAGTTCCCATGCTCTCCCACCAGTCTAGTCAAGACCAGTGATGATGAGAAGTATAGTCCTAATATCTTCTGGAAGAATGGAAGTTTCTGACTGCATCTCCTTCCCTGCACTGGCTTGAGATGTACAGTTGGGAAACCCTCCTAGACAAAAATGTCATTCTTAGTTCAAACTATTATATTGATACATTAATAAAGTAGGCTGCCCTGCATTTTTGTGGACTCTGTTTTGACCATCTGTCAGAAATAAAGTAACAGGACCAACCAGTTTTGGGTCCATACTGTAGGTTGTTGCAGGAAGTTTGCCCCTTCTTCCTTTCTGTTTCAGCATATGTGCCTCAATATGTCCCAAGCTGATAACCTCATCCTTGATTTTCCTCTCTTCTCTCTTTAGCTGGAAAGAGGTGACTTCCTCTCAGAAGAATGGCGAGAGAGAATTGCAAACACAAGGTACGGTGATAGTTGATTAGTTTTTAATGTGGATTTCCAAAAGTGCAGTAAAATGGTTTCCCTGAAACTCTTCTCCTTCCTCATTTGGAGAAGATGGTATCAGTATTGGTGCTGCTAACAATCCTTTACCCAACTTCCTGGAACCCTGAAACCAGGAGGGAGTGATTTTTTGTGTGGAAGGACTGCGAGATTGCCATTTGAGTTCTATTAGATCAGTGGTTCCCAACCTCTGGTCTCCCATTTGTGCTGGACTTCAGATCCCAGAAGCCCAGGACAACTTGGCCAACAGTCAGGAATTAGGGGAGCTGACGTCTAAAACATCTGGAGGACCAAAGGCTGGGAACCGCTGTATTAGATGGAACATGTTCTTGAGGTGTTCTTTTTATCTAAATCTTGGTATTTGAGGAGCCCTGGTGGTGCAGTAGTTAAAAGAAAGAAGAGGAGGGGAGAAGCATGTTTTATGAACACAGAGCCCCTTGACGTTTATCTTTCTCATTTTGCCACAACATCAGTTAAATATTACAATTCCTTCAGCAACATCTGCATGTGATTGCTTTTTTTATTTCACTCTTTCACAAAGGCAGAAACTGTTTCCCCCATATTGAGTTCTGGCTCGAGTTTAACCTGATCAGAGGCCTCTTGAGAAACAATGCTCATAACAATGTGAAATGCCCCCCTGTCCCACATCAATGTGTGTGCCACCCTTTTACTCCTCAGCTGTTTAAAGTGATACCAAGATGCCTGGCTGTTTTCCTAACACTCTGTGTTTCCTTGCAGTGTTATTTTTGTGAATAACTTTGCGTTTGGTCCTGAGGTGGATCACCAGTTGAAGGAACGCTTCGCAAACATGAAGGAAGGTAATGAGTCGAGCCCTCTGTGGCCAGTGCTTTCTTGTGGTTTTGGGGTTTATTTTATGGAAAAATACAAACTAAGATGGAGCAGTGGCCCATGCTGTGTGTTTCAAAATGTGTGGTGTGCTTGTGAAGACCTTTTGTGTGTGTTGGTGGCTCTGTTGACCTTCCAAACTCTTATCAGTCTTCTTAGCTTTTTACCCTTGCCTCCTCTTTTCTCAATTTTCATACTGGAAAAATTATTGGGGCAAAGAATGGCCTCTTACTTCTGTCCCTCTGCAAAGCTAAGTAAACCCTGATGCTTTGTTGTTGTCATGTACCTTCAAGTCATTTCTGGCGACCCTAAGGCAAACCTATCATGGGTTTTCTTAGCAAGGTTTGTTCAGAAGGGGTTTACCATTGCCATTCTTTGAGGCTGAGAGCATGTGACTTGCCCAAAGTCACTCAGTAGGTGACCATGGCTGAGCGGGGAATCAAACCCTGGTCTCCAGAGTCTTAGTCCAACACAAACCATAATGGCATTCTGGTTCTCTCTCTGGTGCTACCATCACTATTAACTGTATTAGGGACTTTCCCAAGAATAATCTTCTTAATACCATAAGCCAAGGGTGGGCCAAATGTGCTCCACAAGCCACTGGTACCCTGGAGCCCACTTTTCCAGTCGCTGAAGTCCTCCACCAGTTCCCCAAGGCCCCTGACATAGCCACGTTTTAAAATGGTTTTGTTTGGTGTCGTTTGGAGCATTTATTTTCTCCCAAAACTTCATAGAGAAGCCCTGAAAATGTTCAGTAATACCCCCAGCCTCACATAGAACCCCTCTGACACCCCAACTGCCTCTTGTTTCCTTCATAATCCTTCTAAAAATGGTGTCAGTGAGTGATGCAACATCATGTCTGGATGCCCTTTTGGGAAGGACTCGGATGAAGATAGGTGTCTGGGACAGAGAGAGTGGGTGAGGAGCAGAATTGGCCCCTGCCTGCCGTTCAGTTGCCCTCCCCCCTGCCATATAACCAGATATTTCTTCAGATGTGTTTGGCTACAACTCCCAGTAGGCATGCTATGGAATAATAGGACTTTTGCTTTTGGGATTTCCCATAGGCCACTCCTTGGGCACCAGGTGGTCTAGGCCCTTTGGGTTGCTCTTATGTACCCTGTATAAAATTGCTAATCCTGGTTCTCACCCTTAAAAAGAAACCCGACTCTGGTTAATCTCCCCTTGTAAAAAAACAAAAACACTATCTATCTATCTATCTATCTATCTGTATGTATGTATGTATGTATTTAAAACCGACCCAGTTGGAGACTCCACATCTGTTCTCGAAACATGATCCATTGCCCTTGACAGGCCTCTTGGCTATAAAATTCCCTCCCCAGCGCTTTGCATAAAGGTTTTTTCCTTTCACTTGCCAGGCATAAGGCTTCTTATCCAAAACCCTTTCTCGGTTTGGCTGTGGAAAATAATTACTTTGCGCATCTGGTGTGTGTAATGGCTGCACTCTCTCTCTGTCAGGGGCTCTTGTCAATTGAATCTCTCAGACTTCCATTTTTGTAGCCTTCATCACAATAGATTCAAAACTTGGGCAAACAATATAAAGATGCTGAGTTATGCCCCAATCTAGTGTAATCCTAGTAGTAGCATTAGGATTTTTGTCCTTTCTGTAATGCTCCCCCCCCCCCCCAAAAAAAAAGACTCTGGAGAATCTTCTGCATGCATCTTTACTCCCTAGCTTTTTGCCATTTTCTTAGAAGCTTCTGCTTGCAGCCTGTGGGCTCCCAAAAATGTATCATTGTTCTAGCTAAAGCCTGGTGACTGCTGAAAGCAAATGGCCAAAGTACTTTCCTGGCTTTTGCGTCGCTCCTTGCTAATGCATTTACTGGTTTCTCCTCTTTTTCCATCAAGGGCTGCACTCATTTCCTTGCTGACAGATCATTTGTCTCATTTCATAAAATTGCATCAGCACCTGCATCTTCGCACCGTAGTAGTGCACTTAAGTGATGAAATCTTTTTGTACCATTTATAGGATCCCCTCAGCGATGATTAAACAGATAGGTCTGTAGCTCCTTCCACCATGACATAACAAAAGGATTTACTTGCCAATGCACTGTGCACTGTACATTGTTGAGTGACACTTCTGGTGCTGTGTTGAATGCCTTTGCCACTCATGTCAATTCCAAGTGTGTGCATTTGCACCACAGAGGTACAGGATACTCCCATCTTCATCAGCAAAACTCAATCATAGAATCATAGAGTTGGAAGATACCCCAAGGGTCTTCCAGTGTTGCCATACAGGAATGCATATAATCCTAGAGTTGGAAGGGGCCCCAAGGGTCATCCAGTTCAACCCCCTTCTGCTATGCAGGAAGATACCTTCAAAGTACCCCCGGCAGATGGCCATCCAGCCTCTTGTTTAAAAACCTCCAAAGAAGGAGACTCCACCATCCTCCAAGGTAGTGTCTTCTGCTGTTGAACAGCTCTTACCTTCAAGATATTCTTCCCATTGTTTAGGAGGAATCTCTTTTCCTGAAGCTTGAATTCATTGTTCGCTGTGCCATTCTCTGCAGCAACAGAAAACAAGCTTGCTCCATCCTCAATATGACAACCTTTCATATATTTAATAATGGCTATCATGCCGCCTCTTAACCTTCTCTTCTCCAGGTTAAACATGCTCAGGTCCCTGAGCCGCTTCTCAGAGGGCTTGCAGGTTTCCAGACCTTCCACCATTTTGGTCACCCTCCTCTGGGCATGCTCCCACTTCTCAAAATCCTCTTTGAATTGTGGTGCCCAAAACTGGACACAGTATTCTGTAGGCGAGGTCTGGCCAAAGTAGAATAGAGTGGCACTATCATTTACCTCAGTTTAGACACAACATTCATATTGGATGCATTGGCTTTCTTAACTGACTCATGTTCAGCCTGTGGTCCACAGTGGCAGCTTTCAGTTTCTTACTGGATGATAGAACTGTGTGTACACATTTCGAGTCATGGAACCTTAGAGTTGGAAGGGCCACAAGGGCCATGCAGTCAAGTACCTTGTCCTGCAGGAATACACAACTAAAGCACTCCTGAAAGATGTTCATGCAACCTCATTTTAAAGATTTACAACGAAGGGGACTCCACCACCTTCTGAGATAGTTCATTCCACAGCCAAACAGCTCTGAACAGTCAACAAGTTCTTTCTAACATTTAGGTGGAATCTTTTCTGGAGATTTGAATCCATTGGTCCATGTTCTGGCCTCTGGAGCAGCAGAAAGCAAGCTGGCTCCATCTTCTACCTGACATTTCTTCAGGTATCTTAAATATGACTCTCATGTCACTTCTCAGTTTTCTCTGAGGACAGTCCCACATCTCTGTCGCTGCTTCTTTCAAGCATGTAGTGAGTGACCATCATAACTTCCCATAACTACTTAACACCACACGGCTGCCAAATAAAATAGCACTTCTAGAAACACATCTAACCATAAACCGACGTTTGTGCTCATTCAGATTTCTCAAGCAGATCTCTTTCATCTTTGGGTTTTCCTGTAGAAAAAGATTGCCCCAACTTTTTAGGTTTTCACTTAGTGCCTCTGTCTTTGCTACAGCGGTTTCCTTCATTGCTTAGCTCCATTCTCCTCCGTCTCTGTCTTCCCAGTTGTAACAAGGCTGTTTTGGATGCTTCTCTGAGCTGGTGTGTTTGGCTGCTCCAAGGTGTGTTGTTTTTTTAAAAGCTGGTGTGTGTATGTATTTTACCAACTTTTTGTTTTCTTTTGCTCTTCCTTCCCCTCCTTCAGCTCTTCAGACAAAAGGTGTAGCTTTAGATGTGGCAAGTGTTTACCTCCGTATTTACCCGTGTTGTTGGTTTTTTAATGTTGGTTCTTCAGAATGCAGTGCGCTACTGGAAGGAGGAAGTACAATGCTTTCACCTTTTGGTGCCCCCCAAAATCATAACCCCAAAGATAAACCATTGTTAGGAAGCTCTGCAACATGTCATGGTTTTGGGGTGTCCTTTTTAATTTAAATATTTCTCTTGCATCCCTAACACTGATGCCCAGTCTTGGGACAAAAGAGTTTGTGTAGTTTGAAATAAGTATTTGCTTAAATGTGAAAGAGGTGAGTTGCATTAAAACTAAGAACCTGTTCATCTTTGGATGGTAAGATTTTCAGTGTTATGTTTTCCTAACACACACGCTCAAAACTTTACCTGTTCCTGTCTGCCTTTCCATCACTAAGAGAAATTAACATTCTGCTGTGATCATCCCTTTCTTCCCAGGTGGCCAGATTGTATCCTCGAAACCTTTTGCACCGCTAAACTTCAGGATAAACAGTCGAAACTTGAGCGGTAAGAGTTGGCTCTTCTCACTTGGATGCATGTTTCTGAGAGTTGTTGAGCCAGGGATCAAAGGAGCAGTACTCACTTTTGTGTATAAAACTCATGGGAGTTCTGTATACATAATAATAATGATGATGATTAAATAATAAGAGTAATACAGCATTCCCCAGTTTCTACAAGTGCCACTTAACACTGAAAGGCCTGGATCATCTAAAAGGTCCTATGCTTCCAGCATGGTGTAGAGGCTTGAGTGTTGGACTAAGACACTGGGAGACCAGGATTTGAACCCTGGCTCAGCCATGCCAGCTGGATAACCTTGGGCACACTCTCTCAGCCTCAGAGGGTGGCATTGGCAACCCCAACTATAGAAACTTGCCAAGAAATCCCGATGAAAGGTTGGAAATGGCAAAAGCCAGCAGACAGCATTTTGGAGCTCTCTTGAGGCTCAGAAGTGAATTGCAGCATGCAGCCTTTCAGAGGAAGGAGGAGAGATTGCAATTGACAGGAGTCAGATTGGTCAGGCATGGTAGACATGCCACAAGGACAGCCACTTCCCTTTGCTGGATCCATCCAAGCATGGGCTTCCAGAGCTGTTGGACTCCCAGGACAAATATATTGGCCTTATGCTTGCTGCAAGTCATCCTACTCACAGGAAAATGAGGGTGTTCTCAATAGCCCCCCTTTCCCCAGCTCTCTTCTTGAGTTTCACATATTGAAGATCAGAAGGAAGGTTCTGTTCATGTTTTCTTGAACCTGAGTAGAAGCTTCTGTGCCTAGGAATCAAAGAATCAATAGATTAGGAAGCAACAAATCTCTGGACATATTTGAGCTTGTTTTCCACTGCTCCAGAACACACAACAAGAACAAACATACTGTATTCAAGTTAAAAGAAAAATAGATTCTATTCAAACTTGGGGAAGATCTTCCAGAGTGGAATAAGCAGTCCTGTAGGGTGGTGGACTCCACCTTTAGAGATGAAAGAGTCACCTTAGGGTTGCCATAGGTCAGAAATGACTTGAAGGTACACAACAGCACCAACAGACAGAGGTTGGATTTCCATTTGTTGGGAATGTTTTAGTTGTATCTTCCTGCTTGGCAGTGGGTTGCACTAGCTGCCTTTTGGGGGTCCCGTCCTATTCTGTGAATTTCTGCACAAGGCAATTCCGAATTTTGGTCTCCTTTCTTTTGCTTTCAAAGACATTGGCACTATAATGAGAGTTGTAGAATTGTCACCACTGAAAGGATCTGTCTCATGGACCGGGAAACCAGTTTCTTACTACCTTCATACCATTGATCGAACAATAGTGAGTATGCTCAGGGCAATCGTGGTGGAAATGTGCCAGGTTGATATAACCTGTTATTGATGGCATTTGGAGGCAAAAAAGCTTTTCTTTAAAAAGTTTTTTTTTAAAAATTGGAGCCTCATGGTGGGCTGGGTGACACAGTTTGCCCTCCCCTGTGGTAAACTTTGACTTAATATGATGTGAAAAATATGGTCTCTATATCAAATGATCCTTACAGTTGGAAACAGTGAAGGTTCCTGTGAGATTTTTGGCATTGTTTTAGAGAGGCAACGCTTGCTGCTTTGCATCTCCTTTGCGGAAACACATGCCGATTTCTGTTCACGGGAATGATACCCACTTGTGTTTTCTTTCCCTCTCGTTTTTAGCTTGAAAACTACTTCTCTAGTCTCAAAAATCCAAAACTCAGGGTAAGTGATAATTCCTAATGATCTTATTTGGGCTTGGATAGATTTACCTGTGTGGAAGCAGCCCTTCAGACAACCCATTCCTAGGTATCATGTGTAAGGTAGTGCCAACATGTTATATCATGATATGTTACACCTTTCATTTTATATAGCACCTAACATTATACCTTATAGTAGGCAACTCCCACTCTCTCAGCCTCAGAGGAAGGCAAGGGCAAATCCTCCTCTGAACAGATTCTGCCAAGAAAATCCTGTGAGAGGTTCATCTTAGGGTCACCGTAATTCAGAAATGACTTGAACGCACGCCACAACAAAAACAGTCTAAATAGTGATATATATATAGACAGATCAGCAGATATAGCAATGGATGGATGGATAGATGCTAGCACAAAGTCTGATACCTGGACTAATCGATATAGTTATCAAAATGGGCCTTTGTGAACTAGGCTGGATTGGGGTGGCCTATTTTGATAATTGTCGATCCCGTTATAATACATTTTTGAAGGCCTAGTTATGTCTTGTGTCCCTTGCCACCAAATTGCCTACAGGACTCTCTCTCCATTTTCTCCTCACTTGTGTCTCCTGTCCTTACCCTTTGTAGGAGGAACAAGAGGCAGCTAGGCGCAGACAGCAAAGAGAAAACAAGAGTAACACGACGACTCCGACAAAAGTCCAAGAGAACAAGGTCTGAGCACACAAACGCTCTGTTTCATGTCACTGGCTTTATCTCTTGAATGGTCAGGTTAAGGCTGCATGGTGGCCATGTGCCAGACCCTGGAAAAGCACATGTAGTCACACTCTCTCAGCCTCAGATGGGGGCAAAGGCAAGCCTCCCTCCTCTGCGCAAACCTTGCCAAGAAAGTCCTTCCTGCCTGGGGAGAAATTCTTTAGGAACTTTCTATATCACTCATCTCAAATTTATTTTCCCTCTCTCTTTCCTTTTATCTCTCAACTTCCTCCCACACCCTCTTTTTTAAAAAAAAGCAGGACGATGGTGCTGAAGAAGAGAAACTCCCCGGAGCCAATGCCATGAAAAAGCCTTCTCCGTCCAAAGCGCGCAAGAAGAAGCTGAGCAAGAAGGGAAGGAAAATGGCTGGCAGGAAGCGCGGGCGCCCCAAGAAGATGAACGTTGGGAATGCAGAACGCAAACCCAAGAAGAACCAGACTGCGCTGGAGCTGCTCCATTCTCAAACCGTCTCACAGACATGCGCGTCCTCTCCTCAGGGTAGGGCATATTGTGCCTTTTGTGTTGAGTCTTCGGGTCTTCATCTCATATGGTTGACTTGAATATGTTGGGACAACATCAGCACCCACAAATTGTGACAACTCCCCTCTCCAGGTTGGCCCTGCAGCTCCAAGCCCTTTCCCCTCTCTCTCCGCCATTTCCCCCCTATCTTTCTGTAATCCTTTTCCTATTTCTCAATCATCTTTCCTTATCTCTCTGCAACCTTTGACCTGTCTCTTGTCCATCTTTCTCCTGTCTTTCTGCAATCTTTCCCCTAACTCTATCTTTCCTCATCTACCTTCTGACAGAGACAGGCCTCAGTTTTATATTCCTTTTCCCCTGTAACCCCCTCTTCACAGCATTCTCTGAGCTGTGATTAGCTGGCTCCACTTATGTCTTTGTACAAAAGCATTTGTCTTCTTTTTATCTCTCCATGTTCCCCGTCCAGATGCATACAGGTCACCTCATAGCCCATTCTACCAACTACCTCCGAAAGTGCAGCGGCATTCGTCGAACCAGCTCTTGGTGACACCCACCCCTCCTGCACTCCAGAAGCTGCTAGGTAAGGAGGCCTCTGCTCCTGTGGACTTGTGGGGGTGGGGTGAGGAGATGTCCAATACTCAAACCACTACATCACAGTGGTTATCTTGGGATTCTGCCATCAGGCAAAAGTAAGGCCCCCAAACCTGAAGGCTGCTTACTTCTGATTTAGACAGAGGAAGGTTTGACAATTGAAAACTGACTTCAGGTCTGATTTTGTGTTTGCCTGTCTTCTTCCATCTCCCCTCCTGCTGTCCTTGCAGATTCCTTTAAGATCCAGTACATGCAATTCATGGCGTACATGAAGACCCCTCAGTACAAGGCAAACCTTCAGCAGTTGCTGGAACAGGAGAAGGTGGGTAGGCTTCTTTCAGAAGCCAGTTGACACAGGGTCCAGGGGGAGGTCGAAGGCAATAGCTAGCTGCAGATGGCATGCGAAAACATCCTGTAGTTGTTGAATGCCTTCAAGTCATTTCTGTTTTACAGCAACCTGACAGTGAACCTATCACAGGTTTTTCCATGGATTTGGATATAGACTGCTCCTGGCCATTGATGCCCCACATAGTAGCCATGCTTCATAATTATTTCCTTTGTGAACTTGTCTATTGTTCTTCTGAAGCTGTATCACCCAGTGGATGGAGTAGAATCAACACCCTTGTACTTCTCCCAGTTGTTTTTCTGCAGTGTTGTTGCTGCTGCTTTTAATTCCTCCTTTTTCTCTCCTTTCTCAGGAAAAGAACACTCAGCTGCTAGGAAAGGCCCAGCAGTTGTTTACTCACTGTCAGGCTCAGAAAGAAGAAATAAAGCGATTATTCCAGCAGAAGTTAGATGAGGTATGTGGGGGTAGTGGGATCGTGCCTGGGTGGGTCTCTCCTCAGCAGGATCAAATGCCCAAAGAGATGGCCTGCAGATGCTCCTGAGGTAGCAAAAGCTGGAATGGTAATGGGGAAATCTTAACTACATTCTGTCCTTCTCTCCTAGCTGGGCGTTAAGGCTCTGACGTACAACGACCTTATTCAGGCTCAGAAAGAGATCTCTGCTCACAACCAGCAGCTGAAGGAACAGAGCAAGCAGTTGGAGAAAGACAACAGTGAGCTCAGGAACCAGAGTTTACAGCTGGTAGGTTCCTTCCAAGGGTATAAGGTTGTGAAAAGAGGGTTATTATTGTGAGTTCACAGGGCTGCACTGACATGCAGAGCTTCCCTAGATATCCTACTCAGTTATTATTCAGTTATCGTGTTAGATTCCACTTGAAAAGGATCAGGAACCATGTCATGAGAGAGATGCTCCTTTGGTGAAGCTGCTGCCAGTGAGAGTAGGCAGTGCTGGCTAAATGGCCTAGGATCAGCTCTCCCCCTCTTACCTCTTGTCCTCCTTTCATCCCATCTAGATGGGCTGTAGCTCAGTGACAAAGTGCATGCCCTACATGCAGGAACTTTATGGCATTTATTTAGAATATTTTTACCCTGCCTTTTAGCCAAAAAGCCTCCCAGAATGGCTTACATCATTAAAGTGGCAGTTCCCTACCCTCAGGCTTATATCCTAAAACACACAAGGAAAAAGGATGACATGGAGGAGGGAATAAAGTCTATCAGAAGCTGGCTGCTCACTTCTCTGCCAGAGCAAAGGCAGTTGGAAAATGGAGAAAGGGCTTCTCACCATCCATGGGGGCCAAAACACTATGGAGCTGTGTCTGGCTGCTCTTCTGTCCTTCAGAGGCCAGAGGATTGACAATTAGAACATGGAAGGAGTAGGTATAAGGAAGAACATGGAAGGAGTAGGTATAAATGAGCTGGATTCCAAGAGATACTCTACACCGTAGAACAGTTTTAGTGGGCTAAATGGACCCCAGTATCTTCAGTCAGGTGAAATGATAATATGTAGGTATTTTTTAAAAAAAGACAGCCAAACAATACCGTTGTGTAGCTGACCCATCTTTCCCCTTTGACTATCTCTCTGTCTCTTCACTTGGCAACCCATATCCATCTAGCTGAAGGCCAGATGTGAAGAATTGAAGCTGGACTGGTCAACCCTTTCACTGGAGAATCTGCTCAAAGAAAAGCAAGCACTGAAAAACCAGATTTCTGAGAAGCAGAAGCATTGTTTGGAACTACAGGTAGGGTATGGATGTAGTGTAAAACCCCATGCTAGAAGCAGCTCCTCTTTTTCATTTTTTGTCTCTCTCTTCATATGCCTTCTTTTGGCTACATTCTGTTTTATTTTGGGAGAATGTGTATGTGCAATGCTGGCTGAGGACATTTGGCCGTTCCTTTAGTTACTGCCAGTTGGATCTTGGCCAAGGATTAATTCATTCCTCTGTGTGCACGAGATACTCGAGGAGTTTTCCTCTTTGTTATGGGTCACCCAATGGCTATGGGAGCAGAAAGACCATGCTAGCTGCAAAGTGGCTTGAAAGGACAGACAGTGAAGCTCCCCTGCTCCCTAAAACCAAATGTTTCTGTGAAACAGTGGCGTTTAAATCATCCTCTGCCCCTTGTTGTTTCCCTTACCTTTTTCAGATCAGCATCGTGGAGCTCGAGAAGAGCCAAAGGCAGCAGGAACTTCTGCAGCTAAAATCGTACATGCCCCCTGAGGAGTCCTTGCTGGCACAGCCTCGACACAAAAGCCACCTGAGCCGTGAAACGGAACCCGACCAGGGCCTCTTCCACCTTGAGCTGGAATGCTCCAAGTTCCCACCACCCCAGATCAACGGCATGAGCCCAGAGCTCTCTATGAATGGCCACGCTACGGCCTACGAGATTCAGAATGCCCTCAGCCGCCCCTCTTCCAAGCAGAGCACCCCTCAGTACCCGGCTCCTCACCTGGACCAAGATATTGTTCCTTCCACCCCCAACCACAGTTCCAGGCAGAAGCCAGACAAGGCATCTAGCTTGTCCTTGCCAGATTATACCAGGTTTTCCCCGGCCAAGATCGCCCTCCGGAGGCATTTGAACCAGGACCACATAGGTGGCGGGAAAGCATCCTGTGGAGAGAATCATCAGAGGTAAGTGAGGTAGGAGGGCAGGGGACCCAGTCTGAGAATCTGGGTGATACTCCTTCTATATATTGGTTTGCTTGGTTAGAGAATTTATACTCCACCTTTCAGCCAAAGACTCCCAGAAACACTTGACAGTTCAGATTGGATAGGATAGTGCACATGGCTATAGCTTTTTAACCCATTCCACACACAGTCTTTCGGTATTTTTAAAGACAGACCTATTAGTTATGACATCTTACTCTTAATTTAGTATATACAGGTTTTGTTTCTCTTACCTGGAATTCTGAAATCCTCCAAGATCTGCTATTGTCCATATTGAGTGGCTGAAATAATTGTTATGTTTATTATGTTATGGGGTATATATTTATTTATACCCCAGCTTCCTGCAAAACTGGGACTCAGGCATAGAAGTAAGGTTCGTGGGAAATGGAATGCAAAAGGTGCAGAGTAACAATTATCTTAAACCCAAAATGTATTTAAAATGGTTACTGTGACCCCCCCCCCCCCCAAAAGCAACACAACTGCAGGGAAAGATCAGGAACAAAGGGGAAATTCACACACTCTCTGTCTCTCTTTCTACCCCTCAGAAGATTGTCTACAATTACTAGCTTTCTTACTGAAGAGCAAACTTCACTTGGAAAGCAGAGGAATCCTCAAACCTCTGTGCACTTTTTAATTTTCAGAATTGAGCACCTAAAGGAGAATGGCCTTACCTTTCCAAGCCCAATGCTATCAAATGGCATAAAGATGAGTCCTCTGGAACCCCGGCCATCTTCTCCAGCAGCCTTGCCAGTCACAAATGAGAAGGTAAAGACACTGAAGGGAGTCATTTCAAACCTTTGTGCCTAAGTAGCAGTATACCATGTGCTAACTTCAGGGGAAATTGGTGTTTTGCACCATGGGTATAATCATGATTCAGACATAGGGTGGAATCCTGTTGGTTAGTGCCAACTAGAGTAGACCCATTAAATCAGTTGTTGAATAGTGAGTCAACATGTAGGCCGATCCAATTAATTAATAGGGTCTGCTGTATTCAGGACTAATCCATTGTAGTTCATAATAGACTTAATAAAAGATGGCATTAACCAACAAAAGCCTGGTAAGCACAGCCCTTTTACCTCTATGGGTTACGGCAGCACTTAGTTACAGAAATTCTTCACTGTGTGCTGCAGTAGCAGCAGATATTGCTGCTAAATATAGACTCTTGGCTAGGTAAAAATTTTTCCCCCTGGGGAGTGGTTGTGAGGTGTGACTGTTGAAACACCCCTGCTGTTCTCATGTTCTGCTAGGAGCGCAGGCTGGAGGTGAAAGGTGCAAATTGTGTCTTTGTCTGCTTTTTGTGTGTTTGCAGGCTTTGCGTGAGAGGTCGTCTGCGAATAATGGGGAGACGATCACCAGCCTTCCCATCAGTATTCCCCTCAGCACAGTGCAGCCCAATAAACTCCCTGTTAGTATCCCCCTGGCCAGTGTAGTCCTACCTAGCCGTGTTGAGAAGGTGGTGAGTAAGGATCCTTTTTTTTCTCTCCCATGCAAAGCCAGACCATGTTATGCTGACTGACAGCATCTCCTAAGTGTGTTTTTGGGCTTCCAAGAACATTATTTTCTTCAGCTGAAATGAAACCGTCTTTCTCCTTCTTTTCTTCCCCCCAGAGAAGCACACCCAGCCCTGTCCACCAGAATCGCGATTCCTTTTCAACACTTGAAAAACAATATGGTGCTAGTTCTCATAACGGCATTAGCAATGCTGCTGGCAACAAGCCACTGACTATGGCTACCTCAGGTGAGTCCTTTGCCTTCTGCCTCTGTTCTTTCCCACACAGATGGGTTGGAGGTTCTTGGGTGTTCAGAAGTTTTAAACCTTTGAGCACTTTACATTTTGATTTTGCCATTTTATATAAGGAACACCATTTTACTACACCATTGTCTATAATGGTTCTTGAGCATTCACATTTTTTGGTATCCATGTGGAGGAGGGGGTTCTTGGAACCAAACCCCAGTGAAACTGCAACCCCTACCAACACTTTCATCCTTTGTGCAGGTTATTCTTACATGTCCAGCTCTGCGTCACTCAATGGGACTCTCCCCAACAGCCCTGCCCAGTCGAACCACAGCATCGACCATGCGGCTCTTGAAGATGTGTCCAGTTCAGGAAGTCTGTTCAATTCGTCGGGATCTCGCAGCTCCACGCCTCAGCACCCTTCCTTGCTGATGATGCCGTCACGGACCTCAGGGCAAAACTCGCCTGCTCACCAGCACTCAGCGAGTCCCAGGTTGAATGGGGTCTCCCAGAACCTGGGAGGGGTGCTGCAGTATGTAGAGGCCCAGAAGATGTTCTCTGAAGGCTCCCGAGGGGATGTACAGTCCGATCCAGCCTTCTCCGATCCTGAGAGTGAGGGCAAGAGAAGGATCATCTTCACCATCTCCCCTGCGACAGGAACCATCAAGCAATCCCCCTCGAACAAGCACAGCCCCCTCACTACGAGTGTCCGGATGGAATGTGGCCAGGTGTACATGCAGGATGGGAAAAAGCGCGGACGGAGGAAGCGGTCTTCCACGGGAACCCCAAGCGTCAACTCCGGGGTGTCACCAAAACGCAAATCGCTGCCTACAGTGGCTGGGCTCTTTGCTCAACCATCGGGGTCTCCACTGAATATCAACTCCATGGTGAGAATCTGGAAGGTATTGCCTTTGAAAGGTTAAAATGGGGCTGTTTAGATCAGCTACTTTCCTAGGGGGGGATCAGGAGTCTTCCTAGGCAACCAGGTTTGGAAGATTAATTTGGAGTTAAACCATAGCTAAGCATCCCCAGCAGGGAACTGTCCAGCCTCTTTTTGTAGATATCCAGAGAAGGAGACCTCACCAGATAGTATCTGTCCCAAGAGAAAGCCCTGCACCCCAGATTTTAAAAGTGAGGCAGGCTCATAGACGCTTCATAAGGTTTCCTGGTGGCTTGCGTAGCAGGGGTTTGGGATGGCCCCTTGGGGGTCTCTTCCAACTCCAGGATTCTGTGGTTTCGAGAGTGACTGTCCACAAAATAGTGTTTTTTCCTTAAAAATACTGGAAGAGATGTTGGCCAGAAATTGTCTTTGGTTCCAAAGTGCGCTCTTTCTCTCTGTCATTCTCTCTCTCTCTTATGTACAAGCAGGTGCTGAAAAGTTCTTGGCCAGACCAACATCCCAAAATTTGAGTGTAATTTTGTTACTGTAGCTTGCGAGAGCTTGTTCTTTTGTATTAAAAAAACCCAGTTTGTGTGCATAGACTATCTCCCCTCCTCACCAGGTCTTGCTCCATCTGACTGTTTCCTGTTTCCAAACCTTAAAAAGAGTTTAAAAGGAAGGACATTTTTAAAAATGATTCAGAGGTAATAGCAGCAGCTGAGCAGTATTTCGTTGACCAGATATCAGCATTATTTTTTAAAAGAGTAAAGAAACATGAGGAGCAGTGTGCCAAATGTGTCAAGCTTCAGGATGAATATGTGGAATAGCACATAACTATCATGGCTGTAGGTCATTCCCTTCTTGGTTGGGCTGAGAACTTTTTAGCAAGCCCTCATAGAATTGGCTGGGAAACCTGTGGACCTTGCCCAGGTGAGGTTGACTACAACTCCCATTTGTCCCAAGACAGCATGAGCACAGTAATTTGTAGGAGTTGTAGTCTACCCAAACAACTGGCTTGACCACAGATGCAGGGTTTTCTTTCTCCGCTTACCTCTCTTCCAGTTCTTCCACCTCCTTGATCCTTAACCTGTTTTTTCGATCTGTATCTTTTTTCCTGTCCTTTCCCTTCTTCAGGTCAGTAACATTAACCAGCCTTTAGAAATAACAGCCATTTCTTCCCCCGAAAACTCCCTGAAGAATTCTCCTGTTCCGTACCAGGACAACGACCAGCCGCCAGTGCTGAAAAAGGAGAAGCCGCTGCCCCAGACCAATGGCATCCATTACTCACCCCTGACATCTGACGAAGAGCAAGGATCGGAGGACGACCGGAACAGCACCAGGTGAGCTGAGCCACCCTTCTTTTGTTCTTAAATATTGTTTTCTTTCTGTAGTTTCCTCAAAGGCTCATGCAATGTGTGGGGTAACATACTTTGCGAATCAATTAAACTCTTTCTGCTCCTTCCTTCCTAGGATTGAGAGGAAAATTGCAACCATATCTCTGGAAAGCAAATCTCCACAAAAGTCAATGGAAAACAGTAAGTCTGGAGGTCTTTGATATGTGTATTTGGTTGCTTACTATATTCTCTTTTTCTATTGATTATGATTCTTGTTGTACTTGGCTTGGTTGAGCTTTGACTCTGATCCTGCTGGGCTGCTCTTCTGTGAAGTTCAGATACATTTATTAATTATCTACCCAAGGCATTAATGTATTGTATCTTTGATCCACTGCCCCCCCACCCCCACCCCAGGGGGGCTGCAGAAATGATAAAAATGGAAGGGCAATGGCAGTTGGAAGATAGAGAGGGCCTTTCACTAACCACTGAGGGCAAGTCACGATGGAGCTGTGCCTGGCTGTTTTTCTCCCCCTCAGAGGAGAAATTCTTTCTTTCTTTCTCTCTCTCTTTGGGGGCATGCAAGGAAAGTAAAAAGGCTGGAGTAAACCTGCTTCAGAATGTGAGAGTCTCTCCTTCTCTCTTTCTTTGTAAACCAGGCCTCAGTTTAACTGGGAGAAAACAAGCCAGCGAGAACGTGAACAGCAGCAAGTGGAAGTCGACCTTCTCTCCAATATCCGACATCAACTTGACCAAAACTATGGACAGTCCTTTGCAGGCGTCAGCTTCGTCCCTGGGACAGAACTCCCTCTTCGCTGGTTTGAGGCCTTCCTCTGAGGACAGCACGTCTGGAGACGCCAAGGCAGCTGCTGCCCACCCGAGGAAACATATGTCCGCCCCTGGGGCTGATGGGCTTGGGCAAAGTACAAACCCCCTGAATGGATTCACTTACAACGGAGGGTTGTCGGTGGACGGTTTACATAGCTTTATTGATGGTGCTTCGCTGCCTCATAAAAATGCCGACATGGTGACTTCGGCAGCCCTGGGCAGCTCCTCGCTGAGTTTCCTGGTGCAGCGGAACAAGGAATCTGGGGGCTCCGAGACAAACCCGTTCTTGAGCAAAAGGCAGCTAGAAAGCCTGGGAGCTGGGAAGGGGGAAGACTTAAATTGGCCTGGGCCCAAAGGCAAAGAGGGCAATGAACTGAGCCTCCGTCTAGGGACCACTACTGAAAAGACCTCGCTGCTTCACAACGGCAAAACCAGCAGCAAAGGGCGGGATCGGGACGTGGAGTTCAAGAATGGGCACAACCTCTTCATCGCCGCTGCTGCTGTTCCTCCCTCCAGCGGCCTCCTCAACGGCAAAGGACTCTCCGCGCCTCCCTCTGGCGGATCGCCTGTGACGGCCTCCTCCGCCCAGGCGCACCACTCCTTCTTGAACTCCTTAACTGCCGGGTCGCAGTTCCCCCTCGGCCCAATGGTGACAAACTCCTCGGTACTGCAGTCCTTATTTAACTCGATGCCAGCTGCCGGCCTGGTCCACGTCTCGTCGGCTGCCACCCGCCTGACCAACTCTCACACGATGGGGAGCTTCTCCCCAGGGGTGACAGGCGGAACAGTTGGAGGTACCACATTTTTCGTTTTCATTTTGACAAGCACAGAGAGTGTAAGCCTGGTAGATCTTCCCAAAATCCTCTTCTAAGGTTTTCCATAAATTCATCCATCTGAGAGCCTCGCAAGTTGTAGGGCTCTCAGTCCTCCCTCCACCATCCCAAGAATGTGTGTGTGAAATAACCTGTTTTTGGTGGAAGAGGTAATGTCCGAATGGCCCAGGTTAGCTCAAGGTGGTCAAAAGGTTGACATAGACAGGGTGGTTCTTGATGGGTGTCTTCTGAGTCTAGCCACAAAGTCCCCTTTGGTCCTGCTAGGACCTGAACAGAGGCAGGTAAGTGTGTCTCCTTCCCGCCTAGGTTTTGTCCCATCGCTGCCCATTGCCTGCTGCTGTTCTCCATGCTTTATCTCATTGGCGTCTGAGCTGCGGCCATTACAGTTCCATTTTCCTTGGTTGCTTGCTTGCCTTTTGTTCATTTATTTTTGTTGTTTGCTTCTCTCGCTTACACAGAGTCCATCTGCTGAGCATTTTTTCTCTCTCCTGTTTGCAGGTATTTTTAACCATGTGGTGCCTTCTGCCTCCTCCTCCTCCTCTTCCACTCCCTCCCCTTCCACTTCCTCTTTTCCTTCTTCCGCTTCCTCCCTCCATTTCGGGACCGCCTTGGGCAGCAGCACCGTCTCCAGCTGCGCCGTACTCAGCTTAAACCCTTTGTCGGTTGCGGCCGGCTCCCCGTCATTCCACGCACCCCCCGGTGAGCTTCAACACTCCGGTCAAGCCGCTGCGCAACCCTCCCTCCATACCCCTCCACCCCCAAATGTTTCACTCCCACCTCTGCCTCCGCTCCTCGCGTCTAACCCAGAACCCATCCTCCTGCAGAGTCTGTCTGCCCTACCACCATCCTCCACTGCTAACTCCGCTTTGTCTGTTAAACTAGCTTCTCTTCAGCACAAAACCTCCCGCCCTTCCTTCACTGTCCACCACTCGCCTTTGCCTCGCTTGGCGCTGGCCCAGGCCGCGGCCGGGATCCCACAGACCAACGCGGCCGGCGCGCCCGCTATGTGGGTCACCCTTGGCACGCAGTCTCCTTACGCTTCGCACCTCGCGGGGGTTAAGCCACGGTAAAAGCGGGATCCGCTTAGCTTTCCAAGCAGTTTGTGCTCTGCAAGGTAAGGCCCGTCTGGGCTCGCAGGTGGGCAGGGGGTGTGTATGTGTTTGTGTGTGTGGGAGTAAGTGAGAGGGAGAGCTGTGGGTAGGCAGCTCATGTTTAGAAAAAGTGGCAAGACTGGGTGGGCTTTCCCTTTCAGGTTCACAATTTGCCACGGATTTCCCAAGGGCTGTTAGAAAAGCAATTATGTCCCAGTTCAAGCCCGTTCTCACCCAGGAGATCCATGATTTCAGTCCCTGGTATTCCCAATTGAAAGTTTACAGTAATACAGGGATGGGGGAAACGATGACGAAAATAGGATATAAATAAAGCGATTAATACTTTCCCACATTGCGGAATCCTTGGCCAGGCTGCAATCATGATCATATTGCAATCTGAGTGACCGACAGGCATGCCTACTACAGTAATCAAATGCAAGTTCAGCTGTCAGTCTTGACCCTCCTGTTATCCTTTTGGTTACCCTTCTGTGTTTTAAAGTGATACCTATTAACATTTGTATGGTCCGCTGTGTGCCTTGTTCATTTTTGTAAAGGAAAATTTTAAGACTGGTGCGTAATTTGGTGAAAAAATGCACACCAGTCAATCAGGATGTCTTGCATTACCACCCAGCAGCGACTGACTGCAGTTTCAGTAGTGTAAATATCACTGTACTTCATTCATTTCTATCCCCACGACTTCACAATTCAGAGTCCCACCCTCAAATGTGTAGTATTTTTTGGAAGGCTGACCACAAAGGTTTGCCAATTTGTTGTGTTCAATATGCCACAAGGCTCTGCCATCAGTGTGTTTGTGTATATGTGTTCTCACTCATATTCTCTTTTGTTGTTTCTAATTTTTAAAGTGTGAACTTCAAGCTGAATAACATTATTTCTTCCCTCCTTCTCTCACAGGTAATTAGGATTTCTACCTCAACCCATCGTGACCTATGCAAGGACAACCTGGACCAACTTCTTCCAGCTTCCACCGAAGGTGCTGTTTGCCTAGGCGGCTAAAAGAGTTCCCCCTTCCCTTTTTTGTTGTTGTCGTCTCTTTTACTACTGGACAGAAACAATCATAAAAACCGGAGGAAAGGAAATGCTACTGTGAATCTTAAGTTAAATATATAGATAGATATAAATATATATATATTTCAAATATATATGTATATATATATTCAAAGAGCAGAAAAGAAATGCTTAGAATCAGCTCCAGTTTGTATTGTTGATAGTTTAGATATTTATATACATATATATATTTTTAAATGTGTTAAACACAGCTCAGACACAACTTTATTTTTGGGGAGGGGGGTTTCCACCTGAAGTTGTAGAACTGAAGAAAAAGAAAAAAGAGGGTGACCTTAAAACATTCAATAACAGCTTTCTGTGAAATAAAAAGGACTGGCACACCAGCAGAGATGTAACAAGGCTTCTTGTGGTGCTATCGACTTCCAGCAGGAACAGTGCCTCTCCGGTCTGAACCCGTGGTGCTTTTGGGGTTATTTTTAAAGAAAACACAAACAAACTTGGATTTTTATTTTTGGCGTGGTGGGAATGACCAACACCAAACCCATGTTGTTCCTGGATGCTGTCTGTGTATTTATTCTGCCTGTTCTAGAATGACGTATGTCAACTGACTTGGGCTAGTATTATTACTTCATTTTTGTCTCAGAGCCAGGAAATCGGCAAAATCGATGATTTTTCTCTTTTCTGTTTTTTGAGTGGGGGGAAACTTGTGCTTCGTTTTGTTTTCGAAATAGGTCCAGGTATCAGTGTAATGCATATTGCAACCAGGAAGGTGATAAAACACACTGATGTACGCTCTCTTGCGCGCCTCCTTTTCAGCCCTTAGGCAGAATTCAGCTATGGTGCTCGTTCGTAACCAACTGCGTTCCCTGCAACCCTTTGCCGAAAGGTATTCAGACATCCAGGTGCTTTTTTGGAAGGGTGTCTCTGCCTTATTATGTGAAAGCCAAAAGGCAGAGTTAAAATAAATGACCATTTGAGGGAGGGTGGGACAGGGATGGGTAGCTCTTGGGCCTCCATCTTCTTTAGACTACAGTGCCCATCATTCTTTCACCGTTGGTTGGAGCTGATGGGAGTTGTGGTCTAGCGGCACTCAGAGGACTGAATCAGGGTAACAAAGCCTCTGGGGCAGGTGACTCGTAAAACCAATCTCTGGTGTTTCAGGTTGTTAGTTCACTTCCGGCCGGGGTTGGGCATGTTGGCATTGGGCTACCAATATGTGGCCCCATAAAGCCCCCAGACCAGAGCAGTGGATCCCAAACTTTGGTCCCCCAGATGTTTTTGGAGATGTTTCAGCTCCTAAAATTCTTGACTGTTGGCCAAGCTGGCTGGAGCCTCGAAGGGACTGAAGTCCAAAACAGATGGAAGACCAAAGTTTAATAATAATTTTTATTTATACCCCGCTCTTCAGCCAAGGCTATCAAAGCGGCTTACAATTTGTTTAGGAATGAGTGCCCCAGAACCTCCCAGTTTTTTTTTGTTTGTTTGTCTGAAAACTGCCCCAACGTTGCTAAAAAACACCTGAAAATGTGGTAGTTTGCTTCCTCTACCTTCCCAAAACCCAAAAGAAAAATAAATCAACCCAAATGGTAGCCGGTAGTGACACTGCACCTCTTCAGGCATGCCAAAGCATGTCTGCCAGATGGGAAAAGGGCTTCCGCCTCCTGCACAGTTGCCCACTCCGTTCTAGGCCATCGGGTACCGGAAGGGCGCATTTTTCTCACTGTGAACAGCCTCGCTAGCATAGTTGTCCACAGATATTCTTGACTCTCAGAGAAAACCCCACTGTTATCCCCCAAGTCCTGTTTCCCTCTTTCACACTGCAGCCTTCTCTGTGTTCTTGGACTTGGGCTCCCATCAGCTGGCAGGCATTTTGGGTGGGTTTTGTATTCTAGGAGCATCTTAGGGGTCCTCCTTTCTGCCCAAAACCTCAGTGCTGTGACACAGCGGTCCGGATTTCCTCCCTCCCTTGCTGTCTTGCTGAATATTCTTTCCCCTTCATTTTTGGCACGACACCCTTTCAGTTTTGTGTTGCATTCGGAGTCCAATCCGATGCTCTCATGGAGGATGTGGTGGTGGAGGGGATAAACCGGTTCCCATCCATAGCAGTCCCTCTGTCCCAAGGCTGATTTTGCTTAGAGCAGACTTCTCAAACGTACAGCAATGTCCTCAAAATTGGGTCCGCTGGGTGTTTTAGACTTCAATTCCCAGCAGCTCTAGTGAGCTTGGCTAATGATCAGGGATTCTGGAAGCTGAAGTCTTAAGACATCTGTAGGACCAGAGGTTTAAGAACCACTGACTTAAAAAGGTGGCAGCCCTACATGCTGTTATTCTTCTCAGATTAGCTAGACCGTTTTCAGTGGGTCTTGAGAAATACAAGGAGGACCGAATTGTGTATGTTGGGGTAGCCTTGCATCTCAACTTCACTTTTCCTTCAAGGCATATAGTGTATTTTTTGGCATCATTAGTTAATTTTGATACTTGACTGAGAGAAGCAGCTTTGTTTTGGCAATGTTTTATCAGCTTTGAACCATGCACTTGCTTGCTCATTAATTGTGTGTGTGTTTTTGTACTGCTTTTGCATTTAACGTAGGGTTGTAATGCTGTTTCACACATCAGAAGGAAAAATACATCGCAGTCTTTGTAGCACATTTAATACATTTGGTGCAGTTTTTAAAAAGTGACTCGGGTGATCAGGTCTTTTTTTAAAAGGCACACCACTTGGCAGCGACAAGTATTTTGTAGCAATATGGTGACGATTTCTATATAAAAAAAACTTAAGGTTTTTCATTCATTTTGATTAAGTTGCGTTGTTCATAAAGCTTGGTTTTATTTATTCAAGCATAAAAAGCATGGGATGGAAGGGGAAAATATAATTGTTTTCCTAGCTTGGATTCTGGCTTAGCTTTTAGGATAAACAAACAAGAGAAGATACAACAATTCACATTATGTTAGCTGTGCAAAGTGGAGACGTTATGGTGCTCTTGTCTTGTGTAATGCTAACTTGACAAAAGGGGTTTTGACAGGATGGAGTTGAGGTGAGATCTGCATCTTGCCCCACCCAAAATGCTCTTGGCACTTTGAGAAAATGGCATTGTTTCTTTTATCCTTGAGTCACACAGTAGCCTCCAAAGCTTGCCTTGGACAATAGGCAAGATGGCAGCTGGTCTAGCTTAAGACTATCTGGAGGGATATCTAGGGAATGGTTGAGAAAATGTTAAGTCTTTCTGCCAACAATATTCAGAGCCTTTCGAGTTTTTTGTTGCTGCTCCTCCTTCACAGCATCAGCCGCTTCGGTCTCGGTTTGTAGAGGGACGGAAGAGTTGGGAGGAAAACTGGCCAAATAAGGGGAGCCCACCCCATATTACTTTGGACATTCTTTTTGGAGGCTCTACAAATAATTGTTCTGCATACCAATAAACCTCTGGTGGCTGGACAGCAGAGAGATACTAAAATTCCTTTATCATACGCCATGCATCCTTTCTCTCCCTTCTGTTGTCCCACCTGGAACCCAGGTACAAAACCTTATTAACTCCTCTAACTTTCCTTGAGGAAAAATTTACTCCTCTTCTCCTGGGTCTTGTCCGTAACACTGATAAAGTAGCCAAACGTCCAACACAAGGTGTTTTCCTGCCCTAAGCAAGTCAGTGCTTGTATCTGGCTCAGCTGTGCCACTCTGTCCCTTTTGCATGCTTTTCTTACGGCGGCATAAATCAAGTGCCAAGTGGCATTTCACCTTCCTCCAGTTGCTTAGATCTAGAGAGGGCCTTCTGCTAGAGAGGAGCGATTTTCAAATGCCTACAAAATCAAGCTGCACAAGAGAGATTTCCTTGGTGGAGAAGTGTTTGCAAGACGTCTATTCTGCCAGGAAGCTGGCTATCCTTGGCATGAGTAGGGAATGAAATTTCGACAACAAGGAGGTCATGGTTAATCCAAATTATCCCTCCTTGCTCTTCTTAGAAGCTCACTCCTTGCTGAAAAGAGCTATTCTCCCAGCTCTTAACAAGCAACCAGACAGTAAAAACGAGATTCCTTAGGGGCAAAATCAAGATTGTTTTTGGAGCCAGTGTTCCTTTGGGAAGGCCAGATTAAATCCGTTCCATCCTTCTCCATCTTCTCCAGTTCAAAAAGTTCTCCATAGCACTGTTTGACCAAGGAGACTGGATTCAGAGATCCCTCTCCTGTTTTCAATAGATACAAACTACAGGACAAAGTAAGTGTTTGCTTTATAGTATTAAAAAATATGGAAGGGAGTGTTGTCAAATAAATTAATCTAGCCTCTTCAACAAGACCAAATCACCTGCCTCCAATGAGGCGGCCGTTCCAATTTGAAGCACCCAAGTTCTCGGAGAAGGGCCTTTTTGGGGACCTTCCTCCGGGGCTCTCCTTATTCCACTGTGTGCTTTTCAATTTCTTCTGGTGCTGTCCCAAGAACCGTGCAGAGCTAAAAGCCAAGCACTTTCTTGTCCCCATCGCTTATTCCCGACACAGCAATGGCGCTCTGAAGTGCCCCCGTCGGTCCTTTGCTATCACTGGATGTGCAGCAACCAAACTTACCACGGTTGGGACGAGGGATTTTGTTTCTGTTGCGTGCGCAAAGCCAACCGCAGCCTTTTGGATTCCTTCCTATATCTGGAAGCAGAATCAGCCCCTGGGTCCCTTTCTTGGTGCTATGTGCAAATACTGGTTTTATGACACGAGGGCTTCGGCCCTTGACCCGGCATCCTGGTTAACCGCTGCTAGGACAGGGTGCGGGTTCTTCTCAGCTAAAATATCTGAAAAGTATGTCTTATCTTTTCCGTTGTTAAGTGCACAGATCTTCTCTCTAGTTTTATCGTGGGAGTGTCACCCATTTTTTGCTGCAATGACTTCTTTGGACAGGGGGAGATGGCTTCGTTCACCCCCAAACACTTTTAAAAACCCATTCTGGTACAGAATATGGTGCTATGGGTTGTGTGTGTTTCTGTATTCACTTGCTTGATCTGCAGTCTGCCTTATCCATGGCCGTCTTAGACTAACCAAGGATTGCCGGTTGCTTTCGTATCGCCACGTATAGTCTTGTTTCTTCCCATACCGGGTTGTTTCTACAATGGTTAACAATTTTACACAAAGCCAAACCACACACCTGCTTTTTCTGAACCATCTGTTTGGTATCTCTTGGTGTCCGAACCAAAAAAATGAATAGAATACCTTTAGTCGTCTGCATTTTGGGATCCCCTTGCGTTTTGCTGTCCTCCGCTTTTAAAATAACGGCTGCTCTGGTGTCTTTCATACTTCCGGCTGAGTTGTGGTATTTTATGTGCGTCTGCCCAGTTTGCTACAGCAGTTAATATTTCTGAAATCACTGACAAACAGAATTATTGGCTGGACGGAAGGGGTTCTTTTTACGAACGGCACGGGATTTGTTTAATTTCCAAGTATAGTTTACTTCAAAAATATCTGGGGCGGGGAGCAAGGGACAACAGATTTTTGCTGTTGCGTAAAACTAATTTTCAATACTTCTGCAGTTTTAAAGAAAGGTGAAAATAACAAGGCTTTTGTTTGGATTCTTCCATCTCTGGTAAGATCGGTCACATCGCTAGGAGTTGGAGTTGTAAGAAGGAATCCAGTTTACAAAAATATACCTTGCCTGGTCTCCTGGAGCAATTGTAAACTTGCTAAAGGTGACCACCATTTTATGGCCATTTTAACATATTCAGACTAAAGCTGTTTTCTTAATAGAAACTTACAGGGCTTTATGAGGGCCGAGGTGTACAGGACAATTTTAATTTCTTCACGTAGTTTATCTTCCCTCCATCCAAGCTGGTGGTCCTGTGAGCTCTTCATGTAGCCTTTGGCAATTCTAGCCCAATGAGGTGGCAACTTATTTTTTTTCCTGAAAACGAGGTAAGGGAAAGTTATGACTAGCTAACGTCGCGCTTTAGCTAACTTAACTGCTCCTTGGAGCGTTCTGCGTTTCTGAGCGCTCGCGAAATGTCGTACTGTGTATGAATTTTGCTTTTGTAACAAACCCCTGCCCCAGGAGTGGAAATCTGCTTTGCTGATGAGAAGGGGAAATTCAGTCAGTGATGGAAATTACTGCTGCTCAGGAATTCATTTGTAAGATAAATAAGTATAAATATAAATATATATGTAAAAATAAAATCTGTTTGTAAATGGATCGAAGGGAGTACCCATTTTCTGAAGAGGTGGTGGTATGGGATGTTCTTTCCTAGGGACTAGGAACTTGATTTGTACACATTAGCCCACGAAAAGTGAAATTTATTTAAAATCCAAACTCTTTCTCTAACGTGTCTTTGGTTTGTTTCGTTCTTTTAAAATTTTGGTCCATGTTTTAACTTGTCATTCTTCCATGGAGCTCATGTGAAACCTTCTTGCGTGTGTATATATGTAATGAAATAATAATAATATTAATAATAATAATAATCTTATCTATATATTTTCCACTTTTCTGGCCCTTCCAGTCCTCTGCACTGCAAAGTTTTCTTTCCGTTCTCATCTCCACTACGACTCTCCCTCCTTCCCGACCCCACTTCACCTTGATTTGTAATTAAAAGAAAAGGCTTTGAAGTTTTGTCTTTATATTAAAAAAAATTGTATGTATTTTAATACACTGTACCATGGCTGTGCTTCCATCTTTTTGAAGTTGTCTGATTTAATTCTGGAGGGGAGACGCCATCAGAATGATTTGTGACCATGAAAAGGTGGCAATGGGTGCTAGATTTAAAAGCTGTAAATAAGATTTAGGGAAAGTGATCTGTTAACCATAAAGGGTAGCAAAACTGCATGTTCTGAATGGAATTTGGAAAAGCTACCCTTTTGGTCTACAGGTGAGGATGACATCCTATGGAAGTTTAAAATTCAAAGGATCAAAATAGTAGTAGTAGTAGTAATAGGCAGACTTAAATTTGGTTGATAAAAAGGACCTGAAACCCAGATAACAGCCATTTGTACTTGAGTCTTAAACAAGAAAATTAGTGTATGCAAGACAGAAAGACTTTCCAAGAATTTCATGGAGAAAACAATCTTTTCATTGAATGTACAGAAGTAATAAAATTGGCTACTAGCAGGGAAGAGAGCGGTGAGGAGAAGGGAAGGTTTGTGGATGTAAACTGGTCAAGTACTGAGCTTCTGAAGCACCCCAAAAGCACTCTGAATGGTCGATACAACCCCTTTCTGGTGGGCATCTTCCATATTTTGTCCCCCTCGGAAGGAAGATTTCAGAATGCCCGTAACAAAAATTTCACAGCAGGTTTTTAAAAAATACATTCAGCTGCCAACCCCAAAGGTTGGGGGGAGAAAGGATAAAGGACAAGCCAAAAAGAAAATCTTTTCTAGATAAAGGAATTCTGCAAAGAAAGGAAAATCGGCACCGTGTTCCTGGTTTGCGTAAGGCAGAGCGCACAAGACTCAGGAGCGGTCTTTACTTTTGTGCTGAGAACGGCCTCCTAGTCTCCCATGGCCGAGGCATAGAGTCTAAAACAGGGAAATCTGCAGCGTTTTTATGCTTCCTCTTCCTTGGGGTATGGAGAGGAACGGCATTTTTAAGGGTTGCCGGCAAGGCGCAACAAAATAGAAAACTGCCTCCTATGCTAAATCTTTTAAGGCCCTGAAAATCTGGCTCTTTGGATGTTCGGAGCCTCAACTTCCCATGCTATTTGGCCACGTTGGGGATGCTGGGAGCCGTTTTTGGCGGACCATGGGATCCCACTCCTTCTGGTACTCTGAGGGAGGGAACACGCAGCCTCTCCCAGGTACTGGCTGAACACAAAATGGTGGCAAAGGATAGTCTGAGCTCGAAAATTAAAATCAAAATCCCTTTGCATTAGTAGCTTAGTTTAAGAGGAGAGCATACTTTCACCAGGAGAGCGTTGCTTCAAGAGTAAAAATTTACACGACTTTTCTGCTTCGGAGAAAGAGCAGGGGACACTCGCAGTGAGGTGTGGTCGCTCATTGAGAGACGCTCACCTGCTTCAACATTGTGCAAAGGATGACTGTGGCTGTGTGCGTTTCAAGTTGTTTCTGATACTAAGGCAAACCTATCGTGGGGTTTCCGTGGCAAGATCTATCCAGAGGGAGCTTGCCATTGCCTTCCCCTGAGGCTGAGAGGGTGTGACTTTAAAAATGGCAAACTCCTCTTTCCTTAGTCTTCACAAACAGGATTGCAGAAGGCATTCTGGGGTCAGTGGCTGTGTCAAACCATTAAAAATGACGTTTTTCCTAAATTGATAATTATCTGCACTGCTTGGGCCAAAGCTAATTTAATAAAAATTAGAATGCTAAAAAAAAAGACCATTTTTTCCTCCACTGCTTGGGCCAAAACTGGTGGCAACAGCAACCAAGGAGAGTGAAGAAGACTCTGAAAGGGGGAAGGAGGTGGATACATAACGAATGAGACTTTACCCACTTCCTAAAATGAGAAGAATCCTCCCATAAACTTGTTTAAAATAAACACAGGAAAGGGAAAGTCACTTGGTCAAGGTTTCAGCTGCATAGAGAGGCCCTGAGCAGACTCCAGGCACGATGGGATTTGGAGTAGGCTGAGGACGTCGTGCTGCGTATTCAAGGCTGCAGTTTCCGTGTTCCCAGCTGGAAACGTGCTTCTTCTGAAATGCCATATTGTTCCAAGGGGTCCTGCACAAGAGAGAAGGGTTATTTGCAACTGGACTGCTTACAGGGAGGATATAAATCCCTTGATTAAACAGCACCACAGTGGCTGGACTTGCCACTTCATTTCCATATACAAAGGATTTTGAATTTGAACTGACATTCTCAAACGTAAATGACACGCACAGGCCTGTCCCCCAAAACACATCTGGGGACGTAGGCTGAAATCTACGAAAGTTCGTGCTTCTAACTCCTTTCGTTCAGTTAGTCTCAAAAGTGCTACCAGATCTCTTGACATACTGGAACGGTCAAAGTTAAGATGTCCTTCTGGAGCGGAAAGTATACGTTTGGAAGGACACCCCAATAGTAACTCACCTTTCCGGTCATCTTCTGGATCTCGTTTCGGTAGAAGATCAAGCTGCTCCTCATGAACTCGTAACTGTGGGAGAGAGAAAACGAGAATGTTTTGAAGGTGAAGCAAATAGGCCACACAGCTGGGACTGATTTCCCTCTTTCTGAATCTTAAAAGAGGTGTCAAAATGAATTATGTCTACAGTGTAGAACCTATGAAGAAGGGGAAAATGGGAAAAGGAGGAAGATAGGACAGGACCCAGGATATTAATGAAAGAGACAGTGTGGAACAGCGGTTTCAGCATTGGACTAGGGTTCTGGGATACCAGAATATTTATTAATTTAAGATACATCGTATCAGGTTTCCCACCAGAGGGGAATCCGTCTGCCCCACCTCACCTGGCTCGCCTCAGCACCTCGATCCATTCCTGGCATTGCTCCTCCGTGTCGCACTCAAAGTAGTACTTTCGCTCTGGTTCCTCCAGGAAACCTGTAAGGCAACCGTGTCGTCAGGTCTGGCTTTTCTTAGCCCTCAGTTCATAGAGTTCGGAAGAGACCCCAAGGGTCGTCCAGTCCAAACAGGAAGACACAGTCAAATCCCTCCCGAGAGACAACCAACCTTTTTGAAAACCTCCAAAGAAGAAGACTCCACCACCCTCAGAGGCAGCAGCATCTGCTGTCAAAGAGCTCTTGCCCTCAGGAAGTTCCTCCTCCTAATATTCAGGTGGAATATTTTTTCCCGGGGTTTGATCTATCCTAATCTCTGGAGCAGCAGAAAACAAGCTTGCTCCATCCTCTATAGGTCCTCCTCTCCCCCTACCATCTTAATTTCAAACTGTAATACCCCTGATACAGGAACCTTTGAAACAAAGTCCAGCCCAGAAACCCCCTGCGTTGCTGAACCCCAAAATCTCCTTTGCAAAGACTCACTGATGGAGAAGATATTTTCTTCTTCTCGGATGATCCGGCAGTGTTCCAGCAGCAAAGCGCCTAAGGGCTGGGGAGAAGGAAAGAGAAATAAATAAATTTAATTTGCTTCTCCTCTTTTTAAACAGCAGGTCACAGTCACGCCTCACCTTGGATGGATTTACACCGGACTCTAATGTAATAACACCCTTTTTTTGTGGAAGAAGCAGAGGAAAGGCTTAAAGTTTCGTCAATTAATGTTTAAAACGATGACGTTTGTTATGTGCCAGTCCCTAGTTCCGGCTTTTCTCTGCAAGATTTAGCTCTTTGTCTTCCTCTAAACCTATCATAGAATCATAGAATCATAGAGTTGGAAGAGACCACAAGGGCCATCCAGTCCAACCCCCTGCCATGCAGGAACTCCCAGTCAAAGCATCCCTGACAGATGGCCATCCAGCCTCTGCTTAAAGACCTCCAAGGATGGAGACTCCACCACCCTCCGAGGGAGTGTGTTCCATTGTCGAACAGCCCTTACTGTCAGGAAGTTCCTCCTAATGTTGAGGTGGAATCTCTGTCTCTGGAGCAGCAGAAAACAAGCCTGTTCCCTCCTCAATATGACATCCCTTCAAATATTTAAACAGGGCTATCATATCACCTCTTAACCTTCTCTTCTCCAGGCTAAACATCCCCAGCTCTCTAAGTCGTTCCTCATAGGGCTTTATGGTTTCTAGACCCTTCACCATCTTAGTTGCCCTCCTTTGGACCCGCTCCAGTTTCTCCACATCCTTTTTGAATTGTGGTGCCCAGAACTGGACACAGTATTCCAGGTGGGGCCTGACCAAAGCAGAATAGAGCGGCACTATTACTTCCTTTGATCTAGACACTATACTTCTATTGATGCAGCCTAGAATCGCATTGGCCTTTTTAGCTGCCGCATCACACTGTTGACTCATGTTCAACTTATGGTCTTCTTGGACTCCTAGATCCCTTTCACACATAGTTTCATTCAGCCAGGTATCCCCCATCCTATATCTGTGCATTTCATTTTTCCTCCCTAGGTGCAGAACCTTACGGAAGCTTGCCTGCTCATAGTCACCCAGGGGTTTTCTGTGGCTAAGCAGGATTTGAACCCTGGTCTCCTGGAGTCCAGGTCCAACATTCAAACCAAAACACCATACTGGGTTCTTATACACCCGCCGTCCCTCCACATTTGCAGCTTTGACTTTGGTGGATTTGACTATTCATGGATTTGATTAATAAGTTCTCTCTAGGAGTATCTAGGTCCCCCAGTGCAAATCTATGGTCAACTTTAACCAAAAGTTTCACTGAAGGACCTAGAGATTCCTAGAGAGGACACTCTATTAGGCCTTTGTGGCTCCTCCAGAGCAATTTCTATGGTCTGTGTCTGGCAGATGTTGACCACAGAGTTGCACTGGAGGACCCAGAAATTCCTAGAGAGGTGTCCTCTCAGGTTAAAAACAGAGTGTTTTTGTCATTTGTAGGTTTTCCACATTCACAGGGGTCCTGTGACCCTAAACCCGGCAAATTTGGAAGGACGAGTGCGTATTACAAGTTGCCTTGACGGCAATGAACACCAACAATCCCCATTGGATTTATTTATAACCGAGGTTTATTGATCGGGCCGGCTCAATAAAGGTATGGTTGAGACGCCTCAGAGCTTTTTACCTCGGCTTCGTCCGTCCGGAAGTAAAAGAGGAAGTTGACCACCAGCTTCACCAGGCGCTTCTTGAGGGCTGCAAAAGGGAGAGAAAAAAACGGTTGAAAATTCAGGAACGAGAGAAGAATTAGGGGGAAAACACAGGCCATATTGGCAAAACTGGGATTATTAGCACCGTTCAGCGCTCCGTTGGTTTGTTTCCTCCGAAGCTTCCCTCGACCAAGACACTAGGCCTCTATTGACGCAGCCTAGAATCGCATTGGCCTTTTTAGCTGCAGCATTGCACTCTTGGCTCACGTTCACTTTGTGGTCTACTACGACTCCTAGATCTATTTAATTAAGGTCTAATTAACTAATGGTCCACTGTCTGTTCTTTTTGTTTGCATTTTGCTGGCATTTTTCAGGACTGACGGCTGGACATCGTTTAAGCGTTTCTTCTTTCCGGCTGAGGTGGTCCAGTTGCTTCTGGGTTTCAATGGCTTCCTTGTCCATTATGACCTGATACCTTCATCCCTCCATATTTGTGGATTTGATCTTTGCGGGTTTGGTTATTCACGGATTTGATTAATATGTTCTCTCTAGGAATATCTAGGTCCTCCAGTGCAACTCTATGGTCAACTTTAATCAAAAGTGGCACTGGAGGACCTGGAGATTCCTAGAGAGACAACTCCGCTAGGCCTTTGTAGCTCCTCCAGTGCAACTCTATGGTCAGTGTCTGGCAGATGTTGACCATAGAGTTGGCCTGGAGGACCTAGAGCTTCCTAGAGAGGATACTCTACTAGGCCTTTGGAGCTCCTCCGGGGCAACTCTACAGTCAACATTTGCCAGACCCTGACCATAAAGAGTTGCCCTGGAGGAGCTGCAAAGGCCTAGAGTGTCCTGTCTTGGAATCTCTAGGTCTTTCAATTTAACTCTATGGTCAACGTCCCTCAGGAGGGGCTACAAAGGCCTAGTAGAGTAGTCTCTCTAGGTCCTCCAGGGCAACTCTATGGTCAGTGTCTGCCAAATGCTGACCATAGAGTTGTCCTGGAGGACCTAGAGATTCCTAGAGAGGATACTCCACTAGGCCTTTGTAACTCCTCCGGCACAACTCTATGGTCAACATTTGCCAGACCCTGACCATAGAGTTGCCCTGGAGGAGCTACAAAGGGCTAGTAGTCTCTCTAGGAATCTCCAGGTCCTCCAGCGCAACTCTATGGTCAGTGTCTGGCAAATGACCATAGAGTTGCCCTGGAGGACCTGGAGATTCCTAGAGAGGCGTCCTCTGAGGTAAAAACACGGTGTTTCTGTGGTTTTTCCCTTAACACTGGAGAATACAGAGGAGGAGCAAATGTACCCCTCAAACTGCTAGGCCTCAAAGAGCCCTAGCCCCGCCCCCCGCGCCCTGACGTCACGCCGTGCTGACGTCACACGCCCCCGTTCCTCACCGCTGCCCTTCTTGGGCGCCCTCATCAGGACCTCGGCGGCCTTCTCGGCGGGCTGCCGCGAGAGAGAGAGCAGCTCCCGCTCGTTGAACCGCATCGCCGCCGGCGACACTCTGGCCTGCCCCGCTCTCTATGGTTCACCTTTGTTTCCCTCGGTCACTTCCGGCCCGACACCGGAAGTGAGGCCTTGCACCGGAAGTGAGGCCTGTTCCCCCCTCAGCCTCACTTCCGGTTTCTCTTCCGCCTCTTTTTCTTGGGACTCCAACTCCCAGAAGCCTCCGCTGATAAAGCTGATGGCGAGGGATTCTGGGAGATGTAGTCCTCTGAGAGAAAACCCGCACAAAGGTTGAAAAAGCGCCACTGTGGGAGTTATAAGAGGCCTCGGATCATAATATATACAAATTTACAGAATTAAGATACATAATATATATTTCCCCCTCGTCCCTCATGAGCGGAAGTGCCCTCGGAGGCTTCCGCTTCCGGTTTGACCCGGAAGTGGATCCTTGCGCGAGTGAGGCCTGGCCTTTTTTCTCTCTCTCTGGGAAGAAGAAAGAGGTTTTTATTAACTTTTAAGGAAAGAAAGGAAGGGAGGCCTGAGGAGACGCTTAAGGTCCGTTTACACGGTCAGAAACGAAGCGGTTTGACGACGCTTTAAGTGCTGCAGCTCGACCCGAGGGGATTCTGGGATCTGTAGTTCAAAAAAACGGTCTTCCGAACTACAAATCCCAGAATCCTCTGCGCTGCTTTTTCTGTGTAAGCTTGGAATGGCTTTTGATTAGATAATGTTAATATTATTATTAATTTAGTTTTATTATTATAAAACCAAGCAGGGACAATGGATGGGAGGCCACTGAGAAGCTAGTCTCTATTATTATGAATAATTATTAATAAATAATATAATAACTATTATTATTATTATAAATAAATATTATTATAAACAATAATTATAATTTTTTATTATTATTATATTATCATTATTGTTAATTATTACTATTATTATAGTTATATTAATTATTAATTATTATTCATAATAATAGAGACTAGCTTCTCAGTGGCCTCCCATCAATATTCTCTGCTTGGTTTTATAATAATTAAAATGGTTTTCCGGGTTATAATGTTTTTTAAACTGTATTTTAATGTTGTTTTTATTGTTGTTAGACCCTTGGAGAGGTGGGGTGTAAAAAACATTTACTTATTAATAAATTAATAAGTAAATATGTTAACATTTAGAAATGTATTAATATAAATATATTGTAAATGTAGATATATTAATTAATATTAATAAATAAATAAATATTAATAAATTTATAATAATATTAGTAGTAGTAGTGCAGGATTATTAATATAAATATGTTAATAAATAAATAATAATAATTAATTGATACTTAATGTAAATTATTATTATTATAGGATTATAAATATAAAATATCAATAAATAATTATTACTAAATTGATAATTAACATAAATTGTTTTTGTTATTATAATTATTACAGGATTATAAATATAAATATTTTAATAAACAAATTGATAATTAATATATTATTATTATTACAGGATTATAAATGTAAATATATTAATAAGTAAATTATTAATAAGTTGATAATTAAATTATTATTGTTATTATTATTACAGGATTATAAATATAAATATATCAATAAATAAATAATAACTATTAATAAACTGATAACTAATTTAAATTATTATTATTATTATTATTGCTACAGGAGTATCTCAGTTAGCAAAGCCTCTGAGGAAAGAAGAAGCTCCTCTTTACAAGGTGTTTTCAGGCTCGCTTTACTTCCAAATAATAATAATAATTATAACAATCTGGCTTGAGACCGCTTGAACTGCTCTGCTCTGGGCCCCACAACAAACTCCAACTCCCAGAATTCCATAGCAGCGAGTCAGACAACAAGTTAAAGCGCTGCCAAACCGGGTTATTTCTCCATCTGGGGCTTTGAATTCTGAGACAACTTTGTCCCCGTCTGAGTGCCTTTAAAATGTAATTGTTCCTCCTTTTTTCCTTCCCCTTCTCTCCGATCCCTCAGGCTTTTGGATTGCCTTGAAGCGCAGAAACCTCCGTCATGGATTTCCAGCACCGTCCGGGGGGCAAAACGGGCAGCGGAGGGGTGGCCTCCGCTTCGGAGAACAACCGCGACCGCCGGGAACGGCTGAGGCAGCTGGCCTTGGAAACCATCGACATCAACAAGGTGGGGCTCCCCGGTTTTGTTCTTTTACCAGAAAATATTAAAGCAAGACGTATAATGACCAGAGGAGCCAGCGTGGTGTCATGGTTTGAGCATTGACGATGGTGGTGATGATGATTTCTACCCTGCCTCTCCAACAAGATCGAGGCGCGCTTACATCGATAAAAACCATGCAACGCACTACAATAAAATCCTGCGATTCCTTTCCCTCCTTAACTCCAAATCAACAACAATAAGTACAAGCGTAACAATAACTATAATAAAATACAATTAAGTTCATTAAACTTAAGTTCATTAAACCATGTCAGTGGGGCAACAGAGTCAGTTATTCTGGGAAGGCGTGTTGGAAGAGATCTGTCTTGACAGCCTTTTTGAAGCTGTCAAGGTTGGTAATATGTTGGATCTCCTCTGGCAGGCCGTTCCATTGGGACTACAACTATGAAGAACTCAGGATTCGGTTCTCAAGTCAGCCACGAAACCCATTGAGTGACATTTGGGCAAGAAGTCACACTGTCTCAGCCTCAGGGGAAAGCCATGGCAAACCCCTTCTGAGCAAATCTTGACAAGAAAACCCCACAGTAGGTGCGCCATAAGTCATAAATGATTTGGAGACATGCAAGAATAGGATATATAATAAGATACAGATAAGAGAGACAGATATATATCTTATCTATATATCGATCTCTCTTATCTATATCTGTTATATATCTTAGATATAGATATATAACAATAATCATAATAAGTTTTATTTATATCCCACCTCTCCAGAAGGATCTAGGCAGGTTACAATAAAAATACATAAATAAAATACATAATACAACTAAAAATTACATAATCCCCTTATCCTCTCCCTTAAAACTAAAACAGCAACACTATCAATTACAGGTTAAAATTGGTATATGTGTATATATATATATATATATATATATCACAAGAGAGAGGGATAAGAAAACTATAGGTGTGTTTGTGTATAAACAGAAGAAAGAGAGATATAAGATATATAAGACAGATATAGAGATATAAGGAAGATGTGTGTGTGTGTGTATAGTTAAAGTTATACATATATAATACATAGGTATGGGAGCCAGGGGAGTTTAGTAGTTTGTGTGTTCAATTCCTAGCTCAGCCATGAAACCCACTGGATGACTTTGGACAAGTCACACACTCTCAGCCTCAGAGGAAGGCAATGGCAAACCTCCTCTTTTCAAGAAAACCCAAGAAAGGTTTGCTTTAGGGTCACCAAAAGTCATAAATTACTTAAAGGCCCACAACAACAACAATCCTGAGCAACAGGGGTGAGCAAATTGTGTCCCCTAAAGTATCCCAACCCATCTTTCCACATTAAAAAATAATAATTTCAGCCCAATTGTGGAGGTTTCCCCCCCCCCCACTCCCAAAACCATGGAGAAAATCCTCCAAACATATGAAGGCTCTCAAAAATACCTCCATCCGCACAAGTGCCCCAGAACCTCCTGCCTTCCCCCGATGCTTCCATTTTCCACTGCAGTCCCTCTCAAAATGGCGACAGGAAGTCCCATCGTTTCCTGTTGCCATTTTGAGAGTGTCATGGCCAGCCAAGAGGTGGAATCGGAGGAAGAGGATACGGCTTCTCAGGTGCAAGAGGAGTTGGAGGCTCGACCAGGTCCCAGTTCTGCCATCCCTTTGCCAGAACTTATTGCAAGATCCTTTGGTGTGATTGTTTGCCGGCACTGGCTCCGTGTTTCTTGGACACTTGTTTGCCTTGACCCTACGACTTTGGAAAGAACTGGACTACTGTTGCCTTCTCCTTGCCCTGACCTCGGACCCGAACTGATTTCTGTGACTTCTCTTTGGCTTCTGGTTTACTCTTTCGGACAATACTAAGGTCTGTAGACTTTCTCCCAGCCGCAGAGCTAGTTCCTTGCTGAGCCCTTCTTATCGGCATGCCTTTGTGTGTGCTGGCCGCGGTCCAGGACAGAGAGTAAAATGTAGGCATTTGGGCTTGTTGTGGAAGAGCTGGGTGAGAAGAAGATTAGCCTTCGCAAAGTTGTCTATCCCTCTGTACAATGATGCTCCTCAAAGAGTTGGTTTGGGGACCAGTGACCCATCACTGGCTGGTCCCTGTCAAGTTTCCAGGAAAGAATGAAACCCTTGCGTCAGTATTTCTGTGTGGCTTCTGCAGAGCCAAGCCTCAATCTTCACTTTAAAAAATAAAATTCTTCTTTTACTCCTCCTCCAGGATCCCTATTTTATGAAAAACCACTTGGGCTCTTACGAATGCAAGCTTTGCCTGACGCTGCACAACAATGAGGTGAGTTGCTGTGTTTACCTTGAGGAAGATGGGAGGGATGTACATCCTTGGCATACGTGAGATCCCGGGTTCAAATCCTGGCATCTCCAGTTACGGGAGTCCAGTCTGAAAACCTGAAGCGTTACTACTAGTTGGTCCAAACAATACTGAGCTGGAAGGAGCTGTCATCCGACTCAAATCTATGGCAATTCCTTATGCTCCCCTTTTCCTGCTCGGAGCGGTAAAATTTCTGGAAATTTTGAAGCTTTGTTTGTTTTGTCTTGTATGTGTTTTTGGTTTTTTTTACTCCTGGACTTTCCATCTCCATCCTTGCCTTGTCTTCCTTTTGAGACCCAATCTTTGCTTGTTATTGATTCTTGTTTTTTTCACCCAACAGGGAAGTTACTTGGCACACACTCAGGGGAAGAAGCATCAGACCAATTTGTAAGTTGTTGGTTAACTGTTACTTTTTACCATTTAAGCCTTCTTCCCCCCCGCCCCCTTCCCTTTGAAAGCCCTCCAAAAGAGTGTGTGTGTTGTTAAATCTGGAATTGTGGCTGAGGTTTTGTTCAAAGTCTTTGCTGCCGAGAAAAGGAAACTAGGCACAGACCCTTCTGGGAGGAGAAATGGAAGGGAATGAAGCCCCAAGGCTGACTGACCTTTTAATCTAACAGAACCATCTTTTAATGGGGGCTGCTGTACATTTTACCTTTACCATATTTTAAATGTGTTTAAAATTGATTCACATTTGTCTTCCGATAGCACAGCTTAATTTAATTGGCGTGTATTGTTGGGTTTTTAGCTTTCACCGTTCCTGTCACCATTTTGAGAGGGACTGTGAAGGAAAATGGAGATATCTGGGGGAGGTAAGGAGGTTCAGGAGAAAGACAGGATATAAAATAAATAAATAAGGGGAAATGTTTCCATCTTCCCAGCTTTTTCCCTTCACCTCTTCCTCTGTCCCTATAGTTCTTCCTCTTTTTTATTGCCTGGACCCAAACCGGGCTTTTGCTGGGTGCAAATAATGTCTTTGGAAATCAGACAGAGGCATGCAGTTTTCAAGGAGATAGCTGTGCCTTTTCTTTCTTTCTTTTTCTCACTTTCCTTTTGGCCGAAGGTGGCCTTGGTGCTGTCTAGGAAGTATCAGTTTTATGACATCCAGCAACAACAGACTCCATTTGATAACAGGCCCATCTCTGGGTAGCATTGTGATGGCTTTGGCTGCGCCTCAGTTCCTCCCGGGAGAATGTGTGAGTCTTTGTTTGAAAGCACACGCTTGTTCGAGGCCTGTCTCCCACCGTGGCGGCCGCTACACATAGTTGTCGGATTGTGCTCCTGATCATTCGGAAGCAGAAGGAACTCCCAAGGTCCCTTCGGTCCCTCCCAATTCCAGTTTGAAAGCAAAGCTGCTAAATCTATGGACCTCCAGATGCAGTGGAGAATCCCAAGTCCCATCATCCCTGCTAGGCAGTTAAAGTGGTGTCAAACTGAATTATTTCTGCAGCCAATGAGTTCTGGTGTCTCACAAAACTGCAAATCCCATGATTTTGTAGGAAAGAGCCATGGCAACTCAAGTGGTGTCAAATTATATCATTTCTACTGTCTAGATACTCCCTGAATACACATAGTGTCTCCAGTTAGAAGGACTGGCTGGCAATTTCTGGGGAAAGACGTATGTCGAGAGAGTTTCTGGATGGCAGAGTAGAGAAAACTAATCTTGAAGGATTCAGGATTTTGACTAGTTTATGGCAAAATTCTTGCGTAGAGCAAGGAACATCCGTAGCTTAGTCTCAGAGCATCTGTCCTCCACCAGCCACAGGTCCCAGTTCCAGTGCTCTGTTGCTCCAACTTGATGGAAAGTCCCAAGACAAAGAGATTGGGTTTTTGGAAGACTGTCCCAGACAGAGAGGTTGGCTGACCTCATGTTGAGGGCTTGAACTGATCTGTGCACAGAAACAGAGTAGTTTCACAACGCCAATATTCAGCAAGAGCTGCTGTGACCTTTCAACACGTGTGTGTGTGTCTGTTACGCAGCAGTAGCCAATGGAGTGAGTGATGCTCAGTGGATACCAATGAATGTTTGGTTGAACAGGGTTTCTTTGTGCTTCTGCAACTTAGCTAAGGAGTCATGAAGTTACAAAATGTAGGCTGTGATGTTGGATCTCAACCGTTCCTTGTTTCTCTCTCTCTTCTCTTTCAGAGCTCGGCGAGCTGCGAAAGAAGCCAAGGAAGCTCCAGCCCAACCTGCCCCCGAAAAGGTGAAGGTTGAAGTGAAGAAGTTTGTGAAGATTGGGCGGCCGGGTTACAAGGGTAGGTGACACATAGAAGTCTTATGGGAAGCGCTCTCTTGTTCCACTGGCAAAGACCCTTTTAAAAGTTGTGGCAGGGAACTAGACCTCATTGTGGCTTGTGGGATAATCTGAGTGATATGTATACTGGTTCCAGTTACAGAGTCAGATGAACCAGATTCGGCAGCCTCTCTCAGTCACTGAGATTGCAAACATTTTGATGTTTTTCCAAGAAGGGTAAAAGCCTAGAAGCCTGGAAACTCAGCTACGAGTCTGTTAGCGTTTGTGCAGTTTCCCTGTACCCACCAGGACTAGAAACTTGGTCTCCCTTTTTAATCAAAGGGGAGAGTCTCAGGAACTCAGAAGCGGTGATTTTGAGCTCCTGTGGAACTGCAACAACTGATGCAATGAAGCCAGTACTTCTTGCCTGTGCCAAGCTAAATGTGTCCTCTCTTTTTCCACCTCAGTGACCAAACAGAGGGATCCAGAGACAGGCCAGCAAAGTTTGCTTTTCCAGGTAAGATCCAGCTAATTCTTCTTCGCCCTGTGGCTTTGCTTGGTGCTTCCTTTACAACATAAAATAACATCTTGTTTTGAAATAACATATTGAGTCCACCAGACCTCAAGCCACATTTGCTAATTTGCCACCAAGTTGGCTTTGATTTATGGCAGCTCTTTCAGAGGCACTTTAACCTCTCAAATTAAAACCGAGAGGTGATTTTTCAACCCTCTTTTCTCACAGATTTGTCGGCAATTGGCATCTAAGCTGCGCTTTTTGGCCCTTTTTCTTCCGCTTGACCATTTCCACTCTCCTTACAGATAGATTACCCGGAGATCGCAGAGAGCATCATGCCAAGGCATCGGTTCATGTCAGCATATGAGCAAAGGATTGAACCCCCTGACAGGCGCTGGCAGTACCTTCTGATGGCAGCTGAACCCTACGAGACCATTGCTTTCAAGGTGACCAGAGACCCCATTTCCTTGTTTCTTTATCACAGTCTGTCATTTGAGGTTCCATAATGGAGAACTTGATAAATTATGGATGAGTTGTCCTGCAAAAAGCCTCTCTCTTTCCTGCCTCCCATTCTATCTCACCGCCTGGCTATTCTCCTTTTGGACTCCCAGACCACCTGCAGTTCTCCCTTCTCAGCCTTTATCTGAGATGACCACATCCAACAAACTGCCTCCCCTCCTTACCTCCCTCCTCAGAATAGTTGGACTTCTATATCCTTGGTATCTTGCCTTGCAGCAGTTTTGGCATCACTACTAACGGCTTCTTCCCCTTCCCTTTGCCCAGGTCCCAAGCAGAGAGATTGATAAAGCCGAAGGGAAGTTCTGGACTCACTGGAACAGAGAAACGAAACAGGTAAATAGAAGCCAAAGGAGGTCAGCTTTGCTGTCCGCAAATGCCTAAAAATGTGGAAAGTTTAGTTTGAAAAATGTTTGTATATTTTTTAAAAACTGTATTTTGTTTTAATGTATATTGGGAACTGGTATGCATCCAGTTTTGGGAGAAAGGCATGATGGTGATGGAATGAGTAGTAGTCATCATCATCACTATATAAGTAGATAATGGTAGTGGTGATGATGCTATCTTGCCTTTTCCCCAGTTTGGGACTCTAGCCAGCTTACAGCAGTTAAAACAAACCTAGTGTAAAAATTCACAACATTCCAAAGTTAGCAAGCATTGCAACCATCAAAAATCTGAAACATCAGTGAAATCAATAACTTACTTTTAAAAGAAAAAGGGTATCATTTGAAGTCATAGTCTTAGGTCTCGCTGTGCACACACTGAGCCGTTTGGTACTATTACAACTATACATTTAAAACTTTCCTGTTCCTATAATGTAACAAAGTTACTTTCAGTTACCTTTTTGAAGTACACCTGAACGGTACATGTTGTTGTCCTGTGGCACAAAACACAAAGGTTCTTCCAAGGTTAAAAAGGGGTGGGAAACCAGCTTCCAAGCACCAAACTATGTTGAGGAAACATTTCTTTATCCATGCCTCTGAATGTCCAGCCCACTGTCTCTCATAAGTCTATTGCTCTTGTTGTTGGAAATAACACCCCGTCTCTCTCTCTCTCTCTCTCCCATCTTTCTTCTGCTCTTCCTCCTCCAGTTCTTCCTTCAGTTCCATTTCAAGATGGAGAAGCCCCCCGCGCCCCAAAGCATCCCAGCCGGACCAGCCACGGTGAAGAGGCCCCCGCCTCCTCCTCTCATGAACGGCCTGCCCCCTCGGCCGCCGCTCCCGGAGTCCATCCCGCCTCCTCCTCCCGGAGGCATGGCCATGCCCCCTATGCCTCCCCCCACGGGGCCTGTGCCCTTGCCCCCCGGGCCACCTCAGATGCCCCCAGCTCCGGGCGTCCCTCCTCCAGCCCCGATGCCACCGATGCTCAGGCCCCCTCTCCCAACAGAAGGGCCTGGCAGCATCCCTCCACCGCCCCCCACCAGTTGAAAAGATTCCCCTCGTTCCCTTTTCTCCGGTTTTGCAGTCCCGTTTTTCAAATGTGCCGATCAACCCCCCGTTTTGGTTTTTGTCGTTTTTTAAAAAATGAGTACGCCAGTGACTTTTGCCTAGAATCTTCTATAGCTGTATTAAAAGCAACAAAAACCTCTGTTTGCTTCCGTTGCGCAGATCTCTTTCTCGCGGCTGGTGAAAATCTTTGACTTCTAAACCTCTGCGGAAATAAGTCTCTTGTGCGTCCAAGGCTTCTGAGTTAATTCTCCATTGGTTGGGAGGGCAACTGGGAATTCATAAACGAATGTGTCGTGTGGGTTGAATTAGTGAAGTAAGGAAGAGCAGGTTTGTGATCCTGAAGCTCTTTGTTGTATTGCTCAATAATTCTGGTCTGAAATTTCAGCCTACTCTAAAGAGGCAAGCCAGGATGCAGCGTTGCGTAGAAAGTTGAGAATGGTCCTGTTTAAGACCCGATCCAGGCAGTGTTTTATGACAATGCAGGTATACCTTGGTTTATGGGCCAGATGTGTTCCTTCCTTTAAGAAAATTTAGTATCAAGAGAGACAAGAGGTTGCATCTACAAAACAGAAATACAGTAATACAATTTCACACCACTTTCAGTGCTGTAGCTGAAATCCTGTGAGATCCTGGGGTTTGTAGTTTTGCAGGGTCTTTATCATTTTCTGCCAAAGAGGGCTGGTGCCTCACCATGCTACAAATCCCAGGATTCTGTAGGATGGAGCCATTATTGCCTTATTTCTGCAGCAGAGATGCACCGAAAAAGTAGCATGTAAAGAGCCACACACACACACAAAGGCATTTGAACGTATTTCAGAAAAGTGTCCAGAAATAGCTATTGACAGTGAATCACCAGATCAAGCACACCTTGTAAGGAAACACCTTTTGAGCCTTCTGGACACCATTTGAAGGCTTTTTCTAAAATATCCCCAAGGATTACCTTTAGTTTTACCAATCTGTATTCACTTATGGCCTTAGATATCTGTGCTTTTGAAACACTCTGGGGTAAGCTTACCTGCTTTCCCCGTTTTTCTTTTGGCTTGCATGCTGAGTGAGGGATTTTGGAGGCAGCCGTTGTGTACCTTGCCTGTTGTAGGCAGACACACGTGGCTATAGGGCCAGCTTCCAACAAACCACATCGTGGCTGCTTGTGACATTCAAGCATGGTCACTGAGAGCTACCATTTAGTTTAAAAGAGTATTCAGATTTTGACATACATACATACATACATATATATATGAAAGAGAACCAATTTTGTATGAGAGAAGCAAGTGAAGATCTACTACTACAAAGGAGGAAATTTTTAGAGGCGTCATTGATTTAATGTGGGTTAGAAGTTAGCAAACTTTAAGTTCAGGTCCACTAGGATATAAAGAGAGACTGTGTGCGGGAATGCGTTCTTGGAAACGTTTTGGACTACAGTCCCCAGGATCCCCCATCCAGCATGGCCAGAGGTGTTTGCTCAAAGGGTAAGGGGCAGCTACCTAGAAGGGGGTGTTTGCGTGTCAATAAAACATACAAACTTCACAATTTTAAATCACACAATATTATAACTCATAAGGTGGAAGTGGGCATCATGTGAGACTACCACTCCCATCAGCCCAAGGCAGCATACCTAAAGGAGGGACGCTGGGACTTGCGACCCAGTCACACCTGGTTTTGCTACTTTTGTACAAAAGCCCCTTTGATTTCAAACTCCTTGGAGATGCTTATTCCGACAATACTGTTTTAGAGCTACTTTGGGAGATGTTCCAGTCTAGACTGTTGGTTTTGTGTGTGGGTGTGTGTGTTTCTGTATACAACGGTGGTTTTGCTTTGATCCTCGAAATAGGATAAAAGACATTTTAAGTCAAGGTTGAGTCTAACCGGGAGGTGTGGATTTTTGTGAAGTCTCTTTGTAGATAACCAAATACGCTGAAAATAGAGCAGAAAGGGTTCCTTTGAGCTGGCTATTGCCTCCCTCTTTGCAAGAATGCCTTCAGGGAGGTGCCATGTGTGTTTGTCGAGTCAAGGACACAATTCAAAGAGGCTTAAAGAAGGGGAAGCCGGGCCACCTCTCTGCCTGGTCTGTCTATGTACGTGGGCTCTTTCATTTGGGTTTTTTCCCCTCCTGTCCTTCCAAAAATGTCTTTTCTCAGTTCTGGATTTCTCAGGAGAGTTTCAGGGAAGGTGCTGTAACTCTCCGAAGGAAGCGAGACCATGCAGGTTGCAGCCGGAGGGATCTTGTTGGTCCTCTCGTTGGTCCTGAAGGCCATCCCTGTTCCTGAAGAAGACAACCTCTCAGAAGGACATCGGACAGAGACAGAGGTCTCCAACTTGAGAAGATCCGAAACTCCAGAAGAAGATGAAATCCTGGCTGTGTTGGGCATCACAGGACCGCGATCCCAGGTCTCTCTTGCTGTGGTCAACCTTCAAGACCATCGCGGTGGCCACGTCCAACCTGACCAGAACTTTGCAGGTGGAGAGGCGTTGGGCTTATGGGCCAGAACCGGCTTCCAACCGTGGCCCCAAGGAGTCCCAGAAGAGCCCGTGTGTCGGGTGAAGCTGGACCGGGGCAGCGTCTGGGCTCCCAACCACTTGGAAGTGGTGGGGCTCCTGACCAGCTACGACAGCGGGTTCCTGAAGGCGCTGAGCCGCTCGGCCTGGAGCGAAGAGGAACTGGAGACCTTTGGGTTGTGTCCGACGGAGACCCCCCGCGGCCTCCTCTCGTCCCTCCGGCACGTTGGGGAGAGCCTGGCTGATCCGGGGGAGAATCGGTTTCTCCTGCTTCATCTGGAAGAAGGTAAGTGTGGAAGAAAACCCAGGGGCTGAATGAGTTGGCTTCTGTCGAAGGGGAACTCGGGAAGCCAGAACTGCTGTGAACAACGCGCTTAATTTGTTCATCAGTCATTGTTCTTTGTCCTCTGTTCCATCATTTCTTTCCTTCCTTCCTTCCTTCCTTCCTTCCTTCTTTCCCACCTCCTTCTCACCAGCCTTCCTTCCTTCCTTCCTTCCTTCCTTCCTTCCTTCCTTTCTTCTCTCTCGGCTTCCTTCCTTCCTTCTTCCTTCCCTCCCTTCTTCCTTCCCTCCTTCTTCCTTCCCTTTTTTACTTCCTTCTCTCTCTTGTCCACCTTCCTTCCTTCCTTCCTTCCTTCCCACTCCATCTCTTTCTTTCCCTTCAATAGAAGCAGGGTGGGAATCATGTAGCCCTCCAGGTATTGCTGGACTGTAGCTCCCAGCAGCCCCAGCCAGCACAGGCAAGAGTAAGAATACTGGGAATTGCAAAGTTCAGAATCACCAGGAGGGCCTTCCCTTCTTTCCATCCTTGCTTTAGGATAAGAACAGTCCTGTAGGATTGGGCTGAGGGGAGGAATGTAATCTGTTGGACTGTGACACCCATAATCCTTCATCACTGGCTACACTGACTGATGGGAGTTCCAGTCCAGTGAGACCAGTTCTGTCCTTTAGAGGAAAGCAGATTTGTTTTTTTGAATGCTGATCATTATACTGCCAAGATAGCCCAGTCCTTAACAAGTAATTTTGGTACAGTTTGACAGATCCTGAATGTTAGAAGTCCAAAAAGCATATTTTCAAAGCAGTTTTAATGCCCAAGACTCCAAATCAGTCCAATAAATATGCTGTTGACCCAGAACTACGGACTGTTTCCTCATCTTGAAAAAGGGAATATGGGAGGGAGTAGCCTGAGATCGAGCATGGCTGACTCGAACTCAGAACAGAAACTCTCCAAACTGCAACATTTTATTACAGGGCTCTTTCTCATGCCTTTCCCCCCTTGTTACCTATGGGTTTGACATCCCTTTAACTGACATGACTCCTATCTTACAGACTCTTGGGACTCTTTCACACTGGAGGAATTTCTCCCAACTTCAAATGCAGCCAATGCAAATTCACGTGAATTCGCTTGTTTAGCAAATTTACGTGAATCCCCATTGCATTCGGAAGGTGTTCGGAATGACTTCCCATTACCCGAAAATGACCCCTCCTTGCCCGAAATTGCGTGAGAAGCTTTAATTCGCAATAACGTGAAACCTATGATTGCATTCGGAGTGACTTCCCTTTTGCCTGAAATTGCGTGAGAAGATTTAATTCGCAGTAATGTGAAACCCCATGATTGCATTTGGATTGCCCTTGGATTATACTTCCAATTTCCCACGTCTGAAAGAGTCCTTGGATAGAGTCTGTCTGGTGGGTTTATTCAGTCTAGTCTGTTAAAGAGTCCTGGCGCCTCTGTAGGACAGAATCATGGCAGTTAAAGAGGTATCAAAGTGCTTTAATTCTTCAGTGCGGACATATCCTGTGAGTATGGAATTGTTTTAGAACCCATAAACAAACAAAGTCAATGGGGAGGAAAAGTGGATTTGAATGATTTTATAGCTGGATTTTATTTTATAGTTCATCTTTTCCCCCAAATCGATATAAATCAATAATTCAGAGCAAGAGAGAAACAAGAATTTAGAAAACGGCAGCAGAAGGAAGGAAAGGCACAGTTAAGCAACACAATCCCCTCAAACTAACAGCTCTTAGGGCCAAAATATCAAAGCTGGCAGAATCACAAACCGAGGAACAATTGAATAACGCAAAGCAACAACTGCAAAATGCTGCAAAAACCCTCTCGGGGCCAGAAAGTTCACATCATTTTGAGATAAAACTCCCAAACCGCTCTGGAGATAGAGGAACTGCTGCGTCCCATAAAGGGATGCTTTTAGCGTTAGATTATTTGAAAGGACAGGCTGATCCGAGGGAGAATTCCTGGCACTCTTGGCGAGGGTTTATTACGCTTAATAATAATATAAAGAAGTCTCCAGATTAGAGCGCTTTCTGCTTGGCAACTTTTTGGAAGGGCAAAAGTTTGAGGAACACAACACAACTCCCTTGTTGCAACAACTCCACTATAGTTGCCAATCTGTTTCTGGGCATGCAGATGATGATTTTTAGAGACCTCTAGGATCATGTAGGTATATACTCGACTGTAATTTGAGCTCATATATAAGTCAAGGGCAGGTTTGGGGCCATAATTATGGGTTTTGATATGACCCATAGATAAGTTGAGGGCATAACTTAAGGACATTGAAATGAAGGATGTAAAAAGCAAAAGGAAACAATGCCAAAGAACTTGCAAAATTCCAGCAGACCTAACTATTTGTTCTCATATTAAAGGCTGGATGGATGAGAGAGTAGAAGGGGCTCAGTGCTTCTAGGGCAGATTAAACTCTTGCCTTTCCCCAGATATATATATAATTGAGATGGCAAATTTATCTAAAAGAGGGCAGCAATTTAGTGAAGAGCCGAGGTTATGAATTACAGAGCGACTCTTGAAGCAAAAGGGATTTTTTTTTTTGTGAAGCCTTATTTTTACACCTTTCCTTTTTTCTTCTGACAGTGAAATGGGAAGCTGAGACGAAGCTCCGCTTCAAGGTGGTTTTTCAAGAGGATATTGAAAAATCCTTGGGTCCTCTTCAACATGCCCTTTTGGTGTTTTACCGAGGAGGGAGAGAAGGGGAAGCCATGCCCCGGGAGAAGTTCCTCATCGGAGGGGAAGGTCTTCATCAGGAACAGGTGAGCCACAGTTTTAATGGACGTTTCCCTTCCATACACATCACCGGATCCTTTTTCTTCCCACTCTGAATTAAAATTAGATTGTGAATCCATTTCACAGATGAAAACCAGGACATTTCCGGCCTGACCAGGTCAGAGTGTGGAGAAAAGAGTACAAGTTATTAATAAGGAAAAACACAAGCTAAGAAACGTTGCAGCAGTTTGCTTTTGCCTAGAAGGGCAAGATTTTCCCTTTCCACTCCTCTTGTCCCTACTGAATTAATTGACTTTTACACTTTGAATTCCAGTTTCCAGCAATGGAAGTAAGCTGGGGTAAAGAGGGAGGAGAAGACAGAACCTGGGATGGTTTAAAAGCAGTTGGAAAAGTGGGATGAGAGCGGATTATCGGGAATTGGGGCACTTGGAGATTATTTTATAGGAACAGGTGCTCCTTGAGGTACTGGGATCCCAAGCTATTTAGTCCTCTGCTGTCCCACTTTTCAGCTCTTTTAAAAACGTCCCAGTTTCTCTCTTCTTCTCTTCCCGCTTTCCCCCTTTGTCCTCAGCTTACTTCAATTGCTGCAAATGGTTCAAAGTACAAAAGTCTTTAATTAATTAATTCAGCAGAATAAATTAATTCAGTCATTAATTCATCAGAAGGAAGAGGAGAGGAGGGTCACAACTGTTTACTTCCCAAGAGGCTCAGGCAAAAGCAAGCGGATGCAGACTCCACCTGTAGTTTGAAAGTCCGCACCTTAACCTTGGATTCAGAATAGGAAGGTCTTGGCGGCCGGTACAGTTCTTTTAAATATCTTCCATTTTTCTCTGCAGTATCTCTCAAGGGCAGCCCCATTGAGGAATCCATTACAGTAGTTTAATAAGGAAATTTCCAGCCTGGCCTAGTGTAGTCAGTTAACCCTATCCAGGAAAAGACTGAGTGTGGGAACACTTTGCCTGTTGAACTTCTGCCTGCCAAGGACTCATTTACATGCTTTGGGGAGTGGCGTTTGTTAGTTCTATGAAAGCTGATGTATTTCTTTCTTTCCATTTTCCCCATCATAGGAAGTCTGCCTCTCCAGGAGGACACAGTTCCTCGTCCTCCAGGGCTCAGAGATTTTGGGAAGACCTGGACCCGGGCAGTTAAGCTTTGACCTTTCCTTGGAAATCAGACGCCAGAGCAGCAAAGGTATGGTATGACTGTGATGGAGAGTTCCACAAGCAAATGTCATACCCTCCAACTGTCCCAATTTGGCAGGGAGAGTCCCAAGGAATCCTTTGCCTCCCCACTTTTCCAGCTGCCTTTAAAATGTCCCGGCTTCTCTCTCTTTCTCCCACTTTCCCCTTTTGCCCTGGGTTTATTTTAGTTACAGTATTTCAAACTTGAGTCTGAAGTGCAAAAAGAGTTGGCACTCAGTTGAGGAAGAGGCAGAGGCAGAATCTTGCCTTCCCTGTAGCCTGACTGGCTGGATTTTGGGAGCTGCAGTCCCAAAAGGTCATCCGTCTGAGCTTCAAATTCTCTGTGTGTATAAGTCAATCTCAGGGATGCCCTAGGCTTTTCTTACGAAAGGAATCCTCAAAGGTAGTTTTTGCCATTTCCTTCCTTTAAAATATAGCCTCCAGCACCTGGTATTTGTTTGCTGTCTCCTATCCAAGGACTAACCAGGGCTGACACTGTTTAGCTTTCAAGACTAGACAGGATCTGATGCCTTTAGGGTCCCCTTTTTCATCCCAGTTTCTGTGGTCTTGGGATCCCCAGGGGCTGCCCTCTCCTCCCAGGAAGCTCAAGACCTGCTGTTCGGCTTCGATCCAAAGTGTTTCACGCGCATGACCCCGATGGTGTTGCTGTTGGTGAAGCAAAGGCCGGGAGATGCCGCTCTTCCCGCTCCCTCGTCTTTCCTGGCTGCCAGCGGCAAGTTGGACACAGTCCCCTACCTGAAGCCCAGGTGAGCCTTCCCTTTCGATTTACTAGGTAGCTTCTACCTTTTGCCTTTTGATTGGTTTGAAAGAGTTTAAAAATCATAGTTGTGCAGTGACGCACTTTTGCTTATGTCTCTTTATGCTGTATTTGTTTTAATTTTCAAAGCTGCTTTGAGTCCACATTTTTGGGGGAAAGATGCAATATACAGTTGGCCCCTTCATGTTTGCAGTGTTGACTTTTGTGGTTTTGATTAATATGTCCTCCCTAGGAATCTCTTATGTCTTCCAGTGCAATTCTGCCAGAGGTTGGCCATAGAGTTGTGCTGGAGAGCCTAGACGTCCCTAGGGAAAACACTTCTCTAGGCATTTGTAGGTCCTCCAGCATTATTCTGTGATCAACCTCTGGCAGATGTTGACCATAGACTTGCACTGGAGGACCTGGAGGTTCCTAGAGAGGTGTTCTCTTAGGTTAAAAGAACAGTTTTTTTAAAATTTGTAGTTTTCCCACATTCACATGGATCCTTCACTCTTGATCCCAGCGAGGTGATAGTAATGAGTTCTGCGTTCTCTCTTTGCAGCCGTTTGCCTGCCTTTGGTGTGGCTGAAGTGCCGCCGTCTGACAGCGGGGCCACCAACTTGACCAATGTCTCGATCCCAGAGCCCACCAGTACCGGGCGCTTCCTGAAGGCCCTCTCTCGCTTTGTCAACAAGGTCCTGAGTCCCTCGGGCGAGCCGCCCTCCACCTCCAGGGTCCACCTCCGGCTGGATTTTGACACAATGGAGGCTCTCCCTCACCTGCGTCTCAACCTGTCGGAGAAAGTCGCCTTGGAGCAGCTGGTGCAATCAGAGGACCACCTGGTGGTTCTTTTTCCGGAGGACAGCCAGGCCTTGATGGAGGAGCATGTGGGGCACTGGTACTTGGAGGGCTCCTTGCTACAGCAACTATTGGAGAAGCTGCGCTCGGTGATCCGCGAACTGAAGTCCCTGCCTTCCTTCCAAGCCAATGCGGATCTCTTCCACACGCTCCTGGGTTTCTGCTACTACCCGTCGGGCGGTCTGGGGATCCTTTCCCGTGGCGATTCCAGACAGGTGGAGGGACCGAGTGGCCGGGAAAAAATCCACAGCCTGTTGCTCCTCAAGGCCCTCCAGGCAGTGCGGGCCCGCTGGCGAGAATCAAAGAAAGCATCCTCCCGGGCCAACCGTAGCGCCCGCAACCAGGACAACTACTGCCAGCTGAGGGAGCTCCAGATCGATCTCGTCTCCACCGGGTATATCATCTTGCCGGAGTCGTACAATGCCAACAACTGCGTGGGCCCCTGCCGGAGTCCTTTATCCACCCGCATCTCCGACTTTTACTCCCACACCGTCTTCCTGCTGCGCATGCACGAACAAGGCATGCCCCTGGACCGAGCCCCTTGCTGCGTCCCGGTCAAATACTCCCAAAGCCACATGGTCACCTTTACCAACGATCAAGGACTGATGGTGAAGGTGTACCCAGACATGGTGGCTAAGTCATGCGGATGTCGATAGAGAAAGAAAGGGAAAGGGGGCTCCCAGGCTCTCCTGGGAAAGTATGCCATGCTGGGCCTGTCGCTTTGGATGGCACTACCCTCATACCCAGAATCCCCTTGGTGGTAACGTACACTGGTACAATCCCAGATTACAGTGTTAGAAAGAGGTACCATGGACTTTTGTTTCCCAACATTACAAAAAATACATATACAGTTCTCCCTCTGTTCTCGCAGTTTTTGGATCCGTGTCCCTCGCTTATGTGTGAGGGATGAACGGAGGGAGAATGAATGGGGTACGTGTTTGCGGCACGTGTCCACGCCTATATTCAAGCTGATGTGGCTTAAATATAGGCAAAACTCCATTTTTGTGAGGGGGTCTGGAACAGATCCCCTGTGAAAAAGGAGGAGTTACTGTATTGGTTTAATCCCTGGTTGCAGATTATGCTGGCAGAAGGAGGTACTTGGTAACTCCTTCTGCAATATTTCTGAAAGTAGTTACTGTATATACATTTAGGTTAAAAAATTGACCCAAAAACGTGAGTTGACTTATTACTTTTCGTAACCCGGAAATTTTTGTTTCCCGGGGGACCACTTTAGTGGACAGACCGCGTGGCAAATTTAAAGGGGCCGCGCGGTTTTTCCGTTTCGGATCCCGGGGTTTGTTCCGGGGCCGGGATTCGTAAGCCGGGGGACCACTGTACCATATTTTAACTCATGGGAGAAGGCAAGAGTTTAATATGTCCTGGAAGCACTGACCCCCTTCTGTTCTCTCATCTATCCAGCCTTTAGTATGCGCACAAATAGTTACGCCTGCTGGAATCTTGTAAGTTCTTTGGCATTATTTCCCTTTACTTTGTCATTTACATCCTTCAATTATATGCCCCTAAGTTTTACCCTCAACTTATTCATGGATCATTTCAAAATGCATAATTTTGGCCCCCAAACTTGCCCTCTCCTTACACATGAGGTTGACTTATAGTTGAGTATATACGGTATGTTCTTCCAGTGGTCTGCTTGGTCTTCTACCATCCTGTTTGTCTTGTGCATACAAGGCACTGATAACACTTCTGATCCTTTACCCAAGTGTAAGCTGCCTTCTTTATGAACATACATCCAATGAGCTCTCCCATCGAATGACACTGAGAAATACAGCTGCTGCACAGATTAATTTAGGATGGGCCTGGGAGACGTCTGGAAATAACATGTTCCTCTCTTGCCCCAACTTCCCAAAGGAAAATGTAAGCAGCTACTGCTTGGACTTCTCACTTGCTGTTGCCTTGCAGACTTTAAAAGTATCTCTTCTTATCTCATTTAGAAACGGAGTCTTTACAGTGGTGACTCCACTCCTCTTTCCAGTTTGCTCCTTTGGTATGTATAGCCCCTGCGTTCCTCTCTCTGAATTGGTCTTGGAGGATTTATTTATTCCAAGCTGCTCTCAAATGATATTTTTGTTTGGTATTCACTTGCTGTTTAGATTTAATTGCAAATGCTATACAGTTCTTTAAGGATGTTTTGCTGTTGTTGTTGTTACTAAATTACATACCATTATATTGTTTTACTCTGCTGTTTACCAGCCGCTGTGAAAATATTTGGTAGTTTGGAGTGTGTTTTAGCTTATGGATCCTGTGGTTTGTAGTTATGTTGTGACAGACTGTTTTAAAATGTTTGTGGTAGCTTTGAGAGAGAATTGATAAATACTGGAAGTCAATCTATAAGTTCAGAAATAAATAAGGGCTAGAAACTTAAGGTGTCTCTTTTAAAAATGATACCCAAGCTCTTTTTTGGGGGGAGGGATTGAATTTTGGTGACCAATGCCACATTCTCCGCTCGGCCCTAGAAACCCATTGGGTAACTTTGGGGCGAGTCACACTCTCTCAACCTCAGGGGAAGGCCATGGTAAACCTCCACTGAACAAATCTTGCCAAGAAAACCCCATGGTAGGGTCGCCATAAGTCATAAACAGCTTGAAGGCGCACAACAACAGCAACAATGTCCCAGCAGGCTTACCCATCATACGCAATGCTGAGGAATGCTGGGAACTCCAGTCCAATGCCATTTGGAGAGGCCCATCATTGTCATCTCTGTTCTCTTTCCTGCAGAGGTGCTTCATCTACCTGATAAGGGGACATTTTGCTGCTGTCTCCATGCCTCTCCATCTGGGTTTGCTTGAAGGTTGCCTGTTTTTCTCCATGTTAGACCTTGGCCGTTTCCTATCCAAGTACTAGTCAAGGCTGAACCTGCTTAGCCTCCAAAATCAGATGGGTGCCTTTGTGGTATTTAGGCCCTTTCGGGGAAGAAAATTAGCAAGGAATAATCCCCGTAATGGGATCATACATTAATGACACTGGGCTGGAAGAGAGACTTGCTTTATTTTTGTGCAAGAAACCCAAAAATCCCTCCCATCTAAGAGGGAAAACTCCAGAAAAGATCAAATGGCCATGCTAAAAAATAAAACACGGGGGGTGGGGGGAGGACTGGAGAAAGTGTATGCAGGAGCGGGGTTAGGAGAATCCAACTGCTCCTGTTGCTTTAAATCTCTTAACAGCATGCATATGTGTGTGAATGTGAACGAACCATCACCGATTAAGCAATGTTGCTGGAGCTTTTCGGTCTCTTTTCGCTCCAGGCACCTGCCCTGGGAGAGGGTTGGACTCCATGACCCTTGTGGGTCCCCTCCAAAGAAAGCATCCTTTTCGCATCTGTTTCTGCTGCAGGTCTTTCAGCAGCAAGATCGAGGTCATTAGAAAGCTGCTTTTGGCTTTTTGGCTTCTACGTGTATCAAGCTATTAATCTTGTAAGTCATCTTAAGTCTCAGCTTTGGGAGAATGGTGGTTTAGAAAGAGGGACAGACAGAGAGAGAGAAATTAGATTCTCTCCTGGAGTGGCCACATTTAGCAGAGCAGCTGCATCAACCCCTTTGTCAGCATCACAAAGCTACTTAAACAGGGCAAATTATGACCATGGGGGACCAAGCATCCCTCATTTTGGGAGCTGGGGGAATGAAGGCATAGGAGAGCAGACAGAAAAGAATAGTAGAGGGGTCTTTCTTGAGGTTACAGAGAATCAGAGGTCAGACCGCTCTGTCCAGCTCAGTCCCTGTTCTGTGTCCGTGAACAAAACACATCCAAAATAAATTCTGTCTGGAAGCATCCTCTACAGAGAGGCAGGGAGTGTGTGTACCCTCCAATGTTTCACAAATAAACACTGGGGCATGTGTGGCCAAGCAACATCAGAGTGTGGTCAAGAGGGCAAAAGTTATTGACGAGGAAGAACAGACAAGCTAGGAGAGCCTGCAGCAGTTTGCTTTTGCATGAGCTGACTTGGAGAGATTCTTTCTATCCTCTTCCCACTGCTGAATTAAGGGAGCGCAAACTACTTTTGCACTTTGGACTCTATTTGCCGCACCTGAAGTCTGCCGAGGACCAAGGGGAAAGCGGGAGGAGGAGGAGAGGTAAACCGGGACATTTTAAAAGCTGCTGGAAAAGTGGGACAGCAAAGGATTAACCAGGACTGCTCCTGCCAAGTTGGAAGGTTATCAGTGTGTCTGTTTTTGTGGCAGGCAGTTGCTCTCTTTTGAGTGTAGGGAGGTTGGAGTAGGAGGTATCTCAGAGCCCTGCTTTCCACAAGGTCGAGGGCGCAAGGAAAGTCTTAGTCGTGCCTCTTGCTCTCCTGGACTCTGTGCTTCCCAAACTTGTGGGAGGGGAAGAAAGAGCGCTCTGCCTGCCAGGACTTCCTATCCTTTTGCTCTTGGGGATGGGGCTTAGAGTCCTTCTCGTGCTTGGGGCATCCCTTCTTGCTTTCGGGCTCTTCCTTGGGGCGCCGTTCTCTCTTGGGCTCTTTGCTGGGGTGGCCCTTCCTTTCTTCCCGACGCGGCCGTTCCTCTTTCCCTTTTCTCTCCCGGCGAAACTGTCTGCCAGGTGGATGTTTCTCCTCCTCGTCTTCCTCCTCTTCCTCTTCGTCTTCCTCTTCCTCCTTAGAGGCCTTGTGACCTCTGACCCTCTTGTCTTTGGGCGCTTTTTCTCTCCTGGTCGCTTTCTCCCGGCTCTTCTTGGGTCTTACCTTGGCTGCTGTTTCCTTCTCTACCTTCTCCTCAGTCTCTGTTAGTCCTCCCTCCTCCTCCTCCTCCTCCTCTTCCTCCTCCTCCTCCTCCTCCTCCTCCTCTTCTACTTCTGTCAATTTAGTTTCTTCCTCCTCTTCTGCTGGTTCCTCTTCTCCCTCGATTTCGGTGAGATCCTCCTCTTCCTCTACCTCGAGCGGTTCCTCCGTGTCCGACCAGTCCAGCCACCTCTCGTAAAACCACCGCTCATCCTAGGAAGAAACACACAAACTTTGACCAAAAAAGACATTGACTTGAGATTTTGTGAACTGTGTGTGGGCATCTTCTTAGGCCTTCATCATGGTCAGGTTTCTTCAGGGTGTAGCTACTGGAGGCAGCGAAATGAGGACCTTGCCCCAAAGTAAGAATTCTGCCTCTCCCTCAATGAAAGTGTCCTTCAGTGACAGTCCTGAAATTTCTAACATGCAGCCATGCTGCTGAACATTTAGAAACCCAGTTTAGAAACTTTTAGAAATCCAGACCCAAAGCCAAGAGTCAGGCCGAGAGTGACCAAGGGACTGAGAACGCAGCAAAGAGTTTAAGGTGTGAACAGCTTTCAAGTCTTTGCTGTCTAAAATGCTAGCAATTTGAAAACTGGAGGAATATTTCATTGTAGATGCAGAGAGGCCAATGCTTATTTCCCTCCTCCAGGAACTGTACCAGAGTTATTTAGCATGAATGCTTTGCCTCTAAATTGGAGAATCTGCACCCATTGGGTGCCTGACTGGCAAACGGGACTAAATCCCATCTGATCTTGGAAGCGAAGCAGAATCAGCCCTGGTTAGTGCTTGCATGGGAGGCCACCAATCAATTCCAGGTGCTGTCACTTCTGTTTCAGAGGAAGGGACTGGCAAAACCACCCCTGAGTCTTCCTTGCCTAAGAAAGCCCTATGGAATTAATGGGGTCGCCATAAGTCAATAGATAACTTAAAGGCACGTGGTGGTCCAGTGTACCAGGGTACCCCTGTGGCTTCAAACATTACTTCAAAATATTTTGTGGCCCAATGCTATCTCCTTTGCCAGGACAGGAAGAAGCCCTTGCTAGGAATCTATATGAAAAAAACCAGTATCAGCAAAGAATAGTAATTTTCACCAACATTTTGTGAAGCAGAGGTTTTAGCTCTTTCCCAGAAAAATGCACTTTTCTTCTTATTTTTTTTTTTCCTGATGTAATGCCAATCTCTCACATTTCTTTGGAGGGGGGGATGCTATCATTTGGCTGCTGCCTCCCTCTTGCCATCCACAGTCACCTTCACTCACCAGTTCCCCAACGCTGCCGTCTTGAGGACTACCGTCTTGCAGAGTCCAGGCGCTCAACTCTGCCATGAGAACGTTCTCACCAAAGTCTATTATATCTGCGAAAATGAGAGGATTCTGGAATGAGCTCCTGGATCACAGGCAGGTTGGTACAAATATTGTGCCTCCCTATACAAACTGTATCTCTGCTCTGGCCCCACAACATACCCCAACTCCCAGAATTCCATAGCCTTGAGCCGGGGCAGTTAAAGCGGTGCCAAACTGGGCTATTTCTCCAGTGTGGATGCAGCCCCTGCCTGGCTGATCCACTCCAAACAAGACAACAAAAGTCAAAAGATCATCTGCTTGCTGAGTTTGGTTTATCTGTTCATAAGGGAGACATTGCAGGGCTGGCAATGAATGGACACTTCTCAAGGGAGTTATCTGCTGTGCCGAATCTAGTTTGGGGCTCGGGTTCAGCATCCTGGAGAGTTTAAAGCTACCTAAAACCAGAATGAGTTCACTGCCCCATTGACATGGGATCTGCCAAAGGATAGGCACCCGAATGGCATAAACTGACTCCATTCTCTTACCTTGAACCACTTGGCAGCTCACACTGAGGAGGGCGACAAAGGAGGCCACGAGGAGGCATTTGTTCAGGGTCAGGCCCTCCCAGGGAAGCGTGTCCTTCGCAGCCCCACGGGCTTCTGTTTTCCTCTTAACAGGGACGGTCTTGGGAGCTTCAGGAGAGAGACAAACAGAAATTAAAATAAAATGGGGGAGTGAGATATTAACTTTTCAAAGTGGTCGCAACACCCCAAGGACTGATGCTAGAGGGATCTTGGGAAGTTGAATTTATTTTATACGATGGGGAATGGATGCCCCCCAAAGCGATTGGATTGCAACTCCCAGCAGCCTCAACCAATAGCTAAGACGATGAAGGCTGATAGTTCTGCCAAAACAGAACTTGACAGACCTGAATAAATAACCAAATGAAAGGCTTCTGCTGTGAACAGTACTCTTAATGCTTTTCTCCTCCTTGTTCTTTGTTCACTTATTCCTTTTATTCATCATTCTTTCCTGCCTTTTCTTCCTTCCTTCCTTCCTTCCTTCCTTCCTTCCTTCCTTCCCTCTATCCTATAAGCCCAGATATGAATCATGTAGCCCTTCAGATATTGTTGGCCATGTCATTCAAATATTTTGTCACTCCACTTGGAATTGCTCCCAGAAGAAATTGGCAGAAGAAAACATAATTGTTATTTTTATTTGTGGTTTTCAACCATTGTCATCATCATCTCCTCCTCCTCCTCCTGGTTCCACAGTCTCCCAGGTGTTACTGACTGGGATTTCGGACTCAAGAGTGTTACTGACTGGGATTTCGGACTCAAGAATCGAGGCAGTAGTGAATAATGAATAATAATACAGGGTCACTGTGCTCCTGTGTCTCTGTCTACAGCAGTTTCATTCAGACGTTTTGTCAGTCTGTTGAGACATTTAATGGCCAGAATCCTATATCACCTTTTGCTTAACCTAACTATACACATACTTAGCTCCATAACAGAGGCATTAAGAAACTCCATTAATGAATTGCAAAGGTATGTATAAGGGATTTGGGACACCAGCAAAAGTGTGCGTCAGGACCAGTGGCATCCATGTGCCATGTGTATTGGGCACTTTGCTAGCTCTCTTGTGTAGTAGGGAATCCTTCTCAAATTTGAGTCCTCCAGATGTTTTGGACTTCAGCTCCCAGAATTCCTAACTGTTGGCCAAGCTGGGAGTTGAAGCCCAAAATCTCTGGAGGACTCAGGTTTGGCAATCACTGTTCTACCGGATATGAATTTTACAGCATTGCCCAATTCAATGAGCAATCTTATGAAGATGTAACTTTCATCCAGGATTCCAGTTGTTGTTATTCTCAATTTTAGACCCTAGCTGCTGTTACTGACTAAAGTTTTGCACCGTGCATTACTCAGATTCCATCTAAGAACCTAGGCATCAGCTATTGTTGGATTAAACAAAGACGAATAGGAAGAGAGGGAAAAGATTATGACGATGTCGAAAAATGAAATAATAAAAACCTGGTGCCACGGGCCGTGGTTTCTCCACCGGCTTCTCCATCCGCACCGGCTTCTCTACTCGCGGCGCTTTCTCCACGCGTGTCACTTTGGGCTCTGGTGCTTTCTCTGCTGCCACCGCTGGTTTCTCCACCCGCGGAGGTGGTCTCTCGGTCACCCTTTCAGCCCTCAACACCTTTTCGGCCACTTGCTCAGCTCGGGGCGATTTGGCGGGAGCCTTCTCGGGAACCGTTGCCTTCTCCACCTCCGGAGGTTTCTCAGGAACCTCAGGGGCCACGGCCTCGGTCATGCTGTCTACGAATTCGTCGAGGTCTTTTTCAACCACGTGGAGCTTGTCTGTGTCGCCTTTCTCTATCCCCTGAGACAAATGAGAAAATAACATAGGGCCTGAACAGACAAGCCAAAATAAAGCTGCTTCGGGCCACTTTGGAAGTATGCTGTTTAAATGACACACGCATCTTAAGAGGCCAGAAGATGCGACAAAGCTGCGCTCTAGTCCTTAGGACTGGAGCGTGGCTTTGGTGCGGTTTCCAGCCTCTTTGGATGCATGTGTCATTTAAACAGCACACTTCCACAGTGACCCGAAGCAGCTTTATTTTGGCCTTTGACTCCCCAAAATTTCATTTATTTATTTTTTTCAAATCCTGCTTCTAAACTTGAAATGTAAGTCTGTGCAAATGTTTATTCAACATATATAAGGTTCCTAGGTCCCTGGTTCCCAAACTTTGGTCCTCAACATGTTTTGGACATCAGCTCTCAGAAGCCTCAGACAACTTAGTCAACAGTCAAGGACTGTGGAAGTTGAAGTCCAAAACATCTGGGAAAACCAAAGCCTGATGTTCTGTTAGTTAGTTCCAACTAGAGCTGGTCCATTCCATCAGCTGTTGAACGCAGGTAAATCTAATGTATGGAATAGATCTACTCTAGCCAAGACTTTCAGGCTAAAGTTAGTCTCCTTGACTATAGAGAGAGATCTTGTAGCACCTTTGAGATGAACGGAAATAAAGAAGTTGGCAGCATGAGCTTTCGTAGACTTCAGCGTACTTCTTCAGATGCATATAGCCTTGACTATGGTGCGTATCTATTTGGCTGAACAGAATGGTTTTAACACTGTGAAGTCGAAGGCTTTCATGGCTGGCATCCATAGTTTTTTTGTGGGTTTTTTGGGCTCTTCTAGAACATGGCCACAGAGCCCGAAAAACCCACAAAAAACTATGGTTTTAACAGTGTTTGTTTAACAGTTCTGATGAAATGAGTTACAGATCTTGGGAGCTGTAGACGAAAAATAATATTGATCGATCGCGTGGCCTTATCTGCCTGACAGGGTTGTTGTTCTGAGAATAAAGTGGGAAGGAGGAAAGCCATGCATGATGCTCTGAACTCGCTCAAGGCAAGTTGAAATAGAAATTAATGTAATAGTAAATGAATATTAATATTGACTGCTCACGGTTTGGCTTAGACAGTCCCAATTAATCCTCTGTCGTCCAATTTTTTCAGCAGCTTTTAAAATGTCCCGGTTTCTCTCCTCCTCCCACTCTCCCACTTTCTGGTATGCTTATTTCATTTGTTGTAAACTTGAAATTCAAAGTGGGAAACTAGTTTGCATTCAACATTGGGGAGAGGAGAGGAGGTGGCAGCATTTTGCTCTTCCCTGTCAGCTCAGACAAAAGCAAACTGCTGCGGCCTCTGTTCTTCCTCCTCCATAACTTGCCATTTTGACCATGATGTTGCTTGGCCACATATTATGTCCCAGTTTTCATCTCTGAAATGTTAGAGGGTTATGTGGCCGACTTACCTCCATGGGTAGTACTCTGTAAAAACGCTCTGTATTGTTAGAGGACAAAGCAATCTCTTTCAGGAACGGGGAGGACAGGTCAATGTTCGCTTTCAGCCCTTTGAATTTCAAGGAGGAGGTTTTATTTTGTATCTTGTGGGTTTCCCGAGCACAGTCTCTCTCTCTCTCTCTCTCTTTTTTTTTTTGCATAGACTATTTAGTTGGAATTTAAATGTCCTTGGATGCTTTCTCTGCCTCGGATAACCCTTCTCAAACAATGTGGCAGATTGGTGAGTCCCTTCGGTTTGGGAGGGGAGTCAGTGGTGAAATTTATTGGCTGCCTACTGACCTTTTTTAAAAATATTATTTAGGGTTGTCTAGCTGCCACACAGACTTTCTAAGGCCTTATTCCCACTATCTTTTAAACCGGATCGCAAATCGGTTTGAACAGGTTCAAATGAGCATGGGTTCCCACTTAAATCAAATTGCTGCAGCGATTTGGAGAGGGGGGCCACAAGCTAGACCCATTTAAACCGTCTTTTTTACGCTGACGTTTTCTGCGTCTTTTTGGATAAATCAATCCTGTGCAAGTGTGAACCAGATGCGGATTGGAATCAATTTAAATTTGCCCTTCGGCCGGCTGGAGTGGGTCCATTTTGAACCGATTCGTTCATGAATGTGAACCACAAGTGAGTTATTTTACAGGGAAGAAATGCAATCGGGGCAAATATAGTAGGAACCACGCTCCGCTGTTGAATTGATCCATCGATTCAGATCGCAAACCGCTTCATTGTAAGTGGGAATGAGGCCTGTGAGAAGGAAGGGGCAGCTCCTGTATATTCTGTCAATGGCCCAAAGGCATACACACCCCCAAAACCTAAGTCAGCTTATTCATGGGTCAATGTAAGTACTGTACTTTAAATCATATCTATATCTATATCTATCTGTATATCTAAAACCATCCACTTGAAAGACAAGAATTTAATCTGCCCTGGAAGTACTGACCCCCTTTTACTCTCTCATCCATCCAGCCTTTAGTCTGACCACAAATAGTTATGGCTGCTGGAATTTTGTAAGTTTGCTGGCATTGTTTTCCTTTTCTTCGTCATTTACGTCCTTCATTACATGTCCCTAAGTTTTACCCCCAACTTATCCACGGGTCATATCAAAATCCATAATTTTGGCCCAAAAATCTGCTCTCAACTTATATTTGAGGTCGACACACAGTCGAGTATATACAGTATGTAAAACTCTCTTTTCACCAAAGGGCAGAACATCAGAGGTATATAATCTAAAACGAACAATAAAACACAGCGACGTTGGCCATCTTGACCACACTCATTTTAAAACGCAGCTGAAAAAGTGGGATTTCGGAGGATTAATTGGGACTGGAATTGGAGGATATGGGGAAATCCTGTAAGGAGGAACAAGGTTGCTCAGTCCTCTGGCTGTTGTTAACAAACCATTTCATCTGGTCAAATCTATCATCCTTCCTGACGAATTGGGCCATCCTCCAAGGCCTATGTGTCACCTTTCTTTTTCTGTATTATCTTTCAATGATCTCTTGATTCAAGGAGGGAAAAGTCAGACACTGTAAAGACTAGTTAGACAATTTTGCATGTAGTTAGACTAGTTAGACTAGTTGTTTGCATGAACAGGAGAGGTCTCCTTACATTTGGGGTGCTGATCACCTCTTCTTTACTTGGAGGTTTCTTGGCATCTGTTAAAAGACAGAGACACAGAAGCAGACAAGTCAGATTTTTATCAATCTATATTAAAAAAAAACTATTGGTTCATCTTTTAGGCAAAAGTTTGTTTGCATCGAGCCAACAGCCATTTCAGTTTTACAAATGGCCGTCATAAAATACTGATTCCGTTGTAATAATGATAACAAAATGGTCATCTATCAAAAAGTATATTTCTGATACTCAAAGTAGAAAGCCTTGACCAGCACATAGGTCTTTAAAATGAGTTTGGATTACCATCCTTTGCTGTGGATTATTGTGTGGCACTTCCACGGTGCAAAAAATAAAGCGGTTTGACACCACTTTAACTGTCATGGCTCCATGCTGTGGAATCTGGGGATTTGTAGTTTGGTGAAGTATTCAGCCTGATCTGTCAGAGAGCTCTGGTGTCTCAGCAAACTACAAATCCCAGTATTCTGTAGGACCGTCATGGTAGTTAAACCGCTTTATTTCTGCAGTATGGATATACCCTGGATGGTCCTTGGGGTCCCTTCCAACTGTATAGCTCTAAGAAAATAAATCAGTCCAGCAAGCAAGCATCTTCCTAGCATGGATGGAAGAAGCTTTTCCCTGTTAAATTGCAGATATATATATATATATATATATATATATATATAATTTTGCACAGAAGGGGAAAGTCACCAACAACTTTTCCCCTCAGAAAAGTCATAGCTGCAGTCCCGGCATTAAAATACCTTCTTTGCTCTCCTCTTTCAGTTGTCTCTGAATATCCTCCTTCTGGGCTGGAAGCTCTTTTATGGGATCTGGGCGTTCATACGTTCTTTCCAGTACCTCACACGGACCTGTCGCCATATTCCTTCTTGGGAATCCTTGCTAAACACACTGGAAACAAGAGAACAAGCATTAGCATCATCACATCATTCTCCTTTCAATATATCAGTATATTGTCTCCCAACCTTTGATCATCTTTAATGCACATTTTTGGATGAGGATAAACAGCCAGGAGAGGGCCTTCTTTCCCAGAATTAGAATGTATGCAATGCGCAGCAGAAGGGCCTGATGCTCATCAGGAGCACCATGTGCACATCGTGACTCTCTTGCTGGTGTTCAGATACGCATTTTCGCAATTCGCTAACAGGAATTTGTTGCCCGTCTGCCACATAGCTCTGGACTCGTGACATTGCAAAACGTAGTCCGTGACATAAAATCTCAGTCAAAAGGATTGATTGATTGGGATGAGAGATTAAGAAGAGAAAGAAGAAGAATATCCTAGTTTCTTAGACAGTTGTTGGGTTCCCTTCTTCTGGATACACCAAACTCTCTTCATTCACACTCGGATACATAAAACCTGGGGCTGGGCCGGTGCAGTCGCCGTCAAAAAAAACCCCTGCGGCCGTTTTCTAAGAATAGGGACGTGAAACCGAGTACGCTGGAGGACTTCCAATCTGGGAATTTGGATTTCCCCAGCCCTCTCCTTCCCCAGCAGGTGCTACAAGATGTAAAAGCCTGACCCTTCTCTCCTCCTCCCATGCCTTGAAGAACCAAAGCTGGGGAAAAGTTAGCATCCGACTGAGGCTGCATCTACACCACAGACATTAATGCAGCCCGACACTGCTTTAACTGCCGTGGCTCAATGCTACGGAGATCTGGGATTTGCAGTTTGGTGAGATATATAGTCGGAGCGCTGTGGTGCCACAACCAGCGACAAATGCCAGCGTTCCAGAGCATTGAGCATGATCTCCAATCTCACCCCCCCAAAACCTGCCTTAGAAGCAATGTATGTCTGGAAACCTGGGGTGCAACAGGATCATGTTTCCAGCCCCGTCCTGCCAGTGATCTGCAGTACAATAGTCAGAGCAAGACCCCCATTGAAATTCCTCTTCGCAGTATTGCTCTCTGGTGGGAAGGGGCTGGAAATGATATCTTGCTATGGCCTGGCCGCTGGCAGAACAGGCCTCTGTCACTTGTTGCGGCCACTGGATGTTAAGGAGATAATATGTACTTGTCTGAGTGTCTTGCGTGTCTTCAAATCGTTTCTGACTTAAAGTGAATCTATCATAGGAGTTTATCACATGTGTAGTAACTTAAGTTGCATTTGGTAAGATCAGCAAAACATCTGACATTAGTTCATATATGTATATGGACTTGGTTAAGCTGCATTTAGTAAGATCAGCAAAACATTTGATGTTAGTTCATAGATATACAGTATAGGAACGTTGGTTAAGTTGCATTTGGTAAGATTGGCAAAACATCGGAGGTTCGTTCATATATGTATATGGACTTGGTTAAGCAGCATTTGGTATGATCAGCAAAATATCTGATGTTAGTTAAGTTGCGTTTGGTAAGATCAGCAAAACATCTGATGTTAGTTCATAGATATATATAAACATTGGGTTAAGTTCATTTGGCAAGACCAGCAAAACACCTGATGTTAGTTCATATATATATATATATATATAAAGGAAAATAAGAGGTACCTTTCCACCTTCATGCCCGTAGACAGATCTCAGCGCAGGGCTTTTGGTTGTCTGCTGCTGACTCAACATCAAAGAAGTATCCCAAAATAGTCTCCTTCCCCTGAGCAGGCCGGCCGGCCAGCTCTTGCAAGGCAGAAGTGTTGGACTTCAGCCAGGGTCCGAGGCAAGCCGACCGAGCCTACGGAGCCACGCAAGCAGGCCACAGTCACCGTGGACCGCGTTGAAAACATGCAAGCGGACAGAGGCCTTTAAATGGAACCGTTTTGAGGTTTAGAGAGAGAGAGAGAGAGACAGACGCACAAACCTACCCAACGTGTGTTTCGACCCAGGGCTCAAATCCTTCCGTCTCGCCTTCAGCTTGTCGCCTGGATCAGCCGCCTGCGCTTCCCTTCCTCCTGCTCTCTCTTCGCTCTGTGCAATGGTAATATACAGCAACAGGTGCCGGATACCTCTCCAGAAAATGCCAGCCAAGCGAGGGGGCACAGGCGCTGTTTCATTTTCGCAGGACGCGTCTGACTTGACATGGCCAGAGAAGGAACAGAAGGGCACAGCTGGGCTGGACCGACAAAATGGAAGAAAGGCTGTGTCCACACGGCAGTTGGACACCGCTTTAACCGCCATGGCTCCATGTTACAGGATTCTGGGATTTGTGAGATGTTTAGTCTTCTCCCTCTGAGGACGTTTTCATACAGAGGAATGTATCACTGTCCCGAAAGAAGAAGGGGAGGGGGGGGGAAGAATCCGAAAATGCAAGAAATTGCGTTGTAGCTTATCACACACACATACGAACCCAGCGTCCATCCAAAAGAGAAAGCAGTGCAAATTGAATGAAATCATCACATGAGTACGTACCCATCGGCTTGTTGATTTCGAATTAGCATGTTTGCACATGCGCAAAAAGGATAGGATCCCATGGATGACAGGAATCCAATGGCCAAACTGGAGAGGCATTTCATACTAACACAAATGCGAATTGACTGCAAATTTGCAGTGGAAAAGGATGTATAAATTTGATATTTTTCCAAACTCAGCTATTCCTGGGATGTCTCGTGATTGCGTTTGGATTGCCTTTCCGTTTGCGTGCAACGTCATTCAAAAATCTTCTGCGAAATTACATGAAATACCCTGGATGACCCAGGATTAACTTTGGTTAACCTTCCAGTTTTCCCCATGTGATAAAAATCCTGAGAGATCTAACTAGAAATCCTAGGATTCCATAGAAAATAGAGCCATGGCAGTTAAAGCGGTGTCGAACCGGATTATTTCTGAAATGTGGCAGCAGCTGGGTTGACTCTATTGTCAGGGAAGACCAAAAATGGAAGAATCGGGTACACAGCTCAGCTGGCCACACCATCCAAGGAAATGAGAAATGGAAGAAAGAACGAGAAACACTGCTGATCCGGATAGACAAGAAACGGGGAAAAAGGTAAACAGAATGAGTCTGATGAATTCCCTACTTGCCCATGAAACCCATAGAGTGACTTTGAGCAAGTCACACTGTCTCAGCCTCACTGGAAGGCAATGGCAAAACTCCTTGGGACAAATCTGGTCAAGAAAAAAACCATGATATTGTCGACTTGCAAACAACAGCAAACTAGGGTTGTCAGAGTGAAAACAGCCGCATGTGCCCTTTCTGCTTGAAACCCTGGAGAGCGGTACGTTAATCGTCAACTCAAGACTCGTTTTATTTATTTGAACCAAAGCTGTGAACCTTTCAGTCATGATTATTGTATTTATATTCTTAAAAAATAAAAATAAAGGAGGTTTTTGTGTGTGTGTGTTCTCCAAATCGAAAGGATAAACAGTGCTCCCTATTGGTGAGATTAGCTAGTTACGTATTCCAAATTGATAATCTATTATTGATTTACGGCAACTGCATGAATTTCATAAGGGTTTCTTATGCAAGGAATCCTCAGAGCTGGTTTATTTAATTGTTTAATTGTTTCTCCTTAAAACCCTTGTATTGTTTGTTTTTGGGGTTGTTTTTTTTTTTTAAGATTACTTTGTTTTATCTTCCCATAAGCCGCTTGGAATCCAGAGCCGAGGAAAAAGAAACCATTCATGAAATAAATAAATCAGTCCTCCAAGAGCCCTGGCCACCCAAAGGCATGAAGCAGTTTGTTATTCATTGGAAAATAATAGTAAATCTCTGTATGCAGATACATGTCCGTTACATTCTTTAGTACCACATTTTCCCATTGTTCCTTAGCTTATCCACAGCTCTGCTCAGGTCTTGCAAACTTCCTTGACTCGAATCCATCCATCTGTAATACAATCTTCCTCTTTTTCAATTGCTTTCCACTTTCCCCAGCATTATTGACCTTTCCAGCGACTCCTGCCAAACCCATTTATTTATTCATAGGATTTATATTGCTGCCTTTCTCCCACAAATGGCATTGAAGGGGGCAAATCTCATGAGATATCCAAAGTACGCTTTGGCCTCTAGCAGGAATCCCTCCTATTACTTTGAATTTTTCCTTTATGAAGGTTAAGCATAAATGCAATCTTTTCACTTTTGTAAAATCCCGTAAATGATTTGTTGCTGTTTATTGCCTGGGTTATTCCCCGGATTAATGGCTCTTTTATCGCGCTGTGCGTGAAAATGTTAATTGCGTTTTAATCGCGATTGTGCGATTTTCACGGGATTAATGCCGTTTAAACTACCAGTTTTCCCCCGTGTGAAGAAAGTCCTATGCTTGAGGCTAACGTTTCTGTTTGCAAACGCCGAAAGCACAATTAAAGCAGGACGAAAATATACAGTTTGGTGGGTAATACTTGATATTTGACGTAAAGCCATGTCCCAAAAGCCTTTTACCTTGGCGTTATCTGTGTTTTTGTGTACTTATTTCTGTTTTCATCAGTGGCCAAGGTGATTCGCTGTGACCGCCACACCCCTAAAAAGGTCAAAAACCTTTGCTCCAGAGGTCTTTGGTGTCTCCTGTCATGGAAGCTGCCAGGAACTGAACCCTGAACCTTTGGCATACAAAGGACGTGCCAACGCTCTGGGAAGAGGTGTGCTTACAATCTGGAATAGTTACGATTAGGAAATCGGCGGAGGTTTGTCATCTTTCCTCGTGGTCACGCGGGGAGACGCCTCTCTCTCTCGCGGCACGTAGGAGATGTCCGAAGGCACCCAGGGCTGAGTCACCGCTCGCTAGTTGCAAAGGTAGCTTGGCTGGATGTCGAAAATCTCAGGGCGGCAGCTTTCTCTGTCCACACACAAGCAAACACATGTACGCACAAAACACAGCTTTTCATTTTATGAGCTTGCCTGACTTGAGAAGGCTTCCTTTCAACCCACAGATGTGTTTGGCCAGGACACGGGGAGAGAGATTTCTTGGTGGCAGCTCCCAGGTGAAGCAGTTTGATACCACTTTAACTGCCCTGCCTCAACGCGATGGAATTGTAGGATTTCTGATTTTGTGAGATATTTAGCCTTTCCTGTCAGAAAGCTCTGACGCCCCACGAACTGCAAATCCCAGAATTCTTTTGCATTAACTTTTCATGGACGTGAAAGTGGTGTCAAGGCTGCAGCCACAATCAGTGGGACTCACTTAGGTTTTAATTAATGTAGTTGTTAGAAAGACAGAATCTTAAAGTTGGAAGAGACCCCAAGGGGCATCCAGTGCAACCCTGTTCTGCCATGCAGGAACTCCCAATCAAAGCATCCCTGACAGATGGCCATCAAGCCTCTGCTTCAAGACTTCCAAGGAAGGAGACTCCACCAAACTTAAAGGGAGTGTGTTCTATTGTCAAACAGCTCTTACTGTGAGAAAGTTCCTCCTAACGTTGAGGTGGAATCTCTTTTCCTGCAGTTTGCATCCATTGTTCCGGGTCCTGTTCTCTGGAGCAGCAGAAAACAAGCTTGCTCCCTCCTCAATACAACATCCTTTCAGGTATTCATTGCCATGAAGTTGGCTTTGACTTGTAGCAACCTTGCAAATGAGAGACCTCTAAGATGCCTTGTCAGCAACTGCCCTGCTCAGGTCTTGCATATTTAGGAGTGTGGCTTCCTTGGTTGAATCAATCCACCTGTGATGTGGTCTTCCTCTTTTAATCCTGCCTTTCACCTCGCCAAGCAAGATTGTCTTTTCTAATGAGTCACGTCCTCTCATGATATGTCCACAGCAAGATAGCTCCAGTCGAGTCACCTTGACTTCTCCATGCAGGCTTGATTTGCTCCATTTTACCCTGTTTTCAGTCATGTTTAGGGCTGCTATGGGCCCCGTTCGAGAGAAAAGAGGGATATAAATTAAATAAATTCATTTCAGGACAAGTCACGAATAAGGAGGCAGACACAAGAACAAAGAGATGGCAATGGATACCATGAATCTCATTAGAAAGGATTTAACACGTGAACCTCATTAGAAAGGATTTAACACATACCCTCCAACATTTCACAGATGGAAACTGGAACTGGTGTGTCCAAGCAACATCTGAGTGAGGTCAAGATGGCAAAAAGCTATGAATAAGGAATGAAATAGACAAGTTAGGAGCAGCTTGCTTTTGCCTGAGACTCTTGGGAAGGGTAAATTTTCACCTCCTTCCTCCCACTGCTCCAAATTGAATGCAAATTGCTTTTGCGCTCTGAACTCATTTTGTGAAAGTGGGATGAATTGGGATTGTCCCAGCCAAACTGGGAGGGCTGGAGGATATGTTAATGCACTCATCAATATTTGAAATTCTTAGACTGAAAGCAGGTTAATGTTTACCCCCATTAATCTCAAACGGATAGACTTCCGCATCAATAAAGTGCAGGCAAAAACCTACAGTATTTTGATCTTTTCTTTGCCTGGAAACTTGGCGGTAGAGCCTAGGTATTTGAAATATTTGCTTAGACCAGCTGCAACAAATGAAACCACTCTCCTGACCATCCAAACCACATTCCTGAGAGACATGTTAAGGGCCTTCCTCACAAGCCTCAACTCGCAAGCTTCAAACCGGAGCAAAGTTCTTCCTTGGAGGCTTTTGTGTTGAGATTTATTACGCAGCGGAAAGGAATCAGCATGAGGCTGATCCTTAGCATGCACTTTTTGCTAACTGGACTTTAGTGTAAGGATATCAGGCATAACGTTGTCGGATCTCAGGGCCCGAGTCTCCAGTTTTTGTAGATCAACTCCAGGGAGAAGATGAGTACAAATTATCCAGTTTTGGGGTACTCAGCTTTGCGTCTACGGCTCGGTCAGGAGACAAACTATAATTTCCAAGGTTTCATTCATTTACTGCCGCAATTTGAGAAGATTTTCCTCGGGTTTATATATTTACTTAAGCTAGCTCCCTCCTGCCTTTCCGGAATAATTGTGGTCCTGGGGGCTCATCCCTCCATTCTTCACAACATCAATGTTCTGGCCAGAAGCTAGTGGTTGTTGTGTGCCTTCAAGTCGTTTCCGACTTATGGTGACCCTGTCACAGGTTTTTCTTGGCTAGATCTGTCCCGAGAGGGTGTGCTTTTGCTTTTCTTTGCGGCTGAGAAAGTGTGATTTGGCCAAAGTCATCCAATGGGTGGGTGTTCATGGCCAAACCGGGATCTGAACCCTGGTTTTCAGAGTCATAGTTCAACACTCAAACCACTAAATCACGTTGGCCCTTGTAGACTAGATGAAATATTGGTTATCCCATCTCCCTAAGTAGGAACAATTGCCTCATTTCACCTTCATCTGACCAGCCACCCCATGCTCTAACCTAGCAGCTTTTGAACATCTCTCCATTTGAGGCACATTCTCTTGGGTCTGTGGTTTGAAAAGCAACAATGCCATGGACAAAAGAAGGATACAAAACCGCTGCGGGGAGGGACCCAAACTGGCCAGACCCGTTCTTCTCAGTTCAATAAAGTTCTGATGTTTCAGTCTGACGTTTCCCAACTTGGAGATGCCGATGCAAGCAAAGCAAGGTTAACTGATAGTTGGAGAGGTTCACCTATAAACACAGAGAGAAGATAAGATGAAGAATAAGGTGAAAGCGAGCGTGACATCACACAAACAAAGCACCATGTTCCACAAGACAAGGGTGCAATTGTTAGACTGTAAGAAGTCCGTCAAATTTTTTCCCCAAAATCTGGACCCAGCCACCGAGAAGGCTCTGTCTTGTGTACCTCTGAAGATGGTTGGACTGAGACAAATACTCACCTGAAGATCTCAAAGTCCAGGCAGATTTATAGGGGGAGAAATAGTATACTGGATAATTAAAAACAATAATACTGTAACCCTGTTTCATTTACAGAGGCTGCATTCCCATTTACAAATAAATCGCTTTCCAATCCGAATTGACGGAACGGTTCGGCAGCGGAGCGTGGTTCACACTACATTTGCCCCGGTCACATTTTCTTGCTGCAAAATAAAATAAAACAACCCACTTGTGGTTCACATTGACAAATGAATTTATTTTAAATGGACCCGCTACAGCAGGCCGAAGGGCAAATTTAAATCGATTCCGATCTGCATCTGGTTCACACTTGCATGGAATTGATTTATCCAAAAAGATGTGGGGAAAAAATCAGCATCAAAAAGAGGCGGATTAAACGGGTCTAGCGCATGGCCGCCCCCTCTCTGAATCACTTCAGCGATTCGGTTCAAGTGCGAAGCCATGTTCATTTAAACCTGTTCAAACCGATTTGCGATCCCGTTTAAAAGGTAGTGGGAATGAGGCCAGAGTATCTTATGTTAGGACGTGGGACTTGGGTCAAACGGCCTGTCGTTTTATTTCTACTGACAGGGAACCTATCCTAACATGCACATGTTCCAATACGATGGGCTGTTTGGAAGAGAAATGTTTCGGCACACAGAACTGAGCCCGAATTTATTCACGACAGATCCCTTACCTAAATGCTCACGGCCGGGCCTCTGCTTGTTTGGATAGCATTTACCGGCCGAGTGGCGAGTTGCAGTGACAGAACAATACAGGGCCCTTCTGCGTCCCTAACGCGGATCGGCCCAACGATAACAAGAGATTAAACAGGATCAGCTCATAGTTCCCTGAGCCAAAAAAGAAGAAGCAAGAGAGGTGTTTTTATATACACATCCCAGTTCCCTTTTGCGTCCTCACATGGCAGAAAAGGAACAGCTAAGTCCTTGACACAATAGAGCCGGCAAATTCCGGGCGAGAAGCTGAGACCACTAAAACAATTCCACTTTGCAATGTGCAAAAGGCAAGAGAGAGAACAGCTGGGGCTAAAAATGCTTTGCTGGGATCCTTTTATCATTAAATTGGAGTCACGGTCTCGTAACTATTAGGGATTCCTGTTTGCAATCTGCAATTGGGGCAAAGCTGCAAAGATGATGCACCCCACAAACACAAGGGAGCTGAAGAGGGGTACAGGCAGGCAAAAAATGCAGATTTTTGGACCAGTCGGTGGTGGTTTTTGCATTGTTAGTTGTAACTATGAGGACAGAACTCCCTTGTTTTGACTCATGGCAACCCTCATGGGCTTTCCTTGGCAAGATTTGTTCCAAGGGAGTTTGGCATTGCATTCCTCTGAGGCTGAGACAGTGGCTTCCAATGACTGAGCCGGGATTCGAACTCTGGTCTCCAGTCATAGCTCAATGCTCAAGCCACTACACCACCCCAGCTCTCGCTTACGTGAATAGAATATATTAAAAATTATATTGCGTTTATAGGCGTACGCTTGTGTTGTGTCCCTTCGGGTAATTTCTGACCCAAAGGTGAACATATCACAGGGTTCTCTTGGCAAATTTTTGTGGATATGTATATATGTGTGTGCGTGCGTATATATATATATATATATATGTTTATACATTTATTTATGTAATTTTACGCACACAGACACATAGTGAGAATCTGCTGTGGAGACAGTTAAACTGACCAAAGAATACATTTCTTTTTGTAGCAGTTGTTGTTGTTATTATTAACAACAATAACAACTACTACAGAAGGAAATGTATTTGTCAGTTAAACATTCTCCACAGCAAATTCTCACCATGCACCCCAATATAAGTATATGTGTGTGTGTGTGTGTATATATATATATATATATATTTGTGAGTATTTATATATATGTTTATATGTTTATATATGTATTTACACACACACACATATTGGGGTGCATGGTTATTTGCTGTGGAGAATGTTTAACTGACCAAAGAATACATTTCTTTCTGAAGTTGTTATTATTAGTATTAATGATAATAACAACATTATCATTAATAATTATTAATAACGATAATTACTACTATAGAAAGAAATGTATTCCTTGGTCAGTTCAACATGCTCCACGGCAGATTATCACCATGGACCCCAATATATATATATATATATGTGTGTGTGTGTGTATGCATAATGATAATAATAATAATAATAATAATAATTTAATGGTAATAATAACAGTAACAATTTATTTGTGTTTCTTTTATAAGACGTTCATATATATATATAAATATATATATATATTATAATTTAATGTATTATGTATAATATATATATATATATATATAATTTATATGTTATATATAATTTATATTTTATTTATTATATATCTATATAATATATATAATTATTATATATATTATGTTGATATATAATAAATAAAATATAAATTATACATAGATTATATATTACATATAAACTATATATATATTATACATAATATATAAATTATATGTATAAATATAATATATAAATTATATATTAGCTATATTGATTCTATAATTCTATATATATATTATATATATATATATATAATTATATGTTAATAACATATAACTATATATATATAACATATAAACTATATATATATTATACATAATATATAAATTATATATATATATATAAATTATATATTATATTAGCTATAATATATTGATTCTATGATTCTATATATTATATATATATAATTATATGTTAATAACATATTATATATATATATATATATATGAGGAAATGAGTCCCCTCAGCCTTATAAGCTTCTGCGCATGCGCAGCTCCCTCAGCCAGCAAAGCTCCTTCCCCTCCCTTTTTTTATCATTAATCCCTCAGCGCCGCCTCTTCTTCGACGACCATTTAGCCAACCCCTCTCAGCCAATCAAACGCCGGGGCTTATTTCCCTCCGGCCAATCAGAACAAGACAGCTCTTTTCCCCCCCCCCGCCCCCAACCAGCGTGCCAAAGCGGCGCGCGCACTCTCCCGCCTCTCTTTCTCTCTCTCAGCCAATCAGAGAAGCCCTTCCAGGTGATGGACGGGGGAGGAACGAAAAAAACGTTGTTGTTTACCTCCCAGAGAGAGAAAGGAGAAGAGCTAGAGGGCGGGAGTAACGTGTGGGCGTGGTTTTGCCCTTATATGGCGAACGGCGGGCGTGGAAGTGGGCGTGGATCGAGCGCTGTGGGTGTGGCCGTGCCGATTTTACGTCAGGAATGGGCGTGGCCTCCACTAACGGTGTGGGCGTGGCCTATAGTCGGTATATAAAAGCGGCTGTCGGCGCTGCTCTGTCCGCCATTTTGTAGAGCCGACGGGAGAAGAAGGACCGGAGCGAGCCGAGGAGGAGGAGGAGGAGGAGGAGGAGGAGGAGGAGCCAGGAGGCGGCGGCGGAGGGGGAGAAGACCCGACCGGATGGTGAAATCCTCCCTGCAGCGGATCCTCAACAGTCACTGCTTCGCCCGAGAGAAGGAAGGGAATAAAAGAACCTACGCCGCCGCCGCTGAGATGCCCGCCCTGCCCGCCAACGCCGCCGCTTTGAGGAGGTGAGGCGTTGCTAGGCCCCGGCCTACTCGCCTCGCCTTCGAAGGGGCGTGGCTAGCAGTGGCCCCGCCCCCGAATAGCCACGCCTCCTGTGGTTTTTTGGGAGGGACCCATCAGAATCAGAACTGCTTCCCTCTCTTCTCAAAATGGCCGCCTTTGTTACCCCCAGAGAGGGATAGAGGGGTCCCTGGGCCCCACAGTGAGGCTTTTTCTTCTTCCTTCCCAAAATGGTCTCTCTGGGTTTTGGTTTCAGCTCTCTCTCTCTCTCTCTTCCTTCCCAAAATGGCCGCCGTTTTTAAAAAAGTCCTTCCCAAAATGGCCTCTCTTGGAGTGCTAGTCCTCCTCTTCCTCCCCCAAAATGGTCTCTCTTGGTGCAAGTTTTTAATCTTCCTCTTCGTTGCCCAAATGGTCTCTCTGGATGCCATCTTTCTCCTTCCCTAAAATGGTCTCTCTCTCTCTCTTCCTTCCCAAAATGGTCGCCCTGGGGCGCTAGTTTTATCAAAGTCCTTCCCAAATTGGTCTCTCTGAGTTCTAGTTTTATCCTCCTCTTCCTTCCCAAAATGGCCTCTCTGGGTGCCAGCTTTCTCCTTCCCCAAAATGGTCTCCCTGAGTTTTAGTTTCAGCTCCCTCTTCCTTCCCAAAATGGTCTCTCTTGGGTGTCAATTATATCCCCCCCTTTTCTCCCTCCCCAAATTGGTCTCTCTTGGTGCAGGTTTCATCCCCCTCTTCATTTGCCAAAGTGGTCTCTCTGGGTGCCAGCTTTCTCCTTCCCCAAAATGGTCTCTCTCTTCCTTCCCAAAATGGTCGCCCTGGGCTCCAGTTTTATCAAACTCCTTCCCAAAATGGCCTCTCTTGAGTGCTAGTTTTAGCCTCCTCTTCCTTCCCAAAATGGTCTCTTGGTTCAGGTTTCATCCCCCTCTTCATTTGCCAAAGTGGTCTCTCTGGATGCAGCTTTCTCCTTCCCAAAATGGTCGCCCTGGGGTGCCAGTTTTATCAAACCCCTTCCCAAAATGGCCTCTGAATGATAGTTTTATCCTCCTTTTCCTTCCCAAAATGGCCTCTCTGGGTACTAGTTTTATCTCCCCTTTTCTCTCCCCAAAATGGTCTCTCTTGGTGCAGGTTTTATCCTCCTCTTCATTGTCAGTATGGTCTCTCTGGGTGCCAGCTTTTCTTCTCCCCAAAATGGTCTCTCAGGATGCCAGTTTTATCCCCTTCCTTACCCGAATGGCCTCTCTGTATACCAGCTTTCTTCTCCCCAAAATGATCTCTTTTGGTGCCAGTTCTGCCTCCTTTTTTACTCCCCAAAATGGTCTCTGTTGGTGCAGGTTTTATCCTCTTCTTCCTTACCAAAACGCACCCTCTCTGGGTGCCAGCTTTCTCCTGTCCAAAACGGTCTCTCAGTGTACTAGTTTTATTCCCCCCTCCCCAAAATGCTCTCTCTGGCCGTTCCATTTTTATTACTTTTTTTGTTCCAAAACAGCCTTCTTCTCCCCCAAACGCTCTCTCCGGGTGCCAATTTTTATTCCATTCCTTACCAAAAGGGTCTGTCTCAATGGGTGCCAATGCTCTCTCCCTCCTTCCCAAAATGGTACCAGTTTCCTCCTCTTCCCACTTTTCTCTCCCTCCCCAAAATTTTTCTCTTGCGGCACCAGCTTCCCTTTTCTTTCCCTCCCCATAATAATATCCCAAAGAACCGTCTCTTTTTCTCTCCCAAATAATCTCGCACGTCACCCGTTTTCTCCCCGCCCCACGAGAACGACCTCACGAGTTGATGGATTTCTCCCCAAGAAAGCCCCAGGAGGCACCTTCTCCCATTTCTCCAAATGATCTCACGGAGGAGCCTCTGTTTGCCTCCCCAAAAATGTCTCCTCCCCAGTCTCTTCTCCTCCTGGCCAATTTCACCACCAGGTCCTTCTCCTCCTGCCCAAAACGGTTCTGGGCTGCATCCACACTGGCGAAATAACCCTCTTTGGCACCGCTTTTCAGCATCCTGGCTCAATGCTATAGAATTCTGGGAGTTGGGGTTTGTTGTGGGCTCAGAGTGGAGGGGAGTCCAGAACATATGAAGGACCAATGGTCTTAGTGCGCTTGTATAGAATAAGACCCACCAAATCCTTCTGTTTTTCTTGTCTCCTCTGGTGGGTGCTTAAAATTTGCTAGGCCAGGAAAAAGGGGCTGGCGAGAACCTGGTCCTTGAGGAAAGCCCAAATCTTAGCCTGGCCATTAGGGTGGGCTGGATCTTAAGCAACTAAGATTTGTGAAGCAAAGGTGACCCATTTAAAAGTGTGTGGTGTGGAAGCTGGCAAAGCATGGGGCCTCTGTGCTGTAATCGTCCCCGGACCCTTCCGTTGCGCATCCCCTCCCAGGAAGAGGAAGGTCTTTCTGTGTCTTTTGAAAGCGAGAGAAAGCAAGATCTGTAATTCCTTTAGTATCCACTGCCACCCAGGGAAGAACACGGTTCATTCAGCGTATCTCTACCCCTCAGAAGGCTCATTCATTATATAGGACCTCTCCTTCTCTGATCTAAATGGGAAGAAGAAACACAGGCCCTTTATTCATGGGGGGGGGGGAAGTTCTCATCTTCCTTCCACTGAGATGTTTGCATATTTAGGTGCCCACCGGCAATGAAAGAATGAAGCCTCAAACGCACACAAGATGGCCATTCATGCGGGCAGCGGTGGTGGATTTTTTTCCCCAGCTCTTCCCTGCCAAAAAAGCATGGAGTGTGGACAGATTTAAGGGCCCAGGAAAGAGGGAAGCCCTACGTAGAACATGGGAGTAGCAAGATTTATTTGGTTCTTTAGAATACAAGGGTCCAGAGAGAGGTTTCAGAAGAGGACAGCGTTCTTCTGTTGCCAGGATACAAGCAAATAGAGCACCTTTCCCTTTCTGTGAACAGCAAACGTACCTTCCTTCATTAATGTTTGCATCTTCAGATCCTTTGGGTGACAAGAGGGAAGGGGTAGTGTAGAAACTAGCCTTTACTGGCGTATTGATCACCCGTAGGGACCCTTGGCTAAATAACCTGTGTAGGTATCCCACCAAGAGCATATTCTAGGAAGGAAGATAATGATGAATTCTATGAATTCCTTTTTTCCCCTTTCTGGGAACACTGGATTAGGCTGCAAATGTAGCATGAGAGGTGTAAAACTGAAAGGTGGTTGGGGCCTTTAGTAAAGGGAGAGCTTGTACTCGACTATAAGTTGATCTCATGTACAAGTCGAGCCCAGGTTTGGGGGCCAAAATTATGAATTTTGCTATGACCCACGAATAAGTTAAGGGTAACACTTAGGGGCATATAGCAAAGGATCTAAAGGATAAAGCAAAGCAAGGCAATGCCAAAGAACTTATAAAATTCCAGCAGACATCACTTTTTGTGCTCACTCTTAAGGCTGGATGGATGAGAGAATACGGGGGGGGGGGGGGGGGTCAGTGCTTCCGGGACAGATTGTACTCCTGCTTTTCACCAGAGGATGGTTACTTTTTTTAAATAAGAGTTACGATGCAGTACTTACTTTGACCCACGGATAAGTTGGTTCAGATTTTTTGGGGTCAATTTCTTGACCTAAATTTCTAGACTTGTACATGAGTATATACAGTATGCACTTAAAAAAACAACCCCTAGCTGGGTGCTTCTAGAAGGTTTTGGACTACACCAGCCAACCTTCCTTATGGTTGGGGTTGGTGCTGGTGGGGTGCAGTCCAAAGAAATTGGGAAGCGGTTAGAGAAGACGGATTTGAACCAGGAGAAAGAGGTCTCTCCAGAAACATTTCCTCCCTGGGCTTGTTAAATGAGAAGAGGCATCTAAGGCTGAGTGTGGTGTGAGATGTAGCTGTCCATTTCAGGAAGGGAAGGGCATGCTGGGGGAATTTCCATCCCATTGCATTGTGGGTTCCTTAACACCCAGCTTCCTCTTTTTGTGAGGCGAGACCCAAAGCCTTGCCTACAGTAGCCAGGGGGACCTCTTTCCCCTTTAGCTGGGGACTGGTCTGTTGACTGCTAACATACATTTTATTTTTTTTTTGTTGCTGCAGGCATTTCAGCTGTTTGGACTTAAAACAACTGTAAGACCTTCACTGTGACTTATGCCAGCCCTATCAATGGGATTTAGGTTTGCTTTTGCCTGCTTCTGAGGCCACTGAGTGAGGATTTGAACCCTGGTCTCTCCTGAGTCCAAGTTCAAATCCGAACCCACTATACTATGCCGACTCTAGTTACATTTATACACCTTGCCCTTCTAATGAGCAAATGACTTACTTTGTCCTCGCAGCAACTCTTGAGGTAGGCCAGGCTGAGCTTCTGTAAGGATTTGAATATCACACAGCCAAATCCAACACTAAATATAAACCCAACGCTAAACAAACATTCAAACCCCATATTGCCCCTCCTCCAACTGTAAGGCTGTCCATAAAAACGGTGGTTTCAAACCTAACTTCCCCAAATCTTGCTGGTAGGTCCCAATACCACCATGGCCACTGGTCAGGGATGATGGAACTTGTAGTGCAACAAATCGGGGGATCTGAAGAAATGGTATATAATGATAGGGGTCAGGCCTTTCTCTTGAGTTGGAGGCATCTCCTCTCCCTGGGCTTGGGAGCTGGCCTTTGGATGTCAGGATCAATGTAGGTCATCCTAACCAGAGGAGGAAGGATCGCTGGTCTCAAATACAGGTAGCAGAATTGTCTTGGTCTATAAGTGAATGTTGCTGGTAGGAATGACAAATGATGCACCTAGGTTATTATTATTAGGTGGAACAAGGCTGCATTGCCTTGTGAAAAGATTCAGTTTGGAGAGGCTGAACGCCTCTTGGGGCAATAACTGTTCCAACGGCCTGGAATAGAGGCTGTAGGCCAGGAAGATGGGGTGAATCCAGCCAAATGTGGTCGCCTTTCCTTGTACTAGTAGTGCCACTAAGGCGTAACTTAAAAAGCGGGAGGCCATGTTTTGGACAGCTTTAAGGTGTAACTAAACTGTGTCAAAAGTGATCTGACACATGCCTCTGCTGGGAAACTAAACAGAATTCTTGCTGGGTTGAACCAAGGAGGTTGTCCTAATTCAGTTTTCTTCGTAGGGATCCCTGTCGTGAAGTGATCCACCAGAAATAACATAAAGATCCTTCAGTGGTCGGTTTGGGGTTTGTAATTGCAGAACGCAAAGGTTGAGCAGGGCTTGATTTGCAATGGAAAACACTTTAAATGTAATGAACCCAAACAGTAAAATCCTCCAGGACGTAAACAGTTAAGTGGTTCTTATTAAGGACTCTTTTAAACTACATCACTGCGATTTGACTCTTGACTGCCATGGCAACATCCTGTGGACCCCTGGGATTTGCAGTTTGTGTGTTTGTGTGCCTTAAAGTCATCTGTCAACTCAGGGTGACTCAGTGAAATTCGTAAGGTTTTCTTAAGCAAGAGATACTAAGGAGGTGGCTTTACTAGTCCTGTCCTCTGATGAAATATAGCTGTTTAGGGAGGGAAGGCTGATTTCTCAGCTGAAGGGCTCTAGTGCCTGAACTACAAATCCCAGGATTTTTAGAGGCTGCAGCTGGGAAGCGGGATTGTGGTGCTGTAACTGTGTAGTATAAAAGGAACCCAAGTGACAAATGGTAATAGGGGCTCAAATTGTTTTGGCAAAGATTCTTGAGGGTGAAGCTACTTTAAAAGAAACCCTTGGTGTAGACATGCACAAATGTTTTTTGTATATACATTATAGGAGGCCAATAAGTTAATGTTGTGGTGTCATGGGAGGGGGGGCTAGTTCTCATTTTAGCAACACTTGACAACACCTGTGTCAGATTGCGTGGTTACACAACCATTCAGGGAATGCTGAGTTTAAGGAATAGCCAGGTGGTGGGGTGGGGTTTTTTATGGCCGTTCAAAATGGTGGATGGGGATTTTTTTTTTTTTTTTTGGGCCTGTTTGTACTGTTTTGTAAATGGCTGCTGGCCGGATGGGTTGTGAGCATTTTCCCCAAGGCGAACCGAGTCTGTGCTGCATCTGCTGGGGTGACGCAAGCGGCGTTGAGCCTGCCGGGTGACGGATGGCGCAGAAGGGAGGGGCAAAATCTAGCTTGCCAGAAAGTGGGAAGGATTTCATTTGGTTCAGCTGGCTTACCGTTGACACTAAAGCCACCTTGGCCCCTGCACAAGTCCTGGGGGAGGCCTATTTCAGTCAGACAGAGCATCTACCTGGTCCTTTCAGCTCTAGGATTACTGTCAGATGCAACTGCGGCCGCCTTGTGCTTTTTAAATCTGCAGGTTTTAGGGGCCTAAAAATATCCTGTAGGCATCAGGTCAGGTCTGATCTTGGAACCGAAGCAGGGTCGGCTGTGGCTAGTACTGGGATAGGAGATTGCCAGTGAGTACTAGGTGCTATATTTTGGAGGGAGGAAAAGGCAAACCACCTCGGAGGTTTCCTTTCCTTAGAACATCCTTTGAAATTCATGGGTTGCCATAAGTGACTTGAAAGCATATATAAGCTTCCGGTGACATTGTTCTCCCTGCAGCCCAATTCATGTCTAAAAACATGTCTTAAAATGTCCCACCTCCTTGGATAAGGTTTAACTTAATATGTATAAGAACCCACTGTTTGCTGCCTTGTGTGTGTATATAGAGTGATCCATATGTCATGGCTCTGACATATGGATCACTCTATTTTCTTGGTAGGATTTCTCCAGAGGGGTTGCCCTTGCCTTCTGAGGCTGAGAGAGTGAGACCTGTCCAGAGCCGGCCACCCACTCACCCAGTGGGTTTCCATGTCTGACTTGAACCCTGGTTTCCTGAGCCCAAGTCCAAAATTCAAATCACCGCACCATTCTGGTTCTCCTTCCACGTTAACCTCCTGACTAACGCTTCTGTATTTTTCTCCTTTGCAGTTCCAGGGTGGCCTTCAATTGCTGTAGTAACCTGGGTCCAGGGCCTCGGTGGTGCTCCTGATGCCCCTCACCCACCCCTGAAGATCCCAGGTGGGCGAGGGAATAGTCAGAGGGATCACAATCTTTCAGCTAATTTATTTTATTCTGTAAGTATGCATGGTCTTTATATTATCTTGGCTCTTCTATTTAATGCTCGAGAAGGGGATGAGGTGGGGAGACTTCCAGGCAGTATCCAGTAACTTGTGATTGTCTCTGTCTTGTACAGTGAGGCTAAAGAGTGTGCCAGCAGGGGATCTATCAAACTGTATCACCCAGGGAGAGCGAGACATAAAACCTAAGCCCGCCTGCCCGTTGATCACCGTATTTCTATTTCAGTGCCGCCTTCGGCTACAAATAGTTCTAAATCTTCTTTGCCCTTCCCTAGGATAATCGGCTGAATGTAACAGAGGAAATAACATCGAATAACAGGACAAGAATCCTCCATGTCCAGTCCAGGCTGACGGATGCCAAACACATCACTTGGAGAACAGTGTTGAACAACAACAACTTGTACATTGAAATTCCCAATGGCGCTCTGCCAGAAGGGAGCAAAGATAGGTAAGCTGGCAGTGATGTTGCTGTTGCGTTGCTAGCACATGGGAGGGCCTAAGTGGCTTTTAATAATTCCAGCTTAGTCAACAAGTGCCCTTATTTCCTCAGCTTCTTGTCTAGGACTGCCCCAACATAAGTCTTGACACCTCTGGATGGGGCTTTTCTCTTGTCACGTGCCTGTCTCTTGGGGCATTCAGTGTGTATCAGACTCAGAGAGATGGAAGAGACTCTTTGATAGCATCTTGTTCATTCCTTTGCCATGCAGGAAGCCACAAGTAAAGCACTCCTAGATGTTGGTCTTCCAAAGATCTCCCATGGAGGAGAATCCACTACCCTTTGTGGCAGTCTGGTCTATTGTCACACTATTTTTTTTTTAATGTTGAGATTGAATCTCCTTGAAAACGAGCTTGCTCCATCTTCTGTGTGACATCACTTCAGATACTGAAAGACTGCTTATCTTAATCACCTATAATTCTCTTCTCCAAGCCCCTTAAGGCATTGCCCATAAGTTTTGGTTTCCATCTTGGTCACCCTCCTTTGGGCATGTGGCAGCTTGACAGTATCCTTCTCTTGGTGGAACTTGGAGCTGGGGGAGCAGAATCGGGTCTCAGCTAGCTTTGTCAGAGAAGCAAAAGAGAAGGGAACTTGCTGGCTCCATATGTGAGATGGTTGCTTGCTTAGATGGGCTGAAAAGGGGATCAGTTGAGCAGGTTCATGGAAGAGTGTTTGTTCATGAAGCCACCATGTTCAGACAGAAGAACAGATGGTCATGGAAAAGAGAAAAGGAAAAGCAGCCTCTTGCTGTTTTCCCGAGGTTGACTGTGCCTGCATTTAAAATCCTCCGCACTAGGTCTCACTTGTAGTGTTGGGCTTAGGGCGCAGAGCAGATCAGGTCTAGGACTGGTCTGCTCAGATCATTGAAAGCTTATCATTTTCAGCATCTGCTCTGTGGTTGCAGTTTAACTGGTAGAAGTGTTGTTGCCTGCACTTGCTTTGCTGACTTCCTCCCCTCCAAAACCACAGCCGTGTTAAGTTTGGATAAAGGGAGGAGAAAGAGTCTCACCCGCTTCCTGTTTTCAGTTTTGCAGTTCTTCTCGAGTTTGCTGAAGAACAGCTTCAAGTAGACCATGTGTTTATTTGCTTCCACAAGAACAGAGATGACAGAGGTGAGTCAGTGGGAGCGGGAAGACTTTATGAACCCATTGACTGAGAAAAATAAAATGCAAATCCGCACCGCTTAAGAAGGTGGAGGCGGTTTTGGTCAGCTGTGAGTTTTGGGATCTTCCAGCCCTGTATTCACTTGTCTTTAACCTTCTTCTTTCCCTCCGGCAGCCTCACTGCTCCGTACTTTCAGCTTCTTGGGCTTTGAGATTGTGAGACCGGGGCATCCCCTTGTCCCTAAGCGACCCGACGCTTGCTTTATGGCCTACACCTTTGAACGAGACTCTTCGGAAGAAGATTAGAATTTGCAGTGTTTTTTGCCTTGTAGAGCTTTTTTCTTGTTCTTTGTCAGAAGATGAAATCTGTAGAAATTTTGTCAACATCTTATACATACGCATATCTACGTGTGTGTGTGTGTTGTGCGTGCGCATAAATGAATTCTTTGTATGAATTATTGTGTCAGGCTGCTCTGGTGGTGGTTGGGGAGATGTTGAAAATTTCCAACTTTTGTCATCTTTCTTTCTCTCTCCCTCTTTCTCTTTTCTCCCTTGCATTTTGTCCGCATGTTGTGACTGTTCAAAAATAAATGCTCACTCCAAATTAGCAGTATATTTCTTGGAAGTTTAATATTGTGTGTTTGTGATACTGAAGTATTTGCTTTAATTCTAAATAAAAGTTTATATTTTACTTTATTGCTGGTTTTAAATGTTTAAAAATGGAGTGGCTGTGGGTCCAGGAGAAGAGGACCTTTTGCCTGGGCATCTGGTAGGGAATCTGGTGCCCTCTTGAGAAATTTGGGGCTACACCACATCAGTTCGGCTGGGACTGATGGGAGTTGTAGTCCTTGAGGTCAGCAGGTGAACTGATCTGGAGGTAGGAAAATCCGGGATGTGGGGTTTTATCTACTGGAGATGGACATATCGCAATGTCTCTTTCTCTGGGTGCTCTGCTCCATATATGTGTATGGTTTCATGGGTAAAACTGTTATCTGAAAATGTTATCAGCTACACAGTTGTGGGTATTGTTTGTTTTTATTTGTACAATTCTTTATGCAGTGGTTTTGGTTAGCCAAGCTCTTAGGAAGACTCCCTGGCTTCGCAACACCCTGAGACCGTCCATCCTGAAAATGGAGAGAGGTATGGGAGGTTTACCTTGCACACAAGCAACAGGATAAAACCCTTGCGTTCCCAAACGGCGTATTTTCATTCCTTCCTATCTCCACATGGAGCATTGCAACATATATAAAGAACACAAAGGATTCCGTGCAATATTTGTGGCATGCGTTCAACACCCCCTTCCCTTTATTTAACATATCCCTACTTACTCCCCTCTTTAGTAAATTAGCACCAGAGCATCCAAACAAAATGAAGTGCTTGCTAGGTTTGCCTTCATAGCTCCCCTTATGGGATTTTTCTAAATGAGGCTTCGAAAAAACGAAACTGCCCTTTATAGAGAAATGACTGTCAAGAGTTGGTGTTTTCCCGCAATATCCCTGTTTGTCTTGTGAGTCAGGGTTCCACTTGCGGTTAGAACAGGCTTGTTTCTCTGGAAGGTGAGTTTGTACATTCTTGCTAATATTGGGCCCTTTTTTCTCCTGTGGGGCTGCCAATAGGGTTTTCCTCAGAGTTTCTGTACATAATTCCCAGGGAAAAGGCCTTCACGCCCATGGAGACGACCCTTCCACCATCCAGAGGCATCTGTGAAAAATCAAATAGTAACCATGAATAAAGTCTCCCTATGTTGCCTTGTATCCCATATGTGGTTGATATCCTGTTAGTGGCATACGGAGGCGTAAGTCTGCATATATCTGTGGTCAATGTGGAGATAAGATTCATGGATTGGAGACACATCATTCTGTGTCCCTTTAGCCAGATGTCAGCTTCAATCTACCAATACCTCTGGAGTATCCTTTTGCAGCTGGCTACAGGGACATAACCAGATGCTTTTCTGATCCTTCCACTTCTTTTACAAGGCATGGGGTGTCTTGTGGTGAGAAGGACCTACAGTGACTCTATGCTAGTTAATGGCCAGCCACGGTGTAGTTTTGTATTGTTGCTGTTGCGCGTCTGACAGCAATGCTATTGTGGGGTTTTCTTGGCAAGATTTGTTCAGAGAGCGCTGGTGCTTTCTTACCTTCCATCAAGAGGTCGATCACGTCGCCCACGTTGAAGCTGAGCTCATCCACATCCTGACTGAGATACTGGTACAGAGCCCGGCAGCGGGGTCCGGAGACTTTGGGCTGAGGTTTAGGCCGCCCTGCGGCCGGAGGAGGCCTTTGGCCGATGCTTCGCTTCCTTTGTGTCCTGTGGTGTGAGATACAAAATGGAGTCAATGCAGACATCTGTGAGGGACTTTCTAATAGAGATGTAATTCTTCACTCATGTTCTTGAAGGAAGCAATGAGTAATTGCTGCATTTTTCCTTCTGCTGCAAGAGTTTTAGAAAAACATGCGGCATCCAAAACCAATTCAGGACTTCGATGCAAAATTTGCTGAAAGTTATTTTGCAGGGGGAAGCAACGTTTTTGGCTCTGAAAAGCATAGTTTTGCCCAGAACGATATTTCTGCGCAGAATGTTCTCTGCAAATCAACCAGGCACAAAGTTTGCGTGGAACTCCCTAACTACAGCATTTTCTGTGTAGAAATGCTATTTCTTGTGCAGAAAATGTTGCGTTCTGTTGAAAACAATCATGCATGAATTTTGCACAGAAGAAGTCCTGAACTTGCAAAAGTCCACATTGATCCAGGCTTCTCACAAGATCCAGGCAAGAAGCCTGGATCAATGTGGATCTTTTGTGGTAGAGTAAAAGGGAATATTTTCAAGTCATGGATGATTGAATCCATGGATGCAGAATCTGTGGACATACATACATCCAATTCTGAGCATGCCCCAGGATTTTTTTGCCCAGTATTACGGCAACGTAAAGACTTAGGAAAGCATTGTTCCCGAAGGTGTCTTTCTAGTGCCTTCTGGCCTTTACCACAAAGTTATGACGATAGGATCCTCAAAGCATCACTTACCCCGCCATTCCCTGATCTGGAACGTTGAGGAACTCCATGTTGTGCTCAGTCGGCGTCTTGGCCTTTGTGCGCCGTGACATGCCTTGTTTGGGGAGCGCCGTGGCCGGGGGCCCTTGCCCAGGCCTTCTGGGGGTGCTGTAGGTCTGTTCTTGCGGTCTGCTATTGCGGGGGAACTGTGGGGCTCCGTTCCGGCAAGCCCCCAAAGGAGGTCCCCCTAAAGTGGAAGGAGCAAAGCTTTGCAAATAAACCTGCGACATTTGGGCTGACATTCCTGTTCACTGAGGTCGTAAGATGGACTTAAAATATCCTAACCTACAGCGATTCACATTAAGGGCAAACAACAATGCAAACCCAAAACTGTACCTTTTCAACCCCCAGCTTTTCCAAGGTGCTGGAGATCAATGCAAGGGTTGTGGGATCCATCCGGATAAGTAGTTGTCGCCCAACCCCAAGGGGTGACCATCCATGTTCCTAAGCCTTAATTCCCCCTTTTTGGTCCTACTTTCTACCTTTCCAGAAGTGCATTTAGACAAGAGTATTGAGACCTCCCTACCTCTCGGGGCTGGTGGTGCAGGTCGAGATGGTGTTTCCCGCTTGGGGTAACCTTTGCTGTGCTGGATCCCTTTCTTGGTGGGCTCTGGAGAGAAGAAAACACAACAACTGAGCGAGATGGAAGGCAGTATTCCTTACCTGGTATTTGGAAAGTTTCTCACTAAATTAGAACCAAGGTAGAAATACTGTGCAGATATAAAAATTTCACGCACACTAGAGAAGGCAGAGTCTTGCCCTTCGTAGGAGACGGTGGCAAAAGCAAGCTACTGCAGCCTTTCCTAGCTCCTGAATAATAACTTTTGCCATCTTGACCATCCTCTTGAACCATCCTCCAGACTACCGTGGGTGACCACCTTGGCCACCATAGGCGACCACGCTTTTCGTATGTGAAATGTTGGAAGGGGTGTTGCAGTTCGCGTCTTAACATGAAAGCGCACCATGTCCCATCAAGAGCAATGCTTACTGGAGTTCTTGGGCAGCCCGCTCCCGATGGCGATGGTCAGGGTTTTCCCTCCGGCCTTGAGGAGGGCAACGTTGCCTTGACCGCTTACAAAGGTCACCGTCCGGGTGCTGCCTCCCCCCCAGCCTTCTTTCTTCACCCTGAATTGTAACCTGAGGGGACAGAGAGGAAGAAATCCAACAAATGGATGGATAGTTATGGCTTGCAAGAATTGGGGATGGGAGCCCCTAAATAGGGAAAAACAAGCCCCAGGCCAAATCGGTCCTGGGTGGGTTTGGCAGTTCTGCATTATCTCAGACCCTCAGGTTTCCAAACCGGAGACCTAGTGACACCATTGTGCACTGTGCATTAAGTCAACATGATTTGTGCATTGGACTACGACTCTAGAGACCAGGGTTCGAATCCCTACTCAGCCGTGGAAACCCACTGGATGACCTTAGGTGAGTCACACTCAGCTTCAGAGGAAGACAAAGGCAACCCATCCCTGAACAAATCTTGCCAAGAAAAGTTTTTTTGTGGCCATGTTCTAGAAGAGTTTATTCCTGATGTTTCTCCAGCATCTGTGGTTGGCATCTTCAGAGAAACCCCACCATTGGTTCAACTTAGGGTTTCCATAAGTGGAAATGATGGCACTCCGTCCTCTTAGTTGCAACTGGCAATGCCAAAACCACCCCTTTCAAATCTCCCCTTTCACCCCGCTGCTTACGTGTCGTTGAAGCTGAGGAGGAGTTTCCTCCGGGTCGCCTCTTCGTAGCGCTTGCACAGGAGGCTGATGAGTTCGGTCTTGAAGACGGACTCCAGGAAGGTGTCTGCCTCCGCTTCGTGGAGGATAAAGAAGTCGTCCTGTTTGGTGCTGATGGGCAGGCAAAACCCCAAAAAGGAAACGGCCAGAGAAAAGGAGTGAAAATCAGTTTTCTTGGGAGCAACACAGATAACCCAAAGCCCTGGAAAGGCACAGAGTGGAAAGGAAGGAAGCTCCATTTCGGCCTTGGTGGGCGTCCAAATGCCATCTGGAGCACTTTGGAGGAATTTCGGGGCATCGATATAACCAAGAAATAAACCTATTCAGAATTTCAATCGTAAAAAGTCTCACGTTTTAGGTATATCTTTAAACCATACTTACCTGAACATAAGACGACTGCCGTTACGCCTTTGCAAATAATGGACTGCTCTGCAAAGGCCTTTCAAGATTAGCACTGCCCACTTTATTCTTTTTCTTATTAAAGACAATACTTTTCAGGGAAGCGTTCCCAGACATCACTTGATTGTTATTGTTGGTCCTATATTTTACGTGTATTAGGTTAAATTATTTTTTTAGAATGTACGCCATGGGCAAGCTTATTTTATTTTATTTTTAACTGATTGTATGTAAGATATTATTTTATTTGTATCCCGCCTTTCTCCCAAGTTGGGACCCAAAGTGGCTCATATTCATACACACAACACTTTAAAAAACGATTAAAATTAAAACTGGATACGTACCTATCTAAGTTTTGCTGTGACTTTTGGGCAGAACTGTGACAATCTTCTGACATTTAAGGTGTTTATAGACAAAAACCGAGCAGGGCTCCTTCACCTTTAATAAACAGCTGCCTGCCGAAATACGTTTTCCCGCACCGCTATTAAAGGTGTAAGAGTCCCAACCGATTTTGCATCTCGCCAAATACTTCCGCCTGGCGTAGGACGGTGGCAAACAGTTTGGTAAGATGGTAGAAACATATACTAAACCTAATTATTGTTTGCATATAGCAGTGCAAACATGCCGTCGACTCCTTGGACACACAACGGAAGGAGGGTCTCACCTGAGAGAGACTCGGTTCACCGCTTGGACCTCTACTTTCTTCTTCAGCACTTCTCGGATCTGACCTTTCTCGGGGCCCTTTTTCACTTTTTCTCGGCCGATCAGGTAGAAGTATTTGGGGGTCAAGATGAAGTCCCTCTTGATAGGCTGAAGAGGAGGAGGAGGAGGAGGAAGAACACACTATTTAAACCGGTGTGCAAACTTTACAGCGCTCTATGAATAAATGTTAATAATAATAATCATAAGAAGAAGAAGATTGCCAAATGCAAGGGCAGTGGTGAGTGGAACAACGCAAGACTTCATCGTTTATTAGTATACTTTCTCTTTAGAACAAGGATGGGAACTGTGAAGGTGTGTGTGTGTGTGTATAAATATATATAATTTTTCTTCAAACATAAGCATATCTATCCAATAATATACATTAGAATTTACTCCGTCACACGGCTTCCTCAGTGTCTCTTGCAAGATCATCCTTTCTTCCCAACCAGGTCTGTTAGGACTTATTGTTCTTTAATTTGTTTATGATATATATGCCCATAGACCTATAACAGTTAAACGTAAGAATGACCACTAGAAATACATAATCGGTTAAAAGAGCATAACATCAATTTAAAAACCATATATATTAAAAACAACCAGTTGTAAGTCTTGTATTGTTTTGTAAGGAATTTGGGGTTGTCCGGCTGGATTCTTAGATATGTTTTTGGGTATGTTATGTCTTTTTGTATGAATAATAATAATAATAATAATAATAATATAATAATAATACCCAAATAGACCCATAAAAAGCAAGAACATCCATTAGAAACACGTAATCAGTTAAAAGAGCATAGCATCCATTTAAAAAGCATATATATTAAAAACAACCATCTCATCATTAAAAACTGCTGCAAGAGTTTTAAATGCAGATGGAGGATCTGGGTGTCGAATCTCTTCTGTCAGTTTGTTCCACAATTTTGGGGTGGCTGATGAAAAATTATGTGTTGAACAGTTTGTTAGGCACTGAGGCTCAACTATGAAATGTACAGATGTGCACAAAAGGAAACCAGGAATCTTGGGCATAATTGTCTGCAGCTGAAGGCTGGAACAGCAAACAGCTCCAAGGTCGCCGGTAGTTCCGAAGGCATCGGAGATTGCTTTAGCTGTGCATCTGCTTGTTTACACCAACAAGAGTTACGGGCCCAGATCGTTATCTGATAAGGCATCTCCGTTTGTGCTGAAGAGTTCAACTGGCTGTGTGAGAGAGGTACTTTGTTGCTGTGTTGTGCTGTCAGTGCCAGAAGGCTGGATGGTAAGATTTTTGGACTGTTGTCTGTGTCTTATCACAATTGACAGTAGAAGCTGGGAAAACTGCCAGGACTCTATCTTTACACTGCTTAATGATGGAGGCAGCTAAATTTCCCAAACTAGACGAAACTAATTATGCAGCTTGGAGTTCCTATTGTGAGGCTTTGCTGGTCAGAGAAGGACTGTGGGATGTTGTTGAGAGAGGACCCACAGCAGATACTCTTGACCAAGATAAGAGAGCAAGAGCTACAATTTTGCTTACAATCACGCCGTCGCAGATCAACCATGTCCGGGAGAAAAGAACCTCAAAGGCAGTTTGGGATGCTTTGAGGGAGATTCACCAATCTAAAACAGCTCTGTCAAGAATGATTTGGTGTAGGAGACTGTATGCCTGCAAAATGCAGAAAGGACAATCGCCAGAGAAGCATCTGGAGATCATGGCTGATTTGTTCAGCCAGGTGCAGATGAGAGGTGTCGTCCTTGCATCTGAGCAGAAAGCATACATCCTGCTTGGGAGTCTTTCTGATGATTTTGAGAATATTCTGTGGAGTCTTCAGTGTTTTGATGAATCACAGATTACTGCGGAGCTGGTGGCTGCACGTGTCTTGGAAGAGAGCCAACGTCGGCAGTACGAGGCAGGGCTCCAGAGGCAGCATGCAGTACCAAGACAAACACACCCAACCGAGGCTTTCAAGGAGCTGCAACCGGAGAAGGCAGCTGTGTCCAGGGAGAGAAAGTGTTTCCACTGTGGGAAGCCAGGCCATCTCAAGAAGGACTGTAGAAAGCTGGCAGCAGCAAGGAAACAACAGCCTAAAGATCCTGTGAGCAGGAAAGGTGTTGTTGCTGTGGTAAAGAACAATGACTATAAAGCCCATCAGGCTGTAGACCCCATTTGGTTATTAGATTCCGGAGCATCGTCGCATATGATTAATTGTGATAGGCTCCTGAAAGATAAGGTGCCATCTAATGTACATTCAGTTGCTTTGGCTGATGGTGCATCAAGGGAGGCAAAAGTGATGGGAACTGTGTTCATCCCAAGTTTTGGAAAGGACTTTTCAAATGTTTTGTGTGTTCCTAAGTTGCAAAACTGTTTGGTTAGTGTGTCTGAATTAACCACCAGTGGGTATGCATTGAGTTTCAAAGGGGATGATTGTACTATTAGCATAAATGACCAAGTTTGTGCTAAAGCAATCAAAAGAGACAAAATGTACTATATGGTTGACAAGGCAGAATGTTCAGTAGTCAACAATGTGCCTTTGCACTTAGACTGTGCTCATTACTACCATAGAGTCATGGGACATACAAGCTTCACAAGTTTGGGGAAGCTGGGGGAAGTGTGTCCAGAATTTAAAATGTCCACTTGTTCAAACCACCTGGATTGTTCAGTTTGCAGCAGGATAAAGCTGAAGGCTTTTCCTGTGGCCAAACGCAGCAAATGCACCACACAAAGACCTTTTCAGGTTGTGCATGCTGATTTGGCTGGTCCTTTGGCCAAAACCATGGGCAAAAATCAGTACTTCATGGTCATTGTAGATCGTCACACACGGTTTTCGTATGTGATGCTCATGAAGGAAAAGAGTGAAGCTGCTGAACACATCAAAAATTGGGTCAATATGATTGAAAGGGAGTTTGAATACAAAGTAGGATCTTTGGTTACAGATAGAGGTGGAGAATTCCTGTCCAATAACCTGAAAAATTGGTTGAGGAGGAAAGGGATCCGCCACAACACGACGAACGCGGCCGTTCCCCAGGAGAATGGCTTAGCGGAGAGACACATTGGAGTCTTAAAGCAAATAAAAGATTGTATGATGCTCGATGCAGAAGCACCAGAGCAGCTTTGGGGGGAAGCAATTTTGACAGCAAACCATGTTGCCAATCGCACTTGGAATTCTTTTGTAAAGAAAACTCCATATCACATGCTGTATGGGAGACCACCAAATCTCAAATACCTGAGAGTTTTTGGGCAGTATGCAAATGTGTATGTGCCTGCAAACTTCAGGAAAAAGGGGGAGCCTAAATGGAGAAGGTTGATGTTTGTGGGGTATTCTGGGAACAGCTATAGATTTTATGTAGGTCATGGGGAAATCTTGCTGTCCAGAAGTGCCAACTTTGAAAAACATTCAGGTTGGGAAAAGCTCCATGCCAACAACGAGGTTTTTCTCAAGCTGGGGCAGAGTGACATAGGTACTGGAAATGGAGGGGTGCTAAAACAAGAAGCATCTACTGAAAGTGAACCCAGTACTTCTGCACACCATCACACACAAACACATCCAAATTTGCACTCACCAGTCACTACACAAAAGTTTGAAAAGGTGTCCATGAAAGACACAGAGGTGCAAACTAGTTCTGACAGTGAGGATGAAAAAGGCAGAACAAAAGTGATTGTGCCAAGGAGAACTCAGAGGGTGAGGAGACCTCCAGATAGATTCGTAGTGCAGGGTGCAAGAGCTTGTTCAGTGATGGCAGATGAGCCAGAGAGTTTTGAGGAATTGCAGTCATATCCTAAGGAGGAGCAGGAGAAATGGTTTTCTGCCATGGATCAGGAGTACTTGTCTTTACTAGAAAAGGAAGTGTTTGAGATTGTGGAGAGGCCTAAGAACCACAAGGTTGTAGGTTGCAAATGGGTTTTCAAGAGGAAGGAAATGCCGGATGGAACCCATAGATACAAGGCGAGACTGGTTGCAAAAGGTTTTTCGCAGCAGAGGTTTGAAAATTTTGACAAAACTTTTTCACCTACTGCAAAGCCAGAAAGTTTAAGGCTGGTATTAGCTTTAGCAGCTAGGAAGAATCAAGTAGTGAGACACTTTGATTTTGAAACTGCATATTTGAATGCTCATCTTAATGAGGAGGTTTTTATGGAACAACCTTTAGGTTTTGACAAGGACAGGGATGGAAAGGTTTACAAGTTGAAAAAGGCATTGTACGGTTTGAAACAGAGTGCACATTGCTGGAACCTTTGCATTCATGAAGAGTTGGTCAAATTGGGATACAAACGCAGCATTGCGGATGCGTGCGTGTATACAAAAGGTGATGTGACCGTTGTGATTTACGTTGATGACTTGTGTGTCGCAGCGAAGTCAGAGAGGGAAATTACATCAGTTCAGAAAGAGTTGTCTAAGAGGTTTAAGCTCAAGGATTTGGGAAATCTCAAGACTTACTTAGGGATTGAAGTTCAGTGGACTGAGGATGGCAGGTGTTTGTTGAGCCAACAGAAAAAGATTGAAAGGCTGATTGAAAAATGTGGCTTGCAGAATGCAAAAGTTGTAAAGAGTCCAATGACTTCTGGAACTTCTAGTGCAGAATCATCAAAGGAATTTGAGAATCCAGAATTGTTCAGAAGTGTAGTAGGTAGCTTGATGTTCATTGCAAACAACACTAGGCCAGACATTTCGTTTGCTGTTGGAGTACTTAGCAGAAAAGTAAGTGTTCCAAAAGTAGAAGACTGGACTAGAGTGAAACATGTGCTGAGATACTTGAAAGGAACCAAAGAAAGAAAGTTGGTGATACAGGGCAGTGAACAACAGCTGGATTGTTATGTGGACAGTTCATTCGCATCAGAATTGCACGACAGAAAGTCAGTGTCAGGTTTGCTTGTAAGATTTGCTGGTAGTCCAATAATTTGGCGCAGCAGGAAGCAAAACTGTGTGGCTTTAAGTACTACAGAAGCAGAATTTGCAGCATTGTCTGAAATTGCAGGAGAGATCCAGTGGATAAGGCAATTGCTTGTGGATTTGGGAGAAAAGTGTGAAGAGCCCACTGTAGTCCATGAGGATTCACAATCATGTATTGCAATGTCTGAAGCTGAGAACTTGAAGTGTAGGACAAAGTACATTGGTGTGAGGTATCAGAATGTGAGAGAGATGGTTCAAAACAGAATCATAAATCTGGAGTACATTGACACCAGGGACAACATTGCTGATGTTCTCACAAAAGCTTTGCCAATTGAAAGGCATGAACATCTATCATGTTTGATAGGCATGGCACAATAAACACAGAGTTTGGCTGTTCAACGAATGTAAACATCGGAAGATGGCAAACACATATGTGGCAAAAAGATACACATCTGTACATTTTGGAGGGGCATGTTAGGCACTGAGGCTCAACTATGAAATGTACAGATGTGCACAAAAGGAAACCAGGAATCTTGGGCATAATTGTCTGCAGCTGAAGGCTGGAACAGCAGACAGTGTTCAAGGTCAGATATGTGCTTGATTGCACGTAAGCATGGGTAACATCAAAAGTCTTCCTGTCTGAGGGGACAACATTGTTGGTGGCACAAGGAAAAGAGTCACCAGAAGAGGATGGGTTTGTGACCACATGGCACAAATCTATAAATAGCCTGCACACCGCAGTGTGGGTTGTTGGGTAGTCGGAGTGGATAGATGGTTGGAGAGTTTTGTTGGACGGGCGTGTATATATTTGTAAATATAGCAACTTTAAGAATAAACACCTCTGAGGAGAGAGATTTGGCTCCAGTCTGTTTCATCAGCAGCGGGCAGGAGGAATTCCTGATAAAGCCAAACAGCTCCAAGGTCGCCGGTAGTTCCGAAGGCATCGGAGATTGCTTTACCTGTGCATCTGCTTGTTTACACCAACACAGTTGCCAGCCTAGTCCTTGATGTAAATGTAACCCAGAAGACCTGAATTTTTTGGGGGTGCATCATATGGGACAAAAGGACCCACTAGACTTTTGGGTTTAAAAATGAAACCTATAAATATAGATCATTAAATGCCTTGAGACGGGACAACGCGGAGTGCGCTGATTCCTTCCTTCCTCACCTTAAACCGCCGGTCGTATTTGGTGACCGAGTCGGCGAAATCGATCCTTTCTCTCTTGGCCAAGAACTGGCGAAGCTCCGGCTTGTCTTCCATGCCCAGGTAGTCGCCCACGAAATTTCGGTTGATGCTGTTCCGTCGCCGCTCTTTGAAGTTGTAGAGGATGTGGGATGCTTTTTGAGAGGACAAGACAAAGATATTGACCAACACACCAAGACGGAGTAACATCTAGGGGTAACTGCTTTGGCCGTATATCTAATCCAGAAACGGCAAAATGCAGGCCTAGGGCTAACATCTTCCATTTCTTTTTCTCCTGTTTGCCTGATGAAGAAGCCAGCGTGGCTTCGAAAGCGTGCAACATATAATTGTGCATTTTGGTTGGCTCAATAAAGGTACCATTATTTGGATGTTATTGGATTTGCTATATGGCCATCTCTAGATGTTCGTTGGATTTTAAGATACCGCATTTTACCCGTCACAAGAGAATCCTATGGAAGGAGCCAATGCATTGGGACCTTGCCATCTGAGGCTTCTGCCTCCAACAAAAGTAAAGCGATTTTTGCTAATATTGGGACTTACTAGCATACTTTGCCTCTACGCCACTTAAAGTTTTCCTGATGCAAAACATGAAGGCTTCTTGAGAAATTTCAGTGTTTTCTACCCACATAGGAGCCTGTGGCTCCTTCGCAAAGGAAGGAGACATGCTGGATTTCAAGGAAGCATCTTCTTTGAATTGAAAATGGACATTAAATTTTCTTGAATTTGAAAATCTACCAGTGACCGCATGGCCAAGGAATAGCCCTCCCTACCATCTGAATTAAGATCAGAAACAGAAAAATGCAGACCTACGAATAACATCTTCAATTTCTTTCTCCTGAAGAAGCCAGTATGACTCCGAAAGCTTGCAACATGTAATTGTGCATTTTGGTCGGCCCCTTAAAGGCATCATTGTTTGGAAGTTATTGGCTGAGTGTATCAATAATAATAATAATAATAACAACAACTTTTTATTTTTATCCCTCCTCTCCGTTGGGATCAAGGTGGCTTACAACGTAATAAAAACACAACAATACAAAATAAAACCCATTATCCCTCCCTCCAAACAATAACGTTAAATTCTCATATTTCATTTTAAAATTATTAAAACCAATCAATCATCGATAGAGAGATGGCCATTCTGGGTTATATATAATAAATTATATATAATAAATCTATAATATGGGTAGCAGTGTGGAGTAATGGTCCGGGTCTTACATTGACACTGCAGAAATAATGCAGTTTGACAGCATTTGGATTGCCACGGCTCCATCTCACAAAGTCCTGGGGTTTGTAGCTTTGTGAAATACAAACTACAAATCCCAGGGTTCCATAGGATGGAGCCATGAGAGTTAAAGTGCTAACAAAGTGCTATAACTGTGTAGTGAGGACGCACACCTTGTTGCGTCCAAGAATGCTGAAATTTCTTACCTTCTTCTCGCATTTGCTCGTATTTCCGGACCGCAATGTGTCGTCGCCATGCTTTCTGGATGACCCGGGCATATCCATCAAACTTCCGTTCTCTCATCTCTTCTAGAAGGAAGAGCTGGGTGTAAAAATAAATAAATGATTTTGTTTGGGGTGGGGGAATTCATTAATTACTTTAGCTAAGAGAGTGATCCCCTTTGCTTTCTGATGGATCAGTGTACACAAAACTGGTTCCATGCACAAAACTGTTAATAAATATTATGTATAGAAGTGCCATCAGACTATGCATAAGGTGTGTATGAAACAAATGAATTCCAGGTTTCGATGTGTGTCTCATCTCCAAGGTATATCATTATCTATAGGCAAATATTCCAAAATCTGGAAAACTCTGAAATCCAAAACACTTCTGATTTCAAGCATTACAGACAGAACCCCATTCTAGAACCCCGGTGACAGCACCCTGGAACCCCACTTTAGAACCAGGTGGCGGCCAGCGCTCTAGAACCCCACCTAGAACCCGGTGGCAGACAGCACTCTGGAACCCACTCTAGAACCCCCAGCACCGAGCAGTGCTCTAGAACCCACCCCCAGAACCCACCCCGCTAGACAGAGCCTTAGAACCCCACCCCGGGACCCAGGGGCAGACAGCGTTCTGGAACCCCACTCTAGAACCTGGCACCGGGCAGCACTCTAGAACCCCCACTCTAGAACCCCGGGGCCAGGCTCTAGAACCCAGCTCTAGAACCCCCGGCATCAGCTCTCACCGACTCCGGGTTCTTGACAAAAACCTTGGTGCGACCCATCTGATACTGGTCGGCATCCATGTTGACAGACCGCAACAAATGCTGGACCCCTTGGCGCTCGTCCCCCTTCCATCTTGGCCAGGTCTCTGGGGTCAGGATGGCGTACCTGCAAGGAGAACCCCAAATCTTTGGACCTTTTCCCTAGGTGCGTAAAGGCAGGTGGAGGATCCTGGGTGCAGCAATAAGTTACTTTTTGCTTGCTACGGCTGCAATTGAGTACTTTTCAGCGGAGTAGGAAAGGGTTGTTTGCCCGTTATCCATTCCTGGAGGTGTCCAAATTGCTGGGTTTTTCGGACTATGAGGCTAGAAGAGCTTATCCTTAAATTGTGGGGGGATATAAGGATGGAAGACAGAAGGAAAGAAGACGATAGAGAAAGAGATGAGAGGAAGGGAAGAACGAGAAAAGAATTTGAAGGTCAATGGGAAGATTAGAGCGATAATATATATATAAAAAAGGAAATGTAGAAAGGAGCATGGAAAGAAAGAAGGACCCCTCTGGCCAAAATTAAGAAGTAAGATTAGAATTAATCTCAAATCAAATGAAATAAATGGATAATTTATAGTTGATTTATAATCTAGATATTGGAACATAATGGTTTCATGGATTGATTTGATATATGGCTTGTTATGAGACGATATATCTGATATTGGATTGTTTAAGTAGATAGTTGTTTGTGAGATTTTGAACGAACGTTGTGATCTCTTTCTCCAAAACTGAAATAACACAAAAATAAAGCAAGCGTAAAAGCGACAAAAATGGCAGCTTTTTATTTTCGGGAAGGTCTGAAAGTAAAAAGCGGACATTTTTGTCCCCTTTACGTTCGCTTTATTTTTGCGTCATTTCACTTTTGGAGAAATGTCGTGCGACAACCTCTCACATTTGCCGTTTTTTCCTCCTTTAAATCTACTTCAAATCCCATTTCTCAGCAGGATTCCTCTAGTAAGGTCCATAGACCTTGGTCCACTTCCTCAGATGCATGGAAGGAACAGTCTTTTATAGCCACGAATGAGCAGGTTGTATGTGTGAATAGCCACAGAAAGGGCAAAAACTTGTGGGCATGGGGACGAAGCGACACGTTCGACGGTCATTGGCGGACCAAGGCGGGAGGAAGGAGGTTGTCCAAAGCCAAGGTGAGTAGATGACCATATGGATGGTCACTACGTCGTCCCCACACTTCTTTAGAGATATCCCTTACCTTTGCAAGAATTTTTGGAACAGCCTGCGGTAGGCAAATCCCGCGCGGCGGACTCGGATGTTTTCCTTCAGACCCAGGTACTCCACTTGATGCTTCACCCTACAAGAACCCGAAAAAGCTTAATCTATATTACAACATTCATTTCTTATAGAGGTGGTGGTGAATACTATACGTGTCCGTCCATATTCGCTAGGGTTAGGGGCACAAGACCTCCGTGAATACGGGAAAATCGCAAATAACAAAAACGCCATGTTTTTTACCAGAGAGGACACCTCTCTAGGGATCTCTAAATCTTTCAGTGGTCAACGTCCGACAGACGCTGACCATAGAAATTGCGCTGGAGGAGCAAAAAAGACCTAGTAGAGTATTCTCTGTACGAATCTCTAGCTCTTTCAGTGCAACTTTTAGTTAAAAGTTGACCGTAGACTTGCACCGGAGGACCTAGATATTCCTAGAGAGAACATATGAATCAAATCCGTGAGTAATCAAATCCGCAAATATCAAAGCTGCAAATACGGAGGGATGAGGGCAAATCCACCGGACTTTATAAAAAGAACACCGACTCCATATTATTGCAAACTGTTGGAATAATGAATTGGTTGTAGATTTGGTATTATTAGATGATTTAATCTTAATGATTTTAATGCGTATTGACTTTATGGACTTTATCAGATGGGAGGAATTTCTCTTTTATTGCGAATGGAGCCAATTGGAGCCAATTCGAATTCACGTGAATTCGCTAGTTTAGTGAATTTACATGAATTCCTATTGCGTTCGGAATGCGTTCAGAATGACTTTCCATTACCTGAAAATGACTCCCCGTTGCCCGAAATTGCGTGAGATGCTTTAATTCACAATAAGATAAAACCCATGATTGCGTTCGGAATGACTTCCCTTTTGCCCGAAATTGCGTGAGATACTTTAATATGCAATAACGTAAAACCCCATGATTGCGTCCGGATTGCCATTGGATTATACTTCCAATTTCCAACATCTGGTAAGGTCCGTAATTGTAATGGATGGTTTTTATGCTGCAATCCCGCTTCGATCCGCAGAGAGAGGCGGGAAATACAAATAAATATTTATTATTTTATTATTATTGTGAGTGTATACTCCACGAAGCGTGACTCTGACAATCCCGCAGAATGCCACATATTATCACTTGCTTCGACTTTCTTGGAATAACAATTCCTGGATGCCTTGTGGGCAAATAATAATAATAATAATAATAATAATAATAATAATACGTGTCCAGAGTTGGGTGACCAAAATGGTGGAAGGTCTGAAGGCGACCAAACCCTATGAGATCTTGGGTACGTTTAGATATTGGAAGGGATGTCCTATTGAGGAGGGAGCAAGCTTGTTTTCTGCTACTCCAGAGAATAGGACCCAATGGAGCAATGGATGCAAGCTCCAGGAAAAGAGGTCCCACCTAAACCTTAGGAAGAACGTCCTGATGGTAAGAGACGTTCAACAATGGAAGACGCTTCTTTGGAGGTTTTCAAACATCGGACCTTATCACACCAGACCCATTCGGGTTGAATCTGAAGTGACCTTGGAACCGATTTCTGTGAATTCGGTTGTTGCTGAATCCACCGAATTCTGGGGTGACTTTGGATTGGCTTCATAGCAACAGCATTCACGTGTGATAATTCAATGGACGTTTATGCGAATACACTTGGATGGATGCGGAGTGACTCTGGATCGGGGCTGCAAAAACTCTCGTCTGATAAGGGCCATAGACCTGAGACATCTCTGAATCTATTTTACCTGCTTTCTTCCCAATCCCGAGGTCTCTTCGTCTCGTTGGGTTTGATGCAACGGATGTAGTGAGGCGTACACTTCATCAATGTGTTGACCAGATCGTTGGCTTGTTTCTGTTTAGGGAAGGATGATGATGATGATGATGATGATGATGATGATGATGATGATGATGATTAATTTGTATTAGATTATTATTACAGTGGGCCCTTGTTATCCGCTAAGGTTTGGTTCCGGGACCCCTCCGTGGATAACAAAATCCACGGACGCTCAAGTCCCATTAAATTATAATGGCACAACAAAATGGTATGGTCCCGTATATATAAAATGGAAAAATCAAAGTTTGCTATTGGGAATTTATACTTTTGGGGAATATTTTCAAGCCGTGGATGCTCGAATCTGTGGATAAAAATATATCCGTGGATAAGGAGGGCCAACTAGTATTTTGCAGTTGGGGATTGTTGAATTGATTACCCTGTTGGGTTATATATTGATTATTATTTTGTGATATGGACTTTTATTTCTTTTTATTGTAACCCGCCTTGATCCATAGGGAGAGGCGGACTAATAATAATAATAATAATAATAATAATAATAATAATAAGCCTGCCTCTCCCTATGGATCGAGGCGGGTTAACAATAAAAAGAATTAAAATCGTAAGATTTCTTCCTAGCATATCCCTAAATGCCCAGGGCTTGCAAATGTCAACCCTTGATGGTCTTGGTCTTGGTATTACTGCTGCTGCTGCTATCACAATTAATAATAATTATAATAATACTTATTATTAATTACTTATAACAATAATAATACTTAAGGCATAATTTAGTGCTGGCCATTGGATTCTGAGGACTGTATTCCAAAGAAAACCACTTCCCCCAATTTTTGCAAGACCTGGGCATTTTGGGATATGCTAGGAAGAAATCTTACAATGAGGTTGGATGATGATGATGATGATGATGATGATGATGATGATGACTTGTTATGAGTCTTCAAGTCATTTCTGACTTATCGTGACCCTAAGGCAAACCTATCGGGGGTTCCCTTGGCACGATTCGTTCAAAGGAGGTTTTGCCATTGCCTTCCCTTGAGGCTGAGAGAGTGTGACTTTCCCAAGGCCACCCAATTGGGTTTCTCAAAGGAAGAAATCAGTCTTAGGAAAAATACCTAAGGCTTACCTTGATTTTGGTCCCAGCTGTGGTCGGCCGCCCTTTTTTGTCCGCGTCGAGTTTTTCTGGGAAAAGCATCCGGATGAAAGCACTGAGAAAGAAAGAAAGAAAGAAAGAAAGAAAGAAAGAAAGAAAGGAAATGCCCACAACTCATATTTATTTAATTTTTATGCCTCCTTTGTCTTGGAGAATTCAAGGCAGCTCACAAAAGGAATCAATTAATATTTTAAAACGATGACGACGACGCTAATGGTGATGATAATAGCAATAATTGAATAAATATATAGTTATATATTTAAAATAATATATATTATTAATGTATAATATAGTAAATAATAAAATTTTATTTATATGTTGCCTTTCCCGCAGGATCGAGGCGGCTCAAATAAAATACAGTATAAAATACAACGTACGTTGAAATATATTCTATTACTTCCCGCCCCCTCAACTATACTATAAAATATCATATATTTTTTTATATTATGTTAGTATTAAGTATATATTATTAATCTATCCGATATTAACAACAACAACAATTTCTTACCCACTGATTTCTTACTAAGCAGTTGAGGCAGGGAAGAACAACAAAATCAACATGAATTAAAATAATTTAATTGAAAATTGCACCAGTTTAAAAGGACGTATAAGACATAAACATAAAACAATCCATATTTAATATCCATCATTTTATATATTATCTGGATAAGCCTGCTGGGAAAGGGATCTAAGTCAACCAAGTGGAACATCCATCCATCCATCCATCCATCCATCCATTTATCAAATGATCCATCCATCCATCCATTTATCCATCCATCCATCCATCCATCCATCCATTTATCCATCTATTCATCTATCCATCCATCCATTGATCGATCAATCGATCGATCCATTCATCGATCCATTTATCCATCCATTTATCCATCCATCCATCCATTTAGCCATCCATCCATTTATCCATCCATCCATTTATCCATCCATCCATCCATTTATTTATCCATCTATTCATCTATCCATCCATCCATTGATTGATCAATCGATCGATCCATTCATCGATCCATTTATCCATCCATCCATCCATCCATTTATCTATCCATCCATCCATTTATTTATCCATCTATTCATCTATCCATCCATCCATTTATCCATCCATCCATCCATTTATTTATCCATCTATTCATCTATCCATCCATCCATTTATCCATCCATCCATCCATCCATCCATTCATTTATCCATCCATCCATCCATCCATCCATTTATCCATCCACCAATTTATCCATCCATCCATCCATCCATCCATTTATCCATCCATCCATCCATTTATCCATCCATCCATCCATTTATCCATCCATCCATCCATCCATCCATCCATTTATCCATCCATCCATCCATCCATCCATTTATCCATCCATCCATCCATCCATCCATCCATCCATTTATCCATCCATCCATCATCTTCTTTGACCATTGGCTCAACTACAAATCCCACCATCTGACCAGCTGACCAAGGCTGACGGGAGCCAGAGACCAAGAATATCTGGAACATACCAGCTTTCCCTTCCCTTGATCTGATCTCCAGATCCTCCTTCCGACAACAGTAACTGAAAAAGTTACTTTTCAAGGAAGGCGAGAAGGAGGCCGTGAAAGACCTTGGACCGAAGGATGGGCAACACTCACAATTCGCTGCTTTGCATCAACTCGATTAAGTCCGTGAAAAGCACGTCCCGATTCCTTTCGCAGAATCCGCTCACGTCGTAGGAGACCTGGAAAAGTCATTTGGGACAACCGACCGTCAATCTGAGCCGTAAACCCGCTTTAAATCTAATACAGCGAAAATAAATTTTGCTTTTTCCCAACCATAATAACTCAACGACATCAGAAAGCAAAGCAACCCTGGGCTGCATCCTACGGTGCAGAATTAATCTAGTTTGACACCGCTTTCACCGCCTCGGCTCAGTGTTAGGAAAACGTGGGATGCGTAGTTTCGTGAGATGTTTAGCCTTCTCTTTCGGAGACCTCCGGTGCCACAAGAAACTACAGATCCCAGGATTCCATAGTGGTGCCAAATTGCATTATTTCTGCAGCGCATGCGAAGACGTTAATCACGGTTTCATCTAATTGGGGAGTTTATCACGCAAAAAATATTGGAGGTTTATCCCGTGAACATCCCAGAAAAGTCGCGTAATTACGTGTAACGATTTCACACGACGTCGCATCTTTTTATTTTCTGACATCGCTTTATTTGCGCCATTGCGCGTGATGATCTTTCGTGCAGTAACTCGCCATCTCGGCTTCATTTGCAAGATGCTTTAAATGTGCTTTAATCTCTCTTTAATGTCGAAATCAGCCCCAGTGTGATGATAATAATAATAATAATAATGATAATAATAATAATGTTTTATTTTTATCCCTCCCCTCCCAAAGGATCAAGGCATGCTCCAACATAAAATACACAAAATTCATAATTAATTCCAAAATAAAATTACACGCCTTCCTCAAAACTAGGTACATAAATAAACAGCAACATTGTTTTTAAAAATCTCTTAAAAATTAAAACTACTTAAAATAATCGTATAAACTCCGAAGGCTGAATCCACACTGCAGAAATAATCCAGTTTTGCACCACTTTAACTGCCGTGGCTCAATGCTATGGAAGTCTGGGAACTGCAGTTCCTTGCGGCACCAGAGAAGGCCTAAATATCCCAGAAATATCCCAGAAAACTACAATTCCCAAAATTTCATATCACGGAGTTAAAGCGGTGTCAAACTGGATTATATCTGCAGTGTAGATGCAACCTAGGTTAAATTAACCAAGTTCTCCAACATATAGCAAAGTAGCCTAGGAGCAAAAGCATAGTATTTATGCTTATTTACTATTATTAGGTGGGGATTTTAAATTTTTAAGGGAGGGAGAGAATAAATTTTGGGATTTTGTATTGTATTTTGTATTTTTATTAGACATTACGCTACGTCATGTACTTTGTATTATATTAGCTGTATTATCTATTATTTATTTCAGCTTTCTGTATAATTATTTTATCGTTGTTTGGTTTGTTGTGCTGCCATTGATGGGGAGGCTATATATTTGTTTGTATTTGATACCTTTCTTTGGTAATCCGCTTTGATTCCGCCAGGAAAAAGCAGAATATAAATACATCATTTATTATATATTATTAGGTATTTCTCTTTATTTTTATTTGCTTTCTAAGCTGCCTCGATCCTGGTGGAGAGGCGGCATATAAATAAAAAATAATAATAATTTTTTATTTATATGCCACCTCTCCACCAGGATCGAGGCAGCTTACACAGCAAACCTAACAACGATAAAATAATTATACAAAAAGCTGAAATAAAGAATAAAGAATACAGCTAATATAATACAAATAGTCCTGGCACAGGACAGATGGAAAGAGCCAGAATATGGTTCTCTTTGCCACCCTCCAGAATCCGCAACCTGAGCCTGTTTCGTCCCTGTGCCCAATGTTATACAATTCACACCACTTTTGCATTTCGGTAATATTTTTTTAAAAAGGGGTAGCAAGCACAGAGGTATATATTTTTGGCACCCAGTTCTATCCAGAGACCTTTCCAGCGTAATGGTGAATGATGAATCCTGAGCTGGAGCCGTTGAAATGCTCATGAGTGCCCACGGCCGACTGAAGTTTCTGCAGAAGCGTCTGGTCCGCCCCATCGCCCTTGGCATAGACGGTGGCACAGACGTCGTCCAAGACGCTCATGATGCCGGGAGGATTCTGGGGGAAACGACACACAAAGGAAACAGGATGAGATTCGACACCACGGCCGACGTTTTGCAACTCGACGCATCCATCGCCAACTTGGAGAAATGCAACGAAACGCCTGCTTGCAAATGGTGGAGATGCGCATCCAGAGTCCCAGGCCTACGAATAAATCGGTTCGCGATCCGAATCGATGGGTCGATTTGACAGTGGAGTGCGTTCCCCGCTACGTTTGCCCCGGTCGCATCGTAACACAACCCACTTGTGATTCACGTTCACGGATGGATCGGTTCAAAACGGAGCCGCTCCAGCCGGCCGAAGGGCAAATTTAAATCGATTCTGATCCGCGTCTGGTTCACGCTCGCGCGGAATCGATTTGTCCAAAAAGATGCGGAAAACCTCAGCGTCAAAAAGGTGTGGGTTAAAGATTTAAATAGGAACCAGGTTCATTTGAAAAGGTTCACACCGAAATGCGATCTGGGTTTAAAAGGTAGTGGGAATGAGGCCCCAAATGGGCACATTGCCTTCAAGTCCTTTCCAACTTATGGGGATCTTATCACAGGATTTTTCTTGGCAAGATTCGATCAGAGTTGCTTGCCACGGCCTTCCTCTGAGGCCGAGAGAGTGTGACTCAAGGACAGCCAGTGGGTTTCCATGACCAAGCCAGGATTCGAACCTTGGTCTCCCAAAGTCCTAGTCTAGCACGGAAGCCACTCCACCATGCTGACTTAGCTATGCTTTATGGTTACGTTAACCACGTTTTATGGTTATATTATTCAAGGATGGTGTTCACCATTTTAAACAGTTTGTTTTTAAATGGAAAAACTATGGAATATATATATATATATATATATATATATATATGGAATATATATATTCCACACTTTTTCATTTAAAAACAGACTTTTTAAAATGGTGAACACCAACCTTGAATTATATGGAATAGATAGATAATCTTTTGCAATTATTTAGTGTTTTAAGTGTAAGCCACCTTGAGATCTTTGGAGAAATAGATAGATAGATAGATAGATAGATAATCTTTCATAATTATTTAGTTTTTAAAGTTGATTTTATCATCAGCCTCCTTGAGATCTTTGGAGAAAGGAAAGCATATAAATATTTAAATAAAAGGAAAACATAAATGCCGTCATCTTCTTACCACCTTATTTTCGATAAGGTCGCACACCACTTTGTTGTTAAAATATTCGATTGGGGTCCATTTGATGCCTTCCTGAACGTACTCTTCCTAAGGCAAAAGGGGCAGAGAGAAGGAAATCAAAGAGAAGAATGGACTTTTCGTCTGCAAAGGAACCAATCTTGTGCTGCGTTTGTCCCTGCAAGGTTTCCTTTGCAAGGAAATTTTTAGATTGTAAGAGCCTTGGGGCAGGTGCTCTGTCGTTCTCTATAAAACTGGATCTGAATTCACTTGTCTGAGGCTGGGATGATGATGATGATGATGATGATGATGATGATGATGATAAAATTATTTCCGAAAGGAAACGGTCCGGGCTCACCTGCTCCGCTTTGAGGGTCAGCTCAATGAAAATCTGTTGCAGCTTTTCGTTCACAAAGTTGATGCAGAATTGCTCAAAGCCGTTTCTCTGAAAGGAAAGAGAAGGGCGGCGGGATGAGATTAAAACATGGATAAATATTATTATTAGATTTCAAAAACTGCATTCACTAGTGATGACTGAAGACTTTAGGTCTTGCGGTGTGATCAAGTCAGATCCGAATCCAGATCCAGATACTTTATTCCAGAGTAAAAGAGCAGATTGCAACCTATCTATCAACTTTTTGCAATTATTCTTGTCGTCACCTTAAATTTCAGAATCCGGAGGGAGGTTAATTCGATTTCTTGCAATGAGTTATGGCTTTACGGGTGCGAAGAGCTAGGAAACGTTACTTGTAATGACTACAGTACCTGAAATATTTCAAAGCCGTAAATGTCCAGAACACCAACGCTATATTCTTCGTACGGCTTCTGCATGGCTCTGTTGATAGACTGGAGACGAAGGAGAATTTTAGGCCATAAATACGGCAAAAAATCTGCTGTCAAATGTTACAATCGATCATGGCGGAATGGGGTTGGAATGGATGGCCCTCGGGGTCTCTTCCAACTCTATGGAGTTTATCCTGTAAATATCCTAGAAAAATGGATGGTGTTGCACAAAACCCGCCATTAAAGTGGTCACAAAGAAGCACTAACGCACACCTTTTTACGTTTGGGATCTCACCAACAATGCATTTCCGATATAGCTTTATTTGCGCAATTGCATGTGATAACCGTTCGTGCAATTACTCGCCATGGTTCACTTTATTTGCAGGATGGTTTAAATGTCCCTTAATCTCTCTTTAACGCCGGAATTAGCCCCAGTGTGATAAACCCCTACGATTCTATGATAAATTTTATTTTCTCATTGCCTTCCAATTGTGTTTTGATACCTCCAGGATACTTTAGACCCAGGAGAGACCGTGGATCCAGACTATCGCTGGCGTGCCATCCAAACGTTCCCCCCATAAGATCCCACTTCGGAAACCATGTATTTTCCAGGAAAAGTCACTCACCTCCACAAGGAAATCAAAGACCCGGGAGTACAGTCCCTTGGCGAGAGCGTCTCGGGTGTAGGACGCTTGCTCGACGTTGAGGGTCACGTTGATGGACTCGGACCGTCCGCCCCATTTGCTGTCCATTTTCCGACTGGTCAGCTTGTCATTCAGACGGTCCTTGTCGATCCCCAGAAGATAAGCCGGAAAAGCAAGTACTGAGATGGGGAAAGGGGAATGGGAAGACCATACAGTGGGATGTTGGAAGTGAGGAACGCAGCCATTTCTTGCATTTGCAAGCAGAAATCCCCCCAGAGTGCGGACAGTTACTTTCCAAAAAGCAGTCAGAGGTTGCATCTGTACTGCAGAAATGATACAGTTTGTCACCACTTTAACTGCCCTGGTTCCAAGTCGGACAATAACTCTCTTACTTTGGGGCGGTGTATCCACAGGGAGGTTTATCAGAGCTATAAATATACTTCAATATACTTTCACATGTGTGTATGTGTGTATGTTTATGTGTGTGTGTATACTTTCTCTCACTCACACACAGTATATACTCATGTATAAGTCTAGAAATTTAGGTCAAAAAATTTACACCAAAAACCTGTGTCGATTTATCCATGGGTCAATGTAGATACTGCATTTTAACCTTCATTTTTTAAAAAGAGAAACAGATGAAAGGAAAAAGTGTAATTTGTCCTGGGAGCAATGACCTCCCTCTATTCTCCCATCCGTCCAACCTTTAAAATGAGTACAAAGTTATATCTGTTGGAAATTTGTAAGTTCTTTGGCATTGCTTTCCTTTGCTTCATCCTTTAAGTCCATTGTTATGCGCTCCTAAATATCACCCTCGACTTATCCACGGGTCATATCAAAATCCATAATTTTGGCCCCAAAACCTGCCCTCGACTTATGCATGACGTCGACTTGTAGTCGAGTATATATATGGTATATAAAATATACATATAATACAATACAATACAATATAATATAATATATTTCTGCGAATAAGCCCAAAACACTTCCCATAAAACCGAGTACGGATTTTCCGTTCCGACTCTGAATTGTAAACTTTGTGCATCCCTATGATAACCTGAGAGAAAGGGCAGGATCAAAACGAGCAAGATTTGTCCCGATTAAGCTTGCTTTTTCCTTCCTCCGAAGCTGAGAGAGTGTGGCCTGCCCACAACTACCTTGTGGGTTTCCACATCTGAGCGGGGATTCGAACCCTGGTCAACCAGAATCCTAGTCCAAAACTGAAACCACTACAAAACCTTGGCTGCTCTTCTCTTTCCTAATTATTGATTGGTATTCAGAGCAGGAATGGGTATGAGTCCAAGAGAATTATTACTCACAATCTGGGTTCTCTACTTGGGCGTAGTTGCCCTGTTCCTCGAAGCCGACGTTGCCCAGGTGAAGGATGCCGGCCACGATCTGTAGGACGAGTTGCTTGTCTTGGCCTGTGATGCCGATCACGTCCATGGCATCCTTGGGGTGGGCAGACCCCCGAAAAAGAAAAGAAGGGAGGAAGGAAAATGAAAGAGAAATGAAAAAAAGTAGCTTTTTCTTGGTCCCATCACCATCTCAGATTTGTTTTGGGAGGACACTATGGGACCTTTTTAAGGTTGGCTCCTATGCTAAAGATTCCCTCCAAAGGGAGGCCCTCTTGGTCCCTTCTCTGCTTTCGTTTCATTCATTCATTCAAATAGATCTTTAGGCTTTAAAACTGGTTGGCACAGCAATGAATGTGTTATACCTTTTAATCCATTTTATTGTTGTCATTGTGGCCCTTCAAGTCATTTCCAACATATGGCAACCCCACAAAGGGTTTTTCTTCGAAAGTTTGCTATTGCCATCCTCTGAAAATGGGACTTGCCCAAGATCACCCAGTTGCTTTACACAGCCAAGCTGAGATTCGAACCCTGGTCTCCAGAGTTATAGTCCAAGGCTTAAACCACAACGCCGCTATGGGTTTTGTCGTTGCGCGCCTTCGAGTCATTTCCAACTAGAGGCAACCCTAAGGCGAAACTTAGTTTGCTATTTCTTAAACATGCATTAACAATTTTTAAAGCGGTGCTTCTGATGGCCACTCACCATGGTCTCGTGAAAGTCCTTCCGATCGTCCGTCCCGTCCACGACGTAGGTTTCCGACTGGTTTAGGTAATAGTAGTAATCCGGGGACATAATCCCCAAGTTGTGTTTCTGATCTTGCGTAGCGCCCTCAATGAGCTGCCAAGGCGAGAAAGGGGAAAATGTAAGCGAAACAGCAACACAAAGATGGTGCGGTTGCAAAATCCCAAGCACAATTGTCATTGTGAGAGTTTTCACTCCAGAGTAGAGTATCCCCCTTAAAAGCAAGCAAGCTATTGTTCATCCATATCGGCAAAACAGTTTTAGCAATTTCCTTTTCTGCCTGGAGCAGGTCTTTTGTCAAATGAACGGTTCTTGATTGCTCATTCAAGACCAAGCCAGAAAATACCAATTTTGCATTACAACAGGCATGTTGTTGTTGTTGTTTTTGTTGTTGTTGTTGTTGTTGTGTGCCTTCAAGTCATTTCCAACTTATGGTAACCCTAAGGCGACCCTATATTGGGTTTTTCTTGGCAAGATTTCTTCAGAGGAGGGTTTGCTTTTGCCATCCTCTGGGGTTGTGAGAGTGTGACTTGTTCATTACTTTGTTGAGTATTGAACTTGGAGAGCTGGGTTCAAATCTTTGCTTGGCCATGGAAACCCATTGTGTGGTCTTAGGCAAATCACACTCTCTCAACCTCAGGGGAAGGCAATGGCAAACCTCCTCTGAACAAATCTTGCCAAGAAAACCCCAGGATAGGTTCGCTTTCGTCGGAACGACTTGAACGCACACAACAACAACAACAACAACAACAAGGTCCCAAAGAGCAACTGCTCACAAGTAACTAATACTTGTAACTAGTTATTGCTGAACTCTATTGTGCCATGTTCATCTGCCGTCACCTGGTAGTAGATGTGGAAGTTCCTCTCGCACTCATTTTGGCTCACCACCCGGGATTTTTCCAGCAGGAAGTTGGAGATCTTCCCTCCGTCAGGTTCTCCTCCGCGGCTGAATTGGATTTCAAAATATTTCCCCTGATGGGAGAGAGATGACAGCTTAGAAGGGCAGGGAAATTTATGAGACAATCAGAGAACTGTACAGCTGGAAGGTGACCCCCCAAAGGCCATCAAATCCATCTCCAAGAGTCTTCAGCTACAGCATCTCAGCCTCTTTTTGGAATTGTCCAAAGAAGGATACCTCACCACCTCTGTAGGCCATTGCTTCAATTTCCAAACCCCTCTCACTCTTAGGACTCAAGATGTTCCTTCTAAGGTTGTCAAGACGTTCGTTCTAAGGTTTTCAAGGTGTTCCTTCTAATGTTCTCAAGATGTTTCTTCTAAACTTCTCAAGAAGTTCCTTCTAAAGTTCTCAAGATGTTCTTTATAAAAGTTCTCAAGATGTTCCTTCAAAAGTTTTCAAGACGTTCCTTCTAATGTTCTCAAGATGTTTCTTCTAAACTTCTCAAGATGTTCTTTATAAAAGTTCTCAAGACGTTCCTTCAAAAGTTTTCAAGATGTTCCTTCTAAAGTTCTCAAGAAGTTCCTTCTAAAGTTCTCAAGATGTTATTTATAAAAGTTTTCAAGATGTTCCTTCTAAAGTTCTCAAGAAGTTCCTTCTAATGTTCTCAAGATGTTCTTTATAAAAGTTCTCAAGATGTTCCTTCTAAAATCTTGTCAAGAGGTTCCTTCTAATGTTCAATCCATATCTACCCTCCTATCCCTTATAACCATTAGACTTGGTCTGATGCTCTTCCGCTCAGCCACAGAAACCCACTGGGTAACCTTAGGCAAGTCACACTCTCTCAGCCTCAGAGGAAGGCAACGGCCAACCTCCTCTGAACAAAATCTCGCCAAGGAAACCTCATGAGTTTCTTGCCAAGGGAATCCCATGAACGACTCAAAGGCCCGCGACCGCAACCACCCCTCCTATGAAGTAGCCCAATTTTTATCAACAGAAATACGGAGAAGCCGCCTCCGACTCTCTTTACATCCCAAATAAAAATCCTGCGATGACTTACAAATCGGCTGGAGTTGTTGTTTCTGACGGTCTTGGCATTGCCGAAGGCTTCAAGTAGTGGGTTGGACTGGAGGATGATATCTTTGACGTGCTGAATTAAAAACAACAAGACCTTTGTGTAAGGGAGACATAGTAAAGTCAGGGAAATATGATTCAAGAGGCCTGAACAGGGACCAAAACCTGGAGTTTTTACATTTTTGGACTGCAGCTCCCAGAATCCCAAAAGCCACCATCTGGCATCTTTCTTGGGGGAAGAGAACTATAACTTCCAGAAACCCCTGACCAGTAATTCTATGTCCACCTTCTGGAAGAGGCAACAGCATTGAGACTATAACTTCCAAGAGTGAATGTTAGCTAGCTTTATTTTTTTAATATGGGATTTAGAAATAGGGTTCAGCGAGAGTCTGAGGTAGAGACCCTAGTTTTGCAAATGGAACGTACCTGGACTTTTTCGCCACCTCCGGACACTTTGGAAATGTACCCCATGATGTATTTTGCTGCTACGGTTTTCCCAGCACCGCTTTCGCCACTAAAAAGAAAGAAGAAGACACAAACACACACGCACAATTCAGAAGAAAATAAAAAGTGAATTAGGATGATATCATCTTCATCATCATCATCATTATTCATGTTCCACATTTTCCCCCAAAACCAGGATGAAAGATGGTCTACAATGCAGTACAATTAAAATGCACAAAAATGATGATTATTAAAAAGTAATTAAATGCTCAATGGGTCCTCCTACTCCTTTTCTATCTCTATCTCCTCCTTCCTCTCCATCATCATCATCATCATCATCATCATCATCATCATCATCTCCATCTCCTCCTCCATCTTCGTTTTCTACTCTTTCTTCATCTCCATTCTCTTCTCTTCCTCCTCTTTCATCTTGATCTCAGTCTTGATCTTTCTTCTTCTCCTCCTTCTTCACCTTCATCTTCTCCTCCATCTCTTTCTCCTTCTCCATCTTGATCTCAGTGTTGAATTCACCTCTTCCTCTTCCTCTTCCTTCTCCATCTCCATCTCCATCTCCTCCTCCTTCTCCATCTTGATTTTAGTCTTTATCTCCTCCAACTCCTCTTCCTCCTCCTTCGTCTTCTTTTCCTCTTCCACGTCCATCTCCACCTCCATTTCCACCTCCATGTCCATTTCTTCCTCCTCCATCTTCTCCATCTCCATCCTTCTCATCTCCATCATCTCCACCGTCTCTTCCTCCTCCATCTTGATCTCAGTCTGGATCTCCATCTCCATCCGCTTCTTCATCATCATCATACTCCCTCTCCAATGAAAGAGAGCAGCTTAAGAACAGTGCAACTGAAAATAGTACACCGCTCTATCCAGAGCCCCGCCTTTAAAATACTTAAATATCCAAAATCCCAGCTGGGATAAAGTCCTTGCCTGCCAATGGAAGGACAATAAGTCGGGGAGAACGTTCTCATTTCCATAGGAAGGGAAGTTCCAGAGATGAGGGGCCACCACCAAGAAGCTTGGATGGCCACCCTTTAGGGATACTTTTGGTGAAGATTCCTGTACTAGTTGTTCAAGTCAGGGTTAGGGTTAGGGTTAGGGTTAGGGTAGGGTTCCTTCCAATGCTATGGACTCTTTCACACTGGAGGAATTTCTCCCAACTTCGAATTGCAGCCAATGCGAATTCACATGAATTCGCTTGTTTAGGGAATTTACGTGAATCCCCATTGCATTCGGAAGGCATTCAGAATGACTTCCCATTACCCGAAAATGACCCCTCTTTGCCTGAAATTGTGTGAGAAGCTTTAATTCGCAATAACGTGAAACCTATGATTGCGTTCGGAGTGACTTCCCTTTTGCCCGAAATTGCGTGAGAAGCTCTAATTCGGAATAACGTGAAACCCCAGGATTGCGTTTGGATTGCCCTTGGATTATACTTCCAGTTTCCCACGTCTGAAAGAGTCCTATGATTCAACTGTTGAATTTCTTCCAGATATATTAGGGACAGAGAAGTCCTACACAACCTCCATTCCTTTCCTTTCCTTGAGTCTGAATATTATGGAAGATAGTCTTGACATTACGAATATTTTGAAAGTGCAAGCTTTTCAGTGGGAAGTTTTCACAAGGGAAAGGGGGAAGTTAATGCGTATCTTGCAATCCTTCTGTTGCAGTGATCTCATCGCCAGGGGGTCAGGAGGAGGAAGCTAGCTAAAGAGGACCACAAAGAACTACAAGTCCCATAATTCCACAGTTGCTACCACTGTGTGGAGTGTAAAGGCCCCCAGACAGAAACATTTCTATATGCACGGCTCTTCCCATATGGCCGGCCTATGAACCCCATCATAAAAGAATGGGAGATAGAGTCCAGCATTTGGTAGGTGACCAGTTGGTCGCCTCTGTGTCTTAGCCCAATGCTCCGACCACTACCCCACATTGCTTCGGCCATGGAGAAGCTCGGTTTTAGCTCTTTACCTGATGATCACGCACTGATTCTCTCCATCGATGAGCATATTGCGGTACATGTTGTCCGTCAGAGCGTAGATGTGGGGCGGATTTTCGTACTGAGCCTAGAATGGAGTTGGGAGGCATAGAAGAAAGGCCGCAAAATCACTACCAAACATTTCAGATTCTGCATCAGAAGAAGTGAGATCTAACAGAATTGCAAACCTATATCCATATCTATCACATCCGAGGGAGTAAATTCACATACCAGAGAAATCAATGGGGCTTAGAGCACATTAAGATTGAATTCTCCCTAGAAGCCAAGATGACTAAGCTGAGACTGTTGTACTTCGGACCTATCATGGCAAGACAGGACTCACGTGAAAAGACAATAATGCCTGGGAAGGTAGAACATAGTAGGAAGAGAGGAAGGCTACATTCCAGATGGATAGACTCCATCCAGGAAGCCGCAATGGCTGCCCTGACTTTGCAAGACCTGAGCTGGGCTGTTGATAACAATGTGAGTTGGAGGTCTCTCATGCATGGGTTTCCATGGGGGTCTTAAGCATAGGATGCCCTGACTTTGCAAGATCTCAGTAGAGCTGTTCATAACAGGTTGAGTTGGAGGTCTCTCATGCATGGATTTCCATGGGGGTCTCATACACAGATGTCCTGACTTTGTAAGACCTGAGTAGGGCTGTTGATAACAGGGTTAATTTGAGGTCTCTCATACATGGTTTTCCGTGGGGGTCTCATACACGGATGCCCTGACTTTGTAAGACCTGAATAGGGCTGTTGACAACAGTGTGAATTGGAGGTCTCTCATGAAGGGGGTCTCCATGGAGTCTCATGCATGCAGTACCCTGACTTTGCAAGACCTGAGCTGGGCAGTTGAGTTGGAGGTCTCTCAATGTGGGGTCGCCATAAGTCGATAACAACAACAAAGCCCCATTGAACACAAGGAGATTTCCTTCCGAACTGTCGCTACTGTCATACCAGCCAATGGGAGCCTCCTATCACTGCCTGCCTTGCCCCCTGTCGCTCCCCTCGGAGACATGATGGTGGCAGGCCCACAGTTGTGGGACTTCCAGGTCAGCGGGGCAATGAATCCATTCCAGGTTTTGCATGCAGGAGCTCCCCAAGGTTCTGGACCTGGCCGAGAATAGGATTCAGCACCATGGAGAGCTCCAGCGAAGCACTCCAAACCCTGGAGCGGATTTATGACCCCATTGACCTGGGAGACAGCAGCTTTTGCTTATTTTCTGTTCTCCTGGGTGCTGTTTTTACCTAAGCAGACACGTACGGGTGCAGAATTCAAATCGGCATCCTTACCGCTCCTTGGTAGAGTTCGACTTCTCGGTCCGTGAAATAGGGCATCTGTTTGAAAGGGTTGACCGATATGAGGACCGGTCCGATATAGGTCTGAGCATCCCTTGTTAAGGTGTCTGTGCTCAATGCAAAATGTCATGGGAGTGGAGGGCCTTTTATGACGCTGGTCTTGTAGCCCAAGACCCCTTCTGCGTGGCCATATAAGCACCATGGCTAAAGAAATCATGACCTACCTTGCAAAGCTGTTGTAAGGATCGCTCTGATTACGTATATGAAAAGACACTGGATTCTCAAACAAGCTCGGGATTTATTTTTCCTTTTAACTATCTGTAAGCTGCTCTGAGAGCCTTTAGGGCTGAAGAGCTGGGTATAAATACTGCAAATAAATAATTTGTCCCTCTCAGATTAAAAGATAAGGCGAAAAGGATACAAAAATATAGTCGTCCATGAAGCGCTTCTTCAGATTCTCGACGATGGCGTCTTCGTTGATTTTGGAGAGCAGGACCATGTCGTCCACCCCGCTCTGCTTGACGTTGTGGCTCTGCCAGTGAAACCTCTCCTTGCTGCCCTATGGAGAAAGAGAAAAGGAATTAACTTCATCAGCCTTGGATGAAGACGGATCTGAGTATTAACATTTAACCATCATTTTAAGAATTGGTGCCTGCGCTTCTTTGTTTGTTTTCCCCTCTTCTCTCCTCATCCCTTTTTCCTTCAGTGCAGCATCCTTTGCATCGAAAGGCCCCGAAAGCAGTTGATCAATGGGAGGCATTTAGGGTGAAGAAGAGGGCCCTATTTTTGAAATTTAAAATTTAAAATTTAAAACAAATAAATGGCGGGTACCTTGGAAAGCCAAGAGTGGTTTGAGCATAGAGCTAGGAGATCAGGGTTCGATTCCTTGCTCGGTAATGGAAACTTGCTGGGTGAGTTTGGGCAAGTCACACTCTCTGAGACTCAGGAAACTCCATGCTTGGTCTCAGGGTTCAATCCATCGCTTGGCCCTGGAAACCCATTGGGTAACTGTAGTCAAGTCACACTCTCTCAGCCCCAGAAAAACCCAATGATAGGTTTGACGTAGCGTCACCATAAGTCAGAAACAACTTGAAGGCACACAACAACAACGACAACACCTGGAAGGCCACCTTCCCAGCTCCAGAGGCCTTGGATGACAAATCCCATCCGCCTTGGCCAGCATTGCCAATGGTCCAGGATGAGGGTAGTCCAAGGCATCTAGATTGCAGAATAAATACTACTACTACTACTACTACTACTTATTATTATTATTATTATTATTATCATTATTATCATTATTATTATTTATATCCCGCTTCTCCAGAAGATCAAAGTGGCTAACACTAAAAATATCCATAAAATACAATTATTGACTGTTACCCAAGCGCTCCCTAACCCTCCCATCCACAATAAAATACAATTATTTAAAATACAATTATGTTAACAATATTATTGTGATGTTATGATTGTTACCTGCCTCGATACTTCGGGGAGGGTTGGGTTATAAATTATTATTATTATTGAACAATTATTAAAACAATTTATTAAAATTTCAAGGCAGAGGCAGTTAGGTCAGTTAATTAAATGCAAGGTTACTTTTTATATAATTAAATACAATAATTAACTGAGGTAATTAAATCATCAAATAATTATTTAATAATTATTTAATTTAATTGTTACTATTTATTTAAATAATCAATGTTTTAATTGACAATTAAATAATTAAATAATCATTAAATGGATAATAATTAACTATGAAGTCAAAGGCTTTCATGGCCGGCATCCATAGATTTTAATGGGGTTTTTTTTTGGACTATGTTCTAGAAGAGTTTGTTCCTGACGTTTTGCCACAGTCAGATGCCGCAGAGCCCGAAAAACCCACAAAAAAAATCTAATAATTAAATAATGAGATAAATAATAATCCATTAGAGTTGGAAGGGATCCCAGGGGTCACCCGCTCCGACCCCATTCTGCCATGCAGGAATACATAAAACATTCTGCCATGCAGGAATACATAGAATCCACCCAAAAAACAACAGGCCTAAAACGAAGGCACAAGGAGGTTCGGTTTCCCATTTAATGTATGACTCAAGAGTTGAAAGAAAAAATGAATTCATAGTTTGCTCGGTGGATGCTGGGACCAAAAGTGGCCAAGTTTGTCTCCAGACAAGGGATGTGGGAGGCTTTTTTCCTCCCTTGAGGTTCCCTTGCTGCAAAAGGTTTTTTCTCTCCAAGTTCCACAATCGCTCAGCGGAAAGCTCAACGAGAGGGGAAGTTAAGAAATATAACTTTAAAAATCCTTCAGGTAGTTTGCAAGACTACAGTCTCCCTCTTTGACTTGTGCAAACGTCCGGCTACTGGCTTTGTAGCTGAGAGACCAGAAAGGCCTGTGTGCGAGAGAGTGTGCCCTGCGCAACGGCGGCACGGCCTCTATTCCAGAGATCTAAAATAATCTACGGCAGCATCGAGTCATGGTTTGAGCTTTGGACAATGACTCTGGAGGCTTGGGTTCGAATCCCTGCTCAGCACTGGGTGACTAATTGTGAGTCAGAGCCTCAGAGGGACCCTCTCTTGCCAAGAAAATCCTATGACAGCTTCCCTTTAAGTTGGGAATGATGAAGGTACACAACAACAACAACTTCCCGCAGTGCAAATGCACCCAGAGATGGCGAAATGTCTCGCCAAGCTACAAAATTTCATAGCATGGAGCCGTGGCAGCCATGGAGCCGTGGCAACCCTCTTTCGCTTGATCTGGATTCGATTCCCTTCTCAGCCGACGCTGTCTGCACAGCCCTGACGGTTTTGGTGCTGTGCACTACAAGCTGCTTCCTCTGAGGTCTGGCTCTGTGGCCTGAAACAGCTCAGTAAAAAAGGAAGGAGGAATAGGGAACTTGGGGGATGGAGGAAGGGTGGGTTGAGAAAGCCTGGGATGTAATTTTAGACAAGGTGCAAAACAAGACGGCCTGACATCAAAAACTTAAAATTGCAGAACCCTAGAGTTGGAAGGGATCCCAAGGGTCGTCCAGTTTAACCCTATTCTGCCATGCAGGAATACATAGAACCCTAGAGTTGGAAGGGATCCCAAGGGTCATCCAGTCCGAACCCCATTCTGCCATGCAGGAATACATAGAGTTGGAAGGGATCCCAAGGGTCATCCAGTCCGAACCCCATTCTGCCATGCAGGAATACATAGAGTTGGAAGGGATCCCAAGGGTCATCTAGTCCGAACCCCATTCTGCCATGCAGGAATACATAGAGTTGGAAGGGATCCCAAGGGTCATCTAGTCCAAACCCCATTCTGCCATGCAGGAATATATAGAGTTGGAAGGGATCCCAAGGGCCATCCAGTCCGAACCCATTCTGCCATGCAGGAATACATAGAGTTGGAAAGGATCCCAAGGGTCATCCAGTCTAACCCCATTCTGCCATGCAGGAATACATAGAGTTGGAAAGGATCCCAAGGGTCATCCAGTCTAACCCCATTCTGCCATGCAGGAATACATAGAGTTGGAAGGGATCCCAAGGGTCATCCAGTCCGAACCCCATTCTGCCATGCAGGAATACATAGAGTTGGAAGGGATCCCAAGGGTCATCTAGTCCGAACCCCATTCTGCCATGCAGGAATACATAGAGTTGGAAGGGATCCCAAGGGTCATCCAGTCCGAACCCCATTCTGCCATGCAGGAATACATAGAGTTGGAAGGGATCCCAAGGGTCATCTAGTCCAAACCCCATTCTGCCATGCAGGAATATATAGAGTTGGAAGGGATCCCAAGGGCCATCCAGTCCGAACCCATTCTGCCATGCAGGAATACATAGAGTTGGAAAGGATCCCAAGGGTCATCCAGTCTAACCCCATTCTGCCATGCAGGAATACATAGAATTGGAAGGGATCCCAAGGGTCAGTTAGTCGAAGCCCATTCTGCCATGCAGAAAGACACAATCTCTGTGACAGATGACCATCCAGCTTCTGCTTGAAAACCTCCAAAGAAGGAGACTGCACCACTCTTCCACGGCCAAACAACTCTTACCATCAGGAAGATCTTTCTCAGGTTTAGGTGGAATCTCTTTCCCTGTAGCTTGAATCCATTGCTTCATGTCCTTGTCTCTGGAGCAGCAGAAAACAAGCTTGCTGCATCCTCAATACGATACCCTTTCAAATATTTAAACACGGCTATCATTTCTCCTCTTAACCGTCTCTTCTCCAGGGTAAACCTACCCAGATCCCTAAGGACTTGGTGGCTTCCAGGCCTTGCAACCCCGCTCTGATTGTGCTCTACAGAGGAGCGGGCTAGAAATAGAGATTTATTATTATTATTATTGCACCATTTTGGTCACTCTCCTCTGGACACCCTGCAGCTTGTCCAGCTTGAATTGCAAAATGGTTTTTAATGCATTGTGGTGGCATGGTCTGGATGTGAGAGCTGGACAGTCTAGGGAGTTTATCAGACCACGGAAATTGGAAGTATAATCTAATGGCAATCCAAATGCAATCATTGGGTTTCACGTTATTGCGAATTGAAGCATCTCATGCAATTTCGGGCAATGGGGGGGTCATTTTCGGCTAATACAAAGTCATTCCGAACACCTTCCGAACGCAATGGGATTTCACGTGAATTCGCTAAACTAGCGAATTCATGTGAATTCGAATTGGCTCCATTCAAAATAGAGAGAAATTCCTCCCGTCTGATAAACTCCTAGGAGGAAGATAGGAGGAAAATCAACTCCGTGGAGATGTGGTGCTGGAGAAGAGTGCGGAGGATCCCATGGACAGCCAAAAGGACAAACAAATGGGTCCTAGAGCAGATCGAGCCAGAAAAATCCCTCGAAGCCAAGATGACAAGATCTAGACTGTCATACTTTGGACACATCATGAGAAGGCATGGAGAAATTGGAAAAGACAATAACATGAGGAAATGTGGAGGGAAGTAGGAAGAGAGGAAGGCCACATGCAAGACGGATGGACTTTATTAAAGAGACCACGAATATGAGTTTGTAGGAATTAAACAGAGCAGCAGAAGACAGTGGGTCCTGGAGATGTCTCGTCCATAGGGTTGCCATGGGTCGAGATCGATGCAAAGGCAGTTAACAACAACAACAACATGGTATAGTGGTTAGAGTGTTGGGCTGCGACTCTGGAGACCCGGGTTCGATTCCCAGCTTGGCCATGATCTTAGGCAAGTCGCACTCTCTCAGCCTCAGGGGAAGGCCATGGCAAACCTCCTCTGAACCAGTTTTTCCAAGGAAACCCTGGGATAGGTTTCCCTTAGGGTCGCCATAAGTCGGAAACGACTTGAAGGCGCACGACAACAGCAACAACAACTGTATAATATGCAAGGGACCTGGGTGCAGGGTGATGATAAATGAATCCCAGAGAGATGGAAAAGCAACGCAAAGGTTGCAGCGTATCCAAAAAGGCCCTCCAGATTCAACTTTGTCTGAGCCTCTGGGCTTGCCTTCCTGGCTGCAAAGGCACACTTTGCTGCCAACTCCACCTTTGGACCTGAGCAGGATTTCCTGTCTTGCGCATCACTTCTGGGACAGGAAGGAAACGTGCTTCTTGTGGTTCTTCGCTATTTAGAGGATCAAGGCTCTAGTCCTCATTGAGGTGGCACAGTGGACTCTGAAGCCGGACCACTTCAGAGGCAGAAGGGTGGCAAATTGGCACCGCATAACCAACCTCGCCTCTTGATAATACTAAGAAAAATAGTATGCCTAGAGGCAGGATATAATAATTATTATTATTATTTAAAAATAAAACACATGCCCCTAGAAAGCTACTGTGCCAAGAAGAGAAACCTGCTTCACCTTTGCCTTGACATTTTCTTCATGCAAGGATATTATCATTATCAATAATCATCATTATATTTCTTCTTCCTCCTCCTCTTACGCTCAAAGGAAGAAGGATTTTCCATCTTGTCATCATCTGAAATGATGTAGACAACCACCCACTTTGTGCTTCCACGCTGTTTCCGACTTATAGGGACCCTGAGACGAACCTATCATGTTTTGTTTTTTTGGCAAGATTTTGTTCAGAGAGGGTTTGCCCTTGCCTTCCTTTGAGGCTGAGAGAGTGTGACTTGCCCAAGCTGGGTTTCCATGGCTGAGCGGGGAGTCACAGCTAGCTTAACAGAAACATGGAAATCCATGCTTTCGTTTGGTATTTCGGTAGAACACACACTTGTGTGATAGCCTTTAGGGCTGAAGAGTGGGGTATAAATCAATAAATATTTATTATTATTATTATTATGAAAAGCTGTTTCCTGCATATCATGATTTTCAATTTTCTCATATTGTTATGTTCGAAAACCGGGAGAGACTAAGTCTGTCCCAGTCGCCTCTGGTAAAAGCAAACTGCTGCAGCCTCACTTTGCTTGGCCGTTCTTCCTCCTTAAAAATTCTTGCCCTCGCGACCGCATTTGGATGTTGTTCAGCTTCGGAGTTTATCATACGACGGAATTTGGGAGTATAATGCAATGGCAATCCGAACGCAATCATGGGGTTTCACGTTATTGCGTATGAGTGTATCTCATGCAATTTCGGGCAAAAGGGAAGTCATTCCGAACGCAATCATAGGTTTTACGTTAATGTGTATAAGAGTATCTCAAGCAATTTTGGACAATGGGGAGCCATTTTCTGGAAATGGGAAGTCATTCTGAACGCATTCCAAACGCAATTAGATTTCATGTAAATTCACTAAACGAGCGAATTTACGTGAATTTGAATTGTCTCCATTCGAAATTGGGAGAAATTCCTCCTGTGTGATAAAGCCCTACGTTGGAAACCTGTCCAACTATGCAGTCTTGGAGAGGGCAAGATGGGATGCGCACTCCTTGCCCGACGGAGAGGCAACCCCATAACTCTGCCCTGCCCTTTAGGATGGACACTTCCCCAATCCATTTGTTTCCTTTCATACCAGCAAGAGAGGATGCCCAGTTTCTTTTCCAAGACCCCATTTCTCCTCCATCCCCACCCCAGGCTTCTTACCATGGTCTTTCACCCGTCGGCACTCCAGCGCCACTGAGATCTCACCGGTGCCACCAATGCAACCCTGGCATCACAGAGATCCTGGCCGGATCATGGCCCTGTTTTTGCACGGCAAAGGGAGAAAAGTCTCTCTCGGCACTTTGTCGCTGATGTTTCAAGCGGCAGACAAAAGTGGAACCGCACGAACACTTAAGGCGTGTGGGTTCCTCTATCTTCCCTCCACCCCTTCTCTCAATTTCTCCTTCACTTCCTCCTTTGGAGTTCAAGTTGACAGATACATTCAAAAAGCAAAAGTGTGGCCTCCGCAGGGTCACGATCGAGGTGAAGCACCCTATTCAGAGTCCAACTGTTGCAAAAAAACAAAAAAACCCTGATCTGGAACACTAAACATCTAGCTTTTATTGATATAGAGATATAGTTTGTTGCCATGGCCTCTGTAGAGTCAAAATGGATATGAACCACCGTATTCAGAATCCAACTTTTGCAAAGAAACCTGACCCAGAACACTAATCAAGCTAACTTTATTGATATATCTATAGTTTGTTGGTGTGGCCTCTGTAGAGTCGAAATTGAGGTGAATCACCATATTCAGACTTTTGCAAAGAAACCTGATCTGGAACACTAATTGAACTAATTTCTATTGATATATAGATATAGTATATAGTTGTTGTGGTCTCTATAGAGCCAAAATCAAGGTAGATATAGTTTGTTGTTGTGGTCTTGATAGAGTGGAAATCAATGCGAAACACCATTCAGAGTCCTTTTTTTGCAAAGAAACTGATCTGGAAAACAAATTGAACTAGTGCATATACATATACATATACATATATATATATATGCAACACACAATAAAAACTACTGTATATGTAGTTGTTGTGCATGTATATGTGTGTGTGTAAGCTAGTTCAGTTTGTGTTCTAGATCAGTTTCTTTGCAAAATTTGGACTCTGAATATGGTGGTTTGCATCGATTTCCACTCTATGCTGCACACAATAACAACAACTATATATATATATATATAGTTGATGTGCATATATATATATATATATATAGTTGTGTGTAGCCTTTCTCTCTCTCTCTCTGTTTATCCGATTGGATACAGAGGAGTGGGCTATAAATAAAATTTTATTATTATATTATTATTATTATTATCCATAATGGGGTGTTGTTTCAGAGGGGTTTTACCATGCCCATCCTGTGAGGCTGAGAGAGTGTGACTTGCCCACAGTCTCCCATTGCGTTTTTAACACTCGATCGGGGAATCGAACCCCGATCATCGGAGCGTTGCTACGCTGGCTTTCAAATTTGTGGTTGCTGTTGTATGCCTTCAAGCCGCATCCAGCTTATGGAGACCCTATCATTGGACCGGTTTGAAAAAAAGGAAGAACACAAAAAACACACACGATGGTGCAAGGCACTGACTACCAGGAACCACAAAGGAAGTATGAAGACACAAACCTAAAAACAGAGCCGGGTGTTCAAAACATGTTCGAGGGGTTACCCAAACTTTTGCCTTCTCCAGAGAGGCGAACTTGCAAAGAGGGGACAGAGAATGGTATGCTTTTGGGGCTTTGAGGCAAGACGAAAGGCCCTAATTTCAGTTTTATCGGTTGCAACAATTCCCAAATTTTGGTCCTCCAGGTATTTTGGACTTCAACTCCCAGAAGCCCCCGCCAGATTGGCCAGCAGTCAGGAATTCTGGGAGCTGAAGTCCAAAAAATCTGGAAGACCAAAGTTTGGGAACCACTGACAACAACAAATTCTTCCAGGCTCTTTTCTTGGCTGCGTCTCTAAATTTCTGTTACAATTTTGGGATACCGAAACTGCATTTCTAAATGCTCGGTTGATTTCAAAATAATTGCAGTGCTAGGAACAAAATACTCAATTGCAACGGTAGAAACAAAATATTCAGTTGCAATGTTTCTGGAGACAGAAGGCAAAAATATAATTGGAACGGCAGAATTTTAATTTTTTGGGGAGAGCAAAGCCACACCGTTCTAACTAAGAGGGACAATCCTGATTACTCTTCTGTTTTCCCACTTTTTCAGCCGCTTTTAAAAGGTCCCGGTTTCTCTCTCCTACTCCCGCTTTCCCCTTTTATCCTCATTTGCTTCAAATGGAGCTCAAAAGGTAAAAGTAGTTGATTCAGCAACGGCGAAGGAGAGGAGGATGGAGTCTTGTCTTTCCCAGTAAGTTCAGGCAAAAGCAAACTGCTGCAGCCTTTCCTCACTTGTCTGTTGTTCCTCATTAACAATGTTTGCAATCTTGAGCACACTCTAATGTTACGTGTCTCAATTTTCATCTATTAGACGGTATAGTATGTCCTTTATAATGGGAATCTTACTATCACTTGTTTTGCCACATTATGTTCAGAATCAGTGGTAACTCATAACTCCGGCGTCAGCGGGGTAAGGAATCCGTTGTGAGTTTTCATCCGAACTTGAAATTCTGAACTATATTTAAGGGTACAGAGGTATTTTCGAGACATAAGGTGCAGCTCAAATAATTCTCAGAGTAGATTTTCCTCCTTAAAGACATGGAGGCCACCAACTGGTTGGATTTTTATTTTCTCGTCCGAAGACAAATATTAATTCAAGAACTCCGATTTGGGCTGGTAGGTAGTCCTTTATTATAAAAACCATGCTGTAATTTCTTGCTCTCTGTCTCGCGCTCCCAGTCTCTCACTCTCGCGCTCGCTTTCAATCTCTTTGCAATAGGATTTTTTAAACCATTTTCTATAATAATAATAATTATAATAATAATAATTATAATAATATTAATACAATATATCTGTATATATTTATATATGAAATGGTGTGTGTGTGTGTCAGGGAGAAAGCACCACCTTTGCTCACAGCTCCAGAGCAGGAAGATAAAGAAAAATAGACAATGACAAAGAGACCAACCCTTATCGAAAGATTTCTCGCTAGCCAACTGGAATAATTATAGCGGGAGTTTGCAATGGGGTTTTGGTCTCCGGGACAAGACAGTAAGACCATTTGGGATCTCAGAATAAGAATGGCAGAGCTTCAAAAAAGTTACTTTTTGTGGGGAAGACACTGTGCTGCTGACTCTCCCAAACTCTGGAGAACAGTCTCCCCAAATTTTGCTTGAATTGGGGTAGGAGTCTGGGATAAATTTAGGGACTGAGTTGATATTTTCTGTTTTTATTCCCTGGGAAATCTTTAATCTGTAAAGTTGAAGGCTTTCGTGGCTGGCATCCATAGATTTTTGTGGGGGGTTTTTTGGGCTTGTTTTGCCAGCATCTTCAGAGAATGATGCTGGTGAAAGATCAGGAATAAACTCTTCTAGAACATGGCCACATAGCCTGAAAAACCCACAAGAACCAACCTTTAAGTTGCTCCTTTTTCATTCTGGTTCCGGGTTGGGCAACTGTAGAAGGCTAGGGTGCCACCGTAGCCTTCCCGGAGACCTTGGAGGGCTCAAACTACACCCTAAAATATTTTCCCCCAAATATTTTCTAGGGCAGTAATGGCAAACCGTTTAGTGACCGAGTGCCCAACTCAATGGCGTTCCTGCACCGGGTGTCACCCGTTTTTGGGGCAGGTGGGATTTCCAGGACTGGGACTTCCCCAGAAATATCCAGCGGTGGGACTTTCCCAGAGACATCAAAGGCACGGGAAGGTGAGGGAAGAGGAGGAACAGGCATGGGTTTCTGGGTCCAAAAAAGAGGAGGAACAGGCATGTGTTTCTGGGTCCAGAGACGACTTCACGTGCCAGAGAGGGCACGTGTGCCATAGGTTCGCCACCATGGTTCTAGGGAACGTGGGGACATTTTCACTACGTTTTCAGGCCTCCCGGGACATTTTGGACCCAGGATAGGCCATATTTTAACAACAACTTATCCAGGAACTATGGGGCTATAAAGATGGGCGGCATGCAGCTGCCCCTTTTCGCCCCAGATCGGTGTTGCAGCAACCGATCCACTCCCTGGAGGAAGCAAAAAGAAGCTGCCCCAAGTAGCTCCCTGGAAGGGGCATGGCATTATGATGCCCCTTCCATGCTGCACCATTTAGGCGCTAGGCTGGAATCGCGCCATGATGCCATGCGCAGTCTAGAAGGGCATGTGGCGCCATGGCACCATGGGGGCACAGTCATGGTGTCAAGTGTGCAGACGCTACGCTGTGACTCCGCTCAGAGGCTGGCACAAAGTACCGGTCTGTATCCCCCCTAAATTGGACCAAAATATGGCAGCACTTCCCTCTATGCTCCCAAGAGTACACTATGGGAGCATTTTTACTCCCTTGGGAGGTACAGTTGGCCCTCCACATCCATGGATTCTAGCACTGATGGCTTGAAAATATATATTTTAAAAAAATTCTACAATTTTGATTGATTTTTGCCGTTTTATGATTCCATTTTACTACGCCATTGTATAAACCGGGACTTGAACATCCACAGATTTTGGTATCCATGGAGGATCCCCAGCAGATATCAAGGGGCCACTGTACTTGGATGGTAAAACATAATTTACCATCAATGTCCTCATGAGACCATCATCATCATCATCATCATCATCATCATCATCATCATCGTCATCCTTCTTTCCAAATAAAATTCTGCCTTATCTAAGAAAACGAATAGAATAAAAGCGAGAGATTGTTACAAGGAGAGCATAGCACCAGTTCGTTTTTTCAGAGAAAGACATTCAAATGTTAAAAGTTAGTTTCGGGATGGGCAGAAGTCTATTACTTCGACAATACCAAAGAAAATGAATCTATGATTTCAATGGTACCCAATTTCTTCCGCTGTCCAGTTTCAGTTTCATCCTTGGAACCCTAGCTTTAATTCAACACACATTTCTTAATGGGCTCAATAAAAGCCTAAAACTGAGTAACGGGAAAATTCTGAGCATTACATTTCTTTCTTTTTTTTTAAAGTGGGTGGCAGATAAAAATAATAGAAGCATAGAGTTGGGAGAGGGACCCCAAGGGCCATATAGTCCATGCAGGAATACACTACTAAACCACCCTTGAACGATTGCTATCCAACTTTTGTTTAAAGACTTCCACAGACGGAGAGTCCAGCGCTCTCCGAAGGAGTCCATTCCACCGTTGGACAGTTCTTACAGTCGAGAAGTTCTTCCTAATGTTTAGGTGGAACAAAACCTTGCTCCGTCTTCTATGTGACGTCCCTTCCCTTCAGATATTTAAAGACAGCTATTGCTGAAAGCAGGGGGCGGATAATGTGGGCCCTGGTTGCTTTCTGCGGACCCTTTAAGTGTTGGCAAAGGAGGGCAAGGCAATGAGAAGACCATGGTGCCCAGGCTGCTGGGCAGAGGTTATGGTGCCCAAAGGGGGTGCTACTAAAATAAATATTAGCATTTCAAGTAAATGCGCTCTCAGGATTGACTCCTTTGCACGGCGCTCAAATTTCCCGCTGCAACTAAGGACCACCACGGCACAAAATTTGACCGTGGTTCCTCCCAAAGAGTCCTTGGGAGGAAGGTCCAAATTCCCGTTGGGGCTCCAAGAGACGTGTTTTCCTATGGCACCTGCGTTGAATTCAGGAATGATCCTCCGGAAAAGGGCGGATAGTGGCAGGGGGGCGAGACAGTATGACGGATGCCCTCTCCTCCTGGGTCTTTCCAGCTTATTTCACGGTGCCCCCGCTCCTTCCCCAGGGAAGACGGATGCCATGGATGAGCACCCCTGGATCAATGCCCCTGGCAGGTTTTGCAACACATCTGTCGGAAGTAAGGCCGGCTGCAGAACTTGAACTTGAGCACCAAAGGGCAATAGGCCACCTTGTTCACATCTTTGCATTCTGGAAAAGAAGGAAAGGAAACGGAGGCAGGAAAAGAGGAAAGATGGGAGGCATTATGGAAAGAAGGAAGGAAGGAAAGAAGGAAGGAGGGAGGGAGGGAGGGAGGGAGGGAAAAGGAAAGAAAGAAGGAAAGGAGGAATTGTGGAAAGAAGGAAGGAAGGAAGGAAGGAAGGACATGAAGAAGGAAGGGGGGAAAGAAAGAAGGAAAGAAAGGAGGAGTTGTGAAAAGAAGGAAGGAAGGAAGGAAGGAAGGAAGGAAGGGGAGGAGGAATGAAGAGAGGGAAGAAGGAAAGAAAGCAGGCAGGAAGGAAGGAGTAGAGATGAAAGGGAGGGAGGAAAGAAAGAAAAAGGAAGAAAGGGAGGGTGGGAAGGAAGGAAGGAAGGAAGGAAGGAAAAGGATGGAGTGTTGGAGAGGAAGAGATAAAGACTTTAGTTTGTCACGAATAAGTAATTGATTGATTGATTATAGTTAACAAGTTTTAAAGTTTTTTCAAGTCTAAACAGCCAAGAGTGACTTTGGGCAAGCCACACTCTCTCAGCCTCTGCGGGAAGGCAATGGCAAACCTCCTATGAACAAATACTGATAAGAAAACCCCATGATAGGTTCGCCTTTAGGTCGCCATAAGTCGAAAATGACGTGAAGGCACACAACAACACACGTGGACAAACTGGACAAAACCTTTAAACCCCAAACAGAGAACATGCAAATCAATAAACGGAGGCAAGATCTAACAAATCAATAAACCGAGGCCACCCTTTCAGAGTTACCTTCGGGGTTGTCTGTCGGTCCGGAGTCGCACTTATTCTCGCACTGCTGCATCGCTGCGGGTTTCAGGGTCTCCAAGCACTCGCCGGACGGCTGCCCCGTGTGGGTCACGCATTGGACTGACCGCCGTTGTTGGCCTAAACTGCACTGACCAGAGCACTATGGGGAAGAAATGAGGATAGCGCATCATCGGGTGGGATGGCTGGATCATCATCTTATTGCCAAGAAATTCCTCCCAATCGAAACCTATCCTTCTAGGGCAGCAGAAAATAAACCTATGGCTCTTGAGACCAGGGTTTGGAAGCCCATTCAGCTATGGAGTTTATCAGACGGGAGGAATTTCTCTCTATTTCGAATGGAGCCAATTCGAATCCACGTGAATTTGCTAGTTTAGCGAATTCACGTGAATTCCCCATTGCGTTCGGAAGGCGTTCGGAATGACTTTGTATTAGCCGAAAATGACCCCCCCATTGCCCGAAATTGCGTGAGATGCTTTAATTCACAATAACGTGAAACCCATGATTGCATTCAAATTGACTTCCCTTTTGCCCGAAATTGCGTGAAATGATTTAATTCACAATAACGTGAAACCCCATGATTGCGTTCGGATTGCCATTAGATTATACTTCCCATTTCTGTAGTCTGATAAACTCCTATGAAAAACCACTAGGTAATCTTGGACAAGTTACTCTCTCTCAGCTTCAGAGGACTGCAAGGGCAACCCTCCTCTGAACAAGAAAAACCTGTGACTGCTTCGCCACAAGTCGGAAACAACTTGACGGCACCTAACAACAGTTGCTTCCCTTGGCTTGGAGATAGTGCTTCTAATTCATGCGGGTTAAAATAGCATTCACCTGCTTTGCTGCAGCATCACACTGCTGGCTCACATTCAACGTACGATCAGCAATAACCCCAAGGTCCTTTTCATTGGTCCTCCTTGGGGCTGTTCCTGAAACCACTTCTGAGGTCTAACCCAAATCTATGGGAGGAAAGCCCAGGTTTTCCGTACCTCTCCCCATTCTCCAGTGACCCACCGTGGGGGCGGACAGCGGCGGAGGCTACACCGGATGCTGGTGGGGGGCTTGGCATTCTCAGGACACTCGGAGGTCGGCAACGTGGAGGAGTGGTCACCACTTTTGCAAAGGACGACCCGGTGACGGAAACCGGGCCCGCAGCTCGGGGTACACTGCAAAGCAAGAGCATGGGTTTATAGATTGGGGTGGTGCTATTGCAAGGAACAGCTCTGGCTGAGGAAGTCTCCAGTGTCCGTTCGTGCATCTGTGTGTCTACTTTGGTTTTTCTCTCTTTGTATGGAGGTAGGCTGCTTCTGGAAGCGGAGGCTCTATTGCTAGAGAAGATGTTTATGAGATGCCATATATGTGTGTGTGGACTCTTTCAAACGGGAGGAATTTCTCCCAAATCCGAATGGAGCTCATTTGGATTCATGTAAATTCGCTAAATCCCCATTGCGTTTGGAATGTCTTCCTAGTACCCGAAAATAACCCCCCCTTGCCCGAAATTGCGTGAGAACCTTTAATGCGCAATAACGCAAAACCCATGATTGCATTCGGAGTGACTTCCCTTTTGCCCGAATTTGCGTGAGAAGAATTAATTCGCAATAACGTGAAACCCCAGGATTGCGTTTGGATTGCCTTTGTATTATACTTCCAATTTCCCACGTCTGAAAGAGTCCCCAGTGTGTGTGAAAGATCTCTAGCATCATCCATCCTAGCCATTCTTACGTAATATATATAAATATATGCATAAGAATGGCTAGAACGGATGATGCTAGGGATAGACAAATTTTCTACTTTCATTTTCTCCTACATTGAGCTTCTAAAAATGCAACAACAACCTCAAGTTCTTTCCATTCAATCTAGGGAGGAATCTGAATATTTTGGTAAGTTGTTACCAAAGATAAACCGAATGACGTTCACCCTCATTTGCAGTGGCCAAATTCAACAGGGACAGCTATTCCTGGTATGCAAACATCCCCTCTTACCACGTTTTCACTGTAGTCGCATGAAACTATGCAAATGTCCATGTATTTAGGTGGTGCTGGTGATCTTGTCATTTAAAGGTATAAATCTAATTTTACTATTTTGTTTACATCGTAACTCCCGTTATTTACACGCAGCGATATGCGGGAATTAGGATTTACGTACTTGGAACATTAGTACATCACTAACTGAAAACATTACTAAGGATTCTGTATATGACGTGGCATGGGAGGAGACTGGCTGGCTGGGGGATCCTGGGAATTGTAGTCCAGTGATTCTCCTCCCAAGCTCTGCTCTAGAGGTGCATACCTCAGACCAGTCAAGAGCAGCCCATTCTGGAGGACAAGTCTGGTTATTGCAGGGTTCGAGGACCCGGGGACGGGGCTGGCTGCAGGCCGAGTCGTCCAGGATTTTCTCCTCGGTGGTGGAGATCTTGCGCTGGCAGGTCACGCTCCGGGTGCGAACGCCTTGGTTGCACGTGCGGCTGCAGTCCGACCAGTTGCCGATCACCCAACTGTCGGAGAAGGAAACATCTGTGAAATGCTGGTGGGTACGATACGAAATATACCCACCAATGTTCAGCACCTTTGGCTCAGTTTGTTCGGGGACCATCTCTATCATGCGCCTCAAAAAAGACAAAACTCACGCCGGTGGGCATGGCTCCGTGTTGCACAGCCTCTGCCTCTCGGGTAACTTGGTCTCCGGGCTGCAGAAATGGTTGAACACCGTGGAGCTGTCGGCCTGGTTCCGGCATACGACGGACTGAACTTGGCTGCCTGCAGAGACAGTGGAAACGCTAAAAGAGAGAAGGCTGAAAGACACACGTCGCAAAACGAGAGTGAGTGTTGGTGGGCCTGGCGGGCCAGGTTGACTATATTTTTCCTCTTGGTTTTCCTTTCAATGTTTTAAAGGAAAGAGTTGCAAATGCTCCCAGTGACTGTCGAGAGGCTCTCTCTCCATCTCAATTGCCTTTGCTTTGGCATTTGAGGGAGAGAAGAGCATCCAGGCTCAGCTTCATGGTACCTAGGCCTTACAACTATTGAGATCCCATCTCTCCATCTCAATTGCAATGGCTTTGAGGGATTGAAGACAGGTCCATCATCCCTAGGTCCAGCAACTGTTGAGGGTCCCTCTCTCCATCTCAGCTACTGTTGCTCTGGACTTTGAAGGAGAGAAGAGCAACCAGGAACAGCTCCATCGTCTCGAGGTCCAGCAACAGATGAGAGTCCCTCTTTCCATCTCAGTTGCCATTGCTTTGGCAATTGAGCATCCAGGCACAGCTCCATTATGCTGGGCTCCCGGTGGCTGGTGGAGGCCCTCCTTCCATGATCTAACTGCCATTGATCTGGTTTTTGAGGGAGAGAACCACAGACTTATCAAATCACAGAGCTGGAGGGGACCTCACGGTCCACCCCATGTAGGTAGGAAGACTCAGATAAAGCACTCCTGGGTGATGGCCATCCAGCCTTTGCTTAAAGATCTCCAAAGAAGGAGAGCCTCCCACCAGCTGAGATGAACCATTCCATAGATCTTATGGTCAAGAAGTGCAGAGGTCTCCTCTGAAAAGAGTCTTTTGAGAAATTTTGGCTCAGCTGAAACTGGAATGCATAGTTCACAGATGGGTGATGGGAATCCAGGTTTCATGCTGGATCTCTACCCCAAAGTAGTCTTACCTCCGGCACAGATGGCTGAACATTTGGTCCATGAAACGTATTGCCACAAGTATTGGGCCACGGAACTGCGGGAGACGGGTGCGTTGAACTTATACCGGATTCTCTGAAGCTCTTCCCGCACAAGAACCTAAAATGAAGGCACATCAATATCATCATATCCATATCCACTGGAGTACTTCTTCTTCAGATACCGTACATTTTTGGACTACAACTTCCAGGATCTCGCAGCCAGCAAGCCCTTCTCTCATTTCTCCGAAAGGAAGAAACTGCTTGGGAGCTTGAAAGAAGGGGGTAAACAATAATAACAATAATAATGATAAATATATTAATATTTCCGGCCTCTCCCTGCAGATCGAGAGGCGGGATTACAACCAGGTAAAATATATACACACATATAATAAAATAATCTTAACGATGCTAAAATGCTTCAAAATTAACCCTCCTAATGCAATATTAAATACATAATACAAATTACAAAACTAAGATGTGAATGATGTGTGGGTATGTGAATGAAATGTGAATGACGTGTGGATACGTGAATGATGTGTGGATATGTGAATGACATGTGCAAATGTGAATGACGTGTGGATATGTGAATAACATGAGGATATGTGAATGACATAAAGATATGTGAATGAAATGTGAATGATGTATAAATGTGAATGGCATGTGGATATGTGAATGACGTGTGTAAATGTGAATGAAGTGTGGATATGTGACTGAAATGTGAATGATGTGTGCAGTTGTGAATGACATGTGGATATGTGAATGACATGTGCAAATGTGAATGACATGTGCAAATGTGAATGACATGTGGATATGTGAATGACATGTGCAAATGTGAATGACGTGAGGATATGTGAATGACATGTGGAAATGTGAATGACATGTGGATATGTGAATGACATGCAAACAACATAAATAATAATAATAATAATAATAATAATAATAATAATATATTATTTCCCCCCAGGAATATTTGTAAGTACTGACACATTCTATTTCATCTCTGCCCCACCACAAATGCATCTCACTTTTCACTACAACTCACCATGACAATGAGGGTGATGTTGGTCGGCCCAAGAGCCTCCAGCGATTCTGGTTCATCCGGAGACCGTCTGTAGTGGAAGATAGTCCCTGCGATGTCAAAGCGCCGGGGAGGATCGATGGAGAGTTTCCCGTTGACAAAATATTCATCATTCTCCCCTCTCAGAGCTGTTTGGGATGGAAAAGCCAAGAAAAAAGTTTAAGCTCAAGATGAGTGGATGATGGATTAAGTTTAAATTAATCCATTCATCACTAGAAGGAGAAAAAGACATGCCAAACCGGAGATGGAAGGTCATCCCAAGGTTAGCAAGGTCTTACGGCCTTCCTTGGATAAACCAAAGCTTCTCACCAAGGTAGTTCAAAGAGAGGTTGAGTTCCCGGATATCGATGTGTACCGATCCTTTGGGGATCCATATCACCTCTTCGTAGCCTGCAAAGCAAAGGAAGAAGATTGTAGGGGCCACAATAAATGGGCTTAATTTTTAAGGCATGGATGGGCAAAGTGTGGCCCAGGGATGCAGGTGGCCCCAAAAGTTGTTCCAGCATCAACTGAGCTGTTACCTAGTGGCTTTCCAAAAGTCTTTTCGATTCTATTTTATCCTTTAACTTGAGGAGTAAATTGTTTTATGACTGGAAATAATTTCATTCTGTTTTAATGTTCACCTTTTGCATATTTTTAATTGCATTCCTCTTTCAAAATTATTATTATAATAGAAAAATTATAAATTTTATTAATTCTCCATGAAACAAACATACCAAATTAACCCCCTCACCCCAACCCATACATACAAAACAAGGTCAGCAATTTAATTTTACAAACATATACATTCATTCTACAATTTTTCTATCTAGAAACTTATATCACCAATCTTTAATCATCTACCCATCTTAACCTAGTATAATCTTTATAAAATTTTCTTCTATAATATCTATAAAATTTTTATCTATAGCATAGTTTGTCCTTAATTTCACACCCTTCCTATTTTCCCTTACATTCCTTTCTCCTCTCCTCTCTCACACTTCTCTCGTCTCCTTCCTTACTTACTTACTTACTTACTTACTTACTTATCCTTTCCATCTTTCCTTTATTTTTACTTCCATCTCACTTCCTTAAGTATCTTCTTACCACTTCCTCACACCTTCTATCCACTTACATCAAGCTTCTTCTGACCTTCATTCAACTATCCCTTCTTTTTTCCCCAGTCACCGCTCTATCTTTCTTCTTTAACTGTTGTTATTCAATTGCTCTTTCAAAATCATGAACTGCTTTTGAGTCCCAATTTTTTTTTGGGGGGGGGGGGAAGTGAGACCCGAATAAATTCCACCGACTCAGACTCACCTCCTTCAGGCAGCGAGTGGTTGAAGAGCCCTTCAATGGTTTCACAGGTGCTTCCGTCTCCTCCGCACACCCGACACTTGTCTTCCTTGGTGTCCGAACCAAGGATGCGGTCGCAACCGACATGCTGTTGGGGAAAATGCAAAGAAGGTTTATAGGCTGGTCATGCTTAGGGTCCTGTTACCATGACCCTTTTGATTTCCTCCGTATCATGTGGTTCTGCAACAGGATGGAAAACAGCGCTTCTGAGAATGTGCAAACAGCTCCACTGGTTGCAGGGGTCCGGGGAGAGTCATGGCTCCCAGATTTGGAGATATGGCTACTTTGACTTCTTGGAGGTCACTCATTCACTGCAGTCAAAGCAGTCATATCTCTAAAGCCGGGAGCCATTACTTTCCCCACACCCCTGCAACCAGTGGGGCTATTTGCATGTTCTCAGAAGCGCTGTTTTCCATCCAATTGCATCCTTTTGCAGAACTACATGGGCCCCATTCCCACTTGTAGACAAATTGGCGTGCGATCCGAATTGATGGGTTGATTTGACAGCAGAGCTTGGTTCCTTCTACATTTGCCCCGATCACATTTTCCCCCTCTACATTTCCCCGATCTCATTTTTTTCCCTCCAAAATAATCCACTTGTGGTTCCCATTCACAAATGAACCAATTCAAAATGATTCGGCTCCAGCCGGCCGAAGGGGAAATTTGAATCGATTCCGATCCGCACGTGGTTCACGCTTGCACGGATTTGATTTATCGAAAGAGAAGCGGGGGGAAAATCAGCGATAAAAGACACTGGTTAAATGGATCTAGTACATGATTTGCTTCAGCAATTTGGATTAAGTGGGAACCTGGGTCGCTTGAACCGGTTCAAACCGATTCATGATCCGGTTTAAAAAGTAGTGGGAATGAGGCCATAGAATGAACTATGGTCTCCCACTCCCCTACTTTGCAAAATCAGGGCAGCTGTGGCTGTGAAATTTGGAGACTGAAAGGCTGTGCAATTTTGGGAGTGAAGGGGAATTTTATGTTGGCAAGGAGCAAATTCTCATTGCAGGGACAACACAAGTGTCCGCTCCATAGCTATATCCTTATATCTCTACAACTTGTATGCCATCACCTTGCATTCTCCGCCAACGCAGATGTCGTTGGAGTCCTGGCGGCAGGGAGTGCCGTCCACTACAGCCGCAGCCCGCTCCGTGTAGAAGTTGAAGCCTTCGGCCAAGCAGTTCAGCGAACAGGATTTGACCCCACCTGCAAGAAAAGCAAAGGTTCAAAAAGGCATAGATTCAGAGACCAACGTTCGGCTCCATCACACAACACCCATTGCTCCATTCCAGGTGCTGGTTCTGACCTACTAAGCCCGAAACGACTTGGGACTCATGCACTCATGCATCATCTAGTGCAGTGATCCCCAAACTCAGATCTTTCAGATGTTTTGGACTTCAGCTCCCAGAAGCCTCGGCCACCTTGGCCAAAGGGCTGGGATTCTGGGAACGAAAGTCCCAAATGTCTGGAAGGCCAGAGTTTGGGAATCCCTGATCCAGTAGCTACGAACCAAGCTATGCCTGGCTAACATAACCTGGGAACAGAAGGTCGCCTTTTCTGGAAGGGGCAAGGGACTGTTTTTCTTAAAAAATAGGGGGGCATCATGGGGTTTTCTGGGGCTGAGAGTGTGTGACTTGTCCAAGTGGCCAAGTGGGGATTGAAACCTTGGTCTTCAGAGTCCTAGTCCAACACTCAAAGCACTATTTTCATCTTGAAAAGGAACTCCCTAAAGCAAAGCTATCATGGCAAGATGTCTTCGGAAGGGGTTTGCTTTTGCCTTCCTCTGAGGCTGAGAGAGTGTGATCCACCCAAAGCAAGACTGCATTAGATGGACTTCCAAGGGTCTCTGATTCAGTATCAGTATAATAGCCTCGGTTGAGTCATCTTGGCTTGATTTATTCTTGGACCCATTTATCGGTCTTCTTGGCCATCCAAGTTATTTGCAGAACTCTCCTCCAGCTCCACATTTCGTATGAATCGATCCTCTTCCTATCAACCTCCTTCACCGTCCAGCTTTTGCAACCGTACACAGAAATCGAAAACACAACGGCATGGCCAAAGTCAGGACCGATGGAGCATAAAAGGCTTGGCATTTCTCGGCAGGGCAAATGCCAACGTGGCGATTGTTTTTCTCCAAGCAACACAATGTCGCCGTCCCTCCTGCGTTGTTTTTGCTTCACCGCTTGCATGAGGCCAAAGCTTGCAAGTGAAGGAAAAGGAGCCTGGTTTTGATTATTGCCTGGAAGAAACGGAGGTGACCGTCCTCCCACTTCTCCGTCCACTTTCACTGAGCTCTCCGTAGATCCCAATGACTTTTGGCCATGCCACTGTGTTTTCAATGTCTATGTATGTTTGCAAAAGCTGGACAGTAAAGAAGGTTGATAGGAAGAGAATCAATTCATATGAAATGTGGTGCTGGAGGATTGTACTGCAGATATCGAGGATGGCCAAAAAGACCAATAAATGAGTCCAATAAACAGATAAATCAAGGCTGAACTCTCTCTGGACTCTTTCAGATGTCGGGAATTGGAAGTATAATCTAGGGTCAATCCGAACGCAATCATAGGGTTTGACGTTATTGCAAATTAAAGCTTTGCACGCAATTTCGGGCAAGGAGGGGTCATTTTTGGAAAATGGAACGTTACTCCGAATGCAATGGGGATTCCCGTGAATTCGCTAAACAAGCGAATTTACAGGAATTCGCATTGGCTCCATTCGAAGTTTGGGAGAAATTCCTCCCGTGTGAAAGAGTCCTCTCAAAGCCAAAATGACTCAACCAAAGCGATCATTAATTATTAATGGATTAATTATTTAGTAACCGCCCACTGCCTCTGCCCTGCTTTAATAATTGTTTTTAACAACTGTTAATAATTTAATTGTACTTGATTGTGGACAGGAAGGTTGGGAGGGTTTGGGATACAATGGGCAAGGAGACACTTATTGTATTTTATGGATGTTTTACTGTTAGCCGCTTTGATCCTTTTGGAGAAGTGGGATACAAATACATTATTATTATTATTATTATTATTATTAATCATACTTTGGACATATAAGAAGACATTATTGTTGTGTGCCTTCAAGCCTTTTCTGACTTACGGTGATCCGAAGGCCAACGTATCATGGGGTTTTCTTGGAAAGCTTTGTGCAGAGGAGGTTTGCCATGGCCATCCTCTGAGGCTGAGAGAGTGTGACTTGCCCAAGCTCAGCCAGTGGGTTTCATGATTCGAACCCTGGTCTCAAAAGTCGTAGTCCAATGCTCAAACCACAATGTCGTGCTGGCTCTCAAGCAGCAAATTAAAAACCAGGACAAAAGAGCAAGCCCCACCAAGGTCCCCTCGGTCTCTATGGTTCTGTGACAGGGCTGCTGGGTTTTATTCTGCATTTTTAAGATCTCAATTTCATCTACAGCTGGCTAGAAAAAAGAATTTGCGGTGCAAGAGGTTATCAATAGGCCAGCAGCTGCAGCCTGGAAGCGGATATAAACATCTGGTGTTTTTTCACTCTGCCTCCCTCTTGATTTAAAAGCCAGGAGAGACTTCATTCTTTTGGTTTTATGGGAAAGGGGATTTGTTAAAAAACTCTAAAAATTTAATCGCTCGACAGCTGCGGGGTGCAAAAGGCCCAAAGCGTTTGGCTCCTTTTGCTTCTAGCTTTAATGAATATGGATGGGATCATAGGAGTTTATCAGATGATGAAAATTGGAAGTATAATCTAATGGCAATCCGAACGCAATCATGGGGTTTCACGTTATTTCAGATTAAAGTATCTCATGCAATTCTGGACAAAAGGGAAGTCATTCCGAACGCAATCACGGGTTTTACGTTATTTCGTATTAAAGCATCTCATGCAATTTCGGGCAATGGGGGGGTCATTTTCGGGTAATGGGAAATCAGTGATCTGAAGGCCAACCTGTCATGGGCTTTTCTTGGCAAGCTTAGTATACACACACATACACATATATATATATGAAGATGCCAGCCACAGATGCTGGCGAAATGTCAGAAATAAACTCTTCTAGAACATGGCCACAAAAGCCATGATCCCCAGCCATGAAATCCTTTGACTTCACACTTTCCAAAGGGAGATTGCCACGGCTATCCTCTGAAGCTGAGAGAGTGTGACTTGCCCAAGCTCACCCAGTGGCTTTCCATGGCCGAGCCAGGATTCAAACCCCGTTCTTTAGTCGCAGTCCAACGCTCAAACCACTACACCATGACGGCTCCGAAAACCACGTTAAAATCCAGCCAACCAGTTTTGACGATGGAGTTCTAGCACGGCTGCGAACTTTCTTTTGACCTGATCCTTGAAATCCTTAATATTCTGCATCATCCTTCCGTGCCTCCTTAAATAGTGGTGCAAAAGTCCCATCCTTTGCGCAGCTAGCTGGATTTTAAGGTACGCTTCTGGTGTCACGTCGGGGAGATAGAATACAGCCATGGTTTCCTGGCTATGCACTTGTGATGCTTTGCCTCCGAAAATGCTTTCTTTCCCGATCTCTGCAAACCCATCGCTCTGCAAACCCCAAAGGAATGGGTTGGAAGGAGGGTTCGCAATGAGGAATCTTCTGCTTTCTGGGAAAAAGCCGCATCTCCCAATCTTGGCTCCGTCAAAAAGAACAACAACAACCCAGAGACAAGCAGAACCAGGGGAGGAAACCAACACAAACAAACAGCGAAGACATCACTTTCTGGACAAGGTTGCAGAGTTTAATCTCCAAACGAAAAAGCTGATCTCAGCAGTTTCCCTCCCTGCCTCTACTTTCGTAATATAGGACTCCGAAAGGAGCAAAATCTGTTGTTAGGGAATACGTATGGAGAGAATATTCAAAAGTATTTAAAAACGTCCCCTCCAAAAAACCCTGTTTCTTAAGCATCAAGAAGCTCCGGCAAGTAGAATCCTGGCCCAATGCAAACCTTCGCAGTCCGAGACTCATTCTACGCAAAATTCGCCGGGGTTGTGTTGCGCAGAAAATAGTGTTATTCCATGCATTTCATGGGAGCCTGCTTCCACACAGCTTTCTGTACAAAACCACCATTTTGCTATTCTTTTCGGCTTGCAAAATTAGTCTTGAACTAATGCAAATCGTCGTCAAAAAGCTGCATGGGATTTTCCGGGAGGGCACGGAAACCCACTGAGTGGTCTCGGGCATGTCACACTCTCTCGGCCTCAGAGGAAGGCAACGGCAAACCCCGGCTGGACAAAGCTTGCCAAGAAAACCTTGTGATAGGTTTGGTTTAGGGTCGCCCTAAGTTGGAAATGACTCGAAGGCACATAACAAGAACGGCGACAGCATTGAAGCCTTGCCATCGGACAGGTCCGACTTACCTCCTCTGTATGTCTTCCAGGTGTAATATTTGCCTCGGAAGGGGATGTGATCGAATTCTGCGCATTGGAGCTCTCGGAAGTCTTGCGATCCAGGAGGGCAATCCTGAGGCACGGAGAAGGGATGGGGTAAAGATGGAGAGAAAACAGACCCTCACTTTATTATTATTAATACTATAATACGACTCCCGTATCCATGAGGGTTGTATTTCAAGAGCCCCCATGGATTCCTGATACTGTGGATAATAGGGAACCCATTGTTTTCAATGGGACAAATGACTTCTGGCCAAGCACATCATAGAATCATACTGGAAGACCTAGAAATGCCTAGAGTGAACATTTCCCTATTATTATTATTATTATTATTATTATTATTATTATTATTATTATCCTGCTCTTTTCCCAGAACTGGGACTGGGACTCAGAGTGGTTTCACAAGATTAAAAACAGTACAATTAAAAACATAGAAAAAAGTACATTAAAAAGGAATTCAATTATTATAACATTAAAACAGTTATTAAAAGAATAAAACACATTGTAAAAAGATATCTATATCTATATATCTATATATCTATATCTATATCTATATCTATATATATCAAATTTTTAAAATGGTACAACATCCCAGCCTGTCCTTATAACAATTCCTTAAAAGCCTATGTCCCTAGGCGTTTTTAGGTCCTCCAATGTGATTCTATGGTATGCTTGGGCTGGATGTTGACCACAGAGTTTCACTGGAGGACCTAGAAATGCCTAGAGTGACCATCTCTTTAGGCATTTCTTGCTCCTCCAGCACGATCCTATGGTTAGCTTGGGCTGGAAGTTGACCATAGAATTGCCCTGGAGGACCCAGAACTGCCTAGAGAGGACATGTTTTCCTTTCAGATCTGGATAAGTGGCTCAGCCAAAACCTGGAGTGGATTCATTGCCCCACTGACATGGAGCTGAGAGTTACTCCTGCCTCGGCAGTTGTTGAGGGAGGTTATAGGAAATATTGTGTCAATGTCTCCAACTTATCCATGCTCAGATCCATCCCTTAAAGCAGGGAGTGGGCAAGGTGTGGCCCATGGGTTGTATAGTATTTCACAGTCTTGCACCAGGCCTTATAGGATTTATTTGCTACTCACGTCAGTGTTGCAGGATCGGTATCGTTTCCGCTCTCCCAAGCAGTATCTCCCTCCGATCGTTGGCCTTTGAGAGAGAAGCGAGAAAGAAAACAAATCATGTCTAAAGAAGTGGGATTTTTTGGGAGGGAGGGAGTGTTTTATAAAACCCTTCCAATTGCATCTTAGAAACATAGGAAAGCAGCTCTTATTGCCGGGTGATGTCCTTTCCATTGTATGGCAACCCAGTGGGTTTCCGTGGCCGAGCAGAAATTCGAACTCCGGTCGCCAGAGGCGGTGCGTTCACCAACCCACATTGTAAGCTTTGGAAAGGTCAGGATTTCTGACACAAGGCGTGTTTTCATCCCACACTCCCAGCTCAGGGGATATTTTTATATGGAAAAAGGGGAACCATTTGATATATCCCACATTGCTCCAGGCCAAAGGATACACCAAAAGCCAGAAGAATCTGGCGTACCGTGGGCTGTCGCAATGGCGGATGGACGAGGAGACGCCCCCGCCGCACGTCCGGCTGCATTCTCCCCACGATGACCATGCGCCCCAGGCTCCGTCCACACCTTCCGGCCGCGTGCCGAAAGGGACGCACTCCCGCTTATAACACCACTGTAAGGAAGAGGATAAGGAGAAACGTTTGTGGTTGCAATGTGACTTCCAGTTGAGTTATGGCGACCCTGTCCGAGACCCTTTGGCCAGATTTCTTCTGGGGAAGTTTGGCCTATGCTTTCCTCCGAGGCTGAGAGAGTGTGACCTGCTCAAGGCCACCCAGTGGGTTCCCGTAGTTGAGCGAAGATTCGAACCATGGTCCCTTGGAGTTGTAGTCCAAGGTGCAAATGACACTACTACATGCTTTTCAATACGGTGACCCCCATCTTGGGTTTTTCCTCTCAAAATTTATTCTAACGATAACAATAATAATGACAATAATATATTTTCATTTCTCATCCGCCTCTCCCCGAGACTTGTGGTGGGGTATAACATAGATTAAAATACAAGATATACATACATTAAACATGTGAGTTAGAATACATAACATAAATTAAAATACAGTATATACATACGTAAAACCTATAAATTAGAACACATAAACATAGGATTGAAACATCCATTACACATTTAAATCATCCAGATTAAAATACAATTGCCCCTCCAAGTCAGCGGACTTGAGATCCATGGACTTGAAAATCTGTGGAAAGGGCAGATTTTCATGGGCATTCACCCCATTAATGTCACCCCATTGAAATTAATGGGGTGAATGCCCATGGCACACGCCCCACATGCATGCACCCCATTGAAGCCTATGGGGTTTGAATATGTGCGAGTTTGGGAACTTTTGGGGGAGTCCAGAACGGATCCTCCGCGAGTTCCAAGGACCGATTTATACCGATTTAAAATAAAATCAGCCAGGTAGGACTGCTGGAATATCGGTCTTTAATATTGTTTTAAATTCAAACAGTACATTTATCTGTCAAATCTCTCCCAGCAGGTCATTTTGCAGTTTACCCAAGATGTTTCAGTCTTCCACCAGACGTTTGCCCTTTTTTCTTCTTGGGCTGAGAAAGTGTGACTTGCCCAAGGGTTTCTGTGGCCTGATCAGCCAACTCAGAAATCCCAAGGATTGAACCGGCATCTTGCATTAAGCCAGACCTGCCCAACTTAGAAGTAGGCAAGGGCCAAAATTCAAATAGTCTAAAAAATTTGGGGCTGCACATTTTTTTTTTTTTAGTGGCTTGCTTGCCAAATAAAGGTATAACTGATGATTAAACTATTTTGCAAATAAACTAGATCATAAAAAAGGGGAAATGTCAATTAATCTAATAATATTAACCAATTATACTCATTCAGATGTTTACTTATCATGCAAGCACATTAATGTTTAAAAATTACTTTACATGTTTTAATACATTTTAAAGGTGTCCTTACTGTTTCCAACTTTTAATTGACTGAGACATATTACACTTCTTGCCAGCAAGCCGTTTATTGTACTCCGAAACCATGTTTGAAATGTGTCTCCTCCTCACATGGGATATTTCCCTTGAAAGTGCGGATCGTAATGATTAAGCAGAGGTTCTACCATTAAGCTACATCTTTTGGCATTATTATGACCCGGGACAAGGTGGACGCTTACCCCCTTTTCGATGGTGTTGGTTTGACAAATGGTTCCCTCTGCCGCTGGGATGCTGTTGGTGACACACCGGTTGCTTTTGCTGAGACACCACAACTCATTGCAAACTTCCTATAAGAGGCAATTGAAGATGAGTGAAGCAGATGAGAATTGGGTTGCAAATCACCTGTTCAGGTGGCACCTGGTTACACTATTTCACCTCTTTTTAGAAAACCACAACAGCAACAATTCAAAGCAATGTGGGAACTCCCTGGCCACATGTACCCCCAGCGGACGTTTTGCACCCCAAGTTCTTCCAAAGGACCCCAGACTCTCCTCCAATTAATTAAAACAAAAGAATTTGGGGAAGGTAAATTTCCATTTTCCAAACTAGCAGTCGCCGAGAAATGTAAATCTCAGCTTCTTTTGTTCAAGCAGATAAGAAAGAACCATTGCAAAAGTTTTTTTCCCCACATGCTGAATGGATGTTTGAGAACTTTTGTGCATTTTTAATCATTTTTTGCAATTCGGGACTTGGTGAAAAATTCATTTCTTTTGGAACAGGAGGACATTTTGCACAGAAAACAGTATATTTTGAGCCAAATACTCTTTCGTCTTCATCTTTGTCTTTACTATCCCCTTTGTCTTCATTTTCCCCTTCCCTTTCTCCTTCTCTTTTCCGTTCTCTTTTGTCTTCATCTGCTCCATCCCTTTTATCTGTATCTTTACCTTTCTATGTTTCTTCGTCTTCATCTTCATCAGCTCTTTTTCCGTCACTGGAAATTTATTTCTGGTGCAGAATATCCTGTTTTCTGTGCAAAACCACCCTGTGCCAATTTGAGCCGGTATAAGTCCCGAATTGCACAAAGCCTTCCAAAACAACCCTGGTTTTCTACACCTTTCTCACAACGGGAAGAAAAATGTCTGTGAAAAGGCTCACAACTTCTTTTGTGAAGAAACCTAGTGAAGAATTACATGACTACGGTGATGGTTCCTAGGTCCAGGGGAAGCTAATCCGGGTTTTAACTCAGGCATTCAAGGAGCTCTCCAAAGTCCTGAACCCTCCTCTTCCTAAATAGGTTAGTACTTTGGAGAGCTTCGTAAAAGCCAGCCAAAACCCGGACTGGATTGACAACCCCACTGACCCGGCAATCCCTTGGCTGCCGTTGCCAAAACCCACAACAACCTGCAATGGGGATGGTTGAGAGCCTGCAATAGTAGAAGGGTGGTGTCTATGGGTCAATATCTTTCCTTGCTTGGAAACCCATCCCCCCCACCCCCTTGGGAATCAAGAGTAAAAGCAGGAAGTCTTCTCTACCCCATATTTACACTGGCGAGATTTGACTCCGTACTGAAAGTGGCACTGTTCGTCCGCATCGTAGGCTTGCCCCGGTGCCACCGTCGGGTAGATGAAGTCTTGCTTGGGAGGAGCATTGTTCAAGCAGAGTCCCATTCCAGAACTAGAGGCAAGAGACGGGGAAGGTCATGGGGTTAGAATAAACCTTAGCTGTGTTTTTCTGGTTGCAAATCGAATCTGGGTTTTAGTCCGCATTTTAAAGGCATGCACTCTCAAGACGCCCCACGCTTTATCTCCTCCAAATAGGTTCAGAACTGCAGGTGGTTCCTTGAAACTCTGGACAGGATTCATTGCACCCATAACTCAGTGATGAGACCAAGGAAAAGCAGAGTGCACAAGTGGTTAGAGAGCTAGAGATCCAGGATGCTCGTTGCGTAAATTTGGGCAAATAGAAGGAAGAAATGGGTTCCTTACTCCAGGAAGCTGGTTATGTAATCCCTGCTGCACGTTGACCAGACAAATGGGTTGGTCTTCATGGTGATGTGGGCAGCCATGAGTTTGGCCGTCTCCTGTCCCCGGGACCCACAGCTGTTTCCAACACCGTCGTGGTTCATCCCAAACCTGGAAGGTGAAGAGACCAAGCTAAGTTCTTTGGAGGAAAGACAGGAAGGAAGGAAGGAAGGAAGGAAGGAAGGAAGGGAGGGGCCGGATGGAAGGGAGCACATAAAAGGGGAAGGAAGGAAGGAAAGAAGGGAGGGAGGAAGGAAGGAAGGAAGGAAGGAAGGAGGAAGGAATGAGGGAGAAATGAAAGAAGGACATAAGGAATGAAGGAAGGCGGGAGGAATGAGGGAGAAATGAAAGAAGGACATAAGGAAAGAAGGAAAGGAAGGTGGGAGGAATGAGGGAGAAATGAAAGAAGGACATAAGGAAAGAAGGAAGGAAGGTGGAAGGAATGAGGGAGAAATGAAAGAAGGACATAAGGAACGAAGGAAGGAAGGTGGGAGGAATTAGGAAGGAATATGGGAGGAAGGAAGGAAGGAGGAATGAGGAAGGGAGGGAGGGAGAACCTAAAGAAGTAAGGAAGAAAGTAAAGAAGACAGGTGGGAGGAATAAGGGAGGGAGGAAGGAAGTACAGAAGGAAGGAAGGAAGGAAGGAAGGAAGGAAGGAGGAAGGGAGGAATTCAAAATGTTCCCTTTGTTCAAAACATCCCATGCACCCTCTTCTCTCCGCAACTGGTGCAGACTTACGTGTGACCAATCTCGTGGGCAATGGTGAAAGCCGTGGCCAAGCCCAGGTCCTCGTTGATGCTGCAGCTTCTTTCACGTTCACACATCCCACCCACCGGCGCCAACCCTGCGAGGGAGGAAAGTTTTTAAAAATCTGCTGCATGGAGCCACGTGCTTATAACCCACGTACCACTTTTGACACTTGGAAGGGGAATACAATGTCCACCAATAGAGACAGTGTGGCATATTAAATCATCCCCGTTCATTCGTTTATTTAACGTTCAGCACAGAAAACAGTTTTTCTGTGTGTTTTTCTGTGCAGAACGATTCCTCAGCAACACGTGGGGTGTTCAAATCCCATTAAAAAATTAAGCAAAATTTCTGATAGTCTGTTATTCTCTGTGATTTGTCATTTTTAACCTGGGAACAAAGAATTACGAATATTCGTTCTATTCTAATGATTGCGGAGGTTGGTAATTGGCTAGTCAGCATCTAAAAATGGAAATATCATTGTACTGTATCCAGTTTGTTCCCTGGTGGCAAACTGGTTTGGGGATAAATCCCATGTCCCCAAAATCTCACTAAAAACAATGGAATTTGTGGTGATAAGGACACAATTGCAGGATTCCTACCTACCGAGAGTCCCACACGGTTTATTCTTGTAGATGCAAATGTCGTACCTAAAAGAAAAGAATGGGAAAGATAAAGTAAAAGATTGTCACCACAACTATGGCATAACAGGCAGTTTCTGATGGATTCCTGCTGGACAAAAAGAGAGAGATAGGAATGGGTGGGAGGAAGACTGAAAGAGAAGGAAGGAAGGAAAGGAAAGACGGACGGACGGAAGGAAGAAAGAGAGAGAGAAACAGAGTGGAAGAAGAGAAAGATGGAAATGGAAAGAAAGAAGGACAAAGGGATAGAAAAAGAAAAGAGGGGGTGATGATTTGGGTTTTGGGAGGGATACTCCTGCTTAATCCTATGCTGTCCCATTTTTACATCTGTTTTAAAAATGTCCCAGTTTGCCTCTCCTTCTCCTGCTTTCTCCCTTTGTCCTCAGCTTACTTGAATTGCTGCAAACTGAGTTCCAAATGCAAAAGTCTTTTGCAATCTGGTAACTCCGCCGGAAGGAAAAAGAGAAGAGAGGAGGCAGAATCTCATACTTCCCAGTTGGCTCGGGTGAAAGCAAACTGCTGCAGCCTCTCCTAACCTGCTCTTCATTAATTAAATAATAATAATAATAATTAATAATAATAATAATAATAATAATAATTTGTACCTTGCCTCACCCAGTGGATCGAGGTGGCTTACATACATGGAACATATAACACAATATTCATAAAATAACAAAATAGCATACAATTAAAACCCTCTACTCCCTTATCCCAACGAACCCAAAAACTACATATGCAAACCAATCCAAAAAGGACATATATCTTCCTTGTCTTTGCCATTTTGACCATCCTCTGACGTTGCTTGGCAGTATGATGCCCGCTAAGAGGCAAGACATGACCCTGGGGCTCATAAAGTTCATTATATCCAAACCTTCCCTATGACCGATATAGTGTCCTTAGGTGTTCACCTCCCCAGTTCCACAAGCCATAACCATCCGTCAGCTTGATGGACCCCCTCTTTGTCATCACCCCAGATGACGAGAAGGAGGTAGCTTTGGGTTGCCCCGTGCCCAACTTGCCTTGCCCTCGTTGCTCTGCTTTACCTGGTGATCAACACGGCCGTGTCGTGGTTGGCAATGCCGTTGTCCGGGATGGCGTTCCCGTGGCCGTTGCGGTTCACGATCGACTTCTGCCACTTGCAAAAGCTGTCCAGCGACTTCCCGGCATGATGGTTGATCTCCAGAGTGGGCTGAAGAAGACAAAGGACGGTACTGTCAGAAATATTCTTCCAGAGGTTGAAAAGAAACCTGTTTCCCTGGAGTTTGAACCCAGAGGACCAGAGTAATGGATGCAAACTGACTTGGAGGATAGTGGAGTCTCCTTCTTTGGAGGCTTTCAAGCAGAGGATGGATGGCTATCTGTCTGAAGTGCTGTCATTGTGTCTTCCTCCATGGCAAGAGGATCAACTTGATGGACCTTAGAGGTCCCTTCCAACTCTATAATTCTAGGACACTTATGGCCTCATTCCCACTACCTTTTAAACCGGATCACGATTCGGTCCGAACCGGTTCAAACAACCTTGGTTGCCACTTAGTTCGAATCGCTGAAGCAATTCTGAAAGGGGGACCATGCTCCAGACCTATTTAACCCGTATCTTTTTGACGCTGATTCTTTCCGCTTCTTTTTCAATAATTCGGTTCCGAACAAGTGTGAATCACAAGCGGATCGAGATGGATTCAAATTTCCCCTTTGGCTGGCTGGAACCGAAGAATTTTGAATTGATTTATTTGTGAACGGGAACCATAAGTGGGTTATTTTGATGCCAGAAAATGACACAAAATGCGACTGGGGCAAGTGTAGTGTAAACCACGATCCGATGTTGAATTGATTCATCCATTCGGATCGCACACCGAATTATCTGTAAGTGGGAATGAGGCCTTCGATTAAACTGTTTGGAGACATATACAAATATCCAGCACTGTCCGCACAAATCCGAATGTTTTGGCCTGGAAATCCCAGAGTCTGGGATGATCCTGGGTTTTTTGATCCTGGACTGGCAACCCTACTTTTTTTACAACTGTAACAAATATTGTGTAGATACCTTGGAAATTTCTATGCACAAAGCGAGAATTGCTGATGAGCTAAGCCGTTTGTTACTTTTTTGGCATTCTGTCCCCCGTAACACCGTATTTTCAGCCAAAAATGTACCCCCCTTCCCATCATATACTGTCTATCACTCAGCCTATTTTGATTATTTTATTATTTGTATTAATAATTTATTTTAATAGACTAATTTTAATTGTAATGTGTTTCATTCTTTTTTAAGGAGGCAGGGGGATATTATATGTACAATGTATTGTGTATTGGATCACTTTTTAGCTGTAAGTCGCTTCGATTGTTGGAAGACAGAAAAGCGGAATATAAATGAAGAAGATGATGATGATGATGATGATGATGATGATGATGATTTTTCGGGGTCCTTTCCTCACCTGATCGTCGGTCAGCAAGATGAGGCGGGTGACGAGGATGTTGACAATATTTCCCAGACTTGAGTCTTGGAAAAGTTTAGCAACCTGACCTCCAGGAAACAAAGAAAGACCAGTGTTAAAAAATCATGATGGAAGTAGCCTTTAGGAATATATATATATGTGTGTGTGTGTTGGAAACAACTTGAAGGCACACAACAACAATAACAACAACAGCCTTTGTAAAACTAGGTATTGGTGATAGTGAGGATCTAGCCAACAATAACAAGGATATGGAGGAGGTGGCCGGATGTAGCTATGGAGGTCCACCTCGGAGGAACGTCCAGAGGAGGGAGTTGGGGTGTTTCCTCCTATGTCTTCCTTGTCCATCTTGCTTATAACACTTACAATATTCATGATGGCCAGGATGTATTGTTCGATGTCTCTCCGGCCGTGGTAGCCCACCATCATCTTGTCGGCCACCACCAGGGTCTCCACGTAACGCTCCGTACTGACCGACCGCTTCAACGGCAGCTGGCCCCGTTGGCTGAAGTTGCCCAGCGTCTTCACGGGGGACGGCTTCAGCGTCCGGAGCCACCAGGGCCGACCTTTCCACGGTTTCTCATCTGGGAGGAAACATCTATGAGGAACCACCTTTCCCTCTTTCCCCCCACTAAAAAGATCCCACGTGGGCACCTAGCATGGACAAGGTCCCATAAAGGAGACCTACTGTCCCGTTTCCCCAAAAATGAGACATCCCCTGAAAATAAGACCTAGTAAAGGTTTTGCTGAATTGCTAAGTATAAGGTCTCCCCCAAAAGTGAGACCTTTCAAAGTTTTTGTATATAAATATATACGCAGTATATAATAAATGTTCAATTTTTTTTTGGTTCAACAATAAATGTGAATTCTTCTTCATGGAAAAATAAAGACAACCTCTGAAAATAAGACCTAGTGCATCTTTGGGAGCAAAAATTAATATAAGACACTGTCTTATTTTCGGGGAAACGCAGTAGGTCTAATTTACATTGCAGAAACAATGCACATTGACACTGCTTTAACTTTCATGGCTCAATGCTACAGGATCCTGTGGTTTGTAGTTTTGTGAGGCCCTAGAGCGCTCTGTCAGAGGAGGCTAAATGTCTCACCGAACTACAGATCCCAGAATTGCATAGCATGGGTTGATGCCAGTTAAAGCGGTGTCAAACCACATTAATTCTGCAGTGCGGATGCAGCCCGACAACTTCAGAAGTTGGTTGGCTCTTCTTTGTTGGAAGTTGTGAAACAGAGTTTGGATGACTACTTATCCGAGATGGTTTAGCTGTGCATTTTCTGCCCCAACAAAGGGTCAGATTAGATGGTCCTTGGGGTACCTTCTAACTAATGAATCCCAATTAATCATTTATGAATTATCATTCATAATAAGGCAACCCTGACAGGCTGCATCAGATGTCTGCGTTTGTGTTAGTAAGCTGACGAAAGACAGGCAATTTAAGAGCTGTCGCCTTTTTCATCGGACCTTGCTCCTGCATCTTTGACATATATAAATATGTTAATATTTGAACACTAGAAAACTGAAAACTAGCGGAAAACACCAGTATTCCTAGGTAGATCAACGCTATACACATATTTATTGCCACAAGGTGGCAGAATAAAACTATGTAATTCCTTGAGGCTGTTCGCCTTTCTGCTTTTGCCGTCTCTATGATGTTGGAGGACTGAAGAGCCCCAACCAAAGGCTCAATGCAATTGATCTGCGCATTACGCCGCCTCCCAATCTATGTTCTAATTTTTGCACAATCTATTCTTTTTGCACACTTTGCTAGTCATAGAAAGAGGGAGATAGGAAAGGAAAGCATTAATGCATGCATCCTTGGATGGGTCAGGAATCATCTGCAGGCATTTTTCATGAGGACTAGACACTTCATTGAAAAAGAGCAAAGGGAGGGAGACAGGACCTCAATGGGGGATTTTAACAGGGGGATGGGATAGGGCTGGGAATACTCCCCTATCCTTATCCCTTCCTTAACCCATCCATGACTGTGATGGCGCAAAAGGCTTTCAGATCGTAGCATTGATCCTGCCATTAACCTGTCATTAAAGCAGCGTTGCATTAACGCAAACTTCTGTTAATGCAAAATGCTGGCATCACTTTAATGACAGGTTAATGGTGGGATAATGACAGGATCTGTGAGACTTCATCTGAAAGACTGTCGCACAATCTCCGTCATCCTGGACAGGATAAGTGCGAATCCCACCTGAAAGTCCTTTCCATGATGGAGCAGGAAAGACGGGGACATGACAAGACAGAGATGGGACGTTCCTCGCCTGATAACCTCCATATTTAGGTTCTCTTAAAGAGTTGGTTGGACATATTTCTTGATAATATACAGTTGGCCCTCCTTATCCACAGATTTTTTATCCACAGATTTGAACATACACGGCTTGAAAATATTCCCAAAAAGTATAAATTCCAAACAGCAAACCATGATTTTCCATTTTATATATGGGGCACCATTTTGTTGTGCCATTATATCGAATGGGACTTGAGCATCCACGGATTTTGTTGTCCACGGAGAGTCCTGGAGCCAAACCCCAGCGGATAAGAAGGGCCCACTGTATTTATACAGTCACCCCATAACCCAAGTTCTCTGAGTGTTAAAGTGCAACATAAACCAAAATACAATGAAGTATGAATTTTAAATCTTGAAAAATTCATGGTTATGAGGGCAGTGTTGGCTTGAAGGCAGGCAAACCACAACACCTACCTAACACGCCACAAGCGGCATCCATGTGCGGGTGCTGGAGAGACGAGCGCTTGTACACCACATGCGGCGTCCCTTCGCTTTCGTGTTCGCCACTGAGGTTGGTACCGGGGTTCAGCGGTTCGATGAAATACTCCTCATCGTCTGCGATGATCACACCATGCTGGGACCAAAAAGAGAGGAAAGTTGCATTTTTGCTGTTGTTGTGATGGCGGTGTGCTTTCAAGGACCTATGGTGACCTTAATGCCATACCCCATATCATGGGTTTTTTTTTTTTGTATCAAGATATGCTCAAAGGGGGTTTGCCATTGCCATCCTCTGAGGCTGAGAGAGTGTGACTCGCCCAAAGTCACCCAGTGGGTTTCATGGCCAAAGCAGGAATTGAACCTTGGTCTCTGATTCATAATCCAATGCTCAAACCACTGTCATATATGTCTACTCATATTTATTAAGCTGTTGGCATGGGGTGCCCATTTTAGTATTGTATTGTATAAAATGGAACTTGGATTTTGTATCAAATAAGACTCGAGCCCCCATAGATTTTGCATATAATGGGAGTTGAACATCCACGAATTTCGTAATGATCCCAGCAGAGGCCAAGGGCCCACCGTACAAGGTACGGTTTCAGTCTGAATCCAGTTTGCAGCAATTGAAGCAAGCCGAGGACAAAAGGAGGAAAGCGGGAGGAGGAGAGAGAAACCGGGACATTTTAAGAACCACCGAGAAAGTGGGACGGCAAAGGATCGACTAGGAACCTCTCTCTGCCCAACTGAAAGAGTTGGAAAGTTTGCAGCTTAAGGAGCAAAGCAGCCGACTTACCAGTCCATTGCAGTTACTGATGGCAACTTTGGAGTTCAAGTATTCATCCTGCAAGTGGCCGGCGTAGTGGCAATCCTCGTGGAACTCGTGCTGCTGGTCGACGCCGTCGCGTTTCCAGTACTCGACCCGGAAACGCTCCGCCAGCAGATTGGTGTGCAGCGTCAGGTTGAGGAGGAATTGAGTTTGGTGGGCAGAGACCTTGTAGAAGACCTGCTGTTCCGGCGCTTCGAAAGACGGGTGCCCCGCGCTTCGCCGAGACCTCCGTTTCCGCTGGCTTTTCATGTCAAAGCTGAGAAATTCCCCATTTTGGTCCACTTGGATGGGGAAGGCAATTTCATAGTGGTCCAAGCTGGAGAGGAACTCCTCTGTGGGGTTAAAAGAAAAAAAAAAGGGGGGGGGGAGATATACACTTATAACAGTGACTCAGGGCATGTGCAGAGTGACTTTGTGGTCCTTTAGTCAATATTTTCAGTTGCAACCAGGGCATTTTAAAAGAAATTTACTTGTTTCATCTTTATGCCACCTTTCATCCTGAAAGGGACCCAAGGTGGCTCGCAAGATACAAACACATTAAAAACACTTTAAAACAAATTAAAATAACCTAGTTAAAATAGTATAAAATTAAGACTGAAAACATATAAAAGTTAAGTCCTGACATTCAGATTGTGCTAAAAGTTCTTTTTTATTTTAAAGGAAGAAGTCAACCTACAACTGTGAATCTCAGTATCCTAGCAATTTTTAATATCCTTCCTGGCACACAAAAATACCTGCATTAAAAAGAACGAAAATCCCTTGCAGAGTTTAGGGGGTGAAAGCAAAATTGCAAAAGCATCTGATAATTGCAAATTCCAAACACATAACTATGGGTGTATCTACTCTGCAAGAATAATTGAGTTCGATACCAACTGCCCTGGCTCCATGCTATGGAATCCTGGGATTTGTAGTCTGGCAAGACATTCTCTGTCTGAGAGCTTTGGTGCCACAACAAACTACACATTCCAGGCTTCCATACCATGGAGCCAGGGCAGTTAAAATGGTAGATTAATCCAAAATGGATTATTTCTGCACTCTGGAGGGAGCTCTTTAAAGCTAATGAAAACCTGGACTGAATATACCATCCCACTGGCATGGTAGTCGCCAGCCGCTGCTGGTTTCCACCGGTCAGCCAAGAACCAGGACTCAGGGGTCCATTTGGGCACGCAAGGTATCCAAGAACCAGGACTCAGAGGTCCATTTGGGCATGCAAGGCATCCAAGAACCAGGACTCGGAGGGCCATTTGGGCATGCAAGGCATCCAAGAACCAGGATTAAGAGACCCATTTGGGCATGCAAGGCATCCAAGAACCAGGACTTGGAGGTCTATTTGGACATGCAAGGCATCCAAGAACCAGAACTTGGAGGTCTATTTGGAGCATGCAAGGCATCCAAGAACCAGGACTTGGAGGTCCATTTGGAGACACAACGCTTTGCTTTACAATGCCACGCTTGCTCCTACTGTGCCAGGAAAGGTCTTGCCAACTGACTGTACCTTGCGACTGGAAGGTATACCCAGGAAGATTGCCCACCGACACGGCAGAGAGGAACGTCCAGGCCAAAAGACGCCAGGCTGTCGCCATGGTCGATGGCGCTCTTTTTCGCGAGGTGGGTGGCGAACTTGGACCAGGCGGATAGGATCTGCCCCAACATTGCTTTCCTGAAGGCGCCGCTTACGCTCAGAGACAACTTCCCGGTTCCTTCTTGGCCATCCTCAGCTGCTGGGCACTTTCTGGAAAAGCGTGCAAAGGATACGGATGCGGTGGCAGGTTGGCAAAGGCCCACGTCCCTCAGCATGTGCTAGTAGTGATGCGTGGCATTGCTCTGGTGGAAGGAAGAAGAAGATGGGAAGAGTTAAAGGTAGGAAACATAAAATGTTTTAGAGGGGGCATTCACCCTCGTTTTTCTGGAGATGCATATTGCTGCCCTGGTGCATATTGGTTTGTTCTTCCCATTACGTTTTGGGTTCATGAATCTCTACGAGTCATTTTAACCCTTGTGTTATTCACACATGCCTATGGCCCTTATCAAACGAGGGTTTTTGCAGCCCCAACCCAGAGTCACTCCGCATCCATCCAAGTGAATTCACATGAATGTGCATTGAATTATCACACATGAATGCTGTTGCTATGAAGCCATTCCAAAGCCAATCCAAAGTCAATCCAAAATCACCCCAGAATTCAGTGAATTCAGTAACAACCGAATTCAAAGAAATCCGTTCCAAGGTCACTTCAGATTTAATCCGAATTGGTCTGGTGTGATAAGGTCCATAGTTTCAGCTTAAAATGGAGATGCCACTCTTTGTTTAATGATACGGAGCAATCACAATAGATTCGGAAGCGTATTTGCTCTGCCGACGACGCGAATCTTTTAGGAAAACTTGGTATCAAATATCCTGGGTTAAGTGTTGTTGCCATTTTGCCACCCCACCTTGCATCGAGTGCATTGGGGACGTGTGCAAACACCAAGGATTCATCCCGGAGTATTTTCATAGTGTGAATGGGGCCTAGGGAAACTGTCCTGGCGATACAAACTGAGTTGGCAGGAGTCAAGCACCTCAACAGCTGGAATACCGTAGCTTTGGGTTTTCTGCTTTGACAGATTTGGGGTGGACTGGATGACCTTCTAAGTCGGTGATGGATCTGCTCACTGTTTCTTGACTGACAAAACAAACTGGTTCTCGTTGTGTGCCTTCAAGTTGTTTCTGGCTTATGGTGACCCTAAGGTGACTCTTTTCTGGGGCTGAGAGAGTGTGACTCACCCAGGGTCACCCAGTGGGTTTCCGAGCAGGGAACTGAAGCCTAGTTTCCAGAGTTGCTCAAATCATTATGCTGCATTGGAGAACCATAACTTGGCCAAATTGCCTTCTGAGCCGACAGATCCCAGAATCCCCTTCGTCACACCAGTGGCGGGATTTTGGGAGCTGTAGTCCCAAGCAATAACTTTCCCAAACTTTGTACGGGACGTAAAGGAGGCAAATAGCTTCAGCGCCATCCGTGCTGCCCACAAAATATCCACAAAGGCATGATTTTGCCAGTTCCTTCCTCTGAAATGGAGCCTCCAGCACCTGGTATTCATTGGCGGTCTCCCATTTAAGCCCTATCCAGGCCCGACCCTGCTTATCTTCCAAGATCTGGTGCCTTTGGGGGTATTTAGGTCCCCTCGCCTTCCTTCCGCCTCATTATTTACCCTCCCAAATTCCTTGGGATATTAACGAACGCATCTCCCGGCATTTAATCCCGAGAAACGCGGGCTCAGTTGATTAAATAACATGTTCCAAGGGATTAATTAAAATGGGCTTCGGGGGTATTTTTTTGGATGGAGGAAAAGGCTTTCAAGGATCTAATCAGGAGAAGCATATGACTCAGGACTCTGTGCCAGACACCCAGCAGGCTTTCTTGCAAGGAAAATAAAAAAGAATAATTATATCACCACTATTTACTGCCTTTCAAAAAAAATCCAGGAGGAATGCTTTGGGGTGGATAGGAAAACGATGGGGCATCCCTAAAAAAATAAAATAAATGCCTATCTTCTAACTGAAAACAGGGACATGTGTGGCCAAACGACATCAGAGTATAGTCAAAGCGGGAAATGTTAATCGTGAGGAATGTTATTCCCACAGTATAGGAGATGATGCAGCAGTTTGCTTTTGCCTGAGCTGACTGGGAAGCATGAAATTTCATCCTCCTTCTCCTCTTTTCCCCAAACTCCGTTTGCATTTTGAACTCAGTTTGCAGCCGTGAGAGTACGCTGAGGATGAAGGGGGAAAGTAGAAGGAGGAGAGAGAAACCGGGACATTTTCAAAGCAGCAGAAAAAGTGGGGTGGCTGAGGATTAATGGGGGCCGTCCCTGCCAAACTGGGATTGTTGGAGAGTATGCTGCTGAAATATGCCGAGGACGAAGGGCGAAAGTGGAAGAAGAAGAGAACAAGACCGGGACATTTTAAAAACAGTAGAACAAGTAGGACAGCAGAGGATTAATCCGGACTTTCACAGCCAAATTGGGATTGTTGGAGAGTATGCTGTTGAAATATTCTGAGGATAAGATGAAGGAGGGGAGAGAAACCGGGACATTTTAAAAGCAGCAAAACAAGTGGGATCAATTGGGACTGTTTCTGTTAAATTTGGGACAGTTGTGGCTGGAAGTACAGTGTGCCCACACCATACGCGGGTGTGCCGTACGTGGCTTTCAGCTTACGTTGAAAGCTGCACGTCTGAAGAGTGAATGGTGTGCGCACCTTTGGCACACACACCGTGCCGCATCATGTGCATGAGCCCCATGTTTTTAATGGGGCCCCAGCGTACGCCGAATTTCCCGGAACAGATCCCCCGCTTATGGGAAGGGCGCACTTTATGTTGAAGGCAAAGAGAGAAAGTGGAGGAGGAGAGAGAAACCAGGACATTTTAAAAGCAGATGGAAAAGTGGGACGGCAGAGGATTAATCGGACTGTCCCTATTAAATTTGGGTACGGAGTTGAAGCAAACTGAAGGCAAAGAAGGAAAGTGGGAAGAGAAGAGTAACCGGGACATTTGAAAAAATAAGTGGGACGGCAGGCTTGCCCTTGCCAAACTGGGACAGTTGTGGGGTATGAAAATAAATGGAAAATAAAGCGGTGGTGGTGGGGTCAAACACAAGAAGAAATGAAGTTGGAGGAGAAAGAGAGACATATCATTCCACAACGCCTGTCCGTCTGCAATGCCAAGCAGGTATAATTAAACGTCTGCCAGAAAGCAGGAAGGAAAAATAAAGGAGGAGGAGGAAAAGAAAAGAAGACAGAAAAAGGAACTTTTCCAAAGTTGTCCCGGAAGGATGTTTCGCAAGGTGGCCGGAGAACCGAGAGCCGAAACACGGGGCCTTGACAGCTCTGTATACGTGTGACATTTTCGAAATGCTCCCTGAACATATTTGGCTCTCCTTCCCAAATCTCTTCCCCACCCAGAAAACCACCGAGTCCTTCCCCGCATCCTATCAAAACCCTGGCACTTCCCCGAAACCCCCTTCCAAAAAATTTACAAAATTCAGGATGAAAAATCTCCACCGACCTCCTGAACCTGAAAAAAAATCCCCTCATCCTGTCCTTGTGCCCAAATGGAGCAAATCTCTCACTTCCATTGGGTTTGCACTTTTGCAAACTTAGAGAATCTGCCATATATATATATATGTACCTATATATTTTTTTATATATAGAAGTGGAAAGAAGAGAAATGATTTTTTTGCTTACCCTTTCGGTAAAAAAAGATTATTACTTTTTTTTGTCTTCCTCGTCTTTCCCCGGCAGCCAATAAAAACAAAATTCTCCCCAAAAATAAAATAAAAAATTCGTTTTCCTGTTGTCAGAAAGTTCTCCAGGCGTAAGGGCAGGAATTTTCTCCAAGTAACAGCTGGAGAGAGAGAGAGAGAAGGAGGGAGAGAAGGAAGGAGGGAAGGAGAAAGAGAGGGAGGGAGAAATGTAGAAAAGAAAGGACAACCCTCCTCTCCGGAGATGTGGACGGTTAATGGAGCTTTGCTTCAAGGCCTTTTTCCTCCAAAAGCAGAAAGGGACAGAAAGAGAGAGATGGAGAGAGGAAGGGTGTTTAAAAAGATATTTTTAATATATATATATGAAAGGATTGTGGAAGGCTAATGAAAAAGAACAACCCACAAATGAAAATAACTCTTTTTCTTTTTCTCCGGGGGAATGCCACGCTAAAGCAAATCTGGCCTTCTGTTGCGGCATCCAGTTCCCATTTGGTTTTGCTTAACCTCAGCGGAAAAAAAAAAGGGAAAAGGACTGAAGCTTCTTTGGGGAGGAAATAAAAAGGAGGGCAACTCTGAGAAGAATAACCCCCCCCTTCTTCCCAGCCAACTTGGCCACCGGGGATTCTGGGGGTTGTAGTCCCGCTCCGCCCTCCCAAAAGAACTTCTCCAAGTTCTTCTTCCCGAGAGAGAAAGACTGAGTCGCGAAAGAGAGCTTGCGGAGAATTGCAACCGAGAGTTCCCGAAATACGTCTGCAACGAAGGTCCCTGAGCTTGCAAAGTTCGGGACTGTGACGTATTTATCCGAAATATTTACAGCCGAGAGTTTTGTTGTATCGTCTAACAAGAGGGGAGCAATTGCATGCCTCCATTTTGGGCCATTTGTTGTGGTTATGTGCCTTTAGGTCCACATTGACTTATGGAAGCCTTCTAGGGTTTTCTTGGCAAGGCGGTGTCCTAGTTTGAGTGTCGGGTGACCAGTTTGTCAATGGGGTTATTGGGAGGGTGAAAATAATTCTGGTAGAATCTGGGTTCTATCTTTAGGTGCATTCGCATTCAGTCCCGAGGAGATGTTGATCAGTACGCTGATGGATATTTGGGACCATTGTTCCTGTTACATTTCAGGTTCACGAATCTCTCCGAAATCATGTTCTTCACACATGCCTTCGTTTCGGGATAAAATAGGGCCACCTCCATTCCCTTGATGATACAAAGCGATCCAAATCGATCCGGAAACATATTCACAGTGCAGAGGATGCGGATTGATGAGGATCTTTCAGGAAAATTCAGGGAAAAAAAGTAAATCTCAAGTTAATGGGCTTTTTGCTAGCATCCCCTAAAAGTGCACCAAAGTGCGTTCACAATGAGTATGAACACCAAGGAAATAACCTGGGTTCATCCTGTATTATTTTCATAGTATGAATGTGGCCTTTGTTGTTCACATGCATTTTGAATATAGGTTTTTTTTGGGCAGGCTGCCCAAAAACCCGTTTAACCCGAGATAATCAATCTCTGAGTTTTTTCTGGTTTTTCCCCCTTGAGTTTTCCTAAAAGATTTGGGTTTTTTTAAACCTGAGTTTTCCAAAAAGATTTGCATTGTCAGCTGTGTGAATAATCCAGGTACCTCCCCCGCAAGTTTTCCTAAAAGATTCTCATTATTCCATTTTTCCTCCCAAGTTTTTCTAAAATATTTGCATTGTCGGCTGTGTGAAATGACCGATATGGATAGACCCGGGATAAAACTCTGCATGCCTTGAAGGTGTTTCGAATACATACGCATCCTCGACTCCGTCTTTATTCACAGTGCTAACACACGTGAGCGACACAACTTGCAGAGATGCGCAGAGACAGTGTGAACGACAAAACCGGAATGAGTGGGATTATTCGCAAAGTCGTGCTAATAAAGTACAATGTCTGAATAACCCCTACATTTGCCAGAATACTTCGGGATGTCCCTGTGAGTATTCCTGTCCCAAATTCTACCTGAATTCTCTCCTTACGACTCTGGAGATCTGGATTCAAATCCCCGCTTGGCCATTGAAACCCACTGGGCGACTTTGGGCGAGTCACACACTCTCAGCTTCAGAGAAAGGGAATGGCAGAAACTTTGCCAAGAAAACCCCATGATAGGTTCGACTTAGGGTCTCCATATACGGGAAATGATTCGAAGGCACCCAACAACAAGACAAATGGACAAAATGCTTCCACGCTGCCCATTGCTGCTGGTTAGGGAGGTAAATTAAGGGAAAGAAAGTTCAGCAAAGGAAACTCATGGGTGTGAGGCTGCAATTTCCTTCTGATGAATACAGAAGAACAAGGGAGGGTGGCGAGTTCGAATGACCGGGCCAGGCGCCAAGATTATGTTCCAGGGAAATGAAGTAAAAGAGGGGGGAAAAAAAGGTCTGACCTATTATTCAGTAAAAATCCAGCATGTCCAAGCCTCCTATTATCCGTGTGCATCGGAAGCGGCCGGCTCAGCGTGAAAGGCAGGAAAGGATTCTCGCCACTGGGTTCGAAAGGAACCAATGTTCTGTCAAAACCTCGTGCTTGGCTTTGAAAACATGGGGGCAGAGTCCTCATTCTCATAAGGATGTGCTCAATGTGGGGCTGCCTTTGGAAAGGGTTTGGAAGCAGCCGCCAAGCTGTTAGCAGGTGGTGTACATTTTGTGGTTGTGTGTCTCCAAATCATTTCCGACTTATGGCGACCCTAAGGCAAACCGACCATAGGGTTTTCTTGGCAAGTTTCTTCGGAGCGGGTTTGCCACTGCTATCCTCTGAGGCTGAGAGAGTATTTCTATGGCCCAGCCAGGATTTGAACCCTGGTCTTCCAGTGTCCTAATCCAATCCCCAAACCATTGCACCATGGTGGTCCTCAGGTGTACATTTTGGAGACCTCATCATCCTAGTTTTGCAAGGATTGCACTGGTTTTCACTTTGCTTCCAAGCACCTTTCGAGGCTCTGGTTTGGACCTGTCATTGTGTGCTTTCGAGTCATTTCCAACTTATGGCGAGTCTATAAGATTTGGGGACTTCAGCTCCCTGAAGGTTTCTTGGCAAGACTGAATCGAGGTTGGAAGTCAAGGGTCTAAGAAAGATCGTCGCAAACGTGCGACAAACGCAAGTGACTGAGATTGACCTCTGAAATGTATGTGCTTGGGAATAAATCAATAAAATGTTGAAAAACCACAAGATAGAAACATTAAAATGCAACGAGAAAAATAATTAAAACCAGGTTAAAACATCTGCAAACAAACAAAAATATCCCCCCCTAATTTCCCAATTTTCCCCATTGCTCCATCTTGCAAGCGTATTATGTGAGATAGTCTCTTCCAATCTCTGCAAAGTGAGGAGTCTTAACACCAGTCCAGGTGGATTTTGGGGGTATTGAATGGATGATTTTTTTCCCTTATCAATAATGGGAAGTGGATGGGATTATATGGATTTAGGAGAATGTGAATACAGGTGGCCCATGGGCCAGCTTCTCCAGCTTGAGAAAATAACCAAAAAATGCATCAAGATTCAGTTTCAAAGTGTCCTCTTGTGCCCAAAGTGGGAAATACATTTTTCTAGGCTGAGGGACAAAATATGCTTATTTGTATTTGTTGTGGGTCTTCCACAACATTATGGCGACCCAATTGTAGGGTTTTCATTGCAAGATTTGTTCCGTGGAGGTTTGCCCAGAGGCTGAGAGTGTGTGACTTGGCCAAGGTCACTCAGTGGGTTTCCGTGGCTGAGCGAGGAATTGAAACCTGGCCTCCAGAATTGTAGTTCAATGCTCAAACCACTACGCTATGCTAGCTCTGCTTATTCCTATGCTTCTGTGCAAAATATGCTGACTTTGCATGTATGTGCATGAATTCTCAGCCTCAGGGGAAGGCCATGGCAAACCTCCTCTGAACTAATCTTGACAAGAAAGCCCCATGATAGTTGCCATAAGTTGGAAATGACTGGAAGGCGCACAAGAAGAAGCATGAATTCTGGGGAAACAACTTCCACCTGTCCAACCTCAATGCTTGGTTTTGACTCAAAAGTGTAAGGCTCTGGCCATCGGCACCAATGTTCTCACTTCCGGAGGCCTTGTAATGTTCGTTCCAAATCTACCCTCCTGGAACATCAAACCGTTTCAGTATTTCCCAAACTCTGGTCCTCCAGGTGCTTAGGACTTCAACTCACAGAAATCCCAGCCAACTTGGCCAAAGTTCAAAACACCTGGAGGACTAAAGTTTGGAAACCATTGCATTAGACCAGGTCCTACCTTCTGGAGTAGCAGAGAACATATCTGTCCCTTCTTCTCTGGGACAGACTTTGAGATAGTTAAAAAAGACAGTCGTGTCCTCCCTTCATCTTCTTTCCTCCAAGCCAAACATGCCCAGCTCCTTTGTCCTTTCCTCCTACGTTTTGTTCTCCATCCCTGCTGCCCTACCTTAAGTGATCTTCAAATATCCGAAGAGATGTCACGTAGAATATGGAGCTTGGAGAAGAGAAGGCTGAGAGTGGACTTGAAAGCTTTCTTTATACTTCGGAAGGAATATGATGCAGAAAATGGAGACAGCTTGCTTTTGGATCCTGCAGAGACAAGAATACAAATCAATATTATAACGTACCTGTAGACCCTGAGAGTGTGGTGGATCTCCATCTTTGGAGGGTGATGGCCTCTCCGTTTTTGGAGGATGGTGAACTTTTTGTCTTTAGAAGATGGTGGACTCTTTGTAAGATGGTGGGCTCTCCGTCTTTGGATGACGGTGGACTCTCCGTCTTTGGAAAATAGTGGACTCTCCATCTTCCAAAGACAGTGGACTCTTTGTCTTTGGAAGACTTTGGACTCTCTGTCTTTAGAGGATGGTGGACTCTCCATCTTTGGAAGATGGTGGACTCCCCATCTTTGGAAGACGATGGACTCTCCGTCTTTGGAAGATGGTGGACCTCTGTCTTTGGATGATGGTGGACCCCCCATCTTTGGAGGTCTTTCAACAGAGGTTGGATGAGCATCTCTCAGGGGCGCTTTAGTTATGGATTCCTGCATGGAAGGGAATTGGATTAGATGGCCCTTGGGGTCCCTTGCAACTCTATGCTATTGCTTTTGGTTGAAAATAAATGGCCCCAAACATGGCAATCTTTCCGGATACGTGTTCCAGTACTTGATTCATTTTGGCGTCCCTTTTCTGTAGCCTGCTCTGGAGGGGAGTGACTCCACTGTCAACCTCCGCAGTGTTAACACCACCCTTTTCGTGAAACCCGTCGAAGTTCTCTCACCCATTTTGACTTCCTTGCCTTCACCCGAACAAGGAAACGAGGCCAAAGCTTCAAAGGCAACCCTCAAAGGAGCAGGTTCAGAGTCTCATCTCCCCAGTTCATTGTACAACACAGGTCTCCGTTCCTCCCACACTTTTTCCGATTGCTTTTTAGCCTGTGAAATAGAGGACAGCTTTCAGTTTAATTCATTTAATTTCATCTTCTTCAAGAGAAGAAACATTTCAAGGGAGATTTGGCATCTCTACTCTCTCTGATCAGGTACGTTCAGTTATAGAAGCCATGGGATCTGGGGAAAGTTACTTTCATAGCTGCCAACCAATCCCAATTAATCCTCTGTCAGTCCACTTTTTAGCTGCTTTTAAAAATGTCCCGGTTTCTCTTCCCCTCTTCCACTTTCCCCCTTCATCCTCAGCTTATTTCAATTGCTGCTAACACTGCAATCGAAAAGAGTTTGCACTCTATGAAGCGTCCTGTCTCGACCTGCCACACTGCAGAAATAAAGCAGTTTGACACCACTTTTAGTGGTCATGGCTTCATTGTATGGCATCCTAGGATCTGTAGTTTGGTGAGAGCTGGTCTATCAGAGCCTGAGTTGTCAGAGAGCTCTCATGTCTCACCAAACTACAAATCCAAGGAAAAATCCCAGAGGGGGACAGGTTGACTGGATGGAATAGAAAGAGGGAGATGGTTTCACTGGATGGAACAGAAAGAGATGGACAGGTTGACCGGATGGAGTAGAAACAGGGGGACAGGTTGACCGGATGGAATAGTAAGAGGGGGACAGGTTGACTGGATGGAATAGAAAGAGGGGGACAGGTTGACCGGATGGAACAGAAAGAGGGGGACAGGTTGACTGGATAGAGTAGAAACAGGGGGACAGGTTGACCGGATGGAGTAGAAACAGGGGGACATGTTGACCAGATGGAATAGCAACAGGGGGGACAGGTTGACCAGATGGAGTAGAAACAGGGGGACAGGTTGACCGGATGGAATAGCAACAGGGGGGACAGGTTGACCAGATGGAGTAGAAACAGGGGGACATGTTGACCGGATGGAATAGCAACAGGGGGGACAGGTTGACCAGATGGAGTAGAAACAGGGGGACATGTTGACCGGATGGAATAGCAACAGGGGGGACAGGTTGACCAGATGGAGTAGAAACAGGGGGACAGGTTGACCGGATGGAATAGCAACAGGGGGGACAGGTTGACCAGATGGAGTAGAAACAGGGGGACATGTTGACCGGATGGAATAGCAACAGGGGGGACAGGTTGACCAGATGGAGTAGAAACAGGGGGACATGTTGACCAGATGGAATAGCAACAGGGGGGACAGGTTGACCAGATGGAGTAGAAACAGGGGGACAGGTTGACCGGATGGAATAGTAAGAGTGGGACAGGTTGACTGGATGGAGTAGAAACAGGGGGACAGGTCGACCAGATGGAATAGAAAGAGGGGGACAGGTTGACTGGATGGAGTAGAAACAGGGGGACAGTTTGACCGGATGGAGTACAAACAGGACAGGTTGACCGGATGGAGTACAAACAGGGGGACAGGTTGACCGGATGGAGTACAAACAGGGGGACAGGTTGACTGGATGGAGTAGAAACGGGGGACAGGTTAACTGGATGGAATAGAAAGATGGGGGACAAGTTGACCGGATGGAATAGAAACAGGGGGACAGGTTGACCAGATGGACCCCAAGTAAGGTGGTTAGGTTGACCAGGTGAAATGAAAGCGTGGTGGACAAACTGACCAGGTAGAAAGCAAGCATGTTTCAGAGTCGGACCAGGCAAAATACAATAGAGAGCGTAGGAAGGCGAGTGTGTCCACCGTTTCATTCCCAAAGCAAAAGACGTCCTATCCAGCCAACAAAAACTTTTTCAATTCTCCTCCTTTCAAAACACACACACACATATTTCTCCCCAGCTCACCATTGAGCCCACAAACACTTCTTTGAACAGCAACTGTCCGTTGTTTAGGCGAATGACGGCCTTGTTGGTTCTTGACACCAACGGGTGAGCTGCCTCTCGGAAATTTACAACCACAACACCGAACTGAAGCTTCGAGGGTGGCTGAGAATCTTGTACTTTTGTGGGGGGCAAGCAAAGATTTACACCTTTCCTTTCCTGGGGTGCATCTACACTGTCGAATTAATGCAGTTTGACACCACTTTAATCTGCCAAAGCTCCATCCATTTTCTTTGGCAGAAAATACTGAAGACCTTGTAGAATTACAAATCTCAGGACGATACAGCATGCAGCTACAGCACTTAAAGTGGTGTCAAACTGCATTGTTTCAACAGTGCAGATGCAGGGGGAAGAGGAGCATAGGGGGCAGAGTTTTTGCCCTTCCCAGTTGGCTCAGGCAAAAACAAACTGCTGCAGCCTTTTTCTTGCAAGGATGCCCTTCCTCACTGATAACTTTGGCCACCTTGGCCTCTTTCCGAAGTTGCCAGGCCACAGGTGTCCCTGCTTTCATCCGGGCATGCGAAGGCGTTTGCAAAATCTTATTAATCGATAAACCGGAAAAAAACGTCTCTCCCGAATCAAAAGATCCCCTCCATGAATCATTATTTCTGCAAGCACACTGGAATTTCTGCCGAGCATTCCCCACCCCCAAATAATAATAATAATATTTTCCCCAGCTCACGTAGAGCATGTATCAGAAGGACCTGTTGTGTGTGCTGTGTGTGTGTTTTTAAAATAAAAAATCCAGCCACGCTAGGGCGCTTGTGTTTGTTCCTAAGTCGCTGCCGTCACCAGTTCAGTTTCCTGCCGCAGTTTCCTGCCCCGGTTGCAGAAAAACCCGTCAAGAGTTTGGGCTCTGAAGACATGATTGCAAACACATGGAAGGTTTCGATTAATCAAAGCCATGTGTGGGTGGATTGTGCGCTCTTCTTTTCTTGGGGAGGCCAACTCCACTTAACTCTGGTGGTCTCTCCATCCCTTTGGGAACCACGTCTGGAAACGTTCCCTTTTCCGACACCAAGACCCAGGATGGTTGTGGGACGCTGGGAATTGTAGTTACAGAATCATCTGAAGAAGCATCACGTAGAAGAGGGTTGCATCTGCATTGTAGAAATAATGCACTTTGACATCCCATGGCTCCGTCCTATAGAAAACTGGGATGGATAGTTTGGTGAGGCACCAGCTCTCTTGGACAGAGATGGCCCAAAACCATTCAAAACTATCACTCCCAGCATTCCTTAGGATGGGACTACAAGACTTAAGTGGTGTCAAACTGCATTGTTTTCTGCAGTGTAGACACACCCTGGAGAGCCAGTGTGATGTAGTGGTTTGAGTGTTGGAATGTGTCTCTAGATACAAGGTTTTAATTCTCGCTTGGCTGTGGAAACCCATTGGGTGATCTTTTCTGAGTCTCAGCCTCAGAGAAAGGGAATAGCAGACCTCCTTTGAACAAACTTTGCAAAGAAAACCCCAGAATAGTTTCGCCTTAGGGTCGCCATAAGTTGGAAATGTCTTGAAGGCACACAACCACAACGACACCCCGAGACTTGGAAAGGCAGCTGCAAAGGAATTAGACAAGATCCTGGAGGGTCAAGATATATAGTCGAATAATAAAATTAGGATGGTCTGTGCCATTGCATTTCCCATTTAAATATGGTTTGTGAAAGCTGGACAGGGAAGAAAGCGTAGGAAGACAATAGGAAGAAAATCAACTCCTTGGAAATATGGTGCCAGAGGAGAGGAAACCGGGCCTGAACTCTCCATAGAAACTAAAATGACTAAAGTGAGACTGTTGTAATTTGGACATATCATGGGATGAAATGACCTTAGAAAAGACAATAATACTTGGCAAGGCAAAAAGCAGTAGGAAAAGAGGAAAATGGCATTCCAGATGGATAGACTTGATCAAGGAAGCCCACAATGGTTGAGTCTTCAAGGCTGTTGGAGGTCTTGGACTTGGAGGCCTCTCATTCATAGGGTCACCAAAAGTCAAAGTCAACATGACGACAGGTAACATCAAGTTTTATAATTGTCTAGTGTGCCCATAGAAGCGTAAACTGTCCAGACTATGTAGCTATCTACCCAATAAAGGTTGTCTTAATCTCTCTCTCTGTTTGTCAGACGTTTCATATGTGCCTGATGACCAATATTTTGGTGGAGCCAGGAACTCCCGTGAGATGCCCAACCCAGCCGCTCACCTGCCTTTCTACTATGGAAGCATCTCTCGCTCAGACGCAGAGGAACATTTGAAGCTGGCGGGGATGTCGGACGGGCTTTTTCTGCTCCGGCAATGTCTCCGCAACTTGGGGGGCTACGTCCTCTCCGTGGTCCACAAACTCCAGTTCTACCATTACCCCGTCGAGCGTCAGATGAACGGGACCTTCGCCATCTCTGGAGGGAAATCCCATTGTGGGCCTGAAGAACTCTGCGAATTTTATTCCAAGGATGCGGACGGGCTTTGCTGCACCCTCCGGAAGCCCTGCAACCGTCCCAGCGGCATGGAGCCCCAGTCGGGGATCTTCGACAGCATCCGGGAGAACATGGTGCGCGAATACATTCGGCAGACGTGGCAGCTGGAGGTACAGACAAAACACCATTTTGGACACCGGGTGCAAAACACCTTTGTTCTGCACCCATCGCTTCCCATCTTGTTACTGTGACATTTGAGTTGAAGGGCACTCTTTTGTGGTGGGAACCTATAGTTTTGTCGGATTCTCAAAGGGTTCTCATTGCTCCTCAAAAGGTACCACTGGTAAGGTAAGATGAAGAATAATTCAGATGGCAAACATGTAGCTGCTCTGGGCTCTAAGGGGAAGGAAAAGTGGGGCATGTCATTTCCTTCCCCTCCGAGTCCAGGGTGGCCACATCTTCATCATCTGAATGGTCAAATCCAAACGGACACGGAACGGAAAAAAAGCAGGTTTATCCAGCATTATCCTTGCAAAAGCACAATGAAATCCTTCAAAGAAATCCTCCTCTCTCCTTCTTGGTTCCTTGTAGGGCGAACCGCTGGAGCTGGCCATCATAAGCCAAGCCCCGCAGGTGGAGAAGCTCCTGGCCACCACGGCTCACGAGAAGATGCCCTGGTTCCACGGTGCCATCTCCCGACAGCAAGCTGAAAGCAGGCTCTATTCCGGCACACAGCCAGATGGGAAGTTCTTGTAAGTGAGGACCAGATATGACTTATGGATGTGAAAAACAACTTGCCTTTTCTCATTTTGGAGCTCTTCCTCACGTGTCCCATGTCTGGGACATTCATCCATGCATTTTTGCTGTCCAACATCTAGAATGCCACGTTGTGGTCATCTCCTTCCCTGTCTCCTCATCTCCTCTTCTCCTCTTTTCTACAACATCTTCTTTTCCTTCATCTTCACCTTCTCCTTCATCTTCATCATCTTCTTCTTCCTTGCTTGAATCTTGGCCCCAACTAAAGGAGGCCTACTGAAACAAATACATTTCCCTACACATGGACTCAACATTCAACAATTGATTCAATGGGTTGACTGTAGGTGGAACTAACCAAGAAGATTCAGGCTGTTGATGTTGGTTGTGATTGCTATTAGTTTTATTACTATTGGCCTATATTCTCTATCAGCTACTCAGGCAAGTATATATAACTCTGTATATCTATATCTATATCTGTATCTATATTTATAAGGTCGCCCCTCCTAACTTGCAGATCTGAAATCCGCGACCTCACAAATCTGCGGAGAGGCGACTTCCTTTATTTTCAATGGCACGTGCGCCCAGCGACGCGCCCCTTTCAAGCTGATGGGCCTTGAATACGCGCCAGCCTCTGTTTTTGCACTGGGGTCCAGAACGGATCCCCAGCAAAACCGGAGGGCCAGCTGTATATATCTAATCTTTTTGGGAATGATCTCCCAAAATCTGCTAGAAACCTGCCATTTTGAAACCGGTGCCAGAACGGACTTCCTTCTCCCCAGGCAAATGGTGACGTTGGTTGGAAGGGGCAAAGTTACAATCATGGCAATAGTGTCATAATCGCACAACCGCACACTTTCCTTGAGTTTGTACATCTTGTGGAAATGTTAAGTGGTCCGGACTCTTTTGCCCACTCACAGGTTGAGGCAAAGGGAGGAGAAAGGATCTTACGCTCTGTCTCTTGTCTATGGGAAGACGGTTTATCACTACCGGATCGTACAGGACAAGGCTGGGAAATACTCCGTGGAAGAAGGGAGCAAGTTTGACACGCTCTGGCAGGTGGGTCTTTTTGTCTCTAAAGGTGGAGCCCCCCTTTTTTATTCCATGCATTTAAATCAGGGATGGGGAAAGTGTGGCCTGTGGGCCACATGTGGCCCCAAAGGACCCTATTATGCAGCCCAGGGGACATATATCTCTCATAGGCCCCCAATATGCAATAGTGTGATACTGGCAAATTGTTTGGGTTTTTCAAAAGGTTAATTGGTGCACCCACACCGTGCAATTGTAGCACTTTGAGCAGCCCGTCCTTTGGAACTGTGGGATTTGTAGTGAAGTACTTAGAATTTGCTGCCAGACCATTCTCCCTTGATCTACTACTCCCTTGATTTAATCCTCAGTTTTTCCTCTCTTGGGGTATGCTGGGAATTATAGTTCAGTAGGCTTCATTATCGCTCTCTCGCAGAGAATCCTAAACTCCTCACTAAGCTACAAATTCCAGAGAATGCAAGAAATAGTAGTTAAAGTGATAAAGTTGCTGCAATTGTGTGATGTGGGTGCAACCCCTTTCTTCTTTTCTCAAATCCTCCTTTCTTTCCCTTATTTTTCCCCCCACTAGCTAGTAGAATATCTCAAACTCAAACCAGATGGCTTGATCTATTATTTAAAGGAAGGCACCCCGAATCCTGATACGCCAACAGGTAAGGTTTCCCTTCCTTACAGTTGCTACACAAAAAAGTCTGATTTAACATCTCTCTCTGTGTGCGTTGTGTGTGTCTTCAAGTTGTTTCTGAATTATGGAGACCTTACGGCAAATGGGGTTTTCTTGGCAAGATTTGTTCAGAGGAGGTTTGCCACTGCATTCTGCTACGGCTGAGAGAGTGTGACTTGCTCAAGCTCACCCAATGGGTTCCTATAGCCGAGTGAGGAACCAAAACCTGGTCTCCAACACCCAAAGCATTATGCCACACATATAAAACAGTAAAAAGCAAGGTTTGCATTTTGGAATGGATATATTTTTGGAATATTTTCAAGCTGAGGATAGTTGAATCCATGGATAAAGAATCAGTGGAAAATTGTATTTTAGGGGTGGGTGGATTGTTGGGATTTGATTGTATTTTTAATATGTAAGCTGCCCTGGTTGTGTTGCACAGAGAGGCAGGGTACAAATAAATTTTATTATTATTATTATTATTATTATTATTATTATATTATTATTATTATTATTATTTAGAGGGGAGAATATAAACATAGGTTAGAACCCATGGTTGAGTCAAGAGAGTCAGGTAGGAAAATGGTTCTCAAGCTTGATATAACCTAAGGAAACTTTTCTGTTCTCTCCTTTCCAGCATCTCCACCAGCTCTCCCCTCTGACTTGGTAAGTTTAGGGGCGACAATAAGGGGGTGTGGGGCATGCGGAGGGCACAAGGTGACCCCTCAGATGGGGTTTCACCATGTCCATAAACCAGGCTGACCAGACATCTTCCTTTTCTTGAGCATATCCTACATTTCAGCCCTCCGTCCAGGAGAAATGCCAAAATGTCCTCTTGGAGGAGCATTGCACGAATCTACATTTATCACGCAGGGGTAGCCATTGGCCATGTGTTAGCCATTTAACAAATGCAAACAAAAACCCATCAGTGATACCTTCATCAGCCGACCGAAATGTGCAATAGACTTGTTGCAAGCTTTCGAAGCTCCATGGGCAAGATGTTAGAAAACCAAACAGGAGAAAGGGAGAAAAAAAAATCTAAATATAGATTTATATTCGTGTTTTTAACTTGAAACGGCCCATATTTTTCTTGAATATCCTACATTTTGTGGTGCCTCGACCTCTTTTACAGTCAGGACAATGTCACAGTTGCCTCTCTTTCCTACCCGGCTAGCAAATCCTCCAGTTTGTTAAAGAGGAGCGATATTAAAAATGGTTTGCACCGGGTGTCAAATTTGATGGCTAAAAATTCACCATTCATATCCCTGGTCCCATCAACCTGGGCAAACTGTGACAATTATTATCAGTCTGCCCATTCTGGACTTCAGTAGCAACACGTACCCTGCCAAGAAAAATCATGCCAAACTCATCCGCACCAAAAAATCATTTTGGCACAGTTTTTGACCAGTCACTTTTTCCCTTAGCCCTACCTCGCAGGGTTGTGTTGTCAGGCACCGGTGGGCATTTCAGCTTTCTCTTTGCCTCTTTCTCGGTAGCCTCCTCGGAGATTCACCGCCCAAAGCTCTGACGGATACACACCGGAGCCCATTGGTAAGTAAGCCGCCTGTGAAAAATATTGATACGTCGATGTTAGGCTTATTTGACTGTAAAACGTAAGGAAGAAGAAATGTGTTAGCCTTAAGTCAATCTTTTTATTATTATTGTTATTATTATTGAAAAAAGTTTATTATTAAAACAAACATATCAAACATTCAACATGCAACATACACTCAACATACATTCAAATATGCATATTTCTATTAACATCTTATAAATAAGAAAGACAATAAAGAAAATCAAAAAAGCATATAAATGAATCTACCTTCTTTTCACTATACTATCTTTGGGAGTTTATCAGACGGGAGGAATTTCTCTTTACTTCGATAGAAGTCAATTCGAATTCACGTGAATTCCCATTGCGTTCGGAAGGCGTTCGGAATGACTTCGTATTAGCCGAAAATGACCCCCCATTGCCCAAAATTGCGTGAGATACTTTAATTCCCAATAACGTTAAACCCATGATTGCGTTCGAATTGACTTCCCTTTTGCCCGAAATTGCGTGAGATGATTTAATACGCAATAACATGAAACCCCATGATTGCGTTTGGATTGCCATTAGATTATACTTCCAATTTCCGTGGTCTGATAAACTCCTTAATCTTTCTTTGCTTTCCTAGCCTTAAACCAATCTTGAGCCTCAGTTAAAGCTTAGACACATTGGTTGCCGTAAAAGTTGTCAATCATATATATATATATATATATATATGGGGAGGTGTTGTTGCAGAGGATGGTATTTTTTTTCTCTTTTTGCAATGACCAAAGTCCTTTCCGTAAGTCTCTCTCTGGCTGAATCTGCACTTTTGACAGCAATGGCTCAATGTTATGGAATTCCAGGATTTGTAGTTTTCTGCAACATCTAGCTTTCTCTTTCGGAGAGCTTTGGTTTTCATTGATTCTTAGCTGGCGTTCTATTAGTGTGTAAGAAATCCCCAGCACTGTAGCAATATTTCCATTTTAAATGGGTTGAGGAGCAAGGGAACATTATTGTGCATCTCGCTGGATTTGTGTTACAATCCCACCATCTTCTGGCTTGATGTGGCACTACAAGATATTCCCATCACCACCTGAATAAAAATCCCTTGCAATACATCAAAATAGTTTTAAAAAGCAATATAGTTTGCATTCCACTCTTTTAACAGGCAGCTCTTTTCCATTTGCCCTAAATTTCCCTAAATAATGGCTCGAAATTTGATTTTTAAACAGGGGAAGTGGGAGAAAGTCGCATTGTCTTTTCATCGCCGAAGTGCAGCTCTTGAGTGGAAATTAACCATTTTTAAATACCTTCCAATTGTTTCAGTTTTGCAGGGACAGTCCCCGATTAATCCTCTGCCATTTCACTTTTTCAGCTCCTTTAAGAATGTCCTGGTTTCTTTCTCTTCCTCTTTCTTTGTCCTCAGCTTGTTTCCATTGCTGCAAACCGAGTTCAAAATGCAAAAACTGTTTGCACTCCATTAACTGAGATGGCGAAATCTTGACCTTTCCTGTGGGCTCAAGCAAAAGCAAACCGCTTCAGCCTCTCCTAGCTTGTTCACTTCTCCTTATTCGTAATTTTTGCCAGCTTGACCATACTCTGAGTTTGCTTGGCCACATTTTTCCTGGTTCAGTAAAACACAAATATATATGTCAGCCTTTCGTGCCATGAATTGCAGCTGTCCCTTATTGCACATAAAGGCCTCATTCCCACTTACAAAGAAATTGGTTTTCAATCTGAATCGATGGTTCCCACTACATTTGCCCCGATCGCATTTCTTCCCTGTAAAATAACCCACTTGTGGTTCACATTCATGAATGAATCGATTCAAAATGGACCCGCTCCAGCCAGTTGAAGGGCAAACTGAAATCAATTCCGATCCGCATCTGGTTCACACTTGCGCGGAATCGATTTATCCAAAAAGACACGAAAAAATTAGGGTAAAAAAGACACGGGTTAAATGGGTCTAGTGCAGGCCCCCCTCTGCGCATTGCTTCCGTGATTCGGTTCAAGTGGGAACATCATTTGAACCAGTTCAAACCAATTTGCGATCCGGTTTAAAAGGTAGTGGGAATCAGGCCCTGGCAAGGCTAACCTGCAGTGATTATTGTTTTTGGTTTTTCGGGGATGTAGGAGTTGGGAAAAAGTCTCGGATCCTTCCCATGGACACCTCGTGCTACGAAAGCCCATACAGCGACCCCGAAGAGCTGAAGGATCGGAAGTTATTCCTCAAGAGGAGCAACTTGATCGTGGACGAAGTGGAACTGGGTGCAGGCAACTTTGGGAGCGTCAGGAAAGGAGTTTACAGAATGAGAAAGTAAGGGTCGACCTTTGCTATGGCTAGCTTTCTTCCATTTTGTTCCCTAGATTGGCATCAGGGTTCGAGTCCCTTATTAGCCGTGAAACCCATTGGGTGACCTTGGGCAAATCACACTCTCTCAGCCTCAAGGCCAAGGCAAACCCCTTCTGAACAAATCCTGCAAAGAAAACCACCTAAAGGCAGAAGTGACTTGAAGGCACATGGCGACGACAGTCGAACTAAACGCTTGGGGAAGTGCAGGGCTATTTGACCATGGAATGGACTACCTTGGAAGGCAATGGACTCATCTTCACAGAAAGTGTTTAAAATCGAAGATGGTGGTCACCTTTCGGGGTGTTCTAGTTATAGATTATTGTGCTAGCAGGGGGTTGGGTTCGGTGATGCCCAAACTCTGGTCCTTTTGGTATTTTTGACTTTGCTTCCAGAATCCCAGACCATTGGGAAGGATGCTAAGAAAGACCAAAACACCTGGAGAACCAGAGTTTGGGAATCACTAGATTAGATGATCTCTCGTAACCCTACGATGCTAGAGAGTAAGCCATAATCCTTGAACGACCATGCCTCCTCTTATGCCAAGAAAGTTGCCAACATGAAAACTGGAGAGGGCTCTTGTACATCATCATCATCATCATCATCATCATCATCATCATCATCATCATCTTTATTTGTATCCTGCCTTTCACCAAAAAGGCAACCTGATTTCCTTTTTTCTCCGCTTCCTTCCTTCTCAGGAGGCAGATCGATGTGGCCATCAAGATGCTGAAAAGCGGCAACGAAAAGGCGGATCGGGACGACATGATGAAGGAGGCGCAAATCATGCACCAGCTCGATAACCCCTACATCGTTCGGGTGATCGGCGTCTGCGAGGCGGAGGCCCTCATGTTAGTGATGGAGATGGCATCGGGGGGACCCTTGAACAAATTCTTGTACTCCAAAAGGTGAGGCCTTACCCGCAAACCCAAAATACTTCTATTTCCCTCTATAGTCCCTCTCAAAATGGCACCTGGGGATGATGTCTTGGCACTACCTGCCACCATTTTGAGAGGGACTATGGAGAAAAATAGAGGGAGTAGGGGATATCTGGGATGCCGGGTGTGTTTACACGCATTTGGGGAATTTTCTGTACACCTGGTGGGAAGTGGAAGTATTTTGGTTGAGGCATTATCCGCAAACCCAAAATACATCCATTTACCTCTATAGCCCCTCTCAAACTGGGAGTGATGTCTTGGCACTATCTGCCACCATTTTGAGAAGGAAAATAGAGGTAGGAGGGACTTTCCATGGGTGGGGTTTGGGTAGTAGGTGTTTTGGGGTTTTTTCGGAGTTTTTCTGTATGGGTTTCAGCCACAAATTGCCAGAAAACCATGCCATGCAGCATGTCTATGTACGCAATAACACGTCTATGGATTTAATGTGTTGCCTAGTGGTCTGTTGACTGTAATAAAGGTGGTTGTTATTCAGAAAATCATGCTGAAATGGGGGGTTGGAAGTCGATTCATGGGGAGAGGTGGATAAGAAATAGTAATAATAGCAGTAGTAGTAATAATAATAATAATAATAATAATAATAATAATAATAGATGGGGGGCTTTAAGGCCAACCAGAATGGTGTCTATGGGCCACATGTGGCTCATAAACCACTTTCTAACCACTGCCTTTCACTTCTACTTCTCAGGGATGAGATTTCCATCAACAACGTGGTGGAGCTGATGCACCAGGTGGCCATTGGGATGAAATATTTGGAAGAAAAGAACTTTGTCCACCGGGATTTGGCGGCTCGAAACGTCCTGCTCGTCCATCCGCACTACGCCAAGATCAGCGATTTTGGCCTTTCCAAGGCTTTGGCCGCGGACGACAGTTACTACCTGGTGAGCGTCGGGGATGTCCTGTATTGCTTTTCTTGTTATCTCACGTAAGAATGAATCCTTTCTGCAAGAAGAAATTCCTCCCGAGAGGAGACCTGCTTGGCCTCTTCTCTGCTCTCTTTTCACCAGCGGTTGAGATCCTAGATGGCAAGTGTAGCTACGAGATTATAGGGATGCACCATCTTCCCAAGGGTTGTAGTTATTTCTTCCAGGGCGGTGTAGTTATTTACATGTTGGATTATAACTGTATAGACCAGGGTCTGAATCCCTGCTTGGAAACCCCCTGGGTGGCTTTGGGCAAGTCACATTCTCTCAGCGTCAAAGGCAAATCCTCCTCTGAACAACTTTTGCCAATAAAACCCCATGATAGGTTCGCCTCAGGCTCGCTGTAAGTAAGGAATGACTTGAAGGTGCGCAACACCTACAAGAACTTGAGGACCTGTATGTGGTCTTCTTGGCCACACTGGTCTCTTTCCTTGGAGTAACATCTCTTATTTTCTCTCTCTCCATAGGCAAAAACCACCGGGAAATGGCCACTGAAGTGGTACGCACCAGAATGCATCCTCTTCCGGAAGTTCTCCAGCAAAGGTGACGTCTGGAGTTATGGCGTGACCATGTGGGAAGCCTTTAGCTACGGACAGAAACCCTACAAGGTGAGAACTAAGGAGTTTGCTTGCTAGAATTGGCATTTCCTCCTTCTCCTGGGTTCGAATCTCCACTCAGCCATGGAAACTCACTTCCCAACCTCAGAAGAAACCTCCTCTGAATAAATCTTGCCAAGAAAGTCCCATGATAGGTTAGCCGTAGGGTCGCCATAAATTGGAAAAGACTTGAAGGCACTCAACAACACTAGCAATCCGTATAGCAAGGGGTTGGAATAGGTGATCCTTGGGGTCCCTTGCAAAGCTAATGGTTCTATAGGTTCCTCATGCACTAGAGCCTGGGATTTGTGATCTTCACTCTTTACGGAGATGCATGAAGACTGAATATGGTCCCAAAGGGAAACTGGATCCTGCATGAACCTTAACTCTCTCTCTCTCTCTTTCTCTCTTTCTGTTCCTACTTTCTTTTCTTCCAGAAAATGAAAGGGCCCGAAGTTGTGACATTCATCGAAGAAGGGAAGCGGATGGAGTGTCCACCCAGGTGTCCTCCAGAGATGTACAAACTGATGAACCAATGCTGGACGTTCAAGTAAGGCCAACCTCAGGGTGCTTGCAATAGCTTTTGGGGTGCTATCAAGAATCAGAAATGTGTTGGTTACTTAACTTACAATTCTTGGGTTTTTGGTGATAGACATGAAAGAGCCAGCTTGATAGGTTTGCTTCAGGGTTTTCATTTTCACCACGCAATCTAGTGGTTTGAGTACTGGACTACGACTCGAGAGACCAGGGTTTGATTCTTAGCTCAGCCAAGGAAACACACTGACTTTGGGCAAGTCACACTCTCTCAGCCTCAGGGGAAGGCAATGGCAAACTGCCTCTGAACCCATCTCACCAAAAAATAAAACCCATTATAAGTTTGCCTTAGGGTTCCCATAAGTCGGAAATGACTCAAAAGCACACAACAACTTGCACAGTCCTAATCCAACAGTTGGTCCCCTATCCTCCAACTATGAGTTTTAGGTACTCCATCTCAGCCAAAATTCTCAGTCCTACATTTCATGAACAATTTTGAGTAAAAGTCCATTGTGGGTGTGGGAAAAAATGTCTTACCAGAAGGAAATCCAGAGCTGGGGTGCCACCGATGAAAACATTTCGATTTGCTCCTCTCCGTTTTCGTTTCCCTGCAGGTTGGAAGACCGTCCGGATTTTGCCACGGTGGAGACCCTGATCCGCACCTATTATTACAGTATTGCTGACAAGACGGAGGAAAAATCAGAGGAGAAGGTTAAAATCACACCCGCTTAGCCTTGGGCACCCTGAAATGGACAAAAAGACACACAAAGTGTCCTGCAAATGACCCTTTCAGCCCTTGGAAACGGATGACTCTGTGGTTCTGTAAATCTCCGAATTGCATCTTCTGTCTATCTGGAAGGAAATGGTTGGTGTGAGAGTTGAGATCAGCTTTATCGATACTGTTTTAAAAATACACACACATAAAGTCAAGATCCGGCATCATTTCAGCATAGCAGAAATATCTTCCAGCAGAGTTACGTTGCATGAAAACAAAGAGAAAAAGCTATTTTGAATTCTGATCCGGTCCTCTGGGATATTAACTATCCCTCCTAATTCGGTGTCCTCTGCAAATATGATAAGCATGCCCTCTATTCCATCATCCACATCAATAATCGATAAGCTATTGATAATATTGAATAGCACCGGGCCCTTGCAGCATCCCTTTAGGCACATCTCTCCAAGGTTGCCATAAAGTGAAGTTGACTTGATGATGGACAACAGAAACAATAACTCCAAGCCAGATTCCAAATTTTGTACAAATAAAACGATGTGTTTTTGGTTCCTTCCCCGACAGTCTGCCAATCCTTAGCAGTGAGGAACGATACCCAACCAGCCCTGCTTAGTAGCATTTCCAGAGGCCAATGTACAAGCCGTGATCCTGGTATTATTCTCTCTTGGCTGGAAACGCTTCATGAGTTTATCACACGGGACGGATCCATTGCAAAAACTGATTTTAAACAAGAAAACCCCCGCAAAAGCGGGGAGATTTTCAAACATCGTAGGCCGCACAAAAAGTGGGAAAACCCACAAAAGCGGGTAGATTTTCAGACGACGCTTGTGTGAAGGCAAAATAACGTGACATTAACACAAATGGAAAGTCGGCAAAACCCGCTCCTTTTTACTTTTGGGAACCTCGGAAAATAAAAAGGAGTGGAGTCAAAGGCTTTCATGGCTGGCGTCGATAGATTTTTGTGGGTTTTTTTGGCTATGTGTCCATGTTCTAGAACATGGCCACATAGCCCTGAAAAAAACCACAAAAATCTATAAAAAGGAGTGGGTTTGGGTGACTTTCCTTTTGGGTTGTCACACTATTTCGCCTTTGCACAAACACAAACAACCCACTTTTGCAAGAGGTTTTCAGACTTTTAAATCCCGTTTCTGCATGGGATTTTCAGCAATTTTTCTCCGTGTGATAAACTCCCAAGTATTGCCTCGATGTGATGGCCGCAGCTTTCACTTTTGATGGTAGCGTACGTTTATTTTCTGGATTCTTCGGGGACTTTCCCCTGACTTTTTGGGACCGTGGCCTCCTAGAAGAAAAAGCTCAAGGGTCTGCGAGGGTTGGAAGGGTATCTCAGGACACTGGAACTTCTCTTTTCCAAAGTGACCATCTGACCGTCAGGCAATTGATAATCCATCAGGTATCCCCTTTTGGGATGCAATGACCAACGTGTCCAACAATACCAAAAGTCACGGCCATCCTATTGGGGCAATGCTCAGTCTGGACAGGAGATTCCTTTTTTCCTCCCATTTTTAAATTTTACCAAACAATAAAAATAATAACATCTATCCCATGCCATTGCATATCTAATATAAATACATAACTTCCAAAGTTCTTGCGAAAAATAAAATCTTCATACCAAAATTATTGCACATCTTTATTCTTATTTCCTTCTTAAAAATCGCACCTCTCGTTTCCCTCATTTCAAATAGTTCCTCATTTCATATTTTATTCACTCTTAAAGACTCCTTGTCTGCTTGCCAGATTATTACCATCTTTTCTTGCAAAATGTGAGAATTGGAGACCTTAATTTCAGGCCTTAATTCCTTTTCGGCATCCCTGAAAAATTGCGAGCCATGCTGGATACTACAGGATCAAACCTTTCTTTTTGCTGCATTTGGTCCTTTCCCCTGCCAAGAAATGACTTTAAACTGCGGTCGGTCATTTTTCCGTTTGCATTTATTGATCATAAGACATCTTCTTCTTCTTTTTAAAATACATATACAAAAATAAAGGCAAATCATCAATATATCCCTGATATATTCTCTTGGAAACTGACTTCTATCCTACCTTGTAATTGCAGTTTGTGAGAGAGAGGGAGAATGGTTTCATTCTGAGCAACTTCAGTATTTCTAAAAGAAGAACAGCCTCGTTTTAAATACAGAATCAAAGAAGTGTGTGTGTGTGTGTTGTTGTTGTATGTATATGTATGTATGTATACAGTATATGTATACATATATGAAATCTAAAGTGCAATAGTGTTAGAACCAGAGCTAAGAAGTAACTTGTTTTTCTCGCAAGTGATTTTGGCAACTGAAACTAAGCCGAAACAGCCATAACTTGTAATTCACTACTTTTCAATGGAAAAAAGTGCCAACCAGTTACTCATTACTACCGGTAGGTGTGTGTTATGGCTTAGTCTATGCAACGGGGAGAAAGAGAGATGGGTCACACACCTTGTGTAGCAACCAAGAAGGATCGCTTTGTACTCTCTTTGCCATTTTTCTCAGGATTTCCAAGGTGCAATCTCTGAACTGGCCTCTTGGGGGCACCAGAGAAATTTTAAAATTTCTATGTCTTTTTTTCCAACGGCACATGGGTAATAAGTAAAAATTACTTGTTACCGCAGAGTAACTGGATTGCAGCAACAGACCTGTTGGGTGATCAGAGTGATGAGTAAAGTAACCGGTTCCTTTCGGTAAGTTACATCCCAAGCTCTGGTCAGAATGACTTCAATGCACTCGCGTCTGCCCTTTCCAAAAATGAACGTTTTGTAAACTCCTTAACACTGATGGCCATTCGAGGCAGAACCCGACTCAACTTTTAACACTTAAATCAGGGAAAGGGGAAAATCTAATTTTGCCTATGGACCTGAACCAACCTAGATTTGGCCTAGGGAACGTCTAGTTGTTGTTGTTGTTATTTACACTGAGGAAATCCCTGCCATCACTAATCTTTGGTTAAAGAGAGAGGAGATCCTTGGTCCCTCTTCATCCAATTCTTCCAGAAGTGGAAAGAGGTCATTTAACTCCTTCTGCAAGAGGGGAAAGAGGAGGAACCGAATGGAAAAGCTTGGCCCAGGCGCATGCACATCATCCGAGAAACCAATGATGTTCGGGTGAAAAGTGGAATTTCTGCGCAGAGGGGGTGTGGCCACACGAGAAGGGGTGTGGCCTCACAACGAGGGGTGTGGCCACATGGGAGGGGTGTGGCCACAGAGGGAGGGGATTCTGCACTACCGTCAACCCGGGTTCTCCATCCTTGACTTAAGCAACTTGATTCGTGGCTTTTGCAGACAGAAGAAAGTGATAGACCCAATTGCACAGTGCATCTTTTAAAAAATAAATAAAATGGAGCCAGCCATAACCCAACTACCCAACCCATCCTCCTGAACTGCAGTCTCGTTTTTTTGGGAACATACAGTCTCATCGTGGTCCAAATGGCTTTGGCTTTGCTTCTCGTTCGAGTCGAGTCGCGTCATCCACCGGTGACCGTTTGCTTCTTTTAGTCACGCTATCCATCGCGGGAAACGTCGGCGTTCCCCGCGTGGTGTCTATGCGAGGAGGAGGGTGTGCGTGCGATGGGGAAGGGGGAGAAAACCTTGTGCAAAAAGGGATGCCCCCTCGGAGGCGGGTGCGGAGGAATCAAGCCGTCCAAAATCCACATCATCGGGTTCTCCGCAGGTCCAGGTGAGGGAAGTAGATGCCGAAAATGTTCTGCTGGACCTGGTACTTGCCTGCTCTTCTCCTTACCTGGAAAAAAAGTATTACCATTACTAGTGGTGCCGGTATTGGTAGTTCTGGTACTCGTACTACTATTATTATTGGTACTCGTACTACTGTTATGGTTATTACTGTTAGTACTACTAGTAGGATGGAGAACCACCACAGTGTAGTGGTTTGAGCCTTGGACTATGACTCTGGACAACAATCCCTGCTCAGCCATGGAACCTTTTTGCATTGTAAGCCTAAAGGCAGGGAACCGTTTAATGAAAAATAATAATAATTGTAAGCAGCCCTGAAAACCTTTAGGGCTGAAGAGTAGGGTATTAATACCATAAATAAAATAAAATAAAATAAAAAGTACTGGGTGACCCTGGGCAAGGCACACTCTTCCAGCCTCAGAGGATGGCCATGGCAAACCCCCTCCGGAGAAACTTGCTAAGAAAATCCTGTGACGGGTTCGCCTTTTGTTGTTGTTCACTGCTCTCGAGTCGATCTCGACTCATGGCAACCCTACGGATGAGACATCTCCAAGACCTATAGATTTTTGTGGGTTTTTCGGTGGCCATGTTCTAGAAGAGTTTATTCCTGATGTTTCACCAGCATCTGTGGATGGCATCTTCAGAGAACCTCAGGAATAAACTCTTCTAGAACATGGCCACATAGCCCGAAAAACCCACAAAAAAACTATGGAAGCCGGCCATAAAAGCCTTTGACTTCACATCTCCAAGGCCCTCTGTCCTCACTGCTCTGCTTCATTCTTGCAACCCCATAAAACCCATAGTGACCTCCTTAATAGAGTCCATGCATCTGGCATGTGGCCTTCTTCTCTTCCTACTTCCCAGCGTTATTGTCTTTTCCAATGAATCGTTCCTTCTCATGATGTGTCCGAAGTACAACAGCCTCTGTTTGGTCATCTTGGCTTCTTCCAGGGATATTTTCTGGTTTGATCTGCTCTCGGACCCATTGGTTTGTCCTTTTGGCTGCTGTCCATGGGATCCTCAGCACTCTTCTCCATCATCTCAAATGAATGGATTTTCCTCCTATCATCTTTCTTAACTGTCCATCTCTCACATCATCCGAACATGGCAATAGGGAATACGATGTCTTGTACGATTCTAACTTTTGTGCTCAGTTGTATATCTTTGCATTTTAGGATCTTTTCTAGTTCTTTCATAGCCCCAATATTTAATCTTCTTCTGAGTTCCTGACTGCGCTCCCCATTTCTATCAATGTTTGATCCCAGGTATGGGAACTCTTTTACTATTTCTATTTCTTCATCGTCTAGGTTGAACTTTCACAAGTCCGTGGTGGTCATTATTTTGGCTTTCTTTATGTTCGACACTAAGCCTGCCTTTGCCTTAGGGTTGCCATAAGTTGGAAATGGCTTGAAGGCACACACCACCCACCACATAAATACAGGTAACAGCAACAACAACGACACAACATCTAGACCTTGACCCTGAAGTGTGAACCTACCAAGAAGCACATCAGGAAAAGTAAGACGAAGCCCAGCAGGACAGACAGACAAATGAGGATAATCGCCCAGAAAGGAAGATCTGGAAAGAAAGGAAGGATTGATCGACTCTTGACAATCACGTTTGAACAACATTTATATGGTTTCACAGATCATATTTTGGGCATTATGGATTTCAGTGATAATATTATGGTGGTTCCAAAGTCAAAACTTAAAGGAAACATATTCAGGGGTAGCCGTATTGTTCATACAGCAAAATACGTTTATCCCCCTAAAATCCACAAAATGGTGATGCTTTCTTCGGCCAACCAAAATGCACAAAATACATCATGCAAGCTATTGGAGTTTAACAGATATTTGAGGTTTCCATAGGAAGGAGTCATGCCAGTTAATGTGCTATAAAACTGCTGTAACAATGTGGTACGGACACGCTCTCCATCCGCGATTGCAGAGGGAAATTAATTACCCATTATTTTGTAACCGATCACTTTCTGGGTCTGATGTCTCCGAGGAGCGGATTATTAGCGCAGAGACTACCCCCGAATTAAATGATAAAGGACCCCCAAAACCACAGTTTACCTTTCCTGTAGGGTACTGGACTCACTTCCGAAGAGTACCCTAGAAAGAAATGGGAAAGAGATCAGGAGAAATACATTAAACCCAGAACAGGGGAAAGAGAGTTTGCCATGTTCCCCATGAACTAAAGATAAAGTGGGCTTTTGCTATTGGGGTTCTGTTTCAGGACCCCCCAATGGATAACAAAATCTGTGGATGCTCAAGCCCCATTAAATACAATTGCATAGTAAAATGGTGTCCTTTAGATCAAACAGCAAGATCAAGGTTTGCTTTGGGGGGATTTATATCTTTCTGGAATATTTTCAAGCCGCGAATGGTTGAATCCGTAGATGCAGAATCGGCAGATATGGAAATCCGACTGCAATGTCCATTTATGACGGGTGTCTTCTGAGGTCCTTCAAAGCTTACCGCTAACAAGAAGGGTCCTGTCGTCCAGCATGTATTTCCCCAGCGTCGAACCTTTGCCGGTGAGGTTCTTAAAGACATCGTACACAAAGTCTCTCTCAAAAGTCCTTGGACCGTAAGCCTTCATGAACGTGCAGATGGAATTGACGCCTGTTTGGTTTTTCCAGCCGGTGGGTCTGGAGAAGAGAAGAGAAAGAAGAGCTGAACAGCCATCAATCAATCAATCAATCAATCAATCTATTTGGCAGTAAACAATCTGACCTTAAAACAGTGTTGGGCAACAGTGGAAAGCGTTCGCTTTTACAGGAGATCTTGGCAACCCTGCACCAAAAAGGTCAAACTTTTTGCCCCCAAACAAGCTAGGGGATATTTTCACCACATTTTGGGGCTTTTCTGGCCTATTTTAGGTGGAAAGCTTTTATTAACAATCGGAAGTGAGTGGGAAGTGATTTCAAAAAAGGACCTAAATTGCTCATTTTGGGGGCAAACCCTTTTGGGCAGGGGCGGGGGGAAGAAATTTCACATTTTTATGGAAGGGACCTGGGGGCATTTCAGAGCAACAAAAGGCCATTTTTGGGGGAATGTTGGAACGTAGGAGGAACTCACCTGAAGGTTTCGACAGAGCAACCGACAAAATTCGCTCCCAGGTCGCTGCGTTGGTAGAGCTGGTTGAGCTGGAATGTGGAAAAAGGAAAGGAAGGAGGAATTAAACAGGTACAAATGTGATGGTAAGGAGACTCATATATTTTTTTGGAGTCACTGGGACTGGGAGCTTTGGACGAATTTAATTCTACTTTAGGGAACATAACAACCATCGAAGTAACTGGATGGCTGATACTCCAAGGCCTTCCACTGTCTCAGGCTTGGGCAAAATGCAACTAGACACTGGAAAGCAATGCTCTGTGTGCTCTCGTAGCCAAAAGGCTAGTTTCCTAAGAGTTCAACCAGCCCGGCAACCTGGCAACCCACCTCTCTTTCAATGCTTGCTTTGACATTCTGGTAGACCCCCGAGTTTGGATCCCTCATCTCCTCCTGGTATGGCAGGTTGGTGATGGTGAAGTTGACGGTGAAGTCCTTCAACTTGAGCTCCAAGAGGGGGGCCTCTGTGAGGGCTTCGATCACTGGATCAATCGCTAAAGAAGCGAGGCAGAAATAAGACTCAGAAACAGAGCCACTGTTTTGGGACAAGGGTCAGACTCAGAGCCAGCTCACATGTTTCTCACCAGTCTTTCAGCTAGAGAAGAAAGTTGGAAGACTCTCTCATAGTGCTGGGCTGAAGACACAGCAACCCTCGTCCACAAAGGCTCATTTCTCTTGACCACCAACTGACATACCTCTCACCGTCACGCCTTTGAGCTGGAACCGACGGCCGAGCCACTGGGAGGTGGCGTTCTGCGTCTCTCGCTGAAACGTCTCTTTCACGGTGTCCTTGCTGATGTTCATTTCGGGATCAAAAAAGCACTTGCAGTCAACCACAATAGAACCGTACCTGGAAACGGAGAGTGAGATATCTCTCGGACAGGGATTGGAACATGAGGTATATGATGGAAATGCGCCTTTGCCTCCCTCTGAGGCTGAGAGAGTGTGACTTGTCCAAGGTTACCAGGTGGGTTCCCATGGCTGAGCGGGGATTCAAACCCTAGTCTCCAGAGGCATAGCCTAATGCTCAGACCACTGCACATTGCTCTTTACTGACCTCAATCCTGTAACAACGCAAACGTGGAATCCGTTGCTGATGGCGCTTCGGCCGAAGAGCTGATTCATCTGCAAGTGTTGAACAAAGGCATTGAGAAAACAAAAATAATGACCGCACGGGAGTTACATAAATTCAGTCTAGACAATGAAGAAGTGGAAATAGCCAAAGAATTAATTATCCCTTGGATCCATCATTGACCAGAACAGAGACTGCAGCCAAGAAATCAGAAAAAAGATTAGGACTAGGAAAGGCAGCTATGGAAGAACTAGACCGAACCCTAAAGTGCAAAGATATAAAACTGAACACTAAAGTGAGGGTCGTCCAAGCCATTGTATTATCCATCACTATGGATGGATGCAAGTGCTGAAGAAAGAGGATAAGAAGAAAGTCAACACAATTTGAGAAGAGTGCTGAGGGTGGCATAAATGGCCAAAAGGACAAACAAATGGGTCCTTGAACAGATCAACCTCCCTGGAAGCCAAGATGGCCAAACTAAGGCTCTCATACTTTGGGCACATCATGAGAAGGCACGAATTACTGGAAATACCGAAAAAAGGGGCCCTGACCTGGTCTTTGATGCTGTCCTCCAGTTGCCTGTATTCTGGAGACGACGGATCTGTGTTGGTCAGGTTCTCGTTGATTATCGTGAAGCCGAGTTCGTACCCGAACCCTTCAGGAACCAAGCTAGAAGGTGGGTATCCTGCAAGGAGTGTGGTGGAGGAGATTGTAAATAAAGATTGGAAAATGTTGTTGTTTTTCTTGCTGTCAAGCATTTCAGGATAACCCACCCCAGCAAAAATCAAAGCAGCCATATATATATCCAGCGCGACATTCACTAGAGCAACAAGACTTTTGGTTCCTCCCTGGCGTAGACCTCTCTGGCAACGAAAATGGGTCATAGGATGCTGTCCCATGGTCAGTGTTGAGAGAAATACAACACATGGCACTTTTATTCATAGAAAGGGGGATGCTGTTTTAGTTTTTTGGCTCAGTCGATAAAATACCTTGGGATGGCCCTAACCACAGAGGATGGTTGGAAGAACAAGCATATATCAACATATTATTGGCTTTACTCTCTCGCCAAATGGATATTTACCATTCACACAAAGGCTGTTCTTCTCCATGGTGATGTGTCCAAACTTGGTGCCGTCTTTTGTGAGGTTGCGCAGCTCACCGTAGACCCTCACGCGGTCGAAGGGAACCGGGAGCTGATCTTTCCGATAGCTGCAAAGTTGGTTCACCATCACGGCCGCCCCGGTTTCTGGAGACCTAAGAAAATGCAAGCACATATCAGGGCTCTCCAAGACCTTGGTATCCAAGGAACATTGGTGGTCAGTCCCAGGTCGGTGGGGTGATAAATCCACCCCAGGTTTACCGTAGAGGATAATGCAGGAGGGGGCGTGGCCGGAACACCAGAGGCCTTTTAGGCCCAGCAGCAGCCTTCTCTCTCCAGCAGCAGCGCAGAAGCAGCAGGAGGGGGCGTGGCCGGAACACCAGAGGCCTTTTAGGCGCAACGATGCTAACACACCCGCGGACAGTGAACTGTGACGCAAAAGAGGCGGCACCAGCGGCGGAAGAAGGAAGTGTAGAGGCCTGGGGCCAGCCAGGCGACCTACCTGCCAACAGCTCCCTTCAGAGAGCCCAGAGGGTAGTGGGAGGATGTACGGACGTGCAAGGGCAGCATAGAACAGCTAAAGCACACCTGCCCCTCCGAGTCACCACTACCCCCTTTATTATCATCCAATCCTGTTTGGACGCTATGCTGTTGTGGGGAATTTTGGTCTTCTTTCATCCCCCTCTCTATTATATTGATATGTTGTGGAGGAGAAGGAGTATATTAATATGGGAGGAGAGAATGAACTACTTGGGGAGGGAGAGGGTAACCTTTCTGATGATGTGAGCGGGGCTCCAATCCAAGTTGTGTGGGGCAAGGGGAAGTATGACGGTAGGAGAAAGGACAGGCGTTACAGGGGAAGGCGTGATCGATGCTTAATATCTATCTCTCCTTCCAGTCCTTCTCCTAACCAACAGGGCCTGAGGGTTACTTCAACCATACCACAAACCCTGTCTCTGCTCCTGTGCAATGCCAGGTCCATTAGGAAAAAATCCCACATTATATACGATCTAATTGAGGATAACAACTGTGACCTGGCTTGCATAACCGAGACCTGGCTAGGGCCTGAGGGTGACGCTGTGTGGGCTCAGGCCCTCCCATCCGGGTACTCGGTGAAGGACCAGAACAGGTTAGGTGGGCGGGGGGGGGGGGTGTTGCCTTGGTGCATAAAAACACCTTGTCTCTAACCAGGAACCATGTTCGTCAGACCTCCTATATCGAGTGTATTTACCTGACCCTGAAGGCTAGAGACAGTCTAGGGATTCTGTTGGTCTACCGGCCACCCCGTGCGCTAACAGACTCCCTTAACGAGCTGACACAGTTGGTCTCGGAGCTGGTGTTGGAGTCCCCCAGGCTTTTAGTCCTGGGAGACTTCAACATTCCCTTCGTGGCCAACGCAGTTCTATCCGGTGCGGCTCGGGAATTCATGGATACCATGACAGCCATGGGCCTGTCTCAGCTGGTTTCGGGTCCAACGCATTGTGCGGGGAATACACTCGATTTGGTCTTCTGTACGGACATGGAAAATCCGTGGGCGGAAATTACCAACATTTCCGCCCTGTCATGGACGGATCATTTCCTGGTGAAGGCTAGCATCAAGGCATCAACCCAGATCCCCTCCGGGGGTGGCGGACCCATTAGGATGGTCCACCCTCGAAGGCTGATGGAACCTGCTAGGTTCCAAGAAGCCCTAGAGGGGTATATGGTTGGAAGTGACGGCGACACTGTTGATGCCCTAGTTAACATCTGGGATACTGACCTCTCTAGGGCTATACACAGTATCGCTCCCAAGCGCCCTCTCAGACCTGCTTCCAAAAGGAAGCCCTGGTACACGGAAGAACTCCGGGCCAGGAAGCGGGTTCTGCGACGGCTAGAGCACGCCTGGCGGAAACACCAGCGTTTATCCGACAAGGCTCTCCTAGACCTTCATTTAAAGGCCTATGGAGAGGCGATACGAGCAGCTAGGAACTCGTTCGTTGCTGCTCGTGTCGCGTCCGCGGAGTCGCGTCCAGCAGAGTTGTTCAGGGTAGTGAGGGAGCTAACTCAGCTCCCTCCTGCCCCGAACCAGATCCTTGAACCTACTAAGGCCTGCTGTGACCAATTTAACAACTTCTTCGCGGATAAAATCTCTCGGATAAACGAAGGTCTGGACGCCAGGGTTATAACAGAAACCAGAAGAGAGGCATCCAGAGCTTCCGTGGACTCAGTTGTACTGGATCAGTTTGAGTCTGTCAGTACCGAGGATGTGGACAAGATCCTTAGAAGTGTTAGGAAGACAACCTGCTCTCTCGATCCCTGCCCCTCGTGGTTAGTGGCACAGGGGGGACCGGTGGTTACTTCTTTATTACACCGGATTACCAACCTTTCTTTGAGGGAAGGTCAATTTCCGGAACAGCTTAAATTGGCCACAATTAAACCTATATTAAAGAAGCCTTCCCTTGACCCCCTGGTTCACAATAATTATCGGCCAATCTCGCTACTGCCATTCTTGGGGAAGGTGATCGAGAGGGCGGTTGCAATCCAGCTTCAATCGATCTTGGATGAAACGGATTTTCTAGATCCATTTCAAACCGGTTTCCGGGCGGGCTACGGAGTTGAGACTGCCATGGTCGCTCTGGTCGATGATCTCCGTCTGGGCATCGACAGGGGTAGCGTGTCCCTGTTGGTGCTCTTGGACATCTCAGCGGCTTTCGATACCATCGACCATGGTATCCTTCTGGAACGCCTGGCAGAGGTGGGAATCGGGGGCACTGCGCTCCAGTGGTTCCGGTCCTACCTCTCTGGGAGGTTCCAGATGGTGCAGCTGGGGGACGTCTGCTCCGATAAGAGGGCCCTTACATCTGGGGTCCCTCAAGGAGCTATTCTGTCCCCCATGCTTTTCAACATTTACATGAAACCGCTGGGAGAGATCATCCGGAGGCATGGGGCGCGGTGTTATCAGTACGCTGATGACACCCAAATAGTCTTCTCTATGTCTCCGACTGATGCAGTGACCAGGGATGGCGTCGCTCCTCTTGTGACCTGTCTGGAATCGGTAATGGACTGGATGAGGGAAAATAGACTCAGCCTGAATCCAGAGAAAACGGAAGTACTCGTGATAGGTTCCCCTGGTCCGGGTAAGGAGGTGGTTCCACCTGTCCTTGGCGGGGTCACGCTCCCCGTCAGGGACACTGTACGCAGTCTGGGGGTGCTCCTTGACTCGTCGCTCCATCTAACTTCTCAGGTGGACGCGACCGTCAGGAGCACCTGTTATCAGCTTCGGCTGATACGCCAGTTGCGACCCTATCTGGACCGGAGGGACCTTGAAACCGTAGTACATGCTCTGGTAACCTCTCGGTTGGACTTCTGTAACGCGCTCTACATGGGGCAGCCTTTGTATCATACTCGGAAGCTACAACTAGTGCAAATTATGGCGGCACGGGTGGTCACTGGAGCTCCCAGGACCGCCCATATAACACCTATCTTGAAAGACCTACATTGGCTGCCGATTCGCTTCCGGGCGCAGTACAAAGTGCTGGTTGTTACCTATAAAGCCCTATATGGCTCGGGCCCAGGGTACCTAAAGGACCGTCTCTCCCCACATAATCCGCCCCGCACACTGAGATCTACCGGACAGCGTATATTGAGAGTTCCAGAGGCTAGATTGATGAGCACTACAAAAAGGGCGTTCTCCATCTCTGCCCCTTACCTCTGGAACTCTCTACCTACTGAGCTCCGCTTATCCCCCACCCTCATCCAATTTAGAAAGGACCTGAAAACACATCTATTTCAACAGGCATATTTGTAAATGGGTCTCTCTTGTGGTTTGCCCTGTTAGATATGCTGCCATTGTCTTTCCATCATAGCTTTACGCTGGGAGGTATCGTTTTTTATTGTTTTTAATCTTGTATTGTTTTACTTGTTTCATTGTATTGCTTGGATTTTAAACTATGCTTGATGTTTTAATGTCTTTTTATCTTGTACACCGCCCTGATCTTTTTGGAAGGGCGGTATAAAAATAAAATTTATTATTATTATTATTATTATTATTTATTAATGTATAACACCGTGATTTACTTAGGAGTGCTCTAAACAGCCACTTTGGATACAGCCCATTTTTGTCTCAGCAAAACTACAACCCACGGCAGTTAAAGTGGAATCATAACTCTACAATTCTGTAATATGAATGAGTTTCTGGACACCAGTGCATAAACATAGATCCCAGAGCTTTCCTGCCCACTTCTCAGCTTCCTCCTCTATGGCCTCTCTTACCGAAAACTCTGAACTTTGCAAGAGGGAAGCGCTGGGCCAACGCTTGTCTTGTTGAGAAAGGATTCCACCTGGGGGAAAGAGAAAAATGACAATAAATGACAATAAACACAAAAACTTATGTTGGATATACGTATATCCTGGAGTGGGTTCACCACCTGGAATTGGAAGTCTCTGGCCACTTCTTGACCCAAGTCCACAAAAGCAGCGGATGACACTTACCAAATACTTGACCACTCTCTCCGTGGCGTTGAACTTGCGAGAGCCGGGTACCCCCATATCCGTGGTGTAAGGCAAGCTGGACAAGGTGTAGTTCACCGTGAAATACCCCAAAGTGGGCATTTTGGTGGCAGTAGTCATAGCGCTTAGAGCTGGGAAAAAGAAGGGGGAAGGAATTTTGGTTTTGACACTATCATATGGTGGACCCAGGATTCCTAGAGTCAAAGCTTTGGGACTTTTTAACCGTCTACTGTCTTGGAGAATTCTCATTTGCAAGGTTTCCATGAGTCGAGATCGACTCGAGGGTGGTTAGCAACAACAAACCATCTACCACCACCAAAAGTGGGGAATAGCTCACTAAACACATTGCTTTGTTGTTGCTGTTGTTGTTCTTATGTGCTTTCAAGTCAACTGTGACTTTTAATGGCCCTCTCCTAGGGTTTCCTTAGCCGGATGTCTTCAGAAGAGGCTTGTCATTGCTTTCTTCTGAGGCTGAGCATGTGTGCAACTTGCCCAAGTGGGTTTCTATGACCGAGAGAGAATCCGAACCCTCGTCTCCCAGAGTCCTAGTCTAACCCTCAAACCACAACACAATGCCGGCTCTCATTGGAGAGATTTATGCAGAAGAGGCTTGGCCTTGCCTTCCTCAGAGGCTGAGACAGTGTGACTTGCCATATAAAAATCAATACATTCCAACTAGCAAACCTTGATTGTGTCATTTTATATCATGTCACTCTGCCATTGTATATAATGGGGCTTGAGCATCCATGAATTTTGGTGTCCACCGCAGGTCTTGGGATCAAACCGCAGCAGATACCAAGGATCCACAGTACTGCATGAGCTAATGTAACTTAACTAGAGGGATTGTGACCCAAATTTCCCATTTAGACGTCAAAAATACTTACCTGGGAGGCTTGATGGCTTGTTGTAACCTGGAAATGAAAGAGAAAGGTTTTGGAAACAAAAACACAAACCCAACATAAATACTTCTTTGGACCATTTATGTTGTTAAAGTAAGTAAAATAAGCCTTGCCAAGATTCACACAACCATGGAGAATATATTTGCGATCAAGAGGAATGGGGATACTCTCCTGTCAAAATCCTTTGGACCCTTCAAAGAAAGTCATGGTCCTCCTCTTCTTCTCCTTTGGTCAGACCTCTAATGGACCCCCTGTGTCCAGTTCTGGACACCAAAGTTCAAGAAGGATCTGGACAAAGAGGGTTACCGTTGACATAGAGGCTGTTTTGGTCCAGTTTGTAGGGACCCATTTTGGTGAAACCGTTGGTCTTGTTGACCATTTCTTGGTAGACTTTGACTCGGTCGAAGACAGGGGTAGCGGAGCCCTTTCGGTAAATGCAGATGGAGTCCATCCCAGTTTCGTCCCCATGTTTCATAGGTCTGGGGAAAAACAAAGGAAGAAAGGAAGGGAGGAATTTAAATGAAAGTATTCCAGAATGGCCAAAGAGGAGAAAGTCACTATTCCTGGAGAAAGAAGCCAAGGAAAAAATGAAATCCTCACACATTTGGGAATGATTTACCTTAGAGAGGTCACCTCGCATCCCCCAAATGCTGGACCCAAAGTGCTCCTGTTGAACATTCGGCCAAGCTGAGAAAAGAAAGGATTGCGTTGAATATGCCGAACTAACAGGCCACTCCACACCATACGACACACATATATTTTTGCTCCATCCCAAACGGAGCCAGTCTTACCAGAGTGGTGAGGGTCATTTCGGTGGCATTGAAGGCCTTTGAATGAGGAATTCCCATCTCTGGCTTGTACCGGAGGTTGGTGACGGTGAAATTCACGGCGAAATGTTCCTCCGCTGGTGTTGCGACGGCTGTGACCCAAAAAGAACGGAATAACAAACACTGTGATTGGATACCTCCTGAAATCTTGCCGGGATCAAGAGTCCTATGCGGCTGATTTTCTCATATCATATTGGTTCTTTTTTCAATCGTATTTGATGATGTTTCATGTTTCATAATGTGAAGGGGGGAAGGCCTCTTTGCATGCGGGATGCCTCTTTTAAGATGCTATTTTTGCTTACTGTAAGAAAATGCCTCTTTAAATGGTAGTACCTTTATGGAAGTGAAAGGGGAATGCCTCTTCTGACATGGCGGCATCCTTTCTTATGACAGTGGAAGGGAAATGGCAATTTTAAAATGGCATTTTCCCTTCGTAAGAGAATGCCTCTTCTTAAATGGTAGCATCCCCACCTTTATGGCAGAGAAAGGGGAATGCCTCTTCTAAGATAGCAGCATCTTTTCTTGTGACAGTATAAGGGGAATGGCAATTTTAAAATTTGTATTTTCCCTTCCTGTGTGAGAATGCCTCTTCTTCAATGGGAACATCCGCACCTTTATGGCAGTGGAAGGGGAATGCCTCTTCTAAGATGGCAGCATTTTCTCCTGTGTGTTATCAACGCTCCATCAAAGACAATACCTACAAATGGCACTTTAGGGTCGTTCTTGGATTTAAAATTTGATCGTCATTTCTGCACAATGTGTTGTACAAAAGGCCGCCCTTTACTCAAATAATTAAAGATTCAATTAGTCTATCAGAGGTAGAAGTTCTAGCTTCTTCAGGTGGACAGTACTTATGGATTTTTGAAGAAAGAAACACTTACTTGTATGCACAGGAGCTTCATTGTAATCTAAGAAAAAGGGGAAAAGATAGCTGTTAGCTAAGAAAAGAATCATCCCAAGTGTAACTGGAGAAAGAATACATTAGGATCCCAACTTATAGCTTGGCATCTAGATCTGAAATCTTGCTTCTCAGTTGAAAATGAGGCAATCTAATGTCTTTGACTATAATCCATGGACACACCATGCAAGTTGCAAACTTGCAGAAGCAAAGCAAGCCTTAAGAAATGGTCAATGCCCGGCTGGACGATCACTAGGGGAACCTGGTTTATTTGCATTGCTTATCTGAAGGACAGGCATGGAAAAGATGGAACAGACTTGTTCTCTCTGATTCCAGAATTCAGGACTCGAACCAGTAAGTGGAAATAGCAAGGGACCAGATCTTGGCTAAAAGTCCTCTCTAAACCCTTGAAATGCAGTCGTTTACCGTTGACGTAGAGGCTGTCTGGGTCCAGTTTGTAGGGTCCCATCTTGGTGAACCCGTTGGTCTTGTTGACAATTTCATGGTAGACTTTCACTCGGTCAAAGGCGGGTGAAGTGGAGTCCTTTCTGCAAGTGCAGACGGAGTTCATCCCAGTTTCATTCCCGTGTTTGATAGGTCTGGAAAGAAAGAAAGGAGTTTATGCCAAAGGATTTTTATGGGCAGAAAAGGCTGGCCAGAGCCAGGGAAGTCACTGTTGCAAAAGGAAAGATATAGTTCATTGGTGAACCAAACTTCCATGGAGGGTTATGGGCTTTCCTTCTTTGGAGGTCTAAGCAGAAGGAATGGCCATATTTTTCAGGAGTGCTTTAGTTGCAGATTCCTAGATATCAAAAGGGTTGGCCATTCCTCAATACATTTCTCAGTAACATACCTCAGAGTTGTCACTCGGCATCCCAGATATCTTGGGCCGACGACGCTGCTCTTGTTCAGCATCCGGCCAAGCTGAAGAAGAAAAGATTGGGTTAGGTATATTGAATTACCAAGAACTTCCGCACCGTACGACATATAATTCACTACATCCAAAATGGAAGCATGCTTACCAGGGTGGTGAGCGCCATCTCGGTTCCACCGAAGGTTTTTGAATTGGGAATTCCCATCTCCGGCTTGTACCGGAGGTTGGTGACGGTGAAATTCACGGTGAAATGTTCCACCGTTGGAGTTGTCTTAGGCAAAACAGCTTGAAGAGAACAAAAAAAACAACACGATCAGCATTTACGATAATCTTATTTTGAAACTGCAAGATCTTCCAAGTGATAGTAAGAAGGAAGCCACTTCTAAGGTGACAGTTTCCCTTCCTTTGTTAATTAATTAATATAAGTAATTAAAACTTGGAGCTCTTGCTCCCTTGTGATGGATGATAGTTAAGAAAGTTGATGCAACACTTACTTGCTTCCACAGGGGCTTCATTATAATCTACGAAAAAGGGAAAAGAGTATTGTTAGCGAAAAGACTGGCGTTTCAAGCTGTGTGCAGAAGAAGGACGCATCTTCCTAGATCTGCAGAATCTGGGGCTCTAGATCAGAAATGATGCAAAATATTCTCCTTTAATATGTTCCATGGGGAAACAAATTATTAAAAATCTAGGGCACAAAGACCTCTAACTGCTTGTGAAAAATAATATAACTAATGCTACAGGACAAGTATCTACCCTGTGTAATTTTCTGATACAAACTAAAGGAGAGCCAATGCAGTGTTGTGGTCTGAACACTGGACAAGGGAGACCAAGGTTCAAATCCTTGCCTAGCCCTAGAAGCCCAATGAGAGACCTTGGGCAAGTCACAGTCTCTCAGCTTCAGCGGAAGACCGTCCTGAGATCTTCTGATATCGGGGAGGATACAAATATTAATAACCCATGACCAAAGGCAGGAGGAAACATGTCCTCCATTGCTCCAGAAGCCAGATCTAGAACCAACGAATAGAAATGGCCGAGAAGCCAATTTTGGCAAAACGTTAAGAGGAATGTCCGAATTTTACCACCCAGATTATCCCTTGCCAGCATCCCTCCCTCTCAAACAGACATGTCCCCATGATCCATATAGTTAAGAAGGACTAGTTTACCATTTACATAAAGGCTGTTTGGGTCCAGTTTGTAGGGCCCCATCTTGGTGAACCCATTGGTCTTGTTCCGTAGTTCGTGGTACACCTTCACGCAGTCAAAGACGGACGTGGCGTTGTTGTTTTGGTAAATGCAGACGGAATCCATCCTTGTCTCATTCCCATTTTTGATCGGTCTGGAAAGAAGGAAAGGATTTTAAACAAAAGCATCCTAGATTGGATGAAGAGGGGGAGACCTGGAAAAAAACCTGGAAAGCCAGAGTTTGGGAATCACTGCCTTGGATGGTAGTGGTTTCTCCTTCTTTGAAACAGAGGTTGGATGGCAAGGGGGTGAGGATTAAATGGCCCTTACGTTCCCTTCTTATTATATTATTTTATGATTCTGTGGTCATACTTTTGCCAACAACGTACCTTAGAGTTGTCACTCGGCATCCCAAATAACTAGGACCAACACTGCTCCTGTTAAACATTCGGCCAAGCTGGAGAAGAAAAGTTTTGAGTTAAGGATATCGAACTAACAGGACATTTTGTACCCTACGATGCATCATTCACCTTATCCCAAATAGAGCCAAGCTTACCAAAGTGGTGAGGGTCATTTCGGTGGCATTGAAGGCCTTTGAATTGGGAATTCCCATCTCCGGCTTGTACCGGAGGTTGGCGACGGTGAAATTTACGGTGAAATGTTCAGTTGTCGGAGTCTGGATGGCTGCGGGGGAAACAGAAAGGAATAGAAAACACCATAGTTAACATCTACTGAAATCGTGCCATGGAACAAAGTCCCATATTCCTCATTTTCTCATATCATATTGATTTTCTTTCAGAGTTTTTTGAGAACAGCTGGGGTTCAGACTACTCTTAAAAATACAGGTTGAGTCTCCCTTATCTGGAATTCCAAGATCAGAAATATTCCAAAATCCAAAATTTACCACATGGGTAGCTGTGACATCTTTGTTTTCTGATCGTTTCTGATAGTTCAGTGTACACAAACCTTGTTCCGTGCACAAAATTATTGTGCATAAAATATGTGTATGAAATTACCTTCAGGCCAAGTGTGTAAAGTGTATACAAAACATAAATGAATGTCATGTTTAGACTTGGGTCCTGTCTCAAAGATATCTCATTGTATATATGCAAATATTCCAAAATCCAAAATCCAAAACACTTCTGGTCCCAGTCATTTTGGATAAAGAAGATTCAGTCTGTTCTATGAAGTTTCATCATTATGAACACTGTCATAGGCTTTATTTTCTTAATGTCCAAATGGACTCCAATTAAGAAATTCTGAATCCAATACTTACTTGGTTCCAGGGGGACTTCATTATAACCTAGAAAAAAGGTTGAAAGACATTTGTCAGTGAAATGACCAAGATAATGCTATTTCGAGATGAAACTTGGCATGTAAACATACCAGAGGCAAATATTACAAATTTGTATAAGAAGCAACTGATATTTCTTTTCTGTAAATTAGTTATTTTTATTTTCTTCACAGATCGTGGAGGGTATTGGGGAGTACGGAGACCCAAACAGCGGCAACATTTTGTGGCTATGGATGGGAAATTGATAGCGTTCTCCTGAATGATACTACAATGTTTGGGAAAATGTGTCACTACCGTTAACGTAGAGGCTGTATCGTTCCAAGTTGTATGGCCCCATCATGGTGAACCCCTTGGTCTTGTTCACTATTTCGTGGTAGACTTTCACGCGATCAAAGGCAGGGGCAGCGGAGTCGTTCCGGTAGGTGCAGACAGAGTCTATCCCGGTTTCGTCTCCGTTTCTCACAGAACTGTGGGCAAAAGAAAGAGGGGGAGTTTTAGCCAGAGAACCATGAAAAAGGTGCTCAAGAAAAGAGGGAAGGAATGATACAATTACGGCTGAGATGTTCACCTACGGTGCCCAACACAATAAAGATGCAAACTGCTTGTCTTCACTGGGAAAATGGGGATCTAGCTTGGTGAATCATCTTCCGTCTCATGTCTCTGGGTTCTCACCAAGAGGACTAGAGAAGCTCTTTCCATATTGTTTCCTCTCTGCTGTTGTCTGTCTTCAAGTCCTTTCCGATTTATGGACAGCCTAAGGCAAACCTATCACTTAAGGGTTTTCTTAGCAAAGATTGTTCAGAGGAGGTTTGCCATTGCTTTTCTCCGAGGCTGAAAGAGTATGTCTTGCCCAAGGTCTGACTGGGGATTCGAACCCTCTTCTCATTACTGTATATACTCATGTATAAGTCTAGAAACGTATAAGGTCAAAAAAGTGACCCCAAAAACTTGAGTCAACTTATTCACATGTCAATGTAAGTATTGTACTTTAATTCATTTATGTGTGTGTGCGTGTGTGTGCGTGTGTGTGAGTATGTGTTTGTGTGTGTGTGTGTGTGTGTGTGTGTGTATATATATATATATATATATATGAACCATCCCCTGGTGAAAATCAAGAGAGAAATCTGCCCTGGAAGCACTGACTTCTATTCTCTCAGTGATCCAGCTTTTAATATGAGAGCAAACAGTTGTAAGTTCTTTGCCATTGTTTTCCTTTGCTTCATCCTTTCTACTCTTTGCTACATGGCCCTAAATTTTACCCTCGACTTATCCATGAGTCATATCAAAATCCATAATTTTGGCCCCAAAACCTGCCCTCGACTTACAGTCGAGTATTTTAATTCTCAGATCCTTTGCATCACAGCATCTCCAAGGTCCAACCTGACAATATCACATCCTCATACCTGCCAAAGGTTTTACTCAGTGTGGGAGAAGATATCATTTGAGGCAATACTTACGTCAGATTTGTCACTCTGCATCCCAAATACGCAGGACCAACGCTAGTGCGAGGGAGGATTCGGCTGAGCTGGAAAACAACCACGACAAAAAGACAGGCCCCTTTTTTGTTGAGGATATCAGACAGAGAGAAAATGACTGCTGGAGGTGACAGAAATCACCCCGTTTGAGATGGGACCAGCCTTACCAAAGTGGTGACCACCATTTCCGTAGCATTGAAGGCCTTCGAATTGGGGGTTTCCATCTCTTTCTTGTATTTGAGGTTCGTGATGGTGAAATTCACGGTGAACTGCTCAACCTTCGAAGGTAGTGTTTGGGGAAGAGTTGGCAAAACAGCTGGAATAGAATAAGAAAATTAAGACATTTTACTTATGTTCGACAATTGATTCCCCCATCCAAATCTTCTTCCCTCTCCTTCCTAAATACGCATTTACATACTCTAAAGTATTTTGACCTTTTCAGTGTTTTGAACATGCTAACCTGTTTAGTACATTTCCGTCTGTCCAAATCAGTTTTATTGCTGTAAATTTGAGCATGAAGATGCCAGCCACAGATGCTGATGAAACATCAGGAATAAACTCTTTGAGAACATGGCCACATAGCCCAAAATACCCACAAAAAATTATGGATGCTGGCCATGAAAGCCTTTGACTTCACAAATCTGAGCATTGTTTTAAGCTATTTCAACTGTGTGTGCTTTTTTAATTTCTTGGACACTACCTGATATTGGGTAAGATACATTATTTTAAGCCTCATCCCCACTTATAAAAAATGTGGTTTGCGATCTGAATCAATGGATAGATCAGACAGCGGAGTGTGGTTCGCACTACATTTTCCCCGATCACAATTTTTCCCTGTAAAATAACCCACTTGTGGTTCAACTTCATAAATGAATAGCTTCAAAATGGACCCGCTACAGCCAGCCGAAGGGCAAATTTAAATCGATTCTGATCTGCATCTGGTTCACACTTGCACAGAATCCATTTATCCAAAAAGATGTGAAAATCATCAGTGTCAAAAAGATGTGGATTAAATGGGTCTAGCGCATGGCACCGCTCTCCGAATAGCTTCAGCGAATCGATTCAAGTGGGAACCAGGATCATTTGAACTGGTTCAAACTGATTTGCGATCCGGTTTAAAAGGTAGTGGGAATCAGTGTAGGGTAAATAACCAAAATAACATGAACAAATAAGGCACTTACTTGGAACTACAGGGACTTCATAATAATCTAGGGAAAAAGGAGAGACCACAACCATGAGTGAGACAAAGAAGAGAATCAAGTGGGAAAAGGTCACTTGCTTAAATTTGCTCAAAACATTTGAAAACCATCTTGTTACCATTGACATAGAGGCTGTATCTTTCCAATTTGTAGGGACCCATCCGGGTGAAGTTTCTGGTCTGGTTGACGATTTCATGGTACACTTTTACACGGTCAAAGGCCGGCGTGGTGGAATCGTTCCGGTAAGAGCAGACAGAGTCCATTCCAGTTTGGTCCCCATTTTTCAGCCGTCTGGAAGGAGAGAAAGAGAAGAACGCCGGAGCGAAAGAGTAATGAGTTGACCAAACGACAAGGCAAGGTGGCATCGCCATTGCCAGCGGCATCACTAGGGTTGGTGTCACCCAGAAACATTGATCTTGATAGTTGGGAGCAAGCCAGGAAGAAAACCTTAAAATGTACTAAATTGCAAAATCGAAAACCAGTGGAAGATGGAGCAAAGATGGTACTTAACACCAGTCTAAATTGCCAAGAACTATAAAACCGATCACAATAAATGCTGGAAATGCAACAACAACAAAAATTAGGTACATGGTTCCTTGTAGGGTGTTGGTGTCCCAAACTAAAAATTTAGAATTCAAGATATTGTAGATATAAAATTCGCATTAAAGCCCAAAATGTATTTGTTAAACTTGCTTGATAAAATAGATCCTCAAATTGAAAGCAAATCTGGAATTCAAGAAATACGAGTGGCTACTAAAGCTTAATGTATGGAAGAGATGGACCGACTAACAGTTTTATTAAACCAAGGTGATATTGATAAGGTAAATGAAGAGTGGTTCCCAATCCAAACATATTGTAAAAAAAAAAATGGCAATAATATGACAAGTGGATATAGAAATATATTTATTTAACTCTGTATGGAATGATACGGTAATCAGGATAGAAAAGAGAGATACGGTAATGTAATTGCAATCAAATAAGACTTTTAAATAACATTTACGGAAACAAAGGAGGCATTTATTATTGCAGAAATGAAGGAGGTATGATGTTAGGAGTTGTACATAGCTCTGTAATATGATGAAAGTAATAGTTGTATTTGTTATGTTAATAAAATTTATATATATATATATATATATATATATATATATATATATAAAAAGTAAGAACAGTTTTTTTTAAATTACAAAAGACTCCATCCTCAAAGAAAGAGGATGTTCCAGAGGACAACGGTGGGAAGGAGCCAAAAAGACAGGAGGCAGGAGCAGAGAAAACGGTCCATGCCTTCACTCTCATCCTCATCCTCAAAGAGGAATCTGTCTTTCTTTCCATGGGAAGGATCTTGGGACACCGCACTGTTGTCTTGTGCCACCCCTTTGATGGTGTCACCCAGTGAGGTCCACACCCCTCGCATCCCTCTAGTGATGCCACTGACTGTTCCTAAAATCAAAGGGAAATCAGCGGAAGAATGGGATCATCCTACATTTCAGAATGGTTTACCTCAGAGTTGTCACCTCACATCCCAAAAACGCTGGACCGATGCTGCTCCTGTTGAGGTATCTGCCCAACTTAAGAAGAAAGGAGAGCGTTGAGTATTTAAGATAACAGAGTATCAAATAATCAGGGATAGTAGGGGACTTACCGTGCAGGATATCGAACGGAGCAGTTTTGCAATGTCCATATTCACCTAGGGGCTGCTGTGACATTACATATCGGCACAATGGCGAAGTAATTATCTGCTATGGCACAATGTGGAATGGGCACCAAGGTGCATTGGGACACTCCTCACTGTGCATCTGGGCACATGCTAGGAACTGTAGAAGCGCCCAATGCCTATCCGATGTGCCCAGTGACCATCCGAAGAAGTTAATCAGATGTACCTGTTGTCCATCAGACAAGCCTGATGCCCATCAGAAGCTCCTAAAGCACATGAGAAGTTCCCAATGTCTGTGAAAAGTTCTTGATGCTCACTGGATGGGCCTGATGCCCATCGGATATGCCCAATGTCCATCAGACGTGCCTCTTGCCCATCACATGTGCCTGATACCCATCAGCAGATCTTGATGCCCATCAGATGTGCCTGATGCCCATCAGACATGCCCAATGCCCATCAGGGCATGCCTGATATGCATTGGAGCACTTTTGCCAGTGCTCCAATGCATTGTACACTTTTACAATTCATTAACAGAGTTTCATTAGGCCTCTGCAATGTAGTTAAGGATTTGTAAAGTTATGCAACATAGAACCACAATGTAGAATCTTGGCCAGCAACAACAACAGCAGCAGCAGGAGCAGCAACAACATTTATTTCTTACTCACTCTCCCTACTGATCAAGACAGGGAACGACAACAGATTAAAATGCAACAACAGATTAGACACCTAACACCAGTTAACAAATACATACCGGTAACATCAGTTAAAAGAGCATGCAAAACCAACATATATTTGAAAGAATTAATTCATTCTGAAAAACTCATAATAAAAAATTATTTGGATAGGTCATACTAACAGGACCACACCAGATGACAGATAATTTGCTGTTTCCAAGACAGAGCCAATCTTACCAGTGTGATCAGCGCAAGTTCCGTAGCATTGAAGACTTTCGAATTGGGAATTCCCATCTCTGGCTTGTACCGGAGGTTGGTGACGGTAAAATTCACGGTGAATTGCTCAACCGCCAAGGGTGGCGTTGGAGAAACAGCTGGAATACAGAGAAAATACCACCGCTGTCCTGACTTGGAGAAGTCAAAATGGTATAGGATGCTTACTTGGTAAAGCTTATATTTCCTAAACTTAATCAAGCTTTTACAGCTGTCCAGTTTCAAACCATGCCTACAGCCATGGCTGGAGCTTGTTTTCTGCTGCTCCAGAGACTAGGACACAAACCAATGGCATCAAATGCCAAGAGATTCCACCTAAACATTAGGAAGAATTTCCTGAGGATAAGAGCTGTTTGAGAATGGAATGGGATGCCTTGGAGGGTGGTCGTCACTCCATCTCTGGAGGTCCTTAAACTGAGGTCGGATGACCACGTTTCAGATGGCTTTAATTGTGTCTTGCTGCCTGGCTGGGGGTTGGATTAAATGCCCCTTGGGGTTTCTTCCAACTTTATGATTCTATGATTTTATCTACCACTCAAAAAAAAAAGAAAGAAATGTAATGCTCAGAATTTTCCCATTACTGAGCTTCGGGCTATTATTGAGCCCATGAAGAAATTTGTGTTGACGAAAAGCTAGGGTTCCAGAGATGAACCTGAACCTGGATGACAGACGAAATTGGGTACCATTGAAATCATAGATTCGTTTTCTTTGGTATTGTGTGATTCTATGACATTTATCAACACTCGCTCCCACTTTTTGTTTATGTAGCGATCCCCGATTAAGCATTTTCTGAGTGTCACTTACTCGGTTCCGGAGGAACTTCATGATAACCTAGAGAAAGGGGAAGAAAGAACAATTAATGAGACAGTTGAGGTCTATACTTTCATGATTTAGAAAGAAATTGGTGAAATAGTCAGTAAAATACAGCATACCCAAACCCACACAATTTACTCAAATGCTTTAAAACCATTTGACTACCATTCACGTAGAGACTGTATCTTTCCAGCTTGTACGGTCCCATCTTGGTGAAACCTTGGGTCCTATTCACAATTTCGTTGTACACTTTCACCCGGTCAAAAACGGGAGCGGTGGAGTCATTTCGGTAAGTGCAGATAGAGTCCATCCCAGTTTCTTCCCGATTTTTCACTGGTCTGTGATAGGAAAGAAAGAGAGAAGGAATAAATTTAAGTAGAAGAACTGTGAGTTGACCACTGACCAGGAAAAATTAAAACCCTACTATTTGGGCAACAAACTATTGAGGCATAAATGACTGGACATATTAAAGACAACCTACCTGAGTGACGTCACTTTGCATCTCAGATAAACTGAGCCTATGCTGCCGCTTTTCAGTATTTTGTCCATCTGACAACAAGGAAAAAGAAAAAAAAAAGCAATATTTGAATATATCAGACAATGACTCCCAAGCTTGAAATAAACCTGGAAGCATAAATGCCTTGAAGGCACCAGATTCTATTTGTTCTTAGAAACTAAGCAGGGGCATCCCTAGTTAATCCTTGGATGGGAGTCCTCCAATGAAGACCAGGTGCTGAGGGCTGCATTTCAGAGGAAGAAACTAGCAAAACCACCTCTGAGTTTTTCATGCCTGAGAAAACCCTCCAAAAGTCATGGGGTCACCATAAATCAATAGATGATTTGAAGGGTACATAAACCAATGAATGTCAGTTGATGGAGGCTCTATTTCAGAGGAAGGAACTGGCAAAACCACCTCTGAGTGTTCCTTGCTTAGGAAAACCCTTTGAGATTCATAGGGTCGCCATAAGTCAACATGCATCTTGAAGACACGTACGCACCTGGATCTCACTTTGCATTTTCTTGGTCTCTCCAAACCTCAGAGACCAGGTGTGAGGAGGACACAGCAATCTATCCATTCAAATTCTGGTTGGTCAGAATATGGAGCAGAGAAGCCTTTCTTACAATACATTTGGATCCTTGATTCACCAATATGATCTTCTAAGTTATCTTGGTGTGTCCAGGAGGAGCAAATGTGCTTCACCGGACCACCAGGTCAATTCTGGAAGTCGCGGTCCAAAGATATAACCCTTCCGAATTCTGCACTCCATGTTGTCTCCCAAACAGGAACGGAAACAGACTTACCAGAGTGGTGACGGCTAATTCTGTGGCATCAAATGTCTTTGAGTTGGGAGTTCCCATCTCTTCCCTGTATCTGAGGTTGGTGATGGTGAAATTCACCGTGAATTCTTTGACGGCTGGAGTCGGCGTTGTAGTCAAAGCGGGCAAAGCTGATGGGAGAGAAAGAGAAAAAGTGGAATTGAAGGGCACACTATACGTCTTGCCATCACCAACAGTTCCATAGGCTTACCTCCTCATCCACCCTGAAGAACACTTTTGTGGTGTTGTTGTGTAATTTCACGTCTGACCTTAAGGTGGACCTATCACGGGGTTTTCTGGGGCTGAATGTGTGTGACTTGCCCAAAATCACCCAATGGATTTCCATGGCCAACTGGGGAATTGAACCCTGGTTTCCAAAGTCCAACATCCAAACCACGATAACAAAAGGAAACTTCTCGGGGAAGGCTCTGAGATGTTTGAGAATGTGGCAACCATGACGGCGATGAAGAGACTGAAACCCACGATGGTGAAGTCAAACTCAAATTATGCCTATGAATGAGACACCTCCAAAACACCTCGTGGCACATCAACAGCCCTGCTCAGGTCTTGCAAACTCAAAGCAAGTTTCTTGATGGACTTCTTCCATTTGTGATAGTGGCCTTCCTCTTTTCCTACCACTCTCTACCTTGCCAAGCATTATTGGTTTTTCTAATGCATCGTCTCTTCTCATGATAATCCAACCTTTCGCCATCCCGTTTTTTATCCCAGAAAGGAAAAGGAAAAACCCATAATCTTGCCCATCTCTCACTTGTCAACTGGAATGTGGTGGAGGAAGCGGTAGTCATTTCTTCTGGTACGGTGGCCACTGGAGTGGCTTTTGTGGTCCTGTACGGAGGCACAACTGGAGGTAGAGGGATCTTTGTGGAAGAGCCTGTGGAGAGAAGGGGAGGAGATGATACCGTTCCCCATCTTTTATCAAAGCCCAAGAAACACCGTAGTTTCCATAACCTTCACAGTCCATTTCTGGGCCTTAAAGACTTAAGCTATGTCGAGCTTGGATAACTACCTACCGATCTTGTAACTATGTGTAACTACCCAGATCTTAAGACCCTCTTCTGAGGTACTGTCCCTCAAAAATGCCATCCGATGAAATGAGGTGGATGGTTACCAAACTGTGGACCTTCTGACTGGTGGCATCAATTTGGGAAAGAGCTTCTTAGAGAAGATCACCTGGCAACATCTTTAGGGTATTTTTGGTGAGAGACAAACTTTAAAAAACTCATCCACCCTTTACAAATATCCTAACTACAACCATCATCATTGTTGGCCACATTTGATATAGCCACTATACCACACTGTGTCTTTTCGGTTTGGGGTCTCAGTTTTAAGATACACATTTGAACAGGTTGACTTTAATCGTTCGCCTGCCAGGGCTGCTGGAAGCTGAAGCACAATACGCAAAGCTTTGCACTTTATATTTTAGGCTTTGCATACGCTCTATTTAGGCTTTGTCGTTGTGTGCCTTCAAGTTGCTTCCGACTTATGGGATTTTCTTGGCAAGCTTCTCCAGAGGGATTTTTGCCAGGCCTTCCTTTGAGGCTGAGAGAGTGTGACTTGCCCAAGATCACCCAAGTAGGTTTACATGGTTGAGCAGGGATTTGAACCCTGATCTCCAGAGTCGTTGTCTTCATTCTGGAAAGTTCTTGAAGCCCCCAACCCCTCATTCGTAGCACGTACTTTGTGTTGTGACCGGCAGTGTGGTCATCTCTGGGGTTGTGGCATTCTGACTATCCACAGGCTTTTCTATGGGCCTCTCCGTGGCGGCGTGGATGATGGACTCGTTGACTGGAACGGCTGGATACAAAAGATTGACATTTGTGTTAGTTAAAGAACGTGGCGTGATGGAAAACATGAACTAGCCTCCCATCCTAAATGCTAAGAAAAGCACAACTGAGAGCCACGACACATTTCTCGTTTCTGGTTTTGTGTTGGCAACCAGCCTGGGATTAAGGATGCGATACTTCACTAATTTCCTTCTTGAAGGAAGCAACAAGTATTTTGAAATGCAATTTCCTTCTTGCTGATTGAAAACCTTGGTTAAAAATGGCAGTTTCTGAAGCCTGTTCACCGTTTGAGACTAACTTTCAAAAAGAAATGGGGAAAAAACCTGCTTTCGGAAAACCCGCAATAAGGAAGATTTACTCTGGTTCGGGTGTGCAAAATCTCAATTTGGATGTGCAAAACCCGGTGCCAGTGGTTTTGCAATCTGATCTATAATGTAGTGTGAATGACCCCTACGTTTCTAAGCAAGATTGTCACTTACTTATGGTTGATGTTCCACTAAGTGAGGTAGTCTGGCTTGTGAAGATGTCTCCTTCAGGGAACAAGGTGGTGCTCAGAGAAACTCCTGTGAACACAGCAAACACATTCAAATCTTCCTCCTACCGATCATTGAGAGTATAGAGATTATTGTCCCTGGGAATGAACCAATCGTTTGTGAAGCTATCTCAATCGGGGAGTTACATGCCTTGCAACAAAGTTCTAGCAAAGGATCAAATTGAACCTATCCCTTACAATCTCATCTTTATTTGAATTTTACAAATCTCATTTTGTCTTTATTGAATTTATAGGTGGTAAAATGAAAATTTCTCTAAATTCCTTTTTTAAAAAAACCCAACAACCTTAAATCAAATCATCAATCATTTGCAGAAGCCAAATACAGAAGATGCTACTGGTTATTATCTTACCTGTGGGAGATGGGGAAGTGGTGGCCTCTCTTTCAGTTGACATGACTCCAGATGGGGTTGAAGAATATGCTGGCAAAGTGACAGAAGCAATCTTCTCAGTTGAGGCTGTTTCAGAAATTATGGTGGTCTCCAGAGGGGTAATAGTCAAGGGGATGGAAGAGGTTGTCCCTGTTCCCACTGATGTTGAAGCTGGACTCTCAAAAGAAGACGTCGTTGGAAGGAGAGGAAAGGCTGCTGTAGTCTTGGCAGGAGAAGGTGTTGGCTCAACTGAGGTGACAACAGTAGCTTCAGTGGGAGAAGTTGTGGATTCTAGTGAAATCGACATGGTAGTCTCAAGAGGAGAAGTGGTGGGTTCAAGGGAAGTCACCAAGGCAGTCTCAGCAGGAGAACTTGTCGGTTCACGCAAAGTGACCCTGCTGGTCTCAACAGGAGTTGTTGGTTCCAATGAAGTGACCACAGTGGTCTCAACAGGAGAAGTTGTGCGTTCCAGTGAAGTGACCATGGTGGTCTCAACAGGAGTCATGGGTTCCAGTGAAGCGAGCATGGTAGTCTCAGCAGTAGAGTTTGTAGGTTCAAGTGAAGTGACCCTAGTGGTCTCAACAGGAGTTGTGGGTTCCAATGACGTGACCATGGTGGTCTCAACAAGAGAAGTTGTCGATTGAAATGAAGTGATCATGGCAGTCTCAGCAGGAGAACTTATGGGTTCCAGTGAAGTGACCATGGTGGTCTCAGCAGGAGAACTTCTAGGTTCCAGTGAAGTAAACAGGGTAGTCTCAGGGGAAGAAAATGTGGGTTCAAGTGAAGTGGCTGCCGTTACAAACTTTATCCCTGTAGTTTCTGAGGGAGACACGGAGGTCCCCGTAATCTCCGAAAGAGAAGTGAAGCTCTCCGATGCCAGAAACGTTGTCCCAGAGCTCTCCGTGGGATATGTAGCAAATACTGTAATTGCTGGAGGAGACACAGAGGTTGTTGCAGTTTCTTGGGGAAGTGTGGAGCTCTCTGTCATGGCTGATATTGCCTCCGTGGAGAAAGTGGAAGCACCCGTAATCTCTGGAGAAGACGTGGAAGTCTCTGTAATGGCTGACAATGTTTCAATGGATAGAGTGGAAGCGCCCGTAATCTCTGGAGAAGATGTGGAAGTCTCTGTAATGGCTGACATTGGTTCAATGGATAAAGTGGAAGCGCCCGTAATCTCTGGAGAAGACATGGAAGTCTCTGTAATGGCTGACATTGGTTCAATGGATAAAGTGGAAGCGCCCGTAATCTCTGGAGAAGACATGGATGTCTCTGTAATGGCTGACATTGGTTCAATGGATAAAGTGGAAGCGCCCGTAATCTCTGGAGAAGACATGGATGTCTCTGTAATGGCTGACATTGGTTCAATGGATAAAGTGGAAGCGCCCGTAATCTCTGGAGAAGACATGGATGTCTCTGTAATGGCTGACATTGGTTCAATGGATAAAGTGGAAGCGCCCGTAATCTCTGGAGAAGACATGGAAGTCTCTGTAATGGCTGACATTGTTTCAATGGATAAAGTGGAGGCACCTGTAATCTCTGGAGAAGACATGGAAGTCTCTGTAAAGGCTGACATTGGTTCAATGGATAAAGTGGAGGCACCTGTAATCTCTGGAGGAGGTAAATAGCTCTCAGTCATGGCTGATCTTACTTCAGTGGAGAAAGTAGATGAAATTGTAATCCCTGGAGGAGATGTGGAACTCTCTGACATGGCTGATATTGCTTCAGTTGACAAAGTGGAAGCACCCGTAATCTCTGGGAAAGATGTGGACGTCTCAGCCATAGCTGACATAGTTTCAGTGGATAAAGTGGAAGCAGTTGTAACTTCTGGAGGAGACATAGAGCTCCCGGTCATGGCTGATATTGCCTCTGTGGACAAAGTGGAAGCACCTGTAATCTCTGGAGAAGATGTGAACGTCTCTGTAATGGCTGACATTGTTTCAATGGACAAAGTGGAAGCACCTGTAATCTCCGGAGAAGATGTGGAAGTCTCTGTAATGGCTGACATTGTTTCAATGGACAAAGTGGAAGCACCTGTAATCTCCGGAGAAGATGTGGAAGTCTCTGTAATGGCTGACATTGTTTCAATGGATACAGTGGAAGCACCTATAATCTCCGGAGAAGTCTCTGTAAAGGCTGACATTGTTTCAATGGATAAAGTGGAAGCACCTGTAATCTCTGGAGAAGATGTGGAAGTCTCTGTAAAGGCTGACATTGTTTCAATGGATAAAGTGGAAGCGCCTGTAATCTCTGGAGAAGATGTGGAAGTCTCTGTAATGGCTGATATTGTTTCAATGGACAAAGTGGAAGCACCTGTAATCTCTGGAGAAGACGTGGAAGTCTCTGTAAAGGCTGACATTGTTTCAATGGACAAAGTGGGAGCACCTGTAATCTCTGGAGAAGATGTGGAGCTCTCTGTTGTGGCTGATATTACTTCAGTAGAGAAAGTAGACCCAGTGGTAATCTCTTGGGGAGACATGGCACTCTCTGACATGGTTGACAGTACCTCTGTGGACAAAGTAAAAGCAGTTGTCATTTCTGGAGGAGACACGGAGCTCTCAGTCATGGCTGATATTGCCTCTGCAGACAAAGTGGAAACGCCTGTAATCTCTGGAGAAGATGTGGAAGCCTCTGTCACGGCAGACATTATTTCGGTGGACAAAGTGGAAGCAGTTGTAATCGCTGGAGGAGAAGCGGCGCTCTCTGTTGTTGCTGATATTACTTCGGTAGAGAAAGTAGACCCAGTGGTAATCTCTTGGGGAGACATAGCACTCTCTGAGATGGCTGAGGTGAGCTCTGTGGACAAAGTGGAAGCAGTTGTAACCTCTGGAGGAGACACGGAGCTCTCAGTCATGGCTGATATTGCCTCCGTGGACAAAGCGGAAGCACCTGTAATCTCTGGAGAAGATGTGGAAGTCTCTGTAATGGCTGACATTGTTTCAATGGACAAAGTGGAGGCACCTGTAATCTCTGGAGAAGATGTGGAAATCTCTGTCATGGCTGACAATGTTTCAGTGGATAAAGTGGAAGCAGTTGTAATTTCTGGAGGAGACGTGGAACTCTCAGTTATGATGGATCTTACTTCAGTGGAGAAAGTAGATGCCATTGTAATTCCTGGTGGAGACACGGAACTTTCTGATATTGCTGATCTCACTTCAGTGGAGAAAGTAGATGAAGTTATAAACCCTGGAGGAGACATGGAACTATCTGTTATGGCTGATATTGCCTCTGTAGACAAAGTGGAAGCACCTGTAATCTCTGGTGGAGATATGGAGCTCTCTGTCATGGCTGATATTACTTCAGTGGATAAAGTGGAAGCACCCGTAATCTCTGGAGAAGATTTAGAAGTCTCTGTCATGGGTGACATTGTTTCACTGGATAAAGCGGAAACACCTGTAATCCCTAGAGGAGATAAGGAGCTCTTCGTCATGGCTGATTTTACTTCAGTGGAGAAAGTAGATGCAATTGTAATTCCTGGGGGAGACAGGGAACTTTCTGACATGGCCGATATTGCCTCTGTGGACAAAGTGGAAGCACCTGTAATCTCTGGAGAAGATGTGGAAGTCTCTGTCATGGCTGATATTACTCCAGTGGATAAAGTGGAAGCACCTGTGATCTCTGGTGGAGATACGGAGCTCTCAGTCATGGCTGATTTTACTTCAACGGAGAACGTAGAGACAGTTGTAACCTCCTGGGGAGAAGTGGCACTCTCTGATGTGGCTGATACGGCCTCCGTAGCAGCTGTAATCGCTGGGATTGATGCGGAGCTCTCAGTGATGGCTGACATTGCCTCCGTGGACAAAGTGGAAGCCCCCGTAATCTCTGGAGAAGATGTGGAAGACCCTGTTATGGCTGACATTGTTTCAGAGGATAAAGTGGAAGCACCGGCAATCACTGGAGGAGACATGGAGCTCTCCGTCATGACTGATTGTACTTCAGCAGAGAAAGTAGACCCAGTTGTAATCTCTGGGGGAGACGTGGCATTCTCTGACGTGGCTGATACTGTCTCCGCAGACAAAGTGGAAGCAGTTCTTATCTCTGGAAGAGACGCGGAGCTCTCTGTCGTGGCTGACATTACTTCCGTGGAGAAAGTAGATGCAGTTGTAATCTCTTGAGGAGATGTGGCACTCTTTGATATTGTCTCTGCGGACAAAGTGGAAGCACCTGTAATCTCTGGAGGAGACGTGGCACTCTCTGCCGTGGCTGATATTGCTTCCGTGGACACTGTGGAAGCAACTGTCATCTCTGGGAGAGACGCGGAGCTCTCCGTCAGGGCAGCCGTTCCTTCTGTGGACAGAGTGGAAGACTCCGAAATATCTGATGGAGACGTGGCGCTCTCCGTCACGGTCAATGTGACATCTGTCACCGTTGGTGGGGTCGATGTCGCCGCACTAGTTGTCACTTTAAAGAAGAGAAGAGCAGAGTTACTTTTATAAACTAAGCAGCCAGCAATGATATAGAAATAATACGAAGAAAAGAGGAAATTTAAAAAATGACAGAACAGAATTTTAAATATTATTTGCTTATTTCTTTAAAGCAAGGATGGTATATTCTGACCCTACCAAATAGTTTTGGACTTTAGTTAGTGATAGCTATAGCCCACTTCCCATGGGAAAGAACGACAATGCAAGGAAGACTATATTTCCCTAACTCCTGATTTAAACCACCCATAAAGAAACCTTGTTATTAGTTCATCCATTCCACTTTCTTTTCCTCTCCTTTCATTTTCTCCTATCCAACTGTTTCTGCTGTTCATTCCTTCTCAGTCTTGCTGCTGCAGATATATTTTCAATCCAGAAAAGCCAAGGATTGAATCATCGCTTTCCCAGACTGGGCTCACCCTTTTTCGTCAATAATCTGGGGCAGCCCAGTTTATCCCAGTCCTTGAGATTAGAGTTGTAATACTTCACTGAATTTCTTCTCCAAGGAAGCAATGAGTAATTTTAATCATTTTTATCCCACTGCAAGGAAGCCGTTGAAAAGGGGCCATTTTTAAAAACTTATTGACAATTTAGGATCTATTCTGTGCAAAATATTTTGCATCGGAACGAGCGTTTGATTCAGGGCCAGGCAACCGTATTACTGGCCACAAACCTTTCTATCCCATAAGAGAGGATTGGCCCCATAACAGCAGTTTTGATCCCATCGCACAGCCAAATCCACTTCACTTCTTGACATTTTGCGGCGAAACGTCAAGTCTCCTTCCTTCCTGTCTGAGGCAACCACCGCCGCTAATCCCTTGCGTTGTGTTTGGCTTGGTTGCCTTTCCATCACAATAACGGGGAAGATGCGGGAGATTAACCCAGGATAAACTGTCACTTTGCCCTCGTAAGACTGCAACGTGGCATCACAGAACAATAGGGGTTGATCCGGGTTCCAGCCATATTAAAAGCAGAACATACCACAAGGCACATACGCCAAAGGATTATTACAGTAGGGCCTTGTTATCCGCTGGGGTTTGGTTCCAGGATAACACAATCCGGGCATGCTCAAGTCCCATTAAATATGATGGCCTAGCAAAATGGTGACCCTTATATAACATGGAAAGTCAAGATTTGCTATTTGGATTTTATAATTTTATTGAATATTTTCAATCCATGGATGCTTGGATCCGTGGATAAAAAAATCTGTGGATAAGGAGGGCTGACTGTACTATTCCTATCGTTATCATCACTAGCCGTAACATTTATATACTGCGTTTCTCTCCAAGACTAGGACTCAAACATAGCTTTTATATTTAAGCGATTATGATATAATTAAAAACGTACAATAAGTCAACAGGCCAGTTAAAGCAAATGTCCCCTAGAGGATCTGAACAAGATTATATGGGAGGAGACAATCCCATAGGTAAATCCCTGTATATAAACTATGTAGGGCTTTAAAGGTAATAACGAAGACTTTGTACTTTGCCCAGAAACTAACTAGCAGCCATTTTGAGAAAAGAAATTTGAAATGGAGCCAGAGAGCAACACCTTTCTCTACGCCGATTCGTACGATGTTGTATCACTTCCATTCTCTCTCGAAGGGAGATGGTCATAAAAGCGTATCTTTTGTCGTGCTGGAAAAATCCGTTTGACAAAAGATACGCTTTTACCATCATCTCCTTTGGGAACGAGAACGGAAGTGCTACGACGGCATGCGGAGAGGTGCAGAGAAAGCCACTCATCTCCTGCTCCGTTTCGAATTTCCTTTTGTTGCAGATTAGTTTAAATTAATTAATTGAATTAAAACCAGAATTTTATTTTATAAAGAGCAGGGAGACCTGGAGCCGATTGGAAAGGAAAACATACTTTACTGCTGCAGCGCTCCCAGTAGGAAATTCATCCAAATTACTGGGATGTGAACCAAGTTTTTATAGCACTTTAAATAAAGAAAATCACAATTCACATTTCGTTGGTTATATCTGAATTAAACATTACATTCATTGGATGTTCAAATCTTACGTCTCTATCCCTCGTGGGGTTCCCATCAATCCAATTGTTATCTATATATTTAAATTCAATGCCCCCAAGCTATCTATGCTGTACTTCCTTTTATTTGGGTTAGAATCTTAAGTTAGGAGCCATTTCAAAATTGCTTACATTCCAAAACAGAGAATTTGACATGACCTGGAATAGCAATCCTTTGCTCTCAATACATTTCAGCACTATAATTTTCAACTTTGGAGCATAGTAAAATTCTCAATTTTAACCAATCTACTTCACTTTCTCATGTGATAAAGCTCTCTAATATTGGTGTGATATGCTCACTCTTAGATGGACCTGAAATCAAACTGTTTTGAACTAACTGGTTTCCAAACTTGGTACAAAAGTAGACCAATGCATGTAGAGTGCATTGCAAAAGCCCTCCCTTGAGGTTACCGGTGTATAACTACCATCTTTAGGTCTTCCAAATCTCCCTTGAACAAATCTTGCCAAGAAAATCCAACGAAAGGGTCGTCTTAGCAGTCGCCATAAGTTGTAAATTACTTGTTGTTTCACAACAATAACAAAAACAGTGCTCACAAGTCCCATCCCAAAAAGGTGGCCCAGAAGGACACCATGGTTGATAGTATCGAAAGCTGCTGAGATGTCCTACAAAACCAACAGAGACACATATTGTTGTCTAGTACCCGGATTAAGCCATCTACCAAGGTGACCAAAGCTATCTCCATCTCGTAACCAGACCCGAAACCAAGTTATATTTGATAACACTATTGTCTAGTAATCAGATTAAGCCATCCACCAAGTGACCAAAGCTATCTCCATCCCATATCCAGACTCGAAATCAAGTTATACTTGGTAACACTATTGTCTAGTACCTGGATTAAGCCATCCACCAAAGTGACCAAAGCTATCTTCGTCCCATAACAAGACCCGAAACCAAGTTACATTTGGTAACAACACTATTGTCTAGTACCCGGATTAAGCCATCCACCAAGTGACCAAAGCTATCTCCGTCCCATAACAAGACCCGAAACCAAGTTATATTTGGTAACACTATTGTCTAGTAACCAGATTAAGCCATCCACCAAGTGACCAAAGCTATCTCCATCCCATATCCAGACTCGAAATCAAGTTATACTTGGTAACACTATTGTCTAGTACCTGGATTAAGCCATCCACCAAAGTGACCAAAGCTATCTTCGTCCCATAACAAGACCCGAAACCAAGTTACATTTGGTAACAACACTATTGTCTAGTACCCGGATTAAGCTATCCACTAAGGTGACCAAAGCTATCTCCGTCCCAGAACCAGACCCAAAACCAAGTTATATTTGGTAACAACACTATTGTCTAGTACCCAGATTAAGCTATCCACCAAGGTGACCAAAGCTATCTCCGTCCCATAACCAGACCCGAAACCAAGTTACATTTGGTATCTTGTGAATCCTTAAGATTTTTGGAAACTCAGAGGGAAGTTCTTTCCCCGAAAGATGCTCCCACGTCATCTCTGGATTTTGTGTCACGTCAAGTGAACCATAAGACAACAAAATCATAGCGTTTTGCTATTTTCTCCTTGCGAATAAACAGAAAGGAGAAGCCAATGAAAACAACACCAGGAAGACGGTTTGGTCTGAGCCGGCTTTTTCTTCCGCCTCCCACTTGCCTCCAATCAATCACACACTTTACTTCCTGAGACTTTTCCCACTAAAGGACAGTCCGTTCCTTTCTAAGACTTTTAGGTGGCCGTTGTTCAAAAGCGACCGAGGCCACGTGACGGAAATCTCTTTTCACTTCGTCCCCATCTCCAGGGTCACCTTTTGCTTTTTCGTTGGGAAATCTAGGTGCTGCAAGTACGATTTGGAGGAAAGTAACATTTGCAAGTAATTTGGACAAAAATCTCACTCAGTTAGATGTCAAACGGGAAGGGGTCCATTGTACAAATTCTACTATGTCTTATTTTGAAAAGGATGTAGCAGTCTAGGACTCTGGGAGACCAGGATTCGAATCCCAACTCAGCCATGTAAACCCACTGCATGATATTGGGCAAGTCACACTCTCTCGGCCTCGGAGGATGGCAATGGCATACCCCCGTCTGAAGAAATCTGGCCAAGAAAAACCCATGATAGTTTTGCTTTAGGGTCGCCATAAGTCAGAAATGACTTGAAGGCACACAACAACAACAACAACAACAACAACAACAACAACGCTCTGAAGAAATCTTGCCAAGAAAACCCTGCGATAGCCTCAGGGGTGCTATTAAGTCCCAAATGACAAAAATGTATGGTATAAATACAAATAATAATAATAATAATAATGATGATGATGATAATATACACACAGTAGTTGTTTGTTGGTGTAGACAAGGCATAACTCGGTGGAAAAGGTGATAATGTTTGGAAAGGTAGGAAGTAGTTGGAAAAGAAGAAGACCAAATGCTAGAAGGATGGATACGTGTGTGTGTTTTGTGCTTTCAAGTCATTTTTTGATAAGAAAATAACAACAAAATAAGAGACACCGTTTTACTACTCCATTGTATATATTGGGATTTTCGCATCCCCGGATTTTGGAGGGGATTTCGTGCAACCGAACCTCAGCATTCAGTTGCATTAATTTTCTTATTTCTAAATAAGTGGGAGGCTTATATAAAGCCAACACAGTGCAGCGATATTAAGTGGGTTGTGGAGGAAATTCATTTTCTCTTGGCATGGCTATCAATGGCACATCGCTTGCAAAAAAAAAAAGAAATGACATTTAATGTCACCAGGAATTAGAGCTGACGGGAGAAGGATCGGCCTTAAAAACACCTGATCCAGATTGGTTTCGACACTGATCTCTGACTCAGGAGCCCAAGAAGAAAAGAATTCCTTCGCATCAAAAGACACACAAAAACACTCACATACGCACAACTATACGGAAGTACGGCAGAAAGAAAAGCAAGCGTTCAGATTTCCTCCTTCCTTGCGTCCGCTCACTAATAGTCAGAGGAACGACATTTCCAAACCAGACCTTTCCACCTGTCTGTTTATTAATGCATTAATTAAGGTTTTAATTGTTTTACCCCCTTAATTAATTTGTGTCTTCATCATTCATTCATCTAATTCTGCTAGATGCTGCCAGGTCTCTTGGGGTACCTTTGAATTGGCACAAAACAAGCTGAGAGCATATTCAGCGACTGAATGGACGGATTAATTAATAGCCTTGTTTAGCATCCTTTGCATTTTTAATAGAAACTAATAAATGGGGTAAAACAGTCTGCAATGCAAAAATCAGGATAAATTAATAATGGAGACCCAAAGGAAATAATTAATAATAATAATAATAATAATAATAATAATAAATCCCCCCAAGTTTCAACTTGTTCAGAAATGGGTTGGCTCTTGCTTTTCTCTGGACTCTTTCAAACAGGAGGAATTTCTCCCAACTCCGAATGGAGCCAATGCGGATTCATGTAAATTCGCTTGTTTAGCGAATTTACATGAACCCCCGCTCCGTTCGGAATTACTTCCCATTACCCGAAAATAACCCCCTCCTGCCCGAATTTGCATGCGAAGCTTTAATTCGCAATAAAGTAAAACCCATGATTGCATTCAAATTGGCTTCCCTCTTGCCCAAATTTGCGTGCGAAGAGTTAATTTGCAATAACGTAAAACCCATGATTGCATTCAAATTGACCTTAAATTATACTTCCAATTTAGCCTCGTATGAAAGAGTAGTCTGAGGTCGAGAGAACGGGACCTGCTCAAAGTTTCCATGGCCAAGTAGGGATTCGAACCCAGAGTCCTAGTCCAGGACTTAAAGCATTACACCACTCCAGCTTTCATTGGAAGGATGTACTAAAATGGGTTTTGCTCAAAGTTCAAATGGAAGATAAAGAATAAGAGGGTGCGGAATAAGAGGAGCCGGACGAATGAGCACATGGAGAAAGTAAAGTAAGTGTAGAGGGTAAGAGTAAGGTATGAGGAGGAGTGTGCGAGGGGATGAATAGAAGGATTTAGGAAGAGAGCGAGATGAGAGAGAGAACGGAGAAGAGACAGGAAAGGAGGGGTAAGAGAAGAGAAATGGTAAGGTTTAGTAGGAAAGTTGGTCTATAGGAGAAGGGAGAATTGGGGAAATAACAAGAGACGAAGATGATAGTTGTTAATTAAACGGTTAACGGAAACATGTAGTTGAATGTTTGATATTTGTTAATGCAGATATGTATGTTGAACGTTAGATATTTGTTTAATAATAAACTTTATTTTAAAAAGAAAGATGGGGTTCGCCCTTGCCTTCCTCTGAGGCTGAGAGAGTGGGACCTGCCCAAGGTCACCCAGTGGGTTTCAATACCTGGGCAGGGATTCGAACCCGGGTCCCTACTGTAACTATATTGGCACATGGGTTCAACATATGATTGGGACCACTTTGCAGAAGAATCCTAGAGTTGGAAGAGACCCCCAAGGGTCATCCAGAAGAACCCCCTTCTGCCATACAGGAAGTCACAATCATTAGGATAATTAATAATAATAATAATAATAATAATAAAATCAATGATTTCGGTAACAGAATTGGGGGCATACTTATCAAATTTGCAGATGACCCCAAATTAGGAGAAGTAGCTAATACCCCAGAGGACAGGATCAAAATTCAAAATGACCTGAATAGACTAGAAAGCTTGGCCAACGCTAACAAAATGAAATTCAACGCAGAGAAATGTAAGGTTCTGCACTTAGGGCGAAAAAATGAAATGCACAGATATAGGATGGGGGACACCTGGCTGAATGAGATTTATACTTGTGAAAGGGATCTAGGAGTCCAAGTAGACCATCAGCTGAACATGAGTCAACAGTGCGATGCGGCAGCTAAAAAGGCCAATGCTATTTTAGGCTGCATCAATAGAAGTATAGTGTCTAGATCAAGGGAAGGAATAGTGCCACTCTATTCTGCTTTGGTCAGGCCCCACCTGGAATACTGTGTCCAGTTCTGGGCCCCACAATTCAAAAAAGATGTGGAGAAACTGGAGCCATGTGTCCAAAGGAGGGCAACTAAGATGGTGAAGGGTCTGGAAACCATGCCCTATGAGGAACGCCTTAGGGAGCTGGGGATGTTTAGCCTGGAGAAGAGAAGGTTAAGAGGTGAGATGATCGCCCTGTTCAAATATTTGAAGGGATGTCATATTGAGGAGGGAGCAAGCTTGTTTTCTGCTGCTGCAGAGAACAGGACTCGGAACAATGGATGCAAGCTGCAGGAAAAGAGATTCCACCTCAACATTAGGAGGAACTTCCTGGCAGTAAGGGCTATTCAACAGTGGAACACACTCCTTCCTCGGAGTGTTGTGGAGTCTCCTTCCTTAGGGGTCTTTAAGCAGAGTCTGGATGGCCATCTGTCAATGGGGATGCTTTGATTGGGAATTCCTGCATGGCAGGGGGTTGGACTGGATGGCCCTTTTTGGGGGGTCTCTTCCAACTCTATGAGTCTATGATTCTAAATTATGTTTTATCCTGCCTCTCCATCAGGATCGAGGCGGCTTACAACAACGGTAAAATACGTGATTGTGATTAATCGTGACCATGACTCATAACAGGGCAAAATCTTTCCCAGGGAACCCGGTCGAAGGAGGTTGCATTGACTTCAACCCAGCCTTGCAGGTCCCACCCTCTCTTTTGCTATTTTTAATCTGCATTTTTTCCCTCTCGGCTTGCTTTCCTTTACAAATTGCCGCAGGGCCAACCTGTATTGTTTTCTCACCTGCGCACCTGAAGCATCTCCTCCTCTTCTGTCTGGGCCACACACACAAACGCAACAATGGCTGCAAAGCCAACACAAAACAGCAGGTGCGTGCCTCTAGGTGCCTCCGACAAGTCCGTTTACGGCGGCCCCATGAATTTCATAAAGTTTTCTTTGGAGTTTATCACACTGGGGATGATTCCGGCATTAAAGAGAGATTAAAGCGCATTTAAAGCCTCCCGCAAACGAAGCGGAAAGGGAGAGCAATTGCACGGACGATTGTCACACGCCATTGGGCAAACAAAGCGATGTCGGAAACGCATTGTCGCCAAAATCCCGAAAGTAAAAAGATGTGCGTCGACGCTTCTTTGTGACCGCTTTAATGGCGGGTTTTGTGTGACAGCGTGTGAAATTATTACAAAATTATTTTCCAGGATAAACTCCCAATCTTTCATCTAAGTACTAACCAGGGCCGATCATTCAGGATCTGATGCTTTTAGGGTATTTATTTATACTACTTGCTTATTGTCGTTGTGTCATTTCCGACTTACGGCGACCTTAAGGTTGGTTCGGAGGAGCCCTTTGCCTGAGGCTGAGAGAGTGTGACTTCTTTCCCAAGGTCACCCAGCGACCTATCGATCTATAAATGGGGTTTGTTTGGGGGGGGGGGGTTGGCAAGGTTTGTCCGGATTTTTTAAAAAGCCAAGACAATCTTGCAGGTTTTACGATCTTAAACGGCGGCAAGGAGGGAGAAGGAAAACAAGGGAGCCCAGTTTGCCTTAATGGTTTTTCTTTTTCTTGGTGTTAATCGGGTTTCTCGGCCACTCCTGCGTGTGAGAAAGCCAAAAAGCCACGGATGCATAATAAACCTTTGAAAGCGAAAAACACTTAAATGAATGTCAGGAATTTGGATGTCACAAGGTGTGGCGGCAGCGTGGCTCCTCGGGGTTAGATGGCTTTGAAAGGGGGTTATGACAAATTCTTGGAAGGCAGCAATGTGCAGTGGTTTGAGCGTCGGACCACGACTCTGGAGACCAGGGTTCGAATCCCTGCTTGGCCATTGAAACCCACTGGATAACGTTGAGCGAGTCACAGGAGTTTATCCCACGGGAGGAATTTCTCCCAATTGCGAATGGAGCCAATTCGCAATTACGTGAATTCGCTAGTTTAGCGAATTTACGTGAAATCTGATTGCATTCGGAATGCGTTCAGAATGACTTCCCATTTCCCGAAAATGACCCCCCATTGCCCGAAATTGCGTGAGATACTCTAATACGCAATTATGTGAAACCCTATCATTGTGTTCAGAATGACTTCCCTTTTGCCCGAAATTGCGTGAGATACTCTAATACGCAATAACGTGAAACCCCAGGATTGCGTTCGGATTGCCATTGCATTATAAACCCAAATTCCGTCGTATGATAAACTCCACAGACTCTCCATAGGAGGAGACTCCACCACCTTCCAAGGCAGCGTCTTCTTTGTTACTGTTTAATTTTACTTGATTTAAAATATATATTAAAATAAATAAATAAATAAAAAGTACATGTCTATGTCATTTTAATTCATCTTGTATGAAACAAGTATATATGTACGCTTGTACATATACTTGTACCTCCATATTCGCTAGGGTTAGGGGCACAAGACCCCTGTGAATACGGAAAAACCGCAAACAACAAAAACACGATCGCCAAAAACTTAGGCAGAAGAAGAAGAGGAGGAATTAGAGAAAATATCAAATTTCAAAGTACAAAAGCAAGCGAAATATTCAGGTGTAGTGACGACTAAGGAAAACACAGAATTGTTCAACAACAACTATCAAAACACCTGGAATAAAAATTAAGGACAATTTGCAAAACTGGAACAAACTAGGTCTCTCTCCCTCTTTTAGGGAGAACTGTGACAATCAAAACGACGGCGTTACCGAAAATGCTATACCTTTTCCAAAACCGTCCAACTATAGTTAATGAGATACCATTTAAAGACCAGAACAAAGAATTAGCAAAATTCATTTGGGCGGGGAACCCAGAATAAAGTGGAAAGTTAACTTTTAGTTAAAGTTGACCATAGAGTTGTGCTGGAGGACCTAGATATTTCTAGAGAGAACATGTTAATCAAATCTGTGAATAATCAAAGCCGCAAATACGGAGAGATGAGTATATATATATATATATATATAATATAAACTTCCTAATTTGCTATAACACTAAGTGCCTAGTTTCATATAAGTATTGTTCAATAGTCTTATTCTCCATCCCAACCTAGAATTGTGTCTCCCATTACAAACCAAATTGTTCCTCGAAATTCTTCTACTGTTGAACAGCTCTTATATATATATATATATATATATATATATTCTCTATCTGCCCATCCATTCATCCCTCCATCTCTATATATCTACATATGGAAAGATGGATGACAGATAAGTAGACAGACCCAAAGACGTCTATCTGTCCATCCATCTCCATCTATTTCAATATGGAACAGACAGACAGATGATAGATAGCTATCTATCAAACCTATCGATAAATCACAATTGTTATCGTTGTTGTGGATGTCCGACTATCTACAATATCCAGCCATTCATGCCTACCTAAAACATGCCTAGGTACATTGTATGTAAGGAAAGAGAGAAAAATCCCTATTCAGATGTTATAAGATGATAGCTATGAGGTGGGGAACGAAAGGAAGCTGAAAATTCTTGTTCAAATGTTGTAAGATGATGGATATGTAGATAGAAAGACCGATAAACCCTATTCAGATATTACAAGATGATAGATATGTAGCCGCACAGGCATTATAGGATAGCTAGATAGCTAGACAGAGAGACAGGTAAACCCTATTCAGATATTATATGATCGTAGATATGGAAAGAAAGATAAATCCCTATTCAGATGTTATTAGACAGCAGATATGTACAGAGCGAGACATAGGTCCTATGTTATATGAGAGATACATAGCTGGACAGAGAGACAGGTAAACACTATTCAGACGTTGTAAGAGGATAGCTAAAACCCTATTCAGATCATATAAAATGATAGGTATGGAATAAGAGACTACTAAAACCTTATTTAGATGTTGTAAGATAATAGATACATAGTCGGAGACTACTAAAACCCTATCCAGATGCTATAAAATTATAGATATGTAGTAAGAGACTACTAAATTAGATTTTATAAGATAATAGATATGTAGTAAGAGACTTCTAAAGCCCTATTTTGATTTTATAAGATAATAGATATGTAGTCAAAGACTACTAAAATCCTATTTAGATTTTATAAGATAATAGATATGCAGTAAGACACTACTAAAACCCTATTGAGATGTTATAAGATGATAGCTATGGACAGATAAAACCTATTCAGATATAAGGCGATAAATACGTAGCCGGAGACAACGAAAGCCCTATCCGGATGTTACAAGAGGATAGAGACATTGTCAAAGAAACAGACAAATCCCTATTTGGGTGTTATAAAATGTTTAAGGAGATTACCACTCGAGGCGTTAGTAATGGAACTGAAGTGTAATTGCAACTTATGATCCCTCTCCTTTTTGCACAACGTTGTCACTTATCCGTTGCCGATCCGTTGTTATACCGTTATTATCGTGCAATTTCACACTGACAGGTATCTCTCGTTAATGCGAAATTGCACAATACTAAAGGTATAGCAACGGATCGGTAACGGATCAGCTTCAGATGAGTGGCGACGTTGTGCAAAAAGGAGAAGAATCATAGGATGTTATCCGAATTCAATTCCATCACAAGTGTCTTGTGCGGTCATTGACGGACAAAAGGATGCCTATACCTCTTTATCCCAACCTTTGGAGACTGTACTCATGCTTAGCTGGGAAAAGTTACAATCTTCTACACAACTTGGGACCCTGCACAGCATCTTTTTCAAGGCACTTGTGTTGCTGTTTTGTTGCTTTGCTTTAGAAGGTGAAGAAGGAAGAACAAGCAACAGTAGCAGCAACAATAATGACTTAAACTCTGGGCTGTCATTGTTTTCTATTTTGAACTATGCTAAAGCTCTTATTGATCCGATCAAAAATCGCTTTCTATTGCCATTTTACATTAAAAGCATTGAGAGGCAATTCCAAACTTTTCTGTTCTATTAACTCGAAAAGAACCGTCAAAGCCTCTTTGCCGTCGCGATACAAACTCCGATTTGTCAAATAGTTCCATTTTCGTGCAAAATCGAGACTTAAGAGCACAAAGTGTGAAAAGCACAAAATACCCCACTTACCCAAAAGACAACAGATGAACGAAAAGAGGACCATCTCAGTTCAACTTCATCCAACGGACCCGGAAATTAGAAGTCGATTCCACCTAGCCCTAAAAATGCCATATACTATCTCTCCCGTCTATGTCTTGACCGATCAATCGATCGATCGATCGATCGATCTACCTGTATTTCTGAACTGATCTCTTTCTATCACTCTGTCTATATTGATCAGCTCCAACCAATATATCGCTGGGTGGATCGACCTCTCTGACGCTATCAATCAATCAATCTCTATCGATCTATCTTTCAATCTATTAACCTCTACCAGTCGTTCTCATTTAATAATATTGATCTTTGGTAGAAGAGAAAAGGACACAGCTTGTTGTTAAAGTGCCATCACTTGCTGGGCTGGTTCGCCTCTTTGTTCGGCTTTCAAAAGACACACCTCTCTTGTGTCTCATTACACCGATTCCCAGAATTGTGCCTTCCCCACCCTTGATAAAAGGATATATTATTTAAAAAATTAAAAATATGATATATCTTTTTTTTCTTTCCAAAAGCCAGGGTTCCTTCCTCGTCACATTAAGCCGAGCGTGGCTAATGCGACATCCGTGGCACTCTCGCCAACCCAATCCTCCCCAAAATATTTATCCTGGAATGGAGACCCCATTTTGTGGTTGAGAGAGAGCGTGGCAAAGTGGTCAGAGCCCAGTGTGTCCAGTTGTCCTCACCACAAAGGAGGACAAGGTTTTGCAAAAATGTGAAGTCGAAGGGTTTCGTGGCCAGCATCCATAGTTTTTTGTGGGTTTTTCGGACTCTGTGGCTATGTTCTAGAAGAGTTTATTCCTGACATTTTGCTAGCATTTGTGGCTAGTATCTTTAAAGAATATATATATATATATATATATATATATATTAGAGAATATTATATATATATATATAAATATACACATACAGTATATACACACACACATAGCCCCCAAAACCCATAAAAAAACTGTGTTTTGCAAAATGTCGGGCGTTCCAGAAAAACGGAGGACGTTCCCACACTAAAGCTAAAAACACTAATATAAATATCAATTCATTTCATATGGTTTATTTACACGTTGTTGCATCTGTTGTTGTCGCGTGCTTTGAAGTTGTTTCTGACTTACGGTGAACCTATCATGCTTTTCACACTTGTCTTGTGTTTGTTGTTATCGTTGTTGTGTTTGTTCAAGTTGTTTCCGACGTACGGTGAACCTATCATGGGGTTTTCTTGGCAAGTTTCATTCAGAAGGGGTTTGCCACGGCCATCCTCCGAGGCTGAGAGAGTGTGACTTGCCCAGGGTCACTCAGTAGGCTTACATGACTGAACTGGGATTCGACCCCTGGTCTCCAGAGTGACAGTCCAATGCTCAAATCACACTGGCTCTCATTATTATTATTATTATTATTATTATTGTTGTTGTTGTTGTTGTCAACCATATTTTTATGTTGAACATCTTCGTTAAAATCCCTTGTTGGTTTGCAATATTCTTGCAGAACTCTCAACAAGACCAACATTTAAAATTGTACTTTAATAGCAACAAAAATACCGAATCTGTATTTAATTATCCCTTTCATTTGTGCACAAATGAAAAGGAAAAGCCCTTTAAACATTTGCATTGTATCCTCAAGGAGCCCATTGCCGAACGCCTTTGCAGTCCTTTCCCCCTCCGAGAAACCAATGCGCCTTGAGCTCTGGGTGCGAGTCTTCGCAGAGGCCTTAACAGACCTAATGGCCGCAGCGGTGGAATATATATAACAAAAAGAATTGCCCGAGGAGAAATGCCTTTTCTAAGCAGATTTATTGCTTTCATGCATCAATAGTAATGGGGTACTTTAAAGGTGCACACTAGCCGCTTGAAAAACCTGTATTGTCTTACACAACTCCTTGAAGACTGATGCGCATCTGTACGTTTATTTATTTTATGTCACAGGTTTATAGGTTTCAAGGTATCTTTCCGCCTCCTAAAATACCCCACAATTTTAAAAAGCCTATGGGCTTCAATATCACTTAGTGTCACTTTATCAGTGCCTTGGAAGAAGTTGGGTTGATATCCTCCAACGCGTCTGGACTATGGTTCGAGTGTGGGACTATGACTCTGAAAACCAAGGTTCGAATCCCAACTCAGCCACGAAACTCATTGAGTGACCTTGGGCAAGTCACACTCTCTCAGCCTCGGAAGACGGCCGTGGCAAACCTCCTCTGAACAAATCTTGCCAAGGAAACCGCATGATAGGAGTTTATCATATGATGGAATTTGGGGGTATAATGCAATGGCAATCCGAACGCAATCATGGGGTTTCACGTTATTACGAATGAGTGTATCTCACGCAATTTCGGGCGATGGGAAGTCATTCCGAACGCAACCATGGGGTTTCACGTAATTGCGTATTAAAGTATCTCACTCAATTTCGGGCAATGGGGGGTCATTTTCGGGAAACGGGAAGTCATTCTGAATGCATTCCGAACACAATTAGAATTCATGTAAATTCGCTAAACTAGCGAATTCACGTGAATTCGAATTGGCTCCATTCGCAATTGGGAGAAATTCCTCCCATGTGATAAACTCCAAAGTGTTGCCTTAAGCTGGAAATGACTTGAAGGTACACAACACAAACACACACACACACATAGCACTCCTACTAAAATATGAATCAGTTTGCATTAAAGACACTGAACGATTCTCTTCCTTTTTTCCTTTTTCAGCAGAAAATTCGTCCTAACTTTGTTCGCCTTCTTTGACTATATGCTGCCTCCTGATGGACTCATTCTTAAATTGCAATGACCAAACTTCCAAAAGCTTTCATTTTTTAGTTCCGGGAACTCCCAGATAGTTTATATCATTGTCATCGACAACGTCACAACGTCTAATATCAATAAATTAACTACGTTCCCCTGCCCACCTCCTTGGCATTGGAACGAGGCCAACGAGAATCAAGGTCATCTTGTCGTTGGTCCGAAAATGAAAATATTCGGTCTTACGTCCCATTTTTATTTTGGTAACAAATGGAGGGCAACGAAGCGCATCCGGCGATGACGGACTTCTAATGGTGCGAAAGAAAACGGCTGCCCTCAAAAGTTCCTTTGAACTGTTCTTTGGAAATCAGTTGAAGCGGCTGCTTCCAAAATAAAATAAACTATGAAAACAACGCTCCCCAGAAACACACAAAGGCTGTGTCTGCACTACAGAAATAATATGGTTTGACACCACTTTAATCCCAGAATTTCAAAGCATTGAGCCATGGCAGTTAAAGTGGTGTCAAGATGGATTACTTCTGCAGTGCGGATGCAGCCAAAGTCAACCCTTCCATCTATTTCGCTTAATTTCATGCAATCTTGAGATTTTTGGATGGTGAGTAGGCTATAAATACTTTAATAATTCGTTAATATTTATTTTATTTATATTGCTGTAGTAAATATTTGTTATTTCAGAATAAAATTCCAACAAATATCAACATACGCCCCAACAAATATCAAACATAAAATTATTATGCTTCCGCAATCAAACTCATCACTTCCTTTAATTAATTATTCTATATATTGTATCTTATGATATCTGTCACATCCATCATTGACCTTACATTCCTCTTACATTCAGTCTGTTCCATTCCTACACTTTCCTTTACTTAATATCTTGTAAATCTCTCCTTAATTCTTTATTTTATTTATACTAATTAAATATGGACTGTGTTCCACAGTGAGCCAGTGTGGTTTGAGTGTAGGACTAGGACCCTTGGAGGCCAGGGTTCGAAACCATGGTCAGACATGAAAACGCACTGGGGGACTTTACAGCAAGTCACATTGTCGCAGCTTCAGAGACCAGGGTCCATGTTCAGTGATGGAAACACACTCGAAGAGGATTCAGAGAGAGTTAAAAGGAACAATGCAGCAAAACATCTATCTAAGGAGCCAGTGAGCCGAAACACTGAGTGAGTTGAAGTAGCATAATCTGCTGTGTTTTGATAACTTACCATGAACGCTGGTGGTCCCTGCAATACTGATAGGAGACGATGGCGTAATTGATGATGCTACAACCGGTGCCTGAGTCCTTGGCTTTCCATGTTCAGCTCCCTGATGGTCCACCGTGACGGGATGAATGATTTCCCCTGATAAAAGTGCACAAGAGAAGGAGGAGAACTATACACCTGGCTGAATGAGACCACATGTGAAAGGGATCTAGGAGTCCAAGTAGACCATAAGCTGAACATGAGTCAACAGTGCGATGCGGCAGCTAAAAAGGCCAATGCAATTTTAGGCTGCATCAATAGAAGTATAGTGTCTAGATCAAGGGAAGTAATAGTGCCACTCTATTCTGCTTTGGTCAGGCCCCACCTGGAATACTGTGTCCAGTTCTGGGCACCACAATTCAAAAAGGATGTGGAGAAACTGGAGCAGGTCCAAAGGAGGGCAACTAAAATGGTGAAGGGACTGGAAACCATGCCCTATGAGGAACGCCTCAGGGAACTGGGGATGTTTAGCCTGGAGAAGAGAAGGTTAAGAGGTGATATGATAGCCCTGTTTAAATATTTGAAGGGATGTCATATTGAGGAGGGAGCAAGCTTGTTTTCTGCTGCTGCAGAGACTAGGACGCGGAATAATGGATATAAATTGCAGGAAAAGAGATTCCACCTCAACATTAGGAGGAACTTCCTGACAGTAAGGGCTGTTCGACAGTGGAACACACTCCCTCGGAGCGTAGTGGAGTCTCCTTCCTTGGAGGCCTTTAAACAGAGGCTGGATGGTCATCTGTCAGGGATGCTTTGATTTGGACGTCCTGCATGGCAGGGAGTTGGACTGGATGGCCCTTGTGGTCTCTTCCAACTCTATGATTCTATGATTCTATGATTCTATGAAGACACTCAAATCTGGCATTTTAATGCTGCACTACATGCACTTCCAAATATTGGTACAAACACGTCTGGAGAGACTATGTTTGAAAATAACTACCCACTATGATGGAGGTAGAAATGCAACGTAACAAAATGCTGAATTACCTTTTCCTTCCCCTGAAGTTGAGGGTACAACGGATGCATTGGATGGCTCTGTAGTCGTCTTTCTTGGAATTTCTTCGGTAGAAGATTGGTGTGTTCCTTCAGTTGAGAGGAATATTGGACCATGAGGTGAAACTGTGCTGTTGGAAGAAGCTGTTGCAGGTGATGGTGAATAGATGGATGGCTCGTCCATTGAAGGTTTTCCAGGCAAGTGAGAAGTTAACGTCTCTGGAGAAGTTGTCCTCTCAATAGCTGTAGTAGCGGACAATGTCTCTGCTCCACGTGAAGTAAACGTTTCTCGAGATGGGGTAGTCAGGGAAGAAGTGGACATCTCTTCTACTGTTGTGGATTCTGTCCTTTCTGTCGGAGATGGAGTAGTCAGGGGAGAAGTGGACATATCTTCTACTGTTGTGGATTCTGTCCTTTCGGTAGGAGATGGAGTAGTGAGGGGAGAAGTTGACATCTCTTCAACAGTTGTGGTTTCTGTCGATTCTGTCGGAGAAGGATTAGTCAGAGGAGATGTGGACGTCCCTCCTACTGTGGTGGATTCTGTCCTTTCTGTCAGAGATGGACTAGTCAGGGGAGAAGTGGACGTCTGTTCTACAGTTGTAGATTCTGTCCTTTCTGTCGGAGATGGAGTAGTCAAGGGAGAAGTGGACGTCTGTTCTACAGTTGTAGATTCTGTCCTTTCTGTCGGAGATGGAGTAGTCAAGGGAGAAGTGGACGTCTCTTCTACTGTTGTGGTTTCTGTCCTTTCTGTTGGAGACAGAGTAGTCAAGGGAGAAATGGACGTCTCTTCTAGTGTTGTGGTTTCTGTCCTGTCTATCGGAGACGGAGTTGTCAGGGGAGAAGTGGACGTCTCTTCTACTTTTGTGGATTCTGTCCTTTCTGTTGGTGATGGAGTAGTCAGGGGAGAAATGGACGTCTCTTCTACTGTGGTGGATTCTGTCCTTTCTGTCGGAGATGGAGTAGTCAAGGGAGAAGTGGACGTCTCTTCTACTGTTGTGGATTCTGTCCTTTCTGTCGGAGATGGAGTAGTCAGGGGAGAAGTGGACATATCTTCTACTGTTGTGGATTCTATCCTTTCGGTAGGAGATGGAGTAGTGAGGGGAGAAGTTGACATCTCTTCAACAGTTGTGGTTTCTGTCGATTCTGTCGGAGAAGGATTAGTCAGAGGAGATGTGGACGTCCCTCCTACTGTGGTGGATTCTGTCCTTTCTGTCAGAGATGGACTAGTCAGGGGAGAAGTGGACGTCTGTTCTACAGTTGTAGATTCTGTCCTTTCTGTCGGAGATGGAGTAGTCAAGGGAGAAGTGGACGTCTGTTCTACAGTTGTAGATTCTGTCCTTTCTGTCGGAGATGGAGTAGTCAAGGGAGAAGTGGACGTCTCTTCTACTGTTGTGGTTTCTGTCCTTTCTGTTGGAGACAGAGTAGTCAAGGGAGAAATGGACGTCTCTTCTAGTGTTGTGGTTTCTGTCCTGTCTATCGGAGACGGAGTTGTCAGGGGAGAAGTGGACGTCTCTTCTACTTTTGTGGATTCTGTCCTTTCTGTTGGTGATGGAGTAGTCAGGGGAGAAATGGACGTCTCTTCTACTGTGGTGGATTCTGTCCTTTCTGTCGGAGATGGAGTAGTCAGGGGAGTAGTGGACGTCTCTTCTACTGTAGTGGATTCTGTCCTTTCTGTCGGAGACGGAGAAGTCAGGGGAGAAATGGACGTCTCTTCTACTGTAGTGGATTCTGTCCATTCTGTCAGAGATGGAGTAGCCAAGGGAGAAGTGGACGTCTCTTCGACTGTAGTGGATTCTGTCCTTTCTTTCAGAGATGGAGTAGTCAAGGGAGAAGTGGACGTCTCTTCGACTGTAGTGGATTCTCTCCTTTCTTTCAGAGATGGAGTAGTCAAGGGAGAAGTGGACCTCTCTTTTACTGTGGTGGATTCTGTCCTTTCTGTCGGAGACGGAGTAGTCAGGGGAGAAGTGGACGTCTCTTCTACTGTAGTGGATTCTGTACTTTCTGTCGGAAACGGAGTAGTCAGGGGAGAAGTGGACGTCTCTTCGACTGTAGTGGATTCTGTCCTTTCTGTCGGAGATCGAGTAGTCAGGGGAGAAGTGGACGTCTCTTCTACTGTAGTGGATTCTGTACTTTCTGTTGGAGATGGAGTAGTCAAGGGAGAAATGAACGTCTGTTCTACTGTAGTGTATTCTGTCCTTTCTCTCGGAGATGGAGCAGTCACGGGAGAAGAGGACGTCTCTTCTACTGTGGTGGATTCTGTCCTTTCTGTCAGAGATGGAGTAGTCAAGGGAGAAGTGGAGGACTCTTCTACTGTGGTGGATTCTGTCCTTTCTGTCAGAGATGGAGTAGTCAAGGGAGAAGTGGACGTCTCTTCTACTGTTGTGGATTCTGTCCTTTCTGTGGGAGATGGAGTAGTCAGGGGAGAAGTGGACGTCTCTTCTACTGTTGTGGATTCTGTCCTTTCTGTCAGAGATGAAGTAGTCAGGGGAGAAGTGGACCTCTCCTCTACTGTAGTGGATTCTGTCCTTTCTGTCAGAGATGGAGTAGTCAGGGGAGAAGTGGACGTCTCTTCTACTGTTGTGGATTCTGTCCATTTTGTCGGAGATGGAGAAGTCAGGGGAGCAGTGGACGTCTCTTCTACTGTTGTAGATTCTGTCCTTTCTGTCGGAGATGGAGTAGTCAAGGGAGAAGTGGACGTCTCTTCTACTGTGGTGGATTCTGTCCTTTCTGTCGGAGATGGAGTAGTCAGGGGAGCAGTGGACATCTCTTCTACTGTTGTAGATTCTGTCCTTTCTGTCGGAGATGGAGTAGTCAAGGGAGAAGTGGACGTCTCTTCTACTGTGGTGGATTCTGTCCTTTCTGTCAGAGATGGAGTAGTCAGGGGAGAAGTGGACGTCTCTTCTACTGTTGTGGATTCTGTCCTTTCTGTCGGAGATGGAGTAGTCAGGGGAGAAGTGGACGTCTCTTCTACTGTTGTGGATTCTGTCCTTTCTGTCGGAGATGGAGTAGTCAGGGGAGCAGTGGACGTCTCTTCTACTGTTGTGGATTCTGTCCTTTCTGTCGGAGATGGAGTAGTCAGGGGAGCAGTGGACGTCTCTTCTACTGTTGTGGATTCTGTCCTTTCTGTCGGAGATGGAGTAGTCAAGGGAGAAGTGGACGTCTCTTCTACTGTGGTGGATTCTGTCCTTTCTGTCGGAGATGGAGTAGTCAAGGGAGAAGTGGACGTCTCTTCTACTGTGGTGGATTCTGTCCTTTCTGTCGGAGATGGAGTAGTCAAGGGAGAAGTGGACGTCTCTTCTACTGTGGTGGATTCTGTCCTTTCTGTCGGAGATGGAGTAGTCAAGGGAGAAGTGGACGTCTCTTCTACTGTGGTGGATTCTGTCCTTTCTGTCAGAGATGGAGTAGTCAGGGGAGAAGTGGACGTCTCTTCTACTGTTGTGGATTCTGTCCTTTCTGTCGGAGATGGAGTAGTCAAGGGAGAAGTGGACGTCTCTTCTACTGTGGTGGATTCTGTCCTTTCTGTAGGAGATGGAGTAGTCAAGGGAGAAGTGGACGTCTCTTCTACTGTTGTGGATTCTGTCCTTTCTGTCGGAGATGGAGTAGTCAGGGGAGAAGTGGACGTCTCTTCTACTGTTGTGGATTCTGTCCTTTCTGTCGGAGATGGAGTAGTCAAGGGAGAAGTGGACGTCTCTTCTACTGTTGTGGATTCTGTCCTTTCTGTCGGAGATGGAGTAGTCAAGGGAGAAGTGGACGTCTCTTCTACTGTTGTGGATTCTGTCCTTTCTGTCGGAGATGGAGTGGTCAAGGGAGAAGTGGACGTCTCTTCTACTGTTGTGGATTCTGTCCTTTCTGTCGGAGATGGAGTGGTCAAGGGAGAAGTGGACGTCTCTTCTACTGTGGTGGATTCTGTCCTTTCTGTTGGAGATGGAGTAGTCAAGGGAGAAGTGGACGTCTCTTCTACTGTTGTGGATTCTGTCCTTTCTGTTGGAGATGGAGTAGTCAAGGGAGAAGTGGATGTCTCTTCTACTGTGGTGGATTCTGTCCTTTCTGTTGGAGATGGAGTAGTCAAGGGAGAAGTGGACGTCTCTTCTACTGTTGTGGATTCTGTCCTTTCTGTTGGAGATGGAGTAGTCAAGGGAGAAGTGGACGTCTCTTCTACTGTAGTGGATTCTCTCCTTTCTGTCGGAGATTGAGTAGACAGGGGAGAAGTTGACGTCTCTCTTACTTTTGTGGATTCTGTCCTTTCTGTCGGAGATGGAGTAGTCAGGGGAGAAGTGGACGTCTCTTCTACAGTAGTGGATTCTGTCCTTTCTTTTGCAGATGGAGTAGTCAAGGGAGAAGTGGACGTCTCTTCTACTGTTGTGGATTCTGTCCTTTCTGTCGGAGATGGAGTAGTCAGGGGAGAAGTGGACGTCTCTTCTACTGTTGTGGATTCTGTCCTTTCTGTCGGAGATGGAGTAGTCAAGGGAGAAGTGGACGTCTCTTCTACTGTGGTGGATTCTGTCCTTTCTGTCGGAGATGGAGTAGTCAAGGGAGAAGTGGACGTCTCTTCTACTGTTGTGGATTCTGTCCTTCCTGTCGGAGATGGAGTAGTCAGGGGAGAAGTGGACGTCTCTTCTACTGTTGTGGATTCTGTCCTTTCTGTCGGAGATGGAGTAGTCAGGGGAGAAGTGGACGTCTCTTCTACTGTTGTGGATTCTGTCCTTTCTGTCGGAGATGGAGTAGTCAAGGGAGAAGTGGACCTCTCTTCTACTGTGGTGGATTCTGTCCTTTCTGTCGGAGATGGAGTAGTCAAGGGAGAAGTGGACGTCTCTTCTACTGTGGTGGATTCTGTCCTTTCTGTCGGAGATGGAGTAGTCAAGGGAGAAGTGGACGTCTCTTCTACTGTAGTGGATTCTGTCCTTTCTGTCGGAGATGGAGTAGTCAAGGGAGAAGTGGACGTCTCTTCTACTGTGGTGGATTCTGTCCTTTCTGTCGGAGATGGAGTAGTCAAGGGAGAAGTGGACGTCTCTTCTACTGTGGTGGATTCTGTCCTTTCTGTTGGAGATGGAGTAGTCAAGGGAGAAGTGGATGTCTCTTCTACTGTGGTGGATTCAGTCCTTTCTGTTGGAGATGGAGTAGTCAAGGGAGAAGTGGATGTCTCTTCTACTGTGGTGGATTCTGTCCTTTCTGTTGGAGATGGAGTAGTCAAGGGAGAAGTGGACGTCTCTTCTACTGTTGTGGATTCTGTCCTTTCTGTTGGAGATGGAGTAGTCAAGGGAGAAGTGGACGTCTCTTCTACTGTAGTGGATTCTCTCCTTTCTGTCGGAGATTGAGTAGACAGGGGAGAAGTTGACGTCTCTCTTACTTTTGTGGATTCTGTCCTTTCTGTCGGAGATGGAGTAGTCAGGGGAGAAGTGGACGTCTCTTCTACAGTAGTGGATTCTGTCCTTTCTGTTGCAGATGGAGTAGTCAAGGGAGAAGTGGACGTCTCTTCTACAGTAGTGGATTCTGTCCTTTCTGTTGCAGATGGAGTAGTCAAGGGAGAAGTGGACGTCTCTTCTACAGTAGTGGATTCTGTCCTTTCTGTTGCAGATGGAGTAGTCAAGGGAGAAGTGGACGTCTCTTCTACGGTTGTGGATTCTGTCCTTTCTGTCGGAGATGGAGTAGTCAGGGGAGAAGTGGACATCTCTTCTACTCTTGTGGATTCTGTCCTTTCTGTCGGAGATGGAGTAGTCAAGGGAGAAGTGGACGTCTCTTCTACTGTTGTGGATTCTGTCCTTTCTGTCGGAGATGGAGTAGTCAGGGGAGAAGTGGACATCTCTTCTACTCCTGTGGATTCTGTCCTTTCTGTCGGAGATGGAGTAGTCAAGGGAGAAGTGGACATCTCGTCTACTCTTGTGGATTCTGTACTTTCTGTCGGAGATAGAGTAGTCAAGGGAGAAGTGGACGTCTCTTCTACTGTTGTGGATTCTGTTCTTTGTGTCGGAGATGGAGTAGTCAAGGGAGAAGTGGAGGACTCTTCTACTGTAGTGGATTCTGTCCTTTCTGTCGGAGATGGAGTAGTCAGGGGAGAAGTGGACATCTCTTCTACTCTTGTGGATTCTGTCCTTTCTGTCGGAGATGGAGTAGTCAAGGGAGAAGTGGACATCTCATCTACTCTTGTGGATTCTGTACTTTCTGTCGGAAATAGAGTAGTCAAGGGAGAAGTGGACGTCTCTTCTACTGTTGTGGATTCTGTCCTTTGTGTCGGAGATGGAGTAGTCAAGGGAGAAGTGGAGGACTCTTCTACTGTAGTGGATTCTATCCTTTCTGTCGGAGATGGAGTAGTCAAAGGAGAAGTGGACGTCTCTTCTACAGTAGTGGATTCTGTCCTTTCTGTTGCAGATGGAGTAGTCAAGGGAGAAGTGGACGTCTCTTCTACTGTTGTGGATTCTGTCCTTTCTGTCGGAGATGGAGTAGTCAGGGGAGAAGTTGACGTCTCTCTTACTTTTGTGGATTCTGTCCTTTCTCTCGGAGATGGAGTAGTCAAGGGAGAAGTGGACGTCTCTTCTACTGTTGTGGATTCTGTCCTTTCTGTTGGAGATGGAGTAGTCAAGGGAGAAGTGGACGTCTCTTCTACTGTTGTGGATTCTGTCCTTTCTGTCGGAGATGGAGTAGTCAGGGGAGAAGTGGACGTCTCTTCTACAGTAGTGGATTCTGTCCTTTCTGTTGGAGATGGAGTAGTCAAGGGAGAAGTGGACATCTCTTCTACTGTTGTGGATTCTGTCCTTTCTGTCGGAGATGGAGTAGTCAGGGGAGAAGTGGACGTCTCTTCTACAGTAGTGGATTCTGTCCTTTCTGTTGGAGATGGAGTAGTCAAGGGAGAAGTGGAGGACTCTTCTACTGTGGTGGATTCTGTCCTTTCTGTCGGAGATGGAGTAGTCAAGGGAGAAGTGGACGTCTCTTCTACTGTTGTGGATTCTGTCCTTTCTGTCGGAGATGGAGTAGTCAAGGGAGAAGTGGACGTCTCTTCTACTGTAGTGGATTCTCTCCTTTCTGTCGGAGATGGAGTAGTCAAGGGAGAAGTGGACGTCTCTTCTACTGTTGTGGATTCTGTCCTTTCTGTCGGAGATGGAGTAGTCAAGGGAGAAGTGGACGTCTCTTCTACTGTTGTGGATTCTGTCCTTTCTGTCGGAGATGGAGTAGTCAAGGGAGAAGTGGACGTCTCTTCTACTGTTGTGGATTCTGTCCTTTCTGTCGGAGATGGAGTAGTCAAGGGAGAAGTGGACGTCTCTTCTACTGTGGTGGATTCTGTCCTTTCTGTTGGAGATGGAGTAGTCAAGGGAGAAGTGGACGTCTCTTCTACTCTTGTGGATTCTGTACTTTCTGTCAGAGATGGAGTAGTTAGGGGAGAAGTGGACGTCTCTTCTACTGTGGTGGATTCTGTCCTTTCTGTCGGAGATGGAGTAGTCAAGGGAGAAGTGGACGTCTCTTCTACAGTAGTGGATTCTGTCCTTTCTGTTGCAGATGGAGTAGTCAAGGGAGAAGTGGACGTCTCTTCTACTGTTGTGGATTCTGTCCTTTCTGTCGGAGATGGAGTAGTCAAGGGAGAAGTGGACGTCTCTTCTACTGTTGTGGATTCTGTCCTTTCTGTTGGAGATGGAGTAGTCAAGGGAGAAGTGGACGTCTCTTCTACTGTTGTGGATTCTGTCCTTTCTGTCGGAGATGGTGTTGTCAGGGGAGAAGTAGACGTCTCTTCTACTGTAATGGATTCTGTCCTTTCTGTCAGAGAAGGAGTAGTCAGGGGAGAAGTGGACATTTCTTCTGCCCTTGTTGATTCTGTCCCTTCTGACAGAGATGGAGTAGTTAAGGGTGAAGTTGTCATCTCTTCTAACGTTGTTGACTCTGGGGGCCCCGATTGGGATGCTGTAGTCAAGGCTGAAGTGGACATCTCTTCTGCTGTGGCTGATTCTATGTCTTCTGTGGTTGTTTCTATTTCTTCATTACTGACAGGAGAGGATGCCATAACTGATGATGCTACAACGGGTGCCTGAGTCTTTGCCTTTCCATGTTCAGCTCCTTGATGCTCCACCGTGATGGGACGAATGACTTCTCCTGATAAAAAAGCAGAAGAGAAAGAGGAGAATGATTAAAAAGACCCTCAAATATAATTAACATTTGACATCTAATTGTTGTACAACATGCCCTTGCAATCATTAGTACAAACGTGTCTGCGGAAATATGTTTGAAAATAACTCCCCACATTGATGGAGGTGGAAATGCATCGTAACAAAATGCTGAATTACCTTTTCCTTCCCCTGAAGTTGAGGGTACAACAGATGCATTGGATGGCTCTGTAGTCGTCTTTCCTGGACTTTCTTCTGTAGAAGATTGGGGCATTCCTTCAGTTGAGAAGAATATTGGACCATGAGGTGAAACTGTGGTGTTGGAAGAAGCTGTTACAGATGCTGTTAAATAGATGGATGGCTCATCCGTGGAAGGTTTTGCAGAAAACTGAGAGGTTAATGTCTCTGGAGAAATTGTCCTCTCAATACCTGTAGTACCTGACAATGTCTCTGATCCAGGTGAAGTAAAGATTTCTGGAGATGGAATAGTGACGGGAGAAGTGGACGTCTCTTCTACTGTTGTGGATTCTGTCCTTTCTGTCGGAGATGGAGTAGTCAGGGGAGAAGTGGACGTCTCTTCTACTGTAGTGGATTCTGTCCTTTCTGTCGGAGATGGAGTAGTCAGGGGAGAAGTGGACGTCTCTTCTACTGTGGTGGATTCTGTCCTTTCTGTCGGAGATGGAGTAGTCATGGGAGAAGTGGACGTTTCTTCTACTGTGGTGGATTCTGTCCTTTCTGTCGGAGATGGAGTACTCAGGGGAGAAGTGGACGTCTCTTCTACTGTAGTCGATTCTGTCCTTTCTGTCGGAGATGGAGTAGTGAAGGGAGAAGTGGAGGTCTCTTCTACTGTAGTGGATTCTGTCCTTTCTGTCGGAGATGGAGTAGTCAAGGGAGAAGTGGACGTCTCTTCTACTGTAGTGGATTCTGTCCTTTCTGTCAGAGATGGAGTAGTCAAGGGAGAAGTGGACGTCTCTTCTACTGTAGTGGATTCTGTCTTTTCTGTTGCAGATGGAGTAGTCAAGGGAGAAGTGGACATCTCTTCTACTCTTGTGGATTCTGTCCTTTCTGTCGGAGATGGAGTAGTCAGGGGAGAAGTGGACATCTCTTCTACTCTTGTGGATTCTGTCCTTTCTGTCGGAGATAGAGTAGTCAAGGGAGAAGTGGACATCTCGTCTACTCTTGTGGATTCTGTACTTTCTGTCGGAGATAGAGTAGTCAAGGGAGAAGTGGACTTCTCTTCTACTGTTGTGGATTCTGTCCTTTGGGTCGGAGATGGAGTAGTCAGGGGAGAAGTGGACATCTCTTCTACTCTTGTGGATTCTGTCCTTTCTGTCGGAGATAGAGTAGTCAAGGGAGAAGTGGACATCTCGTCTACTCTTGTGGATTCTGTACTTTCTGTCGGAGATAGAGTAGTCAAGGGAGAAGTGGACGTCTCTTCTACTGTTGTGGATTCTGTCCTTTCTGTCGGAGTTGGAGTAGTCAGGGGAGAAGTGGAGGACTCTTCTACTGTGGTGGATTCTGTCCTTTCTGTCGGAGATGGAGTAGTCAAGGGAGAAGTGGAGGTCTCTTCTACTGTGGTGGATTCTGTCCTTTCTGTCGGAGATGGAGTAGTCAAGGGAGAAGTGGAGGACTCTTCTACTGTGGTGGATTCTGTCCTTTCTGTCGGAGATGGAGTAGTCAAGGGAGAAGTGGAGGACTCTTCTACTGTGGTGGATTCTGTCCTTTCTGTCGGAGATGGAGTAGTCAAGGGAGAAGTGGACGTCTCTTCTACTGTGGTGGATTCTGTCCTTTCTGTTGGAGATGGAGTAGTCAAGGGAGAAGTGGACGTCTCTTCTACTGTTGTGGATTCTGTCCTTTCTGTCGGAGATGGAGTAGTCAAGGGAGAAGTGGACGTCTCTTCTACTGTGGTGGATTCTGTCCTTTCTGTCGGAGATGGAGTAGTCAAGGGAGAAGTGGAGGACTCTTCTACTGTGGTGGATTCTGTCCTTTCTGTCGGCGATGGAGTAGTCAAGGGAGAAGTGGAGGACTCTTCTACTGTGGTGGATTCTGTCCTTTCTGTCGGCGATGGAGTAGTCAAGGGAGAAGTGGAGGACTCTTCTACTGTGGTGGATTCTGTCCTTTCTGTTGGAGATGGAGTAGTCAAGGGAGAAGTGGACGTCTCTTCTACTGTTGTGGATTCTGTCCTTTCTGTGGGAGATGGAGTAGTCAGGGGAGAAGTGGACGTCTCTTCTACTGTTGTGGATTCTGTCCTTTCTGTCGGAGATGGAGTAGTCAAGGGAGAAGTGGAGGACTCTTCTACTGTGGTGGATTCTGTCCTTTCTGTTGGAGATGGAGTAGTCAAGGGAGAAGTGGACGTCTCTTCTACTGTTGTGGATTCTGTCCTTTCTGTCGGAGATGGAGTAGTCAAGGGAGAAGTGGACGTCTCTTCTACTGTTGTGGATTCTGTCCTTTCTGTCGGAGATGGAGTAGTCAAGGGAGAAGTGGAGGTCTCTTCTACTGTTGTGGATTCTGTCCTTTCTGTCGGAGATGGAGTAGTCAATGGAGACGTGGAGGTCTCTTCTACTGTTGTGGATTCTGTCCTTTCTGTCGGAGATGGAGTAGTCAGGGGAGAAGTGGACGTCTCTTCTACTGTTGTGGATTCTGTCCCTTCTGTTGGCGATGGCTTAGTCCGGGGAGAAGTTTTCGTCTCTTCTACTGTTGTGGTTTCTGTCTTTCCTGTCGGAGATTGAGTTCTCAGGAGAGAAGTGGACCTCTCTTCTACTGTGGTGGATTCTGTCCTTTCTGTCGGAGATGGAGTAGTCAGGGGAGAAGTGGACGTCTCTTCTACTGTTGTGGATTCTGTCCTTTCTGTCGGAGATGGAGTAGTCAAGGGAGAAGTGGAGGACTCTTCTACTGTGGTGGATTCTGTCCTTTCTGTCGGAGATGGAGTAGTCAAGGGAGAAGTGGAGGTCTCTTCTACTGTGGTGGATTCTGTCCTTTCTGTCGGAGATGGAGTAGTCAAGGGAGAAGTGGAGGACTCTTCTACTGTGGTGGATTCTGTCCTTTCTGTCGGAGATGGAGTAGTCAAGGGAGAAGTGGAGGACTCTTCTACTGTGGTGGATTCTGTCCTTTCTGTCGGAGATGGAGTAGTCAAGGGAGAAGTGGACGTCTCTTCTACTGTGGTGGATTCTGTCCTTTCTGTTGGAGATGGAGTAGTCAAGGGAGAAGTGGACGTCTCTTCTACTGTTGTGGATTCTGTCCTTTCTGTTGGAGATGGAGTAGTCAAGGGAGAAGTGGACGTCTCTTCTACTGTGGTGGATTCTGTCCTTTCTGTCGGAGATGGAGTAGTCAAGGGAGAAGTGGAGGACTCTTCTACTGTGGTGGATTCTGTCCTTTCTGTCGGCGATGGAGTAGTCAAGGGAGAAGTGGAGGACTCTTCTACTGTGGTGGATTCTGTCCTTTCTGTCGGCGATGGAGTAGTCAAGGGAGAAGTGGAGGACTCTTCTACTGTGGTGGATTCTGTCCTTTCTGTTGGAGATGGAGTAGTCAAGGGAGAAGTGGACGTCTCTTCTACTGTTGTGGATTCTGTCCTTTCTGTGGGAGATGGAGTAGTCAGGGGAGAAGTGGACGTCTCTTCTACTGTTGTGGATTCTGTCCTTTCTGTCGGAGATGGAGTAGTCAAGGGAGAAGTGGAGGACTCTTCTACTGTGGTGGATTCTGTCCTTTCTGTTGGAGATGGAGTAGTCAAGGGAGAAGTGGACGTCTCTTCTACTGTTGTGGATTCTGTCCTTTCTGTCGGAGATGGAGTAGTCAAGGGAGAAGTGGACGTCTCTTCTACTGTTGTGGATTCTGTCCTTTCTGTCGGAGATGGAGTAGTCAAGGGAGAAGTGGAGGTCTCTTCTACTGTTGTGGATTCTGTCCTTTCTGTCGGAGATGGAGTAGTCAATGGAGACGTGGAGGTCTCTTCTACTGTTGTGGATTCTGTCCTTTCTGTCGGAGATGGAGTAGTCAGGGGAGAAGTGGACGTCTCTTCTACTGTTGTGGATTCTGTCCCTTCTGTTGGCGATGGCTTAGTCCGGGGAGAAGTTTTCGTCTCTTCTACTGTTGTGGTTTCTGTCTTTCCTGTCGGAGATTGAGTTCTCAGGAGAGAAGTGGACCTCTCTTCTACTGTAGTGGATTCTATCCTTTCTGTCGGCGATGGAGTAGTCAAGGGAGAAGTGGACGTCTCTTCTACTGTTGTGGATTCTGTCCTTTCTGTCGGAGATGGAGTAGTCAAGGGAGAAGTGAACGTCTCTTCTACTGTTGTGGATTCTGTCATTTCTGTCGGAGATGGAGTAGTCAAGGGAGAAGTGGACGTCTCTTCTACTGTTGTGGATTCTGTCCTTTCTGTCGGAGATGGAGTAGTCAAGGGAGAAGTGGACGTCTCTTCTACTGTTGTGGATTCTGTCATTTCTGTCGGAGATGGAGTAGTCAGGGGAGAAGTGGACGTCTCTTGTACTGTTGCGGATTCTGTCCTTTCTGTCGGAGATGGAGTAGTCAAAGGAGAAGTGGACATCTTTTCTACTGTAGTGGATTCTGTCCCTTCTGTTGGAGATGGCTTAGTCCGGGGAGAAGTTTTCGTCTCTTCTACTGTTGTGGTTTCTGTCTTTCCTGTCGGAGATTGAGTTCTCAGGAGAGAAGTGGACCTCTCTTCTACTGTGGTGGATTCTGTCCTTTCTGTCGGAGATGGAGTAGTCAGGGGAGAAGTGGACGTCTCTTCTACTGTTGTGGATTCTGTCCTTTCTGTCGGAGATGGAGTAGTCAAGGGAGAAGTGGAGGACTCTTCTACTGTGGTGGATTCTGTCCTTTCTGTCGGAGATGGAGTAGTCAAGGGAGAAGTGGAGGTCTCTTCTACTGTGGTGGATTCTGTCCTTTCTGTCGGAGATGGAGTAGTCAAGGGAGAAGTGGAGGACTCTTCTACTGTGGTGGATTCTGTCCTTTCTGTCGGAGATGGAGTAGTCAAGGGAGAAGTGGAGGACTCTTCTACTGTGGTGGATTCTGTCCTTTCTGTCGGAGATGGAGTAGTCAAGGGAGAAGTGGACGTCTCTTCTACTGTGGTGGATTCTGTCCTTTCTGTTGGAGATGGAGTAGTCAAGGGAGAAGTGGACGTCTCTTCTACTGTTGTGGATTCTGTCCTTTCTGTTGGAGATGGAGTAGTCAAGGGAGAAGTGGACGTCTCTTCTACTGTGGTGGATTCTGTCCTTTCTGTCGGAGATGGAGTAGTCAAGGGAGAAGTGGAGGACTCTTCTACTGTGGTGGATTCTGTCCTTTCTGTCGGCGATGGAGTAGTCAAGGGAGAAGTGGAGGACTCTTCTACTGTGGTGGATTCTGTCCTTTCTGTCGGCGATGGAGTAGTCAAGGGAGAAGTGGAGGACTCTTCTACTGTGGTGGATTCTGTCCTTTCTGTTGGAGATGGAGTAGTCAAGGGAGAAGTGGACGTCTCTTCTACTGTTGTGGATTCTGTCCTTTCTGTGGGAGATGGAGTAGTCAGGGGAGAAGTGGACGTCTCTTCTACTGTTGTGGATTCTGTCCTTTCTGTCGGAGATGGAGTAGTCAAGGGAGAAGTGGAGGACTCTTCTACTGTGGTGGATTCTGTCCTTTCTGTTGGAGATGGAGTAGTCAAGGGAGAAGTGGACGTCTCTTCTACTGTTGTGGATTCTGTCCTTTCTGTCGGAGATGGAGTAGTCAAGGGAGAAGTGGACGTCTCTTCTACTGTTGTGGATTCTGTCCTTTCTGTCGGAGATGGAGTAGTCAAGGGAGAAGTGGAGGTCTCTTCTACTGTTGTGGATTCTGTCCTTTCTGTCGGAGATGGAGTAGTCAATGGAGACGTGGAGGTCTCTTCTACTGTTGTGGATTCTGTCCTTTCTGTCGGAGATGGAGTAGTCAGGGGAGAAGTGGACGTCTCTTCTACTGTTGTGGATTCTGTCCCTTCTGTTGGCGATGGCTTAGTCCGGGGAGAAGTTTTCGTCTCTTCTACTGTTGTGGTTTCTGTCTTTCCTGTCGGAGATTGAGTTCTCAGGAGAGAAGTGGACCTCTCTTCTACTGTAGTGGATTCTATCCTTTCTGTCGGCGATGGAGTAGTCAAGGGAGAAGTGGACGTCTCTTCTACTGTTGTGGATTCTGTCCTTTCTGTCGGAGATGGAGTAGTCAAGGGAGAAGTGAACGTCTCTTCTACTGTTGTGGATTCTGTCATTTCTGTCGGAGATGGAGTAGTCAAGGGAGAAGTGGACGTCTCTTCTACTGTTGTGGATTCTGTCCTTTCTGTCGGAGATGGAGTAGTCAAGGGAGAAGTGGACGTCTCTTCTACTGTTGTGGATTCTGTCATTTCTGTCGGAGATGGAGTAGTCAGGGGAGAAGTGGACGTCTCTTGTACTGTTGCGGATTCTGTCCTTTCTGTCGGAGATGGAGTAGTCAAAGGAGAAGTGGACATCTTTTCTACTGTAGTGGATTCTGTCCCTTCTGTTGGAGATGGCTTAGTCCGGGGAGAAGTTTTTGTCTCTCCTACTGTTGTGGTTTCTGTCTTTCCTGTCGGAGATTGAGTTCTCAGGAGAGAAGTGGACGTCTCTTCTACTATTGTAGATTCTCTCGTTTCTGTTGGGTATGGAGTAGTGTGGATTGACGTGGACATCTGTTCTATAGTTCCGAATTTTGTGCTTTCTGTCTGTGCTGTGGTTAATTGTCGGCCGTCTGTATTCAACAGTGTTGTCAGGTGTGTAGTGGACATCCCTTCAGTGTTTAATTCTTTCCCGCCTGTTGTTCCTAATGCAATCCACATTGTTGTTTTCATGAGATCAGAAGTTTCTTTTTTTATAGATGTTGTGGCTGTTGTCACAACGCTGTCAGTTGCAGTAGACACCACAGAAATCCCTGTTTTTGCTGTAGATGTCAAGTCTGTCTTATTGGTGTCTGATACTGTGGTGAGGGCAAATTTCTCTGTCCCTTCTGTCGCTGGTGAAGAAGCGGATGTCATAAGGGATCCTGAAGGTTTGTCGGATAAAGTTGTGTCCGAAATACCCGTAGTTTCCGAATTTCCTACTTCCAGGCTTGATCCCACAGTTGTAATGGTTGCTGGATTCACTAGTGTGATAAAGAGAGATTTAAAATGTAATCGTTTCAGTTTCAGTACAAACCTCTTTGTTATTTTATTCATTCAGTATTTCAGATTCAGGGTGTTTACTCTTTTACGCTAAAACACGGAATTAATAGCTGGGGAAACATACCAAATCCACCGTTTACAACATCACTTAATCAAAACATGCAACAGTTTAAAAAGAGAAAGAAGACATATGCATTAAGGCCCATTAATATTAACATTCCTCAGCTTCATTTATTGCAAGATCTCCGTAAGGAAGCAATTGTTTACTTTAGAGTGAAAGAAAGTGCTGGGATGAGAGATTTGTGCAAACAGTCGACAAGTGAAGCTCTTTAGTTTTTGGCAGCCAAGGGAGAAAGGGGCTTAAGAGTTCACAAAGAGTTTGCAAGGGATTCTCCAAGCAAAAGTAATGCAAGCGGGGCTCAACACCGGCCCTGAGTTTGCAAGACCTGAGCAGGGTTGTTCAGGAGAGGGTGGCTCGGAGGTTTCCCAAAAAATGCTGCCATTTCGCCCATGCACCCTCCAGTGCCTGGAAACGTGGACACCACATTTGTGGAGTCATTGCCGAGAGCGGAAAAACCAGCCGTGATGCAACTTGTGGGGTAGTGAGTCCTCGAGGGTGTTCCTTGTGCAAACAGTTCCCAAGGAATTCTAGTAAAAACTGTGCCTTTAGTGACATTTCTGATCTGGATCTGAGATGTCCTTCTCAAAGTGAGAGATCTGAATGCATTATCAAAGGCATTGCTGTGCTTCGGGTTCAAAACATCAGCTCGATTCTGGAGCGCTGGGGTGAAATACTGGCATTTCTGGACGCTGGATAAGTGCATTGTATTTCTCTTCGGGGATTTCACTTCGGTGGTCAATATTCTTGATTTCCAGAATCAAGCTGATGTTTTGAACCTTAAGTACTGTCAGGAAGGCGTGAATAGCACTGTAGTAGAATGCATTCAATTGTAAGCAGACCGAACTCATTGGAAAATGCAACAATGCTTGGCAAGGTACAATGCGGTAGGGAAAAGAGTAAGACCCCATTGGATAGAGCCCATCTAGGGAGCCCTGACTTTGCAAGACCTGAGCTATCAAAGATAAGGTGGCTTGGAGGTCTCTCATTCATAGGGTTGCCATAAGTCAAAGTGGACTTGACGGCAGTTTGTGGCCGGAAAATATCAGAGAATCACTGTAATGTCACCTCTCCATTTTCCCTTCCCCAAACTATACCTCCTCAGAATAGCCCAGCCTCAACAGCTCAGGTCTTGCAAAGCCAGGGCTCCCTGGATGGACTCTATCCAATGTGGCCTTCCTCTTTTTCCTACTGCGTTCCATCTTGCCAAGCGTTATCACCTTTTCTAATGAATCCCTCAGTCATTCTTCCCAAAGCTGGGTTTCCAGACCTTTCAAAGTGTGAAAGAGCCATACGTCATTAGATCCAAAGTACAACAGCATCCAAAATCCACAAAACAGCAATGCCTTTCCTGGGCCAAACCAAAAATTCGCAATATCCATGTTGCAAGCGCTTTCGAAGCTCGGCTGGCTTCTTCATCCATCAAAGTGGAGGAGCATCGAAAGCTTGCAACCTGGATATTGCACATTTTGGTTGTTTTGTGGATTTTGGATGCTATTGTACTTTGTTATACGACCAACAAAGCAACCCGTGAATATGATATATAGTCTTTATAGACTCTATATACTATATAATATGATATATAGTCACTATAGTCACCCTTCCTCTTGCTTTTTCTTCTCTCTGTTCCTTTATTTTCTGTGTGCATTTTCTAAATATCTATCGTTTTGATTTTGATGGTACTTTGGACTGTTAGTATCTTCCCATCCAGAAAACATATTGTCCATGCTGGCCATACAGCAAAGGACAATAACATCCAAAATCCACAAAATGTAGGTCGGTGACTCCAACGTTGTCATGTTTATTCTTTCTCCTGTATGCTTTTGAACCTCTTTGCCCGACAAAGAAGAAGCCCACGGAGCTTTGAAAGCTTGCAACATGGATTTTGTGCATTGGGTGCTTGTCCCAAGAAAGGGGCCAGTTGTGTCCCAGAAACAAAAGGTGAAATATTGTACCTTTTGGCTGCGTTCACACTGGAGAAATAAACCGGTTTAAGTGCCATGGGTCAATGCTGTGAAATTCTGGGAATTGTAGTTTGTTGTGGGGCCCTGGGCATTGACATTCACAGCATTGACCCATGGCACTTAAACCGGTTTATTTCTCCAGTGTGAACGCAGCCTTTGAGTATGGAAATAACTCAACTTCTCCCCTGTTCCACATCCCTGTCAAGTCTAATTTGTTTCTAAAACACCCAGCGTTTCCCAGGTCCCTTGTCGCCTAACTACCAAAGGATTTGGCAGAAGATCACAAACTCAAACCGGTTTCTAATTACGCGAGGAGCCTCTTATTTTTGCACCTTCCTCTAAACCGGTACTGTGGAAAGGTATGCAAAAACATATATATATATCACCCGAGCGCCATTCCCATTGAACATCAAACAAAATTGCATACCATTCCCTCTAATGCTCACTAAAGCGAGCGAGCCGTTTCAGCTGATCTCCTTCCAAATAACCTTCCCGCAACAAAGCCGCTGCATGTGTTGTTGTTGTTGTTGTTGCGTGCCTTGTTTCCAATTTATGGCAACCCTAAGGTGAACCTCTCACGGGGTTTTCTTGGAAAGTTTCTTCCGAGGGGGTTTGCCATTGCCATCCTCTGAAGCTGAGAGAGCGCGACTTGCCCGAGGGCACCCAATGGGTTTCCGGGGCCAAGCATGGATTTGAACCCTGGTCTCCAGAGTTGGAGTCCAACACTCAAACCACTGTTGGCTTTCACAAATATATAATATAATATAATATAATATAATATAATATATACACACACATACATACAGTCGCCCCTCTGTTTTCGTGGATTTGGGATCCGCGTCCCTCGCTTATGCGCAAGTGGCAAATTGAGGGGGACAAAATGGGGCAAGTGCTGCCATTCAAGCCAATGGGGCTTGAACATTGGTCATTTTCATTTTCGCAACAGGGGGGTCCAGAACGGATCCTCCAAGAAAACGGAGGGCCAACTCTGTGTGTGTATATATAGACAGATAAATAGATATTGCTATATCCACCCACCAATTTATAACGCTATTATCAATTATTCTGTTTCTATATAGTACATTAATACCTGCAATACCAAAAATCCAAGGGATGAGTTGGAGTGCCGGCTTCACCTTGCATTCAGTTCTTGAGCATAGGTTTTAAAAATGGGTAACCATTTGCTCAGCCATGTAAACCCACCGGGTGACCCTGGGCAGGTCGCACTCTCTCAGCCTCAGGGGGAGGGAATGGCAAACCCTCTCTGATCCAGTCTTTCCAAGAAAGCCCCAGTATAGCTTCTCCAGAAGTCAGAGACGACGGGAAGACAACCAACCGCCGCTGCCGCCAAGTTGCTTTCAGACCATGTCGCAAACCTCACGCTCGCAAAGCATAGCTCGGTTCCAGTTTTGCACACTTTTAACTGGGATGGGAATTATGTGGCCGTCCAGACGTTCTTGGACTGCACCTCTCATCCGCCTTTGCGCTGGCAAAACTAAGAGTGCAGCCTCTCTAAGCAATGGTCTCCAGAGGGCAACCCAATTTCCCATCTGTGCTTTAAATCACCCGCCGTTGCCAGACGTTGATCGACGATAACCGAAGAAACACTTTCCATGCTAGAGCGGCTCTATCTGGCATGCAGAAAGTATTGTTCAAATGCGTCACCTTTCCTCCACTTCGGTATTGGCCAAGATCCTGCCATGGAGCGCACAGCGTCAACATTTTGCATGTGGAGCCGTGCTACGTCTCTCCTCTCAGCCCTCTCAATCCACCATTTAGAAACTGCAGGGCACCCCATGGAGATTTAGTGGCTGGTGGAGAGTGAGGAAGAATGTCTGGCTTTGTCCCCATCACCAGACGCAAACCAAGCCACCATTACAGCGGAGGATGCAATCATTTTGCATTTGGCGACGGGAACCTAGCCAGAGCTTGGTAAGCGCATGCTTTGGACTATAGCTCCCAGCATTCTGCTGGCCAGTTGGCATGCTATATTTCCAATTTAAAGTGGCCTAACAGCACTTTACTCCTAACAGCAGCCTAAAAACAACCCTGGAACCCAGTTTTCTAACAGTGGGTTGGCATTGCAAAGGGACCTTTGGGATCAACTGAAAGAGAGAAGTTGGTAGCATGAGATTTCGTAGACGCAAGCCTTCTTCAACTTCTCTCTTTCAGTGAGTCTCAAAGGTGTTGCAAGATCCCTTTGCCTACAAATTTTTCAGAATAACACGGCTAGGGAGTTTATCACATTGGGAGTTTATCCCGTGAATATCCTGGAAAAACCGTGTAATCACACGAAATGATTTCGCATGCCGTCGCGCAAAACCCGCCATTAAGGTGGTTGCAAAGAAGCATTGGCACGCATCTTTTTTACTTTGGGGATTTCACCAACAATGCATTTCCCATATTGCTTTATTTGTGCGACTGTAGGTGATAATCATCCGCACAACTACTTGCCATTTTCATTTTATTTGCAGGATGCTTTAAATGCGCTTTAATCTCTCTTTAATGCCGAAATTAGCCCCAGTGTGATAAACTCCCAAATCTTTGGACTATGACTCTGGAGACCAGGGTGTGAATAGCATCAAACCCACTGGGTGACCCTGGGCACATCACACTCTCTCAGCCTCAGGGGAAGGCCCTGGCAAACCTGTTCTGAACCAATCGTTCCAAGGACACCCCACAATAGGGTCGCCATAAGTTGGAAACAATGTTGAAGGCACACGGCAACAACGCACATACGGGAGGAGGTCGTCTTTGGTCCGCAAGGCGCAACAATTGCCTGTATGGTTGCATACAAGTCCTGTGTCCCCCAAAATGGGCTGAGTAGCCTTGGCCAAGTCACACTCTCTCAGCCTCAGGGGAAGACCACAGCAAACCTCTTCTGGACCAACCATGCCAAGAAAACCCCTTGCCATAAGTCGGAAATGACTTGAAGGCACACAACAGCAACAACACGCGCATATGGGAGATATTTCAACCTGTTGGTCACTTGCATGGCAAAGTCAGTCCCGTGTCCCCAAAAAGTAAACCCTTGGGTAGCCTTGGCCAAGTCACACTCTCTCAGCCTCAGGGGAAGGCCATAGTAAACCTCTTCTGGACCAGTTGTGTCCAGTGATAGGGTCGCCATAAGTAAGAAACAACTTGGAGGCACGCAACAACAACAACACACATATGGGAGGTATTTTGTTATGATGGTCACTTGCATGGCGGAGTACGTCCTGTGTCCTAAAAAGTAAACCCTTGGTTTAATTAACAAATTGTAAGCTGCTCCGATAGCCTTGACTGAAGAGCGGGATAGAAATAAAAATTATTATTATTATTATTATTATTATTAGCCAAATCACACTCTCTCAGCCTCAAGGGAAGGCCATAGCAAACCTCTTCTGGACCAATTGTGCCAAGAGAACCTCGCGATAGGGTGGCCATAAGTCGGAAATGACTCGAAGGCACACAACAACCGCACAACACATACGAGAGGTCTTTGGCTATGACGGTCCCCTGTATAGTTGGGTAAGTCCCCGAAAGTGGGAAAGGAAGCCCTACCTGAAGTCCAGAGGTGGAAATATAGGATCAGGATGATAAAGATGTTCCGGAGGCAGTAGTGGACGGAGTGGAGCTTCCAGTCCATTTTGGGTCTCTCATGGGGACAGCTCCTTCCCACTTGTCTGGCGGCAGACTCAGGTGCCAAGTGCCAAGGGATGGGGCAAAGCACCGGGGAAGTCCAACGGAGGAGCTTAAGAAGGCGACACACCTTGAGCAGAAGCATCAATCAATCGGACGACCCAACCCAGGAGAAGGAAAAGAAAGAGGCACGATTTCATAACATCGCAAAGAAAGAGAGAGAGAGAGAAGGGAAAAGAGCTCAACCGTATCTTTCGAACGCGGGGCCAGGTTTTGCCAAGGCACATCGTTCGTGCAATTAATGGAGAAGAACCACGAAGGGAGGAGGAGGAAGGTGGGATTCAAAACACCCAAAACTCCCATCGTACCATTAAAACTGGAGTTCCCAGATGATGAAAGATAGCACACCGATGTGATGTCGGGCATTACTTCTTTAAGGCTGCACCTACACTATATAAATAATGCAGTTTGGAACCGCTTTAATGGCCCCGGCTCCATCCTATGATATCCTGGGATGTGTAGTTTAGTGAGGTACCAGCACTCTTAGCAAGGAGCCAGCATGGCATAGTGGTTCGAGTGTTGGACTAGATGTCTGGAGACCAGGGTTCACATCCCCAGCTCGGCCTTGGGCGAGTCACACTCTCTCAGCCTCAGAGGAATCAGGGCCAGGACAAACCCCCTCTGCGGAAACTTGCCCAGAAAACCCCTTAAGATTGCCGTAAATCAGAAACAACTTGAAGACACACAACATCATCAGTGGCAGAGAAGGCCAAAGACCTTGCAAAATTGCAAATCCCAGTATCCAGCACTTAAAGTGGCATCAAACTGCATTATTTCTACAGTGTAGATGCAATCTCAGTTAACTGAGATATGCCTATAAATGCCATTCAGTCCTTGTTGGGAAAAGTCTGATAACGCTGGGGCAACAGACGGCACACTTTTTTCCGTTAAAGCACCCCCTTTAAGTTACGGTTTAAGAAGATGTTACTGATTAGAAAAGACTTTAAAATCAGGGAAGTTGGCAACCGTCTTGCCCATTTCCTAATAAATCTTCATCAGGGCTATCTAGTTTTATTTGCAACTTTCTGTTTGAACATTTTGGTGCTAGACAATATTTGTTGTGTTGCTCACTTATGGCAACCCCAAGGCAAAGCTTTCGTGGGGTTTTCTTGGCATGATTGTTCAGGAGGCGTTGGCCTTTGCCTCCCTTTGAGGCTGAGAGAGTGTGACTTTGCAAAGGTCACCCAATGGGTTTCCATGGCTGAGCAGGGATTCGAACCCTGGTCTCTCAGAGTCGTAGTCCGACGCTCAAGCCATGCGGGCTCCTTTTGCAAACAATCGTACTTGCGTGTTGTTACCTTCCTCCTTGCTTTTGTGTTCTGTTTAGGAAAAAAATATAAGGGCCAGGAAACCTGAAGCAACCGCTCTCTGGGCTTGCTTATAAAACAAAAACAACGAAACAATCGGATTCTTGTTGCCCAACAGGAGAAAGGCTTCCCAGAAATGGACATCTGCGAGAAAAATAACCCCGAATTTGTCATGCACACGACGGAGCAGACAACATCCCGCTGCATATGTTTTTTGCATTCTTATTTCACCATTTCATCTCCCGGCTTCCGTTTCACAGATGGCCCTAAAGCAAAGTTAGGAAAGTTTTAGCCTTCCAGATGTTCGGGAGTGCAACTCCCATGACAGGCGGACTAAGGATGCTGGGAGATGGAGTCCAAAAGACAGGGAAGGACAGAGGTTCTTCCTCCCTGGATGTCAAGCCCATTGAAACAAGGAGAGCCAGTTTCAACGTGTGCAAACAGACGAAAAATGGAAAATCCTCTAATTTTCCTTGCTTCTTAGAAAGACAACAAACGAACGAAGGATGCTAAAGAAGCCTGTGAGGTCTTAAAACTTGCGATGACGGTGCAAGAGTGCTGTGGGATCGTAAAGCTTGCTACGGTGCAATAAGATTGTAGCTGCATGCCGTGTTATTCTGAGTTAAGAGGGATAACACAGCATGCAGCTACAAAGGGTGGGATAACCAATCAACCAACTAATCCATCGATCAAATAATCAATCAATATATCAATTGATAAACGGGAACCTGACATGGGTGAAAGACCTTTAGGGCTTTGCTCTAGCAAAGGGGAAAAAATGTTTCTAATGTCACTTTGGGACCGGTCGCCGACGTCGAGATTTCGACTCGAGAAGAAGCTGACCGGATTCTTCTGGGGTCGTTAGCACAAACTGGAAATTCAGGAAAGGCGAGGCTCCGACAAGACGGAGAAACGGCCTCCCGCCCGCTATGGATCAAGGGCCGGGGTTGGTAAATAGTGCCAAAACTTCTTCCTCCTCCTCCTAGTCCTGCTTCTGGAAGGAAAATATATTGGCCCGGGGATCAGTCCAGATTGCAACACAGACCAGGGTCCCTGTGCAAAAAAAGACCATCCGGGTGCAAATGGCTGAACTGCCTTCAGGTCAAACGGGGGGATCGGGTTCTGATCGGCTGGGCTATGATTGATTGGCTTTATTGCCCTTGCGCCAGAGAGCGGACTTGCATTCCGATTGGTTGGACTGCCTTTATGTCAATCGTGGGGTTCTGGTTCTGATTGGCTGGGCTGGGATTGATTGGCTTTACTGCCCTTATGCCGGAAAGTGGACTTGCATTGTGATTGGTTGGACTGCCTTTATGTCAATCAGGGGGATTTGGTTCTGATCGGCTAGGCTGGGATCGATAGGATCTACTGCCCTTTATGCCGGAAAATGGATTTGGGTTGTGATTGGCTGGATTATCTTTAGGTCAAATGGGGGGATTCAGTGGTGATCGGGTGGGCTGTGATTGACTGGGGACTCTTTCAGACGTTGGGAATTGGAAGTATAATCTAGGGTCAATCCGAACGCAATCATGGGTTTAACATTATTGCGAATTAAAGCTTCACACGCAATTTCGGACAAAGGGGGGTCATTTTCGGGAAATGGAACGTTACTCCGAATGCAATGGGGATTCCTGTGAATTCGCTAAACAAGCGAATTTACAGGAATTCGCATTGGCTCCATTCGAAATTTGGGAGAAATTCCTCCCGTGTGAAAGAGTCATGGGTGTGTTGTGATTGATTGGCTAGGATTGTGACTGATTGGCGACTGCCTTTATGGCAGATTGGGTCAACCTGGGATATTTAGTGGGCTAAGATTGATCAGCTATGCCACGGTCCCCATACTGTGCTCTTTATCTCCCAGAATCCCAGATTCTTGGTCAACATGACTGAGGCTTCTGGGAGCTGAAGTCCAAAATCCCTTAAAAGGGTACGCTCTGGGGGATCACTGGGCTACACTGTCCTTATGGCAGGAGAGGGGAATTGCATTGCGACTGGCTGGAGTCCCAGTGGTCCCCGACTTTTGGTCTTCCCAATGATTTGGACTTCGGCTCCCATAACTCCTGACTGTTGGCCAAGCTGCCCGGGGATTCTGGGAGAAAAAGTCCAAAATAAACAGAGGGCCAAAGGTTGGGAACCATTGGGCGTACTGTGGTCGGCTGAACGGCATTTATGACAGAGAAGGGGTTTGGACGGTGATACAGATAGAAGGACATCTTCTCCATCCCGACTTATGGGAGATAGTCCACTAAATTCAGAGTGGTGGACGTGGTAATTCTAGCTAAATTTTAGAAAGAACTTCGTGATGGGATATAAATAAATATATTATTATTTTATTATTTATCTGACGATGGGATGGGATCTCCCAGAAGAGTTTTCAAAGAGGTTGGATGCCTCCTCTTTATGGGAATTCAGCTACGGATTCCTACAACGGCAATTATTGTCGTTCTTCTATTCCCTATGCCCAGCTCTTCAAATACGGTGCAACATTTTTCATTCTTTCTCTGGAAGGGACCCCAAAGGTCATCCAATCCAACCCCATTCTGCCATGCAGGAAGACCCAATCCAAACCCAAAACAGACAACCATCCAGCCTCTGTTTAAAAACCTCCGAAAAAGGAAGCCCCACCACTTTCCAAACTTTCTATATGTTTTGGTGCTTCGGCTTTTCCAGAGCCGTCTCTGCCTCCAACCACCACCATCGCCTCGACTGCCAAATCTTTGTCCGTGCATCGCACCTATGCAACGGAGAGGAAGAAAAATAAATAAGTTGTTCGCTGAGTCAGTCGATCGATTGATGCAATTCGGGGAGCGCAACAAGGAAATTGGCCAGAAGGAAAGCCGGGTACAGTTGCTGGCGTCACGTTTGGCTAGCGAGGGTAAGCGACAACGGAGCCCAGTTCCCATATTTTCACTCCTGGACACAAAAGGAAACAGCTAAGTTGTTTTGCAGGCACGTGCCAAGAACGTACAGGTGCTTCGCTCCCAGAGAAAAAGAAGAAACGGAGACAAAAGAATGGAGAAAAGTGCTGCGGAAAAAAGTCCATCGAGTGCAAAAGGTCCCCGCCGCAACCCTTTAGTCGCCATTGATTTCTATTTTGGCTTGTTTCTCCAAAGTAACTCATTCCTAACTAGTTATGTTTGGGGAAAGGTTACCCAAAGTAGCCGAAACATTACCTAAAATAAAAAATGAAACGAAAAGTAGCTAAAGTAAAATATATAAACATAAATGCTGATGGTGAAACAAAATAAAATTCCTCTCCTACCTTGTTTTCGCATCTCTACCTACCGACAGACGAACAGAGCGGTGTAATGGTTTGAGTGTCGGATTCGAACCCCCGGAGACCTGGGTTCGAATCCCGACTCAACCCTTGAACCTCTCAGAGTCACACCCTCTCAGCCTTATTTCCAAAGCGTAGATGCAACCTAAAGGCTAACCTTGGAGTTTCTGGAAGAGCTGAGCTTCAAATTGGAAACTATCCCGAAACTCCCAGCATGCCTAGTAATGTTGGGGGATAATGGGAGCTGCAATCCAACAACAGCCGGAGAGCTGCACATTTCACTCACTTCTCTTAACATTGCTGGCACACTTTCCAATCTAAACATTTTCAGATTCTGGGAAGCCAGGGATGAGAATAGAGTAACCGTCCAGATGTGTGGGACTGCAATACCCCATTACTAGCGATTCCATCTCAGGACGATGGGAAGTGCAGTCAAAGCACACCTGGAGGCCTACACAATCCTCACCCTTGCGGTCAACTCTCTTCGTAGCATCGCTCCAAGCCTTATGGTGGCCCTTTTTCGAAACCAGTGAACACCACTTCGCTTGGACTCGACCCAATGGTTTAATGGATCGATCAATCAATCGATCGATCGATCGATTTCCTGCACCAACTTCTGACATGGAAATACTCAGGACTGGCAAAGCGGGGCTGGTGGGGAAGAGAGAAGCATAATGGTAAAACTTTGCCTCTCCGCCACCCAAAAATAAAAACAGGAGAGAGGAACGTGAGCGCAATGCATAACCCAAATATTTCCTTGAGTGTCACAGAGGAAAAACAAGGTCTTCTTTTCACACCGCGCCTCCCATAATCCTGATTTACCCTGAAAAAACCTCGTCCGAAAGGCTTGATGAGTTCCAGACGCCCAATTTTTCTTTTACCGACGTAATCTCCCCCCCGCCTTCCAACAACCCTATGCTCTTCAGTCACCTTAAATGATCAGACAGCCGAAATGTCCACCAAGTTAACGCTTGTTCGCTTCACACATCCTGGGTCCACGAACAAGCGTGAAACCTTGGGCGAGTCACACTCTCTCGGCCTCACGGGAAGGCAAGGGCAACAAGCCTTCTCTGAACAAACCTTGCCAAGGAAACCCCATGATAGCTTCATGTTAGGGCCGCCATAAGTTGGGAATGACTTGAAGACACACAACAACTTGTCTGTCTGTCTGTCTGTCTATCTATCTATCTATCTATCTATCTTTTCCATAAGTTGGTAATGACTCTATCTATTTAGCTGTCTATTTCCATTGAGTGACTTTGGCCAAGTCACACTTTCTCAGCCTCAGCGGAAGGCAAGAGAAAACCTCTTCCGAACAAACCTTGCAGAGAAAGCCGTGTGATAGATTGCCATAAGTTGGAAATGACTTGGACACACAACAACATACCTATTATCTATCTATCTATCTATCTATCTCTCCATCCATCTATCTCTATCTCTCTCCATTGAGTGACTTTGGGAAGTCACACTCTCTCAGCCTCAGGGGAAAGCAAGAGAAAGCCTCCTCCGAACAAACCTTGCAGAGAAAGCCCCGTGATAGGTTTGCGTTGCGGTTGCCATAAGTTGGCAATGATTTGAAGACACACGACAACCTATGTCCATTGAGTGACTTTGGGCAAGTCACACTCTCTCAGCCTCAGGGGAAGGGAAGGCAAGCCTCCTCTGAACAAACCTTGCGGAAAAACACCAAACAAGTGGTATACTTTGAATACAGGTAGACATTTGGCCTTTTTGGCCCTTAAACAAGGCACCAAACCCTGTATGGCAAAGAAGCGTTGATCCTCGACTGCAGATCCCATTATCCACACTTGCTAAGGGGCAAGAAAGGACTTACCTCCCATTTGAGGGATGCAGTGTAGTACCAAGAAGCACAAGGTCCATAGCTTCGGGTCCATTCACCTCCCGGCACCGAGTTCGGGTGATGGCGGAGAATGGGGATGTGGGCATCTTGGCTGGTAATCCTCTCCGGTTTCAACTCCGTGACTCACAGCAGATCGGGATACGTAGTACCAGGCCAAACACCTTTGGGAACCTGGGAAGACAAAAAAGGGATATCAAGTTCACATCCGCCCACTGGAATTAAATCCCATAAGACTGCATTCCTGCAGCCATTAAATCCATTGTGAAGCTCTTATGTTTGCTGGGTTTTGCTTAGCCTCTTGGCTTAGCGTCTGCACAGCAGAATTAATGCAGCTTGACACTGCTTTAACTGCCCCGGCTCTGTCCTAGAGAACCCTGGGATTTATAGTTGGCTGCGGCACCAGAGCGCTTGGGCGGAGAAGGCTCAACTGCCTACCAAACTACAAATCCCAGAACGCCATAGCACTGAGCCGTGGCAGTTCAAGTGGTGTCAAACTGCGTTTCGATTTGCCATCCGAAAACATTTGGAGGGTTATAGGCTGGCATACAGGAGATCCAGCATGGCTTAAGTGTTGGAGACCAGGGTTCGAATCCTGGCACCCAAAAGTAACTAAGATTGGTTACTGTTACTCTGCAAACTTATTTCTTGCACAAACAAATTAAGGCCAAATTGTTAATTACTTGCAAGAGTTAGTTGCAAAAAGAAATATATAAACCGGAGCTATATCCAGCAAGTGAAAGGCAAAAACCCTGTCTACTAAAACATCACACTAGAAACCTTATTTTATTAATTTTACTTACTTATTTTATTTTTACCCTGCCTTTCTCCTAAATTGGGACCCAAGGCGTCTCAATATATCTATATCCATATCTATCTATCTATCTATCTACACACATAGATATATTAAAACACCACTTTAACCTTGCATTTTTAAAGGCCAGCCTTGGATTTTAAAGGCCCAACCTTGCATTTCAAAAGCAAAACCTTGGATTTTAAAAGGCAACAAAACCCCTTACATTTTAAAGGCAAAACCCTTGCATTTTAAAGGCAAACTTTTGGATTTAGAAGGCAAAACTTTGCATTTTTAAAGACAAACCTTGGGTTTTAAAGGCCAAACCTTGCATTTTAATGGCAAAACGTTGGATTCAAAAAGGCAAAAACCTTGCATTTTAAAACCTTGGGCTTTAAAGGCAAAACCTTGCTTTATAAAGGAAAACCTTGGATTTAAAAGGCAAAACCTTGAATTTTTTTAAAGGCAAAGTCTTGGATTTTGAAGGACAGACCTTGGATTCTAAAGGAAAAACCTTGGATTTTAAAGGCAAAACCTTGCACTTTTGAAAGGCAAAATCCTGGATTTTAAAGACCAAACCTTGGATTTTTAATGCCAAAACCTTGGATTTAAAAGGCCAAACCTTGCATTTTAATGGCAAAACCTTGCCTTTTAAAGGCAAAACCTTCCATTGTAGCAAAACCTTGCATTTTAATGCCAGAACCTTGACTTTTTAAGGCAAAACCTTGCAATTTTTATGGCAAAACCTTGCATTTTTTTTAAAGGCAAACCCTCGCATTTTAAAGGCAAACCCTTGCATTTTAATGGCAAAAGGCTTGCTTTTAAAAAACCAGCAATAAAGTCAATAAATCAAAGAAAGGCGCAAAGCAGGCCGTGGTTTGTTGGGCTGCCTCCTTTTCGCAACGCATGGACAACTTTTTGGGGACACGTTCCCTCCGCAAAGCGGCCCGGTCTTAACCAAATACTCCGAATTATTTGTCCACCGCTTAAACACAAAGCCAAGGTCTTAAGAAGGGATTGGAAAGCGTGTCTTGGCGTGTAGGATGCAGAGTTTAAATATTGACAGGACTTTGGCGAGAAAAGAAGTGGTCAGACTATAGACTCAGTCTGGCCTCGATGGAGCGTCGCAGCAATTCAACCGGTCAAGTTCCCTGCTTTCGTCGCTGTTTCGTGCCTCGTCTCCAAGCTTTCCTTGGCCTCGTCTGCACTGCAGGATTGATGCAGTTTGATACCGCTTTAACGTCTACGGCTCCATGCTTCGAAATGCTGGGGTTGGCGCTATTTCGCCAGCTCTGGTGCCACCGCAAATCCCGTAAGATGGAGCGCCATGGTAGCTAAAGCGGCATCGAACGGCATTATTTCTGCAGCGTGGACGCAGCCACAGACTTCCTTCACTGGGATAGACCTTCACGGAGAGAAGCCCTTCCTCAAGTCGTTGTTTTCTGTGCCTCCGAGTCATTTCCCCCTTAGGGCAATCCCAAGGCAAACCTATCATGGGTTTTTCTGGGCCAGATTTGTTCAGAAGGAGTTGCCATTCCCTCCCTCTAAGGCTGAGAGAGTGTGACTTAGCACCTGTGGGCTAAATCATTCTGAACTGGGAATGCTGGGAAAGGATGAGCCTGAGACTTAGAATCAGAGATTCCTAGGACTTTATCAGATGGGAGGAATTTCTCTTTATTTCGAATGGAGCCAATTCGAATTCGCATGAATTTGCTAGTTTAGCAAATTAACGTGACTTCCAATTGTGTTCAGAATGTGTTCAGAATGACTTCCCATTACCCAAAAATGACCCCCCCCCCCATTGCCCGAAATTGCATGAGATGCTTTAATACAAAATAATGTAAAACTCCATGATTGCGTTCGGATTGCCATTGGATTATACTTCCAATTTCCGACGCCTGATAAGGTCCCAAGAGTTGGAAAGGATACCCAAGAGGGTGATCCACTCCGAACCCATTCTGCCATGCAGGAATGCATAGAATCCCAGAGTCGGAAGGGACTGCGAGAGCCATCTAGTCGAAACCCCTTTCTGCCATGCAGGAATACAATAGAGTCCGAGAGTTGGAAGGAACCCCAAGGGTCACACACTGCGACCCCCTTCTGCCGTGCAGGAATACATAGGATCCTAGAGTCTGAAAGGACTGCATGGGCCATCCAGTCCAAACCCATTTTGCCAGGAATACATAGGATCCTAGAGTTGGAAGAGGGCCATGTAGTCCAAACCCCTTTCTGCCATGCAATACAATAGAGTCTGAGACTTGGAAGGGACCCCAAGGGTCACACACTGCAACCCCTTTCTGCCATGCAGGAATATATAGGATCCAAGAGATGGAAGGGAGCGCAAGGGCCGTCTAGTCCAAACCCATTCTGCCGTGCAAAAACAATGGTCCTCTTTTGGAAGTGTGCGTGCGTGGGGTTAAACTTGACCTCCCTTCCTTGCCCTTTCCTCCATCCGTCTTGTGAGTCATTGGCAAGCGATGGGTCCTTCTAGGGCCCGTATGTATGCGCACAATACCACACCCGGGCATTTGTCACTCTGGCACCGCCGGGGCTCCTTTCTGCAAAGGAAGAGCCAAAAGGTTGCTCATAATCCCCAGGGCTCAATTGTTCTGACACCGATCTTCCTTTCCTTGCCCCAAGACCAGTTCCACCGCTCTCGGGTTTCCTTCATTCGATAAAAAGACATCACTCCGGCTGGCTCTTAATCCATCAGCAATCGGTTCGCTCTGGTACCGTGCCAGGCTTCGACTCGAAAGGGCCCGGGTCCAAGTGCCAACTTTGGAAACGTGGCACAGGCTCCGTGCGTCCCACAAAACCCAAGTCGGCTGCCAACCTCTCTCATTGAGTCTCATGGCTGCAGCAAGATCCCTCTGCCCAAAACCTAGCGCACCATACTACATATTCCTTTTGCTAGAAGGTACGCCACTGGCAGGTCCGTTTTATTTTATCTTATGTACAGCCCTGTGTAATAATAATAAATAATAATAACGTGTTTATTTATATCCCTCCTCTCCTTCCGGGATCTAGGCGGGTAACAGCAGTCCAATAAAACAGATATACAGACAATAATAAAATGTCCCTAGTCCCCTTAACCCTCCCTCGGTCTACTAAAATTACACATAAACCTACAGAGTGTAAACCTACAGCGCTTTACAAATAAAAGAATAATTAATAATAATTAATAATAATAATGATGATGGAACCACGGCCATGAAAGCGGCATCAAACAGCGTCAATGCAGCCCTATATATAGTAAGAAGGGTCTCGCCTTCCCAATCCTGACTGTAATGAAAAGAAAATAGAGGAGGAAATATTATTCTGCCATTACAGATCCAGGGAAATAATCCCTCCCAAATTATTGCATTGTTAGATTTCTTATTACAGCTCTTCTGTATTTATTATGGCGGCCCCATTAATTTCAGAGGAGTTTATCAGACGGGGGGAATTTCTCTTTGTTGCGAATGGAGCCAACTGGAGCCAATTCGAATTCATGTGAATTCGCTACTTTAGTGAATTTGCGTGAATTCCGATTGCGATCGGAATGCGTTGAGAATGACTTCCCATTACCCAAAAATGACCCCCATTGCCCGAAAATGCGTGAGATGCTTTAATACAAAATAACATAAAACCCATGATTGTGTTCGGAATGACTTCCCTTTTGCCCGAAATTGTGTGAGATACTTTAATACGCAATAACGTGAAACCCCATGATTGCGTTCGGATTGCCATTGCATTATACTTCCAATTTCCGTCGTCTGATAAACTCCTTAGGCAAAGGAAGACTCAGAGGTGTTTTGGCCAGTTCCTTCCTCTGGAACATCACCTTGGATTCCTCATCGGTCTCCCATCCAAGCACCATCCAGGGCTGACTCTGCTTAGCTTCCAAAATCAGACAGGATTTGGGCGCCTTTGTGTATATATGCGCTTCCAAGTCGACTTATGGCGACCCCATGAATTTCAGAGGGTTTTCTTGGGCAAGGAAGACTCAGAGGTGGCTTGGCCAGTTCTTTCCTCTGATACAGAGCCTCCAGCGCCAGGTCTTTGCTGGCGGTCTCCCCTCCAATGACTAACCAGGGCGGGCCCTGCTTAGCGTCCACAATCAGACGGGATCTGGTGCCTTTCGGGCAGCATTTCCCAATAAAACAATCAGGACGTAAACCTCTCACTGAAACTCAATAATAATAAAAACTACTCACCCACTTGGCCATCTCGAGCCAAACCTATTAAAAATACTCATTAAATACATATGATTCATTTGATTTAATTTGACTTAACAGTCAGGTTGAACACAGATTTGGAATTGCTCAAGAAATGAGCTTTTTGCAAGGGTTTCCAGAAGGGTCACCCAACCTCTTCCAGCTCTACGATTGTTGGATTTTGCTAGGACTGAGAATCCAGGAGACTTGGGTTCGAATCCATGCTCAACTATGAAAACTCATTGGATGAAATGGGCAAGTCATTCCCTCTCTGGGCGCATCTGCACCGTCGAAATAATGCCGTTTGACCCCACTTTGTGGCTCCATCTGAGAGAATCCTGGGATTTGTAGCTTGGTGAGGCACCAACCCTCTTGGGCCGAGAAGGCAAAAGACCTTGCCAAACTACAAATCCCAGGATTCCATGGGATGGAGCAAAAGCACTTAAAACGGTATCAAACCGCATTATTTCGGCAGTGTAGATGCACCCAAATTTTCTAGGATGGGATTGCAGCACTTAAAGTGGTGTCATATTGCATTATTTCGGCAGTGTAGATGCACCCAAACACCCTAGGAAGAAGCCATGACAGTTAAAGTGGTGTCAAACCGCATTATTTCGGCAGTGTAGATGCACCCAAATTCCCTACGATAGGGCTGCAGCACTTAAAGTGGTGTCAAACCGCATTATTTCAACAATGTAGATGCACCCAAATTCCCTAGGATGGAGCAAGAGCACTTAAAGCGACGTCAAACTGCATTATTTCGACAGTGTAGATGCACCCAAATTCCCTAGGATGGGCTGCGGCACTTAAAGTGGTGTCAAACCGCATTATTTCGACAGTATGGATGCACCTGAAAGCCATGGCAAACCTCCCCTGAATCTTACCAAGGGTATTTCCATCAGCATTGAAGGCCCATAATAAAAAGTTGAATCGACCCCACATCCAGGACATGATGGCTTTTCAATATATGTTTGTCACAATAGTATGATAAACCATTCCAGCAATATGAACCGGGACAAGGAAAGCCTTGAGACGATGATCGATGGACCCCAGTCGTGAACCAAAGGCATGAAGTTGTGCCGGATAACTATATATCCCAGGCGCGTGGGCATGGGAGGTCAAGCGTCTCCACCGAGCCCTTGCAAGACGCCGGGAGAGCCAGTCGAACAGCATTGCTGAAATGTAAACGCTAAAATGTACAAACGTAAACGCTAAAATGCTATCACTGGGATGGTGGCGAGCCTTCGACAGCTCCGAAAACCCACTTTAGAGGTTCGTCTTAACATTTATTGATTATCGGTTGGATGTATACTTTGCCTTTCTCCCAAAATGAGAGCTAGCGTGGCATAACGGTTTGAGCGTTCAACTACGACTCCGGAGACCAGGGTTCGAATCCACACTCGGCCATGGAAACCCACTTGGTGACTTTGGGAAAGTCACACTCTCTCAGCCTCAGGGGAAGGCCAGGTCAAGTGTCCTCTGGACAAACCTTGCCAAGAAAAATCCAGGACAGAAGCTGCATGTATCTTCCCCTGGAAGTGTGGGCAAGATGGCAAAATCTATTAATGAAAAGAACATAGGTTGCAGCGGTTTGCTTTTGCCTGAGCCTCCTGGGAAGGACATTATTATTATTATTATTATTATTATTTGTTGTTGTTGTTGTTGTTGCAAAAAAATTACCAAATAAAATTGTTTTGCAAAAAGAAAAAAATTGGTACAAAATCACAGTTGCCACCTGCAAAACGGTGGAAGGTGTTCTGCCCCCGTTCTACGACCCGAACAAATGCCAACCAGGTCTGAATCAGAGACAATTCTTGAAAAGCTTCATTCAGAGGAGAAGGGTGCCACCCGGTATGACGAGCCGAAAGCCGTGCCGTGGGTGCGTGCCAGGTTTTGTATGCGCCGGGCGCAAGAAGACAGAGAAGGGTGTTCAGAAACCTGCCACGGTCTGTTGGACCCTTTTGTGTCGGCGGAGCAAACAAAAGACCGAAAGCTTGCCACCTTCCGTAAGAGCTGCTTGTCGTTGTTGTAAGAACATACCTTCCGATCGGTGTAAACAGAGGTTGGAGGGATTCGATTGTGTTTTCCTGCATGGCGGAAAGGGGTTGGATTGGATGGCCCTTGAGGGTCCTTTCCTGCTCTAGGATTCTATGTATCCCTGCATGACAAAAGAGGGTTGGATTGGATGATCCTTAAGGATCCTTTCCAACTCAAGGATTCTATGTATTTCTGCATGGAAGAATGGGGTTGGACTGGATGGTCCTTTAGGACCCCTTCCCACTTTAGGATTTTCTGTATTCCTGCATGACGGAAGAGGGTAGGATTGGATGACCCTTAGGGATCCCTTCCGACTCTAGGATTCTATGTATTACTGCATGGCAGGAGGGGGTTGGATTGGATGACCATTGGGGTTCCCTTCCAAATAGTCTATTAATAGTCCATAGGTGAAAAATGGGATGTATATGTGACCATCAGAGCATGGTCAAGATGGCAAAACGTATTAATGTGGATGAACATAGGTCGCAGCATGTTGCTTTTGCCTGAGCTTCCAGGGAAGCACAAAACAATAACAACACAACAACAATAACTCGCTTCAGAAGCCGTCAGCTTGCAAGCGCAACACGTGGAACGGAGCTGTGCTTTGCAGCAAACCCTCCCCGGGGGTTAGAAAGTTTGTTTGTTTTAAATGTTGGGTATTCCCCCGCAAGCCAAAAAAAGCTCTGGTGGAGACTTGGGAACCGGTTGCCATTTTGCTCCGTGTTGTTTTTGGGTGGCTTTTCTGAACGCAAAATGCTTTTGACGCATCTCTGGGAAGCGGCCCAACTTTTTGCGCTCAACCCTGGCTCACCCCATTCCTCTGCCGAGTGCCATCCCTGGAAGAGGGCAATATCTTCGTTTAGGAGGGCCCTTGTTGTCCTCTTTAAACTAAGAGGAGCCGTTTCTGGTGGATCATCCGGTTGCAAAGCACAGCTCAGTGCCATGTAATAGCATTCCGCCAGGAAAAGCTCAGCTTATTTCCCTGCGACAGCCTCCTGGCCTGCAAAAGCCCTGTTCGCTTCCATGTCAGAGCTTGCCGGCTTGCTGCATAGTTACTTGCAACAGCATCATGACCTGCAAAGCCCAGTTCAGTTGCATGAAACACCATCCTGGCTTGCAAAGCCAAGCTCAGCTCCATACAACACCATCCTGGTCTGCAAAGCCAAGCTCAGTTGCATGAAACACCATCAAAGCCCAGCTCAGCTACATGCAACACCATCCTGGCTTGCACAGCTACATGCAACACCATGCAACACCATCCTGGCTTGCACAGCCCAGTTAAGCTCCATGTAACAGATCCTGGCCTCCAAAGTCCAGTTCATTTTCATGGCTCAACTTCTCAGCTTCCAAAGCACAGTTCAGCTCCATGCATCACCATCCTGGCCAGCTAGGTACAGTTCAGCTCCATGTACAAGTGTCCTGGCCTGCAAAGCACTGCTCAGATCCACCCAAGTCGTGCCCATTTCTAATTGGAGAGCCAGGATGGGGTTGTGGTTTGAATGTACAGCTCTGGAGACCAGGGTTCAAATCCACACTCAGGCATGGAAACCCACTGGGTGACCTTGGGCAAGTCACACACTCTCAGCCTCAGAGGAAGGCAAAGGCAAATCTCCTCTGAACAAATCTTGCCAAGAAAGCCCTTCGTGATGAGTTTGCTTTCGGGTACACAACAACAATGACTGATTGATAGTCCTAAATTCTGATTGACAATCCCATATTCTGATTGACAATCCAATATTCTGATGGACAACCGCTATAATACTGGCTGTTAGTCATGCTAAATGGAATATAATTCAAGTTATTTCGTCGGGTGGCAAGGAACCGAATCAAATTTACCCCACCCAGACGTCTTTGCCTTTACAACCACGTCACTGTAAGTTTCTATTTAAGGGGGGAAAATAATTGTTTTCCAAAGATGTCTCTAATCCAAAAGACAAATACTTCTCCTTTTGCTTTTGCTTTTTTAATCAAACCTGCGTAAAGCTGGCAGAGTATTTCAGAGTTCACCGAGAAAACATAAAGCGAAAGGGTGGCTACAGCGTGTTTCTTTCAGGGCTGTCCCACGACATTTTGCCACCTGAGATGGGCACAGCCAGCGGCTCCCGCATCTGTAGAGTCACAAATCCATTTTGGGTTTTGCTCCGAGCAAGGGGTGCAGCTGTCGGGGAATGAGGGCATTATCCCTTCCAAGAAAAAATAAAATAAACATTTTGTCCCAGAAGCGAAATCACTGGTAATTCTTAAACTGAGTTTGCATGGCCATCGGTCAGGGACGTTTTAGCCTGATTCCCACCATCTTTTAAACCGGATCGCAATTCAGTTCAAACCGATTCACACGACCCTGGTTCCCGCTTAAATCGAATCGCTGAAGAGGGGCCATTCACCAGACCCGTTTAACCCACGTCTTTTTGACGCTGATTTTTTCTGCATCTTTTTCGAACCACTCAGTGGGATGCTTTCGCTGTGCATTCCTGGTTTCTTGAAGCCAGTTTTAGGGTTGGAACAGATGACTCCTGGGTCTCCTTCCCTGCAGGCCTACCTGGGTCTAAACTCACCCAACCGCATTGCAGAAGATCGAGGTGACCTCTTTCCGTCTGACGTGGGAACGCCACGCTCCGTGGGGCATCCTGACCTGAGCACCTTCTAGGTAAACAGATTCCCTCTCGGTGGCAGAACACGTTTCCTCCATCTCCCGCCCGACTCCTCGTGTGACGTGCTTTTTGTGCAAGCCTGAAACTGTGTTGTTTTGCACATTCCTTGCATGACCGCTGTCACCAAAGCCACCGGTCTGGGTGACAAACAGCATCCACTCCTCCATACCTTCATCACCATCATTAATAATGATCATTGCCTTTATCAATAGTGATCATCGCCATCATCAATGGTAAAAATGAACTGCAGGGTTGCATTGCAGGCAGTTCCTGGAGTCATTACAGCTCTTGCATTTTTCCTTTCGCTAAAGACCCCAAAGGCATCAGGGGTGCGTCTCCACTGTCGAAATAATGCCTCTCGGCCCCACTTTCCATGCCGGACAAATCCTGGGATTTGTAGTTTTGCAAGGTCCTTCGCCTTCTCTGCCCAAAAGTGCTACAAATCCCAGGATTCCACAGGATGGAGCCGTGGCAGTTAAAGGGGTGCCCAAACGGCATTATTTTGACAGTGTGGATGCAAGTTCCCAGACCTTGGAAGCTAAGCATTTGATGCATTTACGTACTTTATATATGCCTATGGATTTTGGAATATGGTCATGCAGTATGATCATTAACCCAAATAAAATGATTGATTGATTGACGCTAAGCAGGGTCGGTCCTGGCTAGTATGTGGATGGGAAACCATAAACAAAGACCAGGTGGACATGTGCCTTCAAGTTGGCCATCAATTTATGGCGACCCCAGGAATTTCAGAGGTTTTTCTTAGGCAAGGGATCCTCGTAGGCAGTTTTGCCTGTTCCTTCCTCTGAAATATAGCCTACAGTGCCTGAGATTTGTCGGCGGTCTCCCCTCCAAGTACCAACCAGGGTGAACCCTGCTTAGCTTCCAAGGTGAGGTGGGATCTGGTGCCTTTAGGCTATTTAGGTCTGTTGAAAGCATACACACATGTACACTAGCTGCTGTGCTTTTCTTGGGTTGTTTGCATGGAAAGGAATAAAGTTAAGTAAATAAAATAACAAACGAAAGGAATGTAATAGAATATAGGCCAAGATCGCCTTCTTGTGGCAAGATTTGCCTTCTGAGAAAAGCAAGGCATTGGAGAAAAGGGATTTGCAAGTTGCTTTTGAAAAAGGAGGCTCGGGTTGCAAACTCTCTTCAACCCCTTATTTAGTTCATAGGAAGGGAATTAAAGAGCGGGTTTTTTTGCATTTGCCTCGCTTCGTCACAATTGAAACCAATCCCAGTAGGATCGGAACCGGTTTCAAATGGGAACGGCGGCCATATAACCCGATCGGCAATTTGCTTTAAATCTTAGTGGGAAGGCAGCCTTCGTCCCAGCAGTCGCCACCAACCGCGGGCAACCAGGGCTCCAGGTTAATTGAATCCCACTTGCTTTATGAGCCTGGCCTGGCAAGCGATAAGGAGGGCATAAATATAAGGCCCAACAAGGCAAGCGGGGACGCTTCTGCAAGTGGGAAACCTTCTATACAAACAGACGGTTCTGCGGCTGAAGACACACTCGCTGGGAGGCTGGGTCCTTTGCTTTACCATCCCATCTCCCTACCCGAGACCCTGGACCTCTTGGGATGCTAGCCTTGGCTTCTTTGACTTCCATGGAAAAGAATGAGATTTAAACCAGGCTTTCATGGAGCTGTCCAAGGTGTTGAGTTCTTTTCCTGAATAGCTTGAGTCGGGTTGGAAGAGACCCCCAAAGGTCATCCAGTCCAACTCCATTCTGCCATGCAGGAACTCACAATCAAAGCACCCCCCTCAGCCCTCCACTCTGGGCCCACAACAAACTCCGGCTCCCAGAATTCCATAGCCTTGAGCCAGGATGATTGAAAAGCGGTGCCAAACCAGGTTATTTCTCCAGTGTGGATGCAGCCCAGATAGGCTTTCAGTTGTCTCATGAGGATTAGGAGCTTTTCCCTGAACCTTGCCTGTAATTCTGGTGATGCAAAGGACAGGGAAAGAGCTCCCAGTCCAACAGAATCAACCTTTAGAAGATTTCGGTTTTGTAAATAAATAAGTAAATCCCACATGATTTGTACAATGACGTTTTATTGACGCACACAATTACAGGAGATGGAGACGCACGCCAACAACCGAACGCACGGCAACACCCACCCTTTGTGGTGCATACATTTGTCAAGAGTTCCAGGGGGATTGCAAATCCTGGGTCGGTCCTGAGGATCCATTCAAGGACCATCGGAAGTGGGCCAAAGATCTCTCCATGAGAGAAAAAGGAGACATGCGCTCAATCCTTTGCAGAGATTTAGATCTATGGTGGCCAAGTGCTGCTTTCTTCAGATAAAGCAGAAGTGTCAGGTTTGGGGGTTTTGAAGTTGCAAAGACACGGGGGAAACTTTTTTCCCCTATGAAAGGTTGCAATCCTACAAGGATAGATAATCCATCTGGGTACTATATGCCAAAAAGGAATGGTGCTGATCCTTTTCTTTCTCTGCCACTCCTTCTTCCCTCTCCTCTTCTCTTTGCCATCTTTCTTTATCTTTCTTTGGACTCTTTCACACGGGAGGAATTTCTCCCAACTTCGAATGGAGCCAATGCGGATTCATGTAAATTCGCTAGTTTAACGAAATTACATGAACCCCTGTTCCGTTCGGAAGGCATTCGGAATGACTTCCCATTACCCAAAAATAACCCCCTCCTGCCCGAAATTGCGTGCGAAGATTTAATTCGCAATAATGTAAAACCCATGATTGCATTCGAATTGACATTAAATTATACTTCCAATTTCCGACGTCTGAAAGAGTCCTTTATCTCTGGCATCCCTTCTCTCCCTCTTTTCCATTCTCTTCCCAACATCCCTTCTTCTCTGTCTCTCTTTACCATCTCCCTCCTTCCTTTCCTCCCTCTTTCGCTCTTCCAGCCAATCCTTCTCTATCACTCCTTTGCCATCTCCCTTTCTCTCCCTCTTTCCGGCACTCCATCTTTCCCCTAAAGATGGATAGCATTTTGGAGCTCTTTGGAGAAACAAACCAACTGCAAAGTCAGTGGGAGGGAAACCGAAGCAACTTCAGATGCCAGCGATGGGCAAAATGTTTCTTCAGGATCTTTTGGAAGAGATTCCCCTTGGACTTCTGCAGGGGGAACTCAGTTGCCAAAGTGCCAGAGGATTTCAGAGACGCATCTGAGCTGGGTTCCTGTTGGCTCCTTGTCTCACGGAAACCGCTATGAGATAAGCAAGTTCTGTGTGCCAGGCCCTTCAAGTTGGCATCTGTGTGGGTTGCCGAATCCGGCTCCTTGTGGCCACGGCACAGGTGTCCTCTTTGTGGCTCCAAATGTCCTTTTTGGCTCAGATCCCCCAGAGATGCTGAACCCAACTGGAAAAACAAGGCCTCCTCCTTGGTGACGTGAGGACTTTCTCCAAGGGCCACAAAACCATACGGTGTGGTGATCTTGGGCAAATGGGGCAGAGAGAGGGCGGCCCGAACCGCCGGGTCGGGAATGTCGCACACCTCGGCCTCCATTTTGAGACAGACTGGGCAAAAAGCATGGCACTCGTCTCTCGGAGACCGATTCGGTCTGCCCTTCGGAGAGCTCCATGCCAGGCTGGATTCCTTCCCCCAAACCTGGTGCTGTCCCAGTACATCCAAGGAGGGAATGATGAATTCAGGGATGCTGTTCGGAGTCACCAAATACTGGAAGATCTCCATAGGAGTCCTTTTTGGGAGGCAAAAGGGTCGCCGGTGGTCTTCCTGGCAGGACATTTTGGCGAGCAACAAGCTGGAAAGCTTCTCTGTCGTGCCCAAGCAAGCTCCTTTGGATGGGATTGCAATGTGCGCACCAGCTTTTTATGCGCTTTGCTCGGCTCCGATCGCTCCAGGCTCTGCAACGTCACCGTGTGGCAATGAGCATTTCCAGATGCAGAAAGCGTACCACCTGCTGCCTTGGATGGAGAGCGGCGAGGCCACGTCGCACGTTGCAACGACCCACACACCTCCTCCCCTGGTTTGTTTTGCTCACAGACTGTGTCATAGAGGTGCCTTCGGCCGCAGCAGTGGGCAGGGGCATGGACTCGGCTGGGCACTGCGCACGGAGCCATGGGTACTGAGCACAACATCAGGCTCATCTCAGGGGGGAAAGATGACTCAACCCAGAAAGAAGTCATTTGAAGGATGAGTCAGTGACAAGCCGGAGTCGATGGCAGGGACTCCGGTTTGGACTCATGCACTGGAAATGCTGCTTTTGGAGCAGGTGCACAACGTCTCTCTTTCGGTGTATGGGCCCTTCGCATTCCAAAATGCCAAAGTAGTTTGTACTCAAGGAAAGAGAAGGTGGAATCTTGCCCTTCCCAGTTGGTTCGGGCAAAAGCAAACTGCTGCAACCTTTCCTCACTGGTCTGCTCTTCCACGTTTATAGCTTTTGTCGTCTCGATCGCAGTCCGATGTTGCGGAGCAACACCTGCTAGCTTTTGTCTGTGCGATGCTGGATACGCACCTTGGAAGGAGCCGGTGTGGCATAGCGAATTTGGAGACCGGGGTCAAATCCCAGCCATGCAACCCAATGGGCGACCCTGGGCAAGTCACACTCTCTCAGCCTCGGGGAAGGCCATGGCAAACCTCCTCCGAACAAATCTTGGCAAGAAATCCCCACGATCGGTTGACTTTAGGGTCGGAAACGACTCGAAGGCACACGACAATGAATGCACCCTGGACCCACACTTCGAAGCAGCCCACAGGTAAGTAAGTGTCTTGGGGATCGGGGCTGCAAATCCCAGCCTCTCCCAAAAGTGGAGAAATTGCACTGGGGTGGTGCCCTATTTAAACCTAAGCGGCTAGCCCACTTGAAGGACTTTGACTCAGCTGCCATGGTTTTGCAGGAAGAGAAGCGACCTCTTGGCCAGGTAGGACAACGGGAGATTTTACCATGCAGGACTGGAGCAAACAAGCCGTCGGGATTTGTAGTTTTCAGACTTAATGGCCTTTGGGGAAGGGAATGGGTTTCCCTGCAAAATGCGGATGGAAAGTGATGCCAAAATAAAGCTTCTCAACCATGGGCAGAATCATAGGCTCTTCAAAGGGAAGTCAGGTATCCTTTCCGCCTTTAGCTTTCAGCACCCAGGTGTGATTAAACCATTTATTTGATTTAAATTTCGCTTTTTCTGCTAGCATAGGATTCAAGGCTGCTTAGTGGCAAAATTTTGGACTCTTTTATGTTGATAGTATTAGAGAGCAATATCTAGCTCCCATCCTCCAAAATTTAAGGGAAAGGGATGACTAAAGTAAGCTGTCTCTCCTTTTGCAAGGAATTGAGCCTTTTATAACTCTTAGGGTTGCCTTGTTTGCTATTCTACGGAAGCAAAAAGTAGAAAAGGGCCTTAGATAGATAGATAGATAGATAGATAGACAGTTGTGCAAATTACAATGTACAAGAGGGGTGCAATCGGAGCCAAATATTTTAAATTTTATAGAGAGCTTTTTTTATGTAAGTTTTAACTATGTCTGTTTTTTCTGTTTGTTTGTTTTGCATGTTTTGAAATGGTCTGGAGACTTATTCAGTAAAGATGTATATGTGTGTGTATATATATATGTTTGTTTTTTGCATATATATCTTGGAGTTGGGACCCAAGTCTAAACACAAAACCCACGTCTGTTTCATAGATAGCCTTATAGGCCGAGGGTCATTTTATGCACAATATTTTGAAATAGTTTGGTGCACGAAGCAAAGTTTGTCTACGCCGAACCAAACAGAAAGCAAAGGCATCACTCTCTCAGCCGCCCATGGAAAAAAGCAGAGTTCATTTGTTAGGACAAGTCCCAGTCTCCTCTCAAACTGGGATGGCCACTGGTTTTGTGGCTTCGGGGATGGTTTGCAGACCCATAAGGAGAGCCAACAGTGCGTTTCAGTTTTGGACTAGGACTCTGGGACGAGACCTGGGTTCGAATCCCTGCTCAACCAGGGAAACCCACTGGGTGACCTTGGGGAAGTCACACTCTCTCGGCCTCAGGGTAAGGCAAAGCAAAGGCAAACTCTTGGGAGAAACCTTGGCCAGAAAACTGTAGGTCACCGTAAACCCAGGTGACTCGAAGGCACAACACTACAGCAACGACCCTCCAAAAACACACACAGATGATAATAATAATAATAATAATCCCTTTAAAAAAGCCATCCTTTTTAAAAAACACTCATAGAAAACAGCTTCAAATGGCGTAAAACAAGGTAAAACTCCAGCTTTACCCATCCATTCAGTCCAATCATCCCTTCTATGGTCTTCAGCTGAGCAGACTTTCATTTATAAAGGGAACAGGAGAAATAAGGAACAGCTTTGCCCTTGGGAATTAAATATTACTATTATTATTATTATTATTATTATTATTATCATCATTATTATTTATGTAAAAGCCATAGCACAAAAGTAATAGGGAAGAGGAAAACGCAGAAAGTTTTGAACTGGCTAGAAAAGCCATAGAACAAAAGGAAGAGGGAAGAAGAAGAAGAAAAAGGCTTTGAACTGGCTAGGAAAGCCATAGAATAAATGCAACAGGGAAGAGGAAAACCCAGAAAGCTTTGAGCTAGTTAGGAAAAAAGGAACTTATTATTATTATTGTCATTTGTATTGTGCTACTCGATACCTTCCAACCATCCCAATGGGGCAAGAGCGAATGATCCCGATGAATCCTCCGCCGTCCCGCTTTTTCGTCTGCTTTTCAAATGCCCCGGTTTCTCTCTCTTCCTCCCACTTTGGCCTTCAATTCCCTTCGACTTCTGTCTATTGGGAATGTTTTGCATGGCTTGGAAAGGTCTTCCGTTTCCGATTCGACGGTTGGTGAGTCTTGTTTGTCGCTTTTCCCCTTAGGATGAATTTGCCCTCCGGGGAATTCTGGGGCGCTATTTGAGGATATGGCTGGAAAGAATTGTTCGCCTCTGCCCGCTAAAATATCTGGTACGTTGCGTTTGGAAACCCTTACCCTTAGAAATCCCAGCTTATACCTCAGTTCTATAGCCAGCCGTGGTGAGCGGTGACTTGAGCGTTGGACTACGACTCCAGAGACCTGGGTTCGAATCTCCGCCAAGCCGTGGAAACTCCCAAACTTTGGTTCACCGGATGTTTTTGGACTTCAGTTCCCAGCATGTCCTGACTGTTGGCCAAACTGGCTGTGGCTCCTGGGAGCTGAAGTCCCAAACACCTGGAGGACCAAAGTTTGGAGGACCAAAGTTTGGGAATCTCTACATCTATCCCATAGGATGCAAAGTATAAATGTTTAATAGTATAAATAGAATCAAAAAGCAGTGCTTCAACATGCCCACTTGGTTTTAAAAAGAAAAATAACCGATGCATATAATTTAAATTAATTTAGAACAATAGGTGGAAACAATCCAAACCCATGTTAAAGCACAGCAACCAAAGAGTATCTGTACAGCATTTGCTGCATCATCCTCATCCTCATCATCCTTATTATTATTATTTTCATTTTTATTCCACCTTTCTTCCAATAATGGGACTCAAGGCGGCTCACAGCAAGTCGACTGTCACAATTTGTCTTCCTTATTCCTCTGCCGTCCCACTTTCTCGCTGCTTTTAAAATGTCCCAGTTTCTCCCTTTGGTCCTCAGCTTGTGCCAATTGCTGCAAGCCATAAATAGTTTCCACTCCGTTAAATCCGATCCACACTGCAGAAATGATCCAGCTTGGCACCACTTGAACTGCCCTGGCTCAATGCTAGCGAATCCTGGGAACTGTAGTTTGCTGTGGCATCACCGGAGCATTGTGACCGAGAAGGCTAAATGCCTCACAAAAAAACTGCGGTTCCCAGAATTGCCAGGGCAGTTAAAGTGGTATCAAACTGGGTTATTTCTGCAGTGTGGAATGTGCCTTTGCAAGAGGGAGAGAAAGGGGAGAGCATTGCTCTTCCCAGTCTGTTCCAGCAAAAGCAAACTGCTGCAGCATCTCCGAACTTCTCTCTTCTTTTTCATTCATAACTTGCATGGGTTCTTCTCCATTTATAACATTTTCCCATCCTGTCTACACTTAAATAGCTTGGCCGCTTCGGTCCCAGTTTCTATCTGGAAAAACGTTGATGTGTCCAGTATTATCAATCCGTTTTTTAAGTTGGAGTCCTGTGTTCAAGTCCTGCTCTTCTTTCAGTTGGAGTTTTTATGCCCTTCCCATGCTGTTCAGGTCCCGATTCTTCAGAAATTCGTCTCCGCCGTTTGCTCGGCCCTCCATGGGAGAAAAGAAGCCCTCGTGGGCTTGAAACGCCCAGTCCGCTCACCAGTAAGACCAGTACGGCATGCCAAGAAGCGACTGGGAATCGTGGCCCGGCTTATCCTGGCCTTGCTCCCCAGCCGGCTTGAGCGGGAGCTGAGTTTTCCAGAGACCAACGGGGGATCTTGCATCCCGAAAGGTAAGAAATGGTCAGAAAGGGCACGATTATTAATTATTATCATTATCAATATTATTAATAGACTTCTTCAGGCCGCTGGAGATAGCTGTGAATGTTTAGCCCTGATCCAAACTTTCTGGTTACTAAGTCCCAATTCTCTACACTTTCCACCCTATATAAACTTTCTTTCCATCCTATATAATAATCTGCTTTCTACCCTATATAACAATTCACTATCCCTGTGTATGTTCCTTTAAGTTGCCCTTATGGCAACCCCATTAATTTCAGAGGGTTTTCTTAGGCCAGGAAGACTCAGAGGTGATTCTTCCAGTTCCTTCCTCTGAAATACAGCCTTGATATTCACTGGTGGTCTTCCATCCAAGCACCAACCAGGGTGGACCCTGCTTAGCTTCCAAAATCAGACAGGATCAGTTGCTTTTATACATAGATCTAAACAGGGTTTTCTTTAGGTAAGGAGACAGTTAGGTCAGTTCCTTTCTCTGAAATGGAGCCTCCAGCACCCGGTATTTGTTGGTAGTCTCTCATCCAAGGACTAACCAGGGCTGACCCTGCTTAGCTTCCAAAATCAGACAGGATCTGGTGCCTTTAAAAGTCTGCTTTAAATAGGGTTTTCTTAAGCTAGGAATCCTCAGTGGTGGTTTAGCCTCTGAAATAGAGCCTCCAGCACCCGGGCTTTGTTGGCGGTCCCCCATCCAAGGTCTATCCAGGGCTGAACCGGCTTAGCATCCAAATTCAGACAGGATCCGGCGCCTCCAAGGTATTCAGGCCCTCGCGTTTCTTCCCTGCAGAGACCCTGAACATGTTGGTGAACCCGTCGGGCAAAGGGAGCAAGCGAAAACAGGACGACGTCTCGCTGGAAGAGCACCAGTATTGGGTGGAAACGCTCCTCCAGGAATTGCCGGACGAAGATGACCCTGAGGACTCAACCTACGAGGTATTGGGGGTGCCGGGGGGGACGTCTGCTTTGGCAATCCGGCTTGCCACCGTGGCAAACTGGATGCCTACTAGAAAATCCAGAAGCAAGGCAAGAGGGTCCTCGGCTTGTGAAATGCCAGCAATGGGCAGCCAAAGGTAGACTGCTCCTGGCTATGGGGGTTCTAACACATCCATACCCGTTTTCTCCGAGTTAAGGCTTTTCCTGTGACTCCAAAGCTTGGCGTGCAATGTGGCAACCGAATCAGGACTCTGCTCATTTTCGCATCTAAATCCATCCATCTATCCATCTATTTATCTCTATAAAATAGATCTTCATCCATCCCACCCCCTCCTACAAGGAGCTTAAGGCAATGTGGAATAATGTTTATGCATTATGGGACTTACAGGACGCATTCCCACTTACAAATAAAATGCTTTGCGATCCGAATCGATGGATCGGTTCGGCAGCGGAGCATGGTTCACACTACATTTGCCCCAATTGCATTTTCTTGCTGCAAATTAAAATAAGCAAATTAAAATAAAATAACCCACTTGTGGTTCACACTGACGAATGAATCGATTCAAAACGGACCTGAATGGCAAATTTAAACCAATTCTGATCCGCGTCTGGTTCACACTTGCACGGAATCGATTTATCCAAAAAGACACAGGTTAAATGGGTTTAGCACATGGCCCGTCCTCTCTGAATCGCTTCAGCAATTCGGTTCGAGTGTGAACCATGGTCATTTAAATCGGTTCAAACCGATTTGCAAACCAGTTTGAAAGGTAGTGGGAATGAAGCTATGGTTAGATAGGGATACAGTGGCTCCCTTTATCCATGGGGGATGCATCCCAATAACCCTATAAAGGCTGAAACCATGAATACAAACCCAATAGCAGTAATGTCTTCGGACGGCGCTCGATTGCGGATAACTGAAACCGTGGAAAGCAAACCAGTGGATAAAGGGGGACTATGTAATATTTTTGCAACGTGGTTGGCCACCAGTAACCGAAACCATGGAAAGTGAACCCACAAATAAGAGTGGTCTACCGTATATATCCCCTTCTCAAAGCAAAGGGGGAAAGCGGGAGGAGGAGGGAGAAACTGGGACATTTTAAAAGCATCTTTAAAAAGTGGGAAGGCAGACGATGGAATAGTTGGAAAGAGAGACTTTTGCACTTTTTTTGGACTCAGTTTGCAGCAATGGAAATAAGCTGAGGATAAAGGGGGAAGGCGGGAGGAGGAGAGAGAAACCGGGATATTTTAAAAGCAGATTAAAAAGTGGGAAGGCAAAGGATTAATCGAGACTGTGCCTGAAAAGCAAGACTATGGTTATGGAAATAGAGTGGGATATAAGACTCCTGGGGGATTCTGGAGCTTGTAGTCCAAGCACAGCGTTGCGAGATCTGTGCAGAGTATGGCCCAAATCTTTCTACAGTGGAGCGGCTTCTCGTTGCAAGGTTTGCAAAGTGTGGCCCAAAGTCTTTGTGCGACAGAGTGCCTTCTCATTGCTCTCTCTGTTTCTTTTTTCCAGCCCACAAAGTCAGAGACAGACAGTGAGGAGTATAAATCTCACAACAGCACAGAGACTGACCTGGAGTTCGAGGAGAAGAACGGGATGGTGATGCTGAAGGAACGTCCCGCTCTGCAGGTGAAAAAAGGACCTCCGTACTCTTCCTTTCTTGGACCCGTAATGCCAGCTTACGAGAAAAAGTAGCCGAAACTATATGCGACGCAAAAGGTTTCAAACCCCGCACTCAGTCCCATAAAAACACGACTTTAAAAAAGATTAAAAAGCATAAAACACACGCTACATATTAATGTTCCTTTACCCCCAACCAGTTGCAATGATTCCCAAACTCGGGTCCAGTTTTGGACTTTAGCTCCCAGACGCTTCACCCATCTTGGCCAATGGTCTGGGAATCTGGGAGCTGAAGTCCAAAACGCCAAAGTCTGGGAATCGTAGAGTTAAAGGTTTGCATAGAAAGCATACTTTCCAGCCGTCCCAGTTTGGCAGGGACAATCCCGATTCGCCCTGATCTTGCAAAGTTATGTTTGGTCTACAAGCTCCAGAATCCCCTTGAAAGTCGTAGATCTGACCATCATTTTCCTTGCCTCCAACTTGGCAAGGAAAGACGTGGTTAGTCCTCTGCCATCCCATTTTCCCAGCTGCTTTTAAAATGTCCCGGCTTCTCTTTCTTCGTCTGCCTTCGTCCCCGGCTTATTCCAATTGCTGCAAAAGGGACTTCAAGATCCAAAAGTTGTTAACTCAAGGAAGGGAGAAGAAGAAACTGTTGTCTTGTGAGATAGTGTGTGTGATCTTTTTCTTCACTGTCCTAGGAGGTTCCCAACAGAGAAGGCGAGATGGCCAACCCTGCGGTTCCCGAACCCAGAGCCGAGAGCGAAAGGGACCCCGAGTCCCGGACTTTGGGAGACGGCAGCGAGGACCAGGTATGCTGCAAGAGCCAAGTATGTTAAATGGAGGTCTTTTCCTCATAATTTCCAAAGATTAAAGTCCAGATTGGGAGCTCTGCTAGACCTGCTGCGTGTCCAGAATCCTGTTTCCAATAATGGCCAGTGAGATTTCACAGAAATCACAGGAAATTTAAAGAAATCACAGCAGCCGCGACGATGGATCTCCCAAAAGGCAAACCTAGATCTGGCTGTTTTAGAAAAGGGACCCCGATTTTTTACAATGCCGTTGTATTTAATGGGACCTGAGCATCCATGGATTTTAGGATACCAACACCAAATATTCCATACACAGTAGAGTCTCGATTATCCGACCTTCGGTTATCCAACATTCCGGATTATCTGACGTCGCGGTTGCTGTGATTTAAATTTTCTGTGATTTCTTTAAATTTTCAGAGGACTGAACTGTTTATACCATACATCACAATGTTGATCAGTGATTTCTTTACCTTTACTTTTACTGTTATTGTAATAAAACTTCAATACATTTGCAATCCGTAGCGATTTCAAGGCTTTTCTTGGACCTTCCGGATTATCCAACATTTTCGGTTATCCAACTATCAGCTGGTCCAGTTTATGTTGGATAATTGAGACTCTACATATAATCCAAAGAGCAACCCTAGATTTGGCCATTTTGGATAAGGGACGTTGTATTTAATGGGACTTGAGCATCCAAATATATATATATTTGGAATATATTTGAAGGCATGGATGGTTGAATACAGAGGGCTGCCTGTGGTTACTTCTGAGCTGTGGGCAAGACAAGGGGTCGACCGCCGTTCTTCCAAAAACCTTGTGACATTTATCACAAGTCAAACTGTTTTTGTTCCCCTTCTAGAAGGACGCCGAGCCTTGACGTGGGTGATTTCTTTCCCAGCGGAGAAGTTAGAAAATATGGAGTCCTTCCTTTGGAGTGGTCCTCCCTTTTCCCTCCTGCCTACGGGTCCGGTTTTTGCTTCTCTCTTATGGATACCGGTGGTTTAGCCGGTTAGTAATTCTCTTAATTTTTTTCCCTTGAAATTTGCAATAAACCGTTGTTTTTTCACTTTGGTACTCGGCCGCTTCCCTTGGTTGTCTTTTCTTTTTCTAGTGGGATTTTATAGACGCAGAAGAACAGGTTCGGCCTGTCTTTTGCAGACTGTTCCTAGTTCGTGGGGCGGTAAAGCTGCAGTGCAGACCAAATGTTGTGCTTGTGTGTATATATATGTGTGCACCCATTGGGCAAGTCACACACTCTCCTCTGAACAGATCTTGCCAAGAAAACCCAAGGAGAGTGGTGGCCATAAAACAGAAATGGCTTGAAGGCACACAACAACACAATGGACGCACAATGCTTGGGGGATCAATGGTGCAGTTGGGAACGCAGGCTGCATCTGCACATTAAACTCCATCTCCTTATATATTCTTTCAAGCTTGACTTCCAGTGCTAACATTTCTTGGTTTTTAATACTTTTCCCCAAAAGTGTTCCCAAAATATCTACTCCGTCTAATACTAACTTATGCAATAGGATAATTGTTAACTGTAAAATCTGTACATTAATCATTCAAAAATCCAACCAGATCCATTTTACTTCAGACATTACTACTACTACCAATAATAACAATAATAATGATAAATTTTATTTTTATCCCACCCCTCTATGCAATGCAATTGGGGTGGCTTCCAACATTAAAATATACAGTCCATTATATACTTATATATTCCCTTACCTCTTTTCAGCTTTTAACACATCTTCCTAAGTTTTCATATTTTGCAAGACACGTCAATTTGCAAACTCCTTTGGGGCTCCGAACATCATTTGCAGCAACAGAAATAAGCTGCGGGCGGAAGAGGAGAGAGAAACTGGGACGTTTTAAAGGCCATTGGAAAAATGGGAGGGCAAAGGATTAATCGGGACTTTCAATTTCAGATCAGTTTTAGGCCCAGCCAAGCTGGAGGTATTATGCAGTCTATATTTTTGGCCCGTCCAGTTCCTTGCTATTTCTTTTGGCGGTGCTTCCGTATGAGCTGGAAGGAATAGTTTTGACAGCTGTCACTGAAATGCCTGACGGGCTTTTATTTTTACTGGGAGCGTGGGTGCGACTCATGGTCTGCTGTGTCACTCTCCTATTTTCGAGACCGATCGGATGCTCGGCGTAACTCGCCTTGCATCCGAAGGGCTTATAAATAACGCCAGGATGCGACAATTTCTCCGGTATGTGGGTCTATAATTGACCTCTGATCCGGCACGATGCTGCTGTGATTTGCAAAGTCAAACTTACGTACTACTTCTTCCTCCAACAACAGAGGTGGGGAGATTTTTTATCCCGCCAGGGATATACAGTGATCCCTCCACATTTGCGGGGGTTTGGGGTGAAAGACTGTGGCAAAAAAAGTCAAAGCTGGAAATGTGAAGGGTTGGCTATAGCGACTGTCGGATTTGGTGGGACGTTACTTCCGAGTCCTCGGACAACGGGAACTTTCTACTTTAACCAAAGCATAATAGGATTGTAGTAGTACAGCTTCCTTCAATAGCCAGCGTGGCGTAGTGGTTTGAGTGTTGGATGACGACTCGGGAGACCAAGGTTCGAATCCCTGCTCGGACATGGAAACCCATTGGGTGACCTTGGGCGAGTTGCACACTCTCAGCCTGAGGAAACCCAGTGATAAGTTTGCCTTGGGGTCGCCATAAATTGGAAACGTCCCTCAGGCGCAAAGTTATACTCCTATCCATACAGCCTAGAATTGTATTGGCCTTTTTGACCACTGCATCACACTCTTGGCTCATGTTCAGCTTGCGTTCTACGTTTGCTTTTTTGTTGTTGTGTGCCTTCCAGTTGCTTCCGACTTATGACGATCCTAAGACAAACCCATCATGGTATTTTCTTGGCAAGTTTCTTCAGAGCGGGTTTGCCATTGCCATCCTCTGAGGCTGAGAGAGTGTGCCTTGCCCAGGGACACCCAGTGGGCTAAGCCAAGTGTCAGCCACTCTCTCTTACTACAGACTTCCTAGACCAGCTAAAATCCCTGGTTGTAAGAATTTAACAAATCCTGGCTCGGTCACGGAAACCCATTGGGTGACCTTGGGCAAGTCACACTCTCTCAGCCTCAGAGAATGCCCATGGCAACCCCCCTCTGAAGAAACTTGCCAAGAAAACCCCATGATAGGATCACCGTAAGTCAGAAGTGACTTGAAAACAAACAACACACACAAAAATTCAAAAAAGGTAAAGTAAAACTTTGGGCAGCATCCATTAGCCACCTGTTGACAATGTCGTCACCGTAGTTGTTTTAAATCTCCCATCTAAATGTTCGTTGCCGGAATGTTTTTAAGTCTCCATCCGTCGAGTGACGCAGCCTGGATGTTCGTGGCCAGCTGTGCCATCTTTGGCTCGGATAACCTCAGATCCTATTCCTGGACGGGGGTGAAAGTCTATCCTATTTATAAAGCGCCCGCAGGAACGGAGATTGGAAGTTGCTGGATTGTTGGCTCACGGTTCCGCTTTGGGCAACTGAGTAAACAGAAGGCGACGAATCCAAGGCATCCTTTCGTCAAGGCAAAAATATTCCATCCAGGCGGGGAGTTGGATAAAAAGGCCAGCGGCTTTGAGAGAGAGGCACAACACAGTCGTTCGCAAGAGAGGACCGCCGCAAAGCCTTCCCCAAGAAAGATGCTGTGCCGACTCCATCTCACCGCGCCTCGGAGTCCTCTCCGGAGCCGGATTTTGTGGCCAAGAGCTGGCTCGCTCTTTGACGAAGTGGAACGAGAGATGGACGCCTTATGGGACTTTCTCACAAGTAACTGGAGACCTACCACCACCACCAGCAGCACGACGACCACCACGTTCAGAAGCAACGCGGCCTGCGGTTCGGATACGGCGGCGAACCCCATCGGTGCCACGTTCGCGGTCACCCAAGACATGGCCGGGTTCGACCCTCAAGAATTAGTGGTGAAACTGATCGGAGAGAAGGTGGTGTTGACTGGGAAGAAAGCCACGCAAACGCCTGACGGACCCTTCCGCTACGAGATTTTCCGGAAGGAGTGGGACGTCCCGGAGACTATCGACCGAGACCGTCTGAGCTGCTCCATCTCCAGCGACGGAGAGCTGCGCATCGAAGCCCCGTCGGCCGAACCCGCCGCGCGGACGGTGCCCATCACAGTCAACCGGGAAGAAAACAGCGCTCCGGCAGAAGCTGAGCCCGCGGCCACAGATAACAGCCGGGCCCAGGGTTAAGAGAGACTGGATTCGGAGAGACTCTTTGAAAATTCCCAAAAAGTTGCTTGAAACTTACCCGAAACTTATTTGTGAATAAATATTTCAAATGCAGAACTGGTGTGGACAGTCGATTTGCAGATATCCTGTAGGTAAATCAGTATGTCAAGGTAGTAGTTTTAGGGTCTTTGGGTGGCTGGTTTTGGGTCTCTTTGGAGCAAGGAGTGCCTCGAATCATAAAAGGCATGTTAAAGAAATGGGCACTTAAAAAGTGGGTACCAGATATAAGAATTTTGCAGACGACTCTTGTATATTGATCCAACCATAGATTGGGATTTGGTGGGAGATAATCCGGGGGAAATGCGATGCATAGTCAAGGGTTTCTTTCTTCTTAAAATAAAAGTACGTTGCACTGCTGCGGCCAGTTGTATGCTAAAATTGCTGAAAAGTATTCCTGTAAAATGGGTCTATTAACTGATCACTCACAAAACTCTGGTTCAGAATGGCCAAATATATCAAACTTGGCTAATCTCAACTTTAGATTTTTAAAAAATTCTCAGGTTCTTTCCCTTCCGGATCTGAAGAAATGTGCAAACATTTTGTTATGTCCCTAAAACAAAAGCGAACCAAAGTAAGAAAAGCTCACCCTTCGATAGTCCCACCGAGTTCAGTCGCAACTCAACGTCAGTCCTAACAACTTCCGAGTTGCTTCATTGTTTTCAGATCTGTTTCAATGCCTGGCTAAGTCTAGATCTGGACCTTTCCCCTGCAAGATGCTGCTTCGATTCCCCAAGGATCTTAATATTTCAGACCTGGAGACACCAAGATGCCTATTATACTCCACAAAAAATAAAAAACCAACGTCCGCATACCCTCCAAAATGTCCCGATTTGGCAGAGATAGTCTGCATTAATTCTCTGCTGTCCCACTTTTGCAGCTTCTTTTAAAATCTCCCGGTTTCTCTCTCCTCCTCCCACTTTCTCTTTCCTTCAATTGCTGCAAACTGAATTCAGCGTAAGAGGCGTTTGTTCTCAGTGAACTCTGCAGAGACGGGAAGGCCAAATTTTGTTCTTCTCAGTGGATTCGGGCAAAAGCAAACTGCTTCAGCCTCTCCTAGCTTGTCCGTCCTCCCTCATTAATAACTTTTTTCCCATTTTGACCATGATCTGATGTTGCTTGGCCACATCTGTGCAACGTCAGGAGGCGAAGCATCCGTTCTTGGAAAAACGGAGGTGTGTTAAGCGCTGCGCTCGCTCACCTTGGTTTTTAAGAACGAGAACTTTTCAACACTTGGACCACTCGGCTGAGTTTGAGAAGAGGAGGAAGAAACTTCTCTCTTTCCTTCTCCCTCTTTTCGCATTTTGGAATTAAGCCCAGATGAATGATGCAATAAGGTGTAAGAGATTCTGGTACTTTTGACCAACTTGGCTTTCTCCCTGAAGGAGTTTCCTATGCCAAAACTTGCAAGGGCAAATCAGAGCTTGGGAAAGTAACTTTGTTAGACTTCAGATCCCAGAATCCCTGACCAGCCATCAGGCATGCTGGCCTGGGGGATTCTGGGTGCTATAGTCATTCTCCCAAACAAATCTTTTCCGAAGAAAATGTTCAGGAAATTATGAAGTATCATTATTATTGTTGTTGCATGCCTTCAAGTCAGCTCCGACTTGTGGCGATCAATCGATCAATCAATCAATCAAATTGTTTATTCTGCTAGCCAAAGGTTATGATAAAGGCCATGACCAAAAGCTTAGCAAAATACACCAAACATTTAAAGCAAAAGGCACAGAAGTACAAAAGAGCAAAAGACATCCCATCATTGAACATGTACTTAAAATTGTTACTGACGTAAAATTAAAAAAGCCTTTCCTGAATATTGGTAAACTTGTACATTGCCATCATAAAAATCTAATTCATACTTTTGAGTCTCCATGGCAAAGGATGGCAATTTTATTTAACCCTCTCTTCCTTGTGAGACCTTAAGACAAACCTATTTTGGGGTTTCCGTGGCAAGTTTCTTCAGAGGGGGTTTGCTTTGGCTATTCTTCTGAGGTTGAGAGAGTGTTTACATAGCCGAGCTGGGATTCGAACCCTGCTCTTGAGTCACTGTCCAAACTCAACCTCACCTTTTTACTATTATTTTTATATTTGCCTGATGAAGCTGCTCATGGAGCTTCGAAAGCTTGCACCAAGTATATTCTGCATTTCGGATGTCCAATAAAGGTATCACTGATGGATTTTTGTTTGTATCTGTTAAATGGCCAATACAGCTACCCATGAATGTTTTCTGTATTTTATTGTTGTGTTTGTGTGTGTATAGACACACACACAAGTATTTTTTTCATTTATTCTGAGACTTTTGGGGAGCCTCTTTCAGCTACACCATTTGCAGTTTTGCAACATAGAGTAAATCCACCAATAGAAAATTTCTGTGGTGTCCCCCTTTCCTACAAGTATTTATTTTGCTTAATGGTTAATCCAGCCCGGTATGAAACACCACCTAACACTGGGTTGTAACAAGGAAAAAACAGCAACACAGGGTTGTTGCTGTTGCTTTTTTGGAGGCGGACAAGCCTTCTCTCTTTAATGACAATCAAAAGTTTCGACAGCGTCTGAACAAGAAGCCGGGAGCTCAAACTGGACAACCGGTCCCTGGAGTGGGACAAAAGAGGATTTGTTTTTCGAGAAGCTGCCAGAAGAGCCAAAGAATGTAAAGCTTGTTATTGTGCGAAGCTCAACTAAGCCTTCGACGTTAAGGGAGGAGCGGTTTTGTTCTTCTCCTTTTGCCAGCTCTGGCTATCTCTGGAACGGCCGCCTTCCTTCCAGGCGCGTGTGGAAGCCTCTTGCGAGCCGTTGCGTCAGCTCTTGAACTCGAGCCAAGGCCTTCCCCCTCGCACTGTTGACAGGGCCTGAGTCACGCTCACAGGCTTTATAAAAGCACAGCCGCGCCGCCTTCCCCAAACACACATTCTTCGCGCCGACAGAGAAGCCGAGAAGCGCACGGGATCGCGCCGTACCGTCATGGCGAGCTATTCCCGTTTCTGGCTCCGGATGCTGCCTCTACGCCGCCGGTGGCCGCTGGCCGGATTAGGTCCGATGTGGCTGGAAGAAGCCCAGCCGGCTTGCAGGGTCCTGTGGCCGGCGAGCCATAACCTCTTCGACCGTGTGGCCAAAGACATGGAGAAACAGATGCAAGAGATGGAGAAGATGAGCCGGGCTTTCTTTCAAGCTTCGCCGCTCTGGGCCTGGGAGCACGAACGAGAGAAAGCGAGGAGCGAAGGAAATGGGGTCGCTCCAGCCGACGCGACCGGTCAAGGAGGCGATGGGAAGTACCGCTTCGCCGTGGACACGGCTGGCTTTTCCCCGGAGGAGATGACGGTCAAGTTGGACGGGAGGAAGCTGACGGTGACGGCCACCCGCCACGGGGAGAGCGAAAGCGAGGAGCGCGGCTACTGGCGGGAGGACCAAGAGTTGCGCCGGGAGACCCTCCTCCCGCCCGACGTCGACCTCCAAGGCGTCGCGTGCTCGCTGGCCTCGGACGGGAAACTCTGCGTGGAGGCGCCACGGTTGGCTCCGACGGCAGCCGCGGAAAAGACTATCCCCATCGACGTCAAGCCGGCCGCACAAGCGACTCCCAACGCTGGCGGGGAGAAAGAACTGGGAGAGAAGCCTAAGGACCCTTGAGGTCACGGATGCTGCTCCAGAACCTTCCGTGAGAATTTGGGCGTATCTCTCATGACTTAACTGGCCTTTTCCTCCAACCGTCTTGAGTTCCAGCCAAACTTTCGTTTTACTTGTTCCTTGTGTGCAATAAAACTATATATATATATTTATCCCACATGCTTGGAGTTTTCTAAGTTGTCGTTTTTGCAGCCTTGTCTTGGACAGCCACTCCCATCGTTCCTTGTCTGGGGCTGATGGGAACGGCAGTCCAATAACATTTGGAGGGGCTTGAGTTGACTTCTTCATTTAAGAAGAGGTATAGGTGTGAGGATGTGTTATCTCTTTCATTTTCGACAAACAAAAGGATGGCTTATTTGGATTGTGGGTATATTTCAGAAAGTGGGTCTATGTGCACTTATCGTACACCAGCTAAAATGGTTGCAAATTTTTTTACTTTAATACATTACTTTGGGGATACAAAGTGTGTATTCTTCCCTTTCTGAAGTGGACTTAAATTTGGCATTTTTTAAAATTAAAAATGCAGTGTGTGGTGCTAGGCTTAGCAGGTATTTGGGAGAGGTGCTCCCTCCAATGGTGAGGAAGGTCTCTTTGTCATACCACGGGATTTCCCCTCACCCACGTATCTTGCATTTTGAGTGCTTTCTTTCGTGACCGGATACTGGAAGGGAAACACGTGCTTTATTAGCAAATGAGGTCTGCATTTCAGAGGAAAGCCCTTTATGAGAGAGTAGATGGGTTGATATATAGTTCCCTTAATGCCTAGTTTGTCTGAAATAAAAGCAGCAGTGACCATTTTACAGCCTCTCGTTTTGGGAAGGACTGCAGGAAAGAGAGGCGTGTGGGACTTTTTGGGGGTCCATGGAAAAACTGGCCCCTGCCACCCCCCAGTTGTCCACTTCTGCCTTTGTAACACAATAGTAGAGAGTCGTTGCTTTTACAAACATGTGCTCCCATTTGCGGCCCCACCCAGCATGGCTAATGGGAAGGGAGAATGGCAACCATATTCCAAAACATGTAGGGGCAAAGATTCCCCTCTTTGGTCTCATCTTCGCCCTGTAGTTATTCTGCCTTCCATAGCTTGCTGCCCCCAGATGTTCTGGACTACAATGCCCAGCATTCCCCGGGTAACAGCTTAGAGAAGGGCTAGGAAGGTTTTCACCTTCTCTCCCTAATCCATCATTTAAAAAATCCCACACCTACCTTCACGTTTACTTAGTGAAGATACAGAATAATAATAATAATAACAGTAATAATAATACATCCCAATCCAAGACAGACCCACCACAAACAAGGCCGTGCTGTTGAGAGGATTTTGCTTTATTCCAAGACTTTTGTCAGGTGGGGAAGAGAGGCGTAGTTTGCTCTTTTTTCACAGTTTTAAATTCGGTGGGAGCCAAAAAGAACAAAGCATCTTTGAGGGGGGGAAATCTGCAACGTTGGCAAAGCTCGGCTGGCTGGGCTTGGCATGGGGTGCTGCCAGCATTTTAAGACTAAGGGGCATGATACAAGCACAGCATCTATGATTCCGGTTTCGCTGCCTGCAAAATCCTGGGATTTGTAGTCTGGGGAGGCACTAGTGCTCTCTGGCTGGGGATGCGAAGCACCTCCTGCCTAAAATCCAAACCCCAGGATTCCAGAGGAAGGTCACCGTGGCAGTTAAAATGGGATTGTCGCGCAACAATTGGGCAGTGTGAACGGGGCCAGGTTGGTCTTACAGCATCCCCACATCTCTATACATCCTTCTCCCCAGCCGGGCTGTTAAGAGGATCCCTCCCGCCCCCCAATTCTTTCTTCCAGGCACGGTACCAAACCTTTGGAGGACCGTCACCCCCAAACAAAATGCACACCGCAGGTACCCCCGCTAAAGAGAAACAGGAAGCAAAAAGGAGAGGGGCTGAGAAATACCCCATGCAACTGAGGAAAAAAATCCAGACAGAAAATTGTGCAGAACATCCAAAATATTCCAGGTTTCCTGCCGCTATCCCGGGAAAAAAAATACACCCGCATTTCTGGGTCCCTTTTTTCCTCCCCGCACCCAGCAGTCCATCCCTGTGGCCACGGACAGTGCAAAAGTTCTCCTTTCCTGCCAAGAGGCACCTCCCACGCATCAGTCCCACTGGTGGCCCACATCGACTCGGGGTAGATGATCGTCTAGGAAAAGCAAAGCCCAGACCCGCCATGTCCCCCCCGACCTGCAGTCTGAAGTTGTGTACCGGTCATGGAGAGCTGAGCGGAGGGGGGAGCAATGTGGGGCAGCGGGTGGGGAGGAAGAGGAAGGAGGGCTGGTCTGTTTCCTCGAACGGCGGCAAGTGGGTCGACACTAGTTCCTGGCTGCGATGACGACGGATAAGGCCACTCCTCCTAGGGCCACGGCGGTGGCCCCAAAAAGCCACTTCCACGGAATAGACTGGAACAAAGAGATTAAAAAAGAAATCATGAATGTCCAAACTAGCTGCAGCTGGCCACCCTGGACTCTGAGATTCACCATCTTTGTGTTGCCATTTTAAATAGCCATGTAGTGTTCCATCCAATTTACACTCCGACGTTATTTATAAAATCCTTGATTTATTGGCTGTTTATTTATTCCCTCCATCTTTCCTCTGATGAGCTCAAAGTTAGTGATCCAGTTCCTCCAGTTTATCTTCACTGCCACCTTGTGAGGTGGGCCGGAGAATGGAAGAAATGGGATGGGAAAGGCCACGAGGTGCACTGGGACATCCAAAAATTTTAGTACTAAAGCACAGGAGAGGAATAAACCCAATTCCCACTTATCCGTCTGGTCCTGAAACCACCAGACACGTTCCGCTTTGCCACCTACCCATGATGATTTGTCTTTGCACTTGGCAGGGAGGCTGCTGGTCCCAGTGTTGCCCAGCATCTTCCGGTACATCTCTGTCTCCACGCTCTTTTGGTCGGCGTGCTTTCTGGCCAGTTTCGAGAGCTCTGTGTGAATGGTCTGGAGCCGAGCAAGAAAAAAAAAGAATGAGAGAGAAAAACCGTTCAACACATTGGATCGTTTCTTCCAGAGAACTGACATGAAAGTGCCTTTCCTAAACCTGTATGTGTGCGTGAATTCCCTTTGGAGGACTACAAGTCCCAGATTCCTCCAACCACCTTGGGCAGTGGGACATTTTTGCTCCCTCTTCCCCCCAAAAAAGTATCCCCTACTCAAGCTTCTATTAAATCTGGGACTTCAGCATGAAAAGCTCGGCTCTTGTCGGAACAAATGAAGCTGACTCCATCCTTTGGTCCACTCCACTGTGATTTTTTTTTAAGTTGCTGAAGCTAGCAGCCATCGCCACACCTTGCGGCTTGGTGTTCCACAAGCCAACATTTATGCCACGTTTTGTCTTTTGTATAGTAGTGGAAAGGAAAGGAGCAAAGGGAAAGCACCTCCTGCATGCCTGGAAGCCAAGAGTCCTGAGTCCAATTCTGGCTGATGTTAAATCCAGTTTCCAGCACTCACCTTGTTGGATGGCTCCAGCTTCAGAGCAGCCTTCAAGATGGGAATGGCTTCGCTGTATTCTCCTTGCTGAGCCAGGACCTGGAAGAGCACCAAGAACAAAAAAGCTCAGGAAACCCCCAAAGCAGTAGCTGAAGGTAGCCAGCTGCCTCACACTGGGTCAAATCCTTGGTCCATTGAGCCTTGTATTGTCAGTGGTTCTTAAGGGGCCTTGGGTGGCAAATAAAATAAAATTTCCAAGAAATGGTGCTGCCCTGCAAAGTACTCCTAGCCAACTAACACTCCCACATTTGCTCACTGCTGGCCTACGCCACAGGGATTATTCCATTTGACGTTATCACTGTATTTCTTTTGGATTGCTTTTTTAAAAAACACCCAAATCTTGTACCTTTCCCTTCCGGAAGAGGGCCTTTATGTTGTCCGGCTGCTGCTCCAAGACCTGGTTACAGGACCGCAGGGCTGCCTCGTAGTGATCCAGTTTCAGCTGAGAAGCTGCTAAATTGTTCAAGCATTTCACCTTCACGTCCATCAGCTCTGCCTCTTCCTCGGGGCTGAAATCCACTGGAGGAAAGGAAAAGGAGGAGAGTCAAAGTCAGGAAAGGTTTGGAGCCTTCGTATTGGTGCACACAAAGGCATTGGGGAGATCTCCCAACTATGGGGAGTTTCACTTCTCCAGCTTGGTGCCAGATGGACTACAACTCCCATAAGGCTGCAGAAAGAGGATATGCAGTAATCTTTTAAAAAGAAAAAAAAGAGACTATATAACTGCTGATGGTCTTTGGCTTCCAGCTTGTAAGTCAATGCCCCCCTCCCCGACTTTTAACTGTTGTGTGCCTTCAAGTTGTTTCTGACTTTTGGCCGCTTTAATCACAGGGGATTCTTGGCAAGACTTGTTCAGAGAAGGTTTGCCTTTGCCTTCCTGGAGCTGAGAGAGTGTGACTTACTCAAAGTCACTCACTTTCCATGGCTGAGCAGGGATTTGGACCCTGGTCTGAGTCTGGCACGCAAACCACTGCACCCCATCCTAATCATTTATTTAGACTCCACCATCTCTGAATACCTCCCTTCAGAAAGTGACAGGCTTGGTTTCTAAAGGAAAACAAGAACCAGGTTGCTAGTCCTCTTGAGGTCAACGGAGATGAGGCAGAGGTCAACCTGCTTTATGCTGCAGGAGTCAGTTACCTTTCGAACTGGAGCCAACAACCTTGAGGGCAATGTCATAGGAGTTGATGGCCAAGACGTAGTCGGCTCGCTGGTAGTGGAAGTTGCCCCGTTCCCTCTTCCGGTTGGCCAGCTCGATCTTCTCTTTCCCGCTAAGGAGCTCCAAATCGGGCGAATCCCGTGCTTCCAGAAGCTCCACTTCGAGGGCCAGGTTCGCACCCGGGGGGATGTCGGGGCTCCTGGTTGGAGAAATCGAGGACATATTGTTCAGAGGGGTTTGGGAAAAAGAATGTTTTTGGATCAGTTCCACCTTGCACTGCCTCTAAATTCTACCATTCAGGAATATAAAACCAGGGAAGGGAAAACTCCACCTTAAGGAAGTGGTCTGTATGCTTCCACTCTTATCTCCCTTCAGACAAAAGCACTGAAAACCCAAGAACTAAGCCCAGCTTTGCTTTGTGGTAGAGAAAGTGTCACCAGCGGGCTGCATGAGGCCAACCGAGGCCGGTTTTGCATCCTTCATAAACTTCCCCATGGCCCCAACTCCCAACACTGTGGGGTCCCTTCCAAACTTTTCTCCCCCAAGACAGCCAACATTGTCCCCTGATACTGGCCATTTCGAGGGCATTTTACAGTTGGCCCTCCTTATCCATGGATTCAAGCATCCACGGCCTGAAAATAGTCAAAAAGAGTATAAATGTTGCCATTTTATATAAGGGACACCATTTTGCTCTGCCATTATATTTAATGGGACTTGAGCATCCACGGATTTTGTTATCCACGGGGGAGCCTGGAACTAAACCCTAGCGGATAACAAGGCCCCACTGTATAGACCTTTCATGGTTTTTATCTTTTTTTTACAGCCCGTATATGTCTCCTCCCATGGAACAAGACATGGTTGTCCAAACTTCACCCACTTTTCTTTCTGGCTTTTATGGCCTATCTGGATCTTTCCCTCGTGAACAGAAAATGAGTGTCCAAACTCCCCATTCCTGTTCTGCTCAACATGGCGATGAGGCCCCTCGTGTGGCTCTGGATTCAAAATATTTCTGTTCTATTGTTCCCAGCCCACTTCCCAGTTTCCTCAGGCTTCAGGAGATCCTCTTTCGCAGGAAAAGAGGTCTCTCTTGAAACCGTCGGGATCTCTGCCCTTCGCCACGTACTTTCCCTGTGGGCCGTAGCAGTATTTTGCATCCGAAATGATAAGCGCTGTCTCTCCCATCTCCATCAGCTGTACGCAGAGATCAAGGCCCTATGAGGAAGGAGGGAAAGAGCAAGATTATTTGGATGATCAAGAGGCATCACGGGGAAGAACTGCAGCTAGATTGCTAACACTTGTTGTTCCGCTGGCTGCCTGGTTTTGACCTACAAAGCCCTATATGGCTCAGCTATTTGAAAGACGGCTTTCTCACTTTTGACCCTGCCCATGTTTTGAGGTCTTTGGAGAAGGCCCTGCTCTCTGCCCCACCACCTTCACAGATGGATCTGGAGGGAACACGGGACACAGGGCCTTCTCCATGGCTGCTACCAGGCTCTGGGACTCCCATCCCAGAAAATTTAAGCCCGGCAGCCTCCTTCTTTCCTGGGAGGACGGCACACACCTGAATGACGTCACAGTCTCCCAGCGTGAAGGTGAGCTTGGGGTCCTCTTCCACCACTGCGCCATCCTCCAACATGGTCTTCAGCCGTACGGTAACATCCTGGCCCTTGACCGGCCGGCTTTCCCGGCCACGACCCGCAACAAGGACTTTCTTCTTTAACAAGCCACTTCCTGGAGAAGGGAGGGAAGTAACAGAGAAACATATTCACAAAGGAATGGGAAAGTCTGGCCTCTGGGTCGTCGGATGTGGCCCTGGGCTCCTTTGGAAATCCTATGTCTCTCCTTCAAAAAAAACCCCCAAAACCTCCTGAAGAAGAAACAAACAAAATTGTGGCTTCTCTACTGTCGACTGCAATCAAGGCAAAGGCCTGACAGAGACCCCACCCACACTGCGGAAATAATACAGTTTGATATCAGTTTAACTGCCATGGTTCAATGTTATGGAATCCTGGAATTTGCAGTTTTGTGAGATGTTTAGCTCTCACTCTTAGAGATCTCTGGTAACTCACCAAGCTACAAATCCTAGGATTCCCAGGATGGAGTCTAAAGTGGTGTCAAACTGCTATAAATCTTCAGTGCAGATGCAGCCAGTGTAGGAGAGGGAAAGCTTGGACTTTGCAGAAAGAAATCTCCCCCACTTTAAAACTTTCCTTTTTGTGCCTTTCAGGGATGTTTTGCCAAGCAGCCAAAAAGCCCTGTGAGATTTGTCCACCCCACAAAAAACTTGAAAAGGAAAAAAAAGGGGGGCCAAAACACAGCCAAAAAGGTTGTGGGGTCAAAACCCGGCTTTGCTATCCTGCCATGTAGTTGCCGACACCTGCCTTAGCAGGACAGCAGCTCCCCTTTGTGCAGACACCAAGTATTGCTGTGAGGCTGGTGAGAAATCAGCTTTGGTCCCAAAAGAATGGTCTCCTTCCCTTTACTCTTACCTAATACATCAAGCCATTCTTGGGTCGCTTCCGAGCCTTCCTCCTCCGCAGGGGCGTCGGGCGCATCTCCCGCGCCGTCTTCTTTGGTCTTGCTGGGCGGCACGTCCTCCAGAGGCGGGAGTCCGCTCAAGTCCTCGTCTCCCTCTTCGTCGTTGTCCAGGACTTCGAAATCTTCCCCGCTGTCTATCAGGGAGGGGTTGGCCTTTTCTAGCTCCGGAGAGGTCAAGTCGACGATGCTGGCTCCTGCCCAGTCCGGAGAAATGTCCTCCACGCCTTCCCCTTCGGAAGCCATGGCGCCGGCACGGTCAGGGGAGCTGCGAGGAAGAAGAAGAGAGAAGTAAAGAATCTGTCCCCTCCTTGGTGGCACAAAACCGAGAGGCCTAAGGGAGCGGGACCCCTTCGAAAGTGGAAAAAGCACCAATAAAAACCCACTATTCCAGAGAAAACACCTCTTTAAGTATCTCTCAGCACAACTCTGTGGTCAACGCTCACCAGATTTTAACCATAGAATGGTGCTGGCAGACCTACAAATGCCTAGAGGAGTGTTTGCTCTTGATCCTCCAACGCGGCTCTATGGTCGGCATCTAGTTATTAACCACAGGATCGCACTGTCGGTCCTACAAATGCCCTTCTGAATCAATCATGCCGAGTAAACCCTGATATAAGTTTGCTTTCGGGTTGGCGTAACTCTGAAACGATTCAAGAGAAGCAGTAACAACTATAAGAAACGTCATATAGTATATAGAGCCAGTGTGGCGTAGCGGTTTGCGATCTGGACCAAGACTCTGGGAGAACAGGGTTTGAATTCACAATCAGTTTATCAGACAGGAGGAATTTCTCTTTATTTCAAATGGAGAAAATTGGAGCCAATTTGAATTCACGTGAATTTACTAGTTTAGCGTTTTTACGTGAATTCTGATTGCGTTTGGAATGCGTTCAGAATGACTTCCCATTTCCTGAAAATGACCCCCCCTGCCCGAAATTGCGTGAGATGCTTTAATACGAAATAACATAAAACCCACGATTGCGTTCAGAATGACTTCCCTTTTGCCCAAAATTGCGTGAGATACTTTAATACGCAATAACGTGAAACCCCATGATTGCGTTCGGATTGCCATTAGATTATACTTCCAGTTTCCGTCGTCTGATAAACTCCTCCGAAACCGACTGGGTGACTCTGGGAAAGGCACATTCTCTCAGCCTCACAGAAAGACAAAGGCAATCTTTCCCTAAACAAGAAAACTCCATGGCAGGCCTTAGGGTCGTCTAAGTCAGAAAGTACTTGAAGCCACACAACAACAACAACAACCAGACAAGTCAGACCTCCAGACTCCGAGTTCAAAACAGAGCATCAATCCATGCCCCTCCTAGTTCACCAACCAGGTCTTAAGTCACTACTATGGTAGCAAATACATCTGAGGAAGTAGACCGAAGTCTACAAAAGCGCAAGCTGCCAATTTCTTTCTTTCATTGAGTCTCAAAGGTGCTACAAGATCTCTCTACATACTGATTCTACAGAGTAACACGGCTATATCTTTGAATTCTTCTAGCTTTGTCGCTGTTGGCATTTTTAAAAAAGGAAGCATACCTAGAGACCAGTTCTTGTCCAAGAGAGGACGCGAGTGCAAATTCCCTACCGTCCCTGAAACTCTGCCTTCGGCGCGTGTGGGTTGAGGATTCGCTGCCAAAAAGAAGAAAACAGCTCAGGTTGTGATGAAGACAACTCGGCCGGGGAAACAGGTTTGGCCGGGTCGGGGCCTGCATCACGATATCCAGCACTTCTAGGATCTCTCCGCAGTCAGCCTTCCCACCGGCCGGGCCAGATGCAAGAGGATGATCATTTTCAAAGGCCAAGGAGATTTTTCTCCCAAGCTTTTTGGGGCCAAGACGGTGGGAGAAGGAAGGAACTCTTTCACACTCGCCACAACTTTGTGGGTTTGGTTAGGTTCAGAGAGAGAGAGAGAGAGAAAAGGTTAATTTTGCTTCCTGCTTGGCCATGGAAACCCACCTTGGGCAAGTCACATCTTCCCAGCTTCAGAGGAAATAATAATAATAATAATGAGTGCAAAGGAGTTGTTGCGTTTTCGTGTTGCCGTTGTCGCGTGCCTTCAAGTCACTCCCGACTTAACGGTGACCCAAAGGCGAAGCTATTGTGGGGTTTTCTTGGCAGGATTTGTTCAGAGAGGGTTTGCCATGGCATTTATTATTGTAAATTTTTTACTGGGGTAAGTCACCTCAATCCATTGGAGAAGCAGGAGAAAAATAAAATAATAATTATTATTATATTAATAATAATTATTATATTAAAATTATTATTATTATTATTATTATTATTATTATTATTGAAGCAGGTTACACCAGTAAAAAATTGACAGTAATAAATGCCACGGCAAACCCTCTCTGAACAAATCTGGCCAAGAAAACCCTGCAACAGCTTCGCCTTTGGGTCACCGTTAAGTCGGAAGTGACTCGAAGGCACGCGACAACGGCAACGCGAAAACGCAACGACTCATTTGCACTCATCTGCGCCTCCGACGTTTTGTCGGAAAGGGTTCGAAGGCACACAAGAATGTCGGCATCTGGGTCTCGGGTGCTTTATTTACTCCAAAGCCAACTTTGGGACAGCCTGGAGCACAAGGAACCGAGGCACGGACGAAATTTAGAAGTTTGAAGGAGACATTTCAAAGACCCTGCGTCGAATGTGCAGAAGGCCTAGTGAGCTGAGACAGGATAAAAGAGCCAAAGGAGGACATAAAACTGATATTAAAATCTTTGGCAAGCCCAGAAAGAGCAGAAGGCCTTTCGCAGGCGCCTTGAGGACTAGAAGACTGACCGACGGTGACCGAAAGCTTTTTCGCAGATCCGACGGATCGACCCGGAAGGACGCGGCAACTTGCAAAATTCCTACCATTGTGCATTCACCTGGAGTGCAAGGCAAATAATATGCGGCTGGCAGAAAGCGAGGCCGAATCCTGTGCCGTGAACGGAAAGGAAGGTTGAAAGATGGATTATTTAACAGGGGAGGAGAAGAAGAGAGGGCTAGCTTTCAACGATACACAACCACACAGCTCCCTTGGCAGAGCTTTCCAGCTTCTAAACCCCTAAAGCTTCCCCGGCGGCGTTTGAGCAAAAATAATAAAATGTCAATTCAGGTGGGAAGCCCAGCGCAGCCCCGAATGCCAATCCTTTTAGTGGAAGGCGGACACTTTTAGCTCCAACGTCAGTGCCTAGACTAACCCCCCTTTGGGAAAATAAATAATGGGATGGAAAGTTTAGGGCAGGCTTTGAGAGGCTGCTACGCAGGCTGCCCCAGTCCCAGCTGGTGGGTTGCAATGGGTCCCTAGTCCTGGGCTCCCCTTCCAAGATCTCTCTTCTGCCTTTTTGCAAAACACTCACCTGGACCCAGGAATTAACCCCCCTTTTTCCCCCACCCCATAAGTTCCCCACCCCAGAAGTTCAGCTGACAGCAGGCGACAGAAGGGATAGGTTGGATCAGCTGCTTGTCAAAGCTGGACCAGGCTAACCTCCACCTCCTTTTCCATCCAAAGCCTGCTTTTAAAGGGAAAGAAACAGAGAGTTAGAAAGAGCTTGGCATAAGCACTGCAGGCACCCACACTGCACAATGAGAGCACCATGGCACCACTTTGAACTGCTGGGATTTGTAGCTCAGCAAGGCATTTTTAAATATTTATTTTTAGGGTCCTCCAGATGTTTTGGACCTCAGCTCCCAGAATCCCCGACCGTTGGCCAAGCTGGCTGGGGCTACTGGGAGCCGCAGTCCTAAACCTCTGGAGGACCAAAGTTTGGGGAAATCGCTCGCCGTTTTAAGACATACTGGTTTTTAAGCCCTTTCCTCTTTTAAACGGCATTTGAGGTTTCCATTTTTATGCTCTCTTAGTTGAGCTCTGTTTTCAGGCCCACTTTTGTATGTTTTGAACGGGAACGCTTTTTGATTTGTAAGCCGCTTTGTGTCCCAATTGTCCAAAGCGGGATATAAATAATTATTATTTCTATAACATCAGAGCTCTCCGACGAAGCAGGTTGAATAAAAATAATAATAATAATGATTTGGGAGCTTATCATACAACGGAATTTGGAAGTATAATGCAATGGCAATCCGAATTATTCTTACTATGGTTTTTTTTTGCTATGTTACATTTGTTTATTATTTATATGTTCCTTGTTACTGTTTATTGTTATTGCTTATTATTCCCATTGTCGTAAGCCGCCTGGATTCCCAGTGATTGGGCGGGATATAAATAAATCCTATTATTGTTATTATTAACCAAATCCGTGAATAATCAAATCCGCCGATATCAAAGCCGCAAATACGGAGGGATGAGTGTACAGTAAGGGCAATTGTTTTTAATGCTGGGAAGCTGCTCTGAGTCCCAGTCCTGGGAATAAACAAATATATATAATAAATAAATAAGTAAATAAGGGCAAGAACATGGCCTTTTATGGAGGGTTTGTGTTGGGAGAGATGAGAGAGACTATGTACTCATAGTACTCATTATACTCATAATACTCATTGTAGTACAATGTTATGTATATAATATTTTGTATTTTTGTATTTTTTCATATTTTTCTCTTTTTTTGTACCTTGGTATTCGATTATGAATCTTGGTTTGTATACATTGTGTATTGTTTTAGATATTTAATTTTATTTGCTTAATTAAATGGTTTATGTATTTTTGTATATTTGTTCATCTAATATATCTAATTATATAAAATATATAATCGTAAGCCGCTCTGATAGCCGTTAGGGCTGGAAGAGCGGGGTATAAATACCATAATAAATGAATAAATAAAAATAATTACTTTTGTAAACCGCTTTGATCTTTTTGGAAAGGCGATATATATAAATAAAATTTATTATAATTATTATTTAGGGCCCCACGTTCCCTGGATAACCGACTATTACCTACAATGGATCCTTCCTCATTATTGTTACCTTCATGGTTTCTTCTGGAGAAAAGTGACACAGACAGACCTTTGCCCCGATCCGGGGAAGGAATACATTTCTTAGAGGTTTTTAAAACAAATGCAAACTCACGGTTCCTTTGGCAGAGAGAGAAAGCGTCGAGTTATCGATTAACCGGGGAAAAAGGTTCAACGCTGGAGACGTCTCGATTTCGAACAGGCGGCGTCCATCTTATGGCTCTTTACCGTTTCAGGAAAGAAAAACATACAGAGAATAATAAAGATTATTATTATTATTAAGATAGAATAAGGATAAAGTTATATCGGATTTTAGTATCGGCAAAAATTGTTCATAAATCTGTGATTCACTTCTATGCACTTTCCCCTCTGTTGGGCTTATAAATAATAATAATAATAATAATAATAATAATAATAATACATTGTGTGTTTGTGTATATATATATATATATAATATTATATATAATATTATATATATATATATTATATATAATATTATATATATATATATATATATATTATATATATATACACACACACACAATATATATAAATTGTATATATAAAATAACATATAATATCCCCATATCCCCCCAAAAAGAATTAAAACATAGCAGAATTAAAATTAATCTATTAAAAAACATATACATATTATAATAATTTGATCATTAATAATAATTTTGATAGTAATCCTGAATAAAATTCCTATTCAGCCAAATAAAAACAAAAATGAACCCCCTTCCCATCATATATATATATATATATATATTAATAAATTATGTTATATTAGTAATTAATTTTATTAGTATTAAAATTAATATTATATTAATATTACTAATTTTAATTGTGTTTTAATTCTTTTTGGGAGTGATATGGAGAAATTATAAATTATATTTTATATATCAAATGTATATATATAGTGTGTGTGTGTGTGTGTATATATATATATATATATATTATATAAAATGTGTGTGTGTGTGTGTGTATATATATATATATACACGCCACAATGTATTATTTATTGGAGGGATTTTAGATGCAAACTGCTTTGATTGTTTGGCAACAGAAAAGAAGGATATAAATAAAGTTTTATTTATTTATTTATTTATTATTACTGAAAAATATTAATGGAAGGCTGAGGTTCGAATCCTGCTCAGCTCTATGGAAACCCATTGGGGGATGAGTCACACTCTCTCAGCTTTTATCAGGGAGGCACCAGGTCCTCGAGGTGACCTGAAGTCCTCCTTTTCCAGGACAAGCCCTACATTTGAGGTTTGGGATGCAATTAATCCTCATTGCTGTTTGTTATGAACTCTGCACACGCTCAGAGCCCCTGAAGGGGAGGATATTTTCTTCCCAGAATGGCCTGGATGTAAGAAAATGCACTCTGCACATGCTCAAGAGCCCTGAAATGGGTATATTCTGCTCTTATAATTGCTTATGTGACAGGAAATGTACTCTGGACATGCTCAGGAGCCCCTGAAAGGGACTTAATTCTTCTTATAATTGTCTGGATGTAAGAAAATGCACTCTGCACATGCTCAGGAGCCCTGAGGAGGAATTTATTATTAATTTTCTCCTATAATAATAATTATTATCAATATTATGACCTATGGGGCATGAAAGGAACTCTGCACATGCTCAGGAGCCTGCCTGACTGACAGAGTGAGAGAGAGCCTCCTCAGAGTTCCCTTTTATACCCAAGGAGGCGTGGCCACCTCCCAAGTTTCCACCAATCAAACCCTGGCACCCTCCCACCTTTCCACCAATCACAGCACAGAGGGGGCGTGGCCTGCGGGGAACGCGGAAGCAGGCCCCGTTGCCTAGGTAACCCTCGCTCCCTCAACGCACGCACGCACTAAGCACGGCGCGACGTCTTGACGTCACCACGGCCTTACCCGGAAGTGAGCCTGTGCCTATGGGAAGCGGCGGCGGAGACGGCGAGGGAGGGAAGCGCTGCTGCCGCCTCTCTCCGCCGCCGGGCCTTCCTTCCCGCCTCGCTCCCCGACGCTCTCCGCTCCCGCTCCCTCCTTCAGGCATGTGAAAAAAAACACCCTCAGGTACGGCGGTGGGCGGGGCCTCGACGGACGTTGGAGCCCAGGGGGCGGGGCCTAGATGCAACGGCGGCCTCGAGGGGGCGGGGCTTCCCTCCCGTTGGATATAGTGGAGAGGGGCGGGGCTTTGACCAGGGGGAGGAGCTATGCCTCCTGGGGGCGGGGCCTGTTGTTGGGGACTGATTAAAGGTCCAGTGTGGGAGGGGCTTCTTTTGTGGGAGGGGCTTCTTTTGTGGGAGGGGCTTCTTGGCTTTCATTAGAAACCAGTAAAGGAGAGAAGGTCCAATGTGGGAGGGGCTTGTGTTGTGGGCGGGGCTTGTGTTGTGTGGGAGGGGCTTCTTGGCTAGAGGACTGTCTAGTAGAGGTTTAAGGTGGGAGTGGCTTGTTTTGTGGGCGGGGCCTCTTTTGTGGGCGGGGTTTCTTGCCTTTCAATAGAGGGCTGTCTAGTAAAGGTCCAATGTGGGCGGGGCTTATGCTGTGGGCGGGGCTTCTTTTGTGGGAGGGGCTTCTTGGCTTTCAATAGAGGACTGTATAAGGGAGAGAAGGCCCAATGTGGGAGGGGCTTATGCTGTGGGCGGGGCTTCTTGCCTTTCAATGGGGGACTGTCTAGTAAAGGAGAGCAGGTCCAGTGTGGGAGTGGCTTGTCTTGGGGGAGGGGCCTCTTTTGTGGGAGGGGCTTCTTGCCTTTCAATAGGAAACTGTCTAGTAAAGGGGGAAAAGGTCCAATGTGGGTGGGGCTTCTTTTGTGGGAGGGGCTTCTTGGCTTCAACAGGGGCCTGTCTAATAAAGGGGAAAAGTTCAATGTGGGAGGGGCTTCTGCTGTGGGTGGGGCTTGTTGTGTGGGAGGGGCTTCTTGCCTTTCAATAGTAAAGGAGAGCAGGTCCAATGTGGGAGGGGCTTGTTGTGTGGGAGGGGCTTCTTGGCTTTTAATGGGGACCAGTCAAGCAGAGAAGGTCCAATGTGGGAGGGGCTTCTTGCCTTTCCATAGGGGACTGTCTAGTAAAGTTCCAGTGTGGGAGGGGCTTGTCTTGTGGGAGGGGCTTCTTGGCTTCCAAAAAGGGGCACATTGGAGCCAGTCCTTGTTTGTATACTTTGTCCTATACTTTGCTCAAGGAAGGCCTTTTGTCATCATCAGCATTGCCAGGTTACCATAATCTGATTCTCATTGTATGCCTTCAGGTCCAGGGTTGTGGCTGGTGCCTTTTTTTGGCCTCCCTCTGAGGCTGAGAGAGTGTGACTCCTCCAAGGCCGCCCGGTGGGTTGCCGTAGCCGAGCGGGGATTCGAACCCTGGCCTCAGGGTCGTAATCGAAGGCTCAAACCACTGCACCATGCTGGGTCGTCCATATAAGGGGCGTCCCTTATTTGGGGGCCAGAAACCTTGTCCCTTACGGGGCTTGAACGCATCCCTTATTATGAGGCATGGCCATTATTTGAGTACCGGAAAGCTTTTATGGGGCCGGCATATCTCCCGTGTTATAAGGAATGTCTCTTATTTGAGGGCCAGAATGCTTGCTCTTTATAGGGCTGGGAAATGTTTCTTATTGTAAGGAATGTCCCTTATTTGTGGGGCTCAAAGTTTTTCCCTTATAGGATTGGCAAATGTCACTTTATTGCAAGGAATGCTCTTCACTTCAGAGCCAGAAATTTGTCCCTTATAGGACTGACAAATGCGCCTTATTATAAGGAACGTCTCTTATTTGAGACCCAGAAAGCTTGCCCTTTATAGGACTGGGAAATGTCCCTTATTATAAGTGATGTCACTTATTTGAAAGCTTGTCCCTTTTAGGACAAGGAAATGTCCCTCGTTTTAAGGGATGTCCCTTTTCTTAGGACCAGAAAGCTTGTTGCTTATGGGGCTGGCAAAGGCCCTTTATTGTAAGGGACGTCCCTTTTCTTTGGGCCATAAGGTTTGTCCCTTATGGGCCTGGAAGGCATCCCTTATTGTAAGGGGTGTCCCTTATTGGAGGACTGGAAAGCCTTTCTCTTACAGGGATGGCATATGCCCCACATTATGAGTGTCCCTTATTTGAGGGCCAGGAAACATGCCCCTTAAGGGGGCTGGAAGACGTCCCTTATTATAAAGAGTGTCCTTTATTTGAGGGCCAGGACGCTCGTCTGGAAGGCATCCCTAATTATAAAGAAATAATGTGAGGACTCAGAAAACTTGTCCCTTTTGGGGCTGGAAGGTGTCCCTCATTATAAGGGACGTCCCCTATTTCCAGGCCAGAAAGCTTGTCCTTTATAAGACGGACAAACGAAGCATTTGGGGAGATGTAGTTCCGAAAAATAACTTTCCTTTCTTCTGATTTCCCCACAATTGGTTTTAAAAAAGCTCTTTTGGGATTTAATTCGAAAGTGAGATGCAGCTTGGCTAGCTTGCTTGCGAGGCCACTTCTTGCAGCGTTTTCGTCCTAAGAACACCCCTTTCTTCCTTTTCCGAAATGCCTCTCTCTCCTCCGAGTAGATCACAATGGTCAATGTTGGTCCCGCGAAGCTGATCCCTTGATCCCTCCTCGCTCATCTTTGTTTCCTCCTTGACAGGCTGCGAGCCCCTCGGAGGATGGAGCCCACCGCTTCGGGCGTCTTCTGCAGCCGGGTGCTCAGCATGGTGAACTCGGAGGATGTCAATGCCATCATTCTGGCGCAGAAGAACATGTAAGCATTCAGGGGTTTTAACTACGTTTGACTACATCTTTGTTGTGCGTTGAGAGATCTTGCAGCACCTTTGAGACCAGATGAAAGAAAGAACTTGGCAGCATGAGCTTTCCAAATGCATCTGAGGACATAATAATAATATATACAGTGGTCCCCCGGGTTACGAATCCCCCGGGGTACGAAAACCCCGGGATCCAAAAGAGTCGGGGCTGGAAAAACAGCCCCGAGTTACGGGAAAAAACCCGGGTTGCGAAAGAAAAGCGGCACGAAATTCAAATGGTGCAAAGTTTTTTCCTATACTTACAGTGGTCCCCCAGTTTACGAACGTTTTCGGCTTACGAAAGGGGTGCTGGAACGAATTACTTTCATAAACCGGGGACCACTGTAATATTTATTTATTCATACCCCGCTCTTCAGCCCTAAAGGCCATCAGAACAGCTTACAATTGTTATTTTAATCGTAACCCTCAGGCTTACAATCTAAGAAGACACGATACAAAAGGAGAAGGGAATGGTGTAGGAAGTAGGCTTAAGTCTAAAAGAGCTCATGCTGCCAACTTCTTTCGTTCCATTAGTCTCAAAGGTGCTACCAGATCTCTCTATGTATTGGTTCTACAGGCTAACATGGCCATATCTTTGAATACCTGAAAAGCACTTAACTTGATATATCGAAATTTTAATTAACTTTTACTGAGTTGTTACTGTAGTACTCAGTACAGTACAGTAAATGTTGCACGAAAGGGTGCTTTCTCAAGTTGGGAAAATACTGATTCAGGACAAGTACGAGTGGATTTTGTGAAAGCCTGTGAGCACAGGGAGCTTATCATGCTGTGTCTCCATTACTTGTATTTCACAAATGTTGTGAACTAGGAACACACTTAGCCGTGTGTTCATCTGTTAGTCTAGTCCTCTGACAACCATGCTTGACAACTTAGAAGAATATCTAGGACTTAATATCCTGCATTTAGCCCATTTAACGTGAATAATTGCAATACAGCAACCCAGACTATGGATAAAGATGCACACAAGCACACACATATAAAGTGTGGGAAATTGTCCACACACAAAATAGCATCAGAATATTTTCTGCCCTGTGTTTCTCCTTGCCGCTAGTCCTTGCTTCCCTCTCCCTCCGTTTTCCTGACTTTCCGCATTAACCTTCCCTGTCTCTCGCTGTCATTTCCTGAAGAATGGGAACGGCCTCCTTTTTATTTATTCCGCTTCTGTCTCTCCTGTCACAGAACCAACAGGCGTGAACTTATCAACAAGCTTTTTAAAATGGGCAGCTTTTAGCTTGCGAGCACAACCGAGAGGAACAGGCCACAGAGATTGATCCCCCGGGTATGCTTCTGTCAAGCCAGGTATTGACAGTACCTGGCAAGCCAGACCTTTAGGCTCTCTGCATCCAAAATAAGCATCGGCCAAGGAGCAGAGCTGGCTGGCTCATCACTTTGCTTGCAAAAGCTTTCATCGTGTGGCGGTCTTGATATTGGAATTACTGGTTTGGGTACACCCTTGATTCCAGTTGTAGTTTGGAGTTTCAAGGGTCTGCATTTCAAGGATGCAACATCAGTGTCTTTATGCAAAGGGATTGTGTAGCGCCTTTGAGACTAACCATGCGAAAGAAGTTGTAGCAGAGGCTTTTGCAGACTTGCTCTACTTCCTCAGATGCAGAAGTAGATGAAGTCTACGAAAGCTTGTAGGCTATAACTTCTTTTTAACATTTAGTCTCAAAAGATGCTACAAGATCCCTTTGCATACTTATATCCTAGACTAACAAAACTGTCTGTGAATTCTGCCCCTGTCCATGTCTTTTTCTATGATGGCTAGGAGACTGCACTCCACAAAAGTAATTGGCTTGACTCAAATTCTTAAATGATCTTTGACCTCGGGAAGGTGCATGCAGGATTTTTGTGCCAGCCTAGCCAAACCGCTTTCCTTCTTGTCCCAGGCTTGACCGGTTTGAGAAAACCAACGAGATGCTGCTCAACTTCAACAACCTGTCTGCTGTCCGCATGCAGCAGATGAACGAACGCTTCCTCCATCACACCCGGACGCTGTTAGAGATGAAGAAGGACTTGGACAGCATCTTCCGGAGAATCAGGTGGGCTTGCTTCTCCACCAGCCTTCCCTGACTGCCACCGCCTCCATTTGCCTCTCCAGGCTTTTTGCTAAACCTTCCTTATCTGTTCCCTTCCTCAGAGGATCTCAAAATGAAAAAATAAAACAATAAAATATTAAAACACTCCATAGTTATGTACTCTGATACCACTTGTCATTGCCATGGCTCCCTCCTGTAGAGTCCTGATGCTTTCCTCAGGTATTCTGGATTCTTAGCCAGAGCTCACCAAATTACATATCTTTCGATTCCACAGGATGCAGCCAACGCAATTAAAGCATTATCAAACTGCTCTAATTGTGCTAATTTGAAACAGGCTGTAGTTTCAACCCTTATAATAATTATCTCATTTTCAGTGGGAAGCATTTGGGGTTGGGTTGGGTTGGAAAAGGCAATTAAGTCCCATTATCTTTACATAAGAGATTCCTCTTTTAGAACTGGTTCCTTGATAGAGATCAGCTTTCTGGCCATCGTCCTTGTACTCATCTTTCTGGCTTGGCTTTGGCGACTGTCGCAGTAATATTCAGAATTTTACCATGCTTCTTGTTCTTTGCAGGACACTGAAAGGGAAGCTAGCAAAACAGTATCCAGATGCATTTAGCAGTGAGTATGCTCAGTTTGAAGTTCTCTTTTTCTCTCCGCTTATATTTTTTTTAATGCTCCTTCATGACATCAGGCAAGAGCATTGCTGAACAATTAGTAATGGCACCAATCATGAGTACAAAAACAAAACATATTATGTAAGGTTGTTTAGAACGCATCACACGTTCAGTGGTTGTGCTCCAGTTCTGGGGAAGGTGTGGCTCTCTAGAGGCTTGTGGACAGTAGCTACCATCATCCCCCAATGGCTTGGTAACATGGAAGTCCAGCAACCGCTTCTGGATCACATCATCCCTTTTGCAATCCTTGTTGTGAGTCTGTTTAGTCTGTCCAAATTGTTAAGTAGGTCAGTGTTGCAGGCTGAAGAAAGCTAAGGCTGAAAGAGTAGGGCAGGCAGGTATATCAACATCTTGCCCATACCTGTAGTCTGTTTTATTTCTCCCCGAAAATAAGACAGTGTCTTATTTTATGCTCCCAAAGATGTGCTAGGTCTTATTTTCAAGGAATGTCTTATTTTTCCATGAAGAAGATTCACATTTATTGTTGAACAAAAAACGGAACATTTATTATAATACAAAAACTTTGCTAGGTCTTACTTTTGGGGGAGGCCTTATATTTAGCACTTCAGCAAAACCTCTACTAGGTCTTATTTTCTGAGGATGTCTTATTTTGGGGGACACAGGGTATATCAGCTTAGATCAAGACTGAGCAGGTGCCTTTCTTCAGTCGGCCAGTTGATGCCAAGCACCTTAACCTTTCCACTTTGCTCTTGAGTTTTTTTAACGCATCTCTACCCCCCCCCCCCCTTCTATCCTTTTCTCCTTTCCAGATATTCACGAATCTCCCATCCTGGAGGATGACGACTTCACCCCGATCCCCAAAAGCACGGCCACAACCATTGCTACCTCGGAGCAGAGCACCGAGTCCTGCGACACAAGTCCGGACATCATCTCTCCCGCCACCAGCCACGACTTCGAAGATCTCTCCCAGGGTCCGTATGACTCTCCGGCCATGAACGGTCAGAGCGTCACGGATGATGACAACGAGACGGACTAGTTCGCTGGCTGAACTTTCAGGTGGGCCGACCTCCCCACTTGCGGCCAGATGCTTGAAATGGAGACCTTCCTGGTTTTTGTTTTTAAGTCTGTATTTTCTGCATAGTCTTGATCAACTTTTTTCTGTGACTGGGAGAAAAAGGCAAGCATGAGCGATGCGGCTTTTGCATGAAGCCACCGTCTTCCTGACCGCGCTGAGCTGTGATTTATGCCCCGTCGGCAAGGCCTTGAGTGGGCACCTCGTATTTCCTGTAAAACCCAAATCGTGGGGATGATGGGCGAGAGAGTCCAATTGAAATAGCTAGATTCTGCGCAAGGGACGGGGAATTTCTTTTGGGGCTACAACTTCCAGAACTGGGGGTTGGCTGTGCTGGCTCTGGGATTCTGGAAACTGTAGTCTCAAAATAAGTTTTCCCATTTCTGAACTGCTTAGAAGTTTCAGATCAACAGCAGTCACACTTCGGACACTCACCAACGCTCGTTGTTGTGAAAACGCTTGAGTGTGGATATGGCCCAAACGCTGTACTCTTATGGAGAAAGAGCAAGGAGTTCCCCCGAACACCCCTGCAATTCACAATTGGCTCCTATGATTGTTCTCCAAGGGTTAGCCCATGAAATGCAACCCCTGGTTCAGCTATCCTGATAATACAAATCGAGTTAATGTTCAGGAGCAAAGGAAGTCTCTTTCTCCAGCTGCATCCCACACGGTTTCTCTTGGCCAAGCCTCCCGGCTTCATCCGAACAAGTCCAACGTTCAGACCCCTCTCTCCTTGGGAGCCGTTTTGTTGTATTCCTCCGCGTTCTCCATTCACGCATAGGGCTGGAGCAGGTGAGGTGTCCCGGGACCTTTTTGTTCCAAAGAGCATCCTCCCACCACCCTAAGGTTTAGCCAAGCTCGGTTCCCTTTTCCCCATAGATCCGCTTAGTCAAGGTTCACAGCGCTCTGCCGTCTCAACACCAGTTCTGCTCCGAAAGCCTCTTTCTCTTCATGTGACCTCTAATGATGCACCTTATAACAACTACGTAAAGGACTTACGCGCCACTTGCATTTGCCTGCGCCGGCTTCTCGCCCGGAAGCTACTGTCCGTTGCCTCTTTCGTGTCACGTTTAACAGTCCAACCGTTCTTTCTCCCCTTCCGTTCACACCTTCGGTTCCTGTAACGCCCGCGCGCGTCTTACGTCCTCCGTTCTCGTTTTTAAAGCCCTCTCTGTCTAATATGAACGGTTCCCTCTGCCGGACCTTGGTAGAATTAAATGTGTTGCACGGAGGTCGGGGGCAGACTGCTTCCGCCCTCCGCCGTCATCTCCTGAAATGAATTATAATTCAAAGAAAAATATTTTTGTACTGATACAAGTTTACAGAGGTGACTAAAGGAGGTAATAACCAATAAAAAAGATTTAAGGTAATTGATAGCTTGGAAGTGGCTTGTCTTCTCTGTGGGAGAGCCGGGAGCATTCGTTGGGAGCATCTTTTAAAGATGGACGTTTGCTGGGATATATAAAATCTTTCAGAGTTTAATACACTTTGTTGTTGGCCATCAAGGTGTTTCTGACTTACAGTGACTCTAAGGTGCATCTATCGCAGGGTTTTCTTGGCAAGATTTCTTCAAAGGAGGTTTGCCATTGATTTTTTTTCTGAGCGTAGTTTTGCCAAAGGCCACCCGAGGGGTTTCCGTGGCTGAACGGGGATGCAAATCGTACCTAATAACAACAATAGGAGAACCATGGGATCTGTATGGCTTCCCTGTATGTCAACTGACCACTGAGAAATTGATTCACCCCATGGCTTGTCCCCATCCATCAGTTCGGCCATCAGTTCAATCCTTCTCTAGTCAGGTCTGGCAATTAGTTTAAGGAATTAAAAGTAACTTTTCCAAGCTCTAGTTTCTGTGCAGAGTCTTACAGTAGTGTCTCCTATCCCGGAATACAACCCCCATCCTCCATAGTAGCTACTCTGGCTGGGGATGGTGAGTGTGGTAGTCCTGTTATTATTACCGTTTATTCATAAATAGTACCATCAAGTCACAAGGCGCTTTGCAGTCAATCGGTCTTTATTGTGCAGCCACGGACCGTTGCGTTTTACAAGTTCGACCACCAAAAACAGGCAATCCTGAGGCCAACCGATCATAAGGGTTTTCTTGGCAAGTTTCTCCTGCGGGGTTTTTTGCCTTTCCCTTCTCCTGAGGCTGAGAGAGTGGGACTTGCCCAAGGTCCCCCCAGTGGGTTTTCATGGCCAAGCTGGGATTTGAACCCAGGCTTCCCGGTGTCCTAGTCCAACACTCAAACCACTGCACCACGCTGGCTCTTATATTGATTATTAATTTAATTAATAAATGAGTCCCAGCCTTGAGAGAAGGGCAAGATGATGATGATGATGATGATGATGATAATAATAATAATAATAATAATAATTTCAACACTGATTATTTTTGAAGTAGCACTTGAGTTTAAACAGGCATACAATTACAGAATCCTAGTTGGAAGAGACCCCAAAAAAGGCCCTGATCCAGTCCAACCCCAATCTGCCATGCAGGAACTCTCCATCAAAGCATCCCCATTGACAGATGGCCAAAATTGTAAAATTATTATTATTAAAGTAAATTATCTACATTTAAAAAAAAACCACCCCAGTACAATATATATATATATATATATATATATAATTTTGTACTGAAGTGGGGTTTTTTTAAAATGTGGATAATTTGCTTTAATAATTAGTAATAATAATAATTTAATAATTAAAATAATTAGTAATAATAATAATAATATAGATATAGAGGCCAACACATATGGCTTTAATAATAATAATAATTTAATAATTAAAATAATTAGTAATAATAATTAGTAATAATAATAATAATAATAAAGAGATAGAGGCCAACACATATGGCTTTAATAATAATAATAATAATAATAATAATTTTATAATTAAAATAATTAGTAATAATAATTAATAATAATAATAATGATATTTAGTAATAATTAATAATAATAATTTAATAATTAAAATAATTAGTAATAATAATTAATAATAATAATAATTAGTAATAATAATAATATTTATTAATAATAATAATAAAGATATAGAGGCCAACAGATATGGCTCTAATAATTAATAATAATAATTTTATAAGTATAATAATTTATAAGTAAAATAATTAATAATAATTTATAAGTAATAATAATTTATAATAATTTATAAGTAAAATAAATAATAATTTATAAGTAAAATAATTAGTAATAATAATAATATAGATATAGAGGCCAACAGATATGGCTTTAATAATTAATAATAATAATAATTGTATAATTAAAATAATTAGTAATAATAATTAATAATAATAATATTTAGTAATAATAATAATAAAGATATAGAAGCCAACAGATATGGCTTTAATAATTAATAATAATAATTGTATAATTAAAATAATTAGTAATAATAATTAATAATAATATTTAGTAATAATAATAATAAAGATATAGAAGCCAACAGATATGGCTTTAATAATTAATAATAATAATTGTATAATTAAAATAATTAGTAATTATAATAATATAGGTACAGTATAGAGGCCAAGAGATATGGCAAGGAAACCTCCATTTAATGGTTCCTTATAAAGAAGTGAAACCAAAACCGGAAGTCCCTTCTAGGAGAGCTCCACTCTATGGTCTCCTTGGCCTGCGCGGCGACCGGAAGTCCCGTCTAGGAGCGTCACTCTCTACTGTCTCCATTTAGCGCATGCGCAGTGTGTCTGGAGAGGGCCCACAAAATGGCGTCGCCGCCGGGGTCGGGCCCAGTGGAAGTGGCGGTGGTCTCGGCGGCCGAGGTCTCTCCGGGGGCCGGAGCCGGAGGGTGCTGCTCGGTGTGGGAAGTAGGCTCCGGGGCGTCGGTGGCGGGCTACCGCGGGGGCTGCTGCGCCGCTCGGGGCCTGGCGCTCCTCGGCGGGGAGCATCTCCTCGGGGCCCAGCTCGGGAAGGCCTTCGTCGGCGCCTGGGAGCTCCAGAGGAAGGTGAGGGACAGGAATGCGCATGCGCGGACTCACAGGACCGAGCCGGACGGCAACGCGCATGCGCCAGCTCAAGACTGGGAGAGAGTGTGTGCGCATGCGCGAACTCACAGAACAAGCCGGACGTCAACGCGCATGCGCCAGCTCCACAAGTGTAAGAGTTTGTGCGCATGCGCGGCCCTCAGCGGCTGGGAAATGGGGGAACGCACCAAGGCTTTTTATTTCGGACTCCATCTCCCATAATTCCTGGCTGTTGACCAAGCTGGCTGGGGCTTCTGGGAGTTGGAGTCCAAAGCTGAAGAATTTAAAAGGTTTGGGGAAATTTAGTGATCTGCCCTGTAGAAACAATTGTTTTAAGTATTAAGAATTTTAATAATAATAGATCAATAATAAATTTTAATTTGATCCATTATTAATACATCTAATAATATTAATCATAAATTAATAATCGATTTTAATGATTTTAATTATTCATGATGTTAATAATGAATCGATTTTTATTATTCGTAATTTTAATAATTGATACTCGATTTTAATGATTTTAATTATTCGTAATTTTAATAATAATTAATCATTTTAATTATTAATGGTTTTAATAACTAATTAATAATCAATTTTAATGATTTTAATTATTCATAATTTTAATAATTAATCAATTTTAATTCGTAATTTTAAGAATAAGTAATAATCGATTTTAATGATTTTGATTATTCATAATTTTAATAGCTAATCAATTTTAATGATTTTAATGATTCATAATTTTAATAATAATAATTAATAATTAATTTTAATAATTAATTATTACAGAATTAAATAAGTTTGGCTGCATCCAGATTGGAGCACTGATCCTGTGTTAACTGCCTTGGCTCAAAGCTATGGAATTCTGGGAATCGTAGTGGGTTGTGGCTCCCAGAGCGGAGCACCCTTAATAATAATAATAATAAAATAATAAAATTTATTTATACCCTGCCCCTTTGAGATCAGTCGGGGTGGATATTAAGTCTCTTGGGTCCTGAAGTCTGGTTTGAGTCCAAGACTTGGGAGAAAAGCGGGATAGAAATAAATACAACAACAACAATAATAATAATAAATCTCATGGTGAGGAATAAGCTTTAAGTCCAGAACACACTGCAGAAATGTTCCGGTTTGAGACCGCTTTAATTGTCCTGGCTTGGTGCTAGGGAATCTTGGGAACTGTAGTTTATCGTGGCACCAGAGCTCTCTGACAGAGAAGGCCCAATGTGTCACAAAACTACAGATCCCGTAATTCCCTATCACTGAGCCAGGGCAGTTAAAGCAATATAAGCTTAAATATTTCTGCAGTGTGTTTTGGGCCTTAGTGTATTCCTCTCCCTGAGACTTTCATCATCATCATTATTATTGCTGTATTTATTTCTATCCTGCTTTCCTGCCAAGACTGGAACCCAAAGCAGCTTACAGTCTTAAAAAACACACACAATACAATTAAAAACCTACAAAACTGACAAATGCAAATGGCATTAAACTGTTACAATATATTTTTTTAAAAAAACCATTTGTTTAAATTCCAGACATTCCCTTTTCTGGGGACACCCCCCGCAGAAGAAGACTTCCCTCGATGACCTTCCTTAGTAGGAACCCTATTATTATATCCCCATAATATTACAGATGGAAAAGCCAAGGCCAGAAGTGTATATCAGACGAAGCTTCTTTGGAAAAGGACTTTAGCACAGCAGAGCCTTATTCCGTTCGGGTTTTATAGAAGGAGCCCTATATAAAGATAGAATAATCTTTCCACCCGTGGTTTGGAGCTCACAGCCGACTGACTTATTTGCTCCTATTTTCTTCTTCTGAAAGAGATTTTTTAAAAAGCCAAGCCCTTGAAGCATCTAGATCCTCTTCTGGCTTTTCTGCTGGAATATAGTTCACTACTTTAAAGTGTGTCTGCCTTTCCCTTTTTCCTGCTATAATCGCCTTAAACCTCCTACTTTCTCTCTCTCTCGGATGTACTTTGGTTACGTTTCTAAGGATTCCCCCGTATGGAAAATCCTTCTTTTTTTAATTCTTATTAAAACTGGTGGGATGCAGCTTTGTTTCTGATATGAAATGCTAATAGCTAAAGGCTTGGCCTATTTAAGAAAAGTTCCTCTTCTGTTATAGTGTGGGTATAAGATGCGAAGTTTCTGATGCTTCAAATAGGAGGGCAGTGAGTCTAAAAACACACACTGATCCCAGTAGCCTTCTATTTTAAACAGGTAGGCAGAAAATATGCTTTTTATTTCAAACAGGTAGGTAGGTTCTGTTGTTGTGGTTGTGTATCTTGAATGCCAACTTATAGAGACCCTCTATGGCATATCAAATAGTTTTCTTGGCAGGATTATTCATTTAGAGGAGGTTTGCCGTTGCTTTCCTCTGTGGCTGAGAGTCTGTGACTTGGCCAAGGTCGGCCAGTGGGTTTCCATGGCCAAGCGGGGATTTGAACCCTGGTTTCCTTGAGTCCTAGTCCAACACCAAATGTCAACACCATGCACTACATACAGCCTTGGAAACCACTGAGCGATCTTGCTTAAGCCACACTCTCTCACCTACAAAGGAAAGCAACGGTAAATTGGCTCCGAATGAATTTCGGAAAGAAAACCCCACAGGGTCTCCATAAGTGAGAAATGACAATTATGTGTTTTATTCAAAGATATAGCTGTGTCAGTCTGTAGAATCAGAGATGTAGAGAGATCTTGCAGCACCTATGAGACTAACTGAAAGAAAAAATTGGGAGCATGAGCTTTTGTAGATTCAAGTCTACTTCCTCAGATGCATTATAGACTTTTGTCTACAAATGCTTATGCTGCCAACTTCTTTCTTTCAGTTAGTCTCAAAGGTGCTACAAGATTTCTCTACATCTCTGTGTTTAGTCCATTTAACATGATTGATCGTATTACAACAGTCCAGACAACTACAGGGATGGATGGATACGTAGATGGGGCGTGTAAGATTTTGCTTGGAAAACCGCATCACACCGCCCCACATTTCTGTCTGGAGGTGTCAGAGACCGAGCCTGGCCCTGCAGGAGCCGGTGCTCTACCTGCTCTTGCCCATCCCCAGGGAAGCTCATCCCTCCAAATTTCAGATATCTGCCAGGTGCATTTCTGTGATCTTGAAACCCTTAGGAGGCTGCGTGCATCCTAATATGTCCACTTGTTTCTCTCCTGCCTCCCTAGGACCAGCTTCAACAGAAGATCATATGCCCTGGCCTGGTGTCCTGCCTGACAGCGGCTCCCAATGGTCTTTACATCTTGGCGGGGATTGCCGAAAGCATCTACCTCTGGGAGGTAAGGCAGCAGAAAACAGGACAGGGAGGGCTGCCTTTGCTTTATCTCAGTGTGGCTAGTGGTCAAGGACTGTACGAGGGTGATATCCGAAACATTCGGAGACCTCACCACAAGAGGGCAGGAGCTTCCTTCATCTCAATTCACAGAAACTAATTTCATTTTGTTAGTGAGGGAGAAGGCTGGGAGGGAGGGAATCTGGGATTCTCAGAGCTGTGTGTGTCTGTCCTAAATTGGATCTCTTCACCCTAATTCCTGTGTACCTGGCATTTTGAAGGTCTTTTTTTGTTAGGTGTCTTGCAGAAGGACAAGTGGGAGGTGGAGGCTTATATCTCCTACACACCGCCTATTCCCCCTTTGCCTTCTAAACGCCCCTTTGAAAACTCTCACGAGCCTGTTGGAGAGGTGCAAAGCCAGGGAGAGCAGCAGAAAGGGGCGGACAGAAATGAGATTTAAAAACAGGGCATCTGGTTCAGACGACTAAGCTGTAACTTGTCAGCAGGGGCTGTCTTCCCAAGCTAGCTTTTCAGATCTATAGGAGAAAAGAACAAAAAAATTTGCAGCATCTTCTTGTTCCCATTTCTTGCTGCGGTGAAAGTCATGGTTGTAAATGTCCTCATTCAAGACAAAAGAAGAGGGCTCTTTGCCCATGTTCAGACTACATTAGACTTTAGCATTAGCTCCCAAGTTCACTCACAGTCTGTTCACCCCTGAGCCTAGTAAATCTTGCATTCAGGAGGTCCTGCATACAGGGTCTGCTGTCTCCAATTTAGAAGGATCAGAGGGAAAGAGACACGAGACCTTTCTTCATAACTGTTGGTCTTGGGGGATAGATCATCTGCCCAGCTGTAGAGCATCGTCCTTCCCTTCCCGCTCACCTCCAACTGTGTCTTCATCTTTGTCCAAAATTATATCCTTCAGAATCATGCTCCACTTAGCTGTGGGTTCTTCTTCTTTCAGCTTCACAGCCTGCTCTCCAAGGGTTCCCCTCCACCTTTTTTTTTCTTTCACAGAGAAGCAAAGGAGGGGAGCAGGGTCAAGGAAGAAGGATGAATAATCCAAAAGCAGAGCCTCCCAGAACTGCTGATGCCTTCTCTTTTGTTGTGAAGTTGTGCATGCCAGCCTGGTCTGTACTTTCTGCAACCTTTCACCCAGGGTTAAGGAGTACCGCATGCATTCAATTCCAAATGCTGGCACATTTATTTCCTTGGAGAATTGATGAAGCACGCATGAGGGGAGGAGAGTTTGTAGCCCCTTTTCAAATACAGACAAGCCTTAATTAACAAAGCCTCTGACAAAGAAGTGTGGGTGTCATGTGCTTGACTCAGAATATGTCAGCCGTTGGCAGAAGTGCCGGCCTCAGCAGCCATGAGACAGCCCGGCCTTGGTCTTTCGTCCAGGTTGGATCCATGGCTCTTCTGCCAACCCAGCCTCCCTCAACTTCTTCCTGTATCAGCAGCCTTTCCACTTGACTGCATCAGGGGAAAATACCCCCGCCCGTCCCCACCGCCGCCAATACCGGCCTCTGTCAGCATCCATTCCACCTAGCTGCCTTTGAAGGAAAACTGAAACGTACATTCTCCTGGAGAGGTCCAACTGCTGTTGGGGCGCCTGTCCTCCCAAAACTTCTTCCATCAACACACTTTCCACCTGGCTGCACCCGGGGAGAGACAGCAGGCCCCCATCTGGGTTGCTGCTGACTTGGGCCATCTGCTCTTTGGATTCACAGACATTGAGAATTGGAAAGACCCTTCAGTGTGGGAAGCTTGCAATGTCCACAGGACTAACCATTGGCTCCTTCTTCTGCCCGGTCCCAGAAATGTCTTCTGCGCTGGTTGTGATCATCCTGGGTTTACTTATTTCACTTTCCCTTCTGTGTGCCCTATCTGTTCCCCCCTTTTGTGCCCTATCTGTGAGCCGTTGTTTTAAACCACCAATGGGAGGCTGCAGAACCTGGGCCATAGGCGCCCCTGGGGTGCAGTCCCTGGACTGTCATTTCTGCTGCTCTTATGGATAAATCCTGAACCACTGGTTTCAGATAACAAGAAAGAAGGTTTCCTAACAACATTAGGAAGAACTGCCAGAGGGTAAAAGCTGTTCAACAGTGGAACAGACTACTTTGGATACGAAGGAACTGGCCAAACCACTTCTAAGGATTCCTTAAGAATACACTAAAATGCATGAGGTTGCCATAAGTCGACAGGTGACTTGAAGGCCCGTATACACACACACAACAGATGTCCTTGTAGTACAGTGAATAGAGAAGCACATGTTTAACCTGCGTGACTGAGAAGGGCAGAGGTGTTGGCATGAGCATTTTCCCTCCAAGAAGCCTAATGGATAAAACATTAAAACCAGCCAAGTTGAAGTCTCTGCAGTATTCAGGGCTTAAAAGTAATTGGCAGGGACACATTTTTACTCTAATTCCCAACTGCTGAGTAACTCGAGATCCATGCCTTATTCTGAAAGAATACCTCCCAAATCCTTTGTTTAACTGTCTATCTGGCTTTGGAGAATCTTAGTTATACTAGAACTATCCGTTGGCTTGTGGAAGCAACCAGGACTGTGAAGTCGACATTTCAGACCTTCGACTCTTCTATTTTTCTGTTCCCCGACACCTTCATAAATGGCAAAGGTACATTAATTGGCAATAACAAATGTACTGTTGTAAAATGGTAGCACGAGGCATTTCATCACCACCATGTGAATCATCATATCCTTGAGAACATAAAATACATTTATTTGATTAAAATTTCTGAACAGGAACACTTTCCTAAATTCCCCTGAAAGTAAATGTGCAGCGAGCTGGTGTCAGTACGTTCCTATCAAATCCAGCTTAACTCAAAATTGCTACAGCCCTGGAAGTAACAGTAACTCCCAAGTAATTATTTCAGTTACTTTTGAAAAACTGCATTTGAAAAGGAAACGATAATGGCCAACAACTCCTTTGAGGAGAGGGCATCTTGTATTTCAGCCAATACAATAAAAGTATTTTCTCAGGCTCTGGTTCCTAGACAAACAAGTCACCTGGCTTTGGGCGAGTCGCACTCTCTCAACCTCAAGACGAAGGCAAAATCAAGTCCCATCTGAACAAACATTGTCAAGAAAACCCCATGATAAGCCTTAGGAAAGTTGGAAACGACTTGAAGGCACACAATAGCATCAGCCGTTCACACCACAGAATTATAGCGCTGTGATTCCACTTTAACAGCCGTGGTCCCATGCTATCGATTTTTGAGACTGGACGTTTAGGGAATGAGATTTAGACTTCTCAGCCTCCTCAACCCAATGGAACCTGAGTTAGTTTAGATTCAACTCCATGTCTTCGACATTTTAGTTGTTTCCAATTGAGGGTTTTTATTACACTTGTCTGGCGGAATTTGTCTTTGCATGAATCCTTTGGAATTTTGTATTCATTTTGATTCTAATGACAGGGAAAATTCCAGTGCCTCTAGAGTACCTGATCTCTTCTCTTTATTTCTCTCCTTCATCCCCTCACCACCAAAACTTCTTCCTTTCTACAGGTATCGAGTGGAAACCTGCTTGCCATTCTGAACCGACACTATCAAGACCTCTCTTGCTTGGCCTTCACAGACGACAGCAGCCATTTTCTCTCGGGGGCTAAAGACAGTCTTGTGATAGTCTGGAACCTTTACAGGTACAAGTTGGGCCCACTTCTGTACATCTCCTCTCCCTCTGGGGTTGCATCTGTGCTGCAAAAATAATATGGTTTGACACTACTTTAACCTCCATGACTCAGTGCTGTGGATTCTTGGGATTTGTAGTTTGTTGTGGCACTAGAGTGCTCTGACAGAGAAAGCTAAATATTTCCCAAAACACTCATGCCCTCTTTGGCTGCTCGCTTTTCCCACTACAACAGGAAAAGCAGCAGTGGTGATAGGCTTGAAGAGACAAGTTTTCTTCTCCAGGAACAAGAGGCTCCTCTGTTCCAGAACTTTCCGCCAGGGATGTTCTGTTCTCTAGAACAACATTTTTATAGATGCTCAAGGGAGCGCAGTGCTGGAAAGCCATCCCTTTAGAGCATGTGGATGCCAGCATTTTCCTGGCAGCTTGCGTTTTTAATAAGCCAGAAAGTAGGATGACAGGCACTCTCTCTCGACTCCTTTGCTCTTTTTGCAAAGGCGACTTCAGATATCAGAATTTGGGGTTCTTACATTTTTGGACTAGGGATGCTATAGTCTCCTAGCCAGCATAATCATAATAGCGTGGGAGGAGGGTGAGAATCCTGCGAACTGCAGCCTGGAAAAGTAACTTCTGAAGTTCTGGTTTAAATGGCTCCTCCTGACTTTGCATAAGCAACCAAATGGTGGCCATATTGACCGCTCATTTTGATGGTAGCATGCAGTCTCCGGGTTTAGAAGCAGTATGCCCCTGAGTTGTGCTAAAGAGCAACAATAAGCCAGGGCTGTTGGTTCAATAACCCTCACTGTGGGCTTCTTGGTTTATTTATCATTTTAAACTTTTGTATTTCTTGTAAACACATAACCACCAAGCCCTAGGAAGAGCAGCTTAGGGAGATGGGTATGTTTAGCCTCAAGAAGAGAAGATAAAGGGGGTGACAAGATAACTTGTTAAATATTTGAAGGGATGCCATATTGAGAATGACGCAAGCTTGTTTTCTGCTGGTTCAGAGACTAAGACACAGAGCAGTGGATTCAAGCTACAGGAAAAAAGATCTTACCTAAACATTAGAAAGACCTTTCTGACAGTAAGAGCTGTTCGACAATGGATTATGCTGCCTTGGAGTATGGCGTAGTTGCCTTCTTTGGTGGTTTTCCAACAAAGGCTTGAAATTGGACTGGATGGCCCTTGGTTTCTCTTCCGGCTCTATGATTTTATGAATTGGGAAAACCAAGGCCTGGTCCCCACTGAGCCATGTAACTAGGTAACCTTGGGCCAATTTCTCTCTTCTTGCTCACTGGATTGTTGTAAGGATAAAGATAGACACAGGGAAAAGCCACTTGGAGGCTCAGTGGAGGAGAAGCGCAGTGTAAGTGTAACCAGTAAATACTGTTAGAAATAAATAGGTGATAGTCGTTAGAAATGGGGGCGAAAATTCTGTTTGTAGAGAAAAATCCCTGGCTGCTTTCTTAGAAGTAATTCTAAAGCAGTTGCAGTGGGCCAGTTCTTCTGTGCACCGGAAGGCGATGGCATCAATCACAAAGACACTAAGTAAAAAATTACCTGCCCCTCCAATGGGTTCTGATTGGAAGGCGACAAGACGAGAGCAGCGACTTGTGCAGAAACACCCAGGCAGCCTCCTCTCCCTACCTCAAAAGCCCTTAATTTAAATAAATTATATTGATGACATGCAGGAGGAAGAGTTATGGCTCCCCGCGTCTTCCCTTGCCAGCTAACAGCCCCCTCCTGTTCAGTCTGCCTGAGCAGCTCTGAAACTCTTGTTGGACAGAAATAGTTGTGTGGCACAAGCATCAGCCATGCTCCCCATGATGTTCCTGGGCCTTTTCTCCACCCCTGGATCAAAGAATTTTTCCTTCCCTTAAAAATAATTTGAATATCTGCAAAGAAAAAAAAATCCAGCCAGAAAAATAACAATGCAGTTCCTCAAATATAATATGCAGAGATTAATAAAAGCTGTGTATCATTTGTTGCTGTTGTATCAATTCTCTTGTATGATAACCCTCTCCTAGGGTTTTCTTGCCAACATATCTTCAGAGGAGACATGCCATTGTTTTTCCTCTGAGACTGAGAGTGCAGGACTTGTCCAATGACACCCGGGCATTTTTGTGACTGAGCAGAGATTCTCACCTGTTTCTTTCTCAGCGTGCTTCAGACTGACCACATCCAAAACCCAGAACCTCGCCACGTGTGGTCGCGACACAGCCTTCCCATTACGGATCTCTACTGTGGCATCGGCGGACCCATGGCACGAGTTGCCACAGCCTCACTAGACCAAACTGCAAAGGTAACAGCCAGCCCAGGTAACATTCAGAAGAAGTCTGAACTGGCCTTGTTTATGTTGACATGAATCCAGTGGTTATAGCTTGTCCCAGGAGTAATAGGGCTTCCTATGAAGAGTACCAGATGTTCCTGTGGGGTTGAAGGAGTAAAGAGAAAGGCCTCCCCAGAAGATATCAAAGCATGGGCAGATTCATACAGGAGAATACGCTGCTTCGGGTGAACTGTTACTGAGCCTAAAAGGCTTTATAGGTCCTAACCTGCCCTTGGAACTGTGTCCAGAAGCAGACCAACACCATTAAAGCTGTTTCAGCAAGATTATTATGTGTTCCCTGTAGGCCACAACTCTCAGAATCCCTGCCATATGTTTGAGAAAGGAGTTATGGTCCAAAAAGTTCATTTTCCAGTCTTCTGACCAAGGTTAATGAGAGTTGTGTTATTTATTTGCTTGCTTAACTTATCTGCCTCACCTTTCCCCAACTCTGGGAGTCAAGGTGGCTTACAAAAATGAGATACAAATAAAGTCTCAGATCCCTAAAATCATAAAAAAGTTAAAATACGATTAAACTGTCAGTAGAACGAAAACCAATTTAAAAGCTATTAAATTGTTTTTCTAGGCCATCGCATATGGAGGGAAGGGGAAGGCAGCTTTCTAGTTACTCATCTCCTTCTGTCCATCCAGCCTTATTCCTTTTTATAGCATCCAAGGGATCTTCAAATGATGCTATTTTAAAAAGGGAGTGTTAATTATTCGTATAAAAGCCAACCTTCTGCCACATTGCGTTTCTGTCTGTCTGTGCCATGTATCGAGGGATGTTCCAAAGTGGTCATACCTGGTAGCAAATTGCTTCTTTTGGTTTGTGTGGCTTGTCTATAAGGTCTTGCTTTCCTTTTTCCCTAGCTGTGGGAGATCTCTTCAGGCGATCTCCTCCTCTCTGTTGTCTTTGATGTGAGCATCATGTCAGTGACCCTCGACTTGGCCGAGTATCACATGTTCTGTGGGGGAATGGACGGCTCCATCTTCCAGGTCGACCTTTGTTCTTGGGTAGGTCCAAACCTTGGCAGCATTTAGCCAATGTATCAAGCAGGTGGTGAGGACAGAGAATATAAGAGATAAATCTTGGTGCCTGGTTTACCTCTGGTCTGAATTCAAGGCTCTGGTATTGATGTTCAAAGCCCTTAATAGCTTGGGACCTCCATACTTGCAGGAGTGCCTCTCTGTTTATATAACTGCTTGAGAACGGATCTCAGGTCTCAAGTTATTTCTGATTTATGGCGACCATAAGGCAAACCTAACATGACGTTTTCTGGGTAAGAGTGGTTCAGAGCAGCTTTCATTTGAGGCTGAGAGAGTATGAGTTGCCCATGGTCACCCAGTGGGTCTCCATGGCTGAGGGGGGATTTACACCCTGGTCTCCCAGAAACCTAATCCAACTCTACAACCAGAGGATGGTGCCTTCAAACATGGCTTGTAACCTGTTTCCTCTGCCTCTTTCCAGCCTGTCCACAGGGAGAGAGGCTTCCAGTCAGACCAAGAGAATGGGAAGATCTTCAAAGGGCATAGGTGAGTGCCATCTAGGGTTGCCAGGTGCCTCTTCTTATAAAGGATGTCCCCCTATATGAGGGACAGAAACCTGTCCTTTTTTGGACTGGCAGGTGTCCCTCCTTACAAGGTATGGATTTGTAAAAGTAGGAGGGGATAGTGGGAAAAGACACACAAACACACAGTTGAAGAACTTCCAGATGTTTTGGCCGTGAGGGCTACAGTTCAGATCCCATGTCAAAATGGGCAGTGAACGAATCAACACAGGCCTATTAAAATTTGCGTCTGCGGACTAGTTCTGGTCTGTGAACTATTGACTGCTAACCTCTGCCAAGTCTCCAAAGAAAGAAACATGTAGTTAGTGGGCACAGACACAGAGTCAGTCCCTGTCTCAGTTGTGGGGTAGGGGGAACCTCGCTAGTCTCCTCCATTAGATAACTAAAGAAGCATTGAATTAGTAGATGCTGTAGATTTCTGATTATGTCTCGAATTCTGGCACAAAGAAGCAACAGATGATCCTCACTCCTGAAGACATAAGTGCTGATTTAACTAAAATCTCTCCCTAGCCTTGGGCAACATGCACAGGTCCCTGGGTCAGCAAAAAAAACCAAAAGCAGATGTAGTAAAACCAGGAGCAATGTTATTAATTGGACCTCCCTACAGTCATTCAGATGGTATTGGAATCCTGCTGTGAGGAAGTCATGCTGCTTTCTAAATGCTGTCAGACTGCAGCTCCCAGCATCCCTATCCAACGCAACCAGTGCTGAGGGCTGCTGGGAGCTGGAATCCAACCACATCCAGAGGGCTGGAGGATTTCCACCTCCGTTTTCCACCCTCTAATGAAGGCCTTTTTCTCTGTCCCCCAATTGCCGTCCAAAACAGGAACCAGGTGACGTGCCTCTCCATCTCCACCGACGGAAGCCTTTTACTTTCCGGCTCTCATGACGAAACCGTTCGGCTGTGGGATATCCAGAGCAAACAGTGCCTGCGCACGATCAATTACAAAGGTGGGTGTGCAGGTGGATGGAAGGAAATGCCTCTCCTGAGGCTCTCTGGACCTCATCTGGGGAGAAATCTGTCTGGTAGCCCAAACCTAAGCTGTTTTCAGGGCTTTATAGGTCAAAACTGGCACTTTGGCATTGTGCCTGTTCTTTGAGGATCCTAAGCAGAGTCTGATCATCTCTGAGTGAGACTAGAGAAAAAGGCTTCTGTACTTCTCAGTCTGGAGGCAGTGCTGAATCATTTTAGTTCAAACAGGAAATTGCTGCCGAGGGAAAAAGGTAGACCTGATGTCTGGAGACCGAAGAGCCTCCCAGCGCGTGCATACAAATGGCTATGCTTGGTGCAAAACTCCTAATGGCAGGAAATCTTGAGCTCTGCTTTTCCCCCAATCTAAACATGAAATTCATTTATGCTTGCTATACACCTTATACACGTTGCCTGAAGGTAATTTTATACACGATATTTTAAATGCTTTTGCCCATGAAACAGAGTTTGTGTACACATCAGGAAGTAAAAGTGTCACTATCTCAGCCTACTATGTGAACAATTATGGAATTCCAGATAAGGGAGACTCAACCTGTATAGGAATTTTTTCGATGTTCTTTTCTGCCTCTGGTACTCGATTTTCTATTAAGGTAGTAATGCCCAGGAACACACACTGACTGAGGTTTCCTTGTACTGCTCTGAGGAGTTGTTGGCAATTCTTACGCAAATTTTCTGCATTTCAGCACTAAAGGAGGCATTTTGGGGGTGGGAAGCAGCAAATGGTTATAATCAGAGACGCCGTTTCCTTGAGTCTCATAATCTTTCTGTACATCATCTTCACTTTAATGAGCTTCATGTCCAAGCGCAGTGTTGTTTCCGCTTCATTACCAACGGCAACATGATTTACAAATACTCTTAGCTTTGGCTGTTTTTAAAAAGAGGCCCAAAAACATTCCGTTAGCTAAGAGGGCATAAAACGTGCATGACTGGATCTTAAATGCCAGGATGTGAGTCGATACCATCAATTTTTCATTGTGACCAATTTGCACTGGGTTGCTCTGCCCTGCACGCTTTGGCCCATAAGGCATTGTAGGGAAAAGTTAATACCAAGAAAGGATTCTTTGGCCAGTTCAGTGTCAGCTGCCATCCCATCCTTCTTCTAAAGAAGCAAACTCCATGCTTAGAGGCTATAAGGAAAAGTCAAGCTGAATAATTTATATAAATTAAAAATATAAGCATCTATATAATTAATAAGGAAGCAGTAGTGGTCTCAGTGTTGGACTAGGGCACTGGGAGACTAGGGTTTGAATCCCTTCTTGGCCATGGGAACCTATTGGGTGATCTTGGGCAAGTCATACTCTCTCAGCCTCAGAGGAAGGCAAAGAGAGCATGGCTTGGAGTATACTTGGAGTAGGAATCTTCCATCCCTCTAGGTATTGTTGGATGACAGTCCATAACCAGCATACCAATAGTGCAGAGGGCTGGGAATGGCCACAGCATCTGGAGAGATGCAAGATCCCAAACTTTGTACTCCATGATTTTCCTCCCGTTCCACCTTACATGACTGTCCTCTTTTAATTTCTTACCCATTATCCTTTTCTTGTTCCCTTTGCCATTGGGAAGAGATTGCGGGTTCTATCCTTCTAGCCATTCTAGAGCAGTTACAGTATAGATCACATTTGATGGGTGAACCTTTAGCTTGGGCAGATCTTTTTGCTGGATTCCCCTGCTCTTCCACCTCCTTTTTCCAGTTACAGGAAGCTGACTTGGCATACCTGGCACCTCTCTGTATCCATGGTCCTTTTCACTCCGGTGGGAACCTCCGTTTTAGCTCTAGAATTCCCTTTGGGCTGAAATTTGGCCCCTTTCTTAGCCGCCTTGTGAAACAACCCATTCCCTCTGGGATTCATTCCTTGTTAACTGGGAGAAATATCCACTCTCTTTCTGAGTTTTATAACCGTCTTCTCCCCGCTCTCCAATTTTCACCCTCCTTCAGATATCTAATTACTTTCCACCCCCTCTGTCCTGTTCAAGAAAAATCCATCCATGCTTGTGAGCTCTGGCAACCAACCGCTATTATCACTGTCCCCGGGGGAAGCATTAACATCCTTTATCTCAACAGAGCAGAACACCCGATAAGAAGCTGGCACTGGGCAGCCGATGTCTCTTTTTTCCTCCCGACATCCTTGTACTTTTTTTTTCCTTTTTATTTTTTAGTATTTCCCTAGCCTTCCCCCTCCACTTGGCTTTAGAACAGCCACTCAGCTGCCTATCTTCCACGCTCCCCGGCACCGCTGGCCTTCCGTAGCCTCCGCTCTGACAGCCGGTGGCTTGCTCTCCGCAGGGCAGAAGCCAGTAAATCCTACGCGTGGAGCGACCGCCAGACAGCCCTAATAACGAGGCTCGAAGTCGTGTAATTTAATAAGGCGCCGGCGGCCTCCGCTCCTAAAACATCCTATCCTTCGTGTTTTTAATAAGCAGTGGCCAGTTTTAAGCACTTGGTGGCTGCCAAGGTACTTCTCAAGCCGGTCATCCCCACACTGGAAATGGTTGCTGCAGGAAGGGGACTAAATTCAACAGCTGAAGGCTCCCCTGTGGGACTGAGTCACTTTGGTTGCACAGTCACACTCTCTCAGCTTCCGGGGAAGGCAAAGGCAAGCCCCCTGGGAACAAATTCTGCACTCAGCCATGGGGTGCACCGCAGAAATGTAACACTGGGGCCTCCTGTCTTCTGCCTCTCTATATGAGTTGCTGCTCTGCTTTCATCTCATCATGCCTGGTAAATACTAAAACAGAGAGGCAAAGAGTGGGCCATGTAGAATCATAGAATTGGAAGACACTACAAGGGCCATCCAGTCCAACCCCGTGCCATGCATGTGGTGTCCTGGGCTCCCAACTTCCCAAGGGTCCAAATGCCCTTGTGCCCTCTAAGGGGTGAAGAGAGCATTCCCACCATGTTTGCAAAAGTCTCCAGATGCCCTTTAGGGGATATGGGGGTGCATTTCCATCACATTGTGGCCCATCTTTTTTTAAAAAAAAACAAGAAGTGACCTGCTTAAAAAATAAATAAATTTAACCTCGAAAAGGATCACACCTGAGGATGCAATTCTCCATTTAAGTATTCCCCCTTCTTACGTACACACACGCATACACAAACAGAGGGACACATCTTCTTTAGGCCCCAAATCACATTTTTACAAAAGCCAGGGTTTTTTGTGTGTAGAAATGGGGTGGCATACCATCTTGAGAAACCTGACTGCCGGTGTGGACAAGATTTGAGTGTCCTTAAAACCTGGTGGTGGGAGGTCCATTCCCGCCTGTTCTCCACTGTTCCCAAAGCATTCCTTTGGGTCTTGCTCCTGGGAGCAGGGATAGCTGTGGCTCCATCCTTACAGAGAAGGGGGGCATCTTTTTCAGAGAGCATCAGGCTTGGCCAGAGATCCCCTTTTTACTGGAGAGAGAGAAGTATCCATTTTTGCACGCAGAGGCCAAGGACAATTAGATTGGAACCGGAACCACAGACAGCTGCAAGCAAGCAATGACCAAGGAATTTTGGAGTGGCATCCCTCATCATTTTGCTTGAGCTGAAGGCAGGGAGGGGAGTTTGGGATCGCCTGGCTCTCAGTCAGCGGCAGGGAGGACAAATGCTGGAAAAAGCCAGATGCTGAGTAACGCTTTGCTAGATCGGCTGGCACAACAGCACAGTGGTCCTAGCGAGGGCAGTGCCCCCATGGTACAGATCAAGTTGGTCTTATAAATAATCCACCTTTTAATCCCAAACCAGGGTTTAAGGCAATTTACAATTAACCCAAATTTTTGTTTGTTGTTATGTGCCTTCAAGTTGTTTCCAACTTATGGCGACCCTAAGGTTAACCTATCCTGGAGTTTTCTTGACAAGATTTGTTCAGAGAAGGTTTGCCATTGCCATCCCATGAGGCTGAGAGCGTGTGACTTACCCAAGGTCACAATACTTGACAGTTAAACCTCGTCAGCAGTTTCCTCCATGCATTTGAGAAAGCAGACTCAAGTCGAGGAAAACTTATACTGTGCCTTTCACTCATTTAGTCTCAAAGGTGTTCCAAGATCCCATTGTGTACAGATATTCTAAACCAGCAGTTCCCAAACTTTGATTTTGCAGATGTTTTGGACTTCACCTCCCAGAATTCCTGACAATTGTCCAGGCTGGCCGGGGTTTCTGGGAGCTGAAGTCCAAAACATCTGCAAAACCAAAGTTTGGGAACCACTGTTCTAGACTAACATGGCTATGTCTCTGAATGCTATCTCTGACAGTTAAAACATACATAAAAGTAGCATTAAAATGGCAACCAGCAGGTTGCAGAGAGCAGTCTTTTAATAGAGGTGGCAGTTAGCTGAACTGTCACCAATCCTGCAGCTACAACTTTGTGAGTTCGTTCCCAGGGGCGCCAAAGTTGGCTCAGCCTTCTATCCTTTTGTAGGTTGGTAAAGTGAGTACCCAGCTTGTTGGAAGCAATTGGCTCACAGATTCTAAACCTTTTAGAGCGTGCTGAGTTCACTAGGAAGCAGTATAGAAATGTAAGCGCTAAATGCTATTGTTCTTTTAGGGTTGTTCTTCAGCTTCAGGGTCTCTTCTCCAAATCTAGTTTGGTTGCCTGATGGATAATGTGTGTGTGTGTTTGAGAGAGAAAGTATGTGGTCTGTGTTTATGTGGGGAGGCCCTCAGAGGTGATTTAGGGTTGGATTTGCAACTGACGGCAGCCAGCCGCCTGAGTGGTTAAATGCGGTAATTAAAGCGCTCATTAACTCTGTGGCGCGGGTGCGTGTGATGGATTGTTAGTGGGAGACAGCTGCGAGAGCCACGGCCCGGTGATGGATAGCTGAGGCCGGAAAGCTGCGGCACCTCTGGGTGCTCAGGGGAGGTATAACAAACAGCTCCTCCCCGGCTGGCTTGAGGTATGTTGCTTCAAGGCTGGGTGCTTCACCTTTCCGGCAAATTGAAGCTGCAGAGAGGACTGCGGGGGAAGCACACAGGTACCCCACATTTTGGGTTCTGGCTAACTCAAGGGGAGCATCTACTCAGGACAAAGCTGCAGCCCCCTTCGTTGCTGGTGTCATTGGTTATGCTCTGTCTCCATGCAGGTCACAACCTCACAACTCCATTGCAGAGCTGTAAAATCCTAAATTATCCGAGCAGTCATCATCCCCGCTTGCTTCACTAGCAGACGCCTTAACATTTAATATCCCAATCTTCCACGCCGGGAAGTTATAAAGTGCAATTAAGCAAAATTGCAATGATCACTAAAAAACAAAAGAGACCGACGCATAAATTCTGAGACGGCGCTGTCTGAAGGCATCGACCGTTTTGAAAATCCATTAAAAATGCCAGAAGAGTGGTGTTGAAATTAAAAAAAACAACTTGGCTTCGTTGGGAGATAATGAATGAGGATTGTGACAAATATCAACCTGAGACTGGTTGGTAGTTACAAGCAAGCTGCAGAGAAGCCATCAAGAAGCCACTGTTTAGAGTTTGGAAAAAGCAGCATAGATGATGATGATGATGATGATGATGATGATGATGATGATGATTGCTAGTAGAAGTGGACTTGGAAGGACCATAATCAGAGGTTTTTGCTTTTCTTAGAGAGTTTCCCAGGTTCAATTCCTGATTTCTCCACTTGAGAAGAAAGCAGGGAAGGAACTGCTGCCCTTATCCTCTGTTGAAAGCGTCTCAGTTCCTTAGCTTTCCCTAAAAAGAAGCATTAATGTGTGAATTTTCTGTCCTTGCATAAACTTCTTCCAGGTGCAGTCATTTTTAGGAACTTGACAGCTGACTCTGGGTGATCTACACTGGCCAGAATACTTCAGGCTGCTCCCAGAGTATTCTGGCCTCAAACTCCCCCTTCCCTGCTCTCTTTTGCTGCGGGTTTTCAGCTCTCACAGTAAATGTCGGGCAGCTGCCATCCCACACAGTCCCCATTGGTCACCTGGCACTGCTGCTGAGGTCAGAACAAGGTGCCCAGGCATGCTGTCAATGTTGGGCACCTTGTTCTGATCTCAGAGTGTTGGCACCGAGTGGCTTGCAAGAATTGTGAGTGAAATGGCAGCCACCATTGTTGCTGCGAACAGAGCCGAAAACCCACAGCAAACGATCAATTATTTAAATGCAGGTTATGGGGAGGAAGTCTTGAATTGGTTGGGGGTGTCGTAATGGCATTCCACACTCAGTTTTGGGGTTAGGCCCTGTGATGTGTAAGCAGAAGGCAGTGAACTTGGGGGGAAATTTGTCTGTGTAGACATGCACTCTGTGTGTTCTCATTAACCATGGAAGTCTGTCCCCAATAACCCAAACCTCTTCAATTTTGTCCCTTCAGGTCCGATCACTAATGCTTTCCTCACCCTGGCCCCTGCTAACATGCTCAACCCGGACAGCAAACCCAGCATCCCCCTGCCAAAGTTCAGCCGTCACCTCCACGGCATGGAGACCTCCGAAAACCCCACCAACGATGGGCTGACGCTGTGCTTGGGGCTGCATCAGAAGGTACGGAGGTGGTGCTCTGCTGGGAAAGAGATACTCCGCTAGAGTGGTGCGCTGAGCCACCGAAAAATTTATCCTGCCTTTACGAAGCAAAGAAGACACATCAGCAGATGGCTGGTCCCTGGTGGGGTGGTGCGGATTTTAAAAATGGGTAGAGCTTGACCGTTCTGGTACAGTGGGCCTTCTGGGAAGGGGGAGGAAAAGATTGGTATGGGCAGGTTGTATTTCTTTGCTTACCTGCCTGCATTTCACAGATGAAAAGGGGGACGTGTGTAGGCAAGAGTTTGGCCAAGATGACAAAATGCACACATTAGGAAGAAGAGAGAGGATGCAGCAATTGACTTTTGCCCAAGCTAACTGGGAAGGGCAAGCTTCTGTCTCCTTTTGTCTTCTTCCCTGCTTAGTTAAGTTGAACTGAGTTGAATCAATTGGCTGCTTTTCTGTTTCCACCCTTCATGGCTCTGATGCTTTTCCTTTCTGTTTCTCTGCCCCCCCCCCCTATGTCCCTCACCAGAAATGCATTTATTTCTCAGCAGCAGTTCAGTGGATGCCCTTCGTACTGTCTGGGAGGAAAAACAGGGAAGGAAGAGGCACATGATGGAAAAGGGGAAAGGAAAAAGTTTTTTTCAGACGAATTGAGTACACAAACTGGTTGCCTGGGATTTCCACCATCTTCCTCCTCAAAGGGTGCTTCGATAAGTTATCTCTCTTACCTGTCATCCTCGTCCCCATGAGACTGATGGTCCTGTCAGTCTTTGATGGATTGCTAAGGGAGGCTTTGCATTCCCCAGCACCTGACATTCCTTCTATTTTGGGACAGATCAAGAAGCCCACCTGAGGAACACGCCAGGTATCACGTCTGAAATTACAGAAACTGATTCTCCAAATGGCCCCTGTCTATTCACCTCCTCTTTTCCAACACTGAGTTCCTGCTGCAGCCTTGTTTCATACAAGAGCATTTCCAAAATTTGGAGACATGTGCTTTAGCTTCCAAAATCAAACAGGATCTGGTGCCTTTGGGGTGTTTATGTCCTCCCTCTGTGCAGGGTATTGATACCAAAAATTTAACAGTTGCTTCTAGAAAATGGAAGGTTTATCTTTTTTTAAAATCTACTCTTACTGAACAGTCCAAAAAGGTTCCTGTTGTTGAATGCTTCTTGTACCCCAGGCCTAACGCTGGCAATCTTGAGTCACTGTTGTTGTAGTTGCTTTGGTTTTAAAAAGGACAGTTTGGCGTTGGAATTGACGGAGGCTTATAAAACTGGCAACTGTGCTTCAGGCTCAGTCGCAGCCGTGGTCACAGTGTCAAGCAGCATCGCGGGATCTTTTCATCACAACTTGAGACTGATAACCTGGCAGGTCTCTTTCAGGCTGTCATCTGGCTTTGCCCCCAAACCTTCCTATGTAACTAAGTCCCAAGTGTGAGCATCTGAAAAGATCATTATCTATTCTTCCTCTGTTTCTCCCTGCCTGCATTTCCCTTCCCTTCCTCTGTTCTCTTCCCTGCATCTGTTTTTGGACTTCAGGACCCTTGAGGCAGAGATCTGTGTCTCCTCCTTCTCTGTAAAGTGCACAGATCATGCTTTGTAAATGTTTAAACAGGTTTTAGAGACTTATTTACTCTGCTCTTAGGTCTTTTAAATCCCTGCCGTTTTAAAATTAAGGAGTTGCATGAGTTGGTTTGGTATTTTTGTTTTACGGTGTGTGCCGTTTTTAACCTGGCCTTTGGCTTAACCATGGTTTTTTTTTCTCGCTATCTACTTGTGCTGTTTACTTAGCCAAATTGTGATATCTGATATACAACCTGTGATGAGAGTCACCTTGTGGAGACAGTTTCCAAAAAGGTAATAGCATGTTTGTCTGTTTCGGTAAGCGGACCATGAGAGGAAGAATCAAGTGACATCTTTTAGACTAATTGATTTATTTTAGCCTGAGGTTTCATGCATTTGAAATGCATTGGTGGAATGCAATAAATAGAAAAGTAAGATTGAAATCCATGAAAAAGTTAGTCTTAAAGGCTGCCAGTATATTCCTGCCCTCTGTCTTTTCCTTACAATAGAGAAAGCTGACATGAAGAGAATCAATTCATTTGAAATGTGGTGCTGGAGGAGAGGCTGACAGATACCAAGGACTGCTAAAAAGACAAATGAATGGGCTCAAGAGCAAATCACGCCTGAACTCTCACTAGAAAATGACTAAACCGAGGTTTCTGTACTTTGGACATATCATGAGATGGCAAGATTCATTGGAGAAGGGAGTAATACTTGATGAAGAGGAAAGCAGTAGGAGGACAAGTAGGGTGCGTTCACACTGTAGACATAATTCAGTTTGACACCACTTTAACTGTCATGGCTCCATCCTACAAAATCCTAGGGTTTGCAGTTTGGTGAAGCACCAGCACTCTTTGGCAGAGAAGACTAAAGTCCTTGTAAAACTCCAGATCCTAGGATTCCATAGGACGGAGCTCCAGCACTTAAAGTGGTGTCAGACTGCATTATTTCTATAGTGTAGATGCTCCCTAAATTATCCGTGTTAACTTTTGAGTCTTCTATTTTTCTTTCCTGCCTTTCTTGTGAGTCCCTCCTCCCCTCGCCCAAGTAGGAACTGTGCTTGCAATTGATCTACTTCAGCACGTATATCGTATTCCTGTAGTGTTTCGTAATGGATGTTGTACCGTAGACAGAACTAATCTGAATCTGGAGACTAGGTGGTCTATTACAAGGGAGTGCGAAGGCCAAATGCATCCACCTCAATTGTATTTGTGGCTCTCCAGATGTGTGTGTGTGTGTTTTGGCTCCATGAGGAGCTAAATGACATCTAGGGGGCTTGGAAGGCATTTCCATTATGTCCCCTAGAGTGCATTTGGGGATAAAAAAATAATATTTTTGTGGGGTTTGTTTTGCTTTTGGTGGGAACTGTTGCGATGGAGGGATGCGTCCTTCCAAAGTCTCCTGGAGGACTGATGGGACCTCCTGTGCTTCAACAGTTGCCACCCCAGTGTGTTGTTGTTGTTGTTTTGCCCAGGGAGGGTCTTTACTTTTCTTCTTAAGTGTTTCTGCGGCCAGCCCCAGACCCTTTCCAAACCAAACCCAGGATGGAAACGAAGTTGAAGCTGCCTAAACAGTTGTCCTGGGAGAACGGGGAAGCGGAGCCGAATTCCCACAGCCTTCACAGAGAGCGCAGCGCTGCTGACCCGCCGTGTAACGTTGGGATTGCAGTCCTGTTCTTTGCCTGTTTCTGCCTTTCCCTCGTGGGAGAGAGAAGCACAATGACACGATGTCTTCCATGTCGGGGAGACACAGGAATAACAATCAGTGGGGAAGAAAGGGTGGGGTGGGGTGGGGGAACAAAAGGCGCTGCAGATCGCAAGCATCCACCACGGTGGGGATAAAGATCTCTCCTATCTCCTGGTATCGGCGGCCTGTCTGCTCCGAAATTAGAACAGCATCTCGGGGCCGCCGTGACTGGAGTTCCTGATGAGCCTCTGCAGAAGATGGAGGTTCCTCACCCCATGCTGAGCAAAGAGGGGGCAGAGAGAAAGCCACATCGTGGCACGTTTTCGGGGAAGTATTTGGTCCAGATCTTTTGTGTTTGCCTCCAAAGGTGACCTTCCAGGCAGTGACCCCACTGTCTTTTCCCCCTCCAGCCAGCCTTCTGGACTTCTCTCCCTCAGCAGATGTGGGGCTTATCTCCCCTCCCTTCGCACCCCCCCCCCACGTCAAAATGGCTAAAAGATTTTCTGTGCCTTTGCTCGACCGTCCATCAAAATGCAGACCGCGATCAAGAAATCGGAGAAGGATTAAGTCTCGGAAGGGGCAGTTCTCTGAAGGAACGAGATAAGATCTCCAAGCGTAAAGATACATCACCGAACGCCAACATCCAGGCCGTAGCATTTCTGGTCTCTACAAACAGATGCGATAGTTGGATAGTGAAAGGAGCTGACAATGGGCAGGAAAATGTAATTAATTTGAAATGTCGCGCTGGAGGAGAGTTCTGTGGATTCCATGGACTGGCAAAAAGACAAATGTATGGGTCTGACAGCAAATTGAGCCTGAAGGCAGAATGATTAAAGTGAGGTTATTGTACTTTGGACATATTATTATTAGGAGTCATAGCCATGTTAGTCTGGAATATCAGCATACAAAGGGATCTTGTAGCACCTTTGAGCCTAACTGAGCAAAAGAAATGGTAGCATAACTTTTCCTTGGCATGGCCTACTCCTTCATTTATGGAGTGAACACATGTGAAAAGAAAATAATGTTGGGAAAAGTGGAAGGCAGTAGGAAAAGTGGATTGACTCAAATGAAAGAATCCATGGCTGAGCTTGCAAGACCTGAGCAGAGCTATCGGTGAATTTGGAGGCGTCTTGTTAAGTTGAAGCGGACATGGCAGCATCTGAACAGCATCACCAGGTGACGTGTCTGGAGAAGAAGAAATAAGTGCTTCCATGTCTGCAGCCACGTCACACAGCGATAAGATGTACAGCCAAATTACCGGTTGAAAGAAATAGCCTTGGGACGATTGTGACTGAATCGAGTTTCCAATCACACCGGAAAGATAGTTGGAGATAAGTTGGACAAACTGCACCAAACTAAGGGAAGCTACTCTCAAAGGTGTGTCAAGATACCTTTGCAGACTGATATTCTGCTTTCAACTGCCATGCAGCAGCTGAAAGCAGCCATATTGGCAGCTAAATAATGTCTTTAAGCAGAGGCTGGATGGCCATCTGTCAGGGATGCTTTGATCGGGAGTTCCTGCATGGCAGAAGGGGGTTGGACTGGATGGCCCTTGTGGTCTCTTCCAACTCTATGATCCTATGATTCATATGATGCAGTCCACCAACGGCTTTGGAGTTCCAGAGTTTGTAGAAATTAATTTTGCAAACTACAACTCTGGCATTCTTGTTGGGGAAATTCTAAGAGGTGTAGTCCAAAAAAGGGAAACATTTTGATGTGGAGAAAAAGCCATTGATTTAGCCGGACTTTGACCTGAAAAAAACCCTGGTCTTATCGCCTGGTGTGGAGTGCAAAATAATCATCATCATAATAAAAGTGACGCATTTCATCTGTGTTTCCATAAGAGGGTCAGTGGTGAGCTGTTGGCGTCTTAACAGACCAGCGGGTTTGAGTGGCAAGGATCTGTTCAGTGCGTTGTTTGCCTTGTCCGGTCTTCCTGATCTTATCGCTCCTCTCCACAGATTGCCTTCTTCAGAAACCCATTTGCGCCTGTTATCTTCCCCGTCCTGCGCTTTCCTCTCCTGAATTCCGAAGCCAGCAGTCAGGGGCTGTCAAATGGGCTGGATTCCTCTAAGGAGATTATCAGTTAGCTTCTCCGTTGCACTTTTGTCAAGAAATACTCGGGGGCTCGTTTGTTCCCGATGCCGGAGAAGAACTTAGCTGCTGGGGAGACTGATTTAACTCTTGTTTTTTCTTGAGCTGGGCCTTTCCATCTTTGCTATTTTAAAATGAAGGAGTTCCCCAAACTTGCTTAGGGATTGGTATTTATTACAGCTGCTGTTTCCACTAGCAATTTTTTTAAAATAAAAAAGTGCCCTGAAACCATTTTTGTACTTCCTAGTTAGACTGTACTTTGCTTTATAATTGCATTTTTATAAATGGCTTGAAAGAGTGGGACTGTGACACCCAGAATCCCCTGGTCAACCTGGCCAGTGGCTGAGAGGTTCTAGGAACTGTACTTGGAAGTGTAACTTTCTCAAGCCCTGCTTTTGAATTCCTCTGTTTTGTCTTCCGCAGGGCTCTGGAGAGAATTACTTGGAGAAAGCGGAACGCTTGTATTCGCAAATGTGTTCCACGAGAGAAAAGGTGAGCGTCACCCTTCGCACGTATCCACATGATGGGGAAATGGTAAGGCAGGGGATATCAGAATGCTACAGTTCCTCAACGGTTCAACCTACTGTGGTTATAAGACAGTCACATCTTATCATGGTGACCATCAAAACCTTTTGAAAACTAGCAAGAGGGGAAGCCCAAGTCCCAGCCACCATGTTGAGAAGGACTGCAGAAGAAGCCAGGTAGTTGAGGGTAGTGGCATGTTTATGGTGAAGTGTTTTCACACATTTGGAATTTTTTTGGTGCATTTTCCAGACAAAAGCGGCCTCAACATCTTGTGTGTGTGTGTGTGTGTGTGTGTGCATTCAAGTGGCCTGTTGGCTTATGGAGGACTCATGAAATTTATAGGGTTTGCTTAGGGAAGGAAGGCTCAGAGGTGGTGTTGCCACTTCCTTCCTCTGAAACAGAGCTTACAGTGCCTGGTATTCCTTGGCAGTTTCTCATCCAAGGACTAACCAGGGCTGACCATTCTTAGTTTCCAAGATCAGATGGGATCTGGTGCCTTTATAGTGGATTTTTTTTTTAAATAAGGGTATCGCTGTGGGGCAAGTCAGGGTCCATGAAAATAAGGTCTGGGGATTAATGTGGGCTGCAGTCTGCCTACCCCTGCTGTATTATAATAAACCAATCCCCTTTCTTCACAGAACCTGATGGGTGACCAAGAACAGCTGAAGATCCAAGTCACGGAGCTGGAAGAGGAAGTCAGAACCCTCCGGAAGATCAACAAGAGTCTCTTCGACTTCTCCAGCCACATCATCACCAAGCCGGGCAAATAGGGCACCCTTTCGCAGCTTGTCTTGAGCTGGCAGGGATGCAGGGCCGAAAAGCAAACCAAGTCGCTGAGGTCAGGTATTACCTAGCCCACACCCAGACACACGAATGGCCCCAGATGGGTGACGCTGGCTCCCTTTTTCCTTGAGCAAAGTTTCAGTGCATTCTTGAAGACTGTTACATGTTCACACTCGGAAGGCTGGACTTGAGAGTATCTCCTTTCCCTCAGATGCTGTGAAAGAGAGTAACAAACAACGACCTTTCAGGTTCAGAAGCATATGATGTAACAGAGAAAACTAGCCAGAGGTCTTCTTGTATCTCTATCTCCCTCCCTTTTTTCCTCCCAACAATCCAGTAGACTTCATTCTTGGTCGATCCTAGTTGCAGCAGAAGAGCGGTCCGTACAGATATTTGGTTGGAAATAAGAATTGTTGCTCAGATCTCCTTTTGAACTTGTGCTTCTTCTGCGGTGCTGGAGGTGGAGAGTAGCGTTTGGGTTAATGACACCTCAGAAGCCTTTCAGAATTGCTAGCGAGGGAGAAACTACAGCTCCCCAAAGAAAGGGCAATGCACAGCCCACTAAAGTAAGCTACCATGTCAAGGAGTGTGCTTCTTGCCCTGAAATGTTAGTCTTTTCCATACGGGGAGATCATGGTAGGTTTTAGCGTTTAGTGGAGGCAGGGAGGATTCTGAAACACAATCCACAAAGTACTGTAGTAAATAGTTCTACCATCTCATTTTAACATAGTGTCCTGGACCAGATTTTTGGTGTGTCCTTCTGGTTGTCCTCTATCAGCCATTTTGATTGTGATCCTGTTAGAAGTTCCCACACCCACATCAGGCTGCGTTATGTTGTATTTCCAGCCTTTCTTCGTTTTCTTTGAACAAAGAGGAATGTCTCTGACTCTGTCTTGGAATATATTGTGTTGTTTTTTTGTATTGTGTATTTTTTACAAAAAAAATAATAACAAAGACCGTTTACAGACTCGTGTTGTGGTTCTTTCGTTAAAGAACAATCAGCAAACTCATAGCAAAGTGACAGAATGCTGGGCTTGAAACTTGAGGAAGGATATTTTACACTTGACACTGAGCCTTGAAACTGACTGGCTTGATTTTGGGCTAGTCACACTCTCTTATTCAGCCTGCCCTGCCCTACCTCTCAGGGGCGTTGTGAGGATAAGTACAGGGAAGGGGGGAGCCATAGATATGGGATATAAATGTATGTCACCTTGAGCTCTTTTGAGAAAAGGGAGAGTAATTATTATTATTATTATTATTATTAGCAATATTAACACTCTCCACGTGTGATATGAAACAACCAGATCCAGCAAGCCTTGCATATACAAAGACCACTTGAAGGTTTCTTCGTACTCGAAACACCACTTGAAGGTGTCTCCCAAAATGCCTCCAGGGATGACTTTTTCTTTCACTACTGTCCACATTTCTCATAATTTCCATTTTAGTAACCAAACTTAAAGAACATGCTGGGAGTTGCTGGTGATAACTTACCTGTTTGCCCCCCATTTTTCTCCGTTTTGCTGTTCATGCATGTTCACTAAGAGATTCTGGAAGACAAGTGCCGCCTATTTTGCCTGTCATAATGGGGCACTTATGGCCAAAGCAGAATCAGCTAGAACAGAATCTTGCTCTTTCCCAGGTGTATTGATCTGTTTATTGCAAATAAACTGAAGCACCCTAATACGGCAGACCCTTGGTATCCATTGGGGTTTGGTTCCGGGACTCCCCATGGATACCAAAATCCGTGGATGCTCATGTCCCACTAAATACAATTGGATACTGAAATGGTGTTCCTTATATAAAAGGGCAAAAAACAAGGTTTGCTTGTTCCCCCAAATGCACCTGAGGAAGTAGACTCAAGTCTGCGAAAGCTCCTGCTACCAACTTCTTTCTTTCAGTTAGTCTCAAAGGTGCTACAAGATCCCCCTACATAGTGATTCTACGGACTAAGACCACTATATCTTTGAAGGGTTTGCTTTTGGAATTTAATATTATATTCAATAATATAATTTTTGAATATTTTCAAGCCGTGGATGGTTGAATCTGTGAATAAACAAAAAAAAACTGGGTACAGAGGTCCGACTGTACCCAAAATCCGTGTTCCTCCAGACCTCTTTCCCCATCCTCCTAATGCTGATGCTGCTTTTAAAAACACCCAGCCAGAGGACAAGGAGAAAAATGAGATTTGGAGGCCATGGAAAGACTTTCATTGTGGATTCTTGCATTACAAGGGGTTGGATTAGATGCGGTCCCTTCCGACTCCGTTTCTTCCTTCCTTGCAAGCTGGATGATAATTTGGAGTTTTCTGCTTCTCTTGTTCCTTAGCCAGGCAAGTAATCTTCACCGGCTTTATCTCAAATGGTTGCTGGAGATGTGGGTTGCCTTCCCATAGCCCTCGGAGCCGCTGGGCGATGTGTCCTCGCTTGCCTTGTGCCTCTGAACCAAACTTGGGCAGGGTGAATAGGCGAGAGACCCACCTCTGGCCTTGTGTAACCCACACCAGCTCCCTCCCTAAAGCGGCGGTTGTCTGAGCACATGCGAATCTCTTTGCGTTCTCTCTTAGAGACTCCTAGAACAAGCCTCCCAGGAAATCTCTTCCCAAAGCGGAGTGGGTACGATGCCCCGAAGAGCTGAGGCGTCATCTTAGGTTTTTCGTCGGCGCAAGAGCCCTCGCGGGGCAGCCTTCGTCAGATATCGGGAACGTCAGAAAACCACAGCAGGCTGGACTCTGGCTCCATTGGGGCCCTGTACGTATTTCTCATGTAAATACCATGCAAACGTGTACGGCGGTTTGCGGCCCTCTGAAAAAGCCCTCGGTGTGGAGTAATTTTATTTTTTAAAGCAAGTCGAGTATTGTGTTCAGGCCTCAAGATCTCATAAATACACAACACAAAAGGGAATGGGGCCGGGGAGGGAAATGGAAAACAAAAGTCAGGCCCAAGTTAAGAGTTGTAAGACCATTCGGCTATGGGAAGATTCGGGAGAAATGTTCCTTTCCGTGTGGATGACTACTCTCTGAATCTTCCCATGAAGCCGAAGTCCAAAAAAAAATTATAGAAAGAGATCTTGTAGCACCTTTGAGAGTAACTGAAAGAAACAAATTGGAAATGGGAGCTTTCCTAGACTTAAGTCCACTTCCTCAGATGCATTTGTAGTAGATTTAAAGTCTACAAAAAGCTCATGCTGACAGCTTCTTTCTTTCAGATAGTCTCCAAGATCTCTCTACGTACTGATTTTACAGACTAAGACAGCCACTGTATATATACTCATGTATAAGTCTAGAAATTTAAGTCAAAAAGTTGACCCAAAAAACCTGAGTCGACGTATCTACGGGTCAATTTAAGTACTGTATCTTAACTCTTATTTAAAAGAAGGAACCATCCCCTGGTGAAACGCAAGAGTATAATCTGTCCTGAAGCACTGACCCTCTGTATTTCCTCATCCATCCAGCCTTAAGACTAAGCACATAGAGTTACAGTATATCTGCTAGAATTTTGTAAGTTCTTTAACGTTGTTTTACTTTGCTTCATCCTTTAGATCCTTTGCTATATGCCCCTAAAGCTCTATCCTCGACTTATCCATGGGCCATAGCAAAATTGACAGTTTTGGCCCCAAAACTTGCCCTTGACTTATGCATGAGGTCGACTTATAGTGAAGTACGTATAGTATATAATCCCCCCCCCCCAAAAGATCATTTTTCCAGATTCTGGTCAGGAGGGACTGCAAAAAAAAAGTCATCTTTCTGGAAAGCTTTGGCCTCAGCTGGAGGAAAAGGCAGAAAAAGGCCAGGAGACGTGATGTTGGAGCCCAGAGAGTGAAATAACAACAAGGCCAAATAAGCTATTAAGCAAATTCCTGGGATGGATAGTTTATCTGCTCAGCAGCAGACAGTTAATTAAGGAGATTGATGGCAGCCAAGTACAAGAGGTGAAACCCCCCTCTTTCCAACCAGCTTCCTTGGCTTCGCTTGTGTTTAAAAGGTGGCAGGAGAGACCTGAGCGTCAAGTAAGAGTGACCCCGGCTTTATCGAGAATTGGGGAGGGATGGAGAAGGAAGAGGGGGACTGTCGTCCCGTTGGCAGAAGCAACGCCAGTTTCCCTCCGAGGCCAAGCCTGCCTCCGGCAGCCTTTTCTTCTTCTTGTCCATTCCTTTCAATGCCCTGGCGACGTTAAATGAGATGGATATGGTGGCGCAGAGAGCAGAGATTGCCCAAGTTGGAGAGCAAAGGAAAGGGTGCCCTTCTGTAATGCGCTATTACATCTAGTGTGTTGCATTACTACTTCGACTTGGTACCCGAAAGGCACCAGCGTGGTGTTGTGGTCCGAGCGTTGGACGCTGTCGACCAGGATTGAAATAGCTCGGCTGTGGAAACCCATTGGATGACTTTGGGCAAGTCACACTCTCATAGCCTTGGAGGATAGCCGTGGCAACCTCCTCCGAAGAAACTTTGTTTGAAGGACGAAGCGAACAGAAACGGTTGGCATCCCGAGTGAAAGAAAGGGTGACGGAGAAAGTGGGTTTCCTCCACTTCGTCTCAACTTCCGTCTGGCTAGCTTTCGGACCAGTGGCCCACAAGAAACTCTGCCCTTCCACCTCAACCCAAAAAACAAGACAGGGAGAGCCCCGATCCCCCCAAAAAACCTGCAGCAAATCCTCCAATCTCTCCAAAAGACAACCCTGAAAGCGAAGAACACGTTTGATTTAAAGTTTGGTTTAATAACCCTGAGTGTCTGGGCTGAGCGTTCCCACTGGCGTGCCAGTAGGCTTAGATAATGCTTTTAGTTTAATAAATGTCATCCCTTCTTTGTTTTGTCTTCCATCTTGGAGCGAGAGAGAGATCTATACTGCGCTAGAGGGAGCGTAAAAGACATCCACGCTCTGTTTATCGGAGACTCGGAACAGCGCTATCCGGAACCTATTTGGAGGCAGGGTTTCAGCACCTGCGGAGAGCTCCGAGACTATCCTTTATTCCTTTGGGATCTTGGAAAGTTCCTTTGGGATCCCTAGACCAACGCCAAGTCCGGAATCAAACCTACAGTGGATTCACTGCACCTTGAATATGGAAGTCACCAGCAAAGAATGCCTGGATGGAATCGCATTGCATGTCCGCTGTTAAGGAAGTCCAGCCCCTCTCTTCCAAAAGATTAACCCTTAAAAATACCCAACGGGCTTTTTAGAGGCCTGATGTCGGGGAGCATGTGGTCCTCGAAAGGCAGTTTGACCGTAATTCTCTGCAATCCCTTCCAACAAAGCCCGAGGGTTCATAAGAGTGATGGGATCTGCACTCCAGAAACATCAGGAGGATCGTACACTCCCCAACCCTGGTCTTGGGAATGCTGTCCATCTTAGCAATGTACAAAGGCCAAGGATGTGTGGGAGTGATGGGATCTGCACTCCAGAAACTTTGTCTCCCACAAGCCCCAGACATCTTAATCAACAGCCAGGGATTCTGGGAACAGAAGTCCAACCCGCTTGCAGGACCAAAGTTTGGGCATCGTTGCTTTTACGGAACTTTTCGGTGCGCTGACCCTGTTTAGAGATTGGATCCAGCACCATCAACGTCTCCTTGAAAGCCTGGATGAAACTGGTGGGTTCGGCACCTTGAAATGCCCCGATAAACACTATTAAAATGTTGGCATTCAGCACTTTGGAGAGCAAAGGGCAACCCAGAGCGTTCACCCTTCGACGAGTGCCTTTCGACGTGTTAAAACCCGGAATGGATGTGTTGGCCTTCCCGTGCGCACCAGGAACGCTTGTGAACCTTTGGGGCTGCATTTCGCCATGCGAGGAGTTTTCTTTGCGAGGGTACGCATCGCTGGCCCTTGCTGACGGATCTCGAGTGTCAGTAATGCTGTCCGTCGGCAGAAATTTAGTGGACGGAGGAGAATGCAAAAGGCTGCATTCGTCCTACCCTCTTTGCTTCCTTCCAGCTCTGCGGCTTCATCAGATGGTGACCCCAAAATGGGATGGATGGATGATATAGATAGATAGATAGATAGATAGATAGATAGAGGAGGGTTGGCACAACCAAGACATTGGCAGCTCCTTTCTTTATGTTGCCGTCTCATTCATTTTGGGGAAGTAGTTCGGTGGTTTGTGTTGGACTATGATTCCGGAGACCAGGGTTCGAATCCCTGCTCAGCCGTTTGAGGATGACACTCTCTCAGCCTCGGGGGAAAGCCACGGCAAGAAGAAACGATGCCAAGACAACCCTGTGATAGGTTCGCCTTTGGGTCACCGAACGTCAGAAATGACTTGAAGGCACACGACGAGAACAACGTAGGAATTGGAGAGAGCCAGCACGGCCTAGTGGTTTGAGCGTAGAAATAGGACCCCGGTTCGAATCCTGGCTAAGCCGTGGAAACCCTCTGGGTGAGTCACACCCTCTCAGCCTCGGAAAAACCCGCGATAGATCCGCTTTAGGGACACCATAAGTCGGAAACGACTTGAAGGCACACAACGAAATTGGAGGATTGATTTAGAAGGCCGAATGCACAGCGACGGCAGAGAGAGAGATACAGAGAGAGAAACAAAGATATTTTCAAAGTCTTGGAAAGAATTGGTCCCATTTTGCTTTTGCATCCTTCCCTTTGACATGGCATATCCACGGGTACCGAATTCCAGTTTCCTCCGTCGGCGCAAAAACGAAAGAATCCCGTGTGGGTTTCTCGCCTCCCGCTCAGCTTCTCGTTCTTCTATTATGCTGGCCTTTTTCTCCCATCTATCTCCGAGATTTAATGCCTGGGGTTTTTTTCTTTTTGCAAAAGAGAAATATATATATATATATATATATATATGTGATGGAGGAAAATAGGGACGGAACAGGCTGCACCGAGGGCCCGAGACAGAAAAATAAATACTATAATAAAGCAAGCCAGGGAACAAAAAAACACCCAAGAGGAAAATGAGAAAAGTTTCTGAACTCGGTTTTGACCGCCGTGGGCTAAGCACCCGTCGCAGCTTCGTGGAAATACGAGTAATAATAATAATAATAATTAAGGTTCAAATGCTGCCTCTTGAGAATTGCTTCTTATTTCTTTGCTTTTCTAGTCCTTAAGGCTTTTGCCGTTTCTGACTTATTCCAGCCCCATCGTGGGTTTTTCTCGGCGTGTTTCTTCAGAAACAATGGTTTGGCGTTGCCGTCCTCCGAGGCTGAGAGAGTGTGACTTGTCTAAACTCACCCTTAGTGGGTTTACGTGCCCAAGCCAGGATTCAAACATCTATTATGTTAGCCAGGATTCGAACCCTGGTCTCCGGAGTCCTAGTCCAATGCTCAAACCATTTTGGCTTAGTCCTTAAGATAGCAAAGGAAAAATAACTACTTTTCTTGCATCTTACTTCATTCCCAACTTTGCTCTGTGTAGCATTACATTTATTATTATTATTATTATTATTATTTATCTTCTTTTTCATCATATTTTGTTGTTTGTTGTTTTGTGCCTTCAAGTCGTTTCCAACTTACGGCGACGCTCTGACAAAGTTTTCTAAGTCCATGTATTCCATTAATAATAATAATAATAATAATTATTATTATTATTATTATTATTTATTTAGCGCTATAAATTTACACGGCGCTGTACATACCATCAATTAAAACAGATAAAACAAACCGGCATTCTGCGAAAACAATTAAATATAATACATATTAGAACGTGTTAACATTCGATAAAATAAGGCAGACAGCAAAATTGAAATAACATTCGAGACGGGATTTGTAGTTCGTCGCGGCACCCGAGGTCCCTGAATACCTCGCCGAACTACAAATCCCAGGATTTGATGCCGTGAAGCCACGGCAAACGAAAGCGGTGTCCAACTGCATTATTTTTGCAAGGAAAAAAATGAGGGTCGATGGCCACTAACTCCCATCAGCCACAGAGCAAGAAAAGGCCGAGCTAGAGAACGAATCCGTAGATGATGGGAGTTGCAGTCCATCGACATCAACCAGGGTAGCCCTGTTTTTAAAACCTTTCTGGCCTTGGGTTCCCGGTTGCATCCAAACCGAGAAAAGCTTGTATTTCTGCCCATGTTTCCCAATGCAAAACGAGGAGCCGAAGGAAGGCTTGGAATTCATTAGCTCATTGAAACTCATTGCATTTGCCTGCGGGCTGATCGATATATTTTCCCCGACGCTCGGTACTTGGCCATTTTTATTCATTCTCCCCTTTTCTCGAAGTGGTTATTATTGTAATTGATTTTTTCATTCCTTGCTTGAGCTAAACAGCAAGGCATCGGCGTGGCAGGGGAGACCCAAGACGTTTGGCTGCCTGAGTCCCTATGGACCTTATCGGACGGGAGGAATTTCTCTTTATTTCGAACGGAGCCAATTCGAATTCACGTGAATTACCGAGTTTAGCGAATTTACTTGAATTCCGATTGCGTTCGGAATGCGTTCAGAATGACTTCCCATTACCCGAAAATGACCCCTCATTGCTCGAAATTGCGTGAGATGCTTTAATTCGCAATAACGTGAAAACCCATGATTGCGTTCGGAATGACTTCCTTTTTGCTCGAAATTGCGTGAGATGCTTTAATTCGCAATAACGTAAAACCCGTGATTGCGTTCGGATTGCCATTAGATTATACTTCCAATTTCCAACATCTGATAAGGTCCTATGTAATAATAATAATAATAATAATAATAATAATGTATTTATATCCCGCCTCTCCATCAGGATCGAGGCGGCTTACAATAAAGGTAAAAATACAACAATATAACAATATAGAATAAGACCATTATCCCCTCCCACCAATATGTATTTATTTATAATATTATATATTATTATTTATTTATAATATTACATATTATTTATTTACAATATTACATATTATTTATTTATAACATTTATTTATTTATAATATCTATTTATAATATTTATTTCTTCCTCTTTCTCTTCTATGTTGCACCAAGAATTCATTTCGTATGCTTCAGTTCTGCATCTAGGGAAGGGGGGGGGGGGAAATGTCACCCTTTAAAATATTTTAATTAATCAATAATTAATCAATAAGCTCACGGCGGGTTCTGCAGCCTTTTTAGGAGCCGATTTGGTGGGAATGGAGTGGTTCGAGAAAGCTACGGTCGGGGAGAGCTGGGTTCGAATCCCGCATTCGATGAGAAAAATTAATTTCATTTTCCTTCTGGTCTTGGGCACTTCATGTTTAATAAGGACGGATAGGTATTAAAGCCAGTATGGTTTGGACACTGGACTACAGGGATTACCTTGGATTACGGAGACTAGGGTTCGAATCCCCGCTTGGACATGAAAACCCACTGGGTGCCTTTGAGCAAGTCACACTCTCTCAGCCTCAGCAAAGTTTCGTGAAAATTGCCACGAAGACCGCATGATACGGCCTTAGGTTTGCCGTAATTTGGAAACAATTTGAAGGCTATAGTGCTGCTCTCTTCTTCCAGTATATATTTTGGAAGAATACCTATTTTGGAAGACGGGAGCAACAAAGACAATCGGGGAGATGGACTACAAATCCCATAAGGAACAGACGAAGGAACTGGGTACGTTTGGCCAAGGGAGAAGAAACCGGGATGGAGAAAAACATCGAGGGTTTCCGCAGCTCCAGGAACGAGAATACGAAATAATGGATTCAAATTACCCGAAAAGCATTTCCAAGCTAAACGTTAAAAATGATCTTCTTTGGTTGCTATGAATTGTTTGAGGGTGGGATAGATTATCTCAAAGGGTCCCAAACCTTCTTCGGAGGCCTTTAAAGACAAGTCCGGATGGTCATCTTTCAGGTCATTTTTCAGGTTTCATTTTTCTGATTCTACGGACATTTATTCCACTAAAGTCTATGGTTATTAGTCACGTTTCAACTCGGCGGGTTGCGTTTTTTTGCGTCGTCCGCCGCGGGACGGATTTTGTTTTGCGTGTGTCAATCTCGACAACACGGACGAGCGCTTTTTATGAGCAGATATTTATTGTTATGTATTTCTCTGTGTATTACGAGGCGGGATTGAACATTGTTTTATATAGGCTTTGCTCCTTTTGTTGCTGTTGTTGTTGTTGTTATACGGCTTATGGATTTTTGTCCTTTTCGTGTGCCATAAATCACTCTTGTCTTTTCGCGGCGGGGAAAGAGGCGCATAAATCCAACCCGTAAACGAAAATGGAAACTCAACCGTCTGTACTTTTCCTAGACTGCGTCTGCACCAGATAGAGCGGTTTCGTCCCGTTTTAACGCTCGTGGCCACCGTCCTCTACAATCCAGGGATTTGTAGTTTGGCGAAGGGATTCAAAATCTCAGACCTGTAGCTTTAAGAGAGGGAACTAGAGCTCTCCAGGGACAGGATATCCGGTTTATGGCGTTTCTTCCACTCTTATCTCCAATCGTTGCACAGAGATTGGAGATAAGACGCTCTAAAAATTGGAGATAAGAGCTGTGAAAAATTGGAGATTGGAGATAAAAGCTATGAAAAATAGAGATTGGGGGTAAGAAGGTATAGAAACTGGAGATATGAAAATTGGAGGTTGGAGATCGGAAAGTATAAGATTCAGAGACTGAAGATAAGAGCTGTCAAAAATTAGAGACTGGAGATAAAAAGCTATAAAAATAGAGATTGGGGATAAGAAGGTGTAAAAACGGAGATCAGAGATAAGAAATAAAATTTGAGATCAGAGATAAGATATAACATTTGAGATTGGAGATAAGATATAAAATTAGAGATTGGAGATCAGAAGGTATAAAAATGGAGATCAGAGATAAGAAATAAAATTTGAGATCAGAGATAAGATATAAAATTAGAGATTGGAGATAAAAGATTAGAGATTGGAGATCAGAAGGTATAAAACCAGAGATCAGAGATAAGAAATAAAATTTGAGATCGGAGATAAGATATAAAATTAGAGATTGGAGATCGGAAGGTATAAAACCTGGAGATTGCGGATAAAAGCTGTAAAAATTGGAGATTGGAGATAAGAAACTATAAAAATAAGGATTGGGGATAAGAAGGTATAAAAACTGGAGATCAGAGATAAGCTATAACATTTGAGATTGGAGATAAGCTACAAAATTTGGAGATCGGAAGGCATAAAAATTGAACATTGGAGATGACGCAAATTAGAGACTGGAGATAAGAGCTATAAAGATGGGAGGTCAGCTATAAAACTTTGAGAAAGCTCTAAAAACCGGAGATAAGAAGCTCTAAAAAGTGGAGGTTTTATAAAAATTGGAGATAGGAAGCGATAAAAATTAAGAGACTGGAAATAAGAGCTATACAAACTGGTGCGTCTTTTTGTTGCCTTGTGTCCGACAGATCGCCTTCGACCGGTGCTTTCGGGAGCTTCGCAACAGGCAGAAATCCTGCAGGTGTGGTTGCATTTTGTTCTCATCTTCCATCCGGGAGACTTATATTTTTTGAAATGCAGAGCTTTGTGTGTGTTTTGTGTGTGTTGTGTGTGTTGTGTGATCCAAACGGACTGACACTCCATAAAGTTAATTTCCCCTCTTAAGAAGCAAAGGTCGCCTGGCGCCGAGGGATCGATAAGCATTTCACAAACCGTTGTCTATTTAAGTCCCCGAATCTAATAAAACAAGAGGTTGGAAGATGAGGCAAAAGAAAATAAACTTCTCCCTTGGAGGCGAGTCGAAGTAGCACAATAACAAATTAACAGCGTCAGCTTTGTTTTATATATATATATAAATATTGATTCGGTAGGGAAAAGGCTTCATCTGAAGAAGATCCGGGATCTATTTTCAGATGCAGCGCCGTCAGATCTCCGCCTCGGACCGTGCACAACGTTGAACGTGAGCCAACAGTGTGACGCGGCGGCTAAAAAAGCCAATGCGATCCTAGATTGCATCTATAGGAATAAAGCATCTAGATCGAGGGAAGTCATAGTCACCGGGAATATTGTCTCAATTTCTGGGCACCAGAATTCAAGAAAGATGCGGACAAGCCTCAAAAGCTTGTTTTGTCGTCGCTCTTATCTCCGATCGGTGATCAAAGATCGGAGATAAGAGTGTATATAAAAATCCAGAAGAAAAAATTAATTTAATTGTAAATTAAAACCGCACAGTTTTAAATACCTTGCGGTCTATTTAAAGGATGAATTGCTGCCCAGTGAAAAATAAAATTTGAATATTTGAAGGATGGTTTAAGGATTGTGGATTCAGTAAATATAAATTGGGATTTGTCGTGAGATAATGCGTTGCCACAATATCTTCCACCATGCAATTTTATTTTATGGAATTAAGATAAATTTAGCTGAGAGTAAGTGGAATATGGTAATGAAGTATTAATTAATACTTAATATGATTAATTAATATGGTAACTATGGAATTTATTTAGTAGTTAGTATAGAATTGTATGTAAGTACGATTGTGTAGATGGATGTTATAACTTAAACAGTTTTGATTATTGATGATTATCAATTTAGGTAGAATTTAAGGTTTATAAAGAACTTTTACGATCAATAAATTTGTCCTGTTTACAAGGATCCATTTGCTTGTAAACAGAATGGATGTTTTCTTGTTGTTTATGTGTGTGTGTTATGTTGTCCGGTATATACCGATGCTGGTATTATTTTTGTTTTAAAAATTTGTAATAAGTATTTTTAAAAAGAAACACATACACACAGAGTCACCTTTGGGGTTTAAAACTGGATTCTCTGCTTGAGATCCCAGGTTTTGGCGTCAAATCCAGGTCAGTGGGACGGCGAATCCGCTCCGGGTTTTGAACGGCTTTGAAGGCGGTTTCCGAGGATTTGAATCCATTTAGTTAGATTCTCCTCCTTTGGAGTCCCGCATCCTCTTAATAAATCTTTCCAAGGACCGTTGTTAGCTATGAGTCCGATCAGAGATTTCTGGAGACGCGGCGAAGTTGATGAAGGGAGTATTTTGCTCAAAGACGGAGAAATGGAGTCATATTTTACGAAGACGGAGCAGAGCGATCTCGCGCGTCTCGTCGGCTAGACAAATGAAGGCTAGACAAATGAAGGTCGGGAAAGGACACTCAATTTGATTCCACTTAATGGGAGACTTCCGCTGGGTATAAAAATGCCTTTGCTTGGATCAGGAAAAAGGGGAAATCCTCCGGCGGAGAGAGAGGTGGAGGGTGGACAGTGATGGCCAGTGATGGCCAGCCAAGGTCTCTAAGAGGGACAGGGATGGCTGGCCACGATCTCTGCATCCAAGGTTGCCAGCGATGGCAAGTGACAACGGCCAAGGTCTCTGCCTCCAGGGTGGCCAGTGACGTCGAGTGATGGCTACCCAAAGCATCTGCCAGTGATGTCGAGTGAAGGCTAGCCAAAGTCTTTGCCTCTAGCATGGCCAGTGATTTTGAGTGAGAGCTAGCCAAGGCCTCTACCTCCAGGGTGGACAGTGATTTCGAGTGACGGCTACCCAAGGCCTCTGTCCCCAGCATGGCCAGTGAGGTCCAGTGATGTTTACCCCAAGGTCTCTGCCTCCAGCAAGGCCAGTGATTTTGAGTGACGGCTAGCCAAGCTCTCTGCCTCCAGGGTGGACAGTGATGTCCAGTAATGCACTATAGATGATGATGATGATGATGATGATGATGATGATGATGCCTAGCAAGGATTTCTCTATCCAGGGTGGCCAGTGATGGCTGGCCAATATCTCTGCATCCAGGGTTGCTAGTGATGGCAAGTAACAACTACCAAGGCCTCTGCCTCCAGCATGGCCAGTGATTTCTAGTGACAGCTGGCCAAGGTCTCTGCATCTGGGGTGGCCAGTGACTTCGAGTGATGGCTATCCAAAACCTCTGCCTCCAGAAAGGCCAGTGGTTTCAAGTGACGTCTGTCCAAGGCCTCTGCCTCCAGCGTGGACAGCGATGTTAAGTGATATCTACCCAAAATTTCTGCCTCCAGCATGGCCAGTGATGTCAAGTGATGGCTAACCAAGGCCTCTGCCTCCAGCCAGTCCAGTGATGTTGAGTGATGTCTACACAAGGTCTCTAAGAGGGACAGGGATGGCTGGCCATGACCTCTGCATCCAAGGTTGCCAGCGATGGCAAGTGACAACGGCCAAGGTCTCTGCCTCCAGCATGGCCAGTGATTTCAAGTTATAGCTAGTCAAGGCCTCTACCTCCAGGATGGCCAGTGATGTCGAGTGACGTCTAACCCAAGGCCTCTACCTCCAGGATGGCCAGTGATGTCAAGTGCCGTCTACCCAAGGCCTCTACCTCCAGGATGGCCAGTGATGTTGAGTGACGTCTAACCCAAGGTCTCTACCTCCAGGATGGCCAGTGATGTCGAGTGACATCTAACCCAAAGCCTCTACCTCCAGCGCGGCCAGCGATGTCGAGTGATAACTAGCCAAGCTCTCTCCATTTGGCCAGTGATGGCCAGTGACGTCTAGCCACTGCATCCGGGAAGACCAAAGAGTGGGACCGCAATGGCCAGCGTTCTCCACCATTTGCTCCACAAACCGGGGCTGCGGAGACGTAACCGCTGTGATCGTTGCAAGGACATCTTTCTCTCTTTCTCTCTTTCTTTCTTTCTTTCTGAACACGAACCGCTCGCTCTCCTTTCACCTGCGTCCTCCTCCTCCCTTTTTGCGGCCGCCGTTAACTTCTCTCCTCTCCGGCAAAGTCACTCTCTCACAATTACGTTCTCCGAAGTAATTCTTCTGAACAATTGATTTGGGAATGGGATGATTATATGCGCGCTCGGCTCCCTTCTTTGGCACTTCGGGGCCAAACAAGGCCATTGAGAACGAATGGAGTTGTCCTCTTTCTCTTTCTCCGCAAACACACAAAGGCTGCATTCACACTGGAGAAATAAACCGGTTTAAGTGCCATGGCTCAATGCGGTGAAATTCTGGGAATTGTAGTTTGTTGTTGGGCCCAGAGCGGACCCCGTCCCCAAATTTGAAACGGACATGTCCATTTGTCCTTATCTGGTTTCGAAAAAAATGGGTATTTTCTATTTTGTTTTATTTTTTATTTGCATTTATTTATGTATGTATTTCACTTCTACGCCACTTTTCTCCCCAAAAGGGGACCCAAGGAAACTCTTGTGTCCGAACTCTCGAAACCCACCGCGAAAGGATGGCGAAAGGGAAGAGAGCGTGAGAGAAAGGCGCGAATGGGAAAATGGGGGAAAAGAAGGAAAAGAGGTTTCTTTTTAACTGCCCTTTCTCGAAGAAGATAAACGGCAGGATTTCAAAACAGGTTGCACCTTTTCCTGCAAAAAGGTGGCATCCTACTCAGGCTGGCACAAGCCAACGGGACATACCTGGTCCTAGGAAGATCCGTAAAGAGCCCACTTTGGGCAAGTCACACTCTCTCAGCCTCAGGGGCAGGCCGTGGTAAACCTCCTCTGAACCAACCTTGCCAAGAAAACCCCAGGATAGGTTTACCTTAGGGTCACCATAAGTCGGAAATGACTCGAAGCTACGCAACAATAACAACAGCGTTGGGTTCGAATCCCCTCCTCAGCCATGGAAACCCCATCGGGGGACCTTGGACTTTCCAGATCTCGGAGGAAAACCAATGCAAACCTTCCCTGAGCAAAGCGGAGACGGAGAACATCCTAGAAGAGGGTCGCCATAAGCCGGAGAACAACAACAACACCTTTCCGCACCTTGTGCGCCTCGCTGTGACGTTTCCAGCCGCTCTGTATTCAAGAGAGGTGCACTTAATCCTCTGGCTGAAACAACAAACCCACATTCCCTGGCGATGGATGTGGGGTTTTGTGTGACGTGCGGAAAAAAATCAAACACGCCGACTGGTTGACTTTGGCCGGGCTCCACCGCAGGGAAGCTGGATTTGCTGCAGAGACAACCAGGCAAAGAGACGAAATCTGGGGTGGTTGTGATAAGAGGAATGGAGAACATCGAACCCAGCTCTCTGGATCGTCTATGGGAGGCAAAAACGCACAACCTAAACTCCCTCCATCCATGTGCATGCAGATACCAGCACTGTATCCTAAAGAAAACCCCATGAAATGCCTAACTGTACAGTCGGCCCTACTTCTTCACGGCTGGAAAATATTCCATATATATATATATATATACACACATAAATTCCAAAAAGCAAACCTTGATTTTGCCATTTTATACAATTATGCCATTGTATTTAATGGGACTTGAGCATCCATAGATTTTGGTAGCCACAGGGGCCCTGGAACCAAACCCCAGCAGATAGATACCAAGGACCAACTCTTATCTCTTTTTATTCTGCAAGCTTTAAATCCCACATTTTGAGGGAAAGGTGGGTTTCAATAAATGGACTGAGCAATCGATAGATGATCCTCCTTTGTCTTCCCACAACACCTGCCTCGCATGTTTTGCTTTCACAGATTTTGCTTTCCAAAACACAATTGAAGGCACCCTTTCCCATGGATTTTGGTATCCACAGGGCCCGGTGTATCTCTTTCTTCTGCAAGCTTTGAATCCCACATTTTCAGGAAAAGGTGAGTTTCAATGAATTGATCGATTATTATCCTATGTCTTCCCACAAAACCTGCCTTGTACGTTTTACATTCATAGATGTTGCTTTCCAAAACACAACCCGAGGCTCCTGTTTCTGTGCATTTGGGTATCCACTGGGCCCACTCTTATCTCTTTTTATTCTGCAAGCTTTGAATCCCACATTTTGAGGAAAAGGTGGGTTCCAATGAATGGATTAAGTGATTGATTGATTGATTGATTGATAAGCGTCCTTTGTCCGCTCACGATGCCAACCTCGTATGCTTTACTTTCACAGAGGTTGCTTTCCAAAACACAACCGGAGGCTCCTGTTTCCAGCCGCCTCTCCGCCTTTGGAAAATGAAGATATCTTTCTGGACTTTCTGGAAACCCCTTTTGTAAACCATTCCCTCTCTCTTTCTTTCTCTCTCTCCACTGCCTGCCTTCCAAAAAAAGAAAAATGAAAACGCGAAGGGAAAAAGAGAAGCCTCGGTTTCCTTTCCCGAGTTTTGAATTCTGGTCACACGTACGGTGAGGCATGACTAGGGAGAAACCAGCAGAGGGTGAGAATAGCCGAAAAAGCTTGGCCGGGGTTGTTTAAAAAAGGCAGCAAGATTGGCTCTGGGTATCGCATCTTAATATATATATATATTTGCACACACACATATATATATATAAAACGGAAAGATGCTTTCTTATATTTTGCCGTGACAATAGGCAGTGCCAGGATCTGTTGTCGTGAAACCAGGACAGGGTGGAGCGACGGAAAGCCAGGAGGAGAGAGAGAAGGTGGCACTTTTTTTTGCTGCATTAAACCCCTGGCCGTGGGCACGCATGCCGTCTCCCGCGCGTGGGTGGCATCGAGGATTGGCGCATCGCCGCCGCCGCCGCCGCGTCCTTGTGCCAACAGCGGCGCAACCTGTTGTGTCGGCAAGGACAAGGGTGCCAAAAGCGAGGGAAGCCAGGCCTGCGTTTGCACCCGCCGTCTATGGAAACCCTCTCCTTTTGAGTGGAAATTCTGCAGTTTATATATGGAAAAGAAAACGTTGGGTTTTCTTTTGCGTTTTTAACCGAGTGGGTTTCCATGGCCGGGCGGGGATTCGAATCCTGGTCTCCAGAATCCTAATCCAGCGCTCCGAGCCATTTAAAAATATAGCCATAAAGATAATAACACCACACATGTACCTTGTAAAAAGGCGAAATTGAGGTTATAAATGCAGGTAGATGGATAAAGAAATCCTCTTGCTTCGTCCCATGTGAAAAATTATTGATTTACCCAGAGGTAAATCCTGTCGATTCTATGGGTCTTCCCCGGTTGCAATTAAATAAAATCCCCCGTTGTTGTGTTTTGGTGGAGAATGCAGAAACTCAAAGGGAATCCTATCCGAGGCATTCCAGAAAAAATGTCCATTATTGCAAAAAGAGGCTATCCTTTCCTGATATTCGTTTATCTCGGACGTTTTTCTTTCCCTTCTTCTTTTTTTCCAGATAAAAAGCTAAATTGAGGTTTTTTAATGAGGAATCCACAAATCAGAGCCGTGAAGAATCCACGATTTTGGAGCCTGTTATGATAAATGCAAATCAAACGCATGGATGCGCTTGGCTCCTTTTGCAACAAATCTGGCATAAGAAGGGCAAAATGGGTCAGTAAACCTGTGCTATCTATTATTACTAATTATCATTATTTTATTATCGTTATTATCTAGAAAAGGGGAAGACCACACTGGCTTCGCTCCCATCCCGGCTTCATTCGGGGCCTTTGGTTTCTATTTATGTCACCCAAATCTATCCACATACTTGGTTTTAAATGATATTTTTGGGAAGCTACTCACTTGTTTACAGACCTTTAGTCTGGGAGATCTAGTATGCAAAGGGATCTTGTAGCAGCTTTGAGAATAACTCGTCCTTTTAAAACACATCCAGGGCCGTTGTGTTGGCCCTATAGCAAAGTACAATAACATCCAAAATCCACAAAACATTTAGTCCAATAAAGGGGTTTTGTGGATTTGGGATGTTGTTGTAACTCGCTTCGCATGCTTTCCATTGGTTCAAACTGTTCTTCCCTATTATAAAATATTAAAATTGTTGATACCGATAGTATCGAAAGCATGGTGTCGTGGTTTGTAGGATTCTGGGGACCGGGGTTCGAATCCTGGCTTGGCCGTGGAAACCTATTGGTTTCCAATAGGCAAGTTTCCTAGGCAAGTCGCACTCTCTCAGCCTCAAAAAAGAGGGGAAAAGAGCAACAGAAGATGGCAGAAATAATGCGTTTTGATGCCCCCGACGGTACTGTAGCGCCACCCTCGTCAATCCTGGGATCTGTAGTTTGCCAAGGTCTTGAGCCTCGTCTGCCTAAGAATGATGGAGCCTCACCAAACTACAAATCCCAGGATCCTGTAGGATGTTAAAATGGGGTTAAACTGCATTATTTCTACACTGTAGATGCACCAGAGACAGCCAAGTGATAGAAATCGAGAAAGAAATGGATGGATGGATTAGATGGATATATAGATCCGATGGATTGGATGGATGGATGGATCTATAGATGGAACAATGGATAGATGTGTGAATGGATAGATTGATAAATTAGATAGATTAGAGAGATAATGAGATAGATTGGTAGGTGGATAGATCAATGGATGGATGGATGGATGGATGGAGAGATAGATAAAATAGATGGAGAGATAGCTAGACAGACAGATAGATAGGATGGAAAAAATGATAAATGGATGGATAGATAGATAAATTAAATAGGTTAGATAAATCAGATAGATGGATAAATAGATTAGATAGATTAGTTAGATGAGATGGACAGATAGATAGCTGGATGGATGGATGGATGGATAAGATATATGGATCGATAGATATGAAGGATGCATTTCACATCCTGCTTTTTTATTAATGTTTTCCTGGGCTCTGCCCCAGATTCCCGGCCGGTCTGTTTCTGTTGTGAAGGACTTTTCGGACAAGGAAGGGTAATAACTCACACCGAAAACCCAATTTCGACCTGAAGCGAATTGATCTCCAAATCAAACCGAAGAGTCCAGATATTGGCGAAGGTAAAAGGAGGCCATCCATCATCTAAGCTCGAGAACCAAACATCAAATCTGTTCTTAAAAGGACAAAAGTGGTCTTACTGTTTTGGCAGAAGGCGGATAAATGTTCCGGGTTTTAGTATGAAATTTTAAAGCCGCTGGTCCCGAACGCTGGGCTCATCTCAGCCGGCCATCTTTTGAACCCGGTCCCCACCAGCTCTGCAGCTCCTGGCCTTCTCAGCTTTCCTTGACCAGACTTCTTTACAGAAGGTGTGCCATGGCCTTCCCCTGAGGCTGAGAGAGTGTGGCTTGTGGCTTTCCAGGGCTGAGCGTGAATTCGAATCCTGGTCTCCCAAAATCCAAAAAGTGAGTCTTCTTAGGACTACTAAGAGAATTTGGACCAAGATAAGATCATGAGGTTGATCATGATAATTAGTATTATTAGCAGTATTATTATTATAAAACTTGATAGTAACTTATTATATATATATAAATTATGGCTCTGCCCATGCCCAGAGAAACCTTTCCCACCTGGAAGCCAACTTCTTCATCTTCTTCCTCCTTCTCCTCCTCTTCCTTGCATTCTGCCCATGCTCAGAGGAACCTCTTTCCACATGAAAGCTGCCATCTTCTTCCTCTTCCTTGGCACTCGGTCCATGCCCAGAGCACCCCTTCCCACCTGGAACCAAAACATCTTCCTCCTCCTTGGCACTCTGTCCATGCCCAGGCAGCCCTTTCCCACCTGCAAGCTAGCCTTCTCTTCCTCTCCTTCCTGGGCACTCTGTCCATGCCCAGAAAACCTCTTCTCACCTGCAAGCCAGCATCATCTTCTTCACCCTCCATGGCACTCTGTCCATGCTCAGAGAAACCCTTGCCACTTGGAAGCCATCCTCCTCCACCTCTTCTTCCTCCTGGGCACTCTGCCCATGCCCAGAGAACCCCTACCCACCCGCAAGACAGCATCCTTCTTCTCTTCTTCCTGGGCACTCTGTCCATGAACAGAGAAACCCTTGCCACCTGGAAGCCATCCTCCTCCTCCTCCTCCTCCTCCTGGGCACTCTGTCCATGCTCAGAAAATCCCTATCTACTTGCAAGCCAGCCTCCTCCTCCTCCTCCTCCTCGTTAGCACTTTGTCCATGCCCAGAGCACCCCTTCCCACCTGGAACCAAAACATCTTCCTCCTCTCCTTCCTCTTCCTTGGCACTCTGTCCATGCCCAGGCAGCCCTTGCCCACCTGCAAGCTAGCCTTCTCCTCCTCTCCTTCCTGGGCACTCTGTCCATGTCCAGAGAAGCCCTTCCATCCTGGAAACCAGCATCTTCTTCTTCTTCCTCCTCCTCCTCCTTGGCACTCTGTCCATGACCAGAGCACCCCTTCCCATCTGGAAGCCAGAATCCTCCTCCTCCTCTTGGGCACTGCCCATGCTCAGAAGAGAACCCCTACCCACTTGCATGCCAGCATCCTCTACCCTCCTCTCTTTCCTGGGCACTCTGCCCATGCCCAAAGAACCCTTACCCACCTGCAAACAAGCTTCCTCTTCCTCCTCTTTTTCCTGGGCACTCTGCCCATACCCAGAGAACCCCTACCCACCTGCAAGACAGCATCCTCTTCCTCCTCCTCTCTTTCCTGGGTACTCTGTCCATGCCCAGAGCACTCCTTCCCATCTGGAAACAAACACCTTCCTCCTCCTGGGCAGCACTCTGTCCATGCCCAGAGCACCCCTTCCTTCCTTCCTTCCTTCCTTCTGCCAACCTGTGCCCAGCATCCTCCTTGGTCCCCCCCCCCAAATAAAAGGTTGGCAGAGGGACCCCCAGGTCTCCCCCTTCACCCCTCCCTCCCTTCCCCTCCCTCGGGCGCCCCCAGTGGCCCTGAGCTGCCACTGCACCCTCCGGAGCCAGAGAGAGCGCACCGAGGCTGGCACACAAGAGGTGGGCACCCTCTGCCAGCCTCCTCCTCCTCCTCCTTTGCCTTTTGGGGAGGGGGTCCCCCCACCCCTGTGCCAGCCTTCCCTATGGGCCTCCCTCCTCCCTCCTCGCCCCCTTAGGTGCCCCTGGGCCCTTCGGGGCTGGGAGTGCCAGGGTGGGCAAACTTTGCCCCCCTCTGCCAGCCTTCCTCTATGGAGTTGCGGTGGGCTCCGCTGGGCACCGTCCTCACCCTCGCCATCCCGGTCCTCTCCTTGCTGGTGGCCCCTTGCCACCCTCACCCCCAGCCTTGCCACATCCTGGCCAGGGTCGGCCACACGGTCCGCCTGGGTGCCCTCTTGCCAGCTGGGCACCCCCAAGCCCAGCCTGGCAGCCCCCTGCGCAACGCCTTGGCCAGGGCCAGCCGGGGGGCCTCTGCTTTTTTGCCCTACAACCTCAGCCTGGAGGTCCTGCCAGGCTGCCCCCAGCACCGGGACCCGGCTTCCTTGGCACGCTGGCTCTGCCAGGCCATGGTGGTCCGAGGGGTGGCTGCCATCCTGGCATTCCCGGCTTCCAGAAGAGAACTGGTCCAGATGGAGGCTGCTGCTGCTTTCCTGGAGATCCCTTTCCTCAGCCTCGGGGGCAGCGGAGAGGATGGCACCGAAAGACAGGATGCCCAGGAGAGCCCCATGCCCTTCAGGAGCTGGGTAAGTAAGGCTCTGCTAACAAGACTTTTTCCCTCCTTGTAGGGGTTTTCTGGGGCTGAGAGAGTGTCACTTTGCCTGTAAGCAAAGAAGGGTCTCTCTCTAGGCTGCAAGGCTCCTCTTCCTCCTTGGAGAGCTTTCTGAGGCTGAGAGAGTGTCACTTTGCCTGCTAGCAAAGAGGGGTCTTGCTGGATTGCAAGGGTATTCCTCCTTGGAGAGATTTCTGAGGCTGAGAGAGTGTCACTTTGCCTGCAAGCAAAGAAGGGTCTCTCTAGGCTGCAAGGGTTTTACTCCTTGGAGAGCTTTCTGAGGCTGAGAGAGTGTCACTTTACCTGCAAGCAAAGGGGGGTCCTGCTGGACTGCAAGGGTTTGACTCCTTGGAGACCTTTCTGGGGCTGAGAGAGTGTCACTTTGCCTGCAAGCAAAGAGAAGTCTTGCTGGATTGCAAGGCTTTTACTCCTTGGAGAGCTTTCTGAGGCTGAGAGAGTGTCACTTTACCTGCAAGCAAAGGGGGGTCCTGCTGGATTGCAAGGGTTATCCTCTTGGAGAGTTTTCTGAGGCTGAGAGAGTGTCACTTTGCCTGCAAGCAAAGAGAAGTCTTGCTGGATTGCAAGGCTTTTATTCCTTGGAGAGCTTTCTGAGGCTGAGAGAGTGTCACTTTGCCTGCAAGCAAAGTGGGGGGGTCCTGCTGGATTGCAAGGGTTTGACTCCTTGGAGAGCTTTCTGGGGCTGAGAGAGTGTGACTCACAAGAACAGTCGACCTGCAAGTACTAGACTGCAAGGCTAGGGTTGGGGAAAAGGAACTTTTCTGGGTTGGACCCATTACTGGGTGCCTTCTTCAAGTCTTTTCCTCCTTTGGGGGGAAGAGAGAGGTTCTGGGGTTGAGAGAGTGTGACCCACAAGAGCAGCCCCCCCCCCCCTGCAAGCCAAGAGTAGGATGTCAAGGGCTCTTCTTCCTCCTTGGAGAGTTGGGGGAAAGGAACATTTTTGGGGGTGGATTTGTTACTGGTTGCCTTCTTCAAGTCCTTTCCCTTTGGGGGGGGGTGTTTCCTGGGGCTGAGAGAGTGTGACTCACAAGAGAGTGGTCTCCCTCGACGGCAAGGCTCTTCTTCCTTGGAGAGTTTTCTGGGGCTGAGAGAGTGTGACTCACAAGAGGAAAAGGAGGAACTTTTCTGTCTAAAGTTCTGTGCCTTCTTCTTTTGGAGACTCTCAAGGGCCTTTCTGGGGCTGAGAGAGTGTGACTCCCCCCAAGGTCCCCAATGTGTTTCCATGGGCTAGTAGGGACTCAAACCCAGGTCTGACCCTCGGAGCACTAGACCATGCTGGTTCTTGGTGGTGGACTACAGCTCCCAATACCTTCCCCTCCCAGTAGGTTGGCCATGCATGGTTGGGTTGCAGGGAAGGGGATTCTGGAGGGTCTAATCCCCAAAGGAAACTTTGCCCAGTGGCAGGGTTGGGAATTCTGGGAATTTCTGCCATCCAAATGAGAACTCTGTGGAGCGATGGGATCGGGGATTCTGGGAGCTGGAGTCCAAACGGAAACTTTGGGGAGCGATGGGATCGGGGATTCTGGGAGCTGTCGTCCAAGTGGGAACTCTGTAGAGCTGTGTGGGGTAGGGGATTCTGGGAGCTGGAGTCTAAATGGGAACTAGAGTGAGCGGCAGAGCCTCACCGGGAGGGAATCAATGGGGAAGAATGCTGGGAGTTGGAGCAGGGTAGAAGATGTAGTGCGAGTCTGGTGGATTCTGGGAGACACAGTCAGAATTGCAGTGCAAATCTGGACTACAACCTGGATGGTTCAGTACTATGGAGAACTCCTTGGAAGCTGGACTAGAACCTGGATGGTTCAGTACTATGGAGAACTCCTTGAAAGCTGGACTAGAACCTGGACGGTTCAGCACCATGGAGAACTCCTTGAAAGCTGGACTAGAACCTGGACGGTTCAGCACCATGGAGAACTCCTTGAAAGCTGGACTAGAACCTGGACGGTTCAGCACCATGGAGAACTCCTTGAAAGCTGGACTAGAACCTGGACCGTTCAGTACTATGGAGAACTCCTTGAAAGCTGGACTAGAACCTGGACCGTTCAGTACCATGGAGAACTTGAAAGCTGGACTAGAACCTGGACAGTTCAGTACCATGGAGAACTCCTTGAAAGGTGGACTAGAACCTGGACGGTTCAGTACCATGGAGAACTCCTTGACAGCTGGACTAGAACCTGGACAGTTCAGCACCATGGAGAACTCCTTGAAAGCTGGACTAGAACCTGGACGGTTCAGTACCATGGAGAACTCCTTGAGAGATGGACTAGAACCTGGACAGTTCAGCACCATGGAGAACTCCTTGAAAGGTGGACTAGAACCTGGACGGTTCAGTACCATGGAGAACTCCTTGACAGCTGGACTAGAACCTGGACAGTTCAGCACCATGGAGAACTCCTTGAAAGCTGGACTAGAACCTGGACGGTTCAGTACCATGGAGAACTCCTTGAGAGATGGACTAGAACCTGGACAGTTCAGCACCATGGAGAACTCCTTGAAAGGTGGACTAGAACCTGGACGGTTCAGTACCATGGAGAACTCCTTGAAAGCTGGACTAGAACCTGGACAGTTCAGCACCATGGAGAACTCCTTGAAAGCTGGACTAGAACCTGGACAGTTCAGTACCATGGAGAACTCCTTGAAAGGTGGACTAGAACCTGGACGGTTCAGTACCATGGAGAACTCCTTGACAGCTGGACTAGAACCTGGACAGTTCAGCACCATGGAGAACTCCTTGAAAGCTGGACTAGAACCTGGACGGTTCAGTACCATGAAGGACTCCTTGAAAGGTGGACTAGAACCTGGACGGTTCAGTACCATGGAGAACTCCTTGAGAGATGGACTAGAACCCGGACCGTTCAGCACCATGGAGAACTCCTTGAGAGATGGACTAGAACCTCGATGGTTCAGCACCATGGAGAACTCCTTGAGAGATGGACTAGAACCCAGACCGTTCAGCACCATGGAGAACTCCTTGAGAGATGGACTAGAACCCGGACGGTTCAGCACCATGGAGAACTCCTTGAGAGATGGGCTAGAACCTCGATGGTTCAGCACCATGGAGAACTCCTTGAGAGATGGACTAGAACCTGGACAGTTCAGCATCATGGAGAACTCCTCGAAAGCGGGACCAGAACCCGGACCGTTCAGCACCATGGAGAACTCCTTGAGAGATGGACTAGAACCCGGACGGTTCAGTACCATGGAGAACTCCGTGAGAGATGGACTAGAACCTGGACGGTTCAGTATCATGGAGAACTCCTCGAAAGCGGGACCAGAACCCGGACGGTTCTGTACCATAGAGAACTCCTTGAAAGCTGGACTAGAACCTGGACCGTTCAGCACCATGGAGAACTCCTTGAAAGCTGGACTAGAACCTGGTTGGTTCAGTACCAAGGAGAACTCCTTGAGAGATGGACTAGAACCTGGTCGGTTCAGTACCATGGAGAACTCCTTGAAAGCTGGACTAGAACCTGGAAGGTTCGGTACCATGGAGAACTCCTTGAGAGATGGACTAGAACCTGGACAGTTCAGTACCATGGAGAACTCCTTGAAAGCTGGACTAGAACCTGGAAGGTTCAATACCAGGTTTTTTTAAAAGCTATGCAAAGGACTGAGTTGAATCCCCAAAATAAGTCCGCCTCGACCCTCAACAGCTTCTCTAAAGTTCGGACTAAGTCGCAGAGCGGATTGGCTGCTGCTTCCCTGATCTGGAAGCCTTCATCCACTTCTCTTCTCTCATCCTCATCTCTCTGCCAGATTCCTCTGGGCTTAACAAACAAATGCCAGCGCGAACGGTGCAGCTTTTGGGAACGAAATGAACAAGCACTTTTTCAACATTGATGGACAACGCAGGCTGGATGGGGGATTCTGGGCCTGGCAGTGCAAAACACTATTCCCAGAATCCCCCGTCTATCACGATGCTGCTTTCCCCTGCTCTCCATCAGTGCCGATTCCAAGTTTTAAAAGTGCAAAAAAGGTGGCCCTAAATGCCCTAAAAGGCACCAGATCCTGTCTGATCATAGAAGCTAAGCAGGGTCAGGCCTGGATAGTCCTTGGATGGGAGACCACCAGCAAAGACCAGGTGCTGGAGGCTCTATTTCAGAGGAAGGGACTTGGAAGACAGCATCTGCTGCCTTGAAGATACTCAGGTCCACCTTTTTTGCACTTTTAAAACTTGGAGCCAGCATTCATGGAAAGCAGAGGAAAGCAGCAGCATGATAGATGGGGGGATTCTGGGAATGGTGTTTTGCACTGTGACACCCAGAATCCCCCATCCAGCCTGTCCTTCTTTCACCTGCTGCCCATGAACACTTAAAATTCCTCCGAAATCCTTCTAAAATTCCTCTGAAATTCACGAAGGTCTTCGCAGTTCGACAACCACATCCACAGACGGCGCAAAAAAAGAAAAAGTAACTTCCCCAAGCTCTGGAAGGCTGTCGTGTGTCCTCAGATCGTCTTCCGTTCTCTCCTTTGCTTTAATATCTAGGAATTATTTATGGGCGATAAAGAGGGAACGATTCTCCATTATTCATCGAGAGGAATTATTCAGGGAGGGCTTTGCACGCGTCGGTGTGTTTGTGTTGTGTGTGTTTTGTGCTTCTGAAGCCCCAAATCAGGAGGATCGAGACCCGAGCGACCTCTGAAAGTAGGCCTCCTCGGCTCGCTTTGTGTCCTTCGTGTCGGTTCGGCCAATTTCGCCAGGAGGCCATCTGTATTTTGCTCACAGACTCATCAAAGGAAGCAATTCCCTCTTTGCCTCCAGGCGACGAAAAAACAGCTTTTCGGGATACAAACCAGACTTATTTGAAGGTTGTGTTTTCACCTTAGCAGCCCTCACTTCTCCCAAAACCCTTCACGGTGACCTTCTATGGATCCATCGCGAGGAAAATCTGCATGGAAAGGGATCTTGTTGCGCCTTGGAGAGACCAACCCGAACAAAAGGCACTCCGCTTATGCTCAGAGAGGTCCGTCCGTTGCGCTTCGTCTCCCTCCTCGGGTCCTACATAGTGGCCTGACTCCGCTTTAACCGTCATGGATCGTATCATGGGGTCCGGGATTTAGGGGTGCTAGGATCGTAGAATCCTAGAGTCGGAAGGGATCCCTCCAAGGGTCATCCAGTCTGGCCCCGTTCAGCCATGCAGGAATACATAGAATCACGGAGTTGGAAGGGACCCCCCCCAAAGGCCATCCAATCCAAGCCCATTCTTACATGCAGGAACTCACAGTCAAAGCCTTCCATCCAAAGAAAGGGACTCTTTACCACCCTTTGAAGGAAGGTCTTCCGCTGTCTGGAATAGCGTCGGCCGGTCAGAACAAGCAACACTGGGGTCAATGGATCGACTGTTTTTGCAGAGATTTTCCATGCAAAAGAAAACAGCAGTTTTCAGTGCAAAAGGAAACTGCAATTTTCAGTGCAAAAGAAAATTGTGAATTTCCAGTGCCAAAGAAAATTGCAACCTTCAGTGCAAAAGAAAAAAAAATGCAACTTTCAGTGCAAAACAACCTTGCAATTTTCAGTGCAAAAGAAAGTTGCAACTTTTGGTGCCAACGAAAAGTTCAACTTCCAGTGCCAAAGAAAATTGTGAATTTTCGGTGCAAAAAATATATATATATTGCAGTTTTCAGTGCAAAAGAAAACTGCAACTTTTGGCGTGAAAGATAATTGAATACACACCTTCTTTTTCCTTTTTAAAAATAATGCATCCAGCCTTACAGATGGCTGGCATTTCTTTCCTATGGAGAGGATCCAGGTTTCTCCTAAATCCCGCTGTTTTCATTTAGGAGAGTGAAGCGTGGGCCGAAAAGTGCTCTTGGATCAGGGCCCACACCCCAATATCGCGTCGTCGCAGAAATTGCATTAAAGGCGTAAGAACGGCATTGCTGGGTTGTTGTTTTTTTGGGTCGCTAAGGTCTCGCAAAAGCAGGGCTTGCAGGGCAGGTTCGGCCAAGAAGCCAAGTCCTTTAGAAATCTGTCTTTCTTTCTGTCGCTTTGTCCTTCGGAGGGACTCTGGAGACCCACGAAAAAATGACAATCGGTAACTTTGTGGGTTGTGGGTGTATTTTTTGGACAGAGCGGTGTGAAAAATATCCCCATTACAGAGGAGATAACTTCTGAAACCAAGGTAAAGTGACACCATAGATCTCCGTTTCTCCGTCCCCTCCAGCAACAAATGAAGGATGAGTCAAGGCTGAGAGATCTTGGCAGGAGGGCCGCTGCAGTTAAAAGAGACTCTGTTCCCAATCTGATCCGTCCGGATAAATTATATATATATATGTTATGTTATATTGTATTATGTTACCCTAGGATAACGTCCCTGAAATTTTCCCCAATGCAAAAAAGACCGGGCAGGTACGGGAGAGGTAGCGTCCGCGCTGCAGAAATAATCCGCTTTAATTGCCATGGCTCAAGGCTATGGAATTGTGAGGGTTAAATAGGCGCCAGGGCTCTGGGAGAGAGAAGGGCGAGGGAGTTTATCCTACGACGGAATTTGGGGGTATAACGCAATGGCAATCCGAACGCAATCATGGGGTTTCATGTTATTGCGTATTAAAGTATCTCACGCAATTTCGGGCAAAAGGGAAGTCATTCCAAACACAATCATAGGTTTTATGTTAATACGTATAAGAGTATCTCACACAATTTTGGGCAATGGGGGGTCATTTTCGGGAAATGGGAAGTCATTCTGAACGCATTCTGAACGCAATCAGATTTCACGTAAATTCGCCAAACTAGCGAATTCACGTAATTGCGAACTGGCTCCATTCGCAATGGAGAGAAATTCCTCCCGTGTGATAAACTCCAACGTACTGCAGACAACTACAGATCCCAGGAGTCCATAGCCGTCAGCCAAGGGCAGTTAAAAGGGTGTCAAACTGGATCATTTTTGCAGTGCGGATGCTGCCTCTCTGTACCTGCCCAGCCTTTTTGCATTGGGGAGGATATGAGAGAAGATAGAATGCAATTTTCTTTGGCTCCAAAGTTTGCAATTTTCTTTGCCATTGAAAATTTGCAGTTTGCTTTCACACTGGAAATTGCCGTTTTCTTTTGCACTGGAAATTGCCATTTTCTTTTCCACTGAAAGTTGCATTTCCTTCCTGAGCTGGAAGTTGCCATTTTCTTTCGTGTTGAAATTTTGCAATTTTCTTCCTGCGCTGAAAGTTGCAATTTTATCCACATTTATCAGACTGGGAGCACAGTCTCTTTAACTTCAACAGCCCTCCCAAACACACTGCAGGAATAATCCAGTTTGACACTGCTTGAACTCCCCTGGCTCGAGTGCTAGATAATCCTGGGATTTGTAGTTTGTTGCGAACTCTTTGACAGAGAAGGCTAAATGCCTTACAAAAAGCGTGGTGTTCCCACAGTTCCATACCATTGAGCCGTGGCAGTGAAAGCGGTGTCAAACCGGATTATTTTTTCCAGTGCGGATGCACCCTTTGTCATTGACATCCCATTAGAGATGGCACGAAGCCTCCACATTCAAAGGCAGTATAGCTGGCGTTCAATAGAGGATTAAAAGTTATATTCCGTTCCTTTCCTAGAAGGCCTGGTTTCGGATCTTCCGGATCCCGGCCGACCGCTTTGAGACTTGGGTTCGAAACCTCAGCAGGCCGAGATGAATAAATCCTCAGTCCTTTTTTTGCTTTGCTTTTTCCAGCTTGCTGAGCTCTGTGGCCTTTTTAAAAACAGTCCATTATTTATGAGTCCAGAGAGAACATCTTCGCAAGCGAAGGAGGGGAATAAATGTTTACGGGCGACCCCTGGGCACATCCACCTCTCGGCTTATAAAAGATGCCCAGCTTTCATTAGCAATTTTTTCATCCGTCTTTTCTTCTTTCCTCCTTCAGCTCCAGGAGGCTTTCTTGCAAAGCAATTCCCCAAAGACATGGCAGGGTTGAAATTTTTGCAAAATCTTGGGGAGGTCTCTGGGGATGCGGAGAGGTTTGCGAACATCTTCTCATCCGTGGCAACCGATATGGATCCCCCCGAGATTTTGGGGCATCTTAGGTTTTAATGAGCCGGCTAATGATGACGGGAATGTATTGGGATTTGGAAAAGCCGAATACGGTCGGCCCTCCCTATCCACAGATCCTTCACCCAAAGGCTGCAAAATGTTTTTGAACGATACAAATTTCAAAAAAAGGCACACCTGATTTTGACGTTTGGGTATCCTAGGATTTAATTTATTTACGGTACTTTATATATGTTTATATAATCACGGTATTATTTAATGAGCTGGTTGATGACGAGACTGTATTGTATCTGCTGATCCACAATATAAATTTTTGTAACACTATACATTCCAAAAAGGCACACTCGATTTTGCCATTTTTTGCTAACCTAGGATTTCATTTATTGATAGTATTTTTATCTATATTTATGGTATTATTTAATGAGCTGGTTGGTTATGAAAATGCATTGGGGTTTGGAAAAGTTGGATGCCATTGGCCCTCTGTATCCACTGATCCGCAATATAAAAATTTTAACAATATAAATTCTTTAAAAAGCACCCTTTGATTTTTGCCGTTTTGGATGAAGGATCTTTGGCTATCCTAGGATTTAATGATCCGCTGAATGAAATGTATTGGGATTTGGAAAAGTTCAATACCGCCGGCTCTTCGTATCTACAGATTCTTCCTCCGTGGCCTTGAAAATACTTTTTTAAAGAATATAATTTCCAAAAGGCACACCTTGATTTTGCCGATTTATATTTATTTTTATATCATTTTATATGATATATATATAATTTTATCATATCCGACGCATCCAATGGGACTTGAGCATCCATGGATTTGTGTACCCTGGACCCAAACACCGGCCAATGCCAAGCGTCCGCTATAACAATAAAAGTGGTGGATGCGAATATCCCGGAAAAATAGCGTAATGGCGTGCAACAATTTCGCACGACGACGTCGGGCAAAACCCACCATTAAAGTAGTCACAAAGAAGCATTAACACACATCTTTTTACTTCCGGGATCTCAGCGACAATCCATTTCATTGCTTTATTTGTGCAAATGTGTGTGATAACCATTAGGGCAATCGCTCGCAGTTTTCGCTTCGTTTGCGGGATGCTTTCAATGCGCTTTAATCTCTCTTCAATGCCGAAATGGTGAGAACGCTAGGGTTCGGAGGGACCCCCCCCCAAAGGCCATCCGGTCCTCCATTTTGACATGCGGGAACTCTCTTTGGTTTTCTTTCAGGCTGCCCAGGATCCCATTAATACCAGATTATTTCTGCGGTGCGGACGCAGCCAAAGTCACAAGAATCCCAGGTGTTTGCTCAACGGGGGAAGAAATATTTCCTTTTTCCAAGGTCTCGGACTGGATCCAAAAACCCAATCCTTTCTTTTCGGCGGCAGGGACTACAAATCTCTCATGGCTTTGTCCTTTTTTCCTTGTCGGGAAATTTAGTCTCACTTTGGAAATGCTGGCTGGGCATTTTTCCGCCTTCGGTTCCTTCTGCCTCCCGTCGAAAGCTGTAAATGATGGCCGGACTTCGGGAGAGTTTTATTGCGTTGTATTTCTGCGGCCCGTCTCTGGACAAACCCATATAATAGGATGGCAGCTGACCAGAGGTTTCTAACCTTTTCCAAAAAAAAGTCCTGGATGGGTTTTATTTTTTAAAAAGATGGATTGGAAGCTCTCTGTACTTTTGCAAAAACAGGATCAGCAAATTCCAAGGGGACAAAAAAATCTCTGACGTTGTCGTCGCCTTCAAGTATTCCCCCAATGGCTGGATTTTCTTGGCAAGATTTACTCCAAACGGGTTTGCCGTTGCCTTCCTCTGAGGCCGAGAGAGTGTGACGTCCGCAAGGTTGTGTGTCTTCCGACTTATGGTGACCCTATGGCCAAGCTGTCATGGGGTTTTCTTGGCAAGGTTTGTCCGGAGGAGGTTTGCCGTACCCTTCTTCCGCTGAGGCTGAGAGAGTGTGACTTGCCCAAGGGCATCCCATGGATTTTCAGGGCTGAGCGAGGATCTTAACCCCTGGTTTTCAAAATTTTTCATCATCATCATCATCATCATCATCATCATCATCATCACCAGAGTTTTCTAAGAGTCTGCAAATAAACAGAATGAATGAATCCAACTGGAATTAAATGCATACGCATCAAAGTCAGAAATGACACAAAGGCGCGCAGCATCAACAAAGTTGCTTAAAGACGCCTCTCGTCCTTCATTTTTTGGGGGGACCTATGTGTCAAATCCTTCCCCCCAAAAAAAATAACTTTTAATTTAAATGCTTTAAATGTTTTCCTTTTTCCATCTCTTTTGATAAATTTTTAAAATCCAGCCACAGGTTTCTGGTTCCCTCTTGCGGCCACTCCACTGTATTACAACTGGCCCTTTCTGCATCTATGGAGAATTAATTAATGCAGTTAATTGATTAATTGGTTAATTAATGCAGTTTGACACCGCTTTGCACTGCTACGGCTGCATGCTAAGGAGTTCTGGGATTTATAGTTTTGGGAGCATTTTCGCCGCCCCACCGTTCCATGGTATTACAGCCATCCCTTCCTATCCTCAGATTCAGCATCTGTAGAGAATTAATTAATGCAGTTAATTGATAATTAATTAATGCAGCCTGAATCTACTTTCACTGCCATAGTCCCATAGCTCCGTGGGATTTATAGTTTTGGGGAACAGTTTCAGCTCCCCGCCCTTCGATGCTATTTCCGCCAGCCTTTCCTATCCACAGGTTCGGCATCTATGGAAAATTAATTAATGCACTTAATTGATAATTAACTAATTAATGCAGCTTGACCATGCTTTCATTGCCATAGCACCATGCTATGGAGTTCTGGGATTCATAGTTTTGGGGATCGGCCTCTATAGAGAATAAATTAATACCATTAATTGATCGATAGATAGATTGATCAATTAATTAATGCAGCTCGACACTTCTTTAATTGCTGTGGCTCCACATTGTTTTGGGATTTGTAGTTTTGTGAGCTGTATAGCCTTCTCTGCTATAGCGAGCGCTAACTACAAATCCCAGGATCCCGTAGCATGAGGCCACAGCAGTGAAAGCGGTCTTAAACTGCATTATTTCCGCAGCGTAGATGCATCCTTTGTTTCCAGTGATAACCAGGGTCCTTATCAGACTGAATTTCTCCACCAAGTTAGATACCCAAACTCCGTCCCGCGCTACGAATCCCGCGTAACTGACCTCTCTTTGTTTTGTCTCTCCAGAACCCGTTCCACCTGTACCTGGACCGGGGCACCGATTTCGAGACCCTCCTGGACCTCCTCGCCAACATCTTCCGCGCCAACAACTGGCACGACGTCACCCTGATCCTGTGCCAAGCTTGGGACGTTTCGGGATTCGTCGACCTCTGGACCAGCCACGCCGGCTTGGAGCGGACAGCCGTGGTGGACGTCAGCTTTTTGGAGGAGAAGGAAGCCCGGCGGCATCTCCGGCGTCACTTGGAGGAATACCGGGAGCTGCCGGGGCCGGCCCTCCTCTTCGGCTGCGATGCCCGCCTCGCCCAACTGGTCTTCCGGACAGCGAAGGAACTGGGGGTGACCCAGGAGTTTCACTGGGTGATGGGGACCCCCCAAAACGTGGCGGAGCTACAGACGGAAGGTCTGCCCCTCGGACTGCTGGCCTTCGGGGAGGTGGACAAGCCTTCGCTGGAGCAACTGGTCCAAGACGCCTTGGAGTTGGTGGCGCGGGCCATCGCCCAAGCCGTCCGCGTCCGGCCCGACCTGGCCCTCATCCAGAGCATGCAGAACTGCAACGACAAGCACCTCGTGGGCTCCGAATCGTCCGGGCGCTACCTCTCCCAGTGAGTAAGCCCATCGTCCACGGAAGTGGCGCATGCGCCTTCAAGTCACCGGTTGACTTGCGGCGGCCCCATGGATTTCTCATAGGGCTTCCTTAGGCAAGGAGGACTCCGAGGCTAGCCTCGTTCCCGCTACCTTTTAAACCGGATCACAAATCGGTTCAAGTGACCCCGGTTCCCATTTGAACCGGATCGCCGAAGCGATTCGAAGAGGGGAGGCCATGCACTAGAGCCATTGAACCCGTGTCTTTTTTGACGCTGATGTTTTCCGTGTCTTTTGGGGATAAATCGATTCCTCACAAGTGTGAACCAGATGTGGATCGGAATCGATTTAAATTTGCCCTTCTGCAGACTGCAGCGGGTCAATTTTGAGCCAATTCATTTGTGAATGTGAACCACAAATGGATTATTTTACAGGGAAGAAATGTGACCGGAGCAAATGTAGTGGGAACCATGCTCCGCTGTAGAATACATCCATCGATTTGGATCGCAAACTGATTTATTTATTTGTAAGTGGGAATGAGGCCGCGGTTTGGCCAATTCCTCCCTCTGAAATAGAGCCTCCAGTGTCTGGAATTCCTTGGCGGTCAGTCATCCAAGGAGTAACCAGGGCTGACCCTGCTTAGCTTCCAACATCAGGCAGGATCCGGTGACTCTCAGAGATTATTTAAGCCCTGAGCTAAGCTTGTATGATGTGTGCCTGTGCCTTCAAGTGGCCTGTCAAAGTATAGTGGCCCCATGGATTTTGTAGGGTTTTCTTAGGCCAGGAAGACTCAGAGGTGGTTTGGCCAGTTCCTTCCTCTGAAAGAGAGCCTCCAGTACCTGGGATTCATTGGTGGTCTCCCATCCAAGTGCTAATCAGGGAGGACCCTGCTTAGTTTCCAAGATAAGAGTGCAATGTATGTGTGTGTGTGTGCCTTCAAATCGCCTGTCCCTCTGTTTCTGTCTCCTTTTTTCCCCCCAGGTTTTTAGCCAACACGTCCTTCCAAGGCCAGACGGGCAAAGTGTTCGTCCACAACACGTCCCACATCCACACGGAGCGCCACTACAAAGTCTGGAGCCTGCTGAGGGACTCGGTGGGGCAGCCCACCTGGGTGACGGTGGGCAGCTGGAAAGGGGGCGAGATGGAAGTGGAGGAGGGCACCTGGCCCCAGCACCTCCAGCGCAAGAGCCAGGCCGAGGGCACCGGGCTCTCGCGCATGAAGCTGCGCGTGGTCACCCTGGTGGAGCATCCCTTTGTCTTCACGCGGGAGGTGCGTAGCGGACGCCCGGTCTGGGTGCCACCTGGGCAGAGCGGAAATGGAGAGATTTCTGAGCATGAACATAAGCAGGTCATCTCAGCTTCCTTCCTTCCTTCCTTCTCTTCTTCCATCCACAAATATACCTCCTTCCTTCCTTCCTTCTCTTCTTCCATCAACAAATATATCTCCTTCCGTCCTTCCTTCCTTTCTTTTCTTCCATCCCAATATATCTCATTCCCTACATATATCCCCTTCCTTCCTTCCTTCCTTCCTTCCTTCCTTCCTTCCTTATATCTCCTTCCTTCCTTCCTTTCCTGCATATATCTCTTTCCTTCCTTCCTTCCTTAATAATAATAATAATAATAATAATAATAATAAATCTTTATTTCTAGCCCGCTCCTCTGTAGAGCACAATCAGAGCGGGGTACAGCAAATTAAAACATACAGATTAAAATATATCATCAACCCATACCCAACCACCCATCCTTAAAAAATAAATTAAATTAGTAATAATTTAAAACCATAACAACATTAAAAACATAATACATCCTCATAGATCTTGGATGAGGGTAAAAATAGCACCAAGCAAGGGGTCAAAATAGGTCCGTTTCGGAGCCTTCCTTCCTTCCTTCCCAATATATCTCCTTCCTTCCCTACATATATCCCCTTCCTTCCTTCCTTCCTTCCTTCCTTCCTTATATCTCCTTCCTTCCTTCCTCTCCTCCTTTTCCTTCCTTCCTTCCTTCCTTATATCTCCTTCCTTCCTTCCTTCCTTCCTTCCTTCCCAATATATCTCCTTCCTTCCCTACATATATCCCCTTCCTTCCTTCCTTCCTTCCTTCCTTCCTTATATCTCCTTCCTTCCTTCCTCTCCTCCTTTTCCTTCCTTCCTTCCTTCCTTCCTTATATCTCCTTCCTTCCTTCCTTCCTTCCTTCCTTCCCAATATATCTCCTTCCTTCCCTACATATATCCCCTTCCTTCCTTCCTTCCTTCCTTCTTTCCTTCCTTATATCTCCTTCCTTCCTTCCTCCCTTCCTTTTCCTTCCTCCCTCCCTCCCTCCCTCCCTTCCTTCCTTCCTTATATCTCCTTCCTTCCTTCCTCCCTTCCTTTTCCTTCCTTCCTTCCTTCCTTCCTTATATCTCCTTCCTTCCTTCCTCTCCTCCTTTTCCTTCCTTCCTTCCTTCCTTCCTTATATCTCCTTCCTTCCTTCCTCTCCTCCTTTTCCTTCCTTCCTTCCTTCCTTCCTTATATCTCCTTCCTTCCTTCCTCTCCTCCTTTTCCTTCCTTCCTTCCTTCCTTCCTTATATCTCCTTCCTTCCTTCCTCTCCTCCTTTTCCTTCCTTCCTTCCTTCCTTCCTTCCTTATATCTCCTTCCTTCCTTCCTCTCCTCCTTTTCCTTCCTTCCTTCCTTCCTTCCTTATATCTCCTTCCTTCCTTCCTTCCTTCCTTCCTTCCCAATATATCTCCTTCCTTCCCTACATATATCCCCTTCCTTCCTTCCTTCCTTCCTTCCTTCTTTCCTTCCTTATATCTCCTTCCTTCCTTCCTCCCTTCCTTTTCCTTCCTCCCTCCCTCCCTCCCTCCCTTCCTTCCTTCCTTATATCTCCTTCCTTCCTTCCTCCCTTCCTTTTCCTTCCTTCCTTCCTTCCTTCCTTCCTTCCCTCCCTCCTTCCATCTTCTAGCTTGCTTTTTCTTCCTCCCCTGATCTCTTCCTCCTTCCCTCTTTCTTTTCTTCTGTCTGATCGTTTTCTCATTCCTTCCAGCCAGTTGAAACAAAGCCATAGAGGCATTGCTTGGATTCCAGCTCCCATCCTCCCCAGGCTATATCATCAGGGATGATGGGAATGATGGACCAACTACATCTGGGGCAGCGGATACTGATGGCTCCTGGGTGAGAAGGGCAGTAAAACCATGCCAGGTTTTCATGCAGGTTTTTGAGGGAGATCTTGGAGGGACCTTGGAGAGCCTGGCATTAAAACCTGGAGTGGATTTCCTTCCCCTCTGACATGGGAGACGCCAACCGTGGCTGATCTGGAAGGACCTCGATTCCCTTCCCTTGCTCTGAGATGCCTGTTTTCCTTCTCTGGTTCCCAAACGTTGCATTCGTCTCTGTTTTAGGTGGACGAAGAAGGCAATTGCCCCGCCGGACAGCTGTGTCTGGATCCCCGCACCAATGACTCCTCGGTCTTGGATGCCCTCTTCGACGAGCTGAATTCGGAGAACGGCTCGGTGCCCGTCGAGTACCGGAAATGCTGCTACGGCTACTGCATCGACCTTCTGGAGAAGTTGGCCGAGGACCTCCCGTTCGACTTCGACCTCTACATCGTGGGGGACGGGAAATACGGGGCCTGGAAAAACGGGCGCTGGACGGGGCTGGTGGGCGACCTCCTGAGTGGGACGGCCCACATGGCGGTGACCTCCTTCAGCATCAACTCGGCCCGGAGCCAAGTCATCGACTTCACCAGCCCCTTCTTCTCCACCAGCTTGGGCATCTTGGTGAGGATCCGGGACACCGCGTCTCCCATCGGGGCCTTCATGTGGCCCCTCCACTGGACCATGTGGGTGGGGATTTTCGTGGCCCTCCACATGACGGCCCTCTTCCTCACCTTGTACGAGTGGAAGAGCCCCTACGGGATGACCCCTCACGGCCGCAACCGGATGAAGATCTTCTCCTACTCCTCGGCCCTCAACCTCTGCTACGCCATCCTCTTTGGCCGCACCGTCTCCAGCAAGACCCCCAAATGTTGGACCGGGCGCTTTCTGATGAACCTGTGGGCCATCTTCTGCCTCTTGGTCCTCTCCAGCTACACGGCCAACTTGGCCGCCGTCATGGTCGGGGAGAAGACTTTTGAGGAGCTCTCGGGGATCCACGACCCTAAGGTTGGCCTGATGGTGACCATAATGTTGTTGTTGTGTGTCTTCAAGTTGCTTCCAACTTATGGCAAACTTAAGGTGAACCTGTCAAGGAGGCAGAATCGGTGTGACCCTCTGAGAAATCAATCCTAGAGCAATTGCTCCTAGTTTGCAAAAGGGATCTTGCGGCACCTTTGAGGCTAACTGTGCAAAAGACGGTGTAGTATAATCTTTCATAAATTTGGTCTTCTTCCTCAGATGTGTAGCCAGGTTTACGAAAGCTTATATGCTACAACTCCTTTTGCACGTTCAAAGACATAGCCGTGTTAGTCTGTAGAACAGCATTTAGAAAGATCTTGTAGCACCTTACTAGTCTCAAAGGTGCTACAAGATTTCTCTACATACTATTCTTTTACACGGTTAGCCTCAAAGGGTGCTGCAAGATCCCTTTGCATGCTGATATTCCAGACTAGCATGGCTAGGTCTCCAAATTCTGGTCCTGGTTCGCAACCCGTCAATTTCCAAGTGATATTGGCAAGACATCGGTTATGGATTTTCCTCCCTATTAAATCTCCTCGGTTGTGATGCTCGCTTCCTTTCTCTGAGTTGTCCCATTTATTATTGCAAATGATTCCAAAGTTCTCCATATATATATATATTCTGGGTACATCTTTAAAGGTGGATTTTTCCATGCATACACACCCACCCTTGGTTTTCCATCATGATGATTTTTATTTTTATTTTTGCAGCTGCACCATCCCTCCCAGGGTTTCCGCTTCGGCACCGTCTGGGAAAGCAGCGCAGAGGAGTACATCAAGAAAAGCTTCCCAGATATGCACGAGTACATAAGGCGGCTCAGCGTCCCCACCACACCAGCCGGAGTTACGATGCTCAAGTAAGCCATGACCCAAGCCAATGTAAGGGTGAAAACAGACAGGATAGATCCTGGTTTTCCTCCAAACTGAGCGCATTCTCTATTTATTTCTGCTTGTTGGAATTCAGTACTGGGTTTACATCTATTTAAGTAGACTTACGCCTGCAGGAATCTTAGGGTCCTAGGGTTGGAAAAGACCCCAAAGGTTATCCATGCAGGACGAAACCATCCAAGCACCCTCGACAGATGGCCATTTAAAAATCTCCAAAGAAGGAGACTCCACTACTCTCCAAGGCAGCATCTTCCGTTACCAAATAGCTCTTATCTTCAGGAATGTTTAGATGGATCCTGCTTTTCTGTAGCTTGAATCCATTGCTCTGTTTCCTATCCTCTGGAGAAGCAGAAAAGAAGCTTCCTCCATCCTCAATGGGACAGCCTTTCAAATATTTCAACATGGAGATCATGTCACACCTTTCACCTTCTCTTCTCCAGGCTAAATATATCCAGATCCCAGGACTTGGTTTAGGTGATATGTTAGGACACTGACTTGCAAGACTTTAGATTTGAGCTGTCCGACACCTCTGGTTTGGCCAAGGCGCTTTTTTTAACCTTGGGATTATAGTTGATCATAAACATGAGCCAGCAATGTGAAGCTGCAGCAATGAAGGCAAATAATAGCCTGCATTAATAGAACCATAGTTCCCAGCCTCAGGGGAAAGCAAGGGCAAATCTTGCCAAGAAAACCTCATGACAGGTTTGCCTTAGGGTTGCCGTCAGTCGGAAATGACTTGAAGGCGCACAACGACAATGAAGTTTCCAAGGAAACAAGAATTTATCATCCTTCTATATTCTGTGCTAGTCAGGCCTCACCTGGGGTACAGCGTTCAGTCCGAAAGTCTACTTCCTCAGATGCATATGGTGAGGAAGCAGACTTTAGTCTGCAAAAGCTCATGCTGCCAACTTCTTACCTTCGTTCACTTAGTCTCAGAGGTGCTACAAGATCCCTCTGATTCTACAGACTGACACGGCTATATCTTTGGATTTTAGCTTTCAGTTCTGAGAGCCCCATTTTAAGAAGGATGTAGGTGAGTTGGAGCGAGGTCGGAGAAGGGCAATTGGGGATGGATGAGAGGAATGGAGGGCAAAACATGGGAGGAAAGCTTGAAGGAGTTGGGCATGTTTGGCTTGGTGGAGAGAAGATGGAAACGTGGCATGGTGGTCCTCTTTAGATCTATCAAGCTCTGTCGCGGAGAGGAGGAGGTTGGTTTGTTCTTGGATGCCCCAGAGGATAGGACCTGGCCTTATGGCTTTAAGTTAGAGGAAGGTCGATTTTGATTCAGCATTAGAAGGAACATCTTGACAGCGAGAATGGTTCAGCAATTGCTTGGAGAGGTGGCGGGGGTCTCCTTCTCTGGACATCTCCAAAATTTGTTTTTGGACATCTCCAAAAACATGGCTTAGCTAGAAATCTTGCTTTGGAGTTGATGGCCTTCAAGGACCCCTTCTACCTCTACGGTGCTCTTTGGGTCTCCAACCTTGCAAATTCACCTTGCATTCATCCTCCTTCTTCTTTGCAGGACCAACCCGCCCAAATTGAACGCCTTCATCATGGACAAATCCCTCTTGGATTACGAGGTCTCCATCGACTCGGACTGCAAACTGATCACGGTGGGGAAACCTTTCGCCATCGAAGGTACGGGGTGGTGATGGTGGCGATCCCTCTTCGTGGCTTATTGGGGAAGACGCCGTGGCGTGTAAGGACGCCGTGGCGTTTAGCAAGGAGGAATCCAAGCAGGAGAGATTAGGGCGGCGTTGGCCTTATCTTTACAGCCGTTCCGATCATCCCATTGAAACTGGATCATCCCAATTAATCTTTTAACTCCGTCGTAAAATATGGATGTGGGAATGAGGCGTGTAATGACGACGCTTGGGAGTCGGATTGCTTGTCTCCAGCAATAACGTGCGAATCCATCCTTTTGCCAAAAGTCTCCAATCGCCCAATCTTTGCCCGACGGTAGGGCCGGTTTCAGACCCACTTTCCTGCAAGGTTTACTGTCGGAAATAGGTGGGGACGGAAAGCCCAAAGCTCTCTCCTCTCGCCGCCTCTTCCTTCTCCTCCTCTTGACATTTCCAATTACTCCTTCCTCGCCCGCCGTCCGCACCTCATCTCCGATGCTTTTTCATCTCGCCGCCTTCTCATTAGCTCCGTGGCAAATGGCGGAGCTGAGCAGAATATCAATGATTTTTTTCCTCCCTCGCAGCCTCTGCCAAGCTCTCGCTGTTCAAAAGCGGAGAAGGCATGCCTCCCGTCGGCTTCAAGGTGAAGCGGACGCTGGGACGGAGCTCAGGGCAGAACAGGGAAAGGCTTTGGGGGCTTCGCCGTTTGGAGTTTAGGGTAAAGGTTAGACGGTGGGGAATTGTTATTTTTTAATGGAAATTTTTTTATTCGGATAAAACCATTCTGCCAAAAATAAATAAATAAATCTGACCACACAAAAGCTGTAACAAAATTGGCTCAAATTATAAACATCCATTTACTTTCTAATACAAAAAGAATCCCTAACTATCTTAACTATAACACATTTGTTCCGACGACTCTTAAGTTGACTCTGCTGTTCCTCTGAATAAATATTATAACTTAAGAACATAAACATTTTACACTAAAATAGCAACTCGCATAATAATAATTGTGCATACTTAAGCGTTAGAGTTGGGGGTCAGGGTTTGGTTAGGATTAGGGTTCAGGGGCATGGGGGTTTGGGAATTAAGTTAAGGTTTGAGGGTTAAAATAAGGGTTAGGGGATGGTGGGTTAGGGTTTGGGTTTAGTTTTGGATCTGGGGGTTTGGAAGTTAAGATTAGGGTTAAGGTTATGGTTTTGGAGTTTAAGGTTGGGGTCGCAGGTTAGGATTAGGTTTGGGGTTTAAGGTTTAGGTGGCTAGGGTTGGGGGGCTTGAGAGTTTATAGGTTTGGGTTAGGGTCTAGGTTTGAGTCAGGGGGTTTAGGTTAAGGTTACGGTTAGACTTTGGGGGTTTGGGTTAGAGTTTGGAAGTTTGGGTTTAAGGTTAGGGGATTTGAGTGTTTGGGGTTTGGGTTAGGTCTTGGGATTTAGGGGTAAGGAACTAAGGTTCTGGGGGTTAGAGTTAGATTTAAGGTTTTGTTTGGGGATTCGGGTTTTGGGGTTAGGGTTAATGGTAGGGTATGGGTTCAGGGCATCATATCACCAAATAAAAATCCTATACCCCCATGTTTCCCATACATGGCCAAGCAACATCACATGGATACGCTGGATGGGAAATTTGGGGAGTTGTAGTCTTCTTTTACCGAGCTTTGATGCCAGATTGTTACTCGCAGGAAACAACTCCTCTCCTTCCGGCGCTGGCGGTTGATGGAAAAGCACTCTGCACATGTTCGAAATAGCTTTTGATATGTCTTCTCATGTGTTTCCCTCCCCTCCTTTCGCCCGGCAATCTCTGCGATGCTTCTCGCTTAGGATACGGGATCGGATTGCCGCAGAACTCGCCGCTCACCTCCAACATCTCCGAGTTCATCAGCCGGTACAAGTCGGCCGGATTCATGGACCTCCTTCACGACAAATGGTACAAAATGGTGCCCTGCGGGAAGAGGGTCTTCGCTGTCACCGAGGTACGGAAAACACGTTTTGGACTAGTCTAGGGAAACATTTTTCCACCGAACCTTATCTGCCCATATTAGAATAGAATAGAAATTTTATTTTTTATCCCACCTCTCCAACAGGATCGAGGCAGCTTACAACGCAGTAAAAATTACAACAATAAAATATGACAGTAAATGAATATAATAAAGTACAATGATACAAAACAAAACCCAGGGGCAGGAGGGTCCAAAGGCAAAAGAGGCAGCAACACCAGCCTTTTTAAAAAGCCTTATCTTATAAGTCATTTCCGACTTATGGCAACATGAAGGCAAACCTGTCATGAGGTTTTCTTGGCAAGATGTCTTCAGAAAGGTTTTGCCATTGCCATTCTCTGCCGCAATATTTGTTGTGGTGTGCCTTGAAGCCATTTCCGATTTGTGGCAACCCTAAGGCAAACCTATCACGGGGCTTTCTCCGCAAGGTTTGTTCAGAGGAGCTTTGCCATGGCTTTCCTCTGAGGCTGAGAGAGTGCGACGCACCCAAAGCCGCTCCGTGGGTTTCCGTGAATAAATCAAAGATCGGTGTTTACTTTCTGTAATTGATATTTTTCAAAAATATTTGCAAGCTTTGGGCGGGTTTGAATCCGTGGGCAAAGAATCCATGGATGCGGGATGCGTACTGCATTTCAGAGGAATTTCAGACTTTGCAAAACGACCTCTGAGTATTCGCTGCTCAAGGGAACCCTATAAAATGATTTTGGAGACCCGTAAGTCAACCGGCAGCTTGAAACAGACGGACGTGCGCACATACAAGTATTTGAATATTTAGATATTTAGATAGATAGACAGACACATCATGCCCTTGTTAATGCTTCACTGGTCTTTTTCTCTCTCCTGCCATACTCCAAATGTTGTCTCCGCAGACCCTGCAGATGGGGATTTACCACTTCTCTGGATTATTTGTGCTGCTTTGCATTGGATTGTGTGGTTCGCTCCTCACCTCCCTCGGGGAGCACATCTTCTATCGCCTCATCCTGCCCCGCATCAAGCGCAAGAAGAAATTCAACTACTGGCTCCACACCAGCCAGGTAAGAGAGCGCAAAGGCATGCGTTGATGTGCTGCAAATGGCTGCAAGGACATGCCTTTGCTGCAAACGATTGCAACCGTTGCAAGGCATTGAAAAGCAGGAGCTTTCACTCTCCTTTGCAGGAGTCCCAGACAAACCGAGATCTTGTTACTTTGGAGGGATTTTGAGATTTATTGCCCTCAAAAGTAACTTCCCTGAGTGCTGGATCCCAAGTGGTCTGATCGAACAGGAGTTCCTTTTTCTACATGGCAATGCTTGGAGGGCCTCCGTGTTCAGTAACAGTCTATCTGTAAATAATCTACTAAGAATGGGAAAATAAAAAATATGGGATGAATATAGCCTTTTACCCCCTTCTGTTTGGCTTTGTGGGCATCCCAGAAGGAAAAAGTTTAAAATAATTTTGCCACTTTGTATGCTTTGCATTGGTTTCTCTCGTTCCAAATGGTTCAGATTTAAAAGGAGCTGAGTTACTGCAAAGCTAAATGGTGAAAATACACTGATTTTTAAAACTTCCCTCAAAAGGAACTTATACGGATTTATTTTTTTATTTATTTCAAGGATATATCTCCTTGCCTTTCCCCCACAATGGGAATCAAAGATGGTACAATTTTAAATATAGAATTGGATGTTGGCAACCCTATAGGCTCAGAAGCACTCTTTACTCCTTACAAAACTGTGTGGTCTCATTTATTTATTTATTTATTCTTCCTTGTATGTTTCTTTGATATATACCAGAAAATCCATCGGGCTCTGAACATGGGTTTGGAGGAACAGAGGATCAAGAAGTTGAATCTGGAAAAAAGGTAAATCTCTCTCTGGCGTGGACTTGTGTCATCTCTGCCATCGATTCTTCCCAGGAGAAGATCTGTGAACTTTCAAAAGTACCTTCTGCGTTTTGGCGTTGTTTTGTGCCTTCAACTCATTTCCGACTTATGGCAACCCTAAGGGGTTTTCTAGGCACGTTTCTGCGGAGGGGGTTTGCCATAGCCATCCTCTGAGGCTGAGAGAGTGTGACTTACCCAAAATCACCCAATGGGTTTCATAGCCGAGCTGGGAACGTGAATCCACGCCAGGCTTTTAATTCAGGCTTTTCAAGGAGTTTTCCAAGGTCCTGAATTATATTCTTAAATCGGTTCGGCACCTTGGAGAGCCTTTTAAAAAATACAAGTAGCCCAGTGATTCTCAAACTCTGGCCCTCCAGATGTTTTGGACTTCGGCTCCCAGAATCCTAGAGTATTGGCGAAGATATCTGTGGCTTTTGGGAACTGAAGTCCAAAACACTTGGTGGACCAGAGTTTGGGAAATCATTGTGAAAACCATCCCAGGCTGCAAGTTGCCCACCCGGATTTAAAACACGGCTAGCTAGAATGCTTCCTTAGGTTTGGCACAAGATTCGAGAAGCTTAACCGTTCTGTTTTTAGACAAAACGTAGATTCCTCAACTCACAGCTCCCTTCTTTTCCTTTTCCGACGCTCAAAGGTGCAACATCCAGAAGAGTCAAGAACTTGAGCCCGAACCGCCTCCGAACCAGCCGGGTTGGAACAACCTCCGTCGGGCGGCCGTGAAAAAGGAGGACAAGCGGGTGCATTTCAACATCGAGAACCAGCCGGAGGAGACTTCGGAGGACGAACGGGAAGCTCCCGTTTGGCACTGCATGAATGGCCAAGACCCCCAACAGGAGGACAAAGAGGCCAAAGAGAAGGAACTCAAGGAGCTGGAAGGGAAAATCGAGGCTATGCGGGAACAGCTGCGGGCCGCCCTCGTGCGGAAAAGCGAGCTGATGGTGGCCCTCGGACCGCCGCCCAAAGCCCCCCGTCTTCCTCCGGCCCTGAAAGCGCTGATCAAGGAAAGCAACGAGGACAGGTGATCCCGCAAAACGCTGGACCCAGGCGAGTCCCCGTTGGGCGGCTCGAACCGATTTGATACAAACGCTCCGTTGGAAACAAACACTGCATTCTAGCGCAAGAGCGCTCCCGCGATTCCGAAGGGGAACTGAGGCGGAAAACCCGACGGCGCGTGGTTTCGACTCCTTATAGGTGCCGTCGCGAGGAGATATCGAGCTCCCCGGTTTCCCGGACCGGTTATTTTTATTTTATTTTATTTTATTTTATTTTTTTTTGCCAAAGAGGGCTTTTGGCTTAGTAGCTGAATGCTTGCTTTGCATGCGGAAGGTCCCGGGTTCGAGCCCTGGCATCTCCAGCTGCAAACAGTCCTGGGTCGGAAGGGCTGGGGGATGCATACCGGAAGCGTGCAACCTTTTAGGTCTGGCTTGCAAAGGCAGGTTTGTGTGTCCGTGTTTCCCTAGCGCTAAGGTGTTTAAGGTCCATCGTGCGATGCAACTTTGATGATCGCCGGAGCAAACGGGCAGATTCACCCTCCTTTTAGCGGTCAGTGGGTGCCCTTTCCAACTGGGTACAAGTCTTCCAAGAAGCTCCCCAAAATGCACAAGGTGAGGGGTAGGAAATATAGCACAGTGGTAGAGGAGCTGTTTTTTTGCACACACGCCTAGAAATGGGTGGTTAAAAGGAACAGGTGGGTCAGGTTCCGGAAAGCAACTGCCTGCAAGAGCACAGGATACTGGGCTAGATAGTCCAACGGTTTGGCTCGATAGCAAGCCATTGGGGAGACCTAGCCCGGCGCTTGCTTGGGTACACAACTTGCACCGAATTGCCAAGTCAAAGGGGCAGCGAGTCCACTCCAGGTTTTCGCTAGTTGTTTTAAATAAAACTCTCCACGGACCTTGGAGAGCTCCTTTAAAAACCTCGTGTGGATTCGCCGCCCTGCTGCCATGCCACTCCAATTCTGACCTAGCATCTCAGGTTTAGCAGAGTTTTGTCGTTCTTCTAATTTAGTAAAGATTAATTTAACGGTAACTTTCAAGGGCCCAGAGAGGGATTTAGTGGCATTCTGCTTTGGTCTAGCACAAGGACGGGAATTGCGTGGCCTGAAAGATGCTGGAGTTTGCAGTCCAAGGACCTCTACGGAGGGCCACCGGATTCTTACCTTTGCTGTAATGGCTCAGGGTTAGTAAAGTCGGGGTTAACTTTACCACTAAGGAGTGGAGCGACTTGGGCAAAGCTTTGCTGCATCTCAGCGGCTCCGGTTCTGGAAAGCGGTCCAAAGTTGGACCCCTGCGGTCATGCAGAGAGCTTTGTCCGAGAAAGATCCATTCCTAGGAAAGCGTTGCCTTTATTATATCGGTCGTATCATTTGTAGGGAAATGTAGGTAGGGTTTTGTGGGATAAAAAACGCTTCCAGAGTCAGGGAAGCAATGAAGCAGGCCTTCATCCGCTTTTAAATTATCCTTTTTCATGAATTATCCATTACCAAAACAGAAAGGATGGCTCGAACGTTAGGAGGGACTTCACGTCTTCCTAATTTGTATTCTCACTGATGTTGCGTGCCTTCAAGTCGTTTCGGACTTCTGGCGAACCTAACGTTGGGTTTTCTTGGCAAGATTTGTTCGGAAGTGGTTTTGCGACGACGTTCCCCGAGGCTGAGAGAATGTGACTTGCCAAGGTCACCCAGTGGGTTTCGTGGTCGAGCGGGTAACCGAACCCTGGTCTCCAGTCATAGTCTTAACACTCAAACCATTACATCTCCTTAGATATTTGTGTATAGGTTGACCTCACGTATATGTTGACCTCATGAAGTCGCTCTCTTGCGTAAGTCAAGGGCAGGCTTTGGGTCCAGAATTATGGATTTTGATTTAACCCACGGAGAGGTTGAGAGGAAAATTTAACAACGGTCGTAAAAGATGGAGCAAACAGTGCCAAAGAACGCTGCCGTTTTCCCCATCCGCCCAAAAAGGTTGGAAATGGCACTGCAGCGGAAAACATGGAGGGAACCAGTGCTTCTTTTAGGTTTTCCCGCCGCGACGGACTAAGCTCTCACCTTTTGCCACTGAAATCTCATAAAGGGATGGCCCATTTTGACAGCAGTATCCGTCGAGGTTGGGTTCCAGGACCCCCATGGATACCAAAATCCGCGGATGTTCAAGCCCCATTAAATCCAACGGCATCACAAAACGGCAGCCTTGGTGTAAAATGGCAAAATCAAGGTTTGCTTTTGGGATTTATATGTATTTTGAAAATATTTCCAAGCCGTGGATGGTTGAATCCGTGCATTAAAAGACCTGCAAACATGGCAGGCTAAATGCCCAGTAATGACAGTGGATAATGATGTAGTAATTCCTAATGATTTTGGCGAAGTCGACCCAGGGTTTTGTTTTGGGTCAACTTCTAGACATACCTAAGTCTAGAAGTTGGCCCCAAAAAAACCTAGATTGATTTATCCACAGGTCAATGTCATTACTGGACAGTTGACTCTCTCTGTATGTTCATTTTGAATCAGACTTAACCTCAAGTCTGTTCCAATTCAATTCCCATGTGTGTAAATCGACTTACTGTGTTCACTCATGTACCCTGAAATTAGAAGAGGGCTTCTGGATCGCTTGCAGGGATGCCGGGTTGGATTAGACAACCAGAAAGGCTTCTACCAAAGATTTTATGGGAAAATAGCTGCAAAAAAGAAAGGGGCGAAAAAAGGAGACGACTACGAAAGCCTTGCGCGTCACAATGCAGTTCTCTCTAGTCTTCCTCGAGAGTAAGGCTGGAGCAGCGAAGATCCGATCGCTCGCTCTGTTGTGAAAATTGGTATATAATCGGTGGGGGAATGTTTAAAAGGGAGATTGATAAATTATTAATAAATGAAATAAAAGGGGGATTAGCGCAGACTGTTTTCACTGCCAGCGCTCCCGAAAGAGGGATGGGAAAGATGTGGTCCTTCAGATGTGGCGGGACTGCAGCTCCCAGCAACCCCAGTCGTTGGGCATGATGGGAGCCGTAGTTGTGCAAAAAACCCCGAGGGCCGTATACTCCCCATTCTTGAGGAAGAGTCTTCAATGGATGCCGAGGTTAAGAATTGGAACATGGAGCAGAGGTAAAAGAAAGAGCCAAAGTCAGACCGTGATGCAAAACAAGCAACCCAATTTGAGGAAAAGAGATCCTTTTCCCGAAGAGAACCCGGTTAGGGTTAGGGGGTTAGGGTTAGGGTCGTTCGAGTGTCCCTTTTGGAAAATTCGGCTATTCCCTTCTGCCTGTCAAAAAATAAAGTTAACACTCGACCGTGAGGCCAGGAAACGGAGCAGAATAACGCTGTTAGATATAGTATTTATTATATATATAATATATATATATATATATATATACATACATTTTGTACATTAAATAGAATGAACTCTACTCTTCATTCTTTTGAGTGATTTGGTTTTTATTTTTCTCCTCTCGCTTCCGCCACCCTCCGCTTCCAATTCTCTCCCCGGACGATTCCAACCCCGAAAGCCCCAAATGTCCGGTTTCTGAGGCCCCCGTTGGCCGGATATGGGCAGAAGGTGGCTCAGGGTTCTGCCGACGCATGGCACACAAATGGCCTCTCAACACCACGCAACAGGTGTGTCTGTGTTACTCGCCTCTAACACGTCCCCCCAAAATCAAGTCCAACCCACCCCGCTACGATTCTTTCTTTTTTAAGCCTTAAAACTCAACACAGCGGCCTGAGACAGGACGGCAACTACTTGAAGGAAAACTGCCATATTTCAACACTGCATCCATGCCTGAGTCTACTGCAAACCTGTATGTAAATAGGAGGGAAGGTCTGAGGCATTTTTTGGAGCCTGGAGGGATCCTCCGTCCACAGCTTGTTGGTCATGAGTTACTTTTTCTACACTTAAAAGCCCCCCCCCCCCCCAAAATCTCCACTCAATGAGATTATGGGGTTTTTGGAGAGCTGCGCCTTCTCCTCCTCTTCCTCACCCAACACTGAGAAATCTGTGGCCCTCCAGTCGTCGCCGGACACATCTCCCATCTGCCCCGACAAGACAGCTGGGGACGATGGGAGCGCCGCTCGGGAGGCTGCAGGTTACCCAGCGCTCGACTGCTTCCCTCTCCAATGCTAGGTTTGGTGAACTCTCCAAAGGCACTCCTATGCCACAACTGGGGGGTCCCCCGCTAGCTTACTGTTTGCAATGCTGCCCCCCTGCCCACATCCCAAAAAACTACAAGGGGAAAAAGAAAGGAGAATCCCCTCTTCTTCTTGTTTTTAATCTCTGGGTAGGTGGCTGCACAGAAAGGGCCAATCTTTCAAAAGGCACCCATCACTCTATTCCTTGAGAAAGGCACTGGGCTGAGCAGGGGGGAAAAAATTTAATATATTCTAACCCATCATGCAGCACGAAAGAGATTCAGGTTTTGTGTAGGGGAATAATAAGAGGGCTGTGAGGATGCTCATCAGGAGCGCGACAAATTAAAACTTCCAAGCCATACCCTCGGCTGCTTTACTCGGCTAAGCTTCACTTTCCTGCTCCTCTGTTCAGCATATTAAGAATTAGCCTTTCCTCTCTCGCCTCCAAGCCTTTAAATCTCCCGTTAGGCAGAAAATCAAGGAGGAAAAAATCCTCTGTCTTTTATCACATCCCTCCCCATGCACTTGTAGCTTGCAAGAAAGAGCTCTATGACCCATCCCGCCCTGCACTGCTCTTCCTTCGGTAAGGACGGATTCAAATGTGGAGGGGAATACACCCCCAAATCACTCCCAAAAACAGCCAGTCCCACCTGGACATAACCCTTTTCTTCCTGGGACTTAAAACTTAGGAAACAAACCCATTGGCAGGAAGAACCCACCTGACAAGAGGATGCCCCAGCTTTCCAAGAGCATTGCGTCACTAAACAACCCTCTGACTTTTCATTGTCAAAGAAAATCTATGCTCTGAAAGAGACCGGTTACTAGAAGCGGATGCACAGTCCAAGCTATGAAGCCTGGATATTCTCCCCACCTACCCGCCCCGAGTACCACCAGAGTGTTCCTAAGACTCGTGTGTCACGGAGAAGGGAGAGATTTCAAGTCAGTGCCATATCAATCCAAAACTATATCCCAATGCCCATTCCCCTCCTGAGGGCGAGCTTCCTTTTCCCATTGCCCACACCAGTCGCTTTAGAAGAAATCCACCACAATCCTTGCTCAATAGCCCCTCTCCCCGACAAACTTTCAAGGGGGACAGCGAAAACATCCCCGTTCAGACCCTGGCAGAGAACAAGAAGGAAGTCCTACGTTGTCTGAAAAAGCATCGGCTAGAGGGGAGTTAAGAGAGACAAGGAGGTAGAACTTAACAAGCCCCATAGAGAAAGACCCACAAGGCATGTTAAGCGGGTGGGAAGGGACTTGAGAATTTTGTTCAGAGATGGGGACCAACTTTTACTACTGCTAGCCATGCCTTTTTTCAGGTTCATGTTTTCTTTTTTTCATTTCTTGGCACGGGAGGACACAACTTCCTCTGCACCTCACCTTCTGGTGCAGCCTCTCGTTCGTTTCCGAGGAAGTCTGAGCAGGTAGGTGAGGAACGGACGATGAGGATGGAAAGGCCTCTGGTCCACTACAGAGCAGGGAACCTGGGTTCAGGATCTAAGGAAGTCGTACTGTCCGGGGAGACGGGGCAGGCCTCCCCGTTGACAAGTCCTTCCCCAGAGGGTCTTCTTAATGCGGAGTCTGGTGAGCCGGGGCCCAAAGTGGAGTCTGTACCTGGGAGTTCAGTACCTCGGGTGGGCGAACCCCGCAATGGCCGGGGGGCATCCTCTTGCGTTAACGACACCGACGTCGTGTCCGTTGGGGAAACCCCTGCGGTCGAAGTGACCTCAATGGTGATGGATCCCACCGGCGCCTCTGCGCGGTCACCGCCGACCAGAATCCGGGTCATCACGCTCGAAGCAACATCCGCGTCTGGCAAGTTCCCGCCAGCAGTCGCTTCTGGGGGACCACCAGGGTCCAGGAAAGAGCCGCTCAAGTTGGACAGAAAAGACGCTTCCGTGATGACGGCTGCCGTTTCTGCCACCCAGTTCAAGTCGCTACCCAGAGAAGGTGCCGTGGCAGCTGTGCGGCCTTCCCCAGAAGCCAGGGATCCAGCTACTTCCCCAGCAGGGTTGGCGTCCAGATGGGGACGAGGGCCAGCCAGATCAGTGGGAGCGACGGCCGTGTTGTTATTGAGGTTGTCCTGGAGGGTGGTCTGAGCACCTACCTGCTGGTTCTGCAGCAGCATCTCTTGAATCCGGATCTGATGGAGGATAGCTGGCAACTCGTAGTGGTGGAAGAAGTAGATCATGGAATGCTGCCGGAGAGACAAGAGCAGAGAGAAGGGGGGATTAGGATACAGACTCATAAGGGAGAATCCCCTGCAGGATGAGTTATGAACAAAAAGAGGTGGAGAAGGTCAGTGTGTGTCTTGGGACACAGCTCTCAAAATACCTCACAGTTAGGTATTGTGGACACCCTTCTGCAACCCAGCACTTCCTCCACATTTATGAGACTACTAAAGCAGTGGTTCTCAACCTGTGGGTCACAACCGCTCGCCTAAGACCATCGGAAAACACATATTTCCGATAGTCTTAGGAACCAAGACAAAAATAGTTTTGTGGTTGGGGGTCACCACAACATAAGGAACTGCATTAAAGAGTCGGGACATTAGGAAGGTTGAGAACTACTGAGCTAGAGCATTCACTACAGTCTGGTTTGCCCCCAAGGAAGATGGGACAGCTAGTCCAAACATGTTCTAGTCCAACTAAAAGAGAAATGGGTTTTTAAAAAACATGGCAACTTACCTGTATGAAAAGCCAGGAGGTGACCAGGGCCAGGCTGCTGTATTGCCCATTGAAGCGGTAATGGTAAGCATAAAAGGCAAAATGGTACAGGTAGAAAAACCTGCAGGGAAGTAGATGACGGCATATGAGAAAACACGCACACACCGAGTTGTGTATGTATACAAAATGCAGCATTTTCACTTTTGGTTTCAAGATGAGCGACTATTTCTCTTCGCCACCATCCATTACAATGAACAACTTCATAAAACAAGAACAATTAAAAATCTATTTTGTTTTAAAAGAAGTACCTTCACTGCTTATCGATCCCTTCTGCAAAAACAATCCAACTGAACAGCCACTCAAATGCATAACGTAATTCAATTTAGTTAATTTAAAGTTAAATAGTAACATAATTTTGGCCTGCCAGCAAAGAGACTGCCTTCCCTGGACCAACCTTCTCTAGCTGGCTTGAACTACAATACTCATCATGTCCCAGCTGGCGCCAAGGGGTCCCAGGCTAGGAACAGCTGAAAACAGAAGTTGCTGGGCTACATTGGTCCCATGTCCATACCTCAGCCAGTGTCTCTTGCTGGTGTTGGTATGGCAGCAGATGGCATCGTATTGGTCGGCTAGCCACACAATGAGGATGATGTAGAAGGCCGTGGTGGTGTCATTGAAGAACTCCGACATGATCGCTTCCATGCCTGCCAGGAAAGGAGAGGGAAAGAAAATAATTAGCCGGTTCTTTGGAGCTTGATATCCCAATCTGAGGTTTTCCCATGGAAGCAATAAAGGGTAGCCACTAAAAAAAATTGCAGTTTGGTGAAGTGCTACCATTCTCTTGCAAAGAATTCTAGGTATGCGTGTGTACTTCAAGTCGCCTTTCACACTCCCAAAATTATTGACCGTTTGAAGGTTTCTTCCAAAAAGCATTCAGAGGACACTTTCTTTCCCCCACCTCCACTTTTCTTATGATTTCTACTTCAGTGGCCAAACTTATAGATTTATGCTTTTTTAAAAATATACTGAGGGTTGCTGGTGAGACAGGGTTAGCTTCTTTTCCCCTTTGCTATTCATGTATGCTCAGTCAGGGCTGCCTTCTTACCTACTAGGGCCAAGATGACCGTCAGCAAGGGGGCTGCTGGGAAGGCAATGGTCATGTTCATCTCCAGCATCTGCAGCAGGTCCACTGTGGAGGAAGGAGAGGTCAAAAACGTCCTGCTGGATCTGACCACAGGCCTATCACACCTCACCCGTCCATGAGCAAGGCATGAGTGCAACAGTCCCACTGGTTTCCAAATGATGCTGCACTACACTTCCCATGGACCATGGCCTTGAAAGCCACGATGCCAAAGACTCCAAAACCCATCCGCCTGCTGGCAGAAGCCCAACACGCTACAGGCGCAATGTTGAGAACCACCAGGGAGAGCACCGGAAGACTTACCAATAAAAACAAAGATCTGGTGATGGGAGTACCGCAACAGCATGGAGACAGAGAGGGTCTGAAAAAAAGAAGAGCTAAGTCACTGTTTAAGGGACTACAAAGGGGCAAAACAGCAGCTGGGAAATCTGAGGGCAGAAGACACTCACATACACAGAGGGCTACTCTACCAGGGAAGTCGATGTGTGTCCAAATAATTTTCATTTGCCCTGACTATAAAATGCTGTCTCAGGCCCTGTCTGTGCAAGCCAAATAAAATGTCCTTCCCTGGTACTCTCAGCGAGGAGTCTAGATGACACCTGGCCCAAACCCTGGTTCTGGTGAGAACAGTCCAGCCCGTGCAGCACCAGAACCAGGGATTATCCTCCCCTTTGTACAGGATTTTTAAAATTTACTATCTGCTCTAGATCTTCCCAGAATATCCAGAGCCCTCCATTCTAACACTTAGTGGCTATTTGTATGTGTATTTTGCCCGGTAGTGGCTGCCGCTGGAGAGAACAACTCACATGGAGGGTGCCTCATTCTGACCTCACAAGTGACTCTTGCCAGTAGCAGCTGCGCCAGGTGGCACAGCAGAACATGCGTGCAAACAGCTGCCTGGCATTAGACTGGAGGAAGGAGGTAACAGTTGGAGGTTGGGGCAGAACTGAGAACAGAATATTCCAGGATGCCCCCGGAGTCTTCTGGCCAGTGCTGACAGCACCTCATGAGGCAAGACTGCCCGAAGGCAGGCCATAAAATGTCATAATTGAACCCAGACACTCACAAAAATCACCATGATGACGAAGGCCGCCAAGTACGAAGTCCGGGCCATCCACATGCTGATGAAACGGTAGTGTTCCCCGGACACCACGTTGCGAAGGAACCCTGGATGTCAGCAAGAAGGAAAGGAAAAGCAAAGTGAGGGCAAAAAAAGATTTGTTTGAGCATGCTGGGAGCTGCAGTCCAGCAACATTTGGGAGGACTGCAGCACTTTCAAACCACTCCACCACCACCACCCTGACAACAGCTACCCTGACAAGTGGAGACATATACATTCATGGGATTATCAGGAAAAACCTCTGACAAGGTAAAGTGGCTCTCGCAAACAGTGGGGACACACCGTACCCTGTCCCTGCTGAGTCTTTGTTTCTGGGTACCTTTATTCTCTTCATTTTCGGCCAAGGCTTTGACACTGGACATGAGGATGTCATCGTAACCCAGGAACTCATCCAGCAGAAGACGGCTGAAGCGGTCGCCAAAGCACTGGTCTCGGGTGGGATCTGGAGCGACACAGCAAGGACAAGAATAATTGGGGAAGAGAAGGAGAAAGGGCATTTGAGAAGCCAAAAAAAGCATTTGTGCTATTGCTTAAAACCTCTCTTTTATTTACTCTTCGATGTTGTTGTGTGCCTTCAAGTTGTTTCTGGCTTAAGACAAACCTAAGGTGAACCTATTTCTTAGCAGGATTTTCTCAGTGGAGGTTTGTACTTCCCTTCCTCTGAGGCTGAGAGTATGAGACTCTCCCAATGGGCTTCTGTGGCCGAGCAGGGATTGAAACTTGGCCTCCGGAGTCTTGGTCCAATACTGAAACCACTAACCAGGCTGGCTCTCAACAGATCTCTACCCTGTTTTCCTGGCTCAGGAGCAGCTCACATCTAAACTTTGCAATCATCTGACAAAGGAACAGAGCGGCAGAATAAAAATGAGCCTCACCGAGCGTTACCACCATGACAGGAATGCTGAGGCGCTGGCGGGTGCTCTGAGACAGCCGCAAGAAGCCGTACTCAAAGGAATACTCCACAATGTACTCTTCCTGTGGCCAGACTGGGGAAAAGAAGGGAAGCAGCTTTAAAAGGCTGAGAGAGTGGATACTGGTAAACACACCACCCCCAAGAACCAGACCTCTTCTCAACCCCTTTGAGTGCTTCAGCTGGTGAAGAAATCCCAAATGAGTCTATAGGAACCTGCCTGGAAATAAGAGCAAACACTGCAAAGGCAAACCCTCCTCGCAAATAAAGCATACTTGGGCTGTCTGGGATTGTATACAATGATAAGCCATAGGTTTTACTGCAATTTGAGCTACTTACCGATGGAAATAGTCCACTCCTATCCACTTGGCTTCTCCCATGGGGTATGGTCAAATACTAAAAATCACCTCCAAGTTGGAAACTGGTTTTGAGTCCAACTCCCGGTTATAAAAAGGCCTCTTGTTGTAGCTTTCAAGTTGTAGTAGCCTTAGGGCAACTTTAAGGTGAACCTATCATTGGGTATTCTCAGCCAGATGTGTTCAGAGAGAGTTGCCATGGCTTTCCTTTGAGGCTGAGAGTGTGTGACATGCACAAGGTCACCCAGTTGGTTTCTATGAGAAAGGAGAAATTTGAACCCTGGTCCTCCAGAGTCCTTGTCCACCACTCAAACAAATACACCATGGTGGCTCATGTGTGTGTGTGCATATATAAATATATGTTGAAGGTCTTATTTTAGGATGAATCCTATATAAGGCCTGGTGAGTTTCTGGTTTGTGCTGTTAAAATAAAATTTACAGTTACATTATGTCACTGTCTCAAATTGTTAATACTTTATATACTCATGTATAAGTCTAAAAGTTTTAGGCAAAAAAATAAAGCCCAAAGACCTGGGTTCTTATCCACAGGTCAATGTAAGTACAGCACCTCAACTCTTATCAAAATAGGAACCATCTCCTTCTCCGAATTGAGTGGAAAAAAGCAAGAGCTTAGTCCGTCCCAGATGAACCTAAAAGAAGGACCGACCCACTCTATTCTCTCTGCCGCGGCACAGTTTCTAGACCTTTTGAATGCCAGGATGGTCAAAGAGCGGCATTCTTTGACATCACTTTTCTTTACTTCATCCTTTATAGCCTTTGATATAAAGGATCCTTTTATTCTCGACCTAACTACAGGTTGTATCAAAATCTATCGTGGTGGCCCCAAAAGCTATCTTTGACTTATATACAAGGTCGACTTATACATGAAGTTGACTTACTCATGAGTATAAGGCAACTCAATAAATTTAATAAAATACAAAGGGGGTGAGACAATTTGTACATATTCATGAGTATATAAGGCAACTCAATAAATTTTAAATACAAAGGGGATGAGACAAAGTCATAGAAGAGGAAGAGAAGATTACAACCTGTTCCTGATTCCTCGGCCAACGGAAGGTTGTAAATCTCCTCTTTTCCCATATCTTCCCACTGAGATTGCCCTCCCGCACCCCTCATACCAAGACTGGGGGAACCACAAGCAATGTGGGGGCTCCTTTGGGGTGAGCCCCACTCCTTCCCGACCGTACCCTCCCTTCATTGCACCCCGCTGTCGGGAAGCGGGTTGCGATTTCACCGGGAGGAAATCAAGAGATGGAATGGAGGGGAGAAAAGAGCTCTAAAGGAGGAAAAAAAGAAAAGAAAGATGTGAAGAAAAGGATATGCAAGGGAAGGATGAGAAGCAAGGAGATGGAAGGGAGGGTTAACAGTTAGCAGCGTGGTTATCTTTACCTGCTTTGGCTAGCATCTCAAACTCGGACACAGTCTCGCTGAGGGGCTCCATACCTTTAGAGGCCGGCTCATCGCTGAAGGAATATTCCTGGCTTTCGTTGGGGGCCAGCACTTTGGCCCCATTCAGTCGCGACGGCTTGAGGAACACCTTGGGTTCAATGTCCAGCTCAAACTAGCGGCACAAGAAAGAAAGAAGAGGGGAGTTACGGGGAGAAGCAACTGTATTAAAAGAGGTTTTATTTCCAAACCAGTTCAACGGGGAGGGCTGGATAATCCACGGTTCAGTGGGTGCAATTCCTCTAGGCTCTTCATTGGTTTAAGGGCTCAATTTGTCGGTGGTGGTGTGTGCCCTCAAGTCATTTGTGACAGGTGAGGAATGGTGGCAAAGGTAAAAAATAAATCAGATTACTGCCGCTGTGTGTCTTCAAATCATTTTCGAGTTACAGTAGCGGTGACTGCATCCCCACTGTAGAAATAATCAGTTTGGCTCCATTGTAGAAATAATCCAGTTTTGACTGCCATGGCTCCACCAGGAGAACTACAACATTGTTTGATAAGCCTTGGATAAGATGGGATTCATCCAGTGCAGCTGCAGTATAAGCACTTAATATGATAAGCACATGGAATTCTGGGAGCTGTAGTTTGTTGTGGCACCAGTGTATAGAATCAGGAGAGAAAAAGCAAAGTTCTGGTGATACAACAAACTACAACTGTCAGAATCCCATAGCATGGAGTCCTGGCAGTTAAAGTCGTGTCAAACCGGATTATTTCTGCAATATGAATGCAGCCTGTGAATTCAAACTATCATGGGATTCTTCAGAGGAGGTTTGCCTTTGCTTTCCTCTGAGGCTGAGAGATTGTGACTTACCCAAGGTGACCCAGTGAGTTTCCATGGCCAAGTGGGGATTCGAACCCTGGTCCTGCTCCAACATCACTACACCAAGCTAGCTGTCAAGATTTATTCATACAGGGTTTGTCATTCCTTTCCTCTGAGGCTGAGAGTTTGAGTATGGACCAAGACTTTTGAGAAGATGTGTAAGTGTTTGGTTTGGCAAGGGAAGGGAAGAAAGGTCAGAAGAAGAGGAAACCGGAATGGAATTTATATTGAAGGCATTGATCGCTGCAACATTTTGTTGCAGAACTGCCGAATCTTGAAGCCTGTTATCAAATATAATCGCTATTAGGATGGCTTTAGCGCTACAATTAGTGACAGCCAGAGGTGGCAATCCACCGGTTTAATCCCCTCTCTGGGTTCCCCTCCACGGAAGGGAGCCACGCTGACAGAATTAAATGAAATCAAGAAGCAAATTAAGTGGGTTAAATCAGTCAGTTGCCCCCGGGGGGATTCTTTGCATCGAGGCGCCGACTTCCGTTCATACAACACGAGCTGCTAATTTGGTTTCACAGGCCCTTAATGGGCTCCGCGCTCCCGCTTGCTCATGTGGGACGAGAATTTAGGGGCGATTTTTAAAAAATTTAATGGCATATTAATTGAGGTAGGCTGCTGTTAAATGTGGGAAAAGTTTAAGCACAACAAGCCTGCAAAATGAGCATAGTGAATGTGAAGCAGCTCTTAAGTGCCCCAAAGGGTAAACACAGCTATAGGTGACTTGAGCCGCCGAGCCAAGTCATAAACTATAGCAACAAGTCAGACAGGAAAAAAATCTTAGGCTGGGAAAGGGCTACAGTTCAGTAGCTGATTTGTTTCGTGTGCACAAGACCTCAAGTTCAACTGCTAGGAAAGGCTGAGAAAGAGTCCCTCCTGCACCTGAAATCTTGCTGTCACAGCCAGAGACAAGAAGATCCTTATCTGTCTCTGTGCCTTCAACCTACCTGCCGACTGCTGGAGACTCAAGCTAGGGTTGATGGAAACTGTAAAGCCCAACATAGTTTGTTGTTGTTGTTGTTGTGTGCCTTCAAGTTGTTTTCGAATTATGGCAACTCAAGGCAAACCTATCATGGGGTTTTCTTGGAGAGATTTCTTCAGAGCAGGTTTGCTATTGCCATCCTCTGAGGCTGAAAAAGTGGGACTTGCCCATGGTCGCCAAGAGGGTTTCCATGGCTGAGGCAGGATTTGAACTGTGGTCTCCAAAGTCGTGGTCCAAAAGGCAGGGTAGAAAGGAATAATAATAGCAAGTCTTTGGTGTAAATCAGCATGGCTGTTCTTATGCTCTCCTGCATGACTGATGCGCGCCCAAGACGACCTCCCAGACAGAAAGAAGCATAGAAAACAATAAGAAGCGCCCTCCCACCCATCCCAGCTACCTTGATGGAGCTGTTTTCGAACATCTCCACGGTCATTTCCTCTTCCTCCTCCTCTTCCTCTTCTTCGACACCCGGCTCAACCGCCATACCCGGGAACCTGTCGTCCTCGCAAAACTGGAGGAAGATGGGAGCGCGGCTGGAGTTGCGCTGTATCTCGACCCTCAGGATGCCGTCCCTGGGCCACTTGTCCCGGACGTGCTCCAGGCAGTTGATGGGAGAGCGGGAGAAGGCAATGTGGATGTAGGCCAGGATGAAGAGGACAAACAGAGCCTGAAAGACAAAGAAGAAGCCGGGTTAATGCAGGGCAGAGGTGGTTCACGGCTATTCAACCCTGGCAAATATTTGTTGTTGCTAATCATCAGAGACAATGTGGTGGTTTAAGCATAGGACTATGACTCTGGAGGCCAAGGTTCAAATCCCTGCTTAGCCATGGAAACCCATTAGGTAACATTGGGCAAGCCCCACTCTCTCAGCCTTGCAGGGAAACAACAACAAGCTTCCGATGAAGAAATGGTTTCAAAAAATAGAGACAGTGTGGTTTAATAGACTGAAAGCTGGGTTCAAATCTCTGCTCCACCACTGACCTTGGGCAAGTCATATTCTCTCAGCCTCAGAGGAGAACAAAGGCAAACCACCTCGGAACAAATCTTGCCAAGAAAACCCCACGTTGGTTCACTTTAGGGTCGCCAGAAGTCAGAAACAACTTGAAAGCACACAACAACAACTTCGACTAATGGTCACCTTATGAAGAAATCTTGCCAAGAAAACCCTGGCATAGGTTTGCCTTAAGGTCACCATCAGTCAGAAATGTTCCAAAGGCACACACCAACAATAATACTGTTCTTCCCCTCACCAAGTGTGGAATCTAGAATAAGATCTCTCCTGGCCGTCCATCCAGAACCCTCCCAAAAAAAACCTGATATGGGAGATCAGAAAACCTTCCAGAGCATGGTTTTGCACTAGAGAAACCCAAAGAGGCAGAGCCCAAAACTTATAACATTATTGGGATTCATGTATATATGTGCTTTCAAGTTTGTATGTGCCTCTTTTTCTATGGTTTTTATTATTATTAACCTTTATTTATATAGCGCTGTAAATTTACACCGCGCTGGTTGAAGCCATGGATGCAGAATATGCGGATATACGTAGAGGGCTGAGTCTACGTTGTTAGCCACTCTGAGGAAAGAAAGGCTGGATACAAATAAAGAAAATAATAATAAATATGTCAGTGTGATGCAGTGGACCACGACTCTGGAGACCAGGGTTCAATCTCCATCTTGGCCATGAAACCCCTTAGGCAAGGCACACTCTCTTAGCCTCAATAGGACTGTAATCCCAAACCCCATCTGAAGAAATTTGCCAAGAAAACTCCATCATAGAGTTGCAACAACTCCAAAATGAATAGGAGGCACACAAATACAACATACAGTGGGTCCTCGGTATCCGCTAGGGTTTGGTTCCAGGACCCTCAAGGATACTAAAATCTGTGGAGGCTCAAGTCCCATTAAATACAACGGCATAGTAAAATGGTGTCCCTCATATAAAATTGCGCAATCAAGGTTTGCTGTTTGGAATTTATCTAATTGTTTTAATGGTATTTTATGACGATATAGTTTAGGGGGGAGGGAATAATAGAATGTATTTTAATGTATGATGTATTTTTGTATTGTATTTTACTGATGATGTAAGCCGCCTCGATCCTGCAGGAGAGGTGGGATAAAAATTAATTATTATTATTCTTTTAAATATGCACTCATCCCTCTGCGTTTGTGCCTTTGATTATTCGCGGATTTTATTAACAAATTCTCTCTAGAAATATCTAGGTCCTCCGGCGCAACTCTATGGTCAACTTTAACCAAAAGTTGCACCGAAGAACTAGAGATTCCTAGAAAGAACACTCCACTAGGCATTTGTAGTGCAATTCGATGGTCAATGTCTGGCGGATGCTGACCACAAAGTTGCACTGGAAGACCTAGAGAGGGGTCCTCTCAGGTAAAAACACAGAGTTTTTGTTATTTGTGTGTGTTCCACATTTACGAGGATGCTGTGCTCCTAACCCCAGCGAATGTGGAGGGGCATGTTCAAGCTGTGGATGCTTGAATCCGTGGATAAAGAATGCGTGGATACAGAGGACCAACGGTATTATATTAGGGCACAGGAGTAGAAAAGAAATGTGCTGTAGTGTGCATGTCTCCCTTTCAATATTACCTTGAGGAGCACGAAGAATTCAAAAACCCGACGGAAGGAAGGTGGGAAGAGTCGGGCGTAAGTGACGGCCATCTTGAAGAAGAGCGCGTGGAAGAGGCGGTCGCGGACATTGATGAGCGGGTTCTGGTTGAGGTTACGGACTCCTCGGTTATTTCCGGGGGGTCCCCCGACCCCAACGTTGTTGTTCATCGGATGGTGCTGGTTGTTCGGCTGATTCTCCGACATCCTGAGAGCCTTGGCAGCTTCGAGGCGGCAATCCCTTCAACGGGATTCTTCTTTTCCCCTTCTTTAAAATTTCCAGATTTTTTTCTCCCCGCAAATTCGGTTCCGGAGCACAGACCGGTTTTTGTTCGGATTTGGAGAAGGCACTCGGAAAGCGGAAACGCAAAACAAGAGAGTCTGGAAAAAGAACGGGGGGGAAATCGTTCTCGCTCACCCCAAAACAAAGAAAACAAATCAATTTGCTAGCGAAGAGAGAAGGGTCCAGAGTCGGATGGACATGGGGCCATTTGGCAATTCGGGAATTTTGAAGCTGCCCAGATATAAACTGGGATGAACAGGCGAACGCAGTGCCTTAAGATGTTGGGGTGACGATTAAACCAAGTTGGGGGGGAATTCGTGCTGGACGGCGAGAATAAATTCCTTATTTGAGGAGTGGGATACAATACCAAAACCCGGGGGGGGGGGCAAAATATGGGGCGGAAAATAAAGCTTGGGAATGAAGTATGGGGGTGGTCTTTGCCCCCCACAAAAAGGGGGCTCAATATGGGACGGAGTAAAATGCCTTAAATGGGGATATAATACCACAACCTGAGGCCAAAATATGGGGCTGAAAGTGAAACCTAGGCTGCATAAAGGGATTTTTTTAGGGAGGAAGAGACCTCAGTTTTGGAAAAGGGAAGGAATATGGTTTGGGAGTAAGGAGAGAATAAATTCCTTAAATGGGGATATAATACTCCAACCTGGGGACAAAATATGGGGCAGAAAGTAAAAATGGGGAAGCAAGCAAAGAGGTTGTTGTTGCCCTACAAAAGAAAAAGGTTTTGAGTCCAATCTGGGGTCAAAATATGGGGCAGAAAGTAAAGTAGGGAGGCTTTCTTTCTCCCCCTCCCCACAAAAAAAGGGGGGGAATTCAATCTTTTGGGGATAAAAATACCACAAAATATGGGGTGAAAGTATGGGGCAGAAAGTAAAAGCTGGGAAAAGGGGGTTGTTTTTTCCTCCCCCACAAAAATAGGTCTCAATAAATGGGGGGGGGGATACAAAATACCAAAAAATATGGGGCCAAAATATGGGGCAAGAAAGGGAAGCCTAGGTTTTATAAAGGTTTTTTTTAAGGGGGGTAAGAGGTCTAAGTTTGGGAAAAAGAGAAGGGTAAGGAATTGGGGGGCAAAGAGGACCCCAAAAAACACAAAAAGTGGGGGAGCCCCTACAAGAGGAGGCCAAAACCCCCAAAAATATGGGGTGAAATGGGGTGGCTCCCCTAAAAAGGGATCTAAAAGAAAATGGGGGACCCTAAAAATGGGAAATTTTAGGAGAAAAAGGGGTCTTAAAAACAAAAGTTGTGTTTTTTTGGGGTGAAGAAGAGCCCTGTCCCCCCAAATTCCCACCCAAGGGGTCCAAATTCTGCCCCCCTCCCAGCCCCCCACCTTTTGGGGCTCTCTGGGTCTCCAAAGGGAGCCTCTCAGTCCCCCTTCGCGTCCGCCAGGGCCGCCGCCATTTTGTTTGCTCACTTTGGCTCCTCTCTTCCTCCTCCTCCTCCCTCGGCCCCGCCCGCCCCTGAAGCAGTGACGTCAGAGGAGGGAGGGAGGGAGGAGGGGTCACAGTGCGAGGGCCGAAAAGGATTCTGGGAGAGGAAGGCCTTGGAGGCAGAGAGGCTGCTTGGTCAAAGGGGGACACGGTCGAGGTGGAGGCTAGGTTAGGCGAGGCACGTCCGGTTCTCAATCGACGACCCACCAACAATTTCCTTTATTTTTAGTTTAGTTTTATTTTATATATATAGATAATATAAATAATATAAATAATATATATATAATATATATATATATATATATATATATATATAATAATATATACCACATCACATTATATTCTTATATATTTTTAAATTATATATATATATATATATATAATATTTTTATTTATATATATGTGTGTGTGTGTGTATATATATATATAAAATATACCATACATTATATTTTTACATATTTTTAAATTATATATATATATATATCATATTTTAAAATTTTTATTATATATAATATATACCATATCAAATTATGTTTTTATATATTTTAAATAATGATAATAAATATTATCATATATATAATATATATATAATATTATTATTTCATATCATATTATATTTTATATATCATATCATTTTATATATATATATATATATATACATATACATATTATGATGTGATATATAAAAATATGATATGATATAATAATATTATATATATATATATATATATATTCTTATATCATATTTTTAAAATTTTATAATGTATATACACACACACACATATTTATATTATAGGTATATATATAGAGAAAGAGGTTTATTTTTAATATGATATTATTATATCATATCCTATATTTTAATTTTTTTATAAACCTGTATATATAATAATAACTCAATATAATATAATATAATAATATAAATATTTAAATAAATATATTTATTCAAATAAATAAATTAGGATTCATTCATTCATAAAGAGATAAATAAATAAAGAGAAATTAAATAAATATATTTATTTCAATAAATATTATATAATATTAATATATTTATATTATTATATATTATATTATTATAATATGTATAATATATATATATATATATATATATATTATATAGAGTGAGGTTTATTATATATGTATAAAGTTATTATGTAATATATTATTTTATATACAAACCCCACGGTTCCTTAGGACGGAAGCTATGGAGGTTAAACCGGTATGAAACCGCATTATTTCTAAAGAGTAGATGCCCTTTGCCTTTATGAGTCCCCTTTTATGAGGCAGCTGCGAATGGAAACCGGAAGTGGTGACTCTTTTGCCGCGGGGCTGTTTTCTCTACCTCTTTGTCTTTGGTCTCCTCCAAGCCACGCCCTTTATGCAAAACAGGACTCTCCCATCACGCACTGCGACAGGTTAGTCATCATAACTTGAAAAGATAAGCAAAATTGGAGGTATATATACTAAGTCGGCGAGAGCAAAGTTTGTGCTCGCTTCGGCAGCACATATACTAAAATTGGAACGATACAGAGAAGATTAGCATGGCCCCTGCGCAAGGATGACACGCAAATTCGTGAAGCGTTCCATATTTTGAGCAAAGAAGGGAGAGGCTACGCTGCAGAAATATCCCGGTTCGATCCCGGGTTAAGCACTAAAGCTCCATTGTAAGGAATTCTGGGGTTTGGGTGCATCTACGTTGCAGAAATAATGCAGTTTGACACCACTTTTAAGGGATGGGGCCCCATTTTGTATGTTTTTAAATTTTATATTTGTAATTTAATATATATATATATATATATATATTTAATTAAATAATTTAAATATATATATATATTTAAATATTTATATACTTAAATTTTTATATATATTTAATATTTAAATACATTTAATATTTAATTATTTAAATTATTTAATTTAATATTTAAATATATCTAATATTAAAATATATTAAATATGATCAAATACATTCTGCCCGTTTCTTCCTTTTAGTTTTGCTGCGCTGCTTCTCGATCGTAAAAGGGATTTAAAAAATACATTAAATAAACGGGGTTGCGGTTGGGACGAACGGTTTCCGCGCGTTTCCGCGCTCCTCCTCTTTTGGCAGAAACACCCGCAGAAGAATAAACGCCGCTCTCTGCTACGAAGAACCGGTCGGTCGCCTTCTTGGCACTCCCAGGTTGGCATCTCCATCGCTTGGTTACTCGGTGTCTCTCCAGACACAGCAGGTTTTTCTTTCCGAGCGAGTCCTGGGACTGCAGGACACTCGGGATCCAGTGGATCACAGAAGCCGAGAGATCCGCTCCACCAAACAGACAACCCACTGGGCAAACTGGGACTTTGGAGGCACCTTTGGATGAACCATTCGGCGTCACTTGTCCGCCTTTCCACCGAATGCGTTTCATCGATCAAGACCCTTTCCATCAAATGCGTTTTGTCCGTCGAGACTGAATGAGTTTCATCGGTCAAAATCCCTAAGTTCTGGTCCGAAAGAACCACGTGGCTTTGCTTTCCTGTCTTTCCAACGAATGTGTTTCATCATCCAAGACCCTTAAATTTGGACCTGAATGCACCGTCCAGCTTTGTTTTTCCGCCTTTCCACCAAATGCGTTTCGTCCATCGAGAGCCATAAATCCGGGTCCAAACGAAGCACCCACCTTGGCTTTCCTGCCTTTCCATCGAATGCGTTTTTCATCGATCAAAATCTTTAAATTTGGGTCTGAATGAACCACCTGCCTTTGCTTTTCTGCCTTTCCGTTGAATGTGTTGCATTGATCCAGATACTTAATTGATTGAGATCCAATGTGTTCCATCGATTGAGATCTTTAAATCAAAGTGCAAAGGAACTGTCCAGATTTGATTTTCTGCCTTTCCATCGAATGCGTTTTTCATTGATCAAAATCCTTAGGTTTGGGTCTGAATGAACCACCTGTCTTTGCTTTTCTATCTTTTTATTGAATGTGTTGCATTGATCAAAATCCTTAAATTTGAGTCCGAACGTGTTTCATCGATTCAGATCCTTAAATCAAAGTGCAAATGAACCGTCCAGATTTGCTTTTCTTCCTTTCCATCAAATGTGTTTCTCATCGATCAAAATCCTTAAATTTGGGTCCAAATGAACCACCTGTCTTCTTGCCTTTCCATCCAAAACGTTGCATTGATCAAGATCCTTAAATCCGAGTCCGAATGCGTTTCGTCGACCGAGATCCTTCATACTGAAATGCAAACGAAGCATCCGGCCGTGCTCTTCTTCCTTTCCATCGGACGCGTTTCTTCGACCGAGATCCTTCGCTTTGCCCCGAAGAAAGGCAAAAGCCAGGCGCCGTGATGCCAACCGGTTTGGGTCACCAGGAACCGTCTCCGTTGCCACGCGTCGTTTGGTCCGACTTGGTGCGCCGCGTCCCTTGCGGGAAGGCTGGGCCCAAAGGTACGGAGCAAACGGGACCCACGTTTCCACCGTTCCCTCGAATACCTCTCCTCTCTTCCTCCGCGGCCGAGTTCGTTGGACGCAAACCGCTTTGGCAATTTGGAGCCAGTTTGAGTAAACCGAAGAAACCGGGTTGCTTTAAAAGCAGATTAAAAAGTAGGAAGGTCAAGGATTAAATCAGGGATTAATCCTTGCAAAAGTGGAGGATACGAACTTGGTTTGCAGCAATCGAAGGAATCCGAGGACAAAGGGGGAAACTGGGAGAAACTGGGACGCTTTAAAAGCAGCTGGAAAAAGTGGGAAGGCAGACGATTAATCCGGAGGAGGGTGATGCCGGCAAAACTGGGACAGTTGGTGGGTATGAACTCAGGTGTTTCTTTTAAAGAAACAATTGCAGTTAACGGGCAAAAATATGGCATTAAATCCTTGGACGCCGCTGGAAAAGGTACCAGTCCTATCCGCCAGGCGAGAGGTCCTTTTTGAGGTCTTTTCCAACTTTCCCCTCGTCCGACGCTTCGGTTAATACAGAATGAAGCTCCTAAGCGTTGGATTTCAATTTGGGATACGTGCGGTTATCAACGGTGCATCCAAATTAATGCATATTCATATTCATATTATTATATTATTAATCCTCTACCTTCCCATTTTCCCAGCTCTTCTTAAAGTGTCCCGGTTTCTCTTTCACTTTCTTTCTTTGTCCTCGGCTTACTTCCATTGCTGCAAACCCTCCGACTTTCCCCGTTTTTGGAGGGACGCTTTTGACGAATACTTTGGTGTCCCACTTTTCCAGCTGCTTTGAAAGCATCCTGGTTTGCCCCATTAATATTAATTTAGATTTTTGCACGCGCCTCTCTTTCTCTTTGACGGCTAGCTTCCTAAAAGTGGTCTTTTTTTAATTTCAGGAGCGGAACGGCGGAGTGACCGAAAGTTACCGCCGGCATCGAAGGTCTCCGGGAGTTGCAGTTTCACGGGGACAGATGGAGATATGAAACCATCTTGGGCTTGTCCGGAAGGGGTTCGAGAGGAGGAACGGGAATTGAAACGGACATCGGGCCCACCAAGATCTCCTCCGTCGTCGTCGTCGTCCTCTCCCGGAAAGCATGCCGTGAAGACCATTTTGGTCGACCTGAGACCCATCTTGGAGAAGGTCGCCGAGAGCCCAGATTCGAGGCAGGAGGAATCGTTGAAGGAGTCTCCAAAAGAGGGGTCCGTCTCACCCCAAATCGGTGAGGATCACGGAGAAGATCTTAAGGATGGCAGAGGAGAACGTCTTTATGGAGGAGGACACCGAGATGGAGATGTCACCATGGTTGGTCCCAAGGACGAAGGCCTCTGCAAGGACGTTTTGTCCCTTTTGCCCCAAATTGTGGAACCCGATGGAGAAGACCTCATGGATAGTAAGGGACCTGGCCATGGAAGAGGACACCAAGACGGAGATGTTGGTCCCAAGGATGGAGATGTCCAAAAGGGCCTATTCCTGCCTCCCTTGAGACCCCGCAGTCTTGACCCAGAGGGCATCAAGACCCCAAAAGAAAGCCAATCGTGGAGGAAAGAGTCCACCAAAATTCGGACGAACATCTTGCCGTCTCTGGTGACGCTTCGGCCGAAGCTCAGCGCTCCACTTTTCCTCCCCAAAATGGCTCCCGAGGGACGCTCTCTGCCGGAGATAGATGTTGCAGCCCAACCGGTAAGCCAAAAAACCCACCAAAAAATAACCAACTACCTGGTAAAACTTCTAATGGAGTGGTTTCGCTAGGATCGTAGACCAAGGTTCGGATCCCGGCTCGGCCGTAGAAAGACACACATGCTCTCAGCCTCAAAGGAAGGCAGTAGTGGGACTGTTGTTGTGTGCCTTCCAGTTGTTTCCAAGTTATGCCAAACCTGTTGTGGGGTTTTCTAGAGGCTGAGAGGGTGGGATGGAAAGGCATTGAGGGTGTCTTCCTGCATGGCAGAATGGGGTTGGACTGGATGACCCTTGGGGTCCCTTCCAACTCTAGGGTTCTATGTATTCCTGCATGGCAGAATGGGGTTAGATTGGATGACCCTTGGGATCCCTTCCAACTCTGGGATTCTTTGTATTCCTGCATGGCAGAATGGGGTTAGATTGGATGACCCTTGGGATCCCTTCCAACTCTGGGATTCTTTGTATTCCTGCATGGCAGAATGGGGTCAGACTGGATGACCCTCGGGGTCCCTTCCAACTCTAGGATTTTAAGCCCAGGTTGGGAAGGCTGGGTCTGAAGATGCTACACAACTTCAGTTACACAACATTGCGACCTAACTTGGACGGAGCTTTAATCCAAAACAGAGTTATTCAACTCCGACGCATGTCTTGGGTTACGTTCCAGGGTCGAAGCCATATTTTAATAGGAACAAATTCTATTATAATGTACCTATTTGGCGTCCTTTCAATGGTCCTGTTTTTGAAATGTCGTAACAGCCACCCCGAGTCCCAGTTTTGGGGAAAGGACGGGATAACCATAATAGTAATAATAGTAATAATAGTAATAGTACCATTTGGTCTCTTGGTTTGGCCATCCTCCGCTGCAGCCCGCCGCCCCTTCCCCGGATTTCCAGATCCCGACCCGGCTGCTCCTCCAGAGGCTGCAAGAAACCACCACAAGCGACAACCACCTCCTCATCGCAAAAGTCCTGGGTTCGATTCGGGAGGAGATCTTGGCGGACGGAGGAGGGTGAGGACACGGGGGGACACTCTCCCAAAGCTTAGGGGGTAAACAAAAACCCCTTTGTGTTTGGACTCTTCGTTGTGCACCTTCGGTTCCAACTTAAAACGAACCGGTGGGTTTCCGTAGCCGAACGGGGATTCGAACCCTGGTCTCCCAAGTCCTAGTCCCAAGTGTCAAAGCACAACGTGGGACGCAAAGCCCAAGGGGTCGGATACATGGCTCCCCGTTCCCCAAGTTAGACAATGGGATCAATTGGGTTTGTGAGTTCCTGCATGGCAAGGGTTGGAATAGATAACCTCCTGGAGTCCCTTCTGATTCTTTACGTTTTGACACCCCTCTAGGCATCTCTAGGTCCTCCAATGCGACTCTGCGGTCAACGTCCGACAGACGCTGACCGTAGAAATTGCGCCGGAGGAGCTACAAACCCCTAGTAGAGTCTTCTCTCTAGGAATCTCTAGGTCTTTCAGTGCAACTTTGAGTTAAAGTTGACCAGAGAGTTGCACCGGAGGACCTAGATTTTCCTAGAGAGAACATATATTAATCAAATCCTTGGATAATCAAATCTGTAAATATCGAATCCGCAAATACAGAGGGATGAGCGTATTGACAAAAACGTCCTTATGTTTATCCCTGTTATCCATTTTCCCCGTTTTCTTACCAGGGAAAAACAGCGTCACTGCCCCGAACTTCCACGGATCCAACCCTCCAAGGCGGAAGGGAGAGAAAAGGGACCGGACGCCGGGAAGAAACGGTTTCGTAAATTCCCCAAGAAACATGACGGATCCTTCCAAGCGGAATAGGATCCTGGCTCTGGGAACCATCACACAAACCCATATACTTACATATGGGATTTTAACTCCCGGGGACCATGGATGCTGGGACTCCTAGTCCAAAAACGAAAGATTCCTGGCAAGGAGTGTCTTAGACATCCCCGGACTTTCTCCGGAAAGGATTGTAGGCACGAAATTGGGGGGGAATAAGCGCACCCGTGCGAACACACTCACACCAGGAGTTGTTTTATTTGGAAATGTATTGATCTCCGGGAGGGTCCCGAATCCAGCCGCTATCCCCTTTTCAGACATAAAGCTGGCATCCGAACTTGGCGTTGTCCAGTTCGCTGGCCGGACGGAGGTAGAAGAGCTCGTCGGCCGTCGGGGGCACCCAGCGGGTCGTGTGGAAGCGAGACTCGCCCACCTGCAAAGGAAGGAAAAGGAGGAGGATGAGGGGGAGGATGAAGTGGTTCCGTGCCGGCGCAGAGCATTCGAGAAGCCCAGGTCTTGAATTGCCAAGGAGGCAACCCAACGTCTCTCCCATTTTCCCCCGTCCTGCGACTGCTTCGGACAATAAGAATTGTAGTTCTCTCCAGGACCATGAACTTTACGGTCCACTTCCGGCAGAGGTGTGCTGGAGGCCCTAAAAATTCCTAGAGAGACCACTTCTCTAGGCATTTGTAGGTCCTCCAGCACGATCCTATGGTCCGCTTCCATATAAATGCTCTGGAGGAACTAGAGATCCCTGGAGAGGACGTCAGAGTCGAATCCTCAAAGAACCAAAGCCGCTGAAGACAAAGCCGCGATTGTACTTTTTGAACCTGATTTTATATGGTTTCGGCAAGATGGTTTTAATTTTTAAAAAAATCCGTATTGTAAAATTGAACCAAACTTATTTTATCTGTCCGCCGCCTGGGGTCCCTATAAAGGCAGCTTATAAATAAAATAAAATAAAAATACGCCAACAAAGGTATTCCTTTGCGTATATATATATATGTGTGTGTGTGTATGTGACCGTGAGTGTCTATACGCAGTTGTCCCTCCGTTTGCACAGATTTTGAACCCGCGTCCCTCGCTTCCTTGCAAACAGAGGGACTTAAAATGGGGCGCGGGGTGCAACGCTACGCAAGCCAACGGGGCTTGAACGTTGGCAGATTCCCGTTTTTGCGGAGTGTGTGTGTGTGTCTGGAACGGATGTCCCACGAAAATGAAGGGGCAACTCTATATACATATATTATACATATGTTATATATACATATATATATATATATATATAATATAGATATTATATATACGTTTTATATATATATATAAAATATATAATATATATAATATATAATATATAATATATAATATATATATATATATATATATAATATACATTATGTATATATAATATATATGTATAATATATATATATATATATAATATATATATATTATATATATATAATAAATATATAGAGAGAGGAAGTGTCCCTGAACTGGGAGGAAGGTGGGACATAAATAAAGCAATAATAAAAATAATTCCAAAATCCCAAACGCTTCCAGTCTTGAGGATTTTGGCTGAATTCGATCCCCGTGCCCATGGCATTTTATGCCAACGTCTCCCACCTGCCATCCGGGGACGTCCTTCATGATCTTGGCTTCCTCGTCGAAATTTTGCCGCAGGAGACGGAGGGTCCTGCGGAGAGAGAGAAAAAGGAGAAGCCGCCGATGAGCGGACGGAGCCACGGACGGCGGTGGACGATGGGTCCGCCGATGCCGGGTGTCCGCGCCGACGCCAACCACGCGCGGCACACTTACCTCCGGTCGTCCTCCGCCATCAGGAGGGGCATGATGGCGATCCGGGCCTCCAGGTCCTCGATATTCAGGCGCCTGAATTCGGGAGCGGAAAAAAGGAATTAGGAATATGAAGGAGAAGGGTGCATCCGCATTGTAGAAATAATGCAGTTTGACGCCACTTTCAGCGCTGGGTAGATTTACAAGGTGTCTCTTCGCAAGAGACCAGGATCCTGTAGAAGCGTCCAAAGGCGTTACACTTGTCCCTCCATATTTGTTAGATTTAGGGGCACAAGACCTGCGTGAATATGGGAAAATGCGCAAATAACAAAAATGCGATGTTTTTATCCAAGAGGACGCCTCTCTAGGCATCTCTAGGTGCTCCAGTGCAACTCTGTGGTCAACGTCTGACAGACGCTGACCATAGAAACTGCGCCAAAGGAGCTACAAATCCCTAGTAGAGTGTCCTCTCTAGGAATCTCTAGGTCTTTCGGTGCAATTTTTAGTTAAAGTTGACCACAGAGTTGCACTGGAGGACCTAGATGTTCCTAGAGAGAACGTATTAAGCAAATCCGCCAATAATCAAAGCTGCAAATATGGAGGGATGAGTGTATTTCGATGTGCCCCAGGACTACATTCATCGCAAAGACTGCGTCCGCACTGCAAAAACGACAACGGCAACGCAATGCAACGGAGACGTACCTTCTCTCCCGGTTCCACTTGGAAAGCGTATAGTATCCGAAAAGGAGGGTCCCGATCCCGATGGCAAAGAGGCTGTAGCCTGAACACAAGGTGCGACACGTCAACACAACGCAACGTAAAACATCAACACAATTGCATTGGGTTTCATTCCTCTGTATCCCATCATCCCCAGCTATCAGGACTCACAGCAAAACCTGATGGGAGTTGTAATTCAATGAAACCCAAAGAACCAAGCAATGCCCTCGTTGGGTTCGGATCGAGGGCCATGGCTCGGCCTTCCCAGTCTGGACGGACTGCAATTCCCAGCAGTCCCCGCCCAGCACGACTAAAGGGGAAGGATGATGGGAGCTGCAGTCCAACAAAGCATACAGGAGGACCCTTGCATTCCCTTTCCTGGTCTGGATCAAAGGGGTATGAAGGGCAGGCCGGTCAAAGGACTGCAAGTCCCAGCAGCCTCCCCCATCCCCAGAAACAGAGCCCAAGGTGAGGGATGATGGGAGCTGCAATCCAACAAACCCTGCAGGACCATGCAACTCCCTTCTTCTGGTCTGGATCCAGGGGATGATGATGATGACTAAGGGCAGGCCTAGTAAAGCTGTCAAAGGACTGCAACTCCCAGCAGCCTCCTTGCTCTGCCCGGCCCAAGGTGAGGGATGATGGGAGCTGCAGTCCAGCAAAACTTTAGAGAACCCTTCAATCCCCTTCTCTGGTCTGCATTAAAAGGGGGTGAAGGGCAGGCAGAGTGGAGAGGTCAAAGGACTGCAACTCCCAGCAGTCTTGCAGCCGAAGGTGAGGGATGGTGGGAGTTGTAGTCCAACCCCAAAACCATGCAAGGCAAGGGATAAATGGAGTGGAGGCCCCAGCAGAAGCCTACCTAGGGATGGAGTCAGAGGACTGCAACTCCCAGCAGCCCCTGCCCAGCCCGCACTGGGGGATGATGGGAGTTGTAGTCCAAACAAAAAAAAACATGCAAGGCAAGGGATAAATGTAGGCCCCAGCAGACCTTAATCAGGGATAATGGGAGTTGTAGTCCACCAAAAACCATGCAATGCAAGGAATAAATGGATTGGAGGCCCCAGCAGGACCCTGTCCAGGGATGATGGGAGTTGTAGTCCAACCCAAGAACCATGCAAGGCAAGGAATAAATGGAGTGGAGGCCCCAAAAGAGCCCTGTCCAGGGATGATGGGAGTTGTAGTCCACCAAAAACCATGTAAAGCGAGGGATAAATGAAGTGGAGGCCCAGCAGGACCCTATCCAGGGATGATGGTGAGATGCCAAAGGACTACAACACCCAGCAGCCCCTGCTCTACCCAGCCTCCACTGGGGGATGATGGGAGTTGTAGTCCAACCCAAAAACCACGCAAAGCAAGGGATAAATGGAGTGGAGGCCCCAGCAGGACCCTGCCCAGGGATGTAGTCAAAGGACTGCAACTCCCAGCAGCCCCTGCCCTGCCCAGTCCACACTGGGGGATGATGGGAGTTGTAGTCCAACCCAAAAACCGTGCTGTAGGCCCCAGGAGGCCCTTCCCGGGTCTGCTGGGGCCCGCAGCGTCCTCCTCACCGGAGAGGCCTCGCCGGGGGAGGTGCCTCTTGTAGTCAATGGGTCCGTAGCCCCCCGAAGGAGGCATGTCCTGCTTCACCTTCCCAGGCCCCGGCGCCATCTTGGAAGAGGGCAACGGCCTCGCCTCGCTTGCCCTCACTCTGACGTCACCGCGCTCGGCGCGACTCCAGGCCCCGCCCCTCAGCGGGCAGGCTCCTCCTCCTTGCCCTCACTCTGACGTCACCGCCCTCAGCGCCAGGCAGCCGCTCGCAGTGACGTCACCGCCTCCCTCCCTCCCTCTGGCAGCGGCTGCCGTAAATACCCGACTCAAGGCGCACCAAAAGAAAGTTACCGTATTTCCTCGATTATTACAGCCATCCATTTCGACTTTTTTTTTTTCCTCTTCCAGTTTTCTCCCAAAATGGGATTCTAAGGAAGGTCTCAGGGGCCTCTGAGCAAGTGCAGAGTGCCTGCCTTTACTATCTTGTGTGTGTCTGTATGTGTGTGTGTATAAATAAATGCATTGGAGGAAAATGCACAATTCACACAAACACAAATCATTTTGTGTATATGTGTGTGTTTGTGTGTATATATACATACATATAAATGCAATGGAGGAAAATGCACAATTCACACACACACATCTTGTGTATCTATCTATTTATATATACAAATAAATCTGCATTGGAGGAAAATGCACAATGCGCACACACACACACACAATCTTGTGTGCATGCATATATCTATATATGTATGCAAGTCTGCATTGGAGAAAAATGCACAATTTTCCTGCAATGCATTTATACACACACACACATTTTCACAAAATAGTGTGTGTGTGAATTGTGCATTTTCCTCCTAATCAGATGTGTCTGTATATATAAATAGATACACAAGAGAATGTTTGTGTGAATTGTGCATTTTCCTACAATACACACACACACAAATTATGCATTCACACACACATTGTCTTGTGTATCTAGATATATATATAAATAAAATCTGCACTGGAGGGAAATGCACAATTCACGGACACACACACACAATTGTGTGTGTGTGTGTGTGTGTGTATATATATATATATATATATAAATGCATTGCAGGGAAATGCACAATTCACACACACATTATCTTGTGTATCTATCTATCTATCCAAATAAATCTGCATTGGAGGGAAATGCACAACCCAGACGCACACTATCTACCTAATACCATCCACACAACGACACCTTTCTCGGGCCAACAGAAACGCACAATATACACACATTGCATTTAAGGCCCATTTTGCAACGCAAAGACGACGCTTTGCGGTCGCTCCTGGACCTCGCTATATATCCAACACATGGCTACCTTTGGATGTTTTTCGGATTTCCGAATCGCCAAACTACAAATCCCAAGCGCCCGAAGCATTCGGCCAGGGAAGCTACGGCACAAAATACTACAAATCCCAACCTTCCATCCAGGCCACCCTTTTAACTCATTGCGCAAATCACCAATTTATTGATTATCTGCAAATCAATAAATGCTTTTTTAAAAAACGGGGCGCGCCGTTTTCCAAACCGAGAGCCCCCAAAAGCCATGGATCCCTATTGGGTTTTAAGAGCCGCCGTCCCAGGTGCCGGATACTCTTTCCAAAGGGCCCTCGAGATCTGCAAAACGGGAACACAAGTTTTTATTAAATCTGGCTTATTCCTGATATACTACAACTCCCATCGTCCTCAGGGCCACGCCGGCCACAACCTTTGGGTGCAAATATTCAAGAGATACGTGGAAAAATACTTCGCCCACGGCAATGAAAAGCGGCCTCGAACCGCATCACTTTATCTTTTGGAAAGGCTACGTATAAATAAAAACATTATTATTGCTGTGTAGATGCAACCAAGGAAGGCTAAATAAACTACAAATCCCAGGATTCCACAGCATAGAGCCATGGCAGTTAAAGTGGCGTGGAACTGTATTAATTCTGTATTAATTCTTCAGTGCAGACGCAGCCTTTGTTCCATCGCAAAAGCAAAAAACGATGATTCGGAGACATCCGACGGCTGGAAACTCTTTAGAAGATTCAAGACATTTTGCATCAAGTTTGTAAAGATTTATTTTTCTGGACCTCTAAGTCAAAACAGTTTCAAGGCAATCCAAGAGGTTTATTTCGTTTTTATCTTTTGACATGGCTTATGGGTTTTTTTTGTTCCTTTTAAAAAAAGAGAGAATATAAACGTATTTATTGTTTTGCAAAAACCTTCCGTTTCAGTTCCTTCTTTCCTCCCCGTTTTTTTTCCGGATTCCTTGCGGAAACCCGGAAGCACACGCTCGAAACAGAAAAGCGGGAAATTGAGATTATTCCAGATTGAAGGATTTGCACCGCGTTGGGACTGAGAGATCCACCAGTTTCAAACTGGTTTCGGACCCGTTTTAACCCACTCTGCGCTGCTGAAATAATGCAGCCGGAGACCGCTTTGAGAGCCGCGGTGCCATCCTATACGGAAACCTGGGATTTGCGGTTTTGCAAAGACGAAACTGGCCAAGAAAACTCCGTTGGGTTGCCGTAAGTCAGAAACGACACACAGTCAAGGTCTTGAGCCTTCCCTGCCCAAAGGGTGCCTCGACAAACTACAAATCCCAGCATCCCATAGGACGGAGCCATGGGCAATTAAAGCGGCGTCAAACCACGCCATTTCGGTAAACGCATCCCAGGTTGCCAGACCGAAAACCAGGAAAGGTTCCTCCGCCGTTGGAGGGTTGTGTGTAGCATTTCTTCTATGTAAGAGACAGTGTTGTGTTGTGGTTTGGGCTTTCAACGACAACTTTGGAGACCAGGGTTCAATTCCGGCCCCGAAACCCATTGCGTGACCGTAGGCAAGGCACACTCTCTCGGCCTCAAAGGAAGGCCGTGGCAAACCTACCCTGAACAAACCCTGCCAAGAAAACCCCAGGATAGGGTTGCCACGTAAAACACACACACACAAGGCAGTTGTGTAGAAAAGGGGGTTTCAGAGGGTAACGCTTGTGTTGCACAAACGCATCTGTTGAAATCCCTTCTTCTTCGCCACCGTTAAAGGCGGAGGAGCCCTCTCCGGTTCTCGCCTTGGCAACCTGGCAGTGGATTCTCCTTTCCGAACCGTTTGCAAAACCACTTCGCAAGTTGGCGAAGGGCGGCAAGTCCTGCCGAAATAACCGAAATAATAAGGCTTTTTCTCTTTTTTTTGCCTAACCTTCGGAAAGCGAAGTATACAGAAACGTCGGCTATGTACAACTGCATAGAGAGGATCCTTTGTAAGTCGAATTATTTCAATATTTACAGAGCGGAGGGATTAAGAAACAGCCTTAAAAAATATTATTACAACGCAACGGTTTTTATCTAAAGAGGGATTCCTCCCCGTTTTGTACAGCGACCGCGGTTCGCGTCGGCATTTTTAATTTTTTAAATTAAATCTCTAACTTGCAGCTAAAACAAAAAAGGAAATAAAAGGTTCAAACTGCACAGTATTAAATCCCATCCATCCATCCTCTTTACATATATATTTATACATACATACATACATATATATATACATATGTATGTATATATTGCAATGAACCTCTCATCTCAGTACTAGACCTAGTACCAACCTGTACAGTAATATATTTATATATATAAAAAGAGTATTCTGGACTTCTAAAACGCAAAAATAATAATACAGGAAGATAAAGGGAGAATCGTCCGCCCGGGCGTTTTTTGGACTTTGGTTGTTCGGTTTTGGAAACGACGGTTTAAAGCAGCGATTCCCAAAACTTTACCCTGGACATGCGTTTCGGACTACAACTCCCAGAAGGCTCAGCCAACTCGGCCAAGAGCCAGGCACTCTGGGAGTTGAAGTCCAGAAAGAAGAAAGTTGGGGAACAGCTGATTCAAAGCAAAAACTTGCCCAGGGGCTTCTCTTATTTTTTACTTTTTAACAAACAGGGAACTGCGCTTTAAACAAGGAGAAAGGATGATGGATTATAGAGTGGTTCCCAAATTTTGATCCTCCGGGTATTTTGGACTTCAACTCCCAGAAACCCCAGCCAATTTGGCCAACTGTTAGGGATTCTGGGAATTGAAGTCCAAATAAAACATTTGGAGGACCAAAGTTTGGGAACCGCAGGTCTAAAGCAAAAACGTGGCCAGGTGCCTCTCTTCTTTTGCACTTTAAACAAGGACAGTTGGAGAAAGGATGATGCCAAGGAGAAAGAGGATGGATCACTGGTTCTCCAGGTGTTTCGGACTCCGATTCCCAGAATCCCCAGCCAGCCTGGCCAACGGTTAGGGATTCTGGGAGTTGAAGTCCAAACAAAACATGTGGCAGACCAAAGTTTGGGAATCGCTGATCTGAAGCAAAAACTTGCCCCGGTGCCTCTCTCCTTTTGCACTTGAGGATGGACGAACGCGGTTCTCAAACTTTGGTTCTCCGGGTGTTTCGGACTTCAACTCCCAGAAACCTCCACTAGCCAGCCTGGCCAATGGTTAGGGATTCTGGGAGCTGAAGTCCAAAAAATAAAATAAAATGCAGAAGGCTAAAGTTTGGGGACCGTTAGAGTCGCCTGTTTTTGGCGCACCGGTTCGGCATGGATGCTGCAAACGGTGCCAAACGTGTCCCCAAAAAAAGCGCGATGGCCGTTTCTGTCCCGCGTCCCGACCTGGCAGAGCAAGAGAGACAAGTGGGATTTTGTCTCGTGGTGTCGTTTTATTCGTTTTTTTATTTTAAAAGAACACAAACTTCCTTCACTCCTCTGGTCCCTTCTGCTCCGTTTCTCTTCCGCATTGCACCCTGTTCCTAGACAGCTGAGTAAAAAAGAAACCTCTCCCCCCGACGACAGAAGCAAAGCAAAAGCGGGGGGAGAAACGGAGGTCTTTTTTAATATAAAAAAACCCACAACCTCCTCTCTCTGCTCCCTCGACCCCCATTTCAAACCCTCTTTGGGAGCCCGGGACGTAACCAAACAAAAATAAAACGTCCAAGCGTCCGTTTTCTCCAGAGATTTTCCGGCAGATTTTGGATCAACGGTCCAGTCCTTTTATTTTTCTTTCAGGGCTTCTGACCTTTCAGTGTCCGGGCAAAACAGCCGTTCGAAACAGGATCCAGTTTGTTTGTTTTTAGAAACGAAAGAAAGGAAAAAAACAAAGAGGGACTCGAGCCTCGTGTTCGGTTGTTCCATCTTTTCCGGCGGCGGAGAATCCCTTTGCGTTTGTTCATAATATAAGTTATTATCGGAATTTTTTCTTTTGTCTAATAAAGAAACAACGGAACGTAAGATCCTCCCCCCGATACCAGCATCCTTTGTAAATAGCGCCTTCCTTGGAAATGGCGGAAGGGAGGAACGAAAGAAGAAAAAAGAGAAAGAAGAACGAAAAAACGAATCAGTCCATCCTTGCCGATTCCTCCATCGAGTCCTGGTTTTCTCGAACAAGAAAAAAACAACAACTACAAGTCTTGGATTGCGGTCCAACCACCGCCAAAAGAAAGCGGGGGGAAAATTAAATCTAAAAATAAGGAGTTCTTGAAAAAAGGAAATTGTAAGGCAGGACGGGGAAAGAGGGCAGACCAAAAACAACGGAGCGGGCACGGCTTTTGCCCGGTTCTTTGTTCTGTACTAGTGCTGATCGTAAAAAGGTTAAACCCGCGCCCTCCTGCAGCTAAAGACACCAAATACACAAAGAAATAATAATAATAATAATAATTATAATAATAAAACTGAAGTTCTGCTCTCCGAGACGGCCATGTCTGGCCGCAAAATAAAAACGAAATCCACCAAAAAATGAGAGAAAGAAAGAGAGAAAAGTCACGAGAATTTGGTAGCCTAACGTTCATTACCACCCTTCCGAGTGTCCGTTCCGCCTTGCCTTAGGGAAGCGTTTTCCCAATCCGGGCGCGAAAGCAAAGCTTTTCCTGTTATCTCCTACGGGTAGATCCAGCTAGGCTTGAAAAGCAGGGTTTCCACGCCGCGCGGAGATATCTTCGGGGAGCCGTGGGGGCGAGGCCGGAGAGGGAAACCAAAAATCCAAACAAAAAGAAGATGAACTAATAATAAAACAGGGGAAGGGGGGAAAAAAAGGGGAGACGTCTTCCACTCAAGGCGGATGTTCCCGTATTATTTCCACGTGGCCGACTGCGGGATCGATCGCGGGGGGATCATATCCAGGAGATACTCGCGCTGGCGGTCCACGGCGGACGAGGCCGTTTTGTGCACCGTGAGGCTTGGGTTGACAAAGTTCAGCGAGCCACCTGCAAAAAAAGGAAAGCCACAGGTCAGGGATGCGGCGAAAGATTGATGCCACTAACACTCAGCGCCACCAAGAAAGCAGCGGGAAGGATCGGCCATTCAAACGAGTGGCACAGTCCAATGCGTTTCTCATTAAGAAAATAGCAAAATCAAGGTTTGCTTTTTTTGGAATGTATACTATTTTCTGTGCAGAACAAAAATCGGTAGATATGGAAGGATGACTGTAGTTGTTTCTCCAAGAACTGTTACAGTTATATTTTAAGCGGACGTTTCGGTACAGTTTTCCACCTGTGACGGCTTTAATAAATCCTGTTTTAACGTATTGTTTTTGTAGGTTTCTAACTGTACTGTGTTTTTTATAATGTTGTTAGCCATCCTGAGTCCCAGTCATGGGAGAAGGGCAGGATATAAATAAATATAGAGTTCCTGTAATAGGAGTGAATTAAGACAGCCAGTGTGGTATAGTGGTTTGGGTGTCGGAATAGGATGCCGGGAGACCAGGGTTCGAATTGGGACTACAAAAACCCACCAGATGATGTGGGGCAAGCCACTTTCTCTGGTTTCTCAAACCACAATACCATGCTGGCCCTTTTTATGGGAGGCTAGGGGGGTGGGTCGTATTAGTCCCCATTTGGACTTGGGGGATGCATCCCCATCACATATACACAAACCCACTTTTTGCCCCCCAATTCCCTCTGCGGTTGTTGGGGGTTTATTTTCACCATGGTTTTAGCTCCTCCTCGGGGTCCATTCTAGGCCCTGCAAAGCGGAGAAATTTCATCGCAGAGAACATTCTGGGGCAAAAAGCCATTTTGGTGACCCATAGGAGGCCCCATTAATGTTTTGAGAGGGATGCGTGAAGCCGTATATATGACCCTCCCTACCGCACTACGCAACTATAGCGGTATGATTCCACTCCAACCGCCCTGGCTGCCTCCTATGGAATCCTGGGATTTGCAGTTCCAGGAGGGGCATTTAGGATTGTCAGCCAGAGAGCCCTAGGGGTTCCCCAAACATACAAAACCCTGGGATTGCACAGGATGCAACCACGGTAGTTACAGTGGGGTCAGAGCACCTGGAGTCCCTATATGGGGACAGAGGTGGGAAAATAGTAATTGCAGTAAATAACAATAAATGTGTAGCATAAAAATGTCCCACATCATTTCAAAACCCTCCCACGGACAGCCTCAGCTTGCAAAAGAGGTATCCTCCCTCTTTTAAGGTAGGCTTCTTGAATTTGGCAGCCTCAGATGTATTGGGCAACTGGTTCCCCTGATCTCCAGGCAAGTCCGTGCATCAACCATAATGTGTGGGGATGATGGGCCTTACAGTCCAGCACATCACAAAGACATAGGGTCAGTCCCTGGTGATGCCCATGCCAGCTCCTTTCGTTCCCCTCGGATAACGCAGAATGGCGTAAATGCTAAAATGCTGGAGCTCTCTTTAAAATGCTTTACTCATCCACTGGAAATAAATATACTGTTGTCATCTACATATAAGCTGACTTTAAACAGTGAAACAATTTGAACCCATAAAAGACATTTGTGTTTATTTTTACCGATAGTCGCCTAGACTCTCAAGAGTTCTCAATCTTTCGTCTTCCGGATGTATTCAACCAGGGCTCCCCAAACTGTGCCCTTTGATGCACTGCAATGCTTAAAAGGAACGCCTGGAATAGCCCTAATGGTGGAAGGACGGCTTGACCAAACCCATAATGCTTTGTAGTAGTGGACAGAGAGCTTGACAAACCCATAATACTTTGCAATAGTGGACACAGGGCTTGGCGTACCCATAACACTTTGTAGAATCGGAAGGGGGGCTTGGCATACCCGGAGACCTAGTGTGCCATAGTGGTTTGAGCGGCTCGGGAGACCAGGGTTCAAATCCCCCCTCGGCCACGGAAACACCACTGGGCGACCTTGGGCAGGTCATACTCTCTCAGCCTTACAGGAAGGCAAGGGCAGCCCCCCCCCCCCGAACAATACATAATAAGATCTTGAAAAGAACTCGATACACACCGTAACGCTTTGAAACACCAGACGCACCCAAAGAAGGTGGAAAGAGGGAAAAGAGAGAAAGAGAAATAAAACCGGAATACCCTTTTCACCCAGGCAGGAGAAAGGCTTGTGATGTTTCAAAGAGAAACCTGGCCCGGCAAGAGAGCGCGGCCAGGGGCGACCGAGAGAGAGGAGGTCTCGAGAGCGAGTGGTCTACCTGCGTTGCCGAGAGTCTTCTTCCAAGAGCATGCGCCTCCTTTGCCGACGGGTCTCTGAGCACGCTTACCTTGCCTGCCACCAAGTACGGCCACACCGGAGGCGTTCTGCAACTTGGGCGACTGGCTAAATGCATGCAAGACTCCACGGGGGGTGCCGGCACTTCGGGGCAGCTGGCTGGAGGCCTGCGGAGGGCAAGAGAGGGCCAAAATGGAGCGGTCAGCAGCCTAGGAGGCGGAAGGATTGGAAGCCGGATCTTGCCGTTCTTGCTCCCTGCTTACCCAACCTTAAAATCCATTTCCAACCCTTGCTGAGCCTGTTGTGCTTTGGATCTATCGTGAGAAGACAGGACTTGTCAGGAAAGACAGCATCCTTGATAAGGGGGAGGTCAAGAATTACAGTTGACCCTCCATATTTCCCATTTGTGGGGATTTCATCCTCCAGGGATTTGATTAGTATGTTCTTTAGGAATTTCTGGGTTCTCAATGCTGGAAATTGACCATAGAGTCACGCTGGAAGACCCAGAGTTTCCTAGAGAAAACACTTCTCTAGGCATCTGTAGGTCCTCTGGTTCAAATTCTACAGTCAAATTCTACTAGATATCAGACACAGAGTTGCATTGGGAGCACTTGAGAGATTCCTCGAGAAAACACTTCTCTAGGCATTTGTAGCTGTTCCAGTGCAATCCTATGGTCAATTTCTGTCGGATGTTGGCCACAAAGATGCACCGAAGCAGAGGTTTCTGTCGGAAGCGCTCCTCTAGGCATCTGTAAGTCTTCCAGTGCAATTCTATGGTCAATTTCCGTCAGATGCTGGCCACAGAGGTGCACCGGAGGAACCAGAGATTCCCAGAGGAAACGCTGCTCTCGGCACATGTACCTGCTTGAGCGAGTGATGCTGTGGCGTGATGGGCTCCGGCTTGCTCTGCACGGGGGAAGCCGCTTGCTGGAGTATCCGCTGCTCAATCTCCTGCTCCTGCTGCAGGGCTTTGACGAAGGCAGCCTTGAGCCGGCTCGTGTGCTCGGCCTTGAGCGCCTTCTTCTGGTTGGAGGACATGCAGGTCTCGCACATGATGGTGCCGCTCTTCTCCTCCCTCCAGCGGCAGGTGAAGTCCGTCTTGCACTGGACGCAGGTGTAGGGGTCCTGCGAGGAGGGAGCCACCGAGACTTTGCCTGTGGAGAGGGAAGAAAGACATGGGACTCAGTCCGAGCCTCTCCGGCGGATCTGCTTTGGCCAGCGGTTCCCAAAATCTGGGTTTATAAAAAAAATCAACTCTGGTAAAAAACAAACAAACCTAGTTTAAGAAAGGTTTAAAATTTTGGTTAAAAATCCAGCATGACATAGTAGTTCGAGTGTTGGACTATGACTCCGAGGACCAGGGTTCAACTCCTTGCTTGGCCGTGAAACCCACTGGGGCACCTTGGGCATGTCACACTCTCTCAGCCTCAGAGGATGGCAATGCCAAACCCCATCTGAGAAAACTTGCCAAAAAAAGCCAGTGCCATAAGTCGGAATGACTTGAAGGCACAGAACACACATATATACAAAAAACTGGTTTTAAAAAGCGTTTATTTCCATTTTCGTGGGGGTCCTGTGCCCCCAACCCCAGCAAATGTGGCAGGTTACTATATTATTACTATACAGTAATAACACATGGTATAGTATATGGTATAGTATTACTATATTATTACTATAATACTAGTGACATGGTGGGGGCTTCTTACCTTGAGCTTCTAGCAGGTTCTGGACCACCTCCTCCAACCCAACCAGGTAGATGAACTCATTATTCGCCGCGCTGGGCAGGAAGTTCATTTCAGGAGCCGGCGGCTTGGGAGGCGGGATTTCCAGCAGCGTTTTCTCTAGCTGCTTCCGCAGCGCAAGCTTGGCGGCCGCTTGGCGGCTGGCCGGGGACTCGTTGGAGTTGATGATGGAAGTGACGCTCGAGGCGAGGCTGGACGCCGTGTTCACCTGGGCGGACGTCACGGCGGTACCTTTGAGCGAAGTCGAGGATGCCTGAGGAGGAAGGATGGGAAAAAAAGAAGGAATGTGTATCGATGGATCTGATTTATAGCCTGCTTTCTCTCCCAATGGGACTCAAAGCAGCTTACAATTCAGCAAAAACGGCAAGACACACGTTTAAAGCAGTGTCAAACTGCATTATATTTTGACAGTATAGATACAACTTATGAGGCACAGCTATCTCTGGCTGTAAAGAGGCATCCTTTAGGCATCACATCTCAAGGTAGACGTTTATTCTTACCAGCAAACTATATTTCTCGAAGAAGGATGCGGATTAGTGGACTTGCCACTAATGTAGGTTATTTTTTCTCTCCTTTTGTGTGTCTGCATTTTCCTGCATTTTTCTGTATCTGTATTTTCCTGCATTTTGTTGTTGTTGCACTGGAATATTCTAGCGTCTAGATCACGGGAAGTAATAGTGCCACTCTATTCTGCTTTGGTCAGGCCCCACCTGGAATACTGTGTCCAGTTCTGGGCCCCACAATTCAAAAAGGATGCTGAGAAACTGTAGCGGGTCCAAAGGAGGGCAACTAAAAGGGTGAAGGGTCTGGAAACCATGAAGCCCTATGAGGACCGCCTTAGGGAACTGGGGATGTTTAGCCTGGAGAAGAGAAGGTTAAGAGGTGATATGATAGCCCTGTTCAAATATTTGAAAGGATGTCATATTGAGGAGGGAGCAAGCTTGTTTTCTGCTGCTGCAGAGACTAGAACACGGAACAATGGATGCAAGCTGCAGGAAAAGAAATTCCACCTCAACATTAGGAGAAACTTCCTGACAGTAAGGGCTGTTTGACAGTGAAACACACTCCCTTGGAGTGTGGTGGTCTCCATCCTTGGAGGTCTTTAAGCAGAGGCTGGATGGCCATCTGTCGGGGATGCTTTGACTGGGAGTTCCTGCATGGAAGGGGGTTGGACTGGATAGCCCTTGTGGTCTCTTCCAACTCTATGATTCTATGATTGAATGCAACCCTTCCAAAGGTAAATAAACATTTAAAAGAAAGAAAAGGCGCCAGTTCTGGGAGCTCACCTGGGGGATGTTGACCAGCAGGCTCGTGTTGGGGACATTGGTGACGCGGATGAGACCCTGCTGGATGATCCGCTGGCCCTGGATTTGGACGCTGGGGACCGAAGCCCGTGGGGCCAAGAGCAACGGAGGCGGCCCCGAGCTGGAGTGATGGCGGATGTTGTGGATTTGCTGGGGAGACACAGAAATGGGCTGATACAGATGGATCCATGAGAGGAGAAAGAGTTGGGGAAGACAAAAGTAAGTGAAAGAAAGAGAGAAAAGATGATGCAATGTGGGGGGGGGGTGGAAGAGGGGGAAAGAAGAGAGCAGAAGCATTAATGTTTCAAGCTGCCAACAGCAAGTTAAGCATTTCCCTTCTGTTTCTGTCATATAACCACCTTACAGGGATGCATCTACACTACAGAATTAATGCAGTTTGACACCACTTTAGCTGCCATGGCTCCATGCTCTGAAACCCTCGGGTTTGTAGTTTGGTAAGACACTCAATGTTCTCAGGGTGCATTGACGTGGCAGAATTAATGCAGTTTGATGCCACTTTAACTGCCATAGCCCCATTCTATGGAATTCTTGGATTTGCAGTTCTGAGATCAGAAAGCTCTGGTGCCATGACAAACTACAAATCCCAGGATGCCCTAGGGTGGAGCCCACATAGCAGCTTCTCCAGAGTTTCAGGGACGTGGGATTTTTTAAAAGCTCTATATGGAGACGTTTGATATTGGACCTGGGTCTCCCACTGAGCTACACGCCTGCTCCATTTAATCTATATTTTCCCCACCGCAGACAGAAAGAGAATTTGCAAGCCAGGTAAAGCAACTCACCTGTGCTCCTCTGACTAGAGGCGGCATGACTATTTGGGTGCTTTGCTGAGAGCCCAGCTTCGAGGATGCTTGCTGCCCTCCACGGATCAACGGCGGAGGAATAATCGTTCCAGGCATACGTGAGGAATTCTGGGTTTTAGGAAAGAGGGAAGAAAGGAAGGGAAGAGGGGGAAAAAAAGAGAGAAGTGGGTTGTTCTATATGTAAATCATGCACATACTTCTTCAGTTCCTTTGTGCATCCTCAACGACGGGCCATTTCTTAAACAAAAATTCTGCTCTTCTGACGGTTGCTTCTCATGCACTAACCTGGAGGAGAGCCGATTTTCCAGATGTGAGACTCTGCGTTCCTCGCACCAACGGCGGCGGAGTCGCCACTGCGTTTCCAGAAGCGCCAAGTGGCTGCAAAAGGACCATATTGAGCAAAGGGGTGAGAGGGAGAAGAATATCCATTAGAGAGTAAATGGGGACGGGCGACTCCTGTTTCCAAGACAATCAATTTTTATTACGGACCATAAAAAAGTGTGGCATCAAGAATAGGGCACGAAGGGTGAGCTGTTACCTTTTGAGACGAGGTCTCTTTCTGTATCTGACTTTGCCGTAGCTTTTTTAACAGCACGAGTTTGGCTTCCTCTAACCGCAGCTCTTCCTTCAGCTGTTTGATCATACGCTCCCGTTCTTCCGGGCTGCTCTTCTGCAAGGACACAGAAAAGTCAGAAAGGCTGACCTGGCCAAAACTGACCCAAAAAAGGCAGACGCCAAGACCGACATGACAAAGACTGACGCAATATCTGAAATGACGAAGACCGACACAATGAAGACACAATGACCAGCACGAGAAAGATTGACACAATGACGACAGACACAAGGTCCAACATGATTAAGACCGAAATAATGAAGATGGAGGCAAAGACCCACACGATGAAGACTGCAAAGACACAATGACATGAGAAAGACTGACACCATGAAGACAGACTGAAAGACAGACATGATGAAGATGGACACAACAAAGACAGACACAAAGACCGACATGACAAAGACCGAAATAGTGAAGACCATCACAAATCCCGACATGATGAAGACTGACACAAAGTCTTTGTGCATCTCGACCCAGGCGCCCTATACAGTGGTCCTTGGTATCCACTGTTTGGTGCCAGGACCCCTCCATGGATACCAAAATCCATGAATGCTCAAGTCCCATTAACTACAACGACATCCTTTATACAAAAGGGCAAAATCAAGGTTTGCCTTTTGGAATTTGTATCTTTTTTGGGAATATTTTCAAGCAGCATGTGGTTGAATCCATGGATAAAGAATCTGCGGATATGGAGGACCGTCTATACATCTAGTGACAGGGATCGGATTTGACGGCCAAGTCTGGGCAGAATTTGTACGGAGGGCCTGATTTTATGACTGGCTGAGAGAGGATGCTGGGACACACTGCCAGCAAAAGGTCTGGAAAGCTTCTCGGCCGTGTGCTGTCTGTTGCATCATTTACCACCACCAATGCTTAAGCCATAGCACTAACATGCCTCCAGGTCTGGCACCGGAGGAACTCTTTGGGAGGCCTGGAATTGCACCCAGTTCTGGATCGAGATGGGACCCACGGTTGTATTGAGACGGCAATCGTTGCTGGCAGCCAAGTTGGTTCCAGGGGGGAGGATTTGCACGCCACGAGGGGAAGCCAGAGATTGCAAAAACCAAGGCAGAAGACAGCCATTGTCTTGACACAGCAGAATGGATACCAAAGTGACTTGGAAACTGAGCGAACAAGGAAAGAGCAGCCAAGATAATGCCATCTTGGCATCATCAGAACTTGTCACCTGGCACACAGATCTGAACGCGTCAGGGAAGGAGAAGCAGCAAATGCCGCCGCGTCCGACTCACCATGAGCACCTCCGCGCTGGTCTCTTTCAACGCAATTTTTGTCAGTCCGTTCATTCTCGGGCTCGATGGCTCGTTGTCCGAAAGCACGATGACGTCAGGCGAGGGGACTCTTCTCTCTCGCTTGGCATCACTGGGGGTGCTGCCAAAAAGGAGGACAAAATGGTTGAGCGGGGAGAAGGGGGATGGATTTAAATAAGTGACATAAATCTGAGGAATAACGCTCCCTCCTGTGAACATACCCTCCCATTTCCAAGGCTGAAGTTTCATTGTTGACCAGACCAGATCATGAGGTTTCCTTTGCAAGATTGTTCAAAGTGGGGTAGCCATTTGACTGCTGGACTATGACTCTGGAGGCCAGGGTTCGAATCCCGGCTGAGCCACGGAAACCCACTGGGTGACTTTGGGTAGCCTCAGAGAAAGGGGAATGGCAAACCCCTCTGAACAAATCCTGCCAAGAAAATCCTGTGAAAGATTCACCTTAAGGTGGCCAATAAGTCAGACCCCATTTGAATTTGGAAGCTAAGAAGGGTCCTCCCTGGTTTGTACATTGATGGGGGACCCACCAACAAAGACCAGGGGCTATAAGGCTGTTTCACAGGAAGGAACTGCTAAAACAACCTCTGTGAATCTTTCCTACCTAAGAAAACCCTATGAAAGTCATGGGGTTGCCATAAATCAACAGGTGACTGGAAGGGACATACAAACAACGCACTCCTGTCTATCTTGGAAACTAAGCAGGGTCAGCCTTGGCTAGCACTTGGATGGGAGACCCATGAATGTATCCCAGGTTCTATGGATTTCAGAGGAAGGAACTTCTAAAAGCCACCTCCTGAGTCTTCTTTGCCTAAGGAAAATCCTATGAAATTCATGAGGTCCCCATGACAGCCGACCCTGAAGGCAGATAAACACAGATCCGGGGTGCGAATCCTGCACACATTTTGCGTCAACTTCGCATTATATTCCAACAACTCACTAGAGGGCGTGCTAACACAAGCAATCCACGTCTTTTCAACTTTGCAAAGTTTAAAACAAAATATGAGAAAAGGACAGAGAGAGAAGGTTGAAAGAAGAGATGTTTCATCTCACTCCCCATTTTTAACACCAGGCATGGCAAAAGTTTAAGTTTAAAACAAGGTTACGCAAAACTCACCGCAAAAAGAACGGATGACGAAAGGTTTTTGTTCCTGTCGTGTGCACCTTCAAGGTTTCTTGGACTCCAACTCCCAGAAGCCCCAGCCAACTTGGCCAATGGTCAGGAATCCTGGGAGCTGAAGTCCAAAACATCCGGAGGAACAAAGTTTGGGGACCACTGCTCCAAGTGTGTACTTGTTACGCGGGGACACTTGCAGGCTAGCCAACGCTTCCCAAAATCCGGGATACGTCTGATCAATTCCCCCCGTTGAATTAAACCAGCGATTCCCAAACTTTGGTTCTCCAGATGTTTTGGACTTCAGCTCCCAGAATGCCTGACTGTTGACCAAGCTGGCTTTGGATTCTGGGAGCCGAAGTACAAAAGACTCGAGAGAACCAAAGTTTGAGCATCGTTGAATGAAATGAATGTAAACCCCTTTTAAAACCTGAATTCGGCTTGCAGCGACTGAAGCAAGCTGAGGATCAAGGATGAAGGAGGAAGAGAGAAACCGGGACATTTTAAAAGCAGCTGGAAAAGTGGGGCGGCAGGGGATTAATCCGGATTTTTCCCTGCCAGATCGGCCCGGCTGGAAGGGATGCTTTTGGGAGAGCTAGAAAAATCCTAAAGTTTGGGCTTTAGTGGTATCTGCTTTGGAAGGAATGACCTGGTTTTCATTCGCATGGCACCGTTTTCCTCTTTATGGGGAAAAGGGAACCTAGTAGGCAAGACGTCAAGAGTGTTTCCTGCCCAAATTAGCCAAAGAGCCAAACACAACCACACCCTTGAGCCAAATCCGCAAGCGAGGCGACCGTACAAAGCATTAGATGGTGTCTAAATAGGTCATCTTTCAGATGGACCCATGCAGAAGGCCACAGGTTCAAACTAAGAAAATCCTTAGTTTGAAAGCCCAGAGAGCGGCTGCTGGTTTGTGTGGGCAACGCTGGGATGGAAGGATCTGCGGTCTGGCTTTGAAGGATGGAAGGGAACCCCAAGGATCATATAGTCGAACCTTTTGCTAGGGCAGGAAAATCCCCAGCTACAGCATCACTGAGTGGGGGGGGAACCCCAAGGACCGTATAGGGAGGTAAAGCATCACTCAGTTGGAAAGGAACCCCGAGAGCCACCCACACCTCTTGGCAAAACAATCCCCAGCTAAAGCATCACTAAGTTGAGAGGGAACCCCAAGGGTCATATGGTCAAGCCCTCTTTTGCCAGTGCAGGAACATCTCCAGCTAAAGCATCGCTGAGTTGGAAGGGAACCTTCAGGGACCATGTAGGGAGATATAGCATCACCAGGTTGTAAGGGGACCTCGAGGGCCACTACTTCTCTTGGCAAAACAATCCCCAGCTAAAGCATCACTAAGTTGAGGGGAACCCCAGGGGTCATATAGTCAACCCCCCTTTTGTCAGTGCAAGCACATCTCCTGCTGAAGCATCGCTGAGTTGGAAGGGAGCTCCAAGGCTCCACTTTTTCCCAGTGGAAGAAAATCCCCAGCTAAAAGCATCACACCAAGCTGGAAGGGAACCCCGGGGACCATGTAGGGAGATATAGCATAAGCAAGTTGAAAGGTAACCCCAAGGGCCACCAGCTCCTCTTGGCAAAACAATCCCCAGCTAAAGCATCACTAAGTTGAGAGGGAACCCCAGGGGTCATATAGTCTAACCCTCTTTTGCTAGTGCCAAGAACTTCTCCAGCTAAAACATCGCTGAGTTTGAAGGAAATCCCAAGGACCATGTAGGGAGATAAAGCATCACTCAGTGAGAAGGGAACCGCAAGGGCCACCAGCTCCTCTTGGCAAAACAATCCCCAGCTAAAGCATCACTAAGTTGAGAGGGAAACCCAAGGGTCATATAGTCAAGCCCTCTTTTGCCAGCGCAAGAACATCTCCAGCTAAAGCATCGCTGAGTTGGAAGGGAACCTTCAGGGACCATGTAGGAAGATATAACATCACCAGGTTGTAAGGGGACCTTGAGGGCCACTACTTCTCTTGGCAAAACAATCCCCAGCTAAAGCATCACTAAGTTGAGAGAAAACCCCAGAGGTCATATAGTCAATCCCCCTTTTGCCAGTGCAAGCACATCTCCCGCTGAAGCATCGCTGAGTTGGAAGGGAGCTCCAAGGCTCCCCTTTTGCCAGTGGGAGAAAATCCCCAGCTAAAAGCATCACACCGAGCTGGAAGGGATCCCCGAGGACCATGTAGGGAGATATAGCATCAACGAGTTGAAAGGTAAGCCCAATGACCACCAGCTCCTCTTGGCAAAACAATCCCCAGCTAAAGCATCACTAAGTTGAGAGGGAACCCCAGGGGTCATATAGTCTAACCCTCTTTTGCTAGTGCCAAGAACTTCTCCAGCTAAAACATCGCTGAGTTTGAAGGAAATCCCAAGGACCACGTAGGGAGATAAAGCATCACTCAGTGAGAAGGGAACCCTAAGGGCCACCAGCTAATCCCCAGCTAAAGCATCACTAAGTGGAGAGGGAACTCCAAAGGTCATATAGTCAACCCCTCTTTTGCCAGTGCAAGAACATCTCCAGCTAAAGCATCGGTGAGTTGGAACAGAACCCTGAGGACCAAGTAGGGAGATATAGCATCAGTGAGTTGAAAGGTAACCCCCAGGGCCACCAGTGCTCTTGGTAAAACTATCCCTAGCTAAAGCATCACTGAGTTGAGAGGGAACCCCAAGGGTCATATAGTCAACCCCCTTTTGCCAGTGCAAGCACATCTCCCGCTGAAGCATCGCTGAGTTGGAAGGGAGCTCCAAGGCTCCCCTTTTGCCAGTGGGAGAAAATCCCCGGCGGAAAGCATCATCGCCCCAAGTTGGAAGGGGACCCCAAAGGCCACGTAGTCCAATCCGCTTTAGCCCGCGCAAGACCACCCCAAGCCAAAGCGCCCCACCTGGTCTCCCCAAATGTTGCAACCCTTGGTGTCCCATGCAACACACACACACAGATGAACACACAATGTGCTTGCAACCATCATGTGCCCGAATGCCCCCAGGAAAGGGGTCCAAAGGGGGGAGGAAGAGGAAGAGTCACCTTCGTCACCCCTTCCGCCAATCACCCGGCGGAGGATCAGCATCCTCAACGGCCCACTTCCTGTACACTTCGGGAGGCGGGCCCCCCTTTGAACGTCACATGACTCACCCAGGCGATGCCTCCTGCTGCCAATCACGTGGCCCTTTTAACCATTGCTGCCCACACCAACGTCTGGGGGGGGGGGGAAGCAAGGGCAAAACCCAGCCGGCTGGAACCGGTTTCGAGACACGACACGGTGGCTTTCGTTTTGTGGTGCGAGTGGGAGCCCTCCCCAAAAAGCAACCACCAGGGACCCACCGAAAATGGCCAGAGCATGGCCAAGGGGAGCAAACTTTCCCCAGATTTGCAGAAGTTTGTGCAACAATTCGCGCGCAACGCACAGCGGCAGAAAGATGAAGATGCTTGAGAAAACTTACCTTTCGTTATTATTAGTAGTATTATTTTCAAGTATGGTATCACCCACAATCCACTGAATGGGGCCACCCAAAGCGCCGCTGGCTTCTTCGTCGGGCAAAGGCGTTAAAAACCCAGCGGCGCTGCGAAAGCTTGCAACGTGGATAATGTGCATTTTGTTTGGCCCCATAAAGGTATCCCTCTTTGGTGGGTTTGGGATGACACTGTTCTTTGCTCTATGGCCAATGACAGAAACACGGATATGATATTTGGACTACATCTCCCAGTCTCCCCTGTGCAGAAACTTAGCCAAACTGGGATTCAGCTCAGATGACTGGTGGAGGGAGTGATGGGAGTTGTAGTGCAGAGAAAGTAACTTTCCTCCCAGCTCTGGTTAGGGTCCCCCAGTGCCCTGCATTATAACCTGGAGATCGGCGATGATTTGGGAAAAGTAACTTGGCAAACGGGACCCCACAGTGCTTCCCCACAAGTTGTTTTATGCTCCAAAAGCAACGAGTCCCCAATGCGTATGGACAGCCCAAAATATTCACACTATGAGTCACACTCTCTCAGCCTCAGGGGAAGACCATGGCAAAGCTCCTCTGGACAAATTTTGCCAAGAAAACTCCGTAAGTCAGAAATGACTTGAACACACACAACAACAACAACAACAAGAAAACACACCAACAACTTCTTATCCTAATCTCTAGTCACTATGAGTCCCACGGTTTAATTTTTGCAGTCCTTCTTTTGCTCCAAGCTTGATGGAGATGTCAGTAAGGTCCATCGTAGGCAGAATCACAGAATCAGAAAATATTAGAACTGGAAGGGACCCACAAAGGAGATCTAGTCCAACTCCCTGCCATGCAGGAATACACACAACTCAGGTCTCAAACTGGATTATTTCTGCAGCGTGTTTTTGGACCTAAGACGCTCGTGAAAAAGGCCCGTCCAACTTTTGCTAAGAGACTTCCAAAGGAGGAGTAGGGTTCGAATTTCTGCTCAGCCATGAAAATGCACTGGGTCTCCCTAGGCAAGCTGTATTATATTATTATTATTATTATTATTATTATTAGCTAATGTTATTTAATATTATTTTAATGTGTTGACTGCCTAATTTTATTGGACGTTAACGTGTACTAATATGCATTATATTTAATGATTTTGGTAGAATGTGCACCATAGGCAGGTTTATTTTATCTATTTTATAATTGATTGTATGTACAGCGCTGTGTAAATTTGCAGCGCTTAATAATAATGATAATGATAATAATAACAACAACAATAATAGTGTGGCACAGTGGTTTGAATGTTGGGACAACGACTCTGGAGACCAGGGTTCGAATCCCAACTCGGTCACGGAAACCCACCCAAAGGTTCGCCTTAAGGGTCGCCATAAGTCGGAAACAATTGGAAGGCACCCGACACCATCAAGGTGTGGATTCTGGATCTTACTGTATTTTAACCCAAAGTTTCAACCAAGTGCGCAAGAGAGAAATATTTCAGGAATTTTAAAGCAAATGGAGGTTGGGTGGGGAGGAAGGTTTTTTTTAAACACAACCCATGGAAGGAGGGTCAGAAATCTGCCCAAATTTTCTTTTACTCTCGCTCAAAAGAGGAACCGGAGGAACATCATGCGCTAAAATTGGCGCCGTACCTGGAGGGTGGGGTGGGGGAAATCATGCACATTAGCACACTTTTTGTCGGCGCAACCGGCCCTCCCAGAAAATCAGGTTGGCCGAGAATTCTCATTTTCAATTCCAGGGAGATATATTTAAAATTCATCCCGGCCCAGCGATCCGTGGGCTGGGTTCGGCAGAGCCCTTGGCATCTCCAAAAATCAGGGTTTGCAAAGTTTGGCGGGGGGAAAAAGAGCCAGGGAACACCAGGAGGTTGGAAGAACCCAAAGGAAGGTGTTGCATCGAATTGGACGGGACATTTGAATGGGGAGGTTTGCCATTGCCTTCCTCCGAGGCAGAGAGAGTGTGACTTGCCTGAGATGATCCCGTGGGTTTCCATGGCCGAGCAGGGATTCGAATCCTGGTCTCCAGAGCCATTGTCCAATGCTGAAACCACTACTACAAAAAGCAAAAGTACTGGGTAGATTGTGAGCGAGTGTGTAATGCTTTCAGTGTTAACTACAACTCTGGAGGTCAGGATTCGAATCCCCGCTCGGCCATGGAAACTCACTGGGTGAACCTAGGCAGGTCACACTCTCTCAGCCTCAGGGGAAGGCAATGGCAAACCCCTTCTGAAGAAACCTGCCACGAAAACCCCATGGGAAGTTCACCTTAGGAACAACTCGTAGAGACATGACAACATATATTGCATAATAACTGAGATGTATTGATTGTTATTGGATGTATTGATATATTGTGTTATGATACATTGTGTTATTAGATGTGTTGATTTCTACGTGGCCTTGTGGTCTCTTCAAACTCTATGATTCTATGATTCCTTGCCCAAATCCTCATTCATGTCATCAGAGATTTGGGCAGGAACAGAATTTCATTGGGTTGTCTTTTACTACTTTGGAAAAACTTAAAATAAAATTTGTGCTGTTGTTGCGTGCCTCCAAGTTGTTTCTGACTTACGGCAAACCTAAGATGATTTCAAGGCAAGATTTGGTCCATGGAGGTTTGCCACTGCCTTCCCCTGAAGCTGAGAGTGTGTGACTTCCCCGGGGGGGGGGATCAATGGCCAAGCGAGGAATCGAACCCTGGTCTCCAGAATCATAGTCCAACACTCAAACCACTACTATGCCACGCTGGCTCTCTTTATGTATATAGCTGGGGATTATCCTACCTTGGCAAAAGGAGGTTGGACTATATGGTCCTTGGAGGTCCCTTCCAACTTGGAGATGCTTTAAGTCCCTACATGGTCCTTGGGGTCCCTTCCAACACAGGTCCAAAACACACTGCAGAAATAATCCAGTTTAAGACCCCTTGAACTACAAAATGCTAGGGAATTTTGGGGAACTGTATTTTTGTGCGATGTTTATGGTGCCATAATAAACTACAATTCCCAGGATTCCCTAGCACTGAGCCAGGGCAGTTAAAGTGGTCTCAAGCTGGATTACTTCTGCAGTGTGTTTTGGACCTCAGTGAAACCCGATCTGGGGACTGTTTTGGCAAGAGGAGGTTGAAAGAGACGGCTTTGCAAATCCAGCTTTTGGTTTGCCTTTCCAACCTATTTGCAGATGCCGACGTTCCAAAATCCTAACAAAAAAATCCGAAACCCAAAACGCTTTGGGTCCCAAGCATTTCGGAGAAGTGAGACTCAACCTCTATAAAGCGAGAAATTGGGTACCGGAAAATCCAGAGTTGCAGAAACTGCCCAAACAAGGTATCCAGGTGGCCACCCTCTTGCTCCAAGTGTGCAAGCTTTGGGTGCGAAACACACAGAACTGCCACCTCTCTGGCAAGATCAACCTCATGATCCATGGGGTGACAGATGTTGCACCCTCCCATTGATAAAATAGGGTACCACCGCTTACTTTTTCGATGTGCTCATGTCCACCGGCTCGTCCCCCGTCGTCGGCACCTCGACTTTGAGGGTGGCTTTCATCTCCCCTCCTTTTAATAATCCCGGGACCCTTCCGGATATGGGGTCCGTCTTTATTTTAAGGTCCCCGCCGCCTTCGGCATTGACCTCCGGACCCCCCAACAACCCCTTGTCCATCTTCATCTTTTTACAATCCACGTCGTTCTGGGTGATCTCCCGTTCGAGGGCTCGCTTCTGACTTCGCGTCCGGCAAGCCTCCTCTGTCATTATGGTGCTCTGGAAAAGGATTTGGGGGGGACAGAAATAAAAGAGAAACAGAACGTGAGTCATCCAGACACCCCCCAAAAACCACAATATATGGAGATAATTTTCAAAGACTTTCGGAGCAAACCCATTGCCCAGTGCTAGTCCTGATCCACCATCTTTTTGCAAAGTTGGGTTTTTAAGTGGCATCTTTCTACAAAGTTCAGTTTTCAAGTTGCATCTTTTGCAAAGCTGGATTTTGAAGCGGCATCTTTTGCAAAGTTCAGTTTTCAAGTGGCATCTTTTTGCAAAGTTGGGTTTTTTAAGTGGCACCTTTAGCAAAAATTTGGGGGCCTTTTGCAACCACTCGCGCATGGAAAGGAAACGGATCCCAAGAGAAAACAAAAAGCCAAACTCTAGGAACAGAGGGAGGGGAGAGATACCTAGATTTTGCAAAGAGTTTTGTCTCCTTCCTCCACAAACAAAAACCAAATTGATTTTTGCTTTTTATGGGCACCCCAGATTTCCAGTCCTTGGAAATCTAACACTTGGATGGGAAGTTTCCAAAGTCTCACCGCACGCATCTCAAAAGCACCACCAGGAATGCAACTGCTAAGAGGAAACTTCTCTTTCTTTCTTTTCTTTCTCTTTCTTTCAATTAATCAATTCTTATTAGGCTGGCATTAAGGCAATGGAGTTAATAAAGGTCTTAATGAACCGGGGAAGGAGGGAGGATCTGTTTCCCGGTCCTGCCGAAACGGCACCAATTCCTTGCATGCCTGGACAGATTAGCTTTCCAAGTTTTGGCATTTTTTGCAAAAGGGGGGGAAATTGGCACTGGGGAAGGGGTTGGTTTTTTGGGGGGTCAGGGTTCCAGAGTTGCATACCTGGGTGTGACACACAAACACACACATATATATCTGACTTGGAGGAAAGGTGGGGGGATCCGGGGGAGGAAAACAGCTGAGTCAGTTTGTGATCCCATGACATCACTGGATCTACACATGACCCTTTCCCAGGATTCAGTGGGAGAGACAAAGCCTGTCCCCGAAAACCGGTCTGAACTGGTTCCAGACAACAAGCTAAAGGGTTGTTAACCCTAGACACACCATCATGACCACACACACACACACCGGAGCTGTGCATGCACGCATCCATGCATGCGGCGGCATCTGCGGATGGCATTCCACAAGTCTTGGGGAAATTCTCCCTCGGCTCCCTTAAAGAGGCAACGCTGGCCCGGAAACAGCCGTCCTGTCCACCATTGCAAGCTTTCCCGAAGTTGGGATTTTAAGTTTTGGGGGGAAAGAGGATAGAGAGAGAGAGACAGAGATGTGGAGTCTCGCTGATCCAAAACTCTTGGGATCCGAAGTCTTTCGGAGTTTTCCTCCCTAGATTTTTTGGAATATCTGCAGATACACTTGCCCTGTCCACCATGCAAGCCGTGCATCTTTTTGGGTTTTCAAAATTTGGGGGGAAAAGAGGATTTTCACACACATATATGCGGACACACACAGAGTTGGAATCTCCCTGATCCAAAATTCTCAGGACCAGAAGTCTTTCGGAGTTTCCTCCCCAGATTTTGGAATATTTGCAGATACAGTTGCCCTGTCCGCCGTGCAAGCCTTGCATCTTTTTGCAAAATTGTGTTTTTATGTTTGGGGGAAAAGATTTTCAAGCACACACACAGAGACAGGTTGAGTCTCCCTTATCCAAAATGCTTGGAACCAGAAGTTTTACGGATACCCATGCCCTGCCAGTTTTGGAATATTTTGCAGATACAGTTCTCCCATGGGTTTTTAAGTTTTGGGAAAAAATAATATTTTCTCTCTCTCACACACACTTGTATATTGGATCCAGCAGAGTTGGGTTCCAGGACCACAAAATCTGTGGATGCTCAAGTCCCATTACAGACAATGTGTCTGTAATATATATAATATATATATGTAATACAGTATATATAAAGTTATATAAAATGGGGGGGAAAAATCAAGCGTTGCTTTTTGGAACTTATATCTTTTGGGTGAATTTTAAAGCCATGGACGGTTGAATCCGTGGATAAAGCCCGCTGTGTATAGATACAGACACAACAGACACACATAGGTTAAGTCTCCCTTTTCCAAAATGCTTTGGACCTTAAGTCTTTCGGATGATTTCCGCCCGTATTTTGGAATATTTGCAGATATTGGAGACGGGACCCAAACTGAAATGGGAAATTCATATATGTTTCATAGACACTTCATAAACAAGAGCCAGAATGGTGTCATGGCTGGACTCTGGAGACCAAAGTCCAAATCCCCGCTTGGCCATGGAAAGCCAGCTTTGGGCAAGTCACACTCTCTCAGCCTCAGAGGGAGGCAAAGGCAAACCTCTTGTGAGCAAATCCAGCCAAGGAAACCCATGATAAATTTGTCTCAGGGATGCAAGAAGTTGGAAACGACAATACACCTTATAAACATAACCCGAAGGTAACTTTACACATAAAGTTTTTAAACAATTTTGTGCATAAAAACCAAAGCAGATCTTGGCCAAACTTTTTCTCAGAGTTGGATTAAAAGATTAAAACGGTTCCCATTTGTGGCTGAGAGAGTGACACCATTGCCTTCTGATGGTTCAGTGTACGCAAACTTTATTTCAGGCACAAACGTATTTAAAATATTGTGTATTGTTTTTATTTGTGGGTGTGTGCCTTCATGGTGAACCTATCCTGGGGTTTTCTTGGCCAGTTTCTTCAGAGGGGGCTTGCCCGTGCCACGCTCCGAGGCTGAGAGAGAGTGACTCGACCAAGGTCACTGAGTGGGTTTGCATGGCCAAGCCGGGATTCGAACCCTTGTCCCCAGAGTCCTAATCCAAGGCTGAAACCACTACAAAATTACCTTTCAGCCTATGTGCGCATAAGGTGTATATAAACAAATTTTATCTTTAGACTTGGGTCCAATCTTGAAGAAAATTTCTCATTTGCAAATATTCCAAGATCCAAAAGGTCCCTGAGAGAGTGACACCTCTGCTTTCTGACGGCTCAATTTACGCAAACTTTGTCTGATGCACAAAATGATTAAGATTATGATTATTACTAAAGCGGACACTTGGTATCCGCTATTGTTTGGTTCCAGGATAGCAAAATCTGTGGATGTTCAAGTCCCATTAAATACAATGGGACAGTAAAATAGCGTTCCCTTTTATAAAATGGCCAAAGAATGTTAAAAGGTAGAATTTCTCTTTTCTTTGAATATTTCCAAGTCATTGATGATATGAAGGGATTGCCTTTACAAAATCCAGGTATTCCAATCTTTTAACAAATTATTTCCAAGCTGCGGATGCTTATAAAGGGGTCGAAACTGGAGAAAATATAGTTATCCCAGTCTTTTTTGAGTATCTGCAAGCTGCGAATGCTTATAAAGAATCTGTGGATACGAAGGGGCCGACAGGTATTCCGAAACTGAAAACAATAATAATGGAAATAATAATAATGAGGATGATGAGGATGATTCCAAACTGGTCCCAAGCATTTGCAAGAAGAAGGGAGTTTTGATCGGCCCTGTGGATTTATTTATAGATTTTATTTTGGGGGGGGGGGGGGTCTGGTCAACTTTTATTACATTTCTCTATAGGCACATATAAATAATATTTCATTTGGCGAGCAAGCTTGAAAATAAAAATAAAAATAATATATATACATAAGAAGGAAGGAGGATGTTAAGGAGGCAGGTGGAGAGAAGAATGCCCTGGGAGCTGAAATCCAAATGAACCGTTTGGAATTTGGGTTGGAAAATCATGGAAAACTGGGAAACTTCCTAGGCTTGGCTGGGAGTCCCCGGGCTGCAGCAGGCAAAGGGTTAAGCCCTGCCATCTTCATGCCATTCACTGATATGTCCATTAAGGGTGTTACATAACAAAATGGCAGACCTTAACCCTTTCCACGCCACGCGGTGCGTCCGTCCGTCGGCAGCTCAGAGGAAGGAGGGAATGGGGGAAAAGGAAAGGAGAAAAAAAAAAGGGAGGGAGGAAAAGAAAGAATATACAACTTGCAACCCCAAAGTCTGGAGAATGGGGTTGCACCAAAACACCTGGCTTGCAAAACAGTAACCACCGTACAGGATCCTGGACATGCTGGAAGGGACCCCCGGAGGTCATCTAATCGAACCCGCTGCCGTCGCAGGAATGTTCGACTATGCCCACCAAGACGCCGTTGCTGTCTAAAGACCTCCAAAGATGGGGAATATTTTGCTTGTAAAAGGATAACTGCAATATAGGATCTGGGACATGGAAAGGTTATGCACGTCTTTTGAGCGTGGAAGAGCAGGGTTCGGATCCCGGCTCGGCCCCAGAAACCCACACTCTCTCAGCCTCAAGGGAAAGCTGTGGCAGAGAAAAAAGCCTCCTCTGAACAAATCTGGGCATGAAAACTCCAGTACGGACAGATGCCCACCCAACTTTTGTTTAAAGACCCTCCAAAGGGCATCCTGCCACATGCAGGAACCTACGAACCCCGCTCTCCTGACTGATGCCCATCCAAACTCCGTCCAACCGTCCGCCACCCTCCTATTCCACCGTCGAACCGCTCTTTCTGCTGAAGTCCAAAACATCTGGAAGACCAAAATTATGGGAACTACAGGAAAAGAAATACTGGGAAAGCCCATTTGCATTACTATTTCTTATCATCTTTTTATCACACTTGATGCGTCCAGGAATGCTCCTTGTTGGTTCCAATTTATTTAGTCGTATCGGTTTCTTGTTCTTAATAATAACTATTATTATTATTATTATTATTATTATTATTTTCTTATTATAATTTAATAAAAATTAAATCTCAAGGGCCAAAGTACTGTTTGAACAAGAAAGACTTTGCTTGGCGGCGAAAAGGGAGCAGAAAAAGGGTCAAAAGACTCTTCATTTGGAGAAAATCCAATGGTCTAAGGGGCAACCACCAAGAAGTCCCCGTCTCCAATGTTCTCACCAAAAGGGCTAGTGGGGATGATGGGACAGAGAGTAAGCTCTCCCAGGAAGATTATCACTGGGCTCACATGGGGCTGGTGGGGACGATGGGATAGAAAGCCCTCCCCAGATTATCACTGGGATTGTATGGGGATGATGGGAGAGACAGAAAATCCTCCCTAGAAGATCTTCACTGGGATCACATGGGGCCGGCGGGGATGATGGGACTGAGAGTAAGCCCTCCCCAGAAGATCATCACTGGGCTCATGTGGGGTCATCGGGGATGATGGGATAGAGAGTACACCCTCCCCAAAAGATTATAATTGAGCTGACAGGGATGATGTGATAAAAAGCCCTCCCCAGATTATCACTGTGCCCATATGAGGGCTGTTGGGGATGATGGGCTCATATGGGGATGGTAGGGATGATGGGATACAGAGATATCCCTCTCCAGAAGATCTTCACTCGGTTCAATATGGGGTCATCGGGGATGATGGGATAGGGAGAAAACCCTTCCAGAAGATTAGCACTGAGCTCATAAGGAGCTGTTGGGGATGATGGGATAGAAAGCCCTCCCCAGAAGATTATCACTGGCCTCATAGGAGGACGTGTTACTTAAACAAAGAGCCAGTGTAGCGTAGTGGTTTGAGTGTTGGACTATGACTCTGGAGACCAGGGTTCGAATCCCAGCCCAGCCACGAACCCCACTGGATATCCTTGGGCAAGTCACACTCTCTCAGCCTCAGGAGGAAGCCATGGCAAAACCCCACTGGACAAATCTGGCCATGATAGGTTCGCCTTCGGATCGCCGTAAGTCCGAAACAACTCGAAAGCGCACAACCACAACAAAATTAGAATAACCCACATAAACCGGAGGGCGCTCCTACCTGTCCCAGATGTTCATGGGTTCTCAACAAAAGTTTTCACAGCCTTCTCGGGACATATAATCCAAGCTAGAAAGGAAAGGAGAAAATGGTGTCGGATTATACAGAAATATGATTATTTTCAATATTGGGGAGCTCACTTCCACTGGTGGAGTGCCAAAGTAGTCACGCAACACCAGACGCAAAGTCTGTGCCCATTGGAGCACCAAGTTTTAAAATCGTTGGCATTTGATTGTGGGAGACCTTGGGCGAGTCACACTCTCTCAGCCTCAGGGGAAGGCCATGGCAAACCCCTATGGACAAATCTGGCCATGAAAACCCTATGATTAGTTTACTTAGGGTCACCTTAAGTCAGAAACAACTTGAACACACAACAACAACAACAACAACAACAACAAACCCTGGTTAGTCACCACCAGCTTATTAAATCACGGATTTTTAAACAGCAGTGTTTGAATTGCATTTGTCTTAACTTTAGTGCCACTCCCATCATCCACAACTTGGGCTCAAATCACAAAGTTATTGATACTTGGATTTTGGGATGCCTGGTTTTGCATATGAGATGCAATAATGAGATATCGTGGAGATGAGACCCAAATCTAAACACAAAATTTACACAGAGCCAGCGAGGCTTTGGGATTTGGGTATTGGACTACGACTTTTTGGAGACCAAGGATCGATTCCCGACTCGGCCACGAAAACCCACTGGGTCACATACTCTCAGCCTCAGAGAAGGCAATGCCAAACTTCCTCTGAACCAATCTTGCCAAGAAAACCCCATGATAGGGTTGCTCTAAGCCCCTTATACACATTGCCTGAAAGTAACTTTATACGTAATATTTTTAATAATTTTAAAGTTTGGGTCCAAAGGCGTCACTCTCTCAGCTACACATGAAAACAATTTCGGACTATTTTGGAATTTGTTATCTTTCAAATCTTTCCCCCTTCTCCTATCTTTGTGTACACTGAACTATGATAAAGCAAAGGTCTCACCTAGGAAAAAAATTATATTATTATATATATATATTCATTTATCAAGCTAATCCTTGAAATCTGGCAAAGACAGACAAGCAGACGATACAAATCCTACAGATCGGTGCTACTCAATGTGGTGGTCCCTGGTGAGTTTCCAGAAAAGAAGGGAGGAAACCCATAGCCAAATATTTAGTACCTACATTTTTAGTACCTGGCTCATTTGGGGTTTTTGGAATAACCCCGTACTCCAAAAGTGCCAAAGAAGAACTCAAAGTCTAATTTTTCATCTAAAAAAAGGTGGTGCCCCGTAAGACTCTGGAGCATGAGCCAATGCCAGGCTCTGAATACCCTGAACCCCAAAAGTGCCGAGGAAGAACTCAAAGCCTAAATATTTTTTGTTTAAAAAAAGGGGGTTCTCCATAAGAATCTGGAGCACAAAACAGGAAGAATCCGGATCACAAACGGGGAAGAATCTGGACCATGAGCCAACACCAAGCTCTGAATACTCCGAACCCCAAAAGTGCAAAGGAAGAACTTAAAGTTTAATTGTTATTTTTTTTTCTTTTAAAAAGGAGGGGTATCCCATAAGAATCTGGACCATGAACCAACACCAGGCTCTGAGTACCTTTAACCCTAAAAGTGCCAAGGAAGAACTCAAGACACCCCAAACCCCAAAAGTGTGTAGACACACTCAAAGTCAATTTTGTTGTTGTTTAAAAAGAGAGGATGCCCATAAGAACCCAGAGCATGAGCCAACAACGGGCTCTGAATACCCAAAACTCCAAAAGAGCCAAGGAAGAAATCAAAGTCATCCCGAACCCCAAAAGTGCAGAGAAAGAACTTAGTCTAATTTTGTTGTTGTTTAAAAAAGGGGTTGCCCTGAAAGAATCCACAGAACAAACCGACACCAGGGTCTGAATACCCTGAACTGCAAAAGTGCCAAGGAAGAACTCAATGTCACCCCAAATTCCCAAAAGTACCAGGGAAGAACTCGAAGTCTATTTTTTGTTTCAAAAAAAGGGGGTGCCTTGTAAGAATCCAGAGCACAAGCCAACATCAGGTTCTGAATACCCTGAACCCCAAAAGTGCCAAGGAAGAACACAAAGTCTAATTTTTTTTGTTTAAAAAAAGGAGGTGCCCCATAAGAATCTGGGGCACAAACCAACACCAAGCTCTGAGTACCCTGAACCCCAAAAGTGCTGGAGAAGAACTCAAAGTCTAATTGTTTTGCTTTAAAAAAAGGGGGTGCCCCATAAGAATCTGGAGCATGAGCCAAAACTAGGCTTTGAATACCCTGAACCCCAAAAGTGCCGAGGAAGAACTCAAAGTCTAATTTTTTTGTTTAAAAAAAAGGAGGTGCCCCATAAGAATCTGGAGCACAAACCAACATCAGGCTCTGAATACCGTGAACCCCAAAAGTGCCAAGGAAGAACTCAAAATCTAATATATATTTTTGTTTAAAAAAAGAGGGGGGTGCCTCATAAGAATCCAAAGCGTAAACAAACACCAGGCTCTGAATACCCCCGAACCCCAAAGTCGGAAGAACCCAAAAGTCTATTTTTTTGTTTGTTACAAAAAAAAAAGGGGGGGTGCCCTGTAAGAATCTGGAGCAGGAGCCGGGAAGAATCCGGGCGCATGAGCCGTTCCGAGTTTGGCTTTTGCAAAAGCTCTCCGGCATCATCCCAAGCAAAGAGACAGAGAAAGAGCAAGAGCGAGCTCAAGTGCCATCTGTGCCAAAAGAAAATGGTTCAACCTTTCCGGCTCCCCTCTTCTTCTTCTTCTTCCTCCTCCTCTTGGCCTTCCTTCCCACGATGCTGCTTACGAAAAGGAAATTACCAGTCAAGCGAGGAGGCTTTGGCCCTGTTTCGTAGTTTCCCCTCCTCCTCCTGCTCCTCGCCTTCGTCTTCCCGGCACCGAAGGCTCGCTGGCCAACTCCAAGAAGAGAGCGTCAACTTCTCTTTCCAAAAACCCAAAGAGACGGCCGGACGACTGCGCACCGATTCCGGGGCTCCCCTTGGATTGGAAAGTCCAGCTGAAAGAAGAGAAGAAAAGACTCAATAAGAGCGGGGATGATGGGTTAGGGGATCAGGCGACGACGGTGGAGGGTTTGGAGATCCGATCCTTTGGTGATGGAGGGAAGAAGAAGAAGGCGGCTTACCTACCTTTGCCTCCCAAGTGTCACGCCAAGCGGTTTCCAGTAGGCGTTCCGGAAAGAAAAAAGCAAAGGAGGTGGGAGGAAAAAAAAGAAGAAAAGAATGAAAGAAAGAAAGAAGGAAGGGAAGAAGAGGCTTGGTTCTCTCCAAGGGAGCCAATAAGCGAGGCTTGGTTCTTCTTGCCCCTCTTAAGCTGGCTTTGCGCTTCCGGAGCGCAGTTGCAGGAATGACCTTAGGACTCCAGAGAGAGAGAGAAAAGGAAAAGGAAGAAGGGGCTGTGTTCAAAGAGGCAGGATTTGCAAGGAAGATAAGCCAAGTCCGGCGTGCGTGCGGACACACGATTTCCCCCAGATATGGACACGCGTGCCCACGGCGCACACCGCCCGCCGCGTCCCTCCGGATGGATTGGCACCCTGGAAAAGGAATGAGCGTTCCTGGACAGAAAAAAGAGAGAGAAGTGGGGTTTGGTTCGGAAATGGATCGCGGCGCGCGCAACGGGTGTCCAGATGTCTTCGCTGCAAAACGGAGGACGCTCTAGGGGAAAAAAGGAGGACCTGACCCCCATCACAGCAAAACCACTCATTTGTTGTTGTTCTTCTTGTATGTCTTCCAAGTCATTCATGACTTATGGTGACCCCATCGTGGGGTCTTATTGGCACGTTTCGCATCAGAGGGAGGGTTCCCATTGAGGCTGAGAGAGTGTGACTTGGTCCCCCTGGCGGGTGACTTGCTTGGCCTTGAAAATAATAATAATAATAATAATAATTATTATTATTATTATTATTCATGGCCAGGCTGGGATTTGAACCCTGGCCCCCAGCTCTGGAGGCCAGGATTCAAATTCCAATAACAACAGTTATTATTATTATTACTACTACTACTTATAGCTCTGTAGTCCAATGCCCAAACCACAATGCCAAGCTTATCAATGTAAATTTACACTTTTAAGTCATATAGAGGATATTTTGGGATTCTTCCTAGACAGGAGGTGGAAATGTAGGGCATGTCCTACAAAAGGAGGACATTGGGTCGCTCTGGGGGGGAAGGACAACTGATCGTGTGCAAGTCACACTCTCTCAGCCTCGGAGGCAAACCCCTTCAGAAGAAACTTGTCGAGAAAACCCCATGATAGATTCACCGTAAGTTGGAAGGGAGTTGGAGTAACACAACAACAGCAACAACAACAACAACAGCAGAGTTTTGGAAGGGACCCTTAAGGTCATCTAATCAAACCCGTGACGCCATGCAGGATTTCCAGCTAAAACATCCCCGGCTGGTTTCCTAATATAAAGATGGCTAGTCCTCAAGGGCCACCAAGGTGTAGTTGTCTGAGCGCTTGGACTACGACTCCTGAGACCAGGGTTCGAATCCCGGCTCGACTGCCGAAACCCGCTGGGTGACCTTGGCCAATAAGTCACACTCTCTCAGCCTCAGAGGAAGGCAATGGCAAGCCACCTCTGAACAAATCATGCCAAGAAAACCCCAGGATAGGTTCTCCTTAAGGTCGCCATAAATTGGAAACAACCCGAAGGCACACAACAACAACAAACAAGTTTGGCGGTAATTCTATGCACAATATTTTTAATAAATTTGCGCACGAAACAAAGTTGGCATACAACGAACCACCAGAAAGCAAAGGTGCCACTCTCTTAGGCACAATATTTGAGAATATTATGGATATGTTCTTCCAGGCAGGAAAAGTTGCCCTATACGCAGACTATATGTTTTCCTTTAGCGAAAGCCCATTTCCCATTTCTTTTGAAGGGCAAGACCCAGATTTTAATCGCGTGTCGCAATTCCTTTTTTGCGAAACACGGCGAGAGGAGGTGTTTACAAGGACCTTCCGGTTTGGGAAGTTAAAGGACATGTCGCTGCAAAGCACAAGGTCCCCTGGACTCGGCGGGTGGCAAACTAGTTCGCCACACGTTTCAACACTGGTTTTTTTTAAAATAAAGGTTTCCTTCCTTGGCACCGGTTCTAGTTCTCCGTTGCTCCTTGGGGAGACACTAAAATGGTGGATCTGCATTCAAATCCTCCGCGCAGTAGAGAGATTCTAGTGGGGCTTGGGACCGAATTCGTGCCCGTCGGCCCAACTATTTCTTTATTTCCTGGGCCGTGTCTTCGCTCGGCAGAATACTCGAGGCTTTGCCGAGAATATTCTGACCCCGAATCCCAACTTTTGTCATCCTTTCCGACTTGCGGCAACCCTAAGACGAACCTATCCCGGGGTTTTCTTGGCAAGGTTTGTTCGGAGGAGGTTTGCCATGGCCTTCCTCTGAGGCTGAGAGAGTGTGACATGCCCAATGCCACCCGATGGGTTTCATGGCTGAGCTGGGATTCGAACCCTGGTCTCCCAGAGACTTAAACCGCTATGCCACAATGGCTGTCACAGAAATACAGCGGGCCCTTGGCATCCACTGGGGTTTGGTGCCATGATTCCCCATGGATACCAAAAACCTTGGATGCTCAGGTCCCATCATATACAACAGGGAATAATAATAACTATTATTACAGTAGGCCCTTGAATCGCTCGGGTTTGGTTCCTGGACCCCTATGGATAACAAAATCTGTGGATGCTTAAGTCCCATCAAATAAAATGGACTATAATAATAATAATAATAATTGGAGTCCTTGGTATCCACTGGGGTTTGTTTCCCGGACCCCCGTGGATACCAAAATCCACGGATGCTCAAGGCCCATCATATACAATGGAATATTATTATTACTACTACTTCAGCGGACCCTCGGTATCCACTGGGGTTTGGTTCCAGGACCCCCATGGATATCAAAATCCACAGATTCTCAAGTCCCCTCATAAACAACGGGATACTTATTATTAATATTATTATTAGAGTGGGCCCTCGGTATCCACTGGGGATCCCCGCAGATACCAAAATCCGTGGATACTCAGGTCCCATTAAATACAACAGGATATTATTATCATCATTATTATTATTACAGCGGACTCTCGGTATCTGTTGGGGTTTAGTGCCACGACCCTCTGTGGTTACCAAAATCCACAGGTGGCTCAAGTCCCATCTTATGCAATGGGGTATTTATTATTAATATTATTATTAGCGTGGGCCCTTGCGGTTTGGTTCCAGGACCCCTGGGGATGCCAAAATCCGTGGATGCTCAAGTCCCATTAAATGCAATGGGATATTATCATCATTATTACAGCGGACCTTCGGTATCTGCTGGGGTCTGGTTGCCGGATGGCCTGCGGAGACCAAAATCCGCGGATGCTCAAGTCCCATTAAAAACAAGAGCATGGCGAAATGGCGTCCCCTTATATAAAATTGTAAGTATCGAGGTTTACTTTTTGGAACTGATATGATTTTGGAATACTTTCACGCCGTGGACGCTGGAATCCGTGGATAAAAAACACCCCATAGATACGGAGGGCTACCTGTCCTACGCATCCGTAGCGAAAGAAAGTTTTCCAAAAACTTCCAACCAAAAGACGGGAATCCTAATCCGCTTCCAACGGAGAGCAAGACCTTTTTTCCTCCCTCGCCTTTTATTTCCAGACTTGCGTCGAGGCCTTAAAATGGTCACCGCAACACTACAAACCTTGGCGCCGGCCCAGGACTTAAATATAGCCAAAAAAAGGCCACACCTCGTCTCTCTCTCTCTGGGGCCTGCTGTGTGTGAACGCCGCGCCACTCTTATACCCGCACACGTTTGTGCGGACGCACAATCCGGATGGCACCGGCGTCACGTCACCGGAAGAAAAAAGAAAAAGACAGGAGTGCCCTTTATTTCGAGCGTCTTGGATCGAAGGAATGCAATCCATCTGGAAATGGAAAGTCGTTCGCCAGAGAGGTCCCCTGAACCGTGTGCCGTTTAGAAATTAAATTTAAAAAAATTAAAATCCCAAGAAATTTTTTTTTTGGAAAAGGTCAGGAATAAAGATTTTATGGGTGAATGGAAGGGATGCATTATAAGGATGGACTGCACTGGAACAGGTCGAGTCTCCCAAAATATTCCAAAATCCAAACATTTTTCGATGGACGGTTCAGCGTCCACCAAGATATGAGAAGGAGGAGATCCTTCACCAAAGGATGGAACATCAAATGTGTATTAACCAAAAACGAACGACAAAACACAGAGCAGGGTTCGATTTCTGGCTCAGTCATAAAACCCATTGGGTGACCCTGGGCAAGTCACACTCTCTCAGCCTCAGGGGAAGGCAATGGCAAACCTGTGCTGAACAAATCTTACCCCATGATAGGTTTGCCATAGGATCTCCATAAATAGGAAACATCTATCTACCCATCAAGCTATCTAATCCATACATTGATCTATCCATCAATTCCATCCATCCACTGAGTGACTATGAGCAAGCCACACTCTCTCGGCCTCCGGGGAAAGCGATGGCGAACCTCCTCTGAACCAACCTTGCCAAGAAACCCCCAGGATAGTTTTGCCGTAAGTCGGAAACGGCTTGAAGGCACACAACAACATCTATTTAGTTAAATGATCTATCTAACTAATCGATCTAACTATCAATCAATCTATCAGTTCCATCCATCCACTGAGTGGCTCTGGGCAAGCCACATACTCTCAGCCTTAAGGGAAGGCAATGGCAAACCTCCTCTGAACAAATCTTGCCAAGAAAAGCCCATGATAGATTCTTCTTAGGGTTGCCATATGTCCAAAATGACAATGGCTACACAACGCAATGCCACAAGTGCATCTCTGCTGTAGAAATAATGCATCTCTGCACCAATTTTAAGTGCCACAAACCCATCCTAGAGACCCCCTTGGGACTTGTAGTTGGCTGAAATGCCGACACTCTTCGGCCGCGGCAGCTCCAGACCTCGCAAAACTACAAATCCCAGGCCTCCCCCTCCAGCACTTAAAAGCGGCGTCACACTGTGTTATGTCTACAGCTGGAGATGCAATCCATAAATTATAGCCCGGTTTAGCAGATGCGTGGAATTTAATCCAGAATTTCAGGTCCGTGAATGCGCACAAAGTGCGCACTTGGGACTAGGATCGTAGGCAGCCAAGTGAGCAGGAAACTGCGCTCCCAAAAAGTACCAAGAGTGACAATTATATTACTAACCCCGGCCGTTCCCAAAACTATTCCGGATGACAGGAACTCCTTGGCATTTGGAAAAACCAATTAGCGCTTCCCATGTGGCAAGAACTTGTGATTTATCTAAGTTATTTATTTAAATGCATAACAACGACAACAACAACAACAACAATAATAGACAAATGAAACCGGATTCAGGATCTCCTGAATCTCCAAATGCAACAAGTGCTCAAGATTAACTTAAATTTTGTTAGCTGTCTTGAGTCCCTGTACTGGAAAGAAGGCAGAATGGTAATAATAATAATAATAATAATAATAATAATAATAGACAAATGGAACTGGATTTAGGATGACCCAAATTTCCAAACGCAACGAGCGGGCAAGATTTCCGCTCCTTCCAAATCCTGAAAAAATTGGGTTCCGGACAAAAACCAACTACAGAGTTTGCAAAAACATTCGCACATGGACTAGTACATCCAAGGAAGCTCTTCCCAAATTTTAAAGCAAAATCTGTTTTGTCTTTTTTCCCCTAGAAATTTGAACCCAGTGCCCCGATCTCTGGAATTGTTTCATTTTTTAACAAAAGGAATCCAGATGTTCAAACGGCGAAGCAAAAAAAAAAAAAAAGGGCTGGGAAAGCGCGACGAGGTGAGCGGCGACGAGGTGTTTGGGACGCCGGCCAAAAATACACACAACACACACACACACACAACATGCACGCTGATGCAACATCATGGCATGACTGCGCAATCTCTTCTTTTCTCCTTCTTGCCCCACTCCTACAACCGGTAGCCAAGACCCGGAGGAAGGACGCTCATCCGATGCAACACAAACAGAGGCCAGATGGCCATCTGTCGGGGATGCTTCGATGGAGAGTTCCTGCACGGCAGAATGGGGTCGGACTGGATGGCGCTTCCTGGGGTCTCTTTCGACTCTATGAAAACCTATGAGAAAATCACGGAAGGGACCCCAAGGGTCATCCAATCCATCCCCGTTCTGCCACGCAGGAACCCACAACAAAAAGACTTCATCAAAGATACCCATCTTTTGTTTTAAAAGACCTGAAAAGAAGGAAAATGCGCATTCCGTAATCCTAAAATTCTTCCTAAAAACTCTTTTCTTGCCGTTTCAATCCGTGGGCTTGGGTTTGTTTTGGCCTCTGGAGCAGCAGAGGTTAAGTTTGCTTGGAGACCCGGGTTCGATTCGCTGCTCAGCCGTGGGAAATTCGATGGTCTTAGGCAAGTCACACACTCTCAGCCTCACAGGAGGTGAATGGCAAACCTCCTCTGAACTATTATTGCCAAGAAAACTCCATGATGGGGGATATTGAGCAAGTCACATACTCTCAGCCTCAGAGGAAAGCAATGGCAGACCTCCTCTGAACATATCTGGTCAAGAAAACCCCATCATAGGGTCCCATTGAGCAAGTCACACACTCTCAGCCTGAAGGGAAGGCAATGGCAGACCTCCTCTGAACCAATCTGGCCAAGAAAACCCCATGACCGGTTCGGCAGAAGTCTGAAATGACTCGAAGGCAAACAACAACAACGACAACAACACATTGCACAACAATCTTCTTAAGGCACCCGGCATGGGATTTGTTGTTCTTGTGCGCCTTCAAGTCGTTTCCGATTTAAAGCGACCCTAAAAAGGGGACTTATCGCAAGGTTTTCTTGGAAAGGCTTGTCTTTTGCCTCCCTCTGAGGCTGAGAGAGTGTGACTTGTTCAAAGTTGCCGCAGTGAATTTCTGTAGCAGAACGGGAATTCGAACCCTGGTCTCCAGGGTCATAGACCAACGCTCAAACCACTGTGCCACACTGGCTCTCAAACTGGAATTACTATACCTATATAAAGGATAGGAAGGAAAGACACAGGGTGCATCTGCACTGGAGAAATAACGGAGTTTGACGCCACCATGGCTCCATCCTACAGACTCTTGGGATTTTTAGTTTTATGTTGCGCTGGCTCCCTTTGTTAGGGAAAGCTCAAGACCTTGCGAAACTGGAAATCCCAGGATCCCATAGGATGGCGCTGCAGCACTGGAAGTGAATGGAAAATTCCTTCCAAGAAGAGGTTTCCCACTGAGGCTGAGAGAGTGTGACTCGCCCAAGGTCACAAGGAGAAAAAGAACCATTGAGTTCAAGGTTGAATTAACCCCAAATTTCCCGAGAGCTGCGGGACGCAGGAAGTCCACGGCTCAGAAGCAAAAGGAAAACCAAAAGATGTTTGCTGCCAACTTGAAAAACACTTTTTAGCAGAGGTCCCCAAAGGTGAAATTTTACCAAAACCCACAAGACGCAGCATCAGAGATAGAGCATTATAGGGTCGGCAGGGATCCTAAAGGGGCATCATACAATTCATTTCCATCCCGCCTCTCCAATAAGATCGAGGCGGCTTCCATCAATAAAAACAGACACACAATAAAATAGTCCCCTCTTCCTATAATAAGTCCATAAATTACAGTGCGTCAGCATATAATAAATACTATTAATTAAAATCAATAAGACAATCATAACCAGAGCCGGACATCATGGGTTTACTTTTAAAGTCGACCCAAAACACGATAAGCAAGCCATCGCCGGATGTGACAGGTATCAGCCAGACCCCATATGAGAGCAGTCATAAAAATCCCGTCTATCCCAGTATCCTGTTCCTATCGTCTTCTGGGACGGTCCCAAGCAGACCCTAAAAGCAAGCGCTCTTTCGCACTGTGGTCCCAGGAGCAGGAGAAGGTATTCAGGCAAACCACCTTTGAACAAATCTTGCCGAGAATACCCCACGAATGATTCAAAGACGCACAACACCAATGCTATGTCTGAAAGAGCGGAAGGCATTTCCTTGCAAGGCTTGGACTCCAAGGCCCATCAGCCCCAGAACCTGGGTTCGAACGGCGGTCAGCCAGAGAAGATGGCGGTCAGTCAGTTCAAACGTAGCGCCGTCGCATTATTTTGGGGTCTTAAATCTCCATGGTTTACTTTTAAAGCCTCCCCGGCACACGATAAGCAAGTGGTAAGTATCAGCCAGACCCCAGATGAGACCCAAAAAAAATCCCCATTTATCCCAGTATCCTGTTCTTATAGGGCCTGGATGCTTTCGAACTGTGGTCCCAGGAGCACGAGAAGACATTTTGTTGTTTCTTGCACACCTTAGAGTCGCTTCCAATTTAAGAAATGGAGAAATGTGAAGGAAGAGGTGGGCAAGATAGGGGGGCACTAATGCCAGGCAGCGGAGGGTATGGGTTAAGAGGGGTAACTTTAACCACCTGCCCTTACCATCCCATTCTGCATTTGGAAAATCTTTGGAAGGGCCATAATAAATGGCAAGGGACAGCGAAAGAAGGCTCAAGGTCTCACAAAACTACTAGCTTTGAACCTGGGGAGTTAAAGCGGTCTCAATCTGGATTAGTTCTGCGGTGCGTTTCGGACCGAAGAAAGCCGGTTTGAGCATTGGACTCAGACTCAGGAGACCAGGGTTCGGGTCCCAGCTTAGCCGTGAAACCGACTGGGTAACCTTAGCAAGGTCACACTCTCTCAGCCTCAAGGGAAGGCCATAGCAAACCTCCTCTGCAAACAAATCCGGCCACGATGTGCGGATGCGAGGAGAGATTCTCGCTCTGGTCTCGGATCCTGTCCAGATGCAAAGCGGGTTCGGTGTCAAGAGGAGACATCTAAGGTTCCCCAAAACAGCCACAGGGGAAATAATAATAATAATAATTATTATATTACTATTATTACAGTACTATTATTAGACCCCCAGCATGGCCACTGTCCAGCGTCAAGGAAACCATTGCACATTTTTGGCGAGCTAAGGATAATATTCCAAAACCGACTCTGAGCACCTCTGAAATTATAACTTTAAAATATAAAAATATATAGATTTAGGGGACTCGTTTTAAAGCCTCCAAAGAAGCAAAGGAGTTGCTTTTTTCTTTTCTTTTCTTCCTGAAGCTGGAAGGGAAGGATGGTGGAAGAGGAAAGGAAGAGAGAGAGAAAGCACAAAATGAAAAACTTTTTAAAACTTTCAGAAACTTTTCCCTCCTGCGCCAAAACAGAAAAAAAATCTGGTTGGTGTTTTTTCTCAGGAGGGATCTGAGTCCAAATGGTATGGCATTGAAAGAAGGACAAAAAGGGTTCAAATAAATAAAATTATATATATATATATACACACACACACACACACACACACACAGAGTATATATATATTTAATTGTCAAGGGAAGGGAAAGAGAGAGAGACAGGAAACTGCCTCCAAAACTCAAGTGTGCCTTCCTCTCTCTTTTCATCCTCCATTTCAAAAATAAAAGACACACAGTGAAAATCCAAAGGTTCCTTGAGTTACATGTGGACAAACAGCCATCCCCAAACAGGGACAAACAAACAAACAAACCCCTTTTTTTCTAGCCATTTAAGTCCTGCCAGGTTTGGAAAAAGGATTTGCAAAGAGTTCATTCATTTCAGTCTCTCTCCACTCCAGAAAATAATAAAAATCAAACCAACTTCAGAAAGTTGGAGACCTTACTTGGAGGAAAAGGATCCCCAGACTTACAGAGAGTTAAGGATCAGCTTCCTTATACTGTATGTATGTATATGTGTGCATATATATATTTTATATACACACACACACACACACATACAGAATATATACACATACATATTTTGCAACCAAATATATACATTTGGCAACCAAACCACATTGCCACCAAATACATTGCACTCAGATATTACAACCAAACATATTGCAACCAAATGTACTGCACCCAAACAGATATTTCAACCTAATACAATGCAACCAATTACCTTTTGCAACCAAAGACACTCCAAGGATTTATATATGTGTGTATATGTGTGTGTATATATATATATATATATATATGTATATACACACACACATTTCAACCAAATGTATAAATTTTGCAACCAAAGACACTGCAACCAAATATATGCCAACCAAATATACTGCAACCAAACAGATATTTCAACCTAATACATTGCAACCAAATATTTACATTTTGCAACCAAAGACACTGCAGTTTACAAATATATACATAAACCAAACATAGACATTTTGCAACCAAAGACACTGCAACCATGTGTGCATATTATATATATATATATATATATTTCAACCAAATGTAGTGCAGCGAAATAGATATTTCAATCTAACACACTGCAACCAAATATAGAGATTTTGCAACCAAACAGAGGTGTATTTCAACCCAATCCATTGCAACCAAACAGCTCCATATTTCAACTCAATGAACTGCAAGCAAACCTATTGCAACCCAAAAGAGATGTCTGCATTTAAACCCTAAGGAACTGAAGCCAAACCTCTTGCAAACCAAACAGAGGCACCCATTGCAACAACCGAGGAGGGCCATCCTAATAATATTCCAACCAGATCTCTGGCCACCAAACACCTACACTTTGCAACCCAATCCATTGCAACCTGGATCTCTAGATATCCTTGCAACAAATCTCTTGCAGCTGCTTTACACATGTGTTGCAAACAGATACAGATATATATATATTTTGCAATGGCAACCCAACTTGCAAGGCCCTCCCAGGCAGTTTCTCCCTTGCAGAGAAAAAAGAGAAAACTTTGCAAGAAATGCAACACTTACCAAAGTCGACTCAGTGGATGCAAAAGCACCCAAAGGGATTTGGGGGGTCTCTTTTCTGCCTTTTTCTCTCCCTCTTTTCCAGGGTGGGGTCAAAGGAGCCCCCCCAAAAGCCCCTTCTCTCTCTCTCTTTCTTTCTCTCTTCCTTCCTTCTCTCTCTTCCTTCCTTCCTTCCTCCTCCTTTGGCTCAATGAATGCACCTCTTACACATGGAGCCACCCTGAGCATGCGCAGAAAAACCCTATTTTTTTTCCTCCACCCCTCCCCAAAAAACTGGGTCCTCCTCCCCTTTTTACAGATTTCTTCCTCTTCTTTCCAAGATTTGTTGCAAAGAAATCACTCCTTCCTTCCTTCTCCAGAAAAAGGCTCTCCAAAAAAAGCATGCCATGCCACACTCCTCTTGCTTAAAAAAGGGAGCAAGAAAAGAAAAGGAGAAAGTGAACCCTAATAATAAAAAAAGAGAGAGAAAGAAAGGCTTGGAAGTTTCTTTTAGGGGTGCAAAGAAATGGCCAAGGGGATCAGATCCTTTTAAAAACAACAACCAACAAGGCACCCTCTTCCCCCCCCCCCCCCCCTTTGCAAAAGGCTCCTTTTTTGGAGAGGTTTGGAGCACCAGAAAAGTGATGGGAGTGGGGCTTTTGTGGGGTTCCCAGTAGTAGGGTTCAGTTGTACATCTTGGGGGGGCTCAGCTCCAATGTTGTGGGTCAAGGGGATGTCTGGAAGAAGAGGACTTGCCCTCCCCAAACAAACCCTTGGAGGATTTTTGCTTGGAGAGGTTTGCAAGGCAAAAGGCTGGGAAGGACCTCATTGAGGTCTAGCTGCTTGCTGAGTCTTTCCAGCCCAAAGGGTCCTCCATTCAGGGTCACATTCAGGAGGACCTGGCTAACATTTCCACCTTCTGTCCAGGAGGATTTCCAAAATGTCCTCCTTTTCCAGGACCTGGCCTACCCTTCCACCTTTGTTCTAGGAGGAATCCTGAAATGTCCTCCTTTTCCAGGACCTGGCCTACCCTTCCACCTTTGTTCCAGGAGAAATCCTGAAATGTCCTCCATTCAGAGTGACCAGACGTCCTCCTTTTTCAGGACCTGACCTACCTTTCCGCCTTCTGTCCAGGAGGATTCCCAAAATGTCCTCTGGATCAGGGAGGCTTTTATGATGTTTGGCGCATCGGATTTTTATGGCCTGTTTGCCAGGTCTGATAAGTTCTAGTTTATGGCACATATTTCTTATTGACATACAGGTGGGTCTACCTTTTCTGGAATTGCCGGATACCAGAAGCGTTTTGGATTTTGGGATTTTTCAGATTTCAGAACGTTTGCCGACACAGAATGAGATTTCTCGGAGATGAGACTCAAGCCTGGACACGAAACCCATGTCTGTTTTGTATACACCTTATACCCCTTAGCCTGAAGGCGACTTTATACGTAACATTTATTAATAATTTTGTGCATGAAACACAAGTTTCTGCACACTGAACCGTCAAAAAGCAAAGGCGCCGCTCTCTCAGCCGCCCATTTCGAAATGTTTTGGGGTATTTCCAATTTCCAGATAAGTATACCGCTTTGTGCCACCACAATATTGGGTGCATGATAGGCACTACAGTTGTTGTTGTTGTTGTTGTGGGCCTTCAAGTCATTTCGGACCTAAGGAGACCCTGTCATGGGGTTTTCTTGGCAAGATTGGTTCAGAGAAGGTATACTTGTACCAAGTTAGGAATAAACATACCCTGTTGTCCATACAACAAGGTACAATAACACCCCAAATCCACAAAACACCTTGATTGAACCAAACAACACACACAAAATACAGGACTGCAAGCTTTCAAAGCTTTCTGATGAGGAAACCATTGGAGCTTTGAAAGCTTGCATCGTGTATTTTGCGTGCGTTGTTTGGTTCAATGAAAGCGTTGCCGTTTTGTGGATTTTGGATGAGATAACCATTCCTTTTTCGTTCCTCCTCCTCCGCCAAACAAGAGTGATGTTAAAATCGGCCAATTCGCACTTGCGCCAAGACCGCAGCTACACAAAATGGGCAAATTTGTGAAAATCACAAGGGGCGGCACCGACGGAAAGGTGTGCCGCAGTCCAGCTGGTCATGAGGCCCTCCGACAAAGTCCAAAAACATCCAAAAGCCACAAAAGAGTGGTCCAAAATGCACAAAATATATGACTCAAGCTTTCAAACCTCTGTTGGCTTCTTCACCCAATTCCTTTATTGGCCAACTAAAATGGACAAAATATATATTGCAAGCTTTCAGAGCTCCACCAGCTTCTTCACCTGATTCTTTTACTGGCCAACCAAAATGCACAAAATCCACGATGGAAGCGTTTTCGAATCTCCGCCGGCTTCTTCTTCTTCATCAGAAGAAGAACAGACACCAAGGTCTATCCTTAAGGTGACACCGCATTTGGAGACGGAGGACCTCAGGTGTGTTACGTTAATTGTGCTCCCGGGTGGTTTGGCGACAACAAGATGTCTCCAGAAGGGAACGGGCGATTTCAGCAGCGGAGGCGGCTGTTGCGTTCTGTTTTGCTGGGAGGACCTTAGGCCAACCGGTTTCCTTGTCGCCGTTGTCACTCTTAACAGGAAGATAAATAAACAAGGACCAGAAACCTGGGCCCACCCTTAGATTCAGTGTAAACACCAGCTGCGTTTAAACGCTACAAATTTAATTTTTCTGGGTACGGCTATGTAGCTGGACTCCTACCTCTCCATTTGACATGGTTCGGTTGCTGTCAAACAGACCTTTCGGTGGAAAGTGAAATGGAGGATGCTATTCAGAAAACTGGGAGAGCTAGCATGGTTTGAGCACTGGACCACGAGTCTGGGGACCAGGGTTCGATTCTTGTTCAGCCACAAAACCCATTGGATATACTTGGGCAAGTCACACTCTCTCAGCTTCAGGGGGAAGGCCACGGCTAACCTCCCCTGAAGCAATCTTGCCAAGAAAAGATAAGTCGGCATAAGTCGGAAACGACAAATCGGAAAGACCTCAAGTCGGAAATGACTTGAAGGCACACAACAACGGAGCAGAAATAAGCATGTGTGCATGCACACACCTCCAAACGCCACAAGAGTCTTCTGCAAGTGTGTCAACAATGATAGAATCAAGAATGCAATGCTGGGGCAATGGCCACCAATGGTGGCTTGCGAGTGTGCATTGTTGTGTGGGTCAGCGATGGCTTTCCCGATGCCAAAGCTTTCCAAGAACAAAATGGTTGCCCTCGGAGTGGGCCACCTTAATGGAGCGCTAACTGGAAAGAAAAGAGACGACGGAGACAGACCAAGAGCGTGGTTTTCTTCCCTTTCGGTTCCGGCTAAGGAGAGCAGGGACAGAAATAGCCAGGATTACATCACCTGCTTTCCTGAATATTCATGTGTCCAGATAGACAGAGAGCATTCTTGAGACAGGAGGCAGAGTCAGAAAGGGCTGGCCGCAGCCACAGGCTCACGGCCATTTTCGTGGTCAAGAAAACACCCACGGTTATTTGGTGGGCGCTGCGAAGGCCCTTCGAAATGGCGGGAATGATATTTAGTTTTGGTTGCAAATGCTGAAAGGGAAGGCTGAGGATGGGAGAAGAGACTTGGCACGTTTGCCTACCCTTCCGTCCAAAAACGCCATGCATCCAGAAGAGGAGCAGAGATTGTGGTTGTTGTTGTTGTGTGCCGTCAAGCCATTTTGACACTAAGGCCATCGGGGTTTTCTTGGCGAGATGTGTTCAGAGGTTTGCCATTGCCATCCCCTGAGGCTGAGAGAGTGTGACTTGCCCAAGGCCACTCAGCGGGTTTCATGGCCAAGCTGGGAATCAAAGTCATTTCTGGCCTATGGCAACCCTAAGGTGAACCTGTCCTGGGGTTTTCTTGGCAAGATTTGTTCAGAGGAGGTTTGCCATTGCCATCCTGAGGCTGAGAGAGTGTGACTTGCCCGAGGGTCCCCCAATGGGTTTCATGTATGAGTGGAAAATTGAACCCTGGTCTCCAAAGACCACTCAAGGTCTAAAACACACTGCAGAAATAATCCGGTTCGAGACCGCTCTAACTGCCCTGGCTCAATGTTAGAGGATTTGGGGAACTGTAATTTTGCAAACAAAAATCCACGAGTGATACCTTTACTGGCCAACCAAAATGCACAATATATTTGTTGCAAGCTTTCAAAGCTCCACAGGCTTCTTCCTCATAATCAGAAGCCCCTGGAGCTTTGAAAGCTTGCAACAAATATATTGTGCATTTTGGTTGGCCAGTAAAGGTATCACTCGTGGATTTTTCTCATCTGAATGTTGTCTGTCATTTTGTGAGACACTGAGCCTTCCCTGTCAGAGAGCTCTGGTGCCGCAATAAACTACAATTCCCAGTGGTCTCCAACTGGATTATTTGTGCAGTGTTTTGGACCCAAGTTGTCTACCCCAAGGAAACTGAACCTAATATGGATGTACAAACCTCTGCTTTATTCTTTTCCCCATCAAACCTGCCTTTTTTTGTCCTCTCTTTTAATCTCCTGGCATCAGATTTGAAACGGCATCCGACGATTTATCCTTTGACGCCCCATAAAGCACCAGGCAGGTTTGATAAGAGCCTTTCTATTATTAATCAGCATCATCATAACCTCATCCGTTGCTCCCAGCTCAAAAAGCCGGGTCAATCGTTTGCTCGATCCCAGCGTTGCCGACTCCGACGGGCAAAGAAAGGGCTCCGTTTCGGTAAACGCTTACGGGATCTCAACCGTACCACCGGCAACGGTAGATAATCTGGCACGTTCATGCTCAGAAGGGGAGAGATTAATGCGTGTACCCAACCCTCGGGTTTAATTTTGCCAAAGCGCAGAAAGCGGGAGATCCAGATTGCCAGTCGTCTTTCAACCTTCCTTGCAATGCAAAGCCTTAGAAGCCGCCTGCCTTTGGGGAAATTAGCCCTCCTGGCTATAAAATGGAGGAAGGGTTGCCCGACAGGAGAGAACCGCTTCGCAGAACCAGTTCCTTGGGATGCTGAGGCAGCCGAAAAAAGATGGCAGCGTTTGAAGGCATTCATTTAGGTGGAACAAATAGGTCCATTCGCTTGAGAGATCCAAAAGGAACAAAGGGGGAATCTGCTGGAGACCTGAACCAAGAGTTTCCCACCTGGAATTAAAACCAAACTACACTCGTTCCTCCACATTTGTGGCTTTGCCTTTTGCGGCTTGGACTTATATAAGTTCTGTTTAGAAGTCTCTATTCCTTTTCTCTGGGCATCTGTAGGTTCTCCAGTGCAATTTTACGGTCAACTTCAGCCAGATTTTGACCACAGAGTTGTGCTGGAGGACCTAGATATTCCAAGAAAGGTGCTTTCTTAGGTTAAAAAAAGTGATTTGTGTGTTTTTATTACTTTCACAGAGATCTTGTGCCCTTAACCCCAGCAAATGCAGTGAACCTCCTAGCTCGGTGGTTCCTAAACTTCGGTCCTCCAGATGTTTTGGACTTCAGCTCCCAGAATCCCATGCCGCTGGTCAAGCTAGAATGGGATTCTAGGAGTTGAAGTCCCAATTTTAGGTCCAAAGGGTGGCAACCAGCGGCCTAGACAATTCTGGCCTTGGTGTTTTAGATCTGAGGAAACGTCATGGCTGCTTTGTGGATTTGCCATCTCAACCATTGAAGGGGCTTCTTCAGCGGCGCGAGGCAGAAGAGACCTCTTCGCACCCCTCTGTGTACAAAAGAAGAAGAAAATAGTCGGTGGCAAAAATGGCTTCAAGAGCGTCGGAGCAGCCAAGCTGATTTAAATAATTGGAGCCCTGGAGAAGTTGTTGACACAGAATCAGATCTTACACAATTAAGCCTGTTTTTCTCCTTACCTTTCTTCTCCTTTTTCCGCCTCTGGCATCTTATCTCACCCAGACTTCTAACTCCAGAAAAACACAAGAGAGACTCAGCTTCGCCCGGCAAGAAACTGAACGGCAGAATTAAGTCACTGTCATGGACTTGGTTAAGAGGTCTGGCTGTCCTTCATACATTCCTCAACCAAAAATGACATTGCAGGTGTACACTTGTCCCTCCATATTCGCTAGGGTTAGGGGCACAAGACCTCCGTGAATATGGAAAAACCGCAAACGGCAAAACACCATGCGTTCACCAGAGAGGACACCTCTCTAGGAATCTCTTGTTCCTCCAGTGCGACTCTGTGGCCAACGTCCGACAGACGCTGACCATAGAAATTGCGCTGGAGGAGCTACAAATCCCTAGTAGAGTCTTCTCTGTACGAATCTCTAAGTCTTTCAGTGCAACTTTTAGTTCAAGTTGACCACAGAGTTACACTGGAGGACCTAGATATACCTAGGGAGAACGTATCAATCAAATCCGCGAATAGAGTCTTCTCTCTAGGAATCTCTAGGTCTTTCAGTGCAACTTTTAGGTAAAGTTGACCACAGAGTTGCACCGGAGGAGGACCTAGAGATTCCTAGAGAGAACATATTAATCAAATCCGTGAATAATCAAATCCGCAGACATCAAATATGGAGCGATGAGTGTATATTTATTTACACCATTTTGGCTGCCTTCCTTTTGCCTCCACCTCCCTGCTTTCTTTCTCCTTTCTATTGACCAATGATGCCACTCAAAACAAGCAACATGTACTAGACCGCAGCCTAAAACCCACCATTTTGTCTGCAAGCGCTGTTTTGCCACTTCCAAAGCAGGCTCAAATTATTTTCTCTAAAACCTACCTACAAGGAACGGTGGTGGCACGAACCTGTCCCACCGAAACCAAAGCGCTAGGCAAGGAACCAAGAGGGTCGCAAGCAAAGCTTACTTGCAAAACAAGGAGTGCGCACCACATGCAAGGCTGGGCTGCTCCAAGGCGGGGGAAACGCTTTTCTGAACAAGTACTCCTAGCATCCTTTAAAACAAAAGCCAAAGGCAGTATACGTTGTCCACACGGGTCCAAAACACACAAATCCAGTTTGAGACCGGTAAAAAGAGAATCTATTCACACATTTCATCCCCACTTTCGATAAGACGTCTTTCTATTGGATTCCCCAACTTTCCCCCGCTCTTTTTATCCTTCCGAAAAACGTGATTTCAAAGACTTGGGTTGGAGTTTCTAGTTTGATGGAAATTTGCATGGATAAAATGGGAAGGGAGAAGAGAGTTCAGAAAAGGAGGCATGCTTCGGAAGTTAAATACTGTCGGAACGCCACGTTTCTGGCTTTTATTATTTTCGGTTTTGGTTAACGTTTTAATTGTGTGTTGTGTTTTTATCTGATACTGTGAGCCTCCTCGATCCTATGGGAGAGGTGGCATATAAATAAAATATATTATACATATTATATATATATATATAATCATTATCTAGGGATCTTGAGGTCCTCCAGCGCAACTCTGCCAGACGTTGACCATAGAGTTCTGCTGGAAAGCCCATACATTCTTAGAGAAAACGCTTCTCTAGGCATTCGGAGGCCCTCCGTTACGGTCAACTTCGGGCAGATGTTGACCACGGAGTTGCGCCGGAGGACCTACAGATTCCTAGAGAGGGGTTCTCTTCGTTTCTCGCGCAAAGAGAGAGAAGGCGGATGATTTCTCCCTACTTGCGCATTTTCGTTTTTGAGCAGCAAAGGAAAACATGCACAGTGTGACTGCTAACTTTGAGAACTCAGGATGCATCCACATTGGAGAAGTAACCCGGTTTGGCACCGCTTTTTCTGGCTCAAGGCTATGGAATTCTGGGAGTTGGAGTTTGTTGTGGGCCCAGAGCGGAGGCTGAGGATTACGAGATTCCTAATGGGCACGGTGGCCTTTCGAATAGACCTGGCCCACCTGAAACAGACTGCTCTACGGCCAGGATGAGTGTACTATTGACGCACTGCTTTTGTGACGCCGGCTGCGATGGCTTCAAGCGCACTGAAATTTCAACACAAATGTCAGTACGTGTTTTCGTTTCTCACTGTTTACATCTTTACCTCTATTACCTATTTGCAGTTATTTGTAAATACATCTATACTGTGCACAAGGCATTCGCAATAAAGCTACTACAGTAGCCCCTCCATGCTTACTACTTAGGGACACAAAAACTCATGTGAAAGTGAAAAACGTGCATATATATATATATATATATATATCCTGAGAAAACGCTTCTCTAGGCATTTGTAGGTCCTCCAGCACAACTCTACGATCAATATCTCCCAGACGTTGTCCATAGAAGTGCCCTGGAGGGCCAACAAACGCCTAAAGAAGTGGGCTTTTTAGGAATATCTAGGTCCTCTAGCGTCCTTTCGGCAGACGTTGCCCATAAAGCTGAGCCGGAGGACCTAGAGATTCCTAGAAAGCCCACTTCTTTAGGCGTTTGTAGGTCCTCCGGTGCAACTCTGTGATCAATATCTGCCAGATGTTGCCCATAAAATTGCACTGGAGGACCTATAAACACCTAAAGAAGCGGTCTCTCTAGGAATATCTAGGCCAGTGGTTCCCCAAACGGCACCCTTTAAGGGATTTTGGACCTCAGCTCCCAGAATCCCAGACTATTGACCAACATGGCTGAGTCCAAAGTTTCTTTTGGGACCACCGATTTAGGCCCTCTGATTTCTGCAGACTTTGCCCATAAAGTTGAGCCGGAGGACCTCGAGATTCCTAGAGAGGCTGTGTTAATCAAATCCGCGGATGATCAAAGCCGCAAACGTCAAAGCCAAAAATGCGGGGGGCTGACCGTATTTGAAAAATAAGCCCTATATGTCCTGTATTGAGATATCCAAACGGGTAAAAATGCATCGAAAGGCCGACCTCCTTGCGTAGGGAAGTCTCGCGCAAAGAGACGCGACTTCGACCTCTGCCTAAAAATAAAAATCAATGTTTGGCACATGCCTAATCTCAGGGGGGAGATTATTCCGCAAAGCAGACGCCACCCGGCTAAAAGCCTGGCTCTCGACAGTGGCGCCGGGGCTGGATTTCATTCAATAACCTCAGAAACTAAACGGAGCTAAAAGGGAGCTGTGCAGGGAACCTGACCTTATATTGTTCAGGCCAGACTAGAAACACACCACCGAAATAATCAATTTTCAGAGTGCTTTAACTGCCCTGGCTCGGTGCCAAGGAATCCTGGGAATTGTAGTTCGTAGTTGTGGGCCTGAGCTCTCTGACAGAGAAAGCTCAATGCCCTCGTTCCCGCTTACAGATAAATCGGGTTTGTGATCCGGATTGATTGATCGATTTGACGGCGGAGCGTGGTTCACGTTACCTTTGCCCCGATCGCATTTCTTTCCCTGTAAAACGGCCCACTTGTGGTTCACATTCACGAATGAATCGGTTCAAAATGGATCTGCTCCGGTCGGCCGAAGGGCAAATTTAAACCGATTCCGATCCACGTCTGGTTCGCACTTGCGCGGAATCGATTTATCCAAAAAGATGCGGGATAAAAAAGCGCCAAAGACACAGATTAAATGAGTCTTGCACACGGCCCCCCTCTCCAATTCATTTCAGTCATTCGGTTCAAGTGGGAACCAGGGTCATTCGAACTGGTTCAAACCGATTTGCGATCCGGTTTAAAAAGTAGTGGGAATCAGGCCGCCATCGTCGTCTCACAAAACTACAGTTCCCAGGATTCCCTAGCACTGAGCCAGGGGTCTCGAAGTGGATCATTTCTGCTGCGTTTTGGACCCAGGGGTGCGGAGCCGGTACCCCAAGCCTTTATCTCCGGTGCCTCTGTTTCCCTGAAGTCTGCCTTCTCCTCCTCCTCCGTCAATGGCAAACGAGTGTTAATTAGTAAAAAGGAATTTGCTGTAGTAAAATGGCAGCCCTGGGGACGTCATCGCTGCCCCGTGAATCATCCTCAGGTCCAAAACACACGGAAGAAATCGTCCATCTTAAGACTGCCCTGGCTCAATGCAAGGGAATGCTGGGAACTGTAGTTTTGTGAAACATTTGAGCCTTCTCTGCCGGGGAGGCTCTGGTGCGACCGCAAACTACAATTCCCAGGATTCCCTAGCACTGAGCCAGGGCCCTTAAAACAATCTCAGTGTGTTTGGGAGATATATATTTATTCTATTGAAATGTCTCAGCCAGAAAGCTCTCCTAAATCCCTGCTTAGGATAAGCTGTATATAGAAGCGTATTTGCTATTGAACGTTGTACTTTTTGCTACCATTCCTAGCCCTGGATTCGCTTCCGAATCCACAAACTTCAGCAACCGGGACACTAAAAGACCAGGGTTCGAGTCCCGGCTCGGCCGCGGAAACCCATCGGGTGCCCTTGGGCGAAAGGGTCACACTGTCTCAGCCTCTCAGGGGAAGGCTATGGGAAGGCTCCTCTGGACAAACCTTGCCAAGAAAAAAACCCTGTGAGTCGGAAACGAACCGAAGGCACACAACGTCTGTCTATCTATCTATCTGTCTGTCCATGAAGCCACACTCTCTCAGCCTCAAAGGAAGGCCTAAAAGGGAAAAGAAAAGCACAACGAGATTTTAAAAACTGACAAAAGCGACAGGAGTTGTTGTTATTATTTTTAAAATTGTTTTTATTCACTTTCTTGCGGCGGAAGCCACAAAGTCTCTCACGGAGAAGGAGCTTTCCTCGCTTGGTATCGTTTCGTTTTCTCCGCAGGAATCACTCCCCTCTGAACTTCAAGAAATGGTTGTGTTTGTGTTGAAAGTATTAAACCCCCCAAAACGGCATCAACCCTTCCGTAAAAAATCTATCATCTTGACTCCAATATATATATATATATATAGAGAGAGAGTATATTTAATATACACATACATGACACTTTTATGGAATGAGGGGGAAAAGTGTGACAAGGACATCTGTACCTATATCAATATAAAATATTATATATATATATATACACATATATCACATATTATGTTTTATATATATATATATATATATCATACTATCTAAATCCTCATTGTCACACATTTTCATGTATTTATACATATGATATCCAGTATATGTGAAACATATATAAATATATATATATATAAAAACTTGTTGTCATACATTTTCCCATATATATATATATATATATAGTATATGTGATATTATTATATGAGATTATATATATATATATAAATCTTCATTTCACTTCTTCTATATATGGTATGTGATATATATATATATATATATTCTTGTCACATATTTTCCCATATATATATATATATATGATATATATATTCCTCACATATTTTCACACACACACGTAATATACAGTGTGTGTGTGTGTGTATATATATATATAAATTTTCATTGTCATCTGTGATATATATATATATATGTACAGTATATAATTATCTCCTCATTGTCACACATTCTCCCATATATATATATATATATATATATATTACATATACAAATCTATCTTCGTTGTTATACATTTCGGCATATATATATTATAAAACATATATATATATATATATATTATTAATAATTATATATATATATATATATATATATATTATATACAACCTATCTATCTTCGTTGTCACACATTTCCCCATATATATATTATAAAACATATATATATATTATTAATAATATATATATATATATATATATACAATCTATCTTCGTTGTCACACATTTCCCCATATATACAATATTATAAAATATATATTAATAATAATAATAATAAATAATATATGTATGTATGTGTGTATATATATATATATATATATCTGTGCTTTCTCTCTCCTCTTCGTCGTCAGAGATTCGCCCTCTTTCTTTCCATCCAAGTGGAACAAAACTTTCCCGAAGGAGAAAATAAAAACAACAATTAAATCCAACCCTCGTGAGGGGAAAAATAAACCATAATAAAAGCCAACTTTTAGTGACGGGAAAAGCGAGGCGGCGGCGGCGGCGGCGGGACCCTTCCAAAACAAACAAACAAACAAACAAACAACGCTCCTTCCTCAAAACAAAACAAAACAAACCCATCGTGAGGGGAGACTAACTTCTTCCCTCAGGGGCTCCCTTTTTACCTCAGTTTTCCTGTCAGGACCGCCTTCGTCGTCGTCGTGGTGGGCGCCGCCTGGGCCTAGTCCTCTCCCTCCGCCTCCTCCTCTTCCCCGGAGGCCTGGAGCCTCGGGCGGCCGATGACAGAAAGAGGAGGAAGGGAGGAAGCGAAGGAGGACGGCGGCGGAGGCGCCCACGACGACGGACGGCGACGACGGACGAGCCACTGCGCATGCGCCAAAAAAGGCGGGCGACGCTTCCCCCGCCCCCTTTTTTAAACTCTCGCTCCTCATTGGTCCAGCTCTTCATTATCCCGCCCACCCGGAACCGCCTATTGGCCCTCCGTGACGTCGCTCTTATTTGAAGCCACGCCTCTCCCTCTTCTGGGTTAGCTTTGATTGAAACCACGCCTCCCAAAAGCTTCATTTCCTCTAAACTCCTCCTCCTCTCGCTTCCTATTGGTCTACTTCAAAGCCACGCCCCTTTTCCAGTCTCCTCCGTTTACTCGCCACGCCCCTTTCTCTTATCCTCTAATAGGTCGAACCACGCCCCCCTGGCCGCTTCACCAATGAAAAGTTAAAACCGCCCGGCCAATGAGAACTAAAGGGCGGGACACGCCGGGCTCTGATTGGCCAGCGTTGTTTGATAGACGGAGCGAGCGCACCAATGAGAAGTCGCGAGAGTTGTAGCAGGAAGGAGGAAGACGCTGCTCCGGTTGCCTGTAACCGACCACGCCCCTTCACTTGGCCACGCCCCCAACTTGCTGGTATATAGAGTTAAGGCACTTTAGTGACAAACCTCAACTTCGGGTTAAAAAGAAAAAGCCAATGAAAGTACTGGAATCAATGGCTCAATCTGCACTGGAGAATTAATCTGGTTTGATACTGCTTTGACTGCCACGGCTCCATGCTGTGGGATCTGGGGGGTTCTGTGCCACAACAGACTACAAAACCCAGGATCCTATAAAATAATAATAATAATAATAATAATTAATATTAATTATTATTATTATTATATTATGATATTTAATAATTATATTATTATATTTTTTAATAAGCATTAAACAATCTGTCCTGTTAAAACACTAATAATAATTATATTTATTAATTATTATTATTATATATTATTATTAATAAATATAATAATTATTATTAGTGTTTTAACAGGACAGATTGTTTAACGCTTATTAAAAAAAATTCAACTCCGGATCATTTTGTTGTTGTTGTGTGGCTCCAAGTCGTTTCTCCTCCGCTTATGGCGACCCTAAAGTGAACCTATGACTATAGTCTCTGAGGCTGAGAGAGTGTGACTTGACCAAGGTTATCCAATGGGTTTCATACCCAAGTGGGGAATCATTATATATCATATATATATATGGATAGTTGTGCCCCTTCAAGTCATTTCCTACTTATGGCGACCCTAAGGCAAACCTATCTCAGGGTTTTCTTGGTAAGGTTTGTTCAGAGGGGGTTTGGCCATGGCCATCCTCTGAGGCTGAGAGAGTGTGACTTGACCCAGGTTATCCAATGGGTTTCATACCCAAGTAGGAAATCATACATATACATCCATCCCTACATATATATCCTGTTTCCCCCTAGTAGAGGTTTTGCTGAATTGCTAAATATAAGGCCTCCTCCGAAAGTGAGACCTAGCAAAGTTTTTGTATATAAATATATACACAGTTTATAATAAATGTTCATTTTTATTTTGTTCAACCATAAATGTGAATTCTTCTTCATGGAAAAAAATAAGACATCCCCTGAAAATAAGACCTAGTGCATCTTTGGGAGCAAAAATTAATATTTATTTTCAGGGAAACATATGACACACACACACACACAATTGTCCCTCCGTATTCACTAGGGTTAGGGGCACAAGACCCCTGTGAATACGGAAAAACAACAAATAACAAAAACGCCATGTTTTTACCTGAAAGGACACCTCTCTAGGCATCTCTAGGTCCTCCAATACAACTCTGTGGTCAACGTCCGACAGAAACTGACCATAGAAATTGCGCCGGAGGAGCTACAAAGGCCTAGTAGAGTCTTCTCTCTAGGAATCTCTAGATCTTTCAGGGCAACTTTTAGTTAAAGTTGACCATAGAGTTGTACTGGAGGAGGACCTAGATATTCCTAGAGAGAATGTATTAATCAATTCCGTGAATAATCAAATCCGCAATTATCAAAGCCACAAATATGGAGAATGTATGTGTGCCCTTCAAGTCGCCTGTTGATTTACGACAACCCCGTGAATTTCGCTGGGAAGGAAGACTCGGGAGGTGATTTCACCACTTCCTTCCTCTGAAATACAGGCCCAAAACACACTGTGGAAGAGTTTGCGACTGCTTTAACCGCCTTGGCTCGGTGCTAGGGGATCCTGGGAATTGTAGTTTATTGTGGCCCCAGACCTCTCTGACCGAGAAGGCTCAATGTCTTGCAAAACTAGTTTCCAGAATTCCCCAGGATTGAGCCGGGGCAGTTTAAAGCAGAGTCAAACTGGACTATTTCTGCAGTGTCTTTTGCTCCATGAATCCCAAACTTTGATCTTCTAGATGTTTTGGACTTCAGCTCCCACAATTCCTAACTGTTGGCTGGGGATTCTGGGAGTTGAAGTCCAAAACACCTGGAGAACCAAAGTTTGGGAATCACTGGTCTAAGTGCTAGTCTATGACTGTAATAGAGATGAACTGAAACGGTCTAAAGCAAGACCCTGGAAACCAGGGTTCGAATCCCAACTCAGCCCCGGAAACCCACTGGCTGACCCTGGGCAAGTCCCACTCTCTCAGCCTCAGAGGAAGGCAATGGCAACCCCCCCCCCAAAGAAAAATGCCAAGAAAACCCCATGATAGGTTTGGCTTCGGGTTGCCATAAGTGAAAAACAACTTGAAGGCAGACAAGAACAAACCTGGAATTCATTGTTCTCCCATCCAAGTACTAACCAGGGTTGACCCCACTTAGATTCCAGGAACAGACAGATCAGTTCAACTCCCAGAATTCCTAACTTTTGACCAAGCTGTCTGGGGCTTCTGGGAGCTGAAGTACAAAAATACCTGGAGGACAAAAGTCTGGGAATTGCCACTTTAGGGTGTTTAGGCTGACACCGCAAGGCTCACGTGATTTTTGAGAAGGGTTGAGCGCTGCTTCGGCCCCCAAAATGACGACACACGAACGCTTTCACCTTGTGCATAGTTCTTTTTATGTTTTGCACAACCATCACTAGGAAAGATTTCAACGCTTTTCAAAAAGGCTAAAAGACAAAAAACTGTACAAATTTACTAAAGCACGCCATGATATTTTCTTTTCCCCTGTTTAAGTACATACAAAGAACTGTTTGGTAAAGAACGTTACAGGGAGGGGTTATCTGCAGACTCCCGACTCTGGAAAATCCTGGGCATATAGGTCCACCTACATACCTTACAGCCTCAATGAAGGTTTTGGGGGCTGACACCAGATCCTATAAAGTGGGCTTCTGGGGACAGGGATTGAAATATATCTATTACAGCTGGGATATTCAACTGGCAGCCTGAATGGAAGGTTTAGCCCAGTGGTCTCCAAACTGTGCCCTTTAAGAGACTTTGGACTTCAGCACCCAGAAACCCCAGACAGATTGCCCAACAGTCTGGGATTCTGGGAGCTGGAGTCCAAAATCCCTTAAAGAGCACAGTTTGGGGACCACCGGTTTAGTCTCCCAAGCCAATTTTAAAATGAGTCTGGCCCCATTTTTTCCAAAGCAGGGGAAGTTTGACAAGGCCCATTCCTACATCATTTAGGTTTTCAACATTGCAAGAAACATTTTTTAAAACCTTCCGATGCTGCACCTAACATGTACATGCATCCAAAAAGAGAGCATTATTATTAGTATTAGTTTTACAAATCTACGTATCAGTTGCTCGTGCCACTCTTCCTGAAGGACAGTGTTATTGGATGCCAATTGTGAAAAACGGTGGGGTGTGTGAACACTGTCCAGGAGGTGCTGGGAGGAGAGAGGAGGAATTTGGGGTGGCAAAATAAAACCCTGGTCCCTGAACTGTGGCCCTTCTAGAGAATGGAGGCCCTGCGACCCAAGTGTGTGGAATAGGGCCACGGTTGCATTATGCACCCTGGAAACTGGTCCAGTTTAGCAAAGGGACAAATCCAAAGGTCTGAAGAACAATATGCCCCTAGAAGCACTAATTCCCAAACTCTCGCCTTCCAGTTGTTTTGGACTTCGGCTCCCAGAATCCCAGACCATTGGCCAAGACGGCTGAGGCATCTGGGAGGTGAAGTCCAAAACACCTGCTAGACCAGAGCCTGGGATTCGCTGCCCTAGGGTTTGCGGCTCCAGCTCGATACATGATGCAATAGGTTTATCTAAGGCATTTCCACCATATCGGCCTACCTACTGCTCACTATCTCCCCTTCTTAGGAGGAGACATGGGGCGCCCCAGAGTTCTTTATCCTAAGCGTAGCATGGCTGTTGAGAGAGCCAAACGGGCCCCAGAGACACGACAAGGATCGACAGGATCCCAGGAGGCCTCAAGAGAGAAAGCAAACATCAGCTACTAAGTTAAGGCATCTCTTCCTTTAAGTGCAGAATCTGCATCTGCAGGAATGGAAAAGATTTTTTTTAGCTTCTCAGAACAGCAGGAAAAAAGGGGGGATTAGAATAACTGCATATTCCTCATCTTGATAAATCACAACTATGTACAGCCAGGGTGGGCACAAGGCAGCCGGTGGGCTGCAAGGATCCTCCCCAGGGCTACCTTTGAGCACCCAGGCTAAAATAAAATACACACAAAAAATCCCAAAAGGGTGGCACATCTTGCCCCCAAATGCCCTCTAGGAACATTTGCAACACTTTTGGGGGTCCCAGAGAAGCCTTTTTGAAGTGAACAGGAAGTGACTTCTCAAGTAATAGTTTAAAAAAGGCTTGTCCTGGACCTCGCTCCAGGGTTACACCCCTGAGAGGGAATTTATGAGCATTTGAGGACCTTTTCTTAAAAAATTATTTCTCTGTGGTTGGGACCAGGCCTTCCAGAGTTTCCTGGAAGGGGCCAATCTCTCTGATGTTCAGGCCTACTTTCTCAGGGAAAGAAAGATAGCCAAAGTTCAGGTACAAAAGAAGATGCTGATAGAAGGGTTCAATCTCCTTCCTAATCCTTCTACCCACCTCCAAAACCATCACTCTGTCCTCCACGCACAAAAACCAGCTGCTCCTCCCAGCAGGCAATGCCAGCAACTTTGGGGCATGGAAATTCTGACACACGATCAACTTGCTTCAAAAGTTGGCCACCAAGTCCCGAATGTGGCTAAAAGGGGTCTTGAGCGAGGCGGGGGAACAAAACTAACACGATCCATGGACGCTGGTTGTCGTTTTTTGGATAATAAATATTCTCGATAAAAATCCATGATTAGGAATTCACTTATCTGGTTACAGGATCAACTATTTCCTTTAAAAATAGAAACACACACACACACACACACACACACAGAGGATTGGAAGCAAGGTTGTGTCCCTACCTTAAAATAAAAATATTACAGACGTTCTACAGCAGAAAAAGCTGGATTCTGCAACACACATAGAAACGATGCAAAGTAAGTGCATTTGAATAACTGCTCTTATTTTGCATAATTGTAGGATTTCACTATGGTTTGACATAATTAATTCTCATTATTCTAGTCGTGAAAGTAGCATTGACGCCAAAGCCCAGATTTAATTGCTAGAAATTTGGTGGTATCAGCCAACCTTTGGACTTCAAAAGGACCAATGTACTTTCAGTTTTATCTCTTAAGTCACTAGGGCCTAGGAACGTGTTCCTTTTTAAGAAAAGTAAAGCTGAGACTCAGCTGAACGTTGCCTCTCTGCCGCTTTCCGGAGTCCTGTGGTGCCAACAGGATCCCAACTACACAAATGACTAGAAAGATCAGCTTGACTGACTAGCATTTCTGTCCCATTACCAACTCAACAGCTGCAGGACTTGACCTGATCCCTTTCCCAAAGCGGAGAATTGGAAATAGCTCGTTTTACTTTGACCTGGAGAAACAGAATCTGCCTTGTTCAGCACAAATGGACAAGAGACTTAAGGAAAAAAACACCCTTCATCTAAGGGGGGAAAGTAACTCTTCAGTTCAGGGGTGAACAACTCCCAGAGGTTAGAGAGTAGGTTCAACCCTCACTGGGGACTGGCTTTAGTTATGGGACTAATAGGGAGGCATTTGAGGGCAAAACAATTTGGGGTTGAGAGGGTCCTGGCAGCCACAAAAATAAGCTTGTGGACTGCATGCAGGCTGAAGAATGCTCTTTGTTCACTCCTTCTCTGAGATAATTAAAATAGGGGACTTAATGTGATATTCAGGTGACCAGAGATTACGGGAAACGTCTCTCTATTGTCAGAAAATACATCAAGTATCCCTGAAATGACCTACAGAAGGAAAGACATCCCCAGTGGATTGGCTTACCTTCTCATCAGGACCAGTTTTTTCCACTATAGTAAGCTGGGTCAAAGAAGGCACAGCAAGCTTGCCACCGTGAGAATAGGGGGCTCATGTGCCAAACTGCCATCAAGAAACCAATCTAACAGTTTCAGGAATACAAGTAACAGAAGTGTGTCACTTGAAATGCAAGCAAGCAGCATTTTCAAGGCCACTATCTTATCAAATACACTAGCGGTTCCCTCATTACACTTGACATTTTCTCTTTTTTAAAAAACTGCCTACATTCAATCTAAAAGAGTTATGGAAAAAATACACAACCTAATTCTGAGAAGTAAGGAGGGACACAACCCAGCCCTCTCTCGCAGAACGGGATAGGGCCTTGTGGGCACATACCCCTGCAATCCAAGCAACACACACGCACGCAAATATACAATATATATGTACACAGAAACCTTTAAAAGGAGCTTAGAATGGCTGCATCATACGGAAAGTCTATGAAACGTACTCCTTTGTCAACTCCAGTCAAGGCCAGGAGAAGTCGCAGTCCATCCTGGGTTTTAAAAAAGCTCAGTGTTAAGAAAAGATGCCATCGTGATTCCAAGTGAAAACTGTCTGTTATTCACAACAAACTGGCCAGGCTAGTGGTGGGTCCATTCTGCGCTTGGAACTGTACAGGCGGAGGTCCATCGGTCCACTGCACATAAGAGAGGGGGAAAAAAAAGAATTTGTTTTGAATGATGCAGGTTGGCTGATTTTACTGGCAACGTTTCCATCTTCTCAAAAACAATACTCTTGTTTGGCAACAAGCAATACAGAACTCTTCTACTGTTCAAAAGCAAAGGCCTAAATCTAAGGCTAAACCAAGTAAAGCAGCACTAATGAACCAATAAGATTTACATCAGTGTTGACTTTCCATCCGATAGTGGAGTCAAGTGAACTTTGGGTGGAACTAGCAATTTGATTTAGGCCCTCAAGAGTTAGCCTCTTTTGCTATTGATTCTGTGCAGTCCCTCAAAACAGTATGACACGATGCAGGCATGTAACAGGGAAGGCAGAAAGGAGTCACACAGAGCCTTGAACTCCAAAGGGAAACATACCGTGATGAGGTTGTGCTCTGGAAGGCTACAGGCTTCAATGTGGTCCTGGAGCAGTTGCTGGGAGAAGTTCTGATGCATTTGTGCAGCTTCGTGGGCATCGATGGCATTCCCACACGCTTTGTTCAGGTCTTTTTGGAAGGAGGGAGAGACAGACTTAGTAAAGTTTAAACCTCTCAAGGCAGGGAACTTTCTTCTCATAATTTACGACGCGCTATGTACACTGGAGAGCCATAAAACCCACTGGAACCCACTTCCTCACCCTGGGCCTGTCCAGCTCACTCTCGCTGTAATCTACCCCACAGGTTTGTTGTAAACACCAATGAAGTTTGGAGTGAAGAATGTGACAACATACACCTTGTTGTGTATTGGGTAGGGGGCCCATTGAGTTATAGCCCATTCCTTTAAACCTGGGTTTGGGAACCTGTAGCCCTCCAGATACTGATTGTGTACAACTTCCGTCATCACTAGATAGCCTGGCTGGGGGTGATGGGAGTTGGGATCCAACAACCTCAGAAGGGCCACAAGGCTCTCCAGCCCTGAGTTAAGACTTACCTCTCAAGAGTGCCGATGACCACAGCTGCACAGACATATCTGGGATCTTGCTGGCCAGCTGCATGGCAGGGACTACCATGTTGTTACTCTCCTAGGAGATGACAAAAATGTGGTCAAATGAAGTGGCCAATAACACGGATTATTTCTTTTGAGTGTGCTACAGGGAACAAACCCTCTGAATCAATCAATAATGGTACGACGCTGCCTGCACCCTTTAAAATCAAGCCCTCAAAGTAGGATTAACGGAAAAATATCTCAACCAGAGGTCCAAATATTGCGACAGTAACTGACTCCCCATAAAGCAGTGCATTACAAACATCTGATACGGATTAGCTAAGGGAATGACCTGATTGCTGGAGGAACTGTTAAGTGAGCATGACCATTATGCTCCACAGCCTTTGCATTCAAGCGAGCGATACGAGCGAAAGTGAAAAGACTTGTATGGCTTACCCTGTGATTCCCCAAAACATAGAAGATGTGGCCTAGAAGGACAAGGGAGCAGGCAGTTAACCGGTTCAGGTCTTCTGCGTTTGACATTTTCAACGTCTCTCGCAAAAAACGCCTACAGAACCAAAAGATGTGTACACGCATGTGTTAGTTTTTGTTTGGCATGGAGGAGCACTTAAAGGTGGTACCCACCAACATCTGCAAAAACCCACACTGGATTTCCAAACCACTGCTAAGTGGACAAGCTAACTGTGTTACATATCTAGTCCTCTCCACCTTTACTTATTTAACCTAGCAATGAGCTGAAGACCTTTTAGATTTGTCAAACAATGAACGTATATTCTAGAGCACAGAATCTTGCTGCAATTTCACAACCATCCTTAGATATGTTCTCCTGCTAAACATGAATGTTAATGCTGACCAATGAATAAGTCCTCATTCCCCACCCCTGCTTTTATTTATTTATTTAGCTTCTTAAGTGCTGCAACCAAAGGAATTTTGGAAACCTTTTAGCTGGGGTGCAACTTAGCTGAAAAGGTAGGGTTCTGCATTGAGGCATCCCTTCTCAACAGCTCAAACATCAGCACTTTGGAAAACCATCATTCCCAGCCTCTGCCCCCAACTGCCTTCACCCACTCTCTCCTGAAGGATGAGCCCACCCAACAACCAACCCTGAAGAACTCACTTGGCTTCATTGTATCTCCCCTGAAAGAACGAGAAGAGTCCTCGGATGTAGAAGGCGGCAGCTCGCAGGCAGTGAGAGCTGGTGAAAAGTCAAATCAATCAATCAACCAATCGCTTCATTTATATCCCACCAGTTTTCCAAGAATGAGATTCAAGGCAAACACATGACCAGAGAAGCATGGGAATCATAACAGGTAAACCTACCTTACAGGGAAGTTGTGGTCAGGATTTATCCTTTCCAATAAACTGTAAAGCTGGAGTCGATAAGGGGAAAAAAAAGAACATAATGTTAAAGGAAGGAAAATGTGTTTAAAAATGCCTATTTTCTTGTACAAGTCAAATAAAAGTAGTAAAGATCTGGAGCCAAGAAATTCCAACGGCTTGACTGCCTTGTGTCCCTATATTGGGACAAAGGCAGGATATAAGAAAATAAAATAATAATAGTTACTATTTTCGCAAAGTGTCCCTGAATGCCTCAATTACAAATAAAGAGAGAAATCTTTTAAAAAGTAGAATCCACAAATACCTGTTAGTGTGTCACTGAGGGCTGTGTGTGCACCACAACTTTGGGAGTATTGAGGGGAGGGTTGGAAAGCAACTGTTTCCAGAATACCCGAGCTTTGGATTGCAAAACAAAGCTCCTCACCACAATGGCTCACACAGATACATTCTGAAGCATGTGAAGTATTGCCTGATGATATCTCAGAAAAGCCAGGGGAAGGGGATTGACAGAATTGTGTATATAATGGGAATTGAGCATTCACAGATTTTGGTACCCGAGGGTCCTGGAACCAAACCACAGTGAATACCGATGGCCCACTGGATTTGGAGAGCACCCTATTAGGGGAGGTTGATACAGTTAAAAGTAATTCTTTCTGATGTATCTGAAAGAACCTAACTCCTTACTAAAAACACTATCTATTCCCATCTTTAATCCTGACCAATCTGAGCTTCGTACATAGTCCAGAACCATAGACAAGGCACCTACCTCTTGATGCCGGTTCCCCTCCCTGATGTAGACGCTTGCAAGGTTTGTGACAATGAAAGCCCACAACTCCTGATGGGTGGTAAGCTGTGGTTAAAAAAAGGGGGAGGGGAATAGCAGAGGTACCATTAAAATACGGCTACAGCTCTTTTCAGTCTAATGCCAGCTCAGATTTCTTGAAGAATGAGCACCGACGTGGCAAGCCATTCCACATTGGGAATGCTGAAACCAGTCTTACCCGGAGTGCTGTAGTGAACTGTGCTTCTGCGTTGTCCATACAGTTGACAGATATGCAGTATAAGCCCTGCAAGAGGAAAGAGAAATGAAAACCTCAGGAAATAGGAGACTCTGGTCACTAGAATGGGAGAGGAGTGGTAAGTGTGAACACACACACGCGTATAACTGAGCCTCTGTGCATCTCAAAAAAAGACAAGAAGGTAAGACACATCTTTGCAACTGTGATGTTAATGGGTCATTTTGGCTCATAAGCACTTTTAGCCTAATTAAGAAGCATGCAAAAGGAATCCATTAAAAAAGGATATGCAATGTCTAGGATGATTATTCATGGATTGTGAAACTGTTAGATAGCAATAGAGAAAGATCTATCTATTTTAAAGGGAGGAAAACAGCAGTTTTCTGCTCCAGCTCCACTGAATGGAAATCCATAGGTCCTTCGAAAAAGTAACTTCCACATATGCATGTTCAACAGAAGTGCCATGTGGTTTATACTCACCAAGAGCGTGTGCAGCTGAGCAGCATGGTTAGAGAAGAGCCTGGGGGACTGCTGGCATAGCTGGCAAACCTGTGAGATCTTTGGGCAAACAGGCGGGTGAGAAAACACAGAAACAGGTTGTTATGTGCCTGCAATGAATCTTGCCAATACAAATTAGAAAGGCTCACTCCTGCCCCGTGTCTTCTATTCTTGCACTGCCATGGCAATATATTTTCCCCCCCTCTCAGTCCAGTGTGTAGTACCTCCATAAAGGTATCTCAAACTGAGAAAAGAGAACACTTCACAGAAGTGGCACATTTGTCTCCACCAAATCATGCCCTTTGAAGATGAGCATTACCAATAAATGGGCCCCAAATGAGCCTGTTTTCTGGCTCTCTGGACAAAACATATTAGATATATTTGGTTTAAAACTTCAAAAATCCCCACCCGCTGGCCAAACTGCATTAAAGGCACAAAGCTTCCCAATCTCTGTGAAGCAGGGGTGGGGAAAGTGTGCCCCACAAGCCACGTGCAACCCACAGTGATGCTTTTATAGGCTCCAAAAAATGGGGCAAGAGGGGCAATTTCACCATTATCTTCCCCCATGGGCTGGCCTAGAAGTGTCTTCTTTTTAAACAGAAATGAACCAATATCAGGTCACAGTCTGTTGAAGGAAAAAAGGCTCAGCGGAGGCCCACAGAAGACACAACTACTGCAGCCCAACCATTAATAGTTGCCCACCCCATCCATATGTAAACGCTTCCTGGGCACTGCTCCACTTTCGGTGAGCACAAGAGATCATATCATGAGATCAGCCGAGTCCCTTCTCCCAACATCTGGATCAGGAAGGCACCCAAGAGCAGTTCACAAGCCAGTCTTTACCTCTTGCAAGGCCGTCGCTTTGTGACCCGTGACGAGGCGACACATGATGATGTGCTCCAACAAGATCACTTGGAAGGACGACAAGATAGGGCTGCAGTCCAGCACTGGGTAAGAAAAGTGGCATCTTTAAAGGGGCTGCTGTGGTCACAGCTCCTTTGCCCAGAGCAAAACAAATGCAGAGGTGGGACACAAAAAAGCAGCCACCCTGAAATTTGGTCAGCATAGAAAGTCTTACTGAATCACCCTCCACACCTGTCTCCTTCATTGGGTAGAAACAAGGCATGACAAAAGCCATCTGCCACAAGCAGTTTACTAAAGGATCCTTCCACCACTCAAACTCACCGATGTTTAACAACAGCTATTTAAGCAACACTGAATTAAGCACAGTTTAAGGCACTGCGTGAAGGAGGCAGCTTAGATTCTACTTCAGTTTGGCTTGAGACAGGAGCAAGTATTAGCCGTGGGAAAGGGATCATAAAGACAAGGCAAAGGGGGATTTATGAGAGGGAAACCTAACATTTATGTTTACAGAATCCCTGCCAAGACATGGACAATGTTTCTGCTGCTTACTTTTGAGTTTCTCCAGCTGCATCAGTGCTTTATCGGTGTACTTCTGTGCCTTTTCCAAGTAGCCAGCCTGCATGGAATGCATCACGGTGACCTGGTGGAGAAGACCAAGAAAGCTCACTGCTGTTGCTCTGCAGTCCTATGACAAAGAGACTTTGCTCTGCAGCAGTCTAACGTGGGGCACTGCATGGCGGCAGTACCAACCATCGCAAGCGGGAATAAAAGACTGCAGCCATCTGTATGCTCAACATGCAAGCTGCCACACCACCTGTAAAACCTGCACTTTTTAAAGTGCCAATAACAGTCCCATCTCATCTTCCCAAGGCAAGGTCAGATAACTAGGATGCAGCAACACAGACAGATAGAGCCAGTAGCTTACCAGGTAAACCAGCACACACATATGCTCCTTGGGCAGCCAGTGGAAGAGATCTGCAGGGTTACTGGGCAGGATCTCATCATCGTGGAGGGTGGAGATGGTCTGGATGCATTGCTGGAGTTGCTTCAGGCAGGGCTTGACACTTTTCACCTGAAAAAGGGAAATGTCTCAGAGAGGAAAAGCCCATGTAGAAGGTGGCACGCTCCCATTGGCAACTGAAGCGTACAAGCTGGAAATGGGGGCTCTGACAAATCTGTCCTTCTTATATTCCCTTCCCCTCAGATTGTCACATTTCAAGTCAGCAGTAAAACATTATTTCCATAAACACAGGGGACAGAATATCACTGTTAAAATGTTCAAAAGAGACATTACTCTCTAAACAAAAGGGTTGGGAGGGAAGGGGATACTTTTTGCCCACTGGAAATACCAACAACATTATCCTATGATAACAGTGTGGTGTAGTGGTTTGATCACTGGAAATCCCTGACCATGGAAACCCACTGGGGGACTAGACAAGCCACACTCTCTCAGCAACAACAAACCCTTTCTGTACAAATCTTGCCAAGAAAATCCCATGATAAGATTGCTTTAGGGTCGTCATAAGTCAGAAACAGCTTGAAGGCAAACATCACAGTTGCACTTAGCACTTCACTTGATGAACAAGAAATTTTATAAAACTACAGTAAATAAGTGACGCTTTTTTACCATTTTAATACATGCTCTTGCCTTACAAGTGAAACAAAAAGCCAACAATTTCTCTACTATTACCTTCTCCCTTTTCATCTCCCAGGGCAACTCAGAGAAAACCAAAACCATCCTTCAAACTCCCACCTGCCCATCCCATTTAAAGCAGTTAGAACTTTTTCACATCAACGTACGTGGCAGTTACTTGGGCCTCATCCCATCCACTGACCTGACCAGCGTCCAGGTAATGTGTCACCTGCAGCACCAAAAAGAAGACCCGTAACGACTCCTTCTGGATGGGGTTCCCCTGCCAGTTCTCAACAATCTGCCCGCAAAGTGTGAGGAGCGGGTGGACCTCCTGCAGCTTCCGCTCCATGAGGAGAAGCTGTGAAAAAATTGGGAAGAGGAAAGAAACAGGTGAGCTTGGAAGGGTTCAGAATGCCAAAGGTACAGAGTCCCAAGGAACACACCCAACATCTTCCCTAACACCAGACCTCCTGGGTGCTTGGGTTCTCTCACAAAGGCTATAGAAACAGGCAAATTTTTTAATCATGGCTTTTACTCTAGAAGAGCCACTTAAGCGCGCCAGCCATAACCGGAACAGGAACAGTGCTACTGACGTAGCACAGATAGTGGTATGATACTGCTTTAACTGCCATGGCTACATCCTACGCAATCCTGGGGTTTGGAGCACTAATTCCGCAGGATGGAACCATAGTAGATGCTCCACAAAGGAGGCTCAGAGTTTCCCATCATGCTTTCAATAATTTCACCAAAAGATGCACACAAGACTTACCATGCCTTTGCTGAGGAGAAACAGTGCTCTGGAAGAAAACAAAATGCGTTAAGATCTCAAAATGCAGCAGAGACGTATCAGACGTACAACACATTCCCACCAACCAAAGGCCTGCGGTTCCCATATTTTAAACTGTATCTGTGTCTGAACAAGGAAAAGTAGGATCTTATCATTGGCTCCAGTGGCAAGAAGATGCTGCAAATATGCAGTTCTGAGGACACGTGATGCTAGATCAGGATGTATAAACACACACAGAAATTCTAGCAATTTTCTCTCCTTAGAGTAGAAACCCAGCTCCCAGTAAATCCTGCCACAGATCTCTCAGTGAAACTGGTGAGCAATGAGCAGAGAAGATTCAGCAGTGGGTATCAAGGTATGCTCAGAGGGCATGACAGCTGTGCAGACCACTAAAAATCATTATTCTACAACTCTGTACTGCTTCCTCTTGCAGATACAAAAATTAAGAGATCACCTACCTTGTATATTCTGATCCAACCACACGGGCGTATTCTGCTCCAACCCCCAGAAGATCACAGGCAGAGACCAAATCTTTCTCAAGCGTGTGAAGTTGCTGGTTAAGAAAAACACGGACATATTATAAGAAAAATGCAAAAATACAAAAGACAAACGCCCCACTTAAATGCTCCATCAAGTAGTCAAAGTCAAACATATAAACCACTGTCCACCCGGTGGACAATCAGAACTGTCTCTAAGTAAGCAAGCAGGAATACTTTCCAAAAAGTTTTCCAAAAGCAATTCTTCCTCTCTCCTCAACCCTGAACTCTTAAATTTTGGCCAGAAACAACTTCACCAAACAGACATGAAAAGAAAGGATGGTAAAAAGACATGAGGACTAGTAACTGGTGCATGCAGCTTTATCTGCAAGGCTAGCTGCACTCTCCAGTTACCCCCATGTTGTTTGAAGATTGCTGTTTGTTCCACCTCTTTTGCTGTTTAATTTCTTTTTAGCGCTTAATTATGTTTTTATAATGAGGAAGGGATGGGGATCTTGGAACTTTAAATGCTTTTCTCTTTTAACTGTATCTTGTTTTACTGCTGTAATCCACTTGGATTCCTTGAGATTAAGCAGAATATAAATTATTATTATTATTGCTACTACCTGAGCCGGCCAGCTCCTCAGAAGTTTTGACAGGAGAGCATTGCCCACCTCACGCGTCCTTCCTGCCAGCTTGCACAAATGCTTCTTTCTGCTTTGGATTCTCTACCCTTCACACCAGAGGTCTCAGCAATTTTGTTGTACTTTAGCCAACCCAGACAATGTCTAAAGGAAACTTACTGCAAGTTGGAAAAGGAGACGGCAGTGCCAGTAGGGAGTCTGTTGGGAGATCTGGATGGCTTTACGCAGCAGAGGCTTTGCTGTATCCACAGAGTTCTAAAAAAGCACAAGCAACAAGATCAACTGGAGCATACAAAAGCTGTCAGGGATGGAGGCTCCACAGCTAACAGAAAAGAGGAGACTCAACCATATTAATGCTTTGATCAAACTCAGCAGGACAGACACCCACGGAGAAACTGTTTAGTTTATTTCAGCGAAACAGTTGCATGAAAATTTAACATGTAAAATAAGCCAATTGAATCCTCTTGGCTCATCCTAATTTTGCACAGAAATAAGTCATCCTTTCAAGCTCCTTTTAGCCATCTCACATAACCATCACATTGAAAAGAAATCTCCACATACCTCTTGGCAATACAGCTCAGACAGGAGGCTGGCAGCTTCAAATTTGACATCTTCAAACTGTGGAATCTGGTAGCCCTCAAGTTAAGCGAATACGTTGATTTTCCACTGGCTCAAATTGGAACCAAACTATTTTATAACTGTGAAGGATTTTATAAGGCACCTAGTCTATGTTGCTGCTCAGTGCAAAATCTTCCCACAGGGAAGGAGTGAGTAAGATCCACAGGTGATTCCCAAAGTAAACAAAAGAGTGATGCTTCTCTTAACATGGCAAACTGTGGAAGCAGCAGGGCTGGCTCATGTTTTGCTCATAGGACCTCCCCACACTAAATAGCCAACTAATCGTACTATCCAGGCCTCAGAGAGAGAGATGAGTGCCAGGCAATAGAGGAAGATGAAAGGCCCTCCATCCATTTCAACTGCTACCATCTTGGAGGGAGATAAGAAGAGGCAGTATTTGCTGGACTTGTTCCCCTTCCTCACTGCCATTCCTTTGTATGCCTGAGAGCTGGGAACCGTCAAACTAGCAATCTGTAAGGTGCTCTGAGAGCCTTTGTGGCTGAAGAGCAGGGTATAAGGACAGTTTGTGTGCGGATTGTGTGCCTCCAAGTCATTTCTCCAGTCCATTCCCCTTCCCTCCAATCCACCTGCCTTGGTCCAGGCCTGAGAGGGAGAGAAGAATCGGTGCATCTCATTCCCTTTCCACCACCTTCCCCTTCTCTTTTCGTGTTGTCTCTTTTAGATTGTGAGCCTGTAATTAACCGTCTATTTAAAAATAATAATTGTAAGCCTCTCTGATAGCCTTTAGGGCTGAAGAGTGGAGTATAAATACCATAAATAATAATAACAATGTCTAAGGCAACCCTATCATAGGGTTTTCTTGGCAAGATTTGTTTGGAGGAGCTTTGGCCATTGCCTTCCCTTCAGTGGGTTTCATGGCCAAGCTGGGAACTGAGCCCTGTTGCGGTCCAACACTCAAAGCGCTACAAAACGCTGTGGCATTCAGTACTCTTTCCGAAGACCGGGACAAAAAGGATACATGCTGCGATATCAGCCACTGTAAAAGGCAAGAGAGAGAAAAACGGGAAATCATTCAAAACAGTCACTGCAAGATTCAAAGGGAAGAGCATCAGGGAGAGAAAGGGATGGAGAGGAAGCCAAGGGGGCTGCGTCCGCACTGCAGAGACAAACCCGGATTGGCACCACTTTTGCTGCCGTGGGCCCATGAAGGCTTGTCCCTCCGTATGGGTTGGGGGCACGGGACCCCCGCCAATGTGGGGAAAAACGCAAGTAACAAAAACACTGTGTTTTTTAACCTGAGGAGGGGACACCTCTCTAGGAATAATCTCTAGGCCCTCCAGACACTTTTGTTCAAAGAGAGAACAGACTCATAAAAAACAAAATGGTGCAACTCTGTGGCCAAAATATTATTTGTTTGTACGTTTTTAATTGCAATTTTTTAAAATATCCAGTCTTGGAACAAAGGCAGGATAGAGATAAACATAACGATAATAATAATAATAATAATAATGGTAACACCTGCCAGACATCGACCGTGGAACTGTGCTACAAAGGCAGATGCTGCTATTATTATTCCATATCTATTAATGTACACATGTGTGTGTACCTGATGTCTCAGTGAGCTAGTTTCCCAGAATTCCACAGCAAAGAGCAACGGTGGTGGTGAAAGCGGTGCCGAACCGGGTTATTTGTAGCCGGAGGGAAGGCGCTTTCACTCACCGGCTTCTTGGGGTGCCCTGCTATGGAATTCTGGGAGCCGGAGTTTGTTGCAGGGCCCAAAGTTTTAACTTGTTGTCTGGCTCAACGGCTATGGAACTCTGGGAATAGCCGGAGTCTGTTTTGGGGCCCGGAGCCCATTGTCTTGACTCATTGGCTATGGAATTCTGGGAGTTCGAGTTTGTTGTGGGGCCCGGAGCTCATTGTCTGACTGAATGGCTATGGAACTATGGGAGTAGAAGTCTATTTTGGGGCCTAGAGACTGTTATCTGACTCAATTGCCATGGAATTCTGGGAGCTGCAGTCTGTTTTGGGGCCTGGAGCTTGCTGTCTGGCTCAATGGCTATGGAATTCTGGGAGCTGGAGTCTGTTTTAGGGGCCAGAGCTTTAACGTGTTGTCTGACTCACTTGCTATGGAATTCTGGGAGTTGGAGTCTGTTTTGGGGCCCGGAGTTCATTGTTTTGACTCACTGGTTAGGGAATTCTGGGAGTTCAAGTTTGTTGTGTGGCCCGGAATTTGTTGTCTGATTGAATGGCTATGGAATTCTGGGAGTAGAAGTCTGTTTTGGGGCCCAGAACTCATTCTTTGCCTAACTTGCTATGGAATTCTAAGAGTTGGAGTCCGTTTTAGGGGCCAGAGCTTTAACGTGTTGTCTGAGTCACTCGCTATGGAATTCTGGGACCTGGAGTCTGTTTTGGGTCCTGGAGCTCATTCTCTGGCTCAGTTGCTATGGAATTCTGGGAGTTGGAGTCTGTTTTGGGTCCTGGAGCTCATTCTCTGACTCAATGGCTATGGAATTCTGGGAGTTGGAGTCAGTTTTGGGTCCTGGAGCTCATTCTCTGGCTCAGTTGCTATGGAATTCTGGGACCTGGAGTCTGTTTTGGGTCCTGGAGCTCATTCTCTGGCTCAGTTGCTATGGAATTCTGGGAGTTGGAGTCAGTTTTGGGTCCTGGAGCTCATTCTCTGGCTCAGTTGCTATGGAATTCTGGGACCTGGAGTCTGTTTTGGGTCCTGGAGCTCATTCTCTGGCTCAGTTGCTATGGAATTCTGGGAGTTGGAGTCAGTTTTGGGTCCTGGAGCTCATTCTCTGGCTCAGTTGCTATGGAATTCTGGGACCTGGAGTCTGTTTTGGGTCCTGGAGCTCATTCTCTGACTCAATGGCTATGGAATTCTGGGAGTTGGAGTCAGTTTTGGGTCCTGGAGCTCATTCTCTGGCTCAGTTGCTATGGAATTCTGGGACCTGGAGTCTGTTTTGGGTCCTGGAGCTCATTCTCTGGCTCAGTTGCTATGGAATTCTGGGACCTGGAGTCTGTTTTGGGTCCTGGAGCTCATTCTCTGGCTCAGTTGCTATGGAATTCTGGGAGTTGGAGTCTGTTTTGGGTCCTGGAGCTCATTCTCTGGCTCAGTTGCTATGGAATTCTGGGAGTTGGAGTCAGTTTTGGGTCCTGGAGCTCATTCTCTGGCTCAGTTGCTATGGAATTCTGGGACCTGGAGTCTGTTTTGGGTCCTGGAGCTCATTCTCTGGCTCAGTTGCTATGGAATTCTGGGAGTTGGAGTCTGTTTTGGGTCCTGGAGCTCATTCTCTGGCTCAGTTGCTATGGAATTCTGGGAGTTGGAGTCTGTTCTGGGACCTGGAGCTCATTCTCTGACTCAATGGCTATGGAATTATGGGAGCAGGAGTCTGTTTCGGGGGCTTTGACGTGTTGTCTGACTCCCTCGCTATGGAATTCTGGGAGTTGGAGTTTGTTGTGGGGCCTTAAGGCCCCACAACAAACTCCAACTCCCAGAATTCCATAGCAGCGGGTGAGACAAAGAGTCCAAGCGGTTAATTCCGTCGGGAGGAAAGGAGGTCGACGCAGTCCCCGGCGCTCACCGCCTTCTCGAGGTGCCCTCGGGCCTGCTCGCCGTTCCTGGTGTGGTGGTAGAGGACGGATCCGAGCTGGAGGTGGGTGCGGGCCTCGACTCGGGCCGGAGGCTTCCGCGGGAGGACGGCTTGGAGGCAGTGGACGCAGAGGCGGACCTTCGGCGGGCTCGAGGTGCGGAAGTGCTCGGCCAGGCCCAGCAGGGCCACGTACCAAGACTCCGACGAACGTCCTCCTCCGGCGGCCGCGGCTCCCGACGACGAAGAAGCCGCCGAGGAGGACCCTCCGGAGCCGTTGTTGTTGTTGCCCTCCGCGGAGGGGGCTTCTCCGGCCGGGGCCGACGGAGGAACAACCGCCGTGGAAGAAGCCGTCGTCGTCGTCGTCGAGGCCGAAGAAACCGCCGTCGTCGCGGCCGCCGTCGTCGTTGTCGCCGCCGCCGCCGTCGAAGCCCCGACGGCGGACATCTTAGATTTACCTCAGAAAAACAACTAAAAAGGACTGAGGGGGGATTAGTACAAAATGCCCGGATGTTACCCGCACCGCGCATGCGCGCCCGGACGAGAAACAGTACCGCGCATGCGCCTCAAACGCAAAGGGTGACGGGTAGTGGAGGATTAGTGAGAAAAAATTGGCCGCGAAAGTGAAAAGACCCGGATGGTGAATGTACTACGCATGCGCGCACGGAGGAGGGACGCAAAGGATGACGGGTAGGGGAGGATTGGGGATTAAAAATGGCGCCCAAGTGGAAAGACCCGGATGGTGAATGTACTACGCATGCGCGCCCGGATGAGGAAGGCAAAGGATGACGGGTAGGGGAGGATTGGGGATAAAAAAATGGCGCCCAAGTGGAAAGACCCGGATAATGATTGCTCTGCGCATGCGCGCCCGGACGAGAAACTACTGCGCTTGAGCGTCAAACTGAAAGGATGACGGGTAGTGAAGGACTGGTGAGAAAAAAATGGCGCCCAAGTGGAAAGACCCGGATGGTGAACGTACTACGCATGCGCGCCCGGACGAGGACTAGTACTGCGCATGCGCTTCAAACGCAAAGAATGATGGGTATTGGAGGCTGGGCGATTGAAAAAAAGAAATGGCGGTGAAAGTAGAAAGACCCGGATGTGGAGTGTAATGCGCATGCGCCACAGGATGACAACATGTACTGCGCCTATAATGCAAAGGATGACGGGTGCTGGAATCTCGGCGATACAACAAAAAAATGGCGGCGGAAGTGGGAAGACCCGGATGATGGCCGCACTGCGCATGTGCTCGCGGCGTCAACTCTCGCGAGAGCTTTGCTTAAACGGGAAGTGTAGTCCGTTCCCCTTCCGGACTCCCGCAGTTTTCGACGAAAGAGGCCACAAAACGGAGCGGAGAGGGCCTAAAACTACTTCAGGGGAGAATATTAAGAGGTAAAAGGAGCCTCTGTGGGGCTCAAGGGCCTCCTTTGGGTCTTAAAGGGCTACCTTTTGAGGCGGAAGGACTACAACTCCCATGAAGCTTTGCTCCCCCTCGGTGGAGGGCGGCCATTTTGTGGCTGGGTAGACGCCTCTGTCTTCCCACAATTAGTGTGGCCTTCTGGGAGCCATGGAGGGCGGCCAGGAGGCCCCAGGTGAGTCACTCCCAGCCCCAGGTAAGACTCCCACCCCTTTCCCAGCCTCCAGAGCAGGGTTTAAGCCTTTTTTCTGGCTCAAGGCTATGGAATTCTGGGAGCTGGAGTTTGTTTTGGGGTCCAGAGTGGAGCTTTAACCCTTTTCTGGTTCAAGGCTATGGAATTCTGGGAGTTGGAGTCTGTTTTGGGGTCCAGAGTGGAGCTTTAACCCTTTTCTGGTTCAAGGCTATGGAATTCTGGGAGTTGGAGTCTGTTTTGGGGTCCAGAGTGGAGCTTTAACCCTTTTCTGGTTCAAGGCTATGGAATTCTGGGAGTTGGAGTCTGTTTTGGGGTCCAGAGTGGAGCTTTAACCCTTTTCTGGCTCAAGGCTATGGAATTCTGGGAGTTGGAGTTTGTTGTGGGGTCCAGAGCGGAGCTCCGCTCCGCTCTGGGCCCACAACAAACTCCAACTCCCAGAATTCCATAGCCTTGAGCCAGAAAAAGAGTTATGTCTTGAGCTCTGGGCCCTATAACAGACTCCAGCTCCCAGAATTCCATAGCCTTGAGCCAGAAAAAAGAGTTAAAGGGGTGCCAAACCAGGTTAATTCCTCCAGCTGCATCTGCGCTGCAGAAATAACCCACTTTGATGCCACTTTTAACTGCCCCTGGTTCAGTGCTAGGGGATTCTGGGAACTGTAGTTTGTTCTTGGCCACAGTGCTCTCTCTGACAGAGGAGGCCTCAATGGTCCAAAACACACTGTAGAAATAATACGGTTCGACGCCGCTTTTAACTGTCGTGGCTCGGTGCCGTGGGATTCTGGGAACAGTACAATGCCGTGGCACCAGAGCTCTGCGGCAGAGAAAGCTAAACGCCTCACAAAACTGCAGTTCCCAGAATTCCACGGCATTGAGTCATTGAGGATCCACTACCCTCCAATTCATATTGAACTCTCAGGCAGCTCTTAGGATCAAGAAGGTCTTCCTAGGGTTTAGGGGGAATCTCTTCTCACTTGAATCCCAAGCCGGACATCCCTTCAGATATTTAAAGATGGCACCATATCGCATGCCAACCTTGTCGTCTCCAAGGCCTCATTCCCACTTACAAACAAATCGGTTTGCGATCCGAATCGATGGATCCATTCAACAGCGGAGAGTGGTTCGTGCTACATTTGCCCCGGTTGCATTTATTCCCCTGTAAAACAACCCACTTGTGGTTTGCATTCACAAACGAATCGGTTCAAAATGAATCCGCTCCATCTGCCAAAGTGCAAATTTAAACCGATTCTGATCCACATCTGGTTCGCACTCGCACGGAATCGATTCATCCGAAAAGACACCGGAAAAAAATTCAGTGTCAAAAAGACGCGGGTTAAATGGGTCCTAGCACATGTTTCCTCCTTCGTTTAAACCACGGTCATTTAAACTAGTTCAAATGGATTTATGATCTGGTTTAAAAGGTCGTGGGGATTAGGCCCGAGCTAAACGTATCCAGCTCCCCCAATTGTAGAGTGAAGAAAATTTAGCTGTCAGTCTCTTGTTGGTTTTTGCGGGTTCCTCCTCTTGATCCTCCACAGAGCATCCACGTTTACGTACCTCTCCTTCTCTCTCTCTCTCGACCAGGAAAAAGCAACTGGTGGTTCGGAGTCACCATGCCCAAGTCCATGAAGACCAAGACCAGCGTGAACATCCTCCACCAGGAGAAGCTCATTGCCCAAAAGAAGCGGGAGATCGAGGCCAAGATGGAGCAGCAGGCCAAACAGACCCATTTGGCCAGCCAGCAGTCCTCCCAGGCCAGCGAGTGCGTTGGAATTCTGTCTGTCGGGGAATGACTGTTTGTTGATTTGTTAGAGAATAATAATAAATAACAATATGTTTTATTTATAGCCTGACTCTCTGAACAGGCAATCGGGGCAGGTTGCAACAAACTTAAAACAGAAACAGATAAAATAGAAACAGCCCCATCCCGACCACCCACCCCTTAAAATAAGGTTAAATTAACAATGAGTTAAAACACGGCACATAAAAACAGGAACGATAGTAAAAAGCTAAAATTCTTGAGCAGAATGGATGAAGGCGGAAATCATGGGAATAAAGAAGCTGGGGAAACTCTAGACCTTGGATTTGGAGCCAGGGGATATATTAAGCATTGTCTGGAAAGGCCTGCTTATTTATTCTTTATAAATAATAATAATAATACTAAAAAATAAAATATTTATTTGGATCCCGCCTCTCCCTATTGGAGGATCGAGGCGGGTAACAGCAAACTGAAAAAAATCGATACATACAATAATAAAGCATGCAAAAAGCATTCCCCTTATTTGCTACCGCTTTCCAAATTAAAATACAATAAAATGGTAAAATTCACAACGACAATACAGTACGTTAAAACAAAATTAAGCCGGAGTCACCATATTAAGAGGGGGGGACAGGTAGATCGGATGGACAGTTCTATTCTTTAGGAGGTCAGTCTGGGAATGTCCGCCGGAAGAGATCCGTTTTTATCACCTTATTAAAGGCATTGAGAGATGTAATATAACGGATCTCTTCTGGCAGGTCATTACAAATTTGAGGATCCTGGACCCAGGCCATTTAGGGCTTTATATTCCTTGCCTTTCCTCCAATGACTTCAAGGCATACAAGTGTATCCTAAAACAGTGTTGCCCAAACTTCAATCCTTTAGATCTTTTGGACTTCCAGCTCCAAGAAGCCCTAGGCAGCTTGGCTGAAAGGAATTCTGAGAGCTGAAGTTCAAAAGATCTGGAGGAACAAAGTTGGGGAAGGCTGACCTGAGTGCCTCCGTTGTGACTATTAATTTCCTACATCTTTTGCCTTCCAGTGACGAGAGCAGCGATGGCAAAGGGTCCGTTTCGAACAAGTTTGCCAACGACGGGAGTTTCCTCCAACAGTTTCTCAAACTGCAGAAAGAGAAATCGGGAAGCGGTAAGCGGCCTGCTTTGCTCTTCTCTTTATTGTAGTTTTTCCTGTCTTTCATACTTGGAAGGGAAACCAGGGGTCATCTAGCTCAACCCCCCACCAATGGAGCATGTCATAGTTAAAGCGTTCTAGACATCTGTCAGTTTAGCCCTTTTGACTTCCAGGGTAGTCTGTTCCATTGCCAAAAACCTCTTGCCATCAGGAGTTTCGTATGACATTTGAGTCTTCTTTATCAGAAATACTTGGGACCAGAAGTGTTTTGGGTTTTGGATTTATTTATTTATTTGGAATATTAGCATATCGAGTCAGCCTTCCTTATCCATGGAATTTTTATCCACGGATTCAAGCATCAACAGCTTGAAAAAACTAAAAAAAAAATCCAAATAGCAAACCTTGATTTTCCATTTTATAGTAGAGACAACTTTTCCTTTTCCATTATATTTAATGGGACTTGAGCATCCACGGACTTTGTTATCCATGGGGGGTCCTGGAACCAAACCCCAGCAGATAACAAGAGCCCACTGCCTGTAATTAGAGATGTCTTGGACAAGGGACCCAAATTTAAATGTTAAATTCATTTATGTTTTGTATATACAGTGGTCCCCCGGGATACGAATCCCTCGGGATCCGAAATCCCCGAGACCCGAAACCACCAGGGCCGGAAAAACGGCCCCGGCCAACGAAAAAAACCCCGGGTTGCAAAAAAAAATTCGCAACCCGGACGCTTTAAAACAGCACGCTTCCGGTGTGCTGTGCATTGGTTAAAGCGGTCCCCCGGGTTACGAACGACTTCGGGTTACAAAGGTAATCCCGGAACGGATTGCCTTCGTAACCCAGGGATCACTGTACCACATATATATGTGTGTGTGTGTATATATATATATATATATATAGAGAGAGAGAGAGAGAGAGAGCACCAGAATAATTTTGTACATAATTTTAAAAATAATTTTGTGCATTAAGAAAAGTTTGCATACACTGATCTATACAGGCATCACTGTCTCGACCACTCCTGTGGACCATTTCAGATTTGAGAATTCTGGATAAGGGTGACTCAGCCTAAATGTGGCCAGAATCCCATTTCCTGTGTTACTCCAGAGTCAGAAACCAGTTTCCCTTGCCTTCTTCCATGCTGTCTAGGCCCTTCCTGCAGTTCCACTGAAGCCTCGGCAACCCACGCCCCACCTGCAAAGAAGCCTCCTTTAACAGGGAAGCGGCCCAGCCTCAATGTCAGCAGCATGCTGAGCCAAGTCAAAAGCTACACTCATTCCAAACAGACACCTGTGACCAACCGGCTCAGCGTTTTCCAATCGCCAGACGAGGATGAAGAAGACGACTATGAACAGTGGCTGGAGATTAAAAGTAAGTTCCTTGACGGCGTGCCTCCCTTTTTCTTTAGTGCCCTCAGTCTGCACAGTGGTCTTTAAAACAGGAGAGGCCAGGGACCAGAGTGCTGAGAACTTCTTATCTTTTGGGAGATCATTTAGTGAACTAGAAACCCCATGTACTTTGTGTGCAAAGCATGGGGAACAGGAGTTTGGGTGGGGAAACATTTTCCCCATTGCCAGACCCTTTTGAACCATGATGCAAGAAAATTTGACCCATCCCTTCCACCTAAGGCTCTCCAATTTTGTCTCCCCAATACACTGGGAGTGAATGGGAGGCAATTCATATAGGGCCCAGGAAAGAGAAACCTTTCTTGGAACAGGAGATGGGGTTCCCAGGTGTCCCATTTTTGTAAGGAACTTCCCATATGCAGGCTTCTAAAGTCCAGTCCCATGATAAAAGGACACTCCAAATCCCATATATGAGGTTACTACTGTCATAGAGCTGCTCTCTTTTTCCTCCGTCTGTCTGGAATGATACCAAAAAGCAGAGTAAAATTCTCATGTTGTGAGGTGTGACCTCCCCTTGTGATTTTTGGGGGGGGGTTCTTGTGAAATCCAAAGTCTCATAGGAACTCCGAGACCTTGAAAGAGGAGAGAGACTGAGGGCAGCATTATATAGGCCCAGTTCAGACATCATGTTTTGCTCTTAAAAACAAAATCTAGCAACCGTTAAAAGAAGTGAACTGAAGATTTGCTTTACTTCCAAGGAAGATATCCCCAACAGCACCACAGAGCCCTGTATCTTCTGTGGTTTCCCTCAAGATGGTAATTGGAAGTAACATGATTTCTTCCTGTGCCCATTTTAATAGGGTTTACAGGGGGAAAACAGAGGTATCCAGGCATGGTAAGGGGTGGGGACAGCTTTTAGGTGGGTTGACAGGAGTTGCAAACACTAGGTCTCTTTGAAGTTGACCACCCTGGATTAAGTGCCATGGTTAGCTTGTGTGACAATGGTCTTCCCTGCCACCAGTGCTCCACCCCAATTTTGAACCCATAAGGCTTGTGTTGCTCTCCGCCGTGGCTCCATCGTTTCAACCTCTTTCTCCTCATCCCCCCTCCTTCAACCCCGCCCTCCTTCTCCCCACCGACTTGTGTCTACTGCTGTGGTTCTTAGAGGGAATGTGCCTGTTGGGGGTGTGAGTAGAGAACCCCAGTACTGACAGCCTGCTTAAAGTTTGTCCCCCAGAGGACATCAGGACCCGCCGAATCGTGGAGAAGCTGGCCAGGGCAGTGGCCGAAGGGGGGCCGGAGCTGGAGAAGGTGGCACTGGAGGACTCCAAGGATAACCCAACCTTTTCGTACGTTCTTAGTCGTTCTTGTCTCTTTAAGTTTTTATATTTAATTTATATCCCACCACAAACATTTACTTTTGGGACCACAAAAATGGTCCTAGGGCCACGTGCAGCCATGGCCCGCTTTGCCCATCCCTGCTTTTATTTTCTTCCTTTCTCTCTCTCGCTTTTCGCTAGGTTCCTGCATGATAAGAACAGCCCAGAATTTCTGTACTACAGAAAGAAACTGGCAGAGATATGGAAGAAGAGCCAAGTGCCCGAAGAGCCCTGTTCTTCCCCAAAAGGTAAGGCAAGGATGAGTGCTGTGAGGTCGCTTTGTCCCTGTTGTCTGGATCCAAATGTCTTATTCATGGAGTTGCAGCTTTCTAAGCAGTACATCAGATTTGTCTATGAAGAGTATCTTAATTCATCAAAGAGATGCTCCTAATAAATCAGAAACTGATTTAAAAAAACCATTTAGAATTAACAAGTATAGAACAGAAAAAACATGAACCATCAGTAACACATCAGGCCAAGTACACACAAAACACAATCTGGATTGTCATTTGTTTGGTTCTGGCTCGTTACATCCAAATTTTCACAAACCAACCGTCATTTGTTAGCCATCTCCCAAACCAGAACTAGAAACCATAGACTGGCTTGTTGGAACCATGGCTTGTTGTACCATCTGAACCCATAATCATGACTCGTTTCCCACATCTCAGATGCTGACCAAAAAAAGCAGAAGGGAGCTACACCATGTCTCAAGCAACAACCATGGCTAACATCCACCATGGCGTAGTACACACACTCAGTGTGATGCTTGGGTCCAGGAACCTGTTTAAAATATGTTATATCTAATGCACTGGTCATATGGTTGAAAAAAGCAAGTAATGCTTTGGAAACAGTACCTCTGTGCAATTCTAATGAGGACTCCCAGGTTAAGGATTTCTCTCCCATGAGAGGCCTGCTTGGCTACCTGTTTCCTGTCCTACCGGCCAGTAAAGATTCTTATTTGGGAAGGCTGTTTGATTTTTAATTTATGTGGCAGGAAGAGATTATAATAGGTTTTAAGTCCCGAAATCAGTTCTACCCACCCAAGCAAGCACCCCCGTACCCTGGTTTCTTTGCCAGTGGTGTAACTTTGTGTGACTTTTTCTTCTATTTTATAATTTGTGAACAAAGTAAGGGAAAACTGTGTTTAAACCCTCCTCTTCCCACTTATATTCCATCCCCCCCGGGGTCCTTAAAGCCAGATTAAGCTTGTGGCTGTTGGGTGTGTGAGTTGGGAACACCGTACTGACAGCCTGCTTAAAGTTTCACCCCCAGACGACAAAGAGACCAAGGACTGTGCTGAGAAGCTGGCCAGGTTTGTGGCAGACGGGGGCCCCGTGGTGGAAATGGTCGCCCTGAAGAACAACCGAGAGAACCAGTCGTTCAGGTGAAGAGGGCAAGGGGTGGGATTGAGTTTAGGGAGAATGGGAGGCAGGAGGTATTGTTTGTGTTGGTGCCTTTGAGTCACCTGCCGACTTATGGCGACCCTATGAATTTCAGTGGGATTTCTTAGGCAAGGAAGATTCAGGGGTGGTTTTGCCAGTTCCTTCCTCTGGAATAGAGCCTCCAGCACCTGAGATTTGTTAGGGTCCCAGATCTCAGTGTCTGGCCTGAAGTCACAGGAATTGTCCCTTCTCTGGTCCCTCAAAGTGAGGGTATTTCAAATTAAATGTGCTATGAAATACTTCAGTCCCAAGAATTCCCAGTGGGCTGCACAGTCCCTACCCTGGTTTAAAAGCCTAAAGATGATTAGTTTGTTTTGCAGGTGGGTAGTAAATTCCTCTTTCTTTGCTCTTTTTCTTCGCATGCCTCTGCGGACGAAGGTTTTTGTATGAGCCTGACAGCTCCGGCTACAAGTATTACCAGCAGAAGCTGGAGGAGTTCCGGAAAGCTAAGGGGGCACCGCCTGTCCCTAAAACCAACCCTAAACGCAAAGCTGCCCCTGAGGGCACACCGTCTCCATCCACTTCAGCCCCAGTTGCTACTCCAGCTCCAGCCCCAACCCCAGTCTCCATCCCAGAGCCAGCAACATCGCCGCCGCCAGTGAAGCAAGTGGCTGCACCAGCTGCCAAGAAAAAACGGAAAAGCCGATGGGGTCCAGAGGAAGAGAAGATGGACCTGCCTCCCCCAGAACTGGCTCAGCAAACGGAGGAACCCTCCCCTACGCCACTCTCTGGTTAGTGCTTGGCTGTGTTTTGGGGGGCAGTATTTCATTGATTTAATGAGTACATTTACAGTACATTTGGTGTACAGCAGCCTTGCCAGATTGGATTTCCAGAAATCCCAGCCAGCAAATTGACAGTGGCTTATCTCTTGAGGACATGGTAGGCCTGTCCTTTATCCTATAAAATCAATCAGACAGAAGAGAGCAAATCTTGGGAAATGTTCAAAGGCCAGCTGCTGTTCTCTGCAGGTCTGTCGTAGAGCTGTGAAGGGCATAAATGTGGCTCTAAACAAGCGCAAGAGGAGAAGGGATACAATTATCAAAGCAAGGCTAGCCTTTTTGCTATTTGATTTGTCTTCAGTCCAGGACCTTAAAGGACTCGGCTACGAGAAAGGGAAGCCATTTGGGCTGGTGGGAGTGACAGAGCTATCGGATGCCCAGCGGAAGCAATTGAAGGAGCAACAAGAGGTAAGCCAGGGTGGGTTCAGTCTGACGGTGTACATGATGCACTCACCAGTTTCTGTGCAGAACACCTGCATCTCTAGTGTTTGGATTTAACCATAATAACCACATTTTTGTGGAGGGCAGCTTCAGAGCATCCAGGGGTAGGTGGAACAGTTTTTCAGCCCAATCTCACTCTCTTGTCAAAACTGAAAGAGGACTTCCATTCACTTTTGCCCTGACATTTAACTGACTGTTGCCCACACTTCCACAGATGCAACAAATGTATGATCTAATCATGAAGCACAAGCAGGCCATGCAGGAGATGCAGATCATGTGGGAGAAGACAGTCAAAGACCACAAGTCCGGCTACGACAGCGATGAGGAGGTCGACAACGAACTGGGAACATGGGAGCATCAGCTTCGGCGCATGGAGATGGACAAGACGCGAGGTGGGCTTTCAGCTGCGAGACAACAGCATTGCAGTGTGAGATTGTGCCTGTGTGTTTATGTGTCTTGAATTCGTCTGATGAATTATGACAACCCCATGAATCTCATAGGATTTTCTTACGCAAGAAATCCTCAAAGGTGGTTTTGTCAGGCCTTTCCTCTGAAATAGAGCCTACGATACCTGGGATTCCTTGGTGTTTCCCCATCCAAGTCCTAATCAAGCCTGACCCTGCTTAGCTTCTAAGATCAGATGGGATCAGTCTAGAGCATCTGGTATTGTACTGTCAGGAGAAAAGAATAGCAGCCCAAATGGGTTTAGAAGGAGATTAGAGTAGAGGTGGGACAAATGTTGCCTGTGGGCTACATGTGGCCCCCATGCCTTTCCCTCATTCCCCCCCCCCCCGGACTCCTATTACCTAGAAACAGCTCTCAAACTATGCTACACCACCACCCCATGCAGCAGTTTTATTTCCATTGATCTTGACCTCCCAAAATTGGCCCAAAGTAGGCCAAGCCAAAACAGGGCATGATATAATCCAGTTCCAGAGATGCCACCCCCTCACATGCACATTGGGGGTGCCAGAAAAAAATTGTGCCCCTCCAGAGCAAGGCTTGGTAAAGATTGGGCCTCTGGTGTTAGCAAACTTCACCACTTTGTAGTCCTGGGCAGTGTGTCTAATTGGAAGGGACTGTAGTCCGAAAGATCTGGAGGGCCAAAGGTTGGCCACAAGCCTTACGGGGATGCCAGCTTGGCACATTGGCGTCTCCATTTCACATCTCATCTCTCTGCCCCTTCTCTGCTTCTGTTTTTCTTACTCAGAGTGGGCAGAGCAGCTAACTCAGATGGGCCGGGGGAAGCATTTCATTGGAGACTTTCTCCCGCCCGACGAACTAGACAAGTTCATGGAGACTTTCAAAGCGCTGAAGGTAAGGCGACCGACACACACTATGTACTTTGCGTGGAAACAAATTAAGTTCAGCCTGAGGAGAAGGAGCTTTTAAGAATAGCCTCCTCTTCCTTCCCAGACACGCTTTCATACCTGTGTCTAGAAACAATGCGTTAAAACCAGTCTGCTGTCTCCCTGCAGCTGCGCTAGAATAACAGGCCTCTCTGTTTTTCCTCGTCTGTGTATAGGAAGGCCGTGAGCCCGATTACTCAGAGTACAAGGAGTTCAAGTTGACAGTGGAAAACATCGGTTACCAGATGCTGATGAAGATGGGCTGGAAGGAAGGGGACGGCCTCGGGAGCGACGGTCAGGGCATTAAAGCCCCAGTGAACAAGTACGTATTGGTCAGAACGGCAGAGCTCCATCTCCCTTCAGGGTAGGCACCCCCTTCCATGGCCAGCTAATAGCCCCAGGAGGAGGACACAGCCAGGCACCAGCCCACGGTGTATCTGCAGCTGGCTGCAAGAAGGTGACATTCTCCTCCTGGACCTCCAGAAGATCTCTGAGGTGTCCAGGGAGATGCCTTTTCCTTTCTGCTGCTGGCTGGCTGCCCTCCGGCCTTTCCTTGTCACTAAACTGGCCGTGACAGAACACCCAGCCTGAAGGCATGCAGAAGGCACAATGGAAGGGGGTCATTGCAGATGGAGTTGCTGAGGTCCTGAGCCTCTACCACAGCCACAAAATTAGACACACGCAAGCATAATTTGCAATTACTCCTACATCTGCCACAAGTAAGATTTCAGCCTGCCTTTTATTTGTATTAGATTAGAAAGTGCTGGTGTTTGGGACTGGAATCACAAGAAACCTTCACATGGGCTAGACTCTAGATAGATAGATAGATAGATAGATAGATAGATAGATAGATAGATATGCTTACTCTCCAGGTCCTATCATGGACATGGATGCTGGAGGTTGTAGTCCCAGAACTTAAGGCTGCCTTGGTTCCACCCATCAAAAGACTTTGTCAACATTTGTTTGGCACTGCTTTAACTGCCAGGGCTCAGTGCTATGGAATTCTGGGATCTGTAGTTTTGTGAGCTATTTGGCCTCTGTCAGAGCACTCTGGTGCCACAACAAACTACAAACCCCAGGATTCCATAGAGTATAGCCATGACAGTTGAAGTGGTGTCAAACTACATTGATTCTGAAGTGTGGCAGCAGTCATTGGTAAGGATAAATAGTCCAAGCTGACAACTGGTGTCTTCTGTTAAGTGTTTGATAATGAAGGTAAACCTAAGTCTTTTCTTAAACAGGGGAGTGAGAGCCATCAACGGTGCTGGATTTGGAATTGACCGTCCAGCCGACCTGACCAAGGAAGATGATGAATACGAGGCTTTCCGCAAGAGGATGATGTTGGCCTACAGATTTCGACCCAACCCGCTGGTGAGAGATTCTGGCAAAACTGCCTCTGAGTATTCCTTGCCTAAGAAAACGCTGTGAAATGCCTGGTGTCACCATAAGTTGCCTCTCTGAATGAGTTGGCTGACAGCTCCCATCATCCCAAGCCTTTGCCGTGGTTGAGAGAAACCTTGGCATAGGAAGACTCTGGGCCGAACACCAATTTCTTTCCTGGGCAGAGAGGCCAGTTAAGTTCAGGACGACCTGGGATTCTCTCGGCACGTTGCTTTTCAGGTAGAGCCAGTTTCTAAGCTTTCCATTGGAGATGCTTATCAGAACTGCCCACTCCATTTGGTTCAGTAAACTAGTCGTCTTTATTCCAGCAGCAAAATGTTATTTCAGTAACCCAGAGAAGTTAACAGTATGATTTCTGTAGACAGGACTAATACAATCTCCAAAATAAGCATAGACTAACCAGTGCCTGTCCCTGTAAATTCGTCCATAAGCCAAAACATAGTTGTATCCCTTCTTGTTTAGCTGTCCCTCTTATACACTTTTACTTTAGACCTTTTCAGAGACTGAAATTGATGGAATTCTGTACCGGTGTCCTCCCACACACGTCTGTGCATTTTCTAACCAGGCATTATTTTCCCCCAAAGCAAACATTATAATTCCCATCATCTGAACTACCAGGCCTCTGTCATATGTTATATCCCATTTATAATGTTGTCGTTGTTGTGTGCCTTCAAGTAATTTCTGAGTTACGACCACCCCAAGGCGAAACTATCACAGAGTTTTCTTGGCAAGCTTTTTCAGAGGGGGTTTGCCATTGTTATCCTCTGAGCCTGAGAGAGTGTGACTTGCCCAGAGTTTACATGTGTAAGTTGTGATTCAAACCCTAGTTGCCAGAGGCATAGTCCAGCGCTCAAACCAGTACATCACACTGCTGTGTTTAAATCTACCGCTTTTATAAAATATATGCATTGCCGATACCGAAGGAAAAAGATAAAATCGGTAATCAAAACAACAGACCACTTTCTATGGCATGATCTGGCAGAATAATGAGACCTGGGCGGGTGGCATTATCTGAAATTTCAACCCGAGAGAGGGTTTGTTCTCTGGGAAGTGAGTGGGTTGCTTTCACCCCTGACGTATGAGGGCAGCTATAATAATTTATGTCTGCATCTTTCCCTTTTTCCACATTGGATAGATGGCTTGTCCTTAAGGCAGCCTGTGTACCCATAAAGGGAACCATCTCCTCCAAGGAGAGCATGTTCCTACTTCAGGCTCCGAAACCTGGCTGTCCCTGGCCTCCACAGTGACAAGCTGTGTTCGTGTTACGTGCTTTCAAATTTTCAACTCCTGGTCACCTAAGGTTTTCTTGGCAGGATATACGGTCTGCCGTTGCCTGCCTTTGAGGCTGAGAGAGAGTAACTTACCTAAGGGCCCTGGCCGATCAGGAATTGGAACCCTGGTCTCCCAGAGTCCTTGTCCAACACTTCAACTAGAGCATTATGCTTCCTCTCCTAGGGTTTTCTTGGCTTCTTCAGAGGAAGCTTGCCATTACCAAGAGAGTATTCCTAGCCCAGGGTCACCCAGTGGGTTTTCAGGGCTGAGTGACGATTCATATCCTGGTCCTCCAGAGTCCTAGTCCAATCCACAAACCACTACACCACAATAGCTTCATTATTAAGTCAGGTTCGAGTTAGGGTGACCCTCTCCTAGGGTTGTTTTTTGTGTAAGATTCATTCCAAGGAAGTTTGCCATTGCCTCCCTCTGGGGCTGAAGGGGTGTGAGGTGCCCATGGTCACCCAGAAGATTTCCATGGGTTTTTTTACTTATCATAAAACATGAGCATCCTTTTTAGGGCTGGGAGTCTTTTCCAGGTGAAGATACACTTCAATCCAACATTGTGTCACGACATGATTGACCTTTGTGCCCTGTTGTGTGGATGGAGAAGGAGGTTAATCCATCTGATTTCTTTTGGATTGATCTCTTCTCTGAGCAAGCGTAGGCTTGTGTGGATTCCTCCGTCGTTCTAATCCAGCGTCCAGCTGATTTTTGTACCCTTTTCCTCCTTTTCTTGCAGAACAATCCCCGGCGTCCATACTACTGACTCGGCAGTGTGCTCTTTCTCCCTCCACAAAGTTGTGGTTTGTTTGTTAACTGTGATACATTGATAATTGCAACATCTCAACTTTCTCCCACGCTTCGGTTTTATTTTCTTCACTTTGGAATCACTCTGGGCCCAACCCTTCACCCAAGACCGTAGGATCTGTTCCAGCATCATCACTTAAAGTTTCTCTGCTGCAATTGTTCTGAAAATGTGGTCCCACCAGAGGGAGAAGGGAATGTTAAACCCCAAGCTTGGATTTGGAGAGACTGTCAGAGAAAAGAAGAATAACCCCAGATGGTAACCCAAATCGCTCTTGTTGAGTGACTGTGTGTGAATTGGCGCTCAAATACTGACATGTTCCTCGTCTTGTATAGTTTCTGCTTGGGTTCTCTACAAAGTTATCTTTCTGTATATGTATTCCTGATTTGTTTTGCCAGGGGTACAGACAGCAAGAAAAATGCCACTGCTGTTGTGTGTATTGTGCCACTGTCAAATGAGGCACAGAAGCTGAATCTTGTTGAATCTTTAGGGGTGGAAAGCCGGGATGTAAATGAGGAGATCCCAAACAAAGAGCAGGTAGTAGTCCATCCCTTGTTATTTCCCACCTTGAGTTTAAAAATCCAGGTTTGCAGTTTTAACAATTTGGAGATGGTGCGTCACTTGCAACACCAGGGACACAACTTTTTCACCCAGTTGTGGAGAGGGGCACCAAATGAATCTTGTACCAAGCACCTGAAAGCACAGAGGCATTTGACCATCTTCCGTTTTGGAGGAACATCCCAACTCCTTTTCCGGACTCCCCGATCTTTCAAGAGAGGTGGAAAGCCAATGTTTTGCTATGCAACGATTTAAGAAGCGTTTCTCCTAGATTCCCAGTTAATGGAGTCTGAAAGGGGCCCAAGTTTGCCTGGAAGAGGATCAGATGAAAAGTTGAGCTGAGGACTCAGACTTAAAATGCTGCTTGGTAAAATCACAAATATCTCCATTATGGGCCAAAAACACCATCCTTGCCCCACAGCTCTTCTGGTTTCTATCATTGGGGAGCATCTGGTGGCTCCCATGTCAGCAGGGCAGGTCATCTACTCCAGGTTTTAACCCATTGCCCAAAGTGTTGAACCTTATCTCTCAAAAACCTGGAGTGGATTCACTGCCCCATTGACCTGGAAGTCAGCGACCATCCTTGGTTTCAATCCTCTTGACCCACCGCCAAACCAAATTGTACCACTTTGGGGTTTTTCCCATACGTTTTGGAGGGTGGGTGGCATGTGTTTGCTCGCTTGTTTTTTGGGGTTTGTTTCTCTTTAGCAACGAATGGTAGAGTTGATGCTTTTTGGCTTTTGAGGAACCAGTTAATAAAGCTATAAAAACGAAGCAGCTTGGGGTGGTCTTTTCAGAAGTCGCAAAGATCAGTTTGGGGTTTTCAAAACCACGCAGCACGGTTGTGGTTGTGTATGCCTTATGATCACAAAAGCCATCGATACAAAGAGTGCCTCGAAATTCTGGCTCTGTTACCCAAGGCGGCTCACAATTTTCGTGAAAACCAAACTGTCGAAACAATAATCCAAAAGAAAAACAAGCAACCCTGCTAAACAGCCCAGATCTGCCTTGATGGTGTCCTATAACGTTGAGGTTGTTGACATTTGGTCCTCTAGATGTTTTGGACTTCACCTCCTAAAAGTCCTTGCTAGTATGGCCATTGCTCAGGAATTATGGGAGATGCAGTCCCAGATATCTGGAGGACCAAAGGTTGAGAGCCATGGCTCTGACTCACTCCAAGTGGAAACCGTTTGGAAATTGCAAAATAACTGGAGTCAAAGTGTTGATGGGCTGGTTACAGGGATCACCTATGTTCCCTTTTGCAATAACTTCGCTGGCTATTGCTCTGTCTGTTGGTACAATTCAAAGCGATGGCTTAGTTCCAGACTATTTGGAAGACTGTATTTCCTTAGGCTGAGAAATAGTGACTGTGACCTGCAAGGCTGTGTCTGACCCTTGGCTTTCCCCTAATCTGACACCGTAACCACTACACCACAATTCCTCTTGGATTGGGCTTGTAACTCTTCGGTCATTGCAAAAGGAGGCTACAATACAGTTTTCTTTCCGGTACAAAAACAGTTTCATAAACGGTGCCGCTTCCCAAGACTATTCACTGTCCGGGACTTAATCTGTACAAAATTTGCATATGGTATTTTTTTGGCACAGAAAACAGAATATTCAGCATAGGAAGCAGCCTTTTTCTATGCACGGCTTTCTTTTTTCTGCTAAAAAAATTGGAGTATCGTGTCCACATTGTGGGAAATAGTTTTGCCGCGAAGTGCCGTCAACTTTGGTTTATGGTGACCCTGTGAACGAGAGACCTCCAAGTCACCCTCTTGTCAACTCAGGTCTTGCAAAGTCAGGGCTTCCTTGACAGCGTCTATCCAATGTGGTTGTCCTCTTTTTCCTAATGCACTGTTGTCTTTTCCAGCGGCTCCTTTCTTCTCGCGATGTGTCCAGGCTACGGCAGCCTCGCTTTAGCCTTCATGGCTTCTAGGGCAAGTTCAGCCTTGATTTGCTCTGGGACTCATTTATTTGAGTGGAAATGCTTAGATGCCTTTCCCTGGGACTCCGTGATTCTAACTGGTCTTGGCATGAATTCCTTTGGAAAAGCCGTTTTGTCCTTGCCTGTCCTTTCCCCTAACGCATGCTGGTTATATTTCTATATTTGTATATTAGCGTATTGCTTTCTGCTTTTATTCTATTGCTTTCTCCTGCAGGTTTGCGAGGCAACTTCATCCTGGAAGGAGTGGGTAAGGCACACCCAGCTTGCGTTGCCCTTTTAAGAGTGGTCCCTCCTCCCTAATCCACACAAACCCATGAAAAGCTGGTCTTGTGCAACAACAACCCAGTCGCTACTAACCTTTGGATAGGATGGGTCCTTTCGGCTCTCGGCGGACTAGGCTGGGCTGACCCCTGTCATCCGGAGCCAGCGTGACCTGGCTTCTTAAACCCGCATTCCCACAACCAGGAGACACCCGTGTTGGCTTCTTTTTCCTTCCAGGCGTGCAAACATGGGGCTCTACGCAGCTTTGGGTGCCGTCGGCTTGTACCTCTCCGCTTTTCCCGTTTCTTACCTGTTCAACAGCCTGGCGGCCATGGAGCAGTGAGTATGGTTTGAATGCGAAAGTTTCTCTGGCTCTTTCTGCTCTCCATTCATTGCTTTTTCGACTTTCTTTTGGGGAAACAGGAGAGGAATCTTGGAAGTGTCTGAAAAGATGGACACAAGGGTTTGCCCTGTTTGCAATGGGGTTGTTGTGTGCCTTCATTTGAGTCATTTCTTTGACTCAAGGGGAACCTATCTTGGGTTTTCCTGGCAAGATTTCCTGGCAGCGGGTTTCCATGGCCAAGCAGGGAATCGAACCCGGGACTCCAGAGTCTCTGTCCAGCGCTGAAACCATTGCAGCACGCTGGCTCTCTCTTGCTCCGCTTTTTTGGATGTCCGATCCACATCAGCTGCACTGGGTCCTAATTTTGGGAGAAAAGTGGGATAGAAATTAATAAAATAATAGCAATATATTTCTGAGGCTGAAATGTTCAAGCCATGGCAATGCTAAAAATCTGGATTTTGGAGGGAAAAATTCAGGGAGGGCACAGGATTCTTATTTTGTCTCCTGAGACAAAGGCATGAGCAGAGTTTGAATTACTAGTTGAATCTCCCTTATCTGGAAATCCGAAATGCTTCAAAATGGTTGAGACTTTCCGATGGTTCAGTTGGACACAAACGTTGTTTCATGCATGAAATTATTAAAATTATTGAGTATAAAATTACCATCAGGCCATGTCCTGAAACGTAAACGTATTGTGTGTTTAGACTTGGGTCCCCTCTCCAAAATAGTTCCAAAATGCAAACCACTACGGATAAAGGCGACTCGACCTGCGCCATCCTCTGAACTGAGTCTCAGGAATTTTTCTCTTCCGGCCACAATTTTCCTCTTCTGTAAAACAGGTCTAATAGGTCTCCTTAGGGTGGCCATAAATTGGATACAACGTGAAGGCACACAACAACAACCAGGTAAATAGAATATACAGACCTGCCACGCAATTCACTCAGCTCCACACCAAAAAATATATATGAATGACAGAAATGGCAATTCCTGGACCTTGCATGTTGGTTTCGGTGCCAAGGCTAAGCTCTGGGCCATAGGCAGAAGGAAAGTCTGCCCACGCTGTACGCTTGATCTTTGGAATCGCCGGCTTTCTAAAAATGCACACACACAACCACACACACACACACTTGACTTATCCTTGCCAGTCTTGTTCATCTTGACCCTGTCTCGGCTTCACTGCAGGAACCGTTGAATGATTATGGCTAAAAATACCATCCCGGCAGCTGGCAACTTATCTGCGCCTTGGTGTTTTGCCCACTGGCATCCTAAGAGAGGCTGCACTGGCTCTGGTTTTAGAAAAAGAAATAGATTTTGTACCTGTATATTTACCTGTATTACCAAGGTTTTTTAAAAGGGGGGAAAGAGACAATAGGATGCAGTAATTTAAATGTTGCAGGGTATCTGCACTGAATAAATAAAGCAGTTTGATACCCCTTTCACTTTGATACCCCAATTTTGGGAACAAGTAAGATATAAATAAATAAAATAGTAGTAGTAGTAGTAGTAGTAAATGGCTCTGAAGAAGAAGAATGGCTCCATTTTATGGAATCTTGGAATTTGCAGTTTGTTGCAGCGCTGGAACTCTTATGACCAAGAAGGCGAAATAGCTCACCAAACTACAGATCCCAGAATGCCATAGCCTTGGGCCGTGGCTGTTAAAGCGCTGTCAAACTGCAGTCTAGATGTAGCATAAGACTCAGGGTTCAAATCTCCTTTTGGCCATGGAAAGGCACTGGGCAAGTCACACTCTCTCAGCTTCAGAAGATGGCGACGGCAAACCCCCCTCTGAAGAAACATGCCAAGATGACAGGCTGCCATAAAGTGGAAATGACTTGAACCCCAACAGTGAAGGCGGCCTGAATGAAAGTTTCCATTTTGGTGGGGCAGCATTTGTTTTTGGGGTGCAGTGTCCTTATTTACCACCCTGTAGCTCCCCTCTGAGTCTATATTGATCTTTGGATGTGCCCAATGTATTTTCTTCCTTGGCAACCGCATCTGTGCATTGTGCCACTGCTCAGCTCTGAAATCCCCCCCAACGGCAAACGTTTGACTCCGCTCAGCTTTTTGCTCAGGGTTGCAGGGTGAACCCTGGACGGACGGCTCCAGCAACGTGTGAGCCAGACAGACTTTGAACCCACCTCTGTGTTGAAACTTGCAGAGTGTGCCGGCGGTCACAGGAAGCCACAAGGGCCTCTTTCCACTTCGACCCGTCACAAATGGGATTGATTCAATGAGAAGAAACTCTTGCGTTTGCAAGACCTGAGCGGGACCCTGGAAGCAACTGGATATATCTCTTCATTCGTACGTCTTACATTGAAGTCAACTCGATGCCGTGGCATTGCTAGGGTTGGCATTACCTGATGTGGCAACTCATGGCGTCACCCCTTTCCACTGACCTTCTCCCGTAACACACCATTTTTTGTTCTTGTTCTGTGCCTTCAAGTCATTTCTGACTTATAGCGACCTGAAGACGAACCTATCCTGGGGTTTTCTCGGCAAGATTAGTTCAGAGGGGGTTTCCTATTGCCTTCCCTGAGGCTGAGAGAGTGTGACTTGCCCAGGGTCACTCAATGAGTTTCATGGTTGAGCTGGGAATCGAACCTTGGTCTCCAGAGTCGCAGTCCAACCACACCTTCCAGTATCCTTAATCATGTTTTTTGTACCAATGTTACTTATAAATCGTAATTCCAACAGTAGGACTGTCGGTCCTCCTTATCCACGGATTTTTTTATCCTCAGGTTCAAGCATCCACGGCTTGAAAATATTCCAAAAAAAGAATAAATGAGCAAACCTTGATTTTCCATTTTATATAAAGGGACACCATTTTGCTCTGCTGTTATATTTAATGGGACTTGAGCATCCACGGATTTTGTCGTCCGCAGGTTTGGAGCCAAACCCCAGCGGATAGCAAGGTGTCGCTGTAGTAGTAATAATTTATAATGCCCTTTCTACCAAATAATAATAATTATTATTTATAACGCCTTTTCCACCAAAGGGGCGGGAGAGCAAACCTATAGAATCGAAAACGGATGATAAAGCACAATGCTAGAATACGCCTAGGAAGCTACTGGAAGCAGTAATCTCCAATTGTACTGAGCATGGATTCGTCTTACGTTTTCTGGTGTCCAACCCATTTTAATGGGACGCAGGTGAACGTCAGCCTGTTTTTGCCCAAAAGCAGATGTTCAGGTAGCAATGGTGGTCGCCCCCTTTGTAGGGTGTCACCCGGTGTCACCCGAACCTCTCGCACGCCCCTTGTGACGCCTGTTTGACGACAGATACCAACAAAAACAATTGCAACAATAACTACAAACTGCAATCCAAGCCTGTGCAAACACGCTGATTTATTTTCGGCGCCTTCCCCCTCAACCCTGTCAACCCCGATCGATGAGGAACGATGCCCGCCCTTCCCCGGTCAGTAGCATTTCCGGTGGACGATGTACGGGCCGTGCTCCTGGTATTGGTCTCTCTTGATCCAACACGGCTGGAAGTTTTTCAGAGAGGCCAAGATGGAGCCTCCCGTCCAGACCGAGTATTGCCTCAAGGGGATGGCCGTGACTTTCACTTTGGTGTTGGTGGGCACGCTGGTCATGACGTCGTGCGTGAACCTCTTTTCGAAGCCCTCGAAGAGAGAAGACCCTCCGCACAAGAGGATGTTTTCGTACATTTCCTTCCTGGACTCTTCGGGGACTTTCCGCAGGCTTTTTTGGGCCATCCCGTGGATTCCTAGAAGAGAGAGTCCAGGGGTCTGCGGCGGGTGGAACAATATCTCCGGACACTGGAACCTCTCTTTTCCTAAGGTGATCGTCTGGCCGTCGGGCAACTGGTAGTCCAGCAAGTAGTCCCTCTTGGGACGGCTCCATTCGGTTTCAAAATCCAGGGCGACGTAACAGCACTTGTGCTTGATGTCTTCGATGAGGTCCAGCATCCTGTCGTCGAAGTAATGCCCCATGTCCCTTAGGAGGTCCATCAAAAAGGACGTCATGTTGACCCCGGCGATGTCCATCCTTTCCGTAGCGTGTGGCAGGTTGTACCCTTGGTGGACGGGCACGGTGTGGGTCACGGCGTGGCCCGTGTCTACCACCAACCCGCTGATTTTGCCGTGGGCGTAGACGGACAGCACCGACTGGTAGGCCACGTACATCCCTGGGGAGTTGAGCGACTCAAAGACCACCTCCACCAGTTTCTCTCTGTTTGTGGTTGGACAGAGGGGAGGATCAGACATGAGGAGGGCATGTTCTTCTGGGGAGACATTGAGTTCGTGGAAGAGGTGCCTCCAAAGGGTTTCGGCTGCATCCCAGTCAATGATGATGCCGTGTCTTACGGGGAAAACGATCTCCAGATCGGATTCCAGCCGGGCCTGATCTCCAACAAACGTATCTGGCCTGTCTCTTCTGGTCCTCATAGACTTCTCCGTCGGGTGTCCAACCAATGTCCCGACGTACACTTCGGGTGTCTGTTGACCCGCAAACCCAGCTTTGCACGTGCCAGTCCCCGTGTCGATCACGACCGCTCCCGTCTTGATCGTACGGCCTCGTCTGGGGGACTTGGACCGAGACCGGACCGAACTTCTTTCTCGGGAAGAGCTCCGAGATCCGGATGGGCCTACATTATATCCCGGGGAAGGAGTCCTTGCTCTCATACGTCCCGGGCTGACCGGTCTTTGCCTAGGACTTTTGGAACGTGACGACCCTGAGCTTTTTGCCCGCAGGGGACCCGGACTTGACATTTTGGTAAGAAGGGGATCTCCGGGCTTCCGAGCCACAAGCTCAACCTGTGGTCTGCGACATCAGAGTGGATGGAGAGGAGCACTGAAGGCCTCATGGTTCCTCCCTCTGTTGTCACAAAGGAGAGCTGTGATCTCACATCCACACCTCAGAGAGCGATTGACATCAGCTCTCAGCCAAGAGTTGTGAGTGGCTGCTCTGCCACTGTCTACGGGGGCAAAGACGGACCTTTTCCCCTCTCTGGCCGACAGTCTCTGGTTGAATAGAAGGGGTTTACAAAAACCTACAGCCGGCCCTCCGTATCCATGAATTCCTTATCCACAGATTCAACCGTCTGTGGTGTGAAAATATTCGTGTGCATGTGTGTCTGTGCCAAAACGTAAACCTTGATTTTGCCATTGTATATAAAAGGGACACTGTTTTACTGTGCCATTGTGTTTAATGGGACTTGAGCATCTATGGATTTTGGTATCCCGAAACCATACCCGGTGGATACCAGCGATCCACTGTATTTCACTGCACCCTCCTTGGGGCATAGGAAGCCCTTTGGAGGGTCTGATGTGGCTGTTGAGACCCCACAGACCTCCCTCCCATTAAAGCCTCCTGGGTTCTAGAACATCCCAACAGTATTTGTACCTGAAACCTGCCTCCAAAGGTGTAGCCACGCTGCAGATTTAAAGCAGGTTGGTGCCGCTTTACCTGCCACGACTGGGTCCTACAGCATCCTGGGATTTGTAGCTTGGGTAGGTACTCAGCCTGGTCGGTGAGAGAGCATTGGTCCCACACCAAACTACAGATCCCAGGATCTTGTAAGAGACAGCCATGGCAAGATGCTTTAATTCTACAGTTCGGCCATGAAATCCATTGGGTGGTTTTGGGCGAGTCGCACTCTCTCAGCCTCAGAGGGAGGCAATGGCAAACCCCCTCTGAATAAATATGGCCAAGAAAACCCCATGATAGGTTTGCCTTAGGGTCGGCCTAAGTCGGAAATGACTCGAAGGCGCAAAACAACAAGCGGCTACAAGTGTGAGGTAGCAGGAACTCAATGGCCTCATTCCCACTTACGGATAAATCGGTGTGCGAGCCGAATCGATGGGTCGATTCGGAAGCAGAGCGTGGTTCCCACTCCATTTGCTCCACTCGCATTTTTCCCCGTAAAATAATCCACTCGTGGTTCACATTCGTTCATGAATCGGTTCAAAACAGACCCGCTCCAGCCGAGCGAAGGGCAAACTTAAACCGATTCTGATCCGCATCTGGTTCACGCTTGCGCAGAATCGATTTATAGAAAAAGACGCAGAAAAAGTCAGCATCAAAAAGATGCGGGTTAAATGGGTCTGGCGCATGGACCCCCCTCACCGAATAGCTTCAGCGATTCGATTTAAGTGGGAACCGGGGTCATTTGAACCGGTTCAAACCAAATTGAGATCCGGTTTAAAAGGTAGATGGGAATGAGGCCAATGAAGGCATTCCCAAAGCGATAGTTGTGTTAGTCTCTCATACCCTCAAAAGCGAAACGGAGCTGGCGGGAGACAGAATCAAATCACGCCTTTGAGATTAACTGGTTTATTTCTGCGGACATTAAGTTTGCAACATTTCATGGATATTAAAACCATTTTTTTTCCCCCAGATGCATTTGGCGGAGGACAATATTACAGGACATTTTAAGTTCAACGATGTTGCTGTGAGGCTAGGATGCTAAGAGACCTTCCCAAATTCCAAACCATGATAAAAACAAAGGATTGCAAGAATATAGGAAATGACGATGCAAGGGGTTTTTTTGCCTCTCGCTTGAAGCAAAGCAGCCTCCGGCATTTCCTAAGCAAACGTCGATCCCTTCTCTTGATTCTCCTTGGTTTAGTTGCAGCAAACTCCACAATTGAAAAAGGAAAGACGATGCTGTCTTTTGACAGCTTCTCTTTGCAAACGGATGGATCTGGAGTCTCCAGGAGGCTCACAGTCCTTGGAAACCTATGATACGGAGGTTTCCAGTCCTGGGAAACCTATAATACGGAGCTGAGTCGGTTCAGGGATTCCTATTTCTCATGTCCGGTCTGCATTGCGTCTGTGATATGCCTTGAAAATTGGCAGCCCCAGCAAAAACGTCGCTTTTGCCAACTCGGCTGCGGCCGAGCGGGAGGTTTTCGGCGCATACAATTTTCAGGGATTGCTGCCTCTTGTTTGCAAAAAAGGCTCGCCGGTTGGCAGGCTTTGCACGGACAACAAGGTCCTGGGTTCGATCCCTGGCACCTGTGAGCTTCTGCCGTTCGGACCAGGCAGCACTGAATTAAACGGGATGGAATTGGTCCGGTTTAAAGCAAGGTCCGATGCTGAATGCCGGGTTTCCATCTGGATCGAAAAATTGGGAGATTTGGGAGTGGAGTCCCAAGAAATCGCCCCCCAAACATTTCTGGGATGCCAATGAGGCCAAGGTTGCACATGTTTATTAATGTTTATTGATTTATTAATAAAAATGTCTTCACCTACTCCAGGACGGCAAGGAGAGAGCCATCCTAGGAAGGGACTTTCCGAGCCGGGATTTGAACTCTGGTCTCCGTTCATAAGTTGTTTCCGATTTACGGCCACCATAAGGGGTTTCCATAGCAAGGTTTGTTCAGAGGAGTTTCCCGTTGCCATCCTCCGAGGCTGAGAGAGTGTGACTTCTTGCCCAAGGTGACCCGAAGGGTTTCCGTGTCCGAGCCGGGATTCGAACCCTGGTCTCTGGAGTTGTAGTCCAATGCTCTAACCACTACACTACATGTTCCTCGCCCCTAAAAAACAGGCTTCACCTGGGCCCAGAACCCGACAACTTAGGCAGTTGTGTCGGACTACAACTTCCATCACCCTCCACCATTGGAAGGACTTTAAGTACCACCATCTACCTGACGGATTACAAAAAGGCCATGTCTTATGGACTATAACTTCCATCAGGAAGGTGTTGGGGGATGATGGAAGCTGTAGTCCAACACATTTGGAAGCCCGGGTTGTCGGGTTCTGGGACCAGAGGAAGCCTGTTTTTAGGAGCAAGAGACATACGGTGTAATGGTTAGAGCGTTGGACTACCAACTCCGGAGACCTGGGTTCGAATCCCGGCTCGGACGCGGAAACCCTTTGGGTCACCTGGGGCAAGAAGTCACACTCTCTCAGCCTCGGAGGACGGCAATGATAAACCCACTCTGAACAAATCGTTCTTCGAAAGCCTTACGGCAACCGTAAGTCGGAAACGACTTGAAGGCACACAACGACAAAATATCCGGAACTAAAGAGGTGGTTTCGAGCCTGTTCCCATCGTCCCCGTGGCTGATAATCGGAGACGATGGGAGCTGTAGTACGGCAACGTTTGGACCCACTCCTCTCCGGCTTTTCCGTTTCTAAACTTTTGACAATTGTGATTTACGGTTTGCCTTTCGAGCAACGGCAACGACGGTGTACTATTATGTTTTCTGGCATCGCGATCCAGCTTTCGGATGTCCTAAAGGCAAAGTGTAATAATAATTATTATTATTATAAATAATTCATAAATCCTTAGCGAGCTTTGGTTTTTTCTTTGAACGAAAGGTTTCCATTAACAAAAATAACGTTTGCAATGCAGTGCGCACGTGTAAATCGCCGTAACGTTCCCGGTTGCAAATGCTGTGCGCATCGGATCCGCTTTGGGACTTTGGTTGTAATGTTTGGGCCCGAACCTGGGAAAGTTACTTTTTTTAGATGACGGGATTCCGGGAATTCCAGAAAAAGTAACTTTTCGACCTCTCTCCTTTCTCTAGCCCTTTGGCCGTCGTGGCTGCTGGTTTCGGAGTCCTGCTGTTCTTGTTCGCTCTGGTCTACCTCCCAAACCGCGCGCAGGATCCTCTTTTCTACGGTAAGTTGGCTCCTTTTCTCTTTCTTTCTTAGGCTTTTTCCTGCTTTTCTTCCTCTTAACCTCCAAATAGGATTCAAGGTGGCTGAAAGGGAAAGGAATATAATGAATGAAACAGACCCAGGTAGGAGAAAGTGTCTGTCTCTCCTCTATCTCTCTGTCTATCCATTATCTATCTGTCCCTCTCTTATCTCTATCTATCTATTGTCTATTATCTCTATCTGTCTATCTTCTATCTGTCTCTCTGTCTATCTACTGTACCTACATCTCTATCTATCTATCTATCTATCTATCTATCTTCTGTCTGCATCTATCTATCTATCTATCTATCTATTCTGTCTGCCTCTATCTATCTATCTATCTATCTATCTTCTGTCTGCATCTATCTATCTATCTATCTATCTTCTGTCTGCATCTATCTATCTATCTATCTATCTATTCTGTCTGCCTCTATCTATCTATCTATCTATCTTCTGTCTGCATCTATCTATCTATCTATCTATCTTCTGTCTGCATCTATCTATCTATCTATCTATCATCTCTTTGTGTCTATCTCTCTCCCTAGCTATCTCTGTCTTTCTATTTGACTGTCTTCCATCTGTCTTTCTCTATCTATCTATCTATCTATCTATTATCTATCTATTGTCCCTATCATCTCTCTCTCTCTATATCTGTCTATCTTCTGTCTCTCTGTTTGTCTCTCTATCTACCTCTCTATCTCTGTCCATATATTATCTATCTATCTATCTATCTATCTATCTATCATCTCTATCTATTTGTCTGTGTCTCTCTCTCTCTCTAGCTATCTCTGTCTGTCAATTTGACTGTCTTCCATCTGTCTATCTGTCTCTATCTATCATCTATCTCTATCTATCTATCTATCTATCTATCTATCTATCTATTGTCCCTATCATCTCTCTCTCTCTATATCTGTCTATCTTCTGTCTCTCTGTTTGTTTGTCTCTCTATCTACCTCTCTATCTCTGTCCATATATTATCTATCTATCTGTCTATCTACCTCTCTATGTCTCTATCTATCTATCATCTATCTATCTATCTATCTATCTATCTATCTCTTTGTTAGTCTATCTCTCTGACAGTCTTCTATCTGTCTTTCTAGCAGTCTTTCTATCTGTCTATCTACCTCTCTATTCCTCTATCTATCTATCTATCTATCTAATCCTCCTTCCATCACATATCACACATACCACACATTATATTCACTCAATCTTTTTTTGTAAACTCATTGTTATTGTTATTATTATGATTTTCATAGATTAATCTTAATTTAATGTGTTTAATCTTGTTTTTTTTGGGGGGGGGAGTTGGGGAATGTAATATATGTTATCTATGCATTTCATATCGATTTGGTTGCTTTGATTGTTTACTCTAACAGAAAAGCAGGATAGAGATAAATTTTTATTTATTTATATTTATTCATCTATCTATCTAACTTCTGTCTGTCTCTTTATCTTTCTTTTTTGTCTATCACTCAATCTCTCTTTGCCTCTTTCTATCTCTATCTATTTCTTTGTGTTTGTCTATCTCTCTATCTCTATCTATCTATCTATCTATCTGATGGTCTTCCATCTCAATCAATCAATCAATCAATCGATCTATTTCTTTGCCTGTTTGTCTGAGCCTCGAACCCGGATCTGTTCAAGCCCTTAACCAACCATTGCATCTAAAGAGCAGAGATGGCAAGGATTATATATTATTTTTAATATGTATTTAAAGAGCGGATGTCCTCCCCAAGGCTATCAATATGAAGCGGACGATAATAGTAATGATTATTATTATTATTTATATCCCTTATTATTTATGTATTATTTCTATCCAACATAAGACGCACAAATAAAATGCATAAATGCATACAGAATCAATACGTGAATCCCTTTATATCCCTTGTCCTTAAACTTCAGTCTTGGCACCTTCTACAAAATCAATTTAACGCAATACAGATCAATACATACTAATGTTAAACGTATTAAAATATAGTATACTTTCGGAAAGAAAACAACATTATAAAACAGTTAAAATCTGATTAAAATAATAATCGCGGCAGACGAGTTGGTCAAGGCAGCGTGACAAAATGTTCGCATGAAGCTCAACGCAACGCAACGCAAGACGCACAAAGGGATATTATTATTATTATTATTATTAATTATTATTCTTTATTAAGCCAATTATTGACCCTAAATGCGACCCTTTTCTTCTTTTTTGTTAGTATTTATGGTCTTTTCCTTCACTTCGGGGATCGACGGGGTCATCGCTTTGGAAGGAGACGGATATCTCGACAACTATGTGGGCTTCTACATGAGAGAGGTGCGTACTTGTGCGTCCTATAAAACAGTAGGAAAAACCTGTTTTTTGGAGTCCCAATTTCCCCTTGCCCATGCTGCTCGGGGATGCTGGGTTGTGTAGTCCAAGGACGCCACTCGGCCGCTATCGGCGGTTTGTTTTTTTATCCGTGGCTTGCTATATTTTATCATTTAAGGCTGGTACGTATTCATCGGTATTGGGTTGAGTTGGTTTTGTAGAACGTATGCCCTAAGCAGGGTTATTTTTATTTTATTTTATGCTATTTTTTTAACCGATTGTATGCACAGTAAATTTACAGTGCTCTATCAATAATAATAATCAATAATCATAAATATTTATTTATAACCCACCCCTCTGAGTGAACAGTTGGTTTAATAAAGCTTATATAATAATAATAATAATAATAATAATAATATCTTAATCTTTGTAAGGCACCCCGATTGCATCTTGTAGAGGGGCAGGATATTAATAATATAATATATAACATAATATATAATATAATATAATATAATATAATATAATAATATATTATAATAATAATTAATATTATTATATTATATTATATTATATATTATGTTATATATCATATTATTAATAATAATAACAATTTTCCCCCAAACTATGGTTTGGAGGAAAGCACATCCATGATTGAAATCCTACCTTTCCAGCTTGAAATAATAAGTAAATAATAATAATAATAATAACAACAACCTTAGATTATTTCAAGGTATTTTGGTGAGATCTTGTTGCTTAGATTCGACCACCTTCATTCCATGTAGATGGTCCCGGATTCAAGTTTCGCCACATCTTTAGACTACTTTTAAGTCTAAATTAAAGACTATTTTATTCAGGGAAGCCTTCCAGCTTCCGTCTTGATTTTACAACCGTATTATTTGCATTAAGTTACACTTTTACATTATTGTTTTAACCTCGTTATAGTAATATTTTATTAATTTTATAATCTTGTGACCATATTATTTGCATTAAAGTACACTTTTACATTATAGTTTTAACCTCGTTATAGTAATATTTAATTAATTTTATAATCTTGTGACCATATTATTTGCATTAAATTACATTTTTGCATTATTGTTTTAACCTCATTATAGTAATATTTAATTAATTTCATAATCTTGTGACCATATTATTTGCATTAAAGTACACTTTTACATTATTGTTTTAACCTCGTTATAGTAATATTTTATTAATTTTATAACCTTGTGACCATATCATTTGCATTAAAGTGCACTTTTACAGTATTGTTTCAACCTCGTTGTAGTAATATTTAATTAATTTTACAATCTTGTTTGTGGCTTTAGATTTAGACCTTTGCTTCTAGTTTGCATTGTCGTTTTCTCTCCTTTGTCAAGCGCTAGGTAAAAGCCTATGACGCTATACAAATAAATGTAATAATAATAATAATAATAATAATAATAATAATAATAATAATAGAGATCCCACAAGGGTTTGAGAACCACAAGGCAAAGAACCAAAGCCTGGAAAAAACATAATTTTGATAGACGTACAAAACCTATACAAAACCTATACATAAACAACAAGGACATAAAGACTAATACATACAAATAGTCTAAAAATAGAACTTCTGAAGATTTCTACGTACAGATTCATAAATATATTTAATTTTTCTGCATATCATATTAAATGCAAGTTTTGACATTGCTAACCCTCCTTATTAGTCCAGTTATGTGTGCTTTGTGGTATACAACTTATATTTTGTCCTATAAACATATATATATATATATATATATATATATATATATATTTTACTATTACTTTACCTCCACATTATCACTGTATTCTGATGTATCATTATTGTTGATATAAATCGGAGATGATATTTTATCAGATATTAATTATTTGATTGGATGGGTTTATACCACAAAGTAATATAAATTCCTTTGTTCTGATGTTGTTAATATTTTGACAAACTATATTGTTAGCTCTATAGGCAGATCGCATTTCCATTTTCCCTTTAGGTGATTTAATATTTTATCCCATCCATCAATATTTACTCTTTTGTAATCTCTATCCAGTTTTTTAGACAATATATCGATTTCTAGCATATCCAACAATTTAACAATCCATTCATCTACATTCCCCCCCCCCGCCCCCCGTTTTCCGAGATTAAAAATCTTTCCGATTTCCCCTCTTCTTTATTAGGGTGAGCCGTACCTTAGCACTGCTTATGGGATCATGATCTGCTACTGGGATGCGGTCATCCACTACGCCTTGTATCTCGCCATGATCGTCGCCATTGCGGAAAGGTGAGGCCGAGGGGGACAGAAAGAAGGGAACGAAATGGTGTACGCTCATCGCTCCATATTGGCGGCTTCGATTTTCGCGGATTTGATTAATACGTTCTCTCTAGGAATATCCAGGTCCTCCAGCGCAACTCTACGGTCAACTTTAACTAATGAAAGACCTAGAGATTATTCCTAGAGAGAAGACTCTACTACGAATGTAGCTCCTCCGGGGCAATTTTTACGGTCAGCGTCTGTCGGACGTTGACCACAGAGTTGCACTGGAGGACCTAGAGATCCCTAGAGCGAATACTCTACTAGGTCTTTGTAGCTCCTCCAGCACAGTTTTATGGCCAGTATTTGCGGTTTCCCCACATTTACGGAGGTCTTGTGCCCCTAACCCTAGCAAACATAAAGGGACAAGTGCAGAAGCCATAATGGACTTGCCGGGGACTCAAAGTGCGGCGTCGCAGTTTGAGCGTTGGACTTTGACTCTACAGACCTGGGTTCGAATCCCGGCTCGGCCACGTAAACCCACTGCCCAACCTTGGGCAAGTCGTGCTCTCTCTCGGCCACAAAGGATGGCAACGGCGAACCTCCTCTGAACCAATGTTGCCAAGAAAATCCAGCGATCCTTCGCTTTAGGGTGGCCCTAAATCGGAAGTGACTTGAAGGCGCCCGGAAACAACAAGGGGCTGGCCTGGATCTGACGGAAATCTTTGCAGAGAATAAATACCGAGGGATCAAAAAAAGCAAGAGAGGAGACCCTCAAACAGGGACTAAGGGGTTTATCGGACGGGAGGAATTTCTCTTTACTTCGATAGGAGTCAATTCGAATTCACGTGAATTCGCTAGCCTAAGCGAATTCACGTGAAATCCCATTGTGTTCGGAATGACTTCGTATTCGCCGAAAATGACCCCCCCATTGCCCGAAATTGCGTGAGACGCTTTAATACGCAATAACGTTAAACCCATGATCGCGTTCGAATTGACTTCCCTTTTGCCCGAAATTGCAGGAGATGATTTAATTCGCAATAGCGTGAAACCCCACGATTGCGTTCGGATTGCCCTTAGATTATACTTCCAATTTCCGTGGTCTGATAAACTCTTAAAAGCGGTTCGTGTTTGCAGAATAAGCCCGAGGGCAGGGAACCGTCTATTAAAAATAATAATTGTAAGCCGCTCCGATAGCCTTGAGGGCTGAAGAGGGGGGTATAAATACCATAATAACAAAAACAATAAGACGGGTTGCTTAGGGCAGGGAAAGGGAATAGAAAACGAAGGATGCTAAGAAACGAAGGATGCGAAAGCGGGCACGGCTGGCTGTTTTGCCGCAACCTGAACACGCTTCTCCGTGCTGCGAACTTTTGCGGCTTTTGCTTTCAGAATTTATTTCAATAATTTAATTGTGTTGTCCTTATCGTAGGTTGGGGGGGACATTGCGTCTTACTGTATTTTAATGTTCTTTTAACGTTGTGGCAAGCCCTCCTGCCTCCGCCACGATGAGTATCTTTTTGACTTTTCCTTCCAGAAAGAGTTACCGGAACATCGGCCTCTACTGGGTCGGATCTCTCATGATGAGCCTCGTCGTTTTTCTGCCGGGGAACGTCATCGGTAAGACAACGTTTTTATCCTAAGGATAAAGGAGGAAGGACTCCTCCGCCTTTAGCCGTCTTCTTCGTCGTTGCCTAACGTAAGGTGCAAAAGCCCTAGGCCTTTTGAGCAAGGCGACTTTTGTTTTAAAGCAAGGAAGGATCTCGAAACCTCGTTCAGTGCGATGAGTGTGATATATTTTTGTAATTTTGTGGATTAGTTTAAGGATAGGGGATAATGGGATTTATGTATTGATTTATGCATGCACTTATACATTTTATTTATGCGTCTTATGTTTTAACCTGCCTCGATCCTTTTGGAGAGGCAAGAGATTAATAATAATATTAATAATAATAATAATAATAATAATAATAATAAATTTAAAACACGTTCCCCCAGGTACATTATGGCTTGTATATCCAACCCTTGTTGTGAAAAATTATAGTGGGTCCTTGGTATCCGCCGGGGTTTGGATCCAGGACTTTCCACGGATACCAAAATGGGTGAATGCTGACATCCCAATAAATGCAATGGCCTAATAAAATGGCAAAAATTAAGGTTTGCTTTTGGACGTTGGTATGCTTTTGTTGAATGTTTTCAAGCCGTGGACGGTTGAATCCGTGGATGAGGGATCGGTGGATACGGAGGGCCGACTGTGCTTGTGCAAAAGATATATATAATAACGGAGGGTTGACTGTCTTGTGCAAAAGATATATATACACATATATACATATGCATCAAACAAAAGAAGCAGACTTTGGAAATGTGATGTTTTAAAATTTTCTTTCGTGGGCAGGTTGGCCACAGGGTTCTGGGAGATGTAGTGCAAAAAGACAACATTACAGACTGGACCGGCAGCCAGTTGTATGGGTCATTTGACTTGCTGGTACGGATTCAGAAGCTGGTGTTCATTTAAAAGCCGGAGATGTGCTAACGCCGGCGCTTTGTGTTTTTACAGGGAAATACGGTTCTGAGGTCCGCCCTGCTTTCCTGCTCAATATTCCTTACCTTCTCATCCCCATCTGGGCTGGGATGCGGATCTTCGCCCAGCCCAAGAATCCGGTTCTGGTGACGGCCGATCAGGTACCAAAGGAGAGCCATCTGCACCGTAGAAATAATCTAGTTTGACACCACTTTGAGTGCCAGGTCTGCTTCGGGGTGCATGTGCACCGTAGAAATAATCCAGTTTGACAGCATTCACACTGGAGAAATAAACCGGTTTAAGTGCCATGGCTCAATGCTGTGAAATTCTGGGAATTGTAGTTTGTTGTGGGGCCCAGAGCGGAGCAGAGCTCCGCTCTGGGCCCCACAACAAACTACAATTCCCAGAATTTCACAGCATTGAGCCATGGCACTTAAACCGGTTTATTTCTCCAGTGTGAACGCAGCCTTTAAGTGCTGTAGGGAATCCTGAGATTTGGGCGCCGCATCTACTCTGTAGAAATAACGCAGTTCGACACCACTTTAATTACTCCATAAAGAATCCTGGGATTTTTAGTTTTTTTTCCAAGGCCTTCTCTACCAAAGAGTGCAAGTCCCGCACCAATGTACCAACCCCAGGATTTCGTAATATGGAGCCATGGCAGTTAAAGTGCTGTCAAACGGCGTTATTTCTAAAGTGTAGATGCGTCCTACGACTACCTAGTCCAAAAGTGACGAAAATAAAAGTAGAAGTGGTGGCCAAGTGTGGACGCATCCTAGGTCTACTTAGTTGGAAAGTGGTGAAAGCGATGGCCTTTCCCCCGTCGGTTTGCTGCATGGCAAGCAGACTGGTCTTGTATATGGAGGCTCTATGTCGCCACTCCTAAATGCGAATACATTTTTACAAGGAGACATATCCAGAGGTGGTTGTATCGGCCGTATAGGAAAGAACGTGATCCAAAATTCGCAAGATAGCGATGCCTCTGTCGGCCAACCCAAATGGCCATGGTGCTTGTGGCAAACTTTTGGAGCAACGGTCCATCTGTCCATAATCCACAGAGAGTCATAGTGTTGACGTTCCCCTTGCCTCCGTTTCCAGAGGTTGAAGTTTGCTAGACACTTTGCCCAATTTCACACTTGCCGTGCGAGCGGAGGTTTCACGACTTTCTTTTCCTTCCGCCCCGTTTTGCTCGTCGCTTGCGGGAAGGTTGCCGAGGAACAGCGCAAGACCTTGTTCCAGCGCCCGTGGGATTTGGGATTGGTGGGATTCCTCCTTTTTGCTGCCGTCTTCACACTTTTCCGTGGACTGGTGAGCATCCAATGCCTCTTTTATCGCTGGGATCGTGTTGGAAGGAACTGGAATAGAATAGAAAGACAGAGAAAATAGATAGAAGGATTTTAGACGGGATGGGGAAGATGGCATTAGGCGAAATACAAGAAGATATACGGAGGTACAGTAAGGAAGGAGAGATGGGGAAGAAAGAAAAGATGTAAGGATTTGAATGGTTTGGATGGGGAAGAAGGTGTAATATTTTTATGTCAGATATTTTTGTATTTTTGTATGTGTATGTGTATATACTGAATTATTTCTATTGTGTTTAATATGTGTCCGCTAGTGTGTTTGTGGCACGTGTGTTTCCATTTGTATCCTTTTTCAAGATTTGTTGTTTTGAAATTACAAAATTAATAAAGATTATTATATTTAAAAAAAAGGAACGGAGGAAAATACATTTGTTCCTTTGTGTGCACATGTGCGGTTTTAGGTCGCTCTGGAGTGCTCCTCCGAAACGTGCTTCGACTACGTTTACCAGCAAGAGCCGTACCTGCGCGACCCCGTGGCCTACCCCAAAGTCCAGGTCAGTCCAGATGTCCGTGCAACCGTTTCGTTTCAGTGGAGAGTCCCTTCTTTAGTGGCCGTTGCATAGGACTGTCCCCGTTTCGATCCTGGAAAGCAAACCAGACACGCAGCAAGCAAGCGCTGTGTCTCACAACGTTACGAGAATCAGAGATCACCCAAAGCACCAACGGAGGAGCAGAGATACTCCAGTCCTATCCAAGTGGCCCAGATTTCAGCAAACAGCCCAGGCAGGGACTCCAAAGCGTAATCTAGAAGAGTAGTTAGGAGTCTAAACTTGAATTCAAGGCAAACAGGGAATATGGCACCAGTGTTGCTTCTCCCGAGAAAGGTCGGTTATCAGCAACGTTCATCCATAGGAGGTCCTGGTTTATTTATAGTCCTCCTGGGTCTCTCAGGGGCACCAGGAAGGCTATAAAATAAGAAAATGGGGAAGACCACATCACAAATGGAGCTCCGGCAAATTCTGGACTATTACTTTCCTGTGCATGTAACCATCCCGTTGTCTTTGTCTTCCTAGATGCTGGTGTTCCTCTTTTACGGCCTGCCGTATTTCTGCGTCTCCATCTATGGGTTACTCTTTCCCGGTTCCGGGTGGATGCCGGATTGGGCCCTGGTTTGTGCCGGAGCCATTGCCCAGGTGACGTTGCCGAATTCTGCCACAGCTACTGGGAAATGGCTGGCAGTTTAGGGAGCGCGTTGTTGTTGTTGTTGTGGGCCTTCAAGTTGTTTCCGACTTACGGCGACCCTGTCGTGGGGTTTTCTAGGGCTGAGAGAATGTAACTCGCCCAAGATTTTCGGGTTTCTATGGCCGAGTGGAGAATTAAACCGAGTTGCTCAGGCCACTACAATACATTATTGTTCAATAGTTTAATTGTATTTTTTGTGGATGGGAAGCTTAGGGAGAGTTTGGGATATAATGGTAATAAGTGGTTATTGTATTTTATGGAGGTTTTAGTGCTAGCCGCTTCGATCTGTTGGAGAAGAAGGGAATAATAATAATAATAATAATAATAATAATAATAATTATTATTATTATTATTACACCACGCTGGCTCTAGGTCACAGCATCTTGAGAAAGCTTGCTCTGCTTTTCTTTGCTACAAATGCAGCACCGCATCTTGCACCTTGTCCAACGCTGCCTGATTTAATCTGGCAGAGCCTGAGACGCACAAAGCCTTGGCAAAGCTGGCTTCCTCAGAAGTAAATCCCGCTGTAGGATCTGCTCATGCTGACGCTTGCAGCTCGGTCCTATGCCTGGAAAACAGTTAGAGACATGCACAAGTTATGCTACCCACCCACACACACACAGAGCCAAAAAGTCACCATTGCCCAATGGATGGATTACGCTGATAGTGGAGGTGTGCAGACGGCATGTTCTTTGATGCCTTGTCTTTGCAAGTTTTGCATTGTATATTGCAGGCGTGCATCCTCTACTTTGTGATTCCTGGTCTCCCAGAGTCCTAGTCCTACACTCAAACCACTACACCATGCAATCCTATAACCACCCTGTTTTTCTGCTTTATTTTCCAGGCTCAGTTCTCTCACGTCGGATCTTCCCTCCACCAACGCACCCCTTTCCCGTACCGCACCCCGGAAGGAGCGTGGTGGACCGTCGTCCTCTCCAACGTCATCTACGCACTGGGACCTCACCTGCTTGCTTACCGCTGTCTCCGAAACCCGGCCTTTTTCAGTCACCGGGTTTCCCGAGACGAGGACAAGAAAACCCAGTGATTCGCACGGTCTGCTCCGCGACGCCGGTTGCAAACCCGATCACATTGCTGCAGGCCTGTTTCGGCAAGGTTGGGAATATTGCAGAAGGCTTCAGGACCACTCCGCAGCATTCCTGGAGCCTGTTTTTTCTTTTTGTCTCTACAGCGAATTTTTGAAAACTGCTGTTTGAAATAAAACCGGTTTCCAAAGAAGGTGGGAAGGGAAGGGAATCGTTGTGCCTTCGACTGGTTCCCGACTTAGAGGACAACTCCAAGGCAGGTCTTGTCATTCGATTTTCTTAGCAAGATTTCTTTACAGAAGACTTGCCTTTGCCTTCTTCTGAGGTTGAGAGACTGTGACTTATCCAAGGTCACCTTGGGTTTCATGGATAAGCTGGGATTCGAACCCTGGTCGCCGGAGTTGATACATATAACAAAAAGACGCCTGGACATGTTTACGGAGCCACAAGTCAGTTTTCCAAAATGATTTGGGGTTCAGGAGGCACAAACCAGCGAGAAACATCCAAAGTGTATCACAATTGTCATGTCAACAAGCTGGCACTTGTGATATAGGACTCTTTATTTTCTAAATCCTACGTAAGGGGAAAGCGACAATTTTACGAACTCTTAGTCACAGAGTAACAGGCCTGTGGAGATACTCAAAGAAGTCCTTATTTAAAAAATAAAATAAAATCAATTTATATATGACTTTTAAAATGGCTTGCTTCTTGTGGGGTTGTGAGTTTGGCAAGAAAAAGCGACTTGTCGTTTCCACTCTCCCAGATCCAGGAGGCTGCCTGGCACACTGCCTTGGCGCTTGCGAAGGCGGTGGCAAGATTGGGCGTGAAAAACAATCCCAGTGCCAGGATCAGGCCCTCGGGATCGGCGGAGGGTGCCCTGAAGAGATTAGAAAGCTGGTCCAAAGCTAACAAAATGAATTTCAACAGGGAGGGATGTAGGATGCTACACTTGGGCAGTGAAAATGAAATGCACAGATATAGAGGACGGGGGACACCTGGCTTGACAAAAAGGGATCTAGGAATGTTAGAAGACTAGAAAGCTGAACATGAGCCAACAGTGTGATGCAGCGGCTAAAAAGGCCAATGCGATTTTAGGTTGCGTCAATAGAGGTATAGTGCCTAGATCAAGGGAAGTAATAGTGCCACTCTATTCTGCTTTGGTCGGGCCCCACCTGGAATACTGTGTCCAGTTTTGGGCACCACAATTCAAAAAGGATGTTGAGAAACTGGAGCATGTCCAGAGGAGAGCTACCAAAGTCTGGAAACCACTGAGCAGAAAGAGATGTAGCACCTTGATACCTGGACGATATTACACTCACTTTCCAGTATTCCTCATCCCCAGGCGCAGGTCTTTTGTAGAGCTAAGGAGTCTTGCAAGTCAACCCCAAATACTTAGGGACTGCTTCTCAGGACTTTGCACCTGATCTTCCTTAGCTAAGCATGGACAACCTTGATTAGTCCTTGGATGGGAGTCTGCCTATACATGCCAAGTGCTGGAAGGTGGATTTTAAAGGAACTGGCGATACCTCCGAGGATTCCTTGCCTAAGAAAACCCTATAGATTTCATGGGGGGGTGGCTAACTCTCCTCTCTGAGCTGAGACCTCCGAGGGTTTTGGATTTTGTCTTGTGCAAACATGGCTTGAAGCGACTTGTTAGGCGCGCACCGAATTCTCTTTGGGTTTGAGTCCAAACTGTAAAGGAAGATGCCAAACTTGAGCTCCCGGGTGGACTGAGGACCTTGGAAAGCTCCTGGACGACTTTCTATTCAGAACCCGGGAGAGCTCCGGGGGGAATAATCCCTAAAGACATTCATCACCTTGAAAAATCTAGAATAAAACCGAGCGTGCATTCACCGCACCCTTGAACCGGTGCCCCTTATTTATTCTATGTCTCCCTCTAAAATATACATAGAGACACAGCAGCAAATACCAACTTTCTATCCAACGTTCACTAGTCCTTGCCTTGAATCCTCGCTGCTCCGGCGAAGCAGATTGTCCGGTTCCCCTTTAAAATCCTCCCATCTTTCTATCCCCCCCTTAACTTTTTAAAATCCCAAAGGCTCCCCTCCCTTTGGTCCCATTGCAGGCAGCTCGAATGCAGCAACCGCATCCCTTCCCTTTGACTCCTGCCCAACTTTTCCCCCTCTTTCTGGCAGAGGCTTTCTCCGCGGCTTTGCCTCTCTCTTCTCGGAGTTTGCTGACTAAGAAATCACATCGGCGGCGCTGAGCTGGAGCCGGGGGGGGGGGGGAAGATTTTGGAATAAGCCCAAAGAGAGAGGAAAAAAGCTTGGATCCTTTGCTCTGCAATCCTTGCCTCCTCTTTGCGTCCCTCTCGACTTCCACCAGCTTTCTGCAACCTTGCTTTTTTCTCGGTTTGGCCTAGGATACTCCGGTCCCCCGTATCCTCAAGGAGAAAACGGTGAGTCCCTTTGGCGCAAAGTGTTGTCATGGCTTTATCTCTCTTCACCTTGGATGTGCCGCGTCGCTTTGCTGCAATGAATCTGCCGGATGCCTAGAGAGCATCTTTTCAGATGCTTTGCTCGGGTACCACTTTTTTTTGCTATAGCGATGCTGGACGATTCAAGAGAGACGTCCGGTCTGCGAAAGGCTTTCTTTGCGACAAAGAAAGAAGGAGAGATACTTCTGGGAGGAAAGCAGGAGGGGTGCCTTTTGGGTTGACCCGTGCGTGTGCATATTATGTGCGCGTTAGTTTAGAAAAGGAGTTTCTTTCGGAGCCACATCTCTGTGAGAAATCTGGACCGTGCCTTGATTTCAAGCCCATGCGTTCCCAGCTCTGTTGCAGCAACGGATTGCAAAGTCTCCGAAAGGATAAAGTGCGTGTTGGGGAAAGATAAGATATTAAGAGATGGAAAGATTAGGCAGATTTAGGCGGACGGGTTGCATTAAATCGCTAGATCGGGTTCAGCTGGATTGATATATTACGAGGTCCTTTTTTAGCCTCCCTTCTTTGCTGAGCATTTCCCAAAAGGCAAGGGGAATGCCGAATTATGGAGAGGTCAGGCCAATGTTGCAAATTAATTCTCCTCTGCAGAGAGAGCGGCTCTTGCCTTATGATTAACTCCTTCGTCTCCGATGGGCTTAGAAAAGGTCTAAGGCTGGCAAACCCATATGTGTGCCTTCAAGCCGCCTGTCCGCTTATGGTGACCCCGTGAAATCTATAGGGTTTTCTTCGGCAAGGAATCCTGAGAGGTATGGCCAGTTCCTTCCTCTCAAATCTACCTTCCAGCATTTGGCATTTATGAGCAGACTCCCATCCAAGGACTAACCAGGGCTGTCCCTGCTCAGCTTAGCGAGAGAAATGAATTTGAATCGAACGCATAAAATTTAATAACAGAGTGAATAACACATAGGGTTAGAAATCATGCAACACAGAACACATATAGATAACACATATAGATAATCAGAAACTACATATATACACGTATACTATATATAATCAATATAGATTATGACCACTTTATAAAATATATATATGGGGCTTTGAGCAATTACGGCATGCTTCTTCCCCGATAAATTCAAGGCAGCGCTCCTCCTGCCCTGTATTGTCACCTTCACAACAACCCTGCAAGGCAGGCCAGGCTGAAATAGAGAAGACATGAGTATAGATAGCATCATAGTCGGATTCAGGGCTCGGCGAGGATTAATAAAGGTATCTTCGGAGTCCTGGCCTGACCGCCTGCGCAAATATGAACCAAGGGCCATTTTTAAATCGAGGAATCTGCTTCATTATCTCAAACTGGGTCAGATCATTTTGTCCTTCTGTGATGAGAACCCGGCTGTCGATGTGCCGCTTTCCCGGCATGTGTCAGAAAGAAAAAAGGGGGCTCTTCCTTGAGTCCTATTTTTAAAAAAGGAGACATCAGGACTTGAATTCGGGACCTTTTGCAGGTCAACCCTCTCCAGAGGTCTGTGCTTTGTCTGTCTTTCTCTCCTTTTCTCTTGGATCTGCACATTTTCTTTTTCCAGGGTGGCATCCACTCCCACTTTGCAAAAAAGGAAAAGGTCATACTTTTTAAATAGCGTTTCGTGATCGAGGAAATCGTGCTGCCGTGATCACCCTCTGCTGGGTCTGGCCTAGAAAGCTGCCTTGGGTTCTAGGAAACCAGGCCTTGTGTCAGATCCTGGGGAAAGGGCCCTCTTTGGCTGCAAAAGGGCCAGTCTCTTCGGGGGATTCTGGGCAGTTTTCTTTTATTTTACCAGGATCCTGATTTCTTCCTAGCATGAGATGCATGGCAGCATTGTAGGGAAGAGAAGTAACTTCCTTCCTTCCTTCCTTCCTTCCTTCCTTCCTTCCTTTCTTTGCTCTCCCTTCTTCCATCCATCCTTCTCCTTCCTTCCTTCCTTCCTTCCTTCCTTCCTTTGACCTCCCTTCTTTCATCCATCCATCCATCCTTCTCCTTCCTTCCTTCTTTCTTCATTGTCCTTCTCCTTTGCCTTTCTTTCTTCTTTCCCTTCCCTTCCCTTCCCTCCCTTTCTTCCTTTTCCTTCTTCCCTCCCTCTTTCTCCTTCCTTCCTTCCTTCCTTCCTTCCTTCCTTCCTTCCTTTGCCCTCCCTTCTTCCATCCATCCATCCTTCCATCCATCTCCTTCCTTCCTTCCTTCCTTCCTTCCCTCTCCCTTCTTCCATCCATCCTTCTCCTTCCTTCCTTCCTTCCTTCCTTTGCCCTCCCTTCTTCCATCCATCCTTCTCCTTCCTTCCTTCCTTCTTCCTTCCTTCCTTCCTTTTCCCTCCCTCCCTCCCTCCCCTTCCTTCCTTCCTTCCTTCCTTACTTCCTGCCTGCCTGCCTTCCTTCTCAAACACAAATTTCAATAGGAATAAAGGTAAGGTACTATGTCCGAGTGGTAAAAATGAGACACACAAAAGTAGACTAACAGGACAGGTAAAAAGGACCTCGGGGTCTGCGTAGACCACAAGCTGAACATGAGCCAAAAGTCCAATGCAGCAGCCAAAAAAGCCAATACGATCCTGCGCTGCATCAATAGGAGCATAGTGTCCGGATCGAAGAAAGTCATAGCCCCGCTTTAGTCCGCTTTGGTCAGGCCTCACTTGGAATATTGTGCCCAATTCTGGGCAAGACAAATCAAGAAGGAAATGGCCCAGCTGCAGTGTGCCCCATCGTGAGGTTTTTGGTTTACCTTTGCTGAGGCTGAGAGAGCGAAACCTTTCAGGGTGGTTTATTTTATTTTATTTTATTTTATTTTGTGTGTGTCTTGCACAGATTTGACGATTCACGCCCGTTCCTTCTCTCTGCCAGATGGTTCCTGCCAGCGATTCACGCCGGAGTCTCCTCTGCATTGCCACCTTGATGCTGAGCTGCCCGCTGGCCTTTGCCCAGACAGGACGGAGGAAAGTTGTACACGTCTCGGGTGAGTTGGGACGTTGCGTTTGGGGTGTACAGTCCACCCCCCCCCCCACATTTGCGGCTTTCACTTTTGCGGCTTGGGTTATTCGCAGGTTTGATTAATGTGTTCTCTCTAGGAATCTCTAGGTCCTCCGGTGCGGCTCTGTGGTCAACTTCCACCAAAGGTTGCACTGGAGGGCCTAGATGTTCCTAGAGAGGACACTTCTCTAGGCATTTTTAAGTCCTCCAGTGCAACTCTGTGCTCAACTTCTGCCAGAAATCATAATGGAAGACATAGGGATTTCTAGAGAGAACACTTCTCTAGGCATTTTTAAGTCCTCCAGTGCAACTCTATGGTCAACTTCTGCCAGAAATCATAATGGAAGACATAGGGATTTCTAGAGAGGACACTTCTCTAGGCATTTTTAAGTCCTCCAGTGCAACTCTATGGTCAACTTCTGCCAGAAATCATAATGGAAGACATAGGGATTTCTAGAGAGGACACTTCTCTAGGCATTTTTAAGTCCTCCAGTGCAACTCTATGGTCAACTTCTGCCAGAAATCATAATGGAAGACATAGGGATTTCTAGAGAAGAGACTTCTCTAGGCATTTTTAAGTCCTCCAGTGCAACTCTGTGGTCAACTTCTGCCAGAAATCATAATGGAAGACCTAGGGATTGCTAGAAGAGAGACTTCTCTAGGCATTTGTAAGTCCTCCAGTATGACTCTATGGTCAACCTCTGCCAGAAACTGCCAGCTGACATGGCCCTTGGCTACTGCATTCTGATAGCTGTGGTTAAAAAAAAGTAACTTGTCCAATCTCTTCTTTCCCACAATTGGAAGACAGGAGGAGGAACAGAAAAAGCTCAGAAAAACTGATATGTGAAGTTTGTTGAAGTGCGCAATACTGATAGACAGACAGCAGAGGGAGCCCTTGGACTAGGTTTAAGTGCTCCAGCCCATCGTTTGCATGAAGAATAGTCTCCTCTGTTCATTCCTAGGTTTCTTCTCCAAGTTACTTGTGCAATCAGTTACTTGCGAATATTGGCAACCCTGGGCTATAAACCAGTTTCTTAATTTGTGGCGAAGAAGCTAGAAGAGAAAACCCTTTTTGCATTTATTCCGTTTGCCGTTTTCCCAAGTCTGTTGTAATATGTTGCAATCCCTTGTTCTGCCTGCAGAGGGGTAGACTTCATAGACTTTTTAAAAGTTGGAAGGGACCCCCAAGGGCCATCTAATCCAACCCCTTGCCATGCAGGAATTCACAAGACAATACGCACAATTTTTCTCATTGCCGACGCAGAAGGTTGTCGTCTCGACAGCCCAAAACGCTTGCCCCGCGTCAAGAAAACGGTCGGGCACAGCAACAGTATTATTTTTTTTGTACATTTCTAACTCTTTTGTGAAATTTTGTTTGCATAAAAAGACTATAAACCGGCAACCTCTTTGTGGGTCTTGTGCCAAAAAAAAGAGACAACTTTTGCAGAAATGGAGTACGTTTGTGTCTTGCAGGTACTTTTCTACACAAAAATGGTCTTTCGTGCATAAGATACGAGGGATATTTTCATGCAAAAAACAAACCTGAATTTTTCAGACCTGTCCCAGTGATTTTTGCACAACTTAAAATGTTCATAGAAGGTGCCCCCGAAATGCACACACACACACCTGAAAAATTGCAACTGAGCCCAGCAAGAGTAGTATAAGAATTGTTCATGCAGGTAAGGATAAAATATTGGACTGCTTATATTCCTAGTGTAGACAGTGCTCCAAGCTAGTTTCGGATCTCCTGCGTCCTGGGTTCAAATCCTGAGGTGCTAAGTTCCCCCTCTTTCTCTTCGCAGAGGATGACAGCGGCGCCGTCGTGGTCCAAACGGCTCCGGGGAAAGTGGTGACCCACCGGGGCGGCACTATCATCCTCCCGTGCCGTTTCCATTACGACGTTTCGGCCCACGATCCGGACGAGATCCGCTTGAAATGGACCAAGATAGCCAGCCCCATGGTCTTCGAGGACGTCTTCGTAGCCATGGGCCAGGAACGCCGGGCTTTTGGCAGCTACCGGGGCCGAACAGCTTTGCAGGAAGACGGTCCCGGGGACGCCTCGCTGATCATCCGAAATGTCACCCTTCAAGACTACGGGCGCTACGAGTGCGAGGTGACCAACGAGTTGGAGGACGACGTGGGGATGGTGAAGCTGGACTTGGAAGGTATGATACAATCTCGGTTATCGTAGGTCCTGGGCGTCCAAGAGAAACGTGCGGCTTCTTTAAAAGTGACTTCGCACAAGCTCTGAGCCCCGGCGGAGGTAAAAATAGCCCGCCGTAGGCCGAGACTATAACTCATCCCACCCTATGGAGCTGTTAAAAACGACAGGCATTTCTCCCCATTGATACCCCCCTTCCGCTCCCTGCTTCGTCTTGTTGGGATGTTTTACGAATCCGTTCGCCGCTATCTGTCTTCCTGGTTTTATTAGCTCCTGACACTGAAACCTGCAGCAACAATAAAAGTCAATAAAAGCAACAATAAAGCACCCGAGACACACTGAAACGTGCAGGAAACAGGAGGAAGGAATTGAAAATAAGAGCGCTGTAAGGTTTCGGCGAAGGCAGCCGGCTCGGTACGGAGCGAAGGGAGGAATCGATTCCCGGATCGCAGGGAGGACCAGTGTCTCCCATCTTCTGGTTGTCGTCCCCAAATGTCATGCACTTCGACGGTCCCTTATTGCCATTTGGAAAGCCTTGGCAATTATATGACACCAGGTTAGGAGCTAGTCTCCAAAAAAAAAGCAGGATCAGGACTCAGAATGACCTTAAGAGATTAAAAAGCTGGGCCAAAACTAACAAAATGAATGTCAACAGGGAGAAATGTAAGCTGCTATACTTCTGCCATAAAAATAAATTGCACAGATATAGGGTGGGGGACACCTGGTTTGGGAACAGTAAATGCGAAAGGGATCTAGGAGTGAAGTCGAAGGCTTTCGTGGCCGGCATCCATAGGTTTTTGTGAGTTTTTCGGGCTCTATGGCCATGTTCTAGAAGAGAAAGAAGATGCCGGCCACAGATGCTGGTGAAACGTCAGGAATACACTCTTCTAGAGCATGGCCACATAGCCTGAAAAACCCACAAAAAAACTATGGATCTAGGAGTCTTATTTAGTCCACAAGCTGGACATGAGCCAACAGTGTGATGCAGCAGCTAAAAAAAGCCAATGCTATTTTAGGCTGCATCAATAGAAATATAGTGTCTAGCTGAAGGGAAGTCATAGTGCCGCTCTATTCTGCTTTGGTCAGGCCCCACCTGGAATACTGTGTCCAGTTCTGGGCACCACAATTCAAAAAGGATGTGGAGAAACTGGAGCCATGTGTCCAAAGGAAGGCAACTAAGATGGTGAAGGGTCTGGAAACCATGCCCTATGAGGAACGCCTTAGGGAGCTAGATATGTTTCTTCTGGAGAAGAGAAAGTTAAGAGTGATATGATGACCCTGTTTAAATATTTGAAGGGATGTCACATTGAGGAGGGAGCAAGCTTGTTTTCTGCTGCTCCAGAGGAAAGGACCCAGAACAATGGATGCAAGCTCCAGGAAAAGAGGTTCCACCTCAACATTAGGAAGAACTTCCGGATGCAACAGGGGATGATGCTGCCTTGGAGAGTGGTGGAGTAATAATAATAATAATAATAATAATAATAATTTATTTATATCCCGCCCCTCAGGGTGAGCAATCAGGGCGGGGTACAACATATAAAATACAAATACAACTAAAATGTAGCAACCCAATCTCCTTCTTTGGAGTCTCCTTCTTTGGAGGCTTTTAAAGAGAGGACGGATGGCCATCTATCGGGGTGCTTTGACGGTGTCTTCCTTGCATGGCCGGAGGAGGTTGGAGCGGACGACCCTTAGGTGTTTCTCCCAATTCTATGGTTCTAGAGTCGTAGCCCAACGGCGACCCGGTGCTTTGAAGTCTGCTTGCTCCAAAATGACCGCTCCGTTTTTCTCTCTTTAGGGGTGATCTTCCCTTACCACCCTCGCCTGGGACGGTACACCCTGAATTTCCACGAAGCCCAGCAAGCCTGCTTGGAGCAGGACGGGATCCTGGCCTCCTACGATCAGTTGCACGAGGCCTGGTTGGAAGGGATGGATTGGTGCAACGCCGGCTGGTTGGAGGACGGATCCGTGCAATACCCCATCTCTAAACCCCGGGATGAGTGCGGACGCAAAGACACCCCCGTCGGAGTGAGGAATTACGGCTACCGGCACAAAGACGACGACCGTTACGACGCCTTCTGCTTCACCTCCAACCTGAATGGTAATTCCTGCTTGCATGGGGGGGATGTGTATATCCATGCTGGAAAGTTACTTGTTATAGTTATTATTCCTATGCCCCTGAAAAGTAACTAGTTACCTTTGAGGTTGAGAGAGTGGTTTGAGTCTTGGACAATGACTCTGGAGACCAGGGTTCAATTCCTGACTCGGCAGTAAAACCCACTGCATGATCTTGGGAAAGTCACACTCTCTCAGCCTCAGGGGAAGGCAAGGGCAAACCCCCTGGGCAAGAAAATCCCGTACGTTGGAAACGACTTGAAGGCACACAACAACAACAACAAAGACGCATCTTTAGTCCAGCACCCAAACCGCAGTGCTACACAAAGTCCTGCCTGGTCCTGATGTTTAGAAATAAATTTGTGCTTTTTCCATTTCTTGGGAAAAATGTAAAAAACAACATCCTTGAGTTATCTTTTTGGCTAGAAAAAGGGACTCCAGAGGTGCCAGGGGTCAAAAGATCAGTCCCCGAGGGCCGCATGTGGCCAATGATCAACTCTTTCCCCCCCATCCTTGAACCAAGAGCGCACAGTCTTTCTTGCGCCATGTTCAGAAAGCAGCAAAGCAAAAAAGGAATCCATAATTGAGCCTGGAGCTGGCAAGGATGATGGATGATCCCGGCGGGTTTTGTCCCGAGGTGTAAATTACTCTTTGCTTTGCAGGTCTGGAGGGGAGGGCAATGGCGGATGGAGGGGGGCCTTCATTTGTGTAATGAGGGGCAGGATAAATAGCCTGGGATCAACTCCGAAATGGAGTGCCTCTCGCCGTCTCATCCATCTTCGGCTGGGGAGGTGTTTCATTTCTGCGCAAGCTTGGGAAAGAAGAAGCGTGGCACGGTCAGGTGTCGGAAGATGAACAATTGCGGCCTTCGAACAGGATTTTGCATTGGGAAATTGAGGCTGCATTGCAGGGAAAGAAGGAGTTTATGCGCACCGTTATTTTTACCCTTGCGATGTTACGGGGAGGTCACTAAATGTGGTCTGTAGAGCATCGCCCTCAGTGGTTCGGAGCGTATCACGAAAAACACAAGTACAATAACACCTCAAATACACAAAACGGCAATACCTTTATCGGACCAGCCAAAATTAACAAAATACTTGATGCAAGCTTTTGGAGAGCTCTACTGGCTTCTCCATGAGGCAAATAAAAAATAGGACAACGTGAATGTCATAGACTTATATTTTGTCCAGATTTTAGATGGATGGATGGATGGATGGATTTATATAGGCAAGGTTTGGTGGGATGCTGAGGTGGGATCCCTGCCAGAGATGCTTTAGAACAGTGGTTCCCAAACTTTGGTCCTCCAGATGTTTTGGACTTCATCTCCCAGAATTCCTTACTGTTGGGGTTTCTGGGAACTGAAGTCCAAAACATCTGGAAGACCAACGTTTGGGAAACACTGCTTTATATGGAGATCCTGCATTGAGGAAGGGGTTGGACTCCATGAGGCTCCTTCCTACTCTAGGATTCAATGATTCAATGGACGGATGGAAGAATGGATGGATGGAGGATGAAAAGATGGTGGAAGGAAGGAAGGAGGGATGGTAGGATACGGAGATGAAAAGGTGAATGGTAGAATGGCTGGCTGGCCGGCTGGCTGGAAGGAGTAATGGATGGACAGACAGACAGATCACTCGCCTAGAACGATGGAGACCCAAACGTAGTGCCACATCTATTATGATCCCTATCTCTTCTTTCTTTTCCCTTCTTCCTCAGGGAAAGTCTACTTTCTCAAAACCTACCGCAAGCTGAGCTTTCCCGAAGCCGTCCAGGCGTGCAAGAAGAACGGTGCCGCGGTGGCCAAAGTTGGCCAACTCTACGCCGCTTGGAAGATCCAGCTGTTGGACAAGTGTGAAGCCGGGTGGGTTGAGGACGGAAGCATCCGTTACCCCATCGTCAATCCCCGGCCGCGCTGCGGAGGCCGCGAACCCGGCGTCCGCAACTTGGGCTTCCCGGATAAGAAATATAAACTCTTTGGCGTCTATTGCTACAAAGAAGCCAACAGCGGGGTGACCAAGAAAAAGGCCAAGGAGGGGACTGGGAAGTGGAAGCCGTTCCAGGTGTAAACGAAATGGTGGAAGGAACCTCTTCAGATTCTTCCATCTTCCATCTCTCTCTTTCTCTCTCTCTCACTTTCCAAGTCTGGAAGGACTGGTGAGATTTGTCATGGTGTCCCCTTTGGGGGAAGCCATTGACCCCGTCTGGAAGAGGCTGGTTGGGCGGTCAACAACCGAGAGAGAAGGACCACGTCGGATTCAACGGACTTGCCTGGGATTTCTGGAACGCCTGGGAATCCGGGTTGCATCCAGCTTGCGCTGAATGGCTGCTACTCGCTCTTCCCCACTGTTTTTTAAAAAATTGTGCTTGCCTGATTCTCCTTCGCCATTGTGGGAAGAGCAAAGGTCTTGGCTTGGCTTGCCGCGCATTCGCTGCTGTACATTATGGCTGCAGGTAAAAGCTTAGCACCAGGCAAAGGAAGGACAGACGGAGGCCTGGGTTTATTTTTTTTCCTGTCCAGGCTCCAGCGGTGTTTGGTCGTAAGGGCCACAAGCCTTGTCTTGTTTGCATGATTTGGGAAATGCCCCAAAATGAAAAGCACAACCCGTTTGGAGAGACCTTTGCCTCCTGGTGTTAGTCTCCAAGAGGGCATTTTTGTACAGATAGCCAAATCTTCTTCAAGTATTGTTCTTTGTGCTCTCCGGCGGTGGCGTCACTAGGGTTGGTGTCACCCAGTGCCATAATTCATGGTGTCACCCCTATGGCCCTCTTCCCGTACCCAAGTGTACAGAATCCTTAGTAATATTTCTGTGAATGCCATTTTCCAAATGTAGCCCAGCCTCCCATGAGATGACAATTCTCTTTCTTCCTCTCGCGGTGTCTGGAGCTACTCCCAATCCATGCACATCTCTATAAAGGTTTGGCTGTACTTCCCATCCCATCCCTCTTTCTGTGCCTCACTGGTTAGAAATGCAGAATTTTTTTTTTATAGAGGGTCATTTTGGTGTCACCCCTTCTGATGATGGTGAAGATTTTCACACCAGTGCTTAAACATCAGGGAAGCGTGCATGTGCAATAGCTTGATGCACTTCTGAAACGTCAGAGAATCGTCCCCTCGCCTCTAGAGTCCTTGAATCATTTGCGGAGCAGCAATTTCCTATGAACGGAAACTTTGCGTTCATACAAAATTGCTGCTCTGCGAATGATTCAAGGACACTAGAGGCAAAGGGATGAAGCCCTGACGTTTCGGAAGCGCATCCAGCTTTGACACACATGCACTTCTGTGACGTTTTACCAGCGCTTACCCCACGGTGTGAAAATCTTTGGTGCCACCCGGTGCACCCCCCTGGTGATGCCATTGGTCTCTGGCAGACGGAAATCCCTGTTTACGTCTCCCGCAATGTATGACTCTGCGACCAGGACCGTAAGCTCATTGGAGCAGGTTCCTGTCTTCGATTTAATTCTTCTTCATCTCATGTGAAACAGGGTGACATACTGTGTACGTGGAAGGCACTATATCCCCATTAATAAAAAATAAAATAAAATAAGGAAAACATTTATATGTGTGTCTGTGTTCCAGGCCCAAGGGAGTTCACAGCCTAGACTGGGAAGAATGCATACAATGATTCTGGCTGGCATTCTGCTCGAGACGTGACCCTTTGTATATTTATGGGTACAAAATGGAATTGAGCAGTTTTGCGATGTCTGTATTCACCTGGGGCTGCCATGACATTACAATGCATTGGCATCCATGTGCAACGGTGGAGTGGCCTGATGTGCTATATGCCAAAGGGCACCAATGATGTGCCAATGGGCACCAATGCACACCAGGGCACTCCTCTTTGCACATCCAAGCACCAGCTCGGAGCTCCAGATGGACACTGGCATGATCTTTCCAGTTGTCTAGACACACATCTTCACACTTCCCTCACAGGATTGCATTGCAGTTCTGCAATGGAGCGATGGATTTGTAAAATTACAAAACGTAGACTGCAATGTAGGATCCCAGACACTGATTTCCTTTTTTTTAAAAAAAATAAGCTTTTAAAAACCAAATGCAATCACAGTCAAACCCTCCACGTTTGCAGCTTTGATTATTTGTGGATTTGATTAATATGTTCTCTCTAGGAAATGCTGGGTCTTCTGGAGAAATTTTGCAAGACGTTGCCAACACAGAGTTGCACTGGAGGTCCTAGAGAAAAACACTTCTCTAGGCATTTGTAGGTCCTCCAGCATGATTCAATGGTCAAATACTGGCAGATATTGACCATAGAGTTCTGCTGGAGGACCTAGGGATTCCCAGAGAGGTGTTCTCTCTGGTTAACATGTAGCATTTTCTTATTAGCATTTTTCCACTTTCATGGGGGTCCTGTGTCCCTAACTCCATCGAAGGTGGAGGGACCATTGTAAATGATTCAATCAAACCAGCATGAGCTTAGAAGAGCATGAAAGCATTTAAATGCCTAACCATGAGAATAAAATTCATTATGGTGACTCTAAGGGGAACCGATCACGGGGTTTTCTTGGCAAGGTTTGTTCAGAAGGGGTTCGCTTTGGCCTTCCTCTGAGGCTGAGAGAGTGTGACTTGCCCAAGAGTACTCTGTGGGCTTCCATGGCTGAGCCAGGATTCGAATCCTGATTTCTAGCATCCTAGTCCAATGTCCAAACCAAGGCTGTCTCCTTCACAAATATTGCTGGATTTCAGGTGAGCCAAACCGAGTGGCGTTATGCCTTCCCAGACATTGCCTTGGGATCGGATTTCAAACAAACGAAACTCTGTGTGTGCTGTCAAGATCTTTCTTAGAGACCTGGCAATCATTATCCAACGCCAAGGGGTTGGCACCGCGTTGGCACCCGACGCTCAGTGCCCCTGAATCCGTGTTTTATGCAGGCAAGGTGCCAGCGAAATGCTTAATGTGCCAGAAAAACAATGCGCCTGTTGCTCTCAAAAGAGGTTGGCACATTATGCCCAGGCCTTGGCGAGGCTGGCATGAAACCATCCATCGAGGGCCCAGCCAGATGTCTTTCTGACAGCTTCGTTTTGCGATGAGAACTCCTTCCAAGGAGACCCCGAAAAGTCAACCAAAAACGGAGGAGAACCCAAAAGTGGTCCGGCTTTTACTTAAAAAGTGGCGTGGCAAAGGCTAAAATCGTGGCACGGAGGAGCCCAGGCAGCTGAGATTTCAGTTATTCTGCTGCGGCATCAATGCCATGTCACTGCAGGAGTGAAACTATTCCAAGTTTTCACTGTTTTCACCAATTGATTTCCCGGTGCATAAACCATGCGCAGGATACGAAGTTACTGTCGGAAGAGAATATGGAGAAATGGAACGGTTTCCAGTCGGCAAGGGGTTCAGGAGCGGCTGCGTTTTATCACTCTACACTCATCCCTCCACATTTGCGGCTTTGATATTGGCGGATTTGATTATTCACAGATTTGATTACTATGTTCTCTTTAGGAACATCTAGGTCCTCCAGTGCAACTCTGTGGTCAATTTTAACTCAAAGTTGCCCTGGAAGACCTAGAGGTTCCTAGAGAGAACACTTTACTAGGCCTTTGTGGCTCCTCCAGAGCAATTTCTATGGTCAGCGTCTGTCGGACGTTGACCACGGAGTTGCGTCGGAGGACCTAGAGATTCCTAGAGAGGTGTCCTCTCAGGTCAAAACATGGCGTTTTTGTTATTTGCGGTTTTCCATATTCATGGGGGTCTTGTGCCCCTAACCCTAGCGAATGAGGAGGGACAAGTGTATTTGTTTAATTTGTATGCCAAAAATATAATATGTAACATAGGACTAGATTCAGATGCCTGTGAAAATGGGAGGAAGGGATATCAGCAGTTTTAGTATGCTGATGACGTCGTACTATTGTTGTTGTGTGCCTTCACACACAATTTATCCTGGGGTTTTCTTGGCAGGATTTGTTCAGGGGAGGTTTGAGGCTGAGAGAGTGTGACTTGCCTAAGGTCCCCCGGTGGGTTTTATACCCATTTATTCCATATACCCCACAATAGGGTCGCCGTAAGTCGGAAACAACTTGAATGCGCACAACACCAGCAACAAGGGTGTTTGATTTGTGTGTAAGTTTAAATTTTTTTTTGTATTGTTTGAACCGGGACCGCTTTAATTATTTTTTAAAAAGTCACATTGGTAGATTTAATTTTAATTTTTAATTCTTTCGGTTCTTGATTGTTTAATTTGATATTTTATTGTAGTAAGGTTGGGAGGGAGGGGATTAATGGGATGCATTTCAATTGTATGTTGTATCTTATATGTGTTTTCACTTGATGTTGTAAGCCGCCTCGATCCTGTGGGAGAGGAGGCATATAAATTTAAAAATTATTATAATATTATTATTATAATGAAAAATAATCGGCTTCTTTCCGCAAGCTGCCTTGGGTCCCCTCTGGGAGAAAGGCGGCATATGGATAAAATAAATAAATGTAATAAAGAAATAGCTAGGAACTGTTAAAAAAATTTATTAAAATGTCCAGCAGTACAGAAACCACAAGGGTTTTATTGTTTTCTCCCCCTTCCTCCCCCCACATTTCCCACCTCCCTCCCTCCCTCCCCACTTGTTTGTTTGTTTGTTTGTTTGAAACACCACAAAGGGCAGGTCTAGGAAACACACGCGGGGAAACGAGTGGCAATTGCGACCACATTGAAACGGCAGAAATCGGAAAGCGGTAGGCTCACGGCACCAAACGCACTCTCTTGTGCGGCGCACGAGGCAAACCCCGGCTCCAAACGTGACACTTTCCTCCCCTTTCGCTGCTTGGAGGAAGGTTGTTTTGTCGCACGGGGATTCACTGTGGAAGTGTCAGTTCCGCCGCTCGCACAACAGTGGTGAACAGGAGCTGCTAAGGTCAGGAATGGGGGAATAAAACCTAACCTAGGGTGCATCTTTACTGCACAAATAATGCCGTTCGACACCATTTTAACTGCCGTGGATCCATCACCCAGAATCCTGGGATTTGTACTTTGGTGAGACAACAGCGCTTTTTCGCAAAAAAGGCTAAAGACCCTGTAAAACTACAAACCCCAGGATTGCTTATGAGGGAGCTACAGTGCTTAAAGGCCTGATCCCCACTACCTTTTAAACCGGATCCCAAATTGGTTTGAACCGGTTCAAATGACCCTTGAATCGATTCGCTGAAACGATTCGGCGAGGGGGCCCACGCGCTAGACCCATTTAACCAACGTCTTTTGGACGCTGATGTTTTCCGCGTCTTTTTGGATAAATCGATTCTGCGCAAGTGTGAACCAGATGCGGAATCGATTTAAATCTGCCCTTTGGCCGGCCGGAGGGGGTCCGTTTTGAACCGATTTCATTCGTGAATGTGAACCACAAGTGGGTTATTTTATAGGGGAAAAATGTGAACGGGGAACCACGCTCCGCTGTTGAATCAATCCATCGATTCGGATCGCAAACTGCTTTTTTTGAAAGTGGGAATGAGGCCAAAGTGGTGTCAAAAGGCATTATTTCTACAGTGTAGTGGTAAAAATGTCACCACTACTCCTTTGGTAGGAACAAATACTTTTGTTGTCGTGGCTTCTCTCTTTCTCTTTTTCCCTTCCAGAGGTTATTGGAGAACCATAGAGTAACCAAAGGGACCTCAAAAGTCATGTAGTCTAACCCTTCCTTACCATCAACCAGGGACGGTGCACCTTGCAATGAGCAGAGTAAGGTTGGAGTAGGTGGCTTCCTAAGGTCTTTTCCAACCATACGTTGCTATTTCCAAGATCGAGAGGCCCTGCAACATTAACTTCCTGCTTATATCACTTTGCAAGCATGCCGCAAAACCAAATCACACATGCAACGACAGCATGTGACAATTTTCATGCGCCGCTTCCACCCCCAGGAATGCATCAGTCTAAGAAAATCCATCCATCTCAATGAATTTCTAATGTCCCCGCCATTGTTTTCATTCCATTCCCATTTCCAAAAAAAGTTGCAAGACTATTTTTCCCCCGCATGGAAATTCATGCGTGTTATGTGCACCTCGTTCCCCTCATCCCTGTTTCTAATCTGCATTTTTTCATCTGTGACCGCAATGTATTTGCGCACATTGTTTCGAACGCCGGCCCTTTTAAATTGTGTTCCTTTTGGAAACAGGCGCATGGTTGGGTGTGCATTTTTTTCCCCACCCTCCGAAACACGCCACAAAGCCTTGGACCGGGGTAGACTTCTCAAGGCAAGAAGTGTCCCGTCTCGTTTGGGAGGCGCGAAACAGGACACGCAAATCGAATACATTCCCCTTGTCTTTGTGTCTATCCGGGAATGCTTCTCCGGAGAAACTGGGTTACATCTGAAGCAATCCGAAATCAACGCATTAAAAAGAAACCCAGTTTGAAAAAAGAGTTTTGGGGAGGGGGAGAGATACCATTCGAAAATTGTGAAGTCGAAGGCTTTCATGGCTGCCATCCATGGATTTTGGGGTTTTTTCAGGCTATGTGGGTATGTTTTAAAAGAGTTTCTGCCTGACGTTTCGCAGACATTTGCGGCTGGTATTGTCAGAGAAAGCTGGCATGGAAGTGAGTGAGGTATGTGTGTATGTATATATTTCTTCTTTGTGGTCTCTGTGAATCAAGGTTTTCTATTTGGAATTTATACTTTTTAAATATATTTTCAAGCTGTGGATGAGGAGGGACATGGATGAGGAGGGATGACTGTATATATATCCCATTCTCTTCCATGCCAGCATTCTCTGAAGATGCCAGCTACAGATGCTGGCGAAATGTCAGGAATAAACTATTCTAGAACATGGCCAAAGAGCCCAAAAAACCCACAAAAAGCTATAAATGCCAGCCATGAAAGCCTTCGACTTCACATGGAAATTGAAGTGCTTTGTGTATCCAGGCCCAGCTATCCTTACAACAGCCTTGCAAGGCAGGCCACAGATACGATCATCCCTGTATTGCAAGGAAGGGGAGTTGAGGCTGAAGGAGCTCTATGGCTCAGCCATGCCTTGTTTTTGTGGCCAAACTGGGGTGAGGGTAGTTGATGTTGGGGTCAAATGAATGCCCTGCGCCAGTGATTCCCAAATGTTGGTCTTCCAGGTGTTTTGGACTTCACGTCCCAGAAGCTCCAGCCAGTTTGGCCAATAGTAAGGAATTCTGGGAGCTGGAGTCCAAAACATCTGGAAGACCAAAGTTTGGGAACCACTGCCCTTATGTTCGCTTGAGCCAAACCTCGGATGGGGGCAACCACCGCCATCCCTGGCAGGGAAGCATCATGGGACACGTTGTCGTCCCGATGTTGGACTCCAGTTCCCATTGGTTAGCATGGCCCTTTGGCCAGGCGTGAGACCACTGCCAGGGGAACTCATTGTGTTAAAGGATAGGAATATTTCTTCCTTGGAATCAATTTTTACCAAAAAAAACCCCCAAACCCCACAAGTTCCTTGCATTAAAAAATAACATCCATGTGCTTTTCTCCACCGAAAAATCTCACTGCAACACTTCAGGACATCATCAAAGTCCGGGAGAAAATGAAACAAAATTTTGGCCGATCTATCCTTCTTCCCAACTGGATTTCCCGACTGTTGGGTAGCTCATTTTTACAACCCGGGAGTGGTTAAGTCTAAAATCTCTTTCCGTCCCTACTTGGCCATATTCAGAACTGTGTGGACTTGGGTACCTCCAGATGTTGTGGATGACAACTCTCCTCGCCTTTAACTTTGCCAGGACCGGTTGGAATTGAAACCCAAAACATCTGGAGACGTCTCGATGACGGACAAGTGACCACGGGTAACTGGAAATTTGCATTTTAAAAAGCTGTGGGTCGATTTTTTGTTTTGCGCTTTGTATTTTTTGCATCTGGCACAACATGATGCAAGCGGTGCCCACGTTGGCACTGTTTGCTCTATTGCTGCTTTGCATAATCCGTTCTGCTTTCGCCAAGCATGGGAGGGGAAGGAGGGCAGAAGAGATAGATAAAACCCTGCAAGCTGATCCCCCTCTACCCTCCCCAGCCCTTATTCACGATTTCTTGAACAAGACTTCTGAGAGTCTTCAAAGACTTCTGAGGTTTTCGGCAGACGTTTTAATCGAGGCTCAAACAATATAGTCCTTTTAAAACGAATGCTGAGAATGATCTTGCTCCTTTCTGGCAGACTGGAACCCTCTGCCATGTTGCTACAAAGGACCGCTTGGCATATACCTCCGACCAGAGAAGGTCTCTTTCTAAAACCATCACTTTCTTGAATGGCGTGGGTTCTTGGAGCCGAGGCACGACGAGAAGGCTGGCTTGGGAAATCGCCTTTCTAACCGGTGGTTTTTCCAAGCCGCTCTTCTTCCAAGGACTCCTTGAAGCCAGTATGCAAAGAACTAGGGAACTTTTAGAAAGAGCCAATTATTTTGCACAGAGGTGTGTGCCAGTTGGCTACCGCTATTGCCACTCTCGCACTCACACCGGGAGGGCTCGGGGTGCATCTACACTGTAGAAAGAATGCAGTTTGATACTACTTTAAATGCTGTCGCTCCAAATCCTGGGATTTGTCGTTTTACTTCGGCCTTTTCTGTCGAAGAGCGCTAGTGCCTCACCAAACTACAAAATCCCAGGATTCTTGTAGGAAGGAGCCATGGCAGTCGAAGTGGTGTCAAACTGCATTGTTTTTAATGTGAAGTCGAAGGCTTTCAAGGCTGGCATCCGTTATTTTGAGAGGGTTTTTTGGGCTCTGTGGCCATGCTCTAGAAGAGTTTGTTCCTGAAGTTTCACCAGCATCTGTGGCTGGCATCTTCAGAGAATGCTGGCATGGAAAAGAGTGGGGTATGTATATGTATATATACATACACTGTGTGACCCTGGGTTGGGAGGAGTGATTTCCATGTTAATCTCTTGTTCTGTTGTTGATGGCAGAACCTCAGGGTGGGAGGATATGCAAGGAGGATTTCTGTCTGTCTAATTAGTGATTAATATGGAGATCACACCTATATACATACGTACACCTGACTCTCTTCCATGCCAGCATTCTCTGAAGATGCCAAAGCCACAGACGCTGCCAAAACGTCAGGAATAAACTCTTCTAGAACATGGCCACAGAGTCCGAAAAACCCACAAAAACCGATGCATTATTTCTACCACGTAGATGCACTCTGTGAAATGGCCTTAGTGTGAGAGTCATAGGTAGATGAGTTTTTGCACCCCAGGCTCATGTTTGGATAGATATAGCTGGGACGTGTGCGATCGTGACCGTAATGGGAGCCGAACCCTTTCTTTGCAAAAATGCAAAGAAACCTGTGCGTGCGCGTAGCAATTTTGCATCGGTGCCCATCTGTGCCCTGCCCACACTGGGCCCTGGAGCGGAAAAAGAAAATTAAAACAATTTTTTTTAGAGGGAGGTGGGGAAGGAGGGAGGAGAGAGAAGGCATCGACACCCCCCCCCCCCGTCAAACACGCAAACCGATTACATCCCAAATGGGCCAAAGGAATATCAAGGGGTCCAAGGGGAGGCTGGGAAGGGGATGTGGGGACTTGTGCTTTCGCCCGGGCCTCTCATTAAAAGTAATTGCCGTCCTCCTCTGTCCAGTCTGCCTTCGGATGCTGCGGCGGTTGCTGCTTCTGGTGTTTCCTCCGGTCCTTGCGGGATTTGTGGCGGTGGTGCTGGTGATGCGGGTGGTGCGGACGACGGTGGTGCCGCCGGGTTCTGTGGGACCGTCTGGCTAAAGGGAGCCAAGGGCCAAGGAAAGAGAATTATTACTATTATTATTACTAATATTATTACAGTAGAGTCTTGAGTATCCGACATAAACGGGCGGGCTGATAGTCGGATAGCCGACAATGTTGGATAATCCGGAGGATCCAAGAAAAGCCTTGAAATCGCTACGAACTGCAAATGTATTGAAGTTTTATTGCAGTAACGGTAAAAGTAAATGAAAAGAAAGCACTGATCAACATTGTGATGTACAGTATTAAACAGTTCAGTCCTCTGAAAATTTAAAGAAATCACAGCAGCCGCGACGTTGGATAATCCAGAATGTTGGATAACCAAAAGGACGGATTATGGAGACTCTACTGTATTATTCTTATATTTATTTATTTCTCATCCTTCTCCCAAGGTTGAGACTCAGGGCGGCTTACAACATTAAAAAACTCCATACAGTTAAAAACATAGAAAAATATTACCCCATATATACTCAACTATTACCGGTAGTTGACTTCATGTATAAGTCGAGGACAGGTTTGGGGCCAAAATGATGGATTTTGATATGACCCGTGGATAAGTTGATGGCAAAACTTAGCAGCATGTAACAAAGGATGTAACGGATGAGGCAAAAGAAAATGATGCCAAAGGACTAAGAATATTCTGGCAGGCTTAACTGTTTGTGGCCACCCTAAAAGGCTGGATGGATAAGAGAGTAGAGGGGATGCATGCTTCTTTTTGTTGCCCCAGGATGGACTAAGCTCTTGCCTTTTACCACTCTATTCAGAGAAAGAGGATGGCTCCTATATATATATATATGTGTGTGTGTGTGTGTCAAAGTACAGCACTTACATTGACCTGTGGATAAGTCAACCCAGGTTTTTGGGGTCAATTTTGTTTACTTATACATGAGTATAAGTATATATTAAAATACCGTATATACTCGACTATAAGTTGACCTCATGTATAAATCAAGGGCAAGTTTTGAGGCCAAAATGATGGATTTTGCTATGACCCTTGGATAAGTCGAGGGTAAAATTTAGGGGCATACAGGAAAGGATTTAAAGGATGAGGCAAAGCAAAACAACGTCAAATACCTTCCAAAAGTCCATCAGACATAATTCTTTGTGCTTATTGTTAAGACGGATGGATGAGAGAGTAAAGGGGGTCAGCGCTTCCAGGAGAGATTATACTCTTGCTTTTCACCAGGGGATGGTTCCTTCTTTTAAATAAGAGTTAAGATACAGTACTTACATTGACCCGTGGATAAGTCGACTCAGGTTTTTTTGGTCAACTTTTTGCCCTAAATTTCTAGACTTATACATGAGTATATACTGTAGTATTAGAGGTCTGCTTGTGCCAAAGAGGCAAGCTGGCTTCCCATCCTTTCCTGGGCTAGATTTGTAAGAACTTGGGCTCTGGCTTCTAGGGGGTCTTAGGTAAAATGTTGCACCCCTTTCCTTCGCTGCATCTTGAACGACTTACGTTTTGTGCAGAGGATTCTGGGCCGGTCCCACGTCCCGTTGACGTGGCACTTGATGGTGGGCAGGTGCCGCTGCAGGAAGCCTTCCTCGCACTGGTAGCGGACCGTCGAGTGGACGCTGTACTTCTCTTTCTTCTTGCCGATGGGGAAGGCGTTTTCCACCGAGGGAGGAGGGCCGCACAGCACTGACGCGGAAGAGAGGTGGGGCAAGGAGGCGGAAACCAGAAATCGTGACACATGGGCTGCTTTCTCCCCGATATTAATTTTTCAAATTAAAAAAAATTATTGGCTGAGATCCTACAGTCTACGTTTCGTAATGGTACGAACGATAGCTAGCGTAAGGTGTCACCCGGTGAGGTCCGTATCCCTTGCACCCTCATAGTGACACCTCTGGTTTAAACCTCCAGTTAAAATAATATTTTTTAAAAAGAAAGTTATTGAAACGGTTCAGTTTAAAACCACACAGCACCCCCTTAACCTGTTATTTAAGAACTTTCCATATTAAAAGCCACTGAAATAAAAAGGATTTTTCCTGTTGACACAAAGACCTTGTAAAGTGAGTTGGATATTCTTGGGCAGCCACCAAGAAGGTCCTGCCTTGCATCCCCCAAAACTGTGCTTGCAATAGTAATAATATGAGTGTCATCTTATTGTTATAAAGGGGTTTTAATTATAGTACTGGTGGGAGGGATAAATGGGTTTATTTTATATTATTATATTGTTGTATTTTATCCTTATTGTAAGCTGCCTCGATCCTGATGGAGAGGCAGGATATAAATAAAATTTTAGTAGTACAGTGGCCCCTTCTCTTATGCGGGGGATCCATTGTGGAGAAATTCTGCGTACGCTCAAGCCCCATAAGAAGTAAAGGGCTTGTGCTCATGGCGGTGCGCAGTGGTGGCGGTGTGCATGTGCCATGGGCACATGTGCCATTACTCCTTCCGGCGCATGGCACCACTTCTTCCATTCTTCCATCATCTGGAAAGGCTCTTCTATCAGTCACACTACTACTACTACTACTATGACTACTACTACAGTGTGCCCATGTCATATGCGGGCACATTATACGCAGCTTTCAGCATATGCTGAAAGCTGCGTATAATGTGCCCGCATATGACATGGGCACACTGTAGTAGTAGTCATAGTAGTAGTAGTAGTAGTGTGACTGACAGAAGAGCCTTTCCGGATGATCTCAGGGTCCCCTACAGCTTGAAAGTTAATGGGATAACTAATAGGATATATTCCTGGAATCCTGCAGGGTTTGTGTGCTTTTCCAATGCGGTTTCTTGCCCGCGCTTAAATGACACCAGTTCCGCAGAGGCCCATAAAATCCTGCCAAATGCTTTGCCACCGTTATAAATCTTATCTCTGCCAACAAGTGACCAGTTTGGAGAGCGGAGACGTACGAAAGCATTTGCAAGCGGAGGAGGAGGAGGAGGGGAGATTTACATATTTAATTAGCGGCTTTTATCAGGCCCCGATACATCATTAGCCTCCGAACGGGAAGCCGTATTTCTCCGGATTGTCGGCGAACAGCTGGAGGTTAATGTGACTTTCCAGATAAGGAAGGGAGAGACTTAATAGTTTTAATGGCAGGATTTCTTAGCAAATTAACAGAAGGCAAATGGAGGCTAGGGAGAGGAGACATTGCACCGGAGGAGGGAGGAATATCTCGCTGCATTTTGCTTCTGCAGGTTGGAGAACGGTGAAATAAAAACCCTTGGAAAATTGTGCAAAAATCCCAGCTTGCAATAAAGTATTTTTTATTTCATTATTTTTTTTTACCTGTATCCTTTTTGCAGACGTACGGCAGGTTGTAGTTGCACGGGACGTCGTTCCACTTTCCCGTCTCGTGCGACACCAGCACCACGCAGTCCTCGCCGCCCGCGAAGAAATTGTCCGGCTGGTTTTCTCGCCAGTTCTCGTATTGCTAGCAAAACGGCAAAGGACGGGGATTAAAATGGACCTGAATTGTCTGTATTCCCCTGGATGAGGCTGTACTTAGGTATGGCCTTTGTCTCTCTGTTCAGGTATCAAATGATTGTCTCTGGGGTTTCTGGCGCATCAGTGAGAAGGAGAAATGCTCAGTCTGCTGGTTCTTCCTTCTCCTCCTAGGCCTCATTCCCACTGTTTTTTAAACCGGATCGCAAATCAGTTTGAACCAGTTTAAAATGACCACGGTTCTTTCCTGTCACCTGTTGACTTAATACCTGGTTAAAAAATCCTGGAACTGAACCTGAGGGACTTTCAGCCTGCAAAATGGGTCTGACTCACTTACGATCTACAGTGGGACCTTGTTTTCCGCTGGGGTTCAATTCTAGATCCTCCCGTGGATAACAAAACCCGTGGATGCTCAAGTCCCATTACACGTAATGGCAGAGCAAAATGGTGTCCCTTCTATAAAATGGCAAAATCAAGATTTGCTATTTGGAGTGTATATATATATTTGGAATATTTTCAAGCGGTGGATGCTCGAATGCGTGGACAAAAACAATCCCTGGATAAGGAGGGCCGACTGTAGCTTCTCAGACACTCACCAGACCTGTGTTGTCCGTCCACTGAAAATCTTGCTCCACAATTCGGTCATTGAGACCAATCCAGGTATTCTCGTGTCCAAAGCCTGAAAGGGAAGGGAAAAATCAGCTCAATAATAATAATATGCAGTCCTTTGAGGATGAGAACCATTTTATTGGTCCCCTAGGTGACCAGGCTGTCCTGTTCTCTGGTCTCCAGTCTCTAATGTGTTGTAATATTGGTTTTAATGATTGCATGGTATTTTAATTATTTTAATTATTATTATGTTGGTATTGCTTGTTGTGGGAGAGGGAAGGAGGGGATGCAGAAGTTTATTTTGTATTGTATTGTATGCATTACTATGGTTGTAAGCTGCCTAGATCCAGATGGAATAGCGGGGTAAAAATTAAATTACAGTAGAGTCTCGATTATCCGACCTTCGGTTATTCAGGGTTTTTCTTGGACCCTCCGGATTATCCAACCCTTTTAGCTATCCGACTGTCAGCCTGCCCATTTATGTCGGATAACCGAGACTCTACTGTATTATTATTATTGTTATTATTATTATTATTAAACTGCTAAAAATGCTTCTTGCTCCCTATGATCATGAAATAAATGAAGATTCACACCCCTGCTGTTGGCTACAAGAGAAGGGATTCCACCTAAAGATTAGGAAGAACTTCTTGAGGGTAAGAGCCATTAAACAGTGGAAGATGCTGCCTGGAAAGATAGCGGGGTGTCCTTCTTCAACAGAGGCTGGATGACCATCTGTCGGGAGTGCTTTGGGCATTCCTGCATGGCACCTTGGGGTCTCTTCCAACTCTAGGATCCTGCAAACTTACTATTAATGAAATTGTGCTCCTCCCAGGAATGGATGCTGGTCAGGTGGCCTGAGCGACGCCGGCAGTCCCTCTCCGCATCTTCCCAGGAACGCCGGTGCGCAAAATAGCGGTAGCAGTGGCCCTGGAATTTGTGCCAGTTGTGGTCACAGCCCTCAGTGTCTACAAGGAAGCAAAGGAAAAGAATGGTCTAGAATCAGTGCTCTTTCCTTTATGGCTAGGGAAAGAACCCATTGAACCAAGGTGAGTAGTCGCACGTTCTTGGTTGCTCCAAAACCAAACTGGAGGAAAGGATTTGTCAAACCGCCTCCGAGGATCCCTCGCCTAAGAAAATCCCCCAAAATTCATGGGGTCACCATAAGTCGACAGGAGACGTGAAGGCACCACACACACAATGCACACCTGTCTGATTTCGGTAGTACTTGGATGGGAAGCCACCAATGACTACCAGGTGCTTTAGGCTATATTTCAGAGGAACCAACTGGCCAAACCACCTCCAAGCCTTCCTTGAAAACGCTACAAAATTCATGCGGCCAGCATACATTGACAGAAGATTGGAAGGACACACATACACAAACAATGCACTCTGTCTGATTACTACTACTACTACTACTACTACTACTTTATTTTCTTATATCCCGCCTCTCTTAGAGGCCGACCAGGATCAGGTCTGGTTAGCACTTGGATGGTAGACCACCAATGAACCCCAGATGCCTGAGGCCTCTGAGCGCTCCTTGAAAACCCTCTGAAATTCATGGGATTTGGAGGCACACACATGTAAACACAATATACGCCTGTCTAATCTTGGAAGGTGAGCAGGGTCATGTCTGGTTAGGACTTGGATGGAAAACCACCAGGTGCCGGAGGCTAGATTTTGTAGGAAGAAACTGGCCAAACAACCTCTGAGTGTTCCTTGGATAAGAAAACCCTCCTAAATGGAGTCGCCATAAACCGGCAGGCGACTTGGACGCACGCACGCACATGCCCCGCAGTGCAGGATTAAACTTGTGGGCGATAATTGGGTCCCTTCCTGATATCCTTTGTGGAGGAGGCAGAAGCAGCTTTGATCTCCGGAGCCTGGAAGAAGCTGCAGGGGAAGCGAACCGTCGGGTCTGGGGCCGTTGCTTAGTTTTCTCCGTTGACTTCTTACCCGACCGTGTTTATCTTTCAGGGTGGGCATATCGGCATTGCGGCCCGCTGGCTCCGGCTTTGTTCTGCTTAATAGGATGCGGCAGGGAAGACCCTCCCCATAGACCCCTTTTCACTGGGGGATTAGCCGACTCCAAAGCAGCGCCAGCAGTTCTCGGGAGCGAGAGCGCGGGCCTTCGGGGACCGGATCGGATTAATAGGATTTCTTTCTCTCTGCCTTGTCGAGCGATAGCGGCTTCCGACGTCAAGGGACTCTCCTTTGGCGAGAGCAGGAGAGGTAGCTAGCTTGCATCTGGCTGCTTCCTCACTCCTTCCCTCTCTCTATTTCTCCCCCTCTTGTGCGCAAAGCCCCACATCCTCTCGCAACGCGTTACTAAAAAATGAATGCGAGGAATTAATTTTTCAGAGCCGGGTTCACGCGCGGGCGAGGATTAGCATTCAACGCTGGACAAAATTTACACTTGCGCGAACAAAATGGCTTTCGTGTTCGCGCTTCCGAGCTCTGCGTGGGTGCAAATGCGCACACGCGGGAATTAAGCGCGAGCGGCAAATGGAGTCCTCCTCATCGTGCATACGGGATGCCAGGAATCACGAAGGCATAACCCAGAGTTACGCCTTCGCGACTGTTACATATTCATGATCCCTTGTTGTTGTTGCATGCTTTCAAGTCATTCCCAACTTATGGCGACCGTATCGCAGGGTTTTTTGGGGCAGGATTTGTTCAGAGAGGGGTTTGCCTTTGTCTTCCCCTGAGGTTGAGAGAGCGTGACACAGTGGGTTTCCATGGCTGAGCAGGGATCCGAACCCTGGTCTCCCAGAGTCGTAGTCCAATACTCAAACCACTATACCATGCTGGATAGCTCTTTCATACTTCGTAGACTGGTGATTCGCAAACTTTGGTCCTCCAGATGTTTTGAACTTCAGCTCCCAGACTTCCTGACCCTTGGCCAGGCTGGCTGGGGCTTCTGGGAGCTGAAGTCCAAACCACCCGGAAAACCAAAGTTTGGGGATCATTGCTTCAGGTTAAAAGTTAGTCTATGGATGCAGAGCCACACCAACGTAGGCACCAGTTCAGGCCTTTTGCATCTGGGCTGCCAATGCAAAAAGGACCTTCCTGCCTAATGCCAGGGCTGCCCCTGCCCCTGCTCACCATGGGGCCAGCCCATAAGGTTTGCCAACCACCGACGTGGTCTTTTCTCCCACCGAAAAAGGTTGCCGGTTTTCTTTCTCACCTCGGTCACAGAGGCTCCCGCCGTAGCTGGGCAGACACAGGCAGACAAAGGAGTTGATTTCGTCAATGCAGGTGCCGCCGTTTTGGCAGGGGCTGGACAAGCAGTCGTCAATATCTGTCCAGAACACAGAATTAATTGATTTCATTAATCAGTTAATTGATATCTTATCTATCCTATCTATCTATCTTGATCCACCCTGTCTATCCATTCTGTCTGTCTGTCTAGCTAGCTAGCTAGCTAGCTAGCTGCCTATCTATGTTCTACCAATTTATTCTCTAGTTTCCATCACCTCTCTCTCTCTCTCTCTCTCTCTCTGCAGTCTATCCACCTTATCGTCTGTCATCTTCCTATCTATGTTCTAGATACCATCCCAGGGATCCTCTCTGTTTTGGCTTGTCTCAGTGACAAGCTATTTTCTATCACCTCTTTCTCTCTCTCTCCACCTATTCTATCTATCTATATGTCTGTCATCTGCCTATCTAGGTTCTATTATCTATTTTATATCACTTCTGTCTGTCTATCTATCTATCTGCCTATCTATTACCTATTACCTATTTTCTAGCGCCTTTCTCTCTCTCCATCTATTCGATCTATCTGTCTGTCTGTCTATCTGTCATCTTCCTATCTATGTTCTATCTATTTTCTATCACATCTATCTCTCTATCTATCTATCTATCTATTACCTATTACCTATTTTCTATCACCTCTCTCTCTCCTATCTCTCTCTCTCTCTCTCTCTCTCTCTCTCTCTCTCTCTTACCTATTTTCTATCACCTCTCTCTCTCCTATCTATCTATCTATCTATCTATCTGTCATCTATCTATCTATCTATTACCTATTGTGGAGCAGGCTGCCTGGGTGAAGTTTTTGCAGGGTGAGGCCCAAGTCTTGGATGGATCAGGTGCAGCTGATTCTGCTAATGCAGTGCAGCTGGAGCTACAGCCATTTAAGGGCTGCATTGGCCTCTCAACCCTTGCCCTAGCAACATGGTTTTCTATGCTGCATGTAGTTGTGTTATTTTGCTAGCCTTGTTGTGCTTTGACCCTGGTTAGTTTCCTGCCTCTGCCTCCAGCCCCTTGGACTTTTGCCTCGCTGTGCTTTGCCCTCAGTTTGTTTCTTGCCTAGACCTTTGCCTTGCTGTGCTTCTGGTGGACCACGTCTCAAAAAAGATGTTGACAAACTGGAGCGTGTTCAGAGGAGGCGACCAAAATGGTGAAAGGTCTGGAAGGCCACCCTGTTTATATATTGGAAGGGATGTCCTATTAAGAATGGAGCAAACTTGTCTTCTGCTGCTCCAGAGACTAAGTCCCTGCGCAACGGATTCAAACTACAGGAAAAGAGATTCTACCGAAACATTGTGAAAAACTTCCTGATGGTAAGAGCTGTGTGACAGTGGATGATGGTGCCTTGGACGGTGACGGAGTCTCCTTTTATGGGATGGCCATCTGTCAAGGGTGCCTTGACTGTGCATTCCTGCATGGCAAAAGGGGCTTGGACTGGAAGAGCCTTGGGGTCTCCTCCAACTCTAGGATGCTGTATGATCTGTTTCCTGACTTGGCTTCCTGCCTCTAGTCCATTGGATCCCTGCAACTTTGACTTGGCTTAGTCCCATCCCAGCCACCAGTCCATGGGTCTCCTGGAAAACTGTTTTGCAGGACTGCTTGCCTCCCGTTGTGACTGGTCCTCAGACTCTCTGACTTTCATTAACTATGGCCTCGGCCACGGAAGTCACTCACGTCTCGGATTGTGACGCTCACCTATTTCGCAGTTCTCTCCCGTGAAGCCACTCGGACAGTTGCAGGTGGAGATGTTTCCGTTGGACTGGCAGGTCCCACCGTGGAGACACGGATCGTTGTCGCAAGGATCTGCTTCAGCTGCAAGAAAGGACAATAAGAGACGGAGAACGCCGGTAAGATTGGATGCCTCTTTGCTTATTCCCCCTGGGTGCGTGAGATTGCTTTTTGTTCTACAAATCCATAGCTTTATCCATAGATAAAAATACGCCAGTTGAGAATAAAGAATGTATAATCTTGTTTTGCACAACTCACTTTAGTTTGGCTAGGAAAAAAAAAAAGGATAATCTTCATAATTCAGGGCCATAATTTTGACATAGTAATCCATGCACTGGTAAGTTTCCAAGTAGACTGTCGCAATGCTCTCTACATGGGGCTGCCCTTGAAAACAACTTGGAAATGGTTGCTAATACAAAACTACATTGCTAACTGGAACATCATACTATATATCTGTAAATACAGAGACAGAAATATAAATACCACTTTTGAAAGAATTTGCCCTGGCTGCTAATACACATTGTGGTTGTTGTGTGCCTTCAAGTCATTTCCAACTTACAGGGACCCACTGGGGTTTTCTTGGCAACATTTGTTCCAAAAATTTGCCATTGCCTCCCTCTGAGGCTGAGAGAGTGTGACTTTAGCTTCTGAACTTTTACCAGGCATCATCCATACACTCTCAAGCAAACCTTGGGCTCCATGGCTGCATCGGCACTGCAAAAAATAATGCTGTCGAACACCGCTTGAATAGCCGTAGCAATATGCTAAGAAATTCTGGGATGTGTAGTTTGGCGAGCCGCTTAGCCTTCTCTATCTGAGAGCTCTGGTGAACCAGAAAACTAGAAATCCCAGGATTCCATAGGATGGGGCCATGGCGGTGTCAAAGTGCATTAATTCTGCAGTGTGGCTGCAGCCCATGAGGACTAGGAACTTCTTCCTTTGTAGCAAAGCAAAACCTGGGGCTCCTCCAGCCAATTTTCCCCTCTATGTCAGCCACTGCAGGATTGCAAGGCTCCTTTTACCGTCCATTGGCTTGTTTTTGCCATGCATCATTTTAAACCAGCTTCTTCTAATTGCCCGTTCTAATAGAACGGCTCGGCCCATTGAATGGCGCTGGACGGTTTTGCAAGGCCTGCCTTGCAGCGCGGAACAGAAGACTGGGCAGGCACTGAAGAGGGAAAATAAATCGGGGATTGGGGAGGCTGTTTGATATTCTCCTGCCGTCTTCCCTCTTCGTTCGCTCTTGCGACCAGTTTGGGGCCAAAAGCGGGATTCCTCCTCCTCATAATGAGCGATGTTTTTTCTTTTTCTTTTTAGGAACGGCCTCTCGAGGGGGGAAAAAAGAAAGGGACACATTCATTTCTGTCTGGCTGCCAGGCGCTTTTGTGGGAAAGTACCTTTATCTACAGAGCAGCACTTAAAAGCCGGAGAGGACAATAGGCTTTCTCGTTTTGGTGCAAACGATAAATGCTTTAAAAAATCCGTTCCTGCAAGAGGCGGCCTCTGCAATAAATGTAGTGATCCAGGCTGGGGAGACTAGTGTGATGCTCATATATATACTGTGTGTGTGTGTGTGTGTGTGTATATATATATATATATATATACACTCCCTTGCTTTCAATTGGCTCATACCGACCTGGACATACAATGTTCTGGTCAATTTGGAGAAACAACGGACGGGTTTTTAGCCTCCGAGGTTCTTACTTTGCAGATAAGTCAGGAAATAATATCTGGAAAAGAAACATTCCTTGTGCAGGGAACTTGTTTTCTGCAAGCAAGGTTGTTTCCGGTACAGAAAATCCCCGCTTTTTCAGGGCGAGGAACATGTTTTTTGGTGGAGAAAATCCCATTTGCTATGAGGAAAATCCCATGTACATTTTGGGGTGAGGGGGGAAACACCCGAATAAATCTTGAAACTGTGAAGTCAAAGGCTTTCATGGCCAGCAGCCATAGATTTTTATGGTTTTTTCAGGCTCTGTGGCCATATTCTAGAAGAGTTTATTCCTGACATTTTGCCAGCATCTGTGGCCGGCATCTTCGGATTCAAAGCGGTCAAGGAAGTGATTAAATCAATGAAGATGCCAGTCCCAGATGCCGGCGAAACGTCAGGAACAAACTCTTCTAGAACATGGCCACAGAGCCCGAAAAAACCCACAAAAAAATCTTGAACTGGGAATAATAGTTCAAAACGGCACAAGCGTCCTGCAGAAAGGGATACAAATAATGGCAAAACAAATTTCCTCTTGCAAATATGTATGCAGCAAAGGTACAACCCCATTGTAAGGCAGGGCAAGCAGACTCCAAGGATAAAATAACTTCTCTTGCATGGGTTATTGAAAGCAAAGGAATGCCACTCTTTTCCTTTGCGTTGGGGTGCCCAAGGTTCAAGACATGCATTTTCTCCTCCGTCTGCAACCGCCAGAGGAAAGCTCTCTCCTGATGAATATTCACCGAGTTGGTTTTTCCTGCCTCTGAAGTATCTTTGTCTCCTTTTCACAAAGGCTCTTTGCTTGTCTGTTCCTCCTCGGCTCCCAAGCCTTCAAAGGCATCCGGTGCATGAAACCTTGTCTGCCTATCTATGCCGGTTATTACGACAAATGCTTATCCAAATAACGATTGATGAAGACGATCCTAACAAGGAGATTTTCATTTGCATGGCTATGTTTAAATGTCGGAAGGGATGGCAGGTAGAAGATGGAGCCAACGTGGTTTCTGCTGGTCCAGAACACGAACCAATGGATTCCAATGACATGAAAAGAGATTCCAGCTGAACATTAGGAAGATCTCCTTGACTTTTAAGAGCTGTTTGGTGGAGTCTTCTTCTTTGGGAGCCTTTAAACAGAGGTTGGATGGGCATCTTTCAGCATTGTTTCAGTTGTGTCCTCCTGCATGGCAAAACATGGTAAGACGGCCTTTGTGGCCCCTTCCAACTCTTAAGACTCTAAGATTTTTTGTTTATAGAACTAAACTGAGTCTCTCACCCCATTGAGGCAGTAGTTAGTTAGTTAAGGTCAATTGACTGATCGATAAACTTTTTATCAAACCAGTTAAAAGCAAGCATGCCCTTGATGCAGTATATTCTGCTGTCAAACAGCTCTTGCAGTCAAGGAGTTCTTCCTGACGTTGAAGTGGAATCTCTTTTCTTCCCATTCGAATCCATTGATTTCTGCTCAGCAGAGAACAAGTTGGCTCCATCAATATCCACTTGAATATTGCATCAAAGAAAGGGGGAGGCGTTATGGATGAACTTTCCCCACTCCCTGATCTAACAAAAATAAAGGAATGGTACATTTTAAAAAAGAATTGACAGAGATAGGAGACTTGCCAGTTAAGGTGAGGTTGGCCTCCTCGTTCCACACCGGACCTTCTGCCTCTTTGACCGCCGAGGCATCGGTTCTCTCTTCTCCGCTTCCGCTGTCGGGATCCATTGGGAGAAACCCTCCTGGAGATGTGGGGAAGTAGCCTTCATTTTCTCCTTCTCTTTCGGTCGCTCCCTTCCTGGAGGAGACGGAGGGCTGGGAAGTGGGGAGCAAAAGGGCATCCAGATCTGTGGCCCATTCTTGACGTTGGGTAGGCTCCAACGTCAAAGTCAAAGGCAAACTCCATAATGTTGGTTCTTCTTCTTCCTTGGCTGGAGAGGGCCAGAGAGAAGTAACTTGATCCGCAGTGCTGTGGTTGGAAGATCCTGGCGTCGCTTCTTCTCTCACGTCACCAAGGCCACCTCCTGATGCGTTGACACCTTCAGCGACTGTGGCCACTTGTTGGTTGCTTTGGTCACCTGTGTTGGCTTCAAGGTGGGCTTCCATGCCCTGGGTCACCACCTCCCAGACACTTTGGGGCTCGGACGGGTCTAAGACTTCAGTGAACGCAGAGCCGTCCACCGATGTGGGGATGGCTGTCGTGTTGGGTTCGGTCATGGCATCCATTTTGTCATCTTGGCCGAGACCTTCTGCCATCCCTAAGCTGTTTTCCCTGGACACGAGGCGAGCCGTTTCTGGGTAAGCATGGCCTGGTGTCACCGAGGAGACCTCTTCACCTGATAAGGTGATGGCTTCATGCCCCTTCAACTCTGCCAGCTCCTCTGAATGTTGGTGGCTCTGTTTCAAGATGGCGTCCTCAGCTGCCATCTTGTGGATGCCCATCTCCATCTGCTGTTCAGTTGAATGGAGAGCTTCTGGAGCAACCTGGGACCAGTTCTGTTGGGCCTCAACGCTAAGCCCTGGAAGCTCCTCAGCAAATCTTACCACCTCGTCCTGAGTTTCTTGAGAATTGTATTCAACCTCGCCACTCGATTCGTCACCGGCATGAAGTCTGCTCCTCTGGTGCTCAGGTCCAGAGGACGCATCGGAGGGTATTGTCGGAGTAACGTCCGCATGGCCAGAGAAGCTGTCGTCGTTCTCCTGGGCTGGCGTCATCCCTTGCGGGTAGTCCCCTCGGACGCTGGTACCCAGGGGGGCATCTTCCACATCACCTCCGGTTGTCGCGGCAACATCAGGAGGCCAAAGCAACTCATTGGCTGGAGAGGAAGACGACGAGTGAGGATGCTCTTTGTGGCTGGGATGCTCCTGGTTTTCCGGCACAGATGTGGTCTGGCGTCCCTGGCTGTTTTCTTCGACGCTCGAGGTGGAAGGAGGTGCGAAAGCCATCTCTTGATGGCCTTGGCTCTCAGATGCCAGTAAACCTGCAAAGAGATGTGAGCCGTCAAGGACAAGAAATGGGGGGGAAAAGGAAGGAACTGCTTTTGTACCAAGATGCCGACCTTAGCTGGGAACTCAAAGTTCAGCACTCTGGAGAGCTCTTCTCAACCTTGTGCAGCAAACAGTCCACAGAGAAGGATCTGTTGAACTCCCATTGACTGCTCTTCTGAGCGAGAGCAGTTGAAATCCTTGTTTTTCCAAGGAAGCATTCCACCACCCACTGCTGGGTTAGGTAAGGCCAATGCTAACGGGAACAGAACCACTAAAGTCGGAGAACGATAGCAAATTGTTCTTTCTGCAGCTGGAAAGAACGCAGAAAATGCATTCTCCTCCCCAAAGTTATGCTCAGAGACCAGGGACCATCTGTGTGCGAGAGAGAAAGACTAGCCTAAGGTCACCCAGTCAGGTCTCATGGCCTAGTTCGGACTAGAATCCGGATCTCCCTAAGCCGATCCCAACCAAATGGTGGCCAATAGCACTTGCGGAGAAGATAAAATCTACCCCTTGTAAATTGAATCCTTGCATGCTCCTTGCTGGGCATATTGGCAACCTAGAAACGACGGTACCTCACTTATTGATTCCGTTTGGATCGGTTTTTGGCTCTTTCACAATGAATCTATAGGTTTTAATTTTTAATTAGTTATTATTATTATTATTATTGCAGGGGGAGAGCTCAAAGGGAGTGTTGTTGGGGTTGCAAAGATGGGCCTGTTGGTAGATTAGTTACAAATAAATAGCGAATGAGATGGCCCTGGTGCTGGTCCAACTCTGCTAGGAAAGTGAAGGAGTAGCCCTGAGAAATGATGCCCTATGCTCACACATGCACACTTATAGCAGAGAGGACTTTAGCAGCCCGAATTGGATGCTAATGTGGAGGTGGTTGCCACAGCAACCACTCCGCGATGCTCCTTGGCACCGCCACCCATTATCGGGTACCAATGATATGAGCATCTCGATGTGGGAGCCTGCTGTGGCAGAGGCGGAAAGGTGGCGGGCCACAGATGTTAGGACCAGCTGGACGCATGGGAGGTGATGGGTGCGAAGAGCCTTTAATAGGAGGAGGACATATTTAAGATGGAAGTGCAAATGTGTGACTTCATTCTAGAATGGCTTTTTGCAAGCTTGCAGAAGCCTATATATATATATATATATATATGGTGTATATATATATATATATATATGGTATATATATATATATATATATATATATATGGTATATATATGTGTGTGTGTTGTGTGCAAGAAAGCATCCTTGCATGCAAAATATATGGTTTCTGCATGCTTGCAGAAAGCAGTTGTAGACCTCTGTTGATGGAAGGTTTGCCTTAGGGTCACCATAAAGCCACACAATAGCAACAACACATAATATCTATAGCTATGTCTGACTAATTTGTTGTCATCGTGTGCTTTCGAGTCGTTTCCGACTTGTGGTGGCCCTAAGGCAACCCTATCGTGGAGTTTTCTTGGCAAGCTTTTTCAGAGGGAGATTGTGATTGCCATCCTCTGAGGCTGAGAGAGTGTGACTTGTGCAGGGTCACTCAGTGGACTTATATGGCTGAGCTGAGATTCAAACCTTGATCTCCAGAGTCATAGCCCAACAATCAAACTACTACATCACTCTATCTATCTATCTATCTATCTATCTATCTAATTGTTGTTGAGTGACAGTGACACTTTTGCTCTCTGATGGTTCATTGTGCATAAATTCCATTTCATGCACAAAATTATTTATAATATTGTGCATAAAATCACCTTCAGGATTTATGTATAAGGTGTATCTGAAACACAAATGAATTTCTGATGGTTCAGTGTACATAAACGTCATTTCATGCACAAAATTGTTTAAAATTCTGTGCATAAAATCACCTTTAGGCTATATGTATAAGGTGTACATGAAACACAAATGAATTTCTGATGGTTCAGTGTACATGAACTTCATTTCATGCACAAAATTGTTTAAAATATTGTGCATAAAATCACCTTCAGGATTTACGTGTAAGGTGTACAGGAAACTTAAATGGACTTCTAGACTTGCACCGTGTCTCCAAAATTACGTATATGCAAATATTGCGAAATCTGAAAAACTCTGTAATCCAAAACACATCTGGTCCCGAGCATTTTGGATAAAAGAGACTCAACCTGTATTAACAACAGATTTACTTACGGTTCCCTTCCACTTCATTAGACAATGCGTAGCTCGGGTCACTTCTCAGGGCTGCGGTGGAGCCGGGATCCGCTCTAGCCGAAGTCTCGATGGCGTTGTCCATGATTCTGTGCACCGCCAATGCCAGGACGGGCAGCGGGGTGGGCAAGGTGGTGCTTCCTTCCACCTCCTCGTCTGTGCCCGCACCTTCCTCTTGACGTCGCTGGAAATAACGTCCGTTTAGTCCAGAGTAAATGCTTCTCCGTGTGGATTCGGGGATGCCGGCGAAAGCCGGGGTCCCTGCCGTTGTGGGGGGCCAATCTCTTTGAGAAGTCGGGTCAAGGGCTGAGGTTGGAGTCATAGGAGGCCTCTTAGGAACGTGAGTCTGGGACGGCTCTGGTAGGCTTGGTGACGCCACCTCTTGTGGGACCAACCTGTGAGTGGTCCCTTGCGGCCAGGTTGGGTAGATCACATCCGTCACCTCTGCAAGTGGTAGGTCTTCTTGAGCATCATCTCCCAAAGCAGATGTCCCTTGTGTTGGGCCAACACTGGTTGATTCTTCAGCTGTCTCGCCTGCATCATAACTCCTTGTTGGAACCACTGGTACCTGGTCAACTGGACTGACCTCATGTTGGTCATCCGACAAAGCTGGTAAGGAGACATCAGACGGTTGTGGAGATGTATCCATATCTCCCTTGTCTTTTGGTGCCACCGTCTTCTCCTCCCACATTTCCTTCTCAGCAGGGAAAGCCGTCACCAACTGGAGCTGCTCATCTTCTTCCAGAAGTGGGACTCCTGCTTTGTTTAAAGGGCTGTAGGGTTCTTTGGGGAGCTCTTTCGAATCTCCCGAAATGATGGACTCGTCGTTCTCCTTTGGGAACAGCTCATTCTGGGTCAGCAACGGGAGATCGGAGTCGTGTTCCACCAAGATGTTTTCAAGCCCCGAATCGTGGCTTCCCTCTGAATCCTGGTCTACGCGGACCATAGGCTTTGGACTTTCCCCGAAGGAGGCACCGCTTGGTTTCCGGCCTGGTTGCCGAGCTGGAAAGAGAGACATAGAGCTTGTAAGTCTGGACTGAGGCTGTAAAGCTGTTGTTGTTGTATGCCTTCAAGCCATTTGATCTGATGGTGTATCTATCATGGGGTTTTCTTGGCAGAATTTGTTCATGAGGCAGGGGTTGGCCATCCGTTCCTCTGAGGCTGAGAGTGTGTCATTTGCCCAAGGTCACCCAGTGGGTTTTGACAATGGAAACCTACAGATGATTTTGGTCTCACAATCTCAGCCCCTGAAAAGCCCATGGAGCTTAGGGTCACAGTAAGTTCGAAACAACTTGAAGGCACACAACAGCAACAGACTAAGATTGGATGGGCAAACTTTAGGAGTGCTTTAATGGTAGCTTCCTGCTTGGCAGGGGGTTATATTAGTCCACCTCTACATTTCCTTGTTTGTTGTTCTTTTCATGCGTCATCCATTCTGCCATCCGTCTTTTCATCCACCCATCCTACCATCCCTCTTCCTTCCTTCCCTCCCTCCCTCCCTTCATCTTTTCAGTCATCTATCTATCCATTCTGTTGTCATTGTTGTGTGCGTTCAAGTCGTTTCTCGCTTATGGAGACACTAAGGTGACCCTACTTTGCAGGATTTATTCAGAGGAGGTTGCCATTGCCTTCCCCAGAGGCTGAGAGAGTGTGACTTTCCTAAAGGAACCCAGTGGCTGAGCTGGGAATTGAATCCTGGGCTCCAGAGTTGTAGTCCAACACTCAAACAACTATGCCACACTGTTCTTTAGGAATTTGTAATTCTACTCTCCTTTTGCGGTGCAAAAACCACCATTTCCCTGCAAAAAATACCATTCCCTCCTCCTCCTCCTCTGAGTTGGTGCAATTGACGGGGCAATCATTCCAGACTGCTTTGAGCCTTTGAGCCGCAAACCGGTCAGGGGCAGTGGGATTCAATTTTCCTTGTGTCAGCCAAAGCAGCCGGAGCGTGCATTGGCGAGGCGGGTGATTTATAGCGGCGCTCTCGGTTCCAGCCTCCCTTCCTTTTAATAAAACAAAGTACCGGCGCTTGTATACCACCAGGACCAAGGAGAGAGGCCAGGCCCAGATGGGGGAAAGACGGTGGGGCACTGAGTCATAAATCTAGGGCTCGAATTCAGGAGGGGACTTAATGTCTTTGTAAGTGGAGGTACGTGTGCGGGAGACAGAATTGAGTGGTTTTGCAGCCTCCCCAGGGGCTACTTTGTACGGTGTCCATTGCACAATGGCGGCGTGATGGATGTGCAACAACCCAATGCATGTTGGGGATGTTCCCCTAATGCACATCAGGACACCCACTTGGAAAAGCTGGACCACAACAGGGGTGCCCAATGTGCATCAGAAGTGCCTGGCATATTGTCCAGATGGGCATCTCGGCAATTCACAAACAGATTTTTGTGGTGTTTGCAATTTTGTGGCCTTTGCAATTCACCAACAGAATTTCATGATGTTTGTGTGGTCTTTGCAATTCACTAAGAGGGTTTTGTGGTCTTTGCAATTCACTGATAGGGTTTCATGGTGTTGCAGCAATGTAACAGCAATGGATTTGCGAAGTTCGCGAAACATACACCAGGATGCTGACTCTCAATGCAACCAAAGTTAAAGCAGAAAATGGAAATTACTCCTGAGCGTTGTGCTGCTATTTTAGTTAAAAACCATGGACTGAAATAATCGCAACGGAGCTGACCAGCAAAGAGGGATCAAAATGAGTCTTGTGACTTTTTGTCATTGAGTGACTTCAGGTCTTTTCCGATTTACGGAGACCTTAAGGCAAGCCTATTGTGGGGTTTTCTTGGCAAGATTTGTTCAGAGGTGACCCTGGGCAAGTTACATTCTCTCAGCCACAGAGGATGGCATTAGCAACCCCCTATGAACAAATCTTGCCAAGAAAACCCCCTGATAGGGTTGCCATAAATCGGGATCTACTTGAAGGCACACAACAACAAACCAGAGTTGACTTGGGGACACATGATGATTTCAAGGCAAGAGTTAAAACTTGGTTAGGTGTTCTTTTAGGGAAAAACAACAACACACAAACCTTTGTAGCAGTAGGCGTCAAACTTCGATGCCGGATTGGGGAAGCCTGTCCGGTTTGGGAACTGATAGGAAGTCCTCACTCCGGGTTCATCTCCTCCGCATTTCTTCCGTGGAATTCGGATCGGGTAGCGGACGCTTCCGTCGGCAAGCCATCCAGGGTCGCATTGGTCCAGCCCTTCTCTCCAAGCAAGATGTAGCTGCCCTGTGGTTGCCAACTGGGCACCTCGACTCAGGCAGTACTTTTGGGCCATCGGAAATGTCATTCGTCCAGGGCTGGACGCATAGAAGACTTTTCCTGGAAAGAGGGGACAAAAATGGAACGAAAGGAGAAAACGTTCACCAAAACTGCTTACCAGTGCTTTGCCGTTGCAACGTGTTGGCTGGTGTTTCCAGCCACACACCAGGATTTCTTCCCATTAAACACTTTAATCACTTAAAGTGCTTACTTAAAACATTACTACTACTATTACAACTACTACTACAACTACTACTAATGCAGTGGTCCTTGGTATCTGCAGGGGTTTGCTTCCAGGATCCCCCATGGATACCAAAATCCGGGGATCTTGAACCATTAAATGCAATGGTATGTTATGATGTTGTACCTTGTATAAAATGGCAAAATGAAAAGCCTCTGGAGCTTCTCACAGGCAGAAAGGGCACTGCTGTCATTTCACACCCCTTTTCCAGGCTTTCTTGAATTGCAAAGAGGTACCTTTTTTGCCTCTTGCAAAGGCAAGGGGGAATTGCTATTACTTAAGCAACAAAAGCCAGGGAAGATAAGTTACCCGTTCGCACTGGCGCTCCTCCTCTCTCGGCGGAGACAAGGGAAGTACTCAAGCATGGCCAATCTATCAAGGCAATGCTTCCTTGTGATTTCCCCCTCCAGGCTCTGGGGAGACACTACGATATTATTTGATGGCGGTGCCTTTCATTTCATTAGGAAAGCTTTCCTCGAGCCGCTCAAAAGAGCCATTTCTGGGCTTCCTTTTTGATCGAGGAGACAAGAGCGAAGCCTCCCAAGGCAATGATCCATCAATATTTAGTCAGGGACTATGGCTGGCATTTGGTTAGGTTCGTGCGCTTTGCATGCAGGGCCAAAAAGACACTAATGCGCAAGGGATGGATTCTGCTGGTAGCACAACAGAGTATGATACCCGGTGTCTTGTCTTTGCACTCTGCAGTTGTCCCTAGTGCATTGTGTACTGTGGTTGCACGGTGGGCACTGGAGTCGCACGTTGCATGTTTCACTTCCAAGTTGTGGATTGTACATTGTCTATTTCATGTTGCAACCCCCCCCCCCCCCCGCTGTGTAATGTGAATTGCAATTGTACCTTGTGCATTGCGGGACCAGACTGGCTCTCTGGCTCTGGTCCAGCATGGCCTCAATGGCGACTCACCTTGCAGTTCTTTGGCATAACAGTAGACATCGTACGCTTCCCCGGCGTCCCTCTCGCCGTAACTCCGGACACCCGGGAGGCTGTTCCGATCCCCATAGCATCCGGGCCTCGAAAGGGTGATGGGGTATCTAGGTTACAGGTTGACATAGATCAGGCAGTTAGAACAGGAACACAGCCAAGCAATTTCATCCATTCATTGATTGTACAGTTGCCCCTCTGTTTTCATGGACTTAGGATCTGCGTCCCTCGCCAATGGGGCTTGAATATTGGTGGTATTTGTCCAGAACAGATCCCCGTGAAAACGGTGGGGTGACTGTATTTTCCATGCTCGATTAGGTAATACGTTTCCATGAGTGTCCGATGGTTGTCCAAAAGCTTGAATTGGGTGTCCATTTGGGTATGGAATGTCAGGTTGAGCTTCCCTTATTTAAAAATGCTTTGGACCAGAAATGTTTTGGATTTCAGATTTTTTCCCCTGATTTGGTAATACTTACATACACATAATGAGATATATACATGTCCACTAGTTGTCCAAAAGCCTGGACTGGGCATCCATTTGGGCACAGAATGGCAGGTTGAGTCTCCCATATCCAAAAATGCTTGGGACCAGAGGTGCTGTGCATTTCAGATTTCATAACATTTGTATAGACGTAATGAGATATGTCTTTGACATTGGACCCAAGTCTAAACACAGAATCCATTTAAGCTTCATATACACCTCAGAGGCATAACCTAAAGGTTTCTAATAATTGTGTGCATGAAACAAAGTTGGCGTACATTGAACCGTCAGAAAGCAAAGGTATCACTATTTCGACCACCCAGATGGACAATTTTGGAATATTTCAGATTTCAGAATTACAGCTAAGGGAGACTCAACTGGTATTAAACTGTAAGGTCTCATGGCTCAGGGTTCCCATTTTTTCAGGTTCTGCATTGTCAGGGTGAGAGATAGAAATGCATTTCCTTCTCTGTCAATAAAGTTGGATCCTATTGTAGTCACTACTGCAGGTTGCTTTGAGTCCCAAACAGGTTGAGTCCCAATAAATAAACCAATCTCTGAGTCCCAAGAAAGAAACCAATCCACCAAGCACCAACTTGTGATGCCTTGATGTAATGCCAAAAAGTGTTCTGAAGGACATCATTTTAGACCTTTGGGTAGAGAGAGCTTTTGGCAACCGATGAAATGAATCGTGAATCCCAAGACCTGGGATCCACAGCTTTCTCCCACATACCTGACCGTGCGGTCGGAGAGCCATCCGGCATCGCAGTTGTCGTAACCATCCTCGAAGGCCACTTGGAGGTGGGCAGGGGATGCGATGACTGCCGAATTCTCCTCGCAAGCCCGCTGAGCCTCTGGGAAAGTCAAAGCGTAGCGATTGCTGGCGGCTCGGTAGTGGAAAACCACCCCTTGGGAGAAAGTACGGAGAAAGAAAATATATATGTGCTATTAGATCAGTGGCTCTCAGACATCTTTATTATATCTGTACTGGGAGGTCCTGTCCCCACTGCTCAAGGCTGGCCCTAAATTTTTGCAGTGTTTTTTTGCAGGACCCACACCAAGCCAGGAGGAGTTTGCTGGGTTACTTTTCGATGTTGTGTTCCCTCGTTCCTTCCACCCAACAGCACAGTGTCCCTGGACAACTATGCACTGTGGTTGCTCCAAACGTACTCTCCACATAGGTTCTATAGCAAACTATGTAGCTTTCTAGGCATTGTTGCTGTTGTTGAGTGTCTTCAAGTTGTTTTGGGCTTATGGTGACCCTAAGGTGAATGGATCACAGGGTGTTCTGGGGCTGAGAGTGTGTGACTCACCCAAGGTTTACCCTATGGGTTTCCATGGCTGAACGGGTAATCGAAATCTGGTCTCCAGAGTCATAGTCCAATGCTCAAACCACTACAACACACTGGCTCTCCCTTTAGACATTGTTGTGTGCCTTCAAGTTGTTTCCAACTTATCTTGGGGTAAGATTTGTTCCGAGGAGGGTTGCTATTGCCATCCTCTTGAGACGGAGAGAGTATGACTTGCCAGTCTCTTCCAATGCTATGATTCTATAAGATCACCCAATGGGTTTCATGGTGGAGTTGGGAATCGAACCCTGGTCCCCAGAGTCATAGCCCAACACCTAAACTGCTATGCTACTGGACTACAAATTCCAGCAGGGATAAGATGGTGGTGAAACATGTTGGGAGCTGCAGTCCAAAATACTTGGAAGGCCGCATGATTTTCATGCCTGTTGTAAACAAAGCCCAGGACTCATATCCCATGTCTTCCTTGCTTGGATTCCCCTATGTCTGATGTGCCATGCAACATCACTCACCTGTGACCTCCAGCGGCACCAGGTCTTGTTCATCATGGATGCCAGCGACCACTTCGCACCGATAAAGCCCGGCATCGCTGGCCCGGGCTGCCGAGAGCAACAAGGTGGCGTTGTAGCGGCGGTGCGGATAACCGGGGAGGGAGATCCGTCCTTCGTAGCCCTTGGAGACCTTCACCACGTTGTCCTTGGCCACCAGGACGGAGATGTCCTCTGGCTGACCGGAGGCCGACTGGACTTTGCTCCACTTGATGCGCGGCGGGTCGGCGGGCCCATTGGGGTTGAGGTGAGTGGACGGCTGCAAGAGGAAAAGGCAGGGCAAGGCCACGGGTTCGGCCAAGCCCACCCGCAGCGGCTGGTGGTGGACCTTGTTGATGTGGATCACCTTCCCATTGTCCTGGGAACCTGCTGGCAAAAGAGAGAGAGAGGTGAGCCAAGAGACCAAAGACCGAGGTTTAGGTTCTCTTTTTTTCCCAACTGAGCAGGACGCGCTTCCCCCGCTCTGGGCTTGGCGACGGTGGAATTAATCATCTCTTGGTGTGCGCTTCTTGCTCCCATTGATTTTTCTCCGCCGCCAGTTTGGACCCAATTATAGGCAAGGCAAAAGACGGTGCGGAGAAGAGAGGAAACAAAGGGAAATGGATGCCGGCGTCATTTTGACGCTGGTCCCAGGCAAGACCCCTGTTGGTGACTCTGCCGTCTTTCCGCTGTTCTTTTACGGTACTAATAAAATGGATAAACCTGTGGATTGGAGATCTAGGCTTCTGCCTGTGATGGAAATTAAATTAATAAAACCACTTTGGGGGCGTTTACGGCTTCAGATGATAAGGACAGGTTGCAGGTCTCTTGTTATGAGAATGCAGCTGGCTGCCAGTGTATTCCTTGGCACCATTCAAAGTGCCAGTGATGACCTATAAATCCCTATATAGCTTGGCTCCAGGCTATCTGGCAAACTGTATCTCCTTCTATGACCCCAGGATCATCGGGAAAGACCCTTTTTTGAGTCCCATCACCACCATTGCAGACACAGTCGGTGGGGATGCTAAACAGAGCCTTCTTGGCGGCTGCCCCAAGACTTTGCAACTCCCTAGCACTGAGCCGTGGCAGTTAAAGTGGTGTCGAACTGCATTAATTCTGCACTGCAGATGCAGCCCACATCAACTTCCTCAGATGCATCCCAGGAAGCAGAGATGGGTTGCATCTCCACTGCAGAAACAGTGCAGTTTAGCATTGCTTTAACTGCTATCTGAAATGCACCTGAGGAAGCACTAAGCCTGCATCTGCAAAATGAATGCAGCTTGACACTGCTTTAACTGCTGTGGCTTGATGCAATGGGATTATGGGATTTGTAGCTTTGTTGAGCTAGCTAAGCCTCCTCTGGTGCCTCAACAAACTAAAAATCCCATAGCACTGAGCCATGGCAGATAAAGCAGTGTCAAACTGCATTAATTCTGCACTGCAGACGCAGCCTCCATCTACAAAAGCTCCAGGTTTTTTTGCTCCGTTAAAGATGCTACAAGATCCCTTTGCCTACTGATATTCCAGGCTAGGGATGCCCCTGAATTCTCCCCTTATGTTTATTCGAAGATCGTGGAGAGGTCATCAGGAATCCAACATTTGGGGCCAGACGTTGGATCTCAGCGGGCATCAGATGGGGGACTTTGGTCCAGCAGCCTGTCTCAAAGCCCATTTCCTTTCTCTTCCCTTCATTCCTTATTCATGCCCGTCCTCTGGTTACCATTAATACTTAATGATCCGTACATTATTTGTCACTTGTGGCTTAAGAGTTGATCCGAGGCTTGTTTGTTTACAGAGGGGGTTGGTGCAGAGAAGGAATCTGACCCCCGAAAGAAGGAAAACCCAACCCTTTTTTCTCAGGCGGTCCCATTAGCCTTCCTAAATCGAACGGCATGCATCATCATCACCATCTTATTATTATTATTATTATTATTAGTAGTAGTAGTAGTAGTAGTAGTATCCCACTCTTTCTCCAGAACTGGGACCCAGAGTGGCTCACCGTATTAAAAGAACAATGCCATTAAAAACATAGAAAAGTGGTACATTAAACTAGAATTAAATTATTGCAATATTAAAATAGACTGCTTATTAAATTTGCCATTCCAGTCGCTTACCCAGAACCAAGATGGGCAGGAGGAGATACCCGAGCAGAATCCAACAGCCGACCTCTCCTCTGATGTGAAGCATTTTACTCTGGAAAGAAGAGCAAGCATTATTTTATTAAAACCCCCCAGGCATTGCATGCAAAGCAGAACAACCCAATAAGTGGTCTTTCCTTACCACCACCATGCGGCATAGTGGTCATTGAATCATAGAGTTGGAAGGGACCAGGGTTCGAATCCCAGCTTGGCCATAGAAACCCATTGGGTGACCTTGGGCAAGTTCCACTCTCTCAGCCTCGGAGGATGGCAAACTCTGCTCTGAACAATTGCGGCAGCTAAAAGGGCCAATACCATTCTAGCCTGAATCAATTGAAGTATAGTGTCTAGATCAAGGGAAGCAATAGTGCCGCTCTATTCTGCTTTGGTCAGGCCCCACCTGGAATACTGTGTCCAGTTCTGGGCACCACAATTCAAAAAGGATGTGGAGAAACTGGAGCGGGTCCAAAGGAGGGTGGCTAAAATGGTGAAGGGTCTTGAAACCATGCCCTATAAGGACCGCCTTAGGGAACTGGGAATGTTTAGCCTGGAGAAGAGAAGGTTAAGAGGTGATATGATAGCCCTGTTTAAATACTTGAAGGGATGTCACATTGAGGAGGGAGCAAGCTTGTTTTCTGCTGCTCCAGAGAATAAGATACGGAGTAATGGATGGAAGCTACAAGAAAAGAGATTCAACCCAAACGTTAGGAAGAACTTCCCAACAACGAGAACTGTTCAACCGTGGAATAAACTGCTTTGGAGAGTGATGGAGTCTCCTTCCTTGGAGGCCTTTAAACAGAGGCTGGATGGCCATCTGTCAATGGGGATGCTTCGATTGGGAGTTCCTGCATGGCAGAATAGGGTTAGACTGGATGGCCCTTGGGGTCTCTTCCGACTCTATAATTCCATGAGACTATAAAACCGTGCCAAGAAGACCCCAGGATAGGGTCGCCATAAGTTGGAAAACCACCACAAGGCAAACCACCACAACCAGAAATGCAATCCTGCCTTTTTGCAACATTTCCTCTGTTCTGGAAGGTAATAATAGCAGAAAGAAAGGGTGGCGAGGGAGGAATGGCGTCTCCCCACCTTCCTTGTCAGCGCTAGTTTTTCTCTCCAGTTGCAAATCCGCTCATCAAAGCCCCTCCGGCGGATCCTTGAATCTGTCGTCTCTGTCACTGTTGATGCCTCCCGGCAGCCAGAGAGTTCAAAGCCAAGCGTGGCTGGCACTCCACCATCCAAGGCCCTCGAGAGAGAGAGAGGCGGCACCCTCTTGGGAAGCTCCCCAGTGCTTTTCTTTGAGTCGCTTTTGAAAGACACCGGAACACGGTGGGTGTTTGCGACGGGTCCCAAAGGTACGTGAAAACACGGATCCAGGGTGGGCATGGGTGCTTTGCGGGTGCTCTTCCTCTCCGCATTAAGGTTGCCTGAACAGTGGCTTGGCACAATGCAGAACCATAAGAAGAGACCGCAAGGGTCATTCAGTCCAAACCATTTCTGACATGCAGGAAGACACCATCAAAGCACTCTTGACTGATGGCCATCCAGCCCCTGTTTGGAAACCTCCAAAGAGACTCCATCACTCTCCAAGGAAACATATTCCACCATTGAATGGCTCTTACACGCAGGACGTTCTTCCTAATAATGATCAGGTGGAATCTCTTTTCCTTCAATTTGAATCTATTGCTCCATGGACTTTATTAAATCGGGGGTTTAAAAGGCGTTTTTCCCAGTCACAGTCGCGCAATCGTGGTGAAGATTTTCACACGACGTCGCTATTAGAGAGGACTGAACCTGGGAAGAATCAGGAACAGTCTGGCAACAAATGATTTGTGATGTGGGTGAAAATCTTTGCCATGATCATCGAATCATAGAATTGTAGTGTTGGAAGAGTTCATCCATCCAGTCCGACCCCATGCTGCCATGCAGGAAATCACAATAGTAGGACTGTCCTACAATGCCTTTTTAAACCTCCTGATTTCCTCCCATGTGATAAATTCCCATGTCATATTCTCTGGAGCAGCAGAAAACAAGCTTGCTCCCTCCTCAATGTGACATCCCTTCAAGTATTTAAACAGGGCTATCATATCATCTCTTAACCTTCTCTTCTCCAGGCTAAACATCACCAGTTCCTTAGGTCTGTCCACCTAGGACTTCATGGTTTCCAGACCCTTCACCATCTTAGTTGCCCTCCTTTGGACCTGCTCCAGTTTCTTCGCATCTTTTTTGAATTGTGGTGCCCAGAACTGGACACAGAATTATTCCAGGTGGGGCCTGACCAAAGCGGAACAGAGTGGCACTATTACTTCCCTCGATCTAGACGCTATACCCCTATTGATGCAGCCTAAAATTGCATTGGCCTTTTTAGCTGCCGCATCACACTGTTGGGCTCATGCTCAACTTGTGGTCTACTAGGAGGACTCCTAAACCTCTTTCACAGGTGGTCTTGTCAAGGTAGGTGTCCCTCATCCAATATCGATGCTTTTCATTCCTTCTGCTTATGTGTAGTGCTTTACATTTCTCCCGCTTGAGATTCGTTTTGTTAATTTTATCCCTTTTTTCTAACCTGTTCAGGTCATTTTGAATTCTGATCCTGCCCTCGGAGTCCTTTCTTGCTCCAAGACTTTCACGCTTTATCTTTGCTGGTGCAAAGTTGCTGTAGATCTGCCCAGCTCCCACTCCAAAAGTTAACAAATTGGCTGGTTTTAAATCAACCACCCCTTAGTTCCACCTCCAGGCAATGGGTATATGAATATTTTCAATTTCTTGGATTTTTTTCCTCCTCCTTCACCCACCTTCTTTCCCCCAAGGAAAGGAAAGGGGGGGAAGGAATCAATGTGACATTCTCACACAGTTTGAGAGTCTGGATCTCCCCATTGAAATGCAAATTTGGACTCTCAGAGAAAGGTGGTGGTGGCAGTGTTGCTTTTCCATCACAAATAATTAACTTTGATGGGTGGCAGGAAAGAGAAAAAGCTTTGTTTAAAGGTGTAGGGGGGAGGGATGGCTTCTTTTCCCATCCCTTCCAGAAAGCCATTTTCTAGGCAAAAAAGCCATGTTAGTCTTTCCCCAGCATTAAAAAAGGAAGGAAAGGATGGAACCTTTGGGCTGCATCCACACTGGAGAAATAACCCGGTTTGGCACCGGTTTAATGACCTTGGCTCAAGGCTATGGGATTCTGGGAGTTGGAGTTTGTTGTGGGGCCCAGAGCGGAGCGGAGCTCCGCTCTGGGCCCCACAACAAACTCCAACTCCCAGAATCCCATAGCCTTGAGCCAAGGTCATTAAACCGGTGCCAAACCGGGTTATTTCTCCAGTGTGGATGCAGCCTTGGTTGCGTCCACACTGCAGAAATAATCCAGTTTGACCCTGTTTTAGATGCCATGGCTCCATGATGTATATGCACATCACATTGTATATATAATTGTTTAAGCATTTTTGTAAACCGCTTTGATCCTCGGAAAGGCGGTATATAAATAAATTTTATTGTTGGTGCTGGTGGTGTTGTTATGTGGAATCCTAGGAACTGTAGTTCGTGAGACGTTTGACCTCCTCCGTCAGAGAGTTCTGGTGCTAGAACAAACGAGAGTTCCCACGCCATTGAGCCATGGTAGTTAAAGTGGTGTCAAACTGGATTATTTTGGCAGTGTGGATGCAGCCTGGGAATGGTAGTTTGTGGTTGCACCGGAGCTCTCTGACAAAGAAGGCTAAATTACAATTCCCAGAATTCCATAACACGGAGCCATGGCTGTTCAAGTGGGGTCAACCTGGATTATTCCTGCAGTGCGGATGCAGCCATGGAGACTGGTTTATTTTAGCATGGAGCTTTTTGCGGAGTACAATATTCAAGCTTCAGGTATACAACGGGGATGCCGAAAACGGCACCTCTAACGCTGGCCATAAATCTTCAAAGGGCTGGTTTGGCACAAACGTCTCCGCATCCTTTGCTCAGCTGCGAATCTACAAGCAAGACATTGCGTTTTCAAGAAAGGGAGCCCTGTCGCCGGTCTCTTTGGTGGCCCCGTTGTCTTGTGGTGGCGACCCAACTGTTGGTTTTAATGGCAACCTCCATCTCTTCCAGGTCCTACAGGAGCTCTCCAAATGCTGGACTCTATTTGTAATTGGAGTTCAGCATCTGGATAGCTCCAAAATGCTCGGTTGAAAGGTCTGCAAACCACCAAAACCCTACATTGAGCGGCTTAGGATATGTTCAGCCTGGAGAAATGGAGATTTAAGGGTGACATGCGAGCCATGTCTCAGTATTGGAAAGGCTGCCCTATTGAGGATGGAGCAAGCTTGTTTTCTGCTGCTCCAGAGAACAGGACACAATGGAGCAATGGATGCAAGCTCCAGAGATTCCACCTATAAGAAGAATATCTTGATGAACCCTATTTGCCGCATAAATCCAGCACCTGGACAGCTCCAAAAATGCATGGAAGACTATGGAGGAGAAAGAAAGGATTAATGGAACCACGAAAGGTAGTGCCACGGACAGTAGTCTTTCCTTTTGCTATCCGCTCAAGTATAACCACAACTGGCCTACTTGGACGGGGACTAGCCCGCAAAAAACCCGAAAACCACCGCAATTTTTTTGTCCTTTTCTGCCCCTGGTTTCGAAGCACCCAGACGCAAAATTTTGCATGCGCGTGACTATGTGCCAGCCGGCGCCGGCTTCTGTTTACTCGGCAATGAGCCCTGGAGTGCCAACACGGGTGAGTAAACAGCCCATATTTTATTTAAACGACAAGCATTAGAAACCCGCGCTTCGGATCCTTAAAAACGGCGGCCGCTGAGTGGATTAGGGGCGGAATCAATTTGCGCACGCCGTTCGGCTTACAAATGGGAGACGATGAATATTTTTTTTTCCCTTTCGGATGGTTACGGTCTCCTTCCCCCCCCCCCCCCCCCACTTTTCTTTCTTTCTGCAATATCATTTCCTAACCTCCCTGAGGCTATTACATGGAACAGTTGCAACGCTTGATGCAATTTTCTCTCTCCGCTCCTGCTTCGCCCCTTCCTACAATGGCTTTGCAACTTGTATTTAGGGCCGGACGTTTTGTTTTTTTGGTGTAAAAGCTCTTTGACGGTGGGATTGTCTGCCTCGGAAGGTGGTGGACTCTCCTCCTTTGGGGGCCTTCAAACAGAGGTTGGATGGGCACCTTTCAGTTGTGTTTTAGTTGTGCATGGCAGAATCGGGTTGGAATAGATAGCCGTTGGGGGTCCCTTCCAACTCTAGGATTCTATGTTTAAATCTTTGCAGCTTCCACTAGGTATAGCTATAGGTTTTATGGACTCTGCAGGGATTCAAACCCTGGTTTCCAGAGTCATAGTCCAATGATCAAACCATGATACCATGCAGGATTTCAAGATTCAAAGGAGGTTTGCCTTTGCTTTCCTCTGAGAGAGCGTGACTTGCTCATACAAGATTGGCCAGCAGACTTCCATGGCCGAGCAGGGATTTGAACCCGGGTCTCTAGAGTCATAGTCCCAATGCTCAAACCACTACACCACGCTGGCTGGTTATTAGCAATCCTATTAGCAAAACTATTTGTTTGAAGTCGAAGGCTTTCATGGCCGGCATCCATAGATTTTTTGTGGGTTTTTCGGACTATGTGGCCATGTTCTAGAAGAGCTTATTCCTGACGTTTCACCAGCATCCATGGCTGGCATCTTCAGAGAAGATGCCAGCCATTCTCTGAAGATGCCAGCCACAGATGTTGGCAAAACATCAGGAATAAGCTCTTCTAGAACATGGACACATAGCCTAAAAAACCCACAAAAATATTTATTTATTTAAGGCATTTATATTCTGCCTTTCTCCCAAAGTGGGATTCATGGATTCAAGGTACAGTGGTCCCCCGGTTTACGAATCCCTCGGGGTATGAATCCCCCGGGGTAAGAAACCGGCGGGACCACTAAAATTCCCCCGGGATCCGAAAGATCCCCCAGGATACGAATAAAAAAAACACGCGCGGCCCCTTTAAATCGGCCGCGCGGTCCATCGGAAATAGCGGTCCCCCAGGAAACGAATGCTTCCGGGTTACGAAAGGTAATCCAGGACGGATTACCTTCGCAACCCGGGAGACCACTGTACTAGAATTGCTAAATAGCTATAAGATTCTATGAAGATACAATGCTATGAGAGCCACTGTAGTGATTGGAGGATTAGACTACAACTCTTTTGAGACTTCTTTCCATAGAGGCCCATTGTGGGGTAATGGCCAAGTCACACTCTCAAGGGAAGGCAGTGGCAAACCTCCTCTGAAAATCTGGCCAAGAAAACCCCATGATACATTTGCCTTAGAGTCGCCATAAGTTGGAAATGGATTAAAGACACACAGGGAACGTCCACGGAGACATCCGAAGAGGAAAAAGCTAGGGAACGGTGGCTCTTGGTCTCCAAAAAGTAGCTTGTGAATATTAATCACCCTAGAAAAGGATGTCCACATCTCTCACAGATGCATTTGTGTCATGCGCAGGTATGCGCCGACACAGTTCTTGCAAGCGCCTGTGTCTTTTTTGGGCCTCATTTGTCACTGCCGACGATAGTGTCACCGCATCGAAATGCGCCCAGATGGAACCGCTTCCCCTTTGAGCCGCGGTGCCGATCTCCGATATTTACTGGGGATGCGGCCTGGCTTCCAACATTTAAAAGGATCCGATAAAAATGCCATAAATTTCACATATTAGAACAGGGACGGAATTAATTATACTATTAAAAAACCAATTAAAACCCATTTATAACAGCACCGTCGTAATTTCGAAAGCTGTAAAATGTTTTAAAAGTCTGGGACATCCATTTGAAAACCTCGGGCAGACGTTTGCCAAAGGAGTGGCGGATATCCTCCAAGGAAGCTGAGTTATGGGAGATTCTGGTCAGAGAAAAGGAAATATTCCTTCATATTGTCCATATGGAAGTCTGTGGAACTCCTTGCCACAAGATGTGGCTGTGGCTTTGACTGCTTCAAAATGAATTTGTGAGACAAATGAATTTCAGTGATATCCAAGGATGGCTGCAAATGGAGGAATCTGGCCTTCAGTGATGTCCAGGGATGGTACAGATGGAGGCTTCTGGTTTTCAGTGATACCGAGTGATGGCTATGAATGGAGAGCATAGCTTTCAGCGATGTCCGGTGATGGTCACAAATGGAGGATTATGGCTTTCAGTATTGTCCAACGATGGCTACATTATGGTTGTTAGTGATGTCCAGTGATGGCTATGGAAGCAGGACATGGCTTTCTGTGATGTCTAGTGATGGAAACAGATGGAGGACTATGGCTTTCAGTGATGTCTAGTGATGGTTACAAATGGAGGATTGTGGCTTTCAGTGTTGTCCAATGGCAGGTACATTATGGTTTGCAGTGATGTCTAGTGATGGTCGCAAATGGAGGATTGTGCCTTTCAGTGATGTCCAGCGATGGTTACAAGTGGGGGAAACATGGCTTTTAGTGATGTTCAGTGATGGCTATGAAAGGAGGACATGGCTTTCAGTGATGTCCGGTGATGGTTATAAATGAGGACTATGGCTTTCAGTAATGTCCGGTGATGGTTACAAATGGAGGATTATGCCTTTTGGTGATGTTCGGTCCTGGTTACCAATTGTGGGTCCTGGCTTTCAGTGATGTCTAGCAATGGCTACAAATGGAGGAATCATGGCTTTTGGCGGTGTCCAGTGATGGCCATGAAAAAGCAGGAGATGGCTTTCATCGAGGTCTAGTGATGGTTACAAATGGAGGACTGGTTTTCAGTGATGTCTAGTGGATTGTGGCTTTCAGCGATGTCCATTGATGGCTGTGAAAGGAGGCGATGACTTGTTGAAGCGGCAGCTGGGAGGAACTTGGTAGTCCCTAAAAAAGGTCGCTTTTCCAAGAGACTCCTGTTCTGGGTGTTTTAGGAGATGGGCTTTTCGGGGATAAGGGAAGATTTGCAGATTCTGCAGGACAGGCGCCGCCTCTTCTGCCCAGACCCTTGAAGGCTGCTTAGGCTCCTTGCTGTGAAAATATTTCCCAGGCTTTCCATTTCCAATTTCCACCCTCCTCTCATCTCCCCAACGCCGCCGCGTCGAGCTTGCCAGTTCTTTTGCCTTCCTCCAATATTGCTGCGGAGGGCTGGGGATTTTTATGCCAGCCAGCCAGCCAAGATAATAATATGACTCATAAAATAAGAAGAAAATCGTAAAGCTCACCTCTCTGCAGCCTCATCTTCTGGGGATGAGGTTGGAAAGAAACGCAGGGCGACAGATCCGGAGGGCAAGGAGAAATATATTTGCTCCTGAGCTCCCTGGGTTAGGTGTGAAACTACAACTCCTGGGGCTTGATTCCCAGCTTGGCCTTGACACATAATGAATGACCTCAGTCAAGTCACACACTCTCAGCCTCAGGGCCAGACCATGGCAAGCCAAGTCCAAGGCCAACTCTCGAACCACAATATGTGCAATACTCAGCATCTGCCACATGCTCTGCCTGCTCCCCCAAATGGTTTGGGACTGTGCTTCAACCCAAAGGGGGCAAATTATTTGGAAAATTTAACAATCTCCAAATATCAGTTGGCATTTAGCAAAGGCCGGTTCAACATAATTCCTTTAGTTATGCTAGAGGGACGTTTCCATTGAACAGAATATAAAGATAGAATATGCCCAAGTGAAGAGTGCCAAGCAGAATACATATCTCTCATTCTTCTTTATTGTATATTTTATAACAATGATAGACTATGAATAATGACCCCTTTATTAAATAGCCATCTAAGCAGAACCTCTGAATGGTACCTGAAGTTTTTCTTGGCCGAGGAGGACAACAAGATCACAGAGGAAGCTGCAAAGTGTATTTTATCCAAATTCGTAAAGTCAGGTGATGTTAAGTAGTGATGTTCTCTCTTGGTTCAAACACTTAGGGAAAATTGGGTTGGGTTGGATTACGAAGCGGCGAGTCTGTTAACAAAACCCTTGTCACAATGCATTTTACATGTTTGTTTTTATGCTTTGCATGTACTCCTCTTGCTCTTACTCTATTGGTAATGGTAGAAAATGTGTGTTTATACTGCCTATGGTTTGTTAACGGAAAGAAAGGCAATTCATTCATGCATTCAAACCGCAACACCGCTCTCGGTTCCAACATTCATCTGGGGGAGTCGAAGGGGAGTATGGGAACCCCATCCCCACATTCATAACCATCCGAAAAATTGATTTTTTAAGGGGGATGTGACCGTTTCCATCACCATCCATTGGCCTTCCGCTTAGACGTTGCAAAAAGTCGGGTGGGAGGAAGAAAGGAAGGAATGACAAAGGTCTTCTCCATCACTCATTTCCCCTGATGAAGGGTCTCGGTGGCTTGTCAAAAATTGTCCTTTTTCAGGGAGAGAAGGCGGGGGAGAAATGTAGACAAGGATCCTTGAAGCTTGGGCAGCTTTTGCATCCTTGTCTGCAACGTTTCATCGCCCGGCATGGGTTTTTGCAATTAGGAAGGCCCTCCGGGGCCGTCTTTTGGCATCCAAAGTGCGGCCGCTCTCCATTTATTTCTTGCCACGGCGGAGGGTTTGCTTTAGCGAGGAACCGTGCCAAAAAATAGAACTCCCCTCCAAAAAAGAAAAACCCACGGCCCTAAAGAAAGGAACTGGGAAACTGGGAAGGCTGGGTGCCTCCGGTTGAGCCAGAGCGGCGTGGAAATAAGGCCGAGTGAGAACATGCATTTGATCCGTAAATGTGTAAAATGTATTTTATATCAGTCCAATGCGACAGTGTGTATATGTGTGTGTGTCCATGTGTGTGTTTCAGCGCAAACCGGGAGACGGGTCGATTTCCCCCTACATCTGTTTCCTCTTGAATAATTCATCCGCCTCATGAATATGCCAATCTGGTGATCGGTGATTAGCTTCACATGAAATGCAATTTAAATCTTGGCAGGATAAGGGGGTCCCCCCCCCTTTTTAATTCTCCCTCCCTCCCTCTCCGACCCACACAAAGCTCCTCTCTGGGCCTTGGACTCCATCTCTGTCTCTTTGTGAAGAAGGCTTGGTGGGAATCTGCAAAAAAAAAAAAGGATCGCCAGGGGAAAAGGAAAGGGTTGCCAGATCTCCAGGCCTGTGGCCTGGAGCTCCCCGTTTTTGGGGTTCGCCTGAGGCTTAGCCCAGGCACCCCAAAGGAAGGAGAAATCGTATAGAATTGGAAGAGACCCCAAGGGTCATCCAGTTCGACCCCATTCGGACATGCATCAAAGCTCTCCTGACAGATGTTCATCCATCCTCTGCTTGAAGACCTTCGAAGAAGGAGACTCCACCATCTTCCAAAGCAGTTGGGTTGACAGATGGTCAACCAACTTCTGTTTGATATCCTCCAAAGAAGGAGACTCCGCCATACTTAGAGGCAGCGTCTTCCACGGTCCAACAGCTCTTACCATCAGGAGGTTCTTCCTAATATTGAGGTGGATTCTCTTTTCCCAGATTTTGGACCCATTGCTCCTTAGTCCATAGACCTCCCTTTGAGTCTTTGCAAGTTGCGACCACCGGTCAACGAATCCGTGCAAACTGGAGTAAGTGGCTTCTCCTAACCTGTTCCTCTTGCCCTGAGCTATGTGCATCCTTGCTTCCTGCCATGAAACCCACTGGGTGACTATGGGCAAGTCACACTCTCTCAGCCTCAAAGGAAAAACCGCTTTGGAGAAACGTGCCAAGAAAAACCCATGATAGGTTTGCCTTAGGGTCGCCATAAGTCGGAAGCGACTTGAAGGCACCCAACAACAACTCCTGCCTGGAATGGACCAAAATCCTTGGAAGGCACTAAATCCTCTCTGGTCTGGGATGCTAAGCAGGGTTGGCCCTGTTTAGGACTTGGATGGGAGACCACCAAGGCACATCAGGTGCTGTAAGCTGTGTTTCATAGCCACACTATAAGAAACATTACTAAGGATTCTGCATGCTGTGGTACAAGAGGATGTTCATGGGGTGATACCAGGACCTGATTCCCATGACCTTTTAAACCAGATCACAAATCGGTTTGAATCAGTTCAAATGACTCTGGCTTCCACCTGAATCGATTTGCTGACGCAATACGGAGAGGGGGGTCCATATACTAGACCCATTTAACCCCTGTCTTTTGGATGCTGATGTTTTCCACGTCTTTTCGGATAAATTGATTATGCGCAAGTGTGAACCAGATGCAGATCAGAATGGATTCAAATTTGCCCTTTGGATGGCTGGAACGGGTCCATTTTGAACCGATTCATTTGTGAATGTGAACCACAAGTGGGTTATTTTACAGGGAAAAAATGCGATTTGGGTAAACGTAGCGGGAACGATGCTCCGTTGTCGAATTGATCCATCAATTCAGATCACAAACCACTTTTTTTGCAAGTCGGAATCAGGCCCATGAGTTACTGCAATGAGCGACACCAACCCTAGTGATGCTACTGTCGAAGAGGGGTTTATTTTTGAGGATCTAAATTTTGCTTCTTGAATCCAAAACTAAGCCCGTTGCATCCTAGAGACAATTTGCATGGTCTGCCATGGGGAGAAATAACCGTCTTCTGCTCACTTCTTGGCATTTTCCTGCAATGCAGCCTCCACCCTCAGCCTGGTCTCATGTTCACAGCCATATGCTGATCTCCCACACTGTTTTTCCCTCCAAAAAAACTGAAAGAAAAGAAAAGAAATATATAGAAAGAGGTAGGTGTGAGCACAGAACTAGATGGCCGAATCCAATTTTAGTCCCAAAGAGACGTATTGAAATCCACTGGACTTGTTTAAGTGGTGCGGGGATTCGAACCCTGGTCTTCAGAGTCATAGTCCAAGGCTCAAACCACTATGTCATGCTAAAGGGCCTAAAGACACCAGTCCCATCTGATCTTGGAAGCTAAGCAAGGTGAGCCCTGGATGGTACTTGGATGGAAGACCGCCAGCAAATACCAAGTGCTGATGGCTATTTTTCAGAGGAAGGAAGTGATCAAACCACCTTGGGATTCATGGGTTTTCATTCAGTCGACAGGTTACTTGAAGGCAGATTTGCATGCACACAATGCACCACTGTCTAAGCTAAGCAGAGTCAGCCCTGGTTAGGAGTTGGATGGGAGAGCGCCAGTGACAACCAAGTGCTGTTGGCTGTATTTCAGAGGAAGGAACCAGTGAAACCACCTCTGAGGTTTCCTTGCCTAAGAAAACCCTACGAAACTCATGGGATCGCCACACTTGGAAGCACATGGACACACATGCAAGTGGTGACTACCCATTCAGTTTGATGCGCCTGCAAAATCTGGAGCTAACATTGGATCCAGCTTGAAAAAAAAAGCAGGCGGGTTCATGCTGCCAAACTTGGTCTAAAAGGTGACCTGCAAATTTCTTACGATGCAGAAGTTCCACTTTGAGGCTGGGGAATTTCCCTGACCCTGTTCTCATTTGCTTACCCTTTTTTGCAGGCTATTTTTAAGCCCTTTGCTATTGACTCAGCAACCCCTGCTCTTCCCTCTTGTTCCTCTTATCTGGGATTCCTCCACAGGGAAGAAATCACTGTTTCGAGCAGGGGTTGTGTAGTTAGAGAACAATGCCGCACAATACAATACAGTCTCATCTAACTCCCCCAATGCATGGCAAGGGAAAAGCCAGTTTAGAGCACTGGGAAGCCAGTTCAGAGCATTGTTAAGCCAGTTCAGAGCATGGGAAAACCAATTGAAAGCATTGGGAAGCCAGTTCGGAGCACTGTTAAGCCAGTTCAGAGCACTGGGAAGCCAGTTCAAAGCATTGGGAAGCAGGTTCAGAGCACTAGGAAGCCAGTTCTGAGCACTGTTAAGCCAGTTCAGAGCATAGGAAGCCAATTCATAGCATTGGGAAGCCAGTTCTGAGCAATGTTAAGCCAGTTCAGAGCATGGGAAGCCAATTCATAGCATTGGGAAGCCAGTTCTGAGCACTGTTAAGCCAGTTCAGAGCATGGGAAGCCAATTCATAGCATTGGGAAGCCAGTTCTGAGCACTGTTAAGCCAATTCAGAGCACTGGGTAAGTGCTACTACTTGCACATGGATGGATGCATGTGAAAATGCTCTGACTATGAATATATTTTGTTTTAATATTCTATCTGAGGATTGTTTTTAGACTTGTTTGAAAGGTTTTCTTCAAAGAACATTTTAAATGTTTTGCATGAGATTCCTTTGGATATTTGAGGACTGCTCTCTTGTTGTGTGCCTTCAAGCCATTTCTGACTTATGGCAACCCTAAGGCAACCCTGTCATGGGGTTTTCTGGGGCTGAGAGAGTGTGACTTGCTCACGGTCGCCACGATTCTTTCCTAGAGAACACTAGGATTTGTCATTTGCAGACAGCCTGGACTGTCAGAGAGCTCTGGAACATCAAAGTCCCAAGAGTCTGCAAGAGAGAGTCATGCAGCTAAAGTGGCATCAAACTGCTTTAATTCTGCAGTGTGGATACATACCTAGTCCAACATGCTGTCTCTGAAGATTCATTCAGAGGAGGTTTGCCATTGCTTGGAGGCTGAGGGAGTGAGACTTACCCACAATCACCCAGTGGGTTTCCAGGGCCGACTGAGGATTCGAACCCTGGTCTCCAGAATCATAGTCCAACACTCAAACCATTATATCACGCTGGATCTCTTACGATCCTCCATGAATCTCCATGATTCCCAGATCGAAGTAATCTGTTGGTGTGGCATCGTCTAAAGATGATTTTGCTGAAACGGGATTCTAACCAGTACAAGGTTCCTAGCTGTGGTCAACCAAGACATTGACATCACAGCTTTGCAAGACAGTGAGATATAGTTTCCCCCTTCCTCCGGGGTGTTTATCTGCTTCCCACCAGCTTCTGGAGGAAAACGACACCAAACCATCTTGTCTCTCAGTTATCTGTCGTCTCCTCCATCTCTCTCTCTCTCTCTTGCTCTTGGAAATTTCCCGGCATCTGTCGGGTGGGTGGAAAACTCAACCCTTTCCTTTCCTTCGTCGCAGTTCTCCTTCAATATTGTGCGAACTGGAACAATCTGCCTCGTTGTATTTCGGCGTCGGATGAGCCCCGCGTTTCCAAACCAAAGTGAGAAAAGGTGGCACATTGTCGCCGTCGGTGCCAACGAGTAAATATCAGCAAATGAAAGAGCCGATCCAAAATCATGGAGAGTTGGGGTGAAATCTGAACTGGCGCCGGGTTGGAGGTGGTCCAAAATGTGGTCTCCTCTTCATTCATCCTTCTCCGGTTTAGCTACTATTGACTGCTGGGCCAAGAGCTTACAGATTTAAATATCGTTGGAAGGGATCCGAAGGGTCATCTAGTCCAACCCATTCTGCCATGGAGGATGACTATCAAAGCACTCCTGATAGATGTCTATCCATCCGTTTTAAGGCCTCCAAAGAAAGAAAGTCCACCAGCCTCCAAAGCGGTCAAGACGTTCTTCCGAATGTTGGAGCGGAATCTCTTTCCTTGCCATTTCCATCCATTGACTTTGCGTCTTAGTCTCGGTTCCATCTTCTGAACAAGATATTTAAAACTTATTCTATTTAAAGCATTGCTGGTGACAGGTGTTATTATTGTTATTATTATAACACACTGCAATGACATGATGGAACCTACGCTTATCCAGAAACCGTGGAAACAGGAGTATCGAACCTCCGAAATTTAGGGGAACTAGTCGGAAGTAATGTTTAGTGCTATGTATGTGGGTTTTATGGGGTGTTCAGTTTTCTGTTTGCTTTGTTGTAGAATGGTTATGTTTATGTTTGTTTTTACTTTGGCATTTTTAAAAATAAAAATAAAATATTTAAAATATAGTCATAATGACATTGGCGCAGCTACCCTAATACCATTGTGTTGAACCATAAAAATTCATTTCAGGGTCTTTTAGCCAGGTACTTTGACCTCTTCTCTCTCAGCCTGATCTACCTTCCAGGGTTGTTGTTAGGATAAAGGGAGGAAAAGGACAACTGAGTATGCTTCTGTCAGCACACTGGAGGAAAAGGTTGGCTGGAAGTATAGTTGATAAGTAAGGAGGACTAAATACCTTAAAAGGCAGCATATCTTTCTGATCTTGGAAGCTAAACAGGATCAGCCCTGGTTGGCACCTGGATGGGAGATTGCCAAGGAATCCCAGGTGCTGTAGGTGATATTTCAGAGGAAGGAAAGACCCCTCCTGGGTCTACCTTGCCTAAGAAAACCCTATGAAATTCATGGGGTCACCATAAGTGGACAGGCAACTTGACGGCACAGATGCATAGTCTCATCTCTCCATCTTCAGACCCAAGCTATTCCTCATAGGCTTTGGTTTCTAGATCTTTCTCCATCTTGGTTGCCCTGCTCTGGACATCTTCCAGTTTGATGAGATCCTTCTTGAACTGGACCCGAGATTCCTCAAAGTGAGACCTGACCAAAGCAGAATAAAACAGCACTATGGCTTCCCTTGATCTAGACACTACACTCCTATGGATGAAGCCTAAACTTGGCTTTTTTGGCTGCTCCATCATGCAGTTGTCTCACGCTTCTCTTACGGTCTGCATCCCTTGGAAAGGAAAGCACTGCATCATGTAAACCAGTGGTTCCCAAACTTTTGGACTTCAGGTCCCAGAATTCTTGACTGTTGGCCAAGCTGACTGGGGCTTCTGGGAGCTGAAGTCCAAACTACCCGGAGGACCAAAGTTTGGGAACCATTGGTCTACATGATGCAGCGCAGGAGCATCAGAAATCCAGATGGCAGCTCACGGATCCAGATACTTTCCTTTTCCAAGGGAAGCCCAATGTTCAGCTAATAGCGGTCCTCTTGGGATATTTGGAGATGCCCAAGAATGCTTAGTTCTCTTTCCATCGGCATGTGAGAATTTTTTGTTTTCCAACGAGCTTTTAATGAGGAGTTTTAATGGGGGAACAGCCTGTGAAAAGCCTGGGAGAGCTGGTAATGGTGCCGGTGAGGGCTCTTGATGGTGTAATGTTTATCAAGTGTTTTTGCTGATTTTATATTTTTTTGTTGTTGTAATGAATCTGTTTTTTCATTCCTTTGTTGCTGTGTGCCATTGAGTCGTTTCCGACTTACGGAGACCCAAAGGTGAATCTGTCATGGGGTTTTCTTGGCAAGGTTTGTTCAGAGGAGGCTTGCCCTTGCCTCCCCCTGAGGCTGAGAGAGTGTGACTTGCCCCAGGTCTATGAATAGGTTCCATGGCTAAGTGGCGAATCAAACCCTGGTCTCCAGAGTCACAGTCCAACCCAAACCGCTATGCCATATTGGCTCTGTATTATTATTATTTGGATCGGACTCCAGGAGACCAGTGTTCCAAGTCCTCCTCAGCCATGGTAACCTTTTGGGCAAGTCACACTCTCTCAGCCTCAAAGGAAGGCAAAGGCAAGCCCCACTCTGAACAAATCTTGCAAAGAAACCCCTTAACAGGTTCATTACAGGTCCGGAATGACTTGACAGTACACAACGACAAAGCTGTATAGGGCTTTATAGGTGCGAAGGCTTGCTAAATGTTTGGTTTTGTAAATATAATAAAGGATCATCCCAGGTACTGAGACCGTGCCAGTCTCTATAAAGCTACCCATACCTTGAGCAAGTCACACTCTCTCAGCTTCAGAGGATGGCAGTGGCAACCCCCCTCTGAAGAAACCTGCCAAGTAGACCCTATGATAGGTTCACGTTAGGGTTGCCACAAGTTGGAAATGACTTGAAAGCCACAACAACAACAACGACAACAATTCTATCTGTCAAATAGGTTCAGCACTTTGAAGAGATCTTCAAAGCTGTTCAGGACTTTGGACAGGACCACCGAAATGTCTCCAAAACCAGGTTGAACACTTTGGGCAGCAAACCCACATTGGGTTGACCGTTCCTTCACTACGCAGCGGTCATTGGCTACCACTGATGCCTGACGTCCAAAACATTTGCAGAGAGAAAAAGAATATTGCAGCCAGGCTTCGGTGATGTCCAAACATGCCTTTAAAATACTACTGAGATTGACCAGAACCCTCTCAAACACTTAGGAAGTATTGCATCCATTATACGAGGTATCTCTAAGCAATGCAATGGGTATGCAGGGCTTTGAAAGAGAAGAACCCAGTTTCCTCTCTTCTTATATATATTTTCATATGATGTGTTCTGAGTAACCTGCCTCCTCGATCCCAGCTTGACAGCAAAGGTTTAGACCGGCGTTGTCGTTCCTGAACGCGCTTCAAAGCCAGCCTCACGTCGAGCGCATGACAGCCCTCTAACCTAGATGTGGCTTCAAAGCACGGAACAATAATGGCCAAATCTCTTTTCTTTTTTACAGGCAGGGGCACAGTAGGCGTGCCATCGGCAGCTGGTTGTCATGCCACCTGACCCGTCGGATAAGGAAACCAGCTGTGCCTTTGAGGCGACAATCTATCCTCGCAACCGAGTCACAGCTGGCAGGATCCAGGTTGGTGGAGCGGTGAACCGATGCAAGGTTTCAGGTGGCCTTAGAAAGCTTTAAAGCCCCAAGGAGCAGGACTACAGCTCCTCTATAGCGGTCCAAGGTGGTGAACTATATTTCTCAGCTGGGTTCAGCACTTTCCATGGTGCTGAAACTATCTAGGAATATTGTTTGGCATCTTGGGATAGTTATTATTGGGATCGTCTTCTCCATCTCCTGCTTCTTCCATTTATTTATATCCTGCTTTCCTCCAAAATTGGGACTCAAAGTGGCTTACAATTACACTACAGATTTCCAAATTTTGCTCCTCCAGATGTTTTGGATTTCAGTTCCCAGAAACAACAAGCCATTAAAAATATGCAAGATGTGATCCAGTGTAAAGGATATGGTTCAGTGCTTTGGACAGCTGTTTATGGCATTTTTGGCACTGCAGAAATAATGCAGTTTGACACCGCTTTAACTGCCACGGCTCCATGCAATGGAATCCTGGGATTTGTAGTTCATTGTGACACCAGAGCTCTTGGACAATGAAGGCGAAACGTCTCACAAAACTACACAGCATAAAACCCTGGCAGTTAAAGTGGCGTCAAACTGCAATAATTCTGCAGTGTAGCTGCAGCCTTAGACGCCCGCTATAAACTCAAACGAATACCATTCCTTATACTTTGTCCCAGAAATTTGTGTTTAAAAGGTAGAAGGCTGTTAAGACTTTGCGATCGTGTCTAACCAGACTTGACAAATGCAGATTCCTCCGAAGGCTTACCCCGTTATTTTTCTCTCTTGATTAATTTTGCAAATGACAATATCGCAAAACCTTTCCGTGGGCGGCACAACATATGCACTCCGCAGCCCACTCCCGCAATGACAACAATCCGTCATCACGGCGAGCTTCTGAATTCCCAAAGAAACAAAATACCGAAAGAACAACAAGAACAACAACAGAGAAATGTTCACAACACGTCAAACGTTTTGGCATAAAATGCCCGTTTTGCTCCCAAGAGGTAAATACAGAAAACAAACAAGATGGGGAGGGCGATCAATGGATGAAGATCTCAGGCAATATTGGAATAAGTGAAGAGAGTTTTCCTCTGCAATCTTTGGAGGAAAACTGTCAATTTCTGGGCACCACCGTTCGAGAAGGACATGTTCAGAAGACCATGATCAAAGATTCAGAAGACTAAGATCAATGGTTCAGAAGACCAATATGGTCAATAGTCTGGAAACCAAGCCTTACCAGGAACGACTTAAGGATCTGGAGATGTTTAGCTTGGAGAAGACAAGACCAAAAGGTGACACGGGTGCCATCTTTAAATATTTGAAAGGGTATGGTTTCCAGATCATGGAAGTCAGTGGCATCACTAGGGTTGGCATCATCCAGTGTGACAACTCATGGTGTCTCTCCATGGACCACCTCCCACACCATGCCATACAAAATCCTTAGTAACGTTTTTCGTACATAAATCATAATCCCTGTATATCACTGACCGTAAAGCAATAGTTGTGACATAAACAACGAACAAAATTAAAATGATACCTTTAAATGACAATATGATGCACGCAGCCTAAATGCAGCATCATAGGACCATAGAGTCGTAGAGTTGGAAGGGACCTCAAGGGTCTTCCAGTCCAGTCCTGTTCTACCATGCAGGAAGACACAGTCAAAGAAGTCCCAACAGATAGCCATCCAGTCTCTATTTAAAAGCCTCCAAAGAAAGAGACCCCACCACATTCTCGGGCAGAGAATGTCTTCCATTGTTGAACAGTTCTTACCACCCAGAAGTTCTCCCTAACATTTAGGTGGAATCTCTTTTCTTGTAGGTTGAACCCACTGATCCGGGTCCTAGTCTCTTGAGCAGCAGAAGACAAGCTGGCTCCATCCGTAACATGACGTCCCTTCAAATACTTAATCATGGCTCTCGTGTCAACCCTTAACCTTCTCTTCTCCAGGCTAAACATCTCCAGCTCCTTCAGCCATTCCTCATAGGGTTTGGTGGCTTCTAGACCTTCCATCATTTTGGCTGCCCTCCTCTGGACACGCTCCAGCTGGTCCACATCCTTCTTGAATTGTGGTGTCCAGAAGTGGACATAATATTCCAGGTGAGGTTTGACCGAAGAAGAGAATGAGTGGTGCCACTCTTCTTCTGCTTTGGTCCGAACTCACCTGGAATATTGTGCCCAGTTCTGGGCACCACAGTTCAAGAAGGAAGTTGACAAGGTGAAAGGTGTCCAAAGAAGAATGACCAAGTTGGTCAAAGGTCTGGAAACCAAGTCCTATGAGGAAGATGGGTATGTGTTGCTTGAAGATCATGTTTTCCAAACATTGGAGACACTCTATTCTGCTTTGGTCAGACCTCACCTGGAATACTGTGTCCAGTTCTGGGCAAGAGAAGAGTGACCAAGATGGTCAAAGGCCTGGAAACCAAGTCCTATGAGGAAGATGGGTATGTGTTGCTTGAAGAAGAGAAGATGGAGAGGTGACATGATGGAGTCATCTCTAAAGGGAGGCCGTGCAGAAGATGGAGACACATGCTCTTCTTCTTTGGTCAGGCCTCACCAGGAATATTGTGTCCAGTTCTGGACACAAATCAAGAAGGATGTGGACAGGCTGGAGCATGTCCAGAGGAAGGTGACTAAAATGTTCAAAGGTTTGGAAAGCAAAAGCTTTTTGGGGAACAACTGAGATGGAGATGTATCTAGACTAGGTTTCTAGACTTGGAGAAGAGAAGACCAGGGCTGCTGTCATACTTTTTAATGCAATCAGACAGTGATTTAACTGTCATGGTACCATCCTATGGAATCCTGGGAATTGGAGTTGGTTGTGGCCCCAGAGTGCTCATAACAGAGAAGGCTGAGTATCCTACCAAAAATACAAATCCCAGGTTTCCATAGCATGGAGCCATGGCAGTGAAAGCATTATTTCTGCAGCCCAAGATATCTTTTCGAAGCCATTGGAACATATTTATCCTCCTCGTTTTCCAAGAGACAGCTCTCTTAGCATGAAAAGGAGAGGAGGGAAATGGAAAGGAAGCGGAGACCTGTGTCACCTTTGAGGCTGCCCCATTTATTTCAGCATTCGCTTTTGCAGATGACAGCCCGCTTTTTGACATGTGGGAATGCAGCCGGTTTCTGCTGCCCACTTCTTCTCCATTCGGGTCTGAAGGAGTGGGACGCAGGCGACGAAAGCCGGCGACGAATTAAATAGGTTAGTCTTCGAGGTGCCACAAGACTCCTTTTGTTCCCCCTTTTCGAAAACCCTCCCAAGCATTTAAGTTATTTCTTTAAAAAAAAAAAAAACTTTATCATTTTTAACTCCATCGCTGCTACTTTTATTGAGGTTTTCACTTGGTTTTGCATCCTGTTTTGGTATTAAATTAAAGAGCGTTGGACTAGGATCTTGGAGACTTGGGTTCGAATCCCCTCTCAGCCATGGAAACACACTCGGCAACTCAAAGGAAAGCAAGGACCAAATCTTGCCGAGAAATAGGTTTGCCTTAGGGTCACCAAAAGTCACCTTGAAGGCATGCAACAACAACAGTTTAAGCTGTATGCTATGAATTGTCATATATATATATATATATATATTCATTATCTAAAAAAAATTATATCTGTTATGTGTATTCGATTAAGTGTAGTGTAATCATATTATCATTTTTTGTATATAGATAGATAGATAGATAGATAGATATGAAATGTCTAGAGAGCTTTCAGTTGTTGGCCGGTGCAGAAATGCAATTGATTGGTTGGTCAATTGATCCATTTAGTAGTCGTCTAAGGGTGCATCTATACTGTAGAAACAATTCAGTTTGCCAACACTTAATTGCATTCTACTGAATCCTGGGATTTGTAGTTTTCCAAAGCACTCACACTCATTAGCAGAGAGGGCTAAGGACCTGCTGCTGCCCCAGAAGGTGATGGACTCTCCTCCTTTGGAGGGTTTTAAACAGAGGCTGGATGGGTGCCTTTCAGGAACGCTTTTATGGTGGATACCTGCATGGCACAAGGAATGGAGATGTGGAATAGGTGGCCCTTGGGGTCCCTTCCAGCTCTAATAATAATATTAATAATAATTAATAATAATAATAGAATCTATACTGCTGACAGTCCCAGGGAAGAACACCTGGCAGACAATGGAAATGAGGAGAAGAGGAGTAAGAACCGTTCCAGAAAACATCACTACAGAAATAATCGCAAGTCTCCAACTGCAGAAAAACCCCAACAACTCATTACCTGTGCCCAGGTTCTTGGATACAATGAGAAAAATCTCCATCACCGATGGGGCAGAACAGTGAGACCAATTAATAATAATAATAATAATAATAATAATTAATGCAACAACAGAATCTGAATCTTTTGACATTCCAAAAACTCCAGGCTGTGACACCAAGTAGGCATTGAAACCAATAGTTAATATTAATAATAGTACTGTAGGAAAACAACGGACCCTGAACTGCTGATACTCCAAAAGTATGGCTGTTAAGACCGGTAGACGGTGAAACCAGTCATGATTGATTGATTGATTGATAATGTTGATGATTAGACTTTCAGTCAATGATGGCCCAAATCCTGGTATTATGCAACGGATAATAATGATAGTGATACTAAAGATGACGGCACCTGATCTCTCTTCGTTTTCCTCCCCAGTGTCCTTCCCAAGGCCCAAATTTCCTCTAGAGACACCTAAGCCTGCCTGATTTTGGATGCTAAGCACAGTCAACCCTGGTTAGTGCTTGGATGGGAGACCACCAATGAATCCCAGGTGCTGGAAGCTCAATTTTGGAGGGCCTTGTCTTGCCTAGGAGTCCTCCTGACTCTTTCTTGCCTAAGAAAACCCTCTGAAATTCATGGGGTCGCCGTAAGTCACCAGGCGACTCGAAGGGTCATGGACACGCACTAGGATCCCCTCTGATTTTGGACGCTAAGCAAGGTGAGTACTTGGATGGGAGACCGCCAACGAATCCCAAGGACCGCAGGCTCACTTTCAAAGGCAGGACCTTGCAAAGTCACCTCTGAGTCTTCCTTGCCTGAGAAAACCCATGGGACCACCATGAGCCGGCAGGTGACTTGAAGGCACACAACGCACAACTGTCCTTTTTTGCAGCAAAGAATACATCCCTCGAATGGGGATCTTTCTAGCAATATCTTGCAACGGTGCACCTTTGGGGTACCCTGCATTTTGGGGGGTGCTGAGGTTCCTTTCTGTCCCCTTCCTTTGGCATCCTTCTCCTAGGAAGTCTCAATCGACCTACCTTACAAACACTTGCATGTGTGCGTTGTATGCCTCCAAGCCCTTTCTGGCGTAGAGCGAGGTTTTTCGGGCAAGATTTATTCAGAGGTGGTTGGACCTGGCCTTCCATCCTGAGGCTGAGAGAGTGTGGCTCGACTCGCCAATGCCACCCGGCATTCACTTTGCTTCGCATTTCCCCCCCCTTTCTCTCTCCAGGCTCCTTCCAAGAAGGATTTGGGCTCTTGAGCCATTCATCCAACCTTCTGGCCAACCCCGAATCCTTATCTTGGCCAATAAAATTAAATAAAATAGGGGGATAAGAGATGGAAAATCCCTTTTCTTTCATTCCTTTGTCCACCTCTTTGGGTCGCTTTCATGGCTAGGTTTGCTCTCTCCTTGACCACCTGGAAAAGATCCATCTCCAGAGTCCAGATACCTTTCCGAGCAAATGTTGTGCCAACCTCCAAACGCCTAGTTTCTTTGTTCCCAACCATTTCTTTCTCTCTCTTTTCTGGCTAGCCCCCTTCGCCAGGTTTTTATTTTTCCTCTCCAACCTTAAGAAATAAATAAAACCAGAGCAACCTAGAATGAACAAAACCCATAGAGGGAATTAAAATAAAAACACTTCGTTCCTTCATCCCCCAGCAATGCCAAGGAGAAAGCCAATTGAATCCTGGCCTCTGCCCACTTGGCACCCCGGCTGGTCCCTTTCCAAGAAGTCAAACCATGCCAACCGAGAGCAGAGAGGACAGACATAGCAAAGCCACCAACATTTCCCCCCCAAATTCATTCCCAAAGAAGCCGGTTCTCTCCTCTGCCTTAAAACATCCAGAAAGAGTTCTCTCCTTGCTTTGCTTTGAGTTCAGTTTGGGCAACCTTCCTCTCTTGCCACCCAAGTCAGAAAAGCCACCCCTGGCAACCCTCTGCAGAAATTAAAGCAAAGGGGCATCCCAGGGCAGCCTGGCTTTATTTCTTTCTTCGGATAGACAGATAGCGAGACAGAGGATTGAACGATGATAGAGATGGATGGATGGATGGAAAGATAGATGGATGGATGGATAGATAGAAATAGATAGAAGGTCCGATGATAAAGACAGGGATAGATAGTAAGTCAAGTCAGATAGATGATAGATAGGTAGAGAGATAGAAGATAGATAGATGGCCAATAGTCATCCAGATAGATGATAGATCAATAGATAGATAGTCAATAGATGGTCAGAAAGATGATAGTTTGATAGATAAGATGATAGATCAATAGATAGATAACAGATGGTCAGAAAGATGATAGTTCGATAGATAGATGATAGATAGCTAGAGAGATGGAAGACAGATAGATGGTCAGTAGTCATCCAGATAGACGATAGATCAATAGACAGTCAATTGATAGTCAGACAGATGATAGATCAATAGATGATAGATAGATAGATGGTCAGTAGTCATCCAGATAGATGATAGATCAACAGATAGATAGGGAGATAGAAGATAGTCAGATAGATGATAGATCAATAGATAGATGATTGAAAGATAGCTAGATAGGCAGAGAGACAGAGAATTGGAATCAGTCAGATAGATGATAGATAGAGATGGGTGATAGACAGAAGATAGATAGATGGATGACTGATAGGGAGGAAAGTAGATAGATAGTCTGTCAGATGGTAGAGACAGATGATTGATGACAGAGAAAGAGACAGATAGTTGAAAGATAGGTTGATAGACAGATGATAGGACAGATATATATACACAGACGACGGCTAGATGGAAAGACCGATAGATAGGTACTTGGATGACAAAGAGATGATAGAAAAATAGATAGATGGATGATGGCTAGATAGATAGATAGGCTTTTTTGGTTTGCTCCAGCAGTGGAAAGAAGCCAGAAGGTGGAAGGAGGAGGAGGATTCTTCTTTTTTTTTTTGCAAAGGAGGTTTCCAAGAAGTGAGAAGAAAAAATAATAACAATGCCTAATCCCAATCCCAATCCTAACCCAGGCTCCTTGTGCCCATGCAGCCCCACGCCCCTTACCTGCCTCTGCCTCTCTCAGGCTCTGCAGGAATGCATGGCTGCAGCTTCTGCCCCAAAGGGTCCACCAGCCAGGAGGGTGCCTCTCCTGCCAAGGGCTTGCCAAGAAGAGAAGGAAGGGGATTGCCCTTGCCCCCTTTTTTTGTGCAAAGGGGGTGGTGGGGGGTTTGGAAAGAGACCCCCCCAAGACCCCCAGCCTTGGCACCACCAGTTTCCTCTGCAAAAGAGGAGGAGGCAAGAGAAGGAGAAGAAGGTGTCTCAGCAGCCAATCCCAGCCAGCAGCTTTGGAAACAAAGGGGCACCCAGAGCAAGGAGCTGCAGCAGGCTAGGCGGTGGCATGGCACCCCTTTGGGGCCATGGCTTGCCAAGGAGGAGGCAACACCCCCCTATTTAAAAATGACACCCCCTTTTTTTGCCCCCCCCCCTAGCTGCCCAGTGTAGGAGCCAGCTGCTGCTCAGCAAAGCCTCCCCAGCACAAAGCTGCAGCTGAATGGCATTTGCAAGAAAGAGAGAGAGAGAGAGAGAGACAACTGGCAGCATTGCAAAAAAAAGAAGGGAAGGGAAGGGAAGAAGGGAAGGGGGGGGTGAGAGAAGAGAGAGAGAGAGAGAGAGAGAGAAGTCCCAGCCACGCATGCGCCTTCTGCTCCCCTCCCCACCCCCCAAAATGCATGCCTTGCTATCTGGATCAATGCATATTATTGATATGTCTCCATGAAGAAAGGAGCTGTTTTCAGCACTGGGCTGTTGTTCTGCACCCCTGGTTTAGCATCCCTGAGAAGTCACACTCTCTCAGCCTCAGAGGAAGGGGCACATATATATATATATTTGAAGGTGAACAATTATATATATATATATATATATATACACACACACACAGTAGAGACTTGATTCTCCGACATAAACTGGACCGGCTGATAGTTGGATAACCAAAAACGTTGAAGAATCCAGAAAGTCCAAGACAAGCCTTGAAATCAATACGGATTGCAAATGTATTGGAAGTTTTATTGCAATAACCGTAAAAGTAAATGTAAAGACATCACTGATCAACATTGTGGTGTACGGTATAAACAGTTCAGTCTGCTGAAAATTTAAAGAAATCACAGAAAATGTAAAGAAATCACAGAAAATGTAAAGAAATCACAGAAAATGTAAAGAAATCACAGCAGCCGCGACGTCGGATAATCCAGAATGTTGGATAACCCAAGGTTGGATAATCAAGACTCTACTGCATATATATATATATATATATACCCTGTTTCCCCGAAAATAAGACAGTGTCTTATATTAATTTTTGCTCCCAAAGATGCGCTAAGTTGTATTTCCAGGGGACATCTTCATTTTTCCATGAAGAAGAATTCATATTTATTGTTGAACAACAAAAAAAATGAACATTGATTATATGCTGTACAGTAGCTGTCATCACAAACCAGCGTCCCCAGACAAACGGTGAACCCTCTCAAGAATTTCTTGTTGCATTTCCACGCGCAACGATCTACGGTACGTTTACCGATCCCGATATTTATGACACGCAAAGCAAGGTTTATTCGATGACAGTCCTGTCATCGTCTCCTGGAAGATCGTCATAACAATCCGAACCCTGAATTTCCTGGTGAATTTCTTGTGACTTTTGGAATCATTGGCCCGAATCTCTCATGTCTAGCAAAAGCACTGTCCTTAAATGAGCGCGCATGCTTCCAATCGAAAATTTTGCTAGGTCTTATTTCCATGGGATGTCTTATTTTCGGGGTGTGTGTGTGTTCAATTCCCTGCTTAGCCATGAAACCCATTCAGTGGCCTAGGGCAAGTCACACTCTCTCAGCCTCAGAGAATGACCCCCCCCTGAACAAATCCAGCCAGGAAAACCCCAGGAGAGGGTTGCCTTAGGTGGAAAAGGACTTGGAGGTGCATATATATATATATATATTTGAGTCCCTGCTCGGTCATGGAGCCCACCCTGGGCATGTCACACTCTCTCAGCTTCAGGGGAAAGCCATGGCAAACCCCTTCTGAACAAATCCGATTAAGAAAACACCACGATAGGTTCGTCATTGACTACTTGTCATGTACACTGGGCATGTCTCATGTACCTCCGATGCACATCAAGGCACATTCGGCACCTCCGATGCACATGAAGTCCCCATAAGTTGGAAAGGTGCAAAAATGATATATAGATAATTATATAATAATGATTTTATTTCTTACCAGCCTCTCTTCACGGCTTGAGGTAGGTTAAAACGTAGTTAAAACATGATCATTATATAAAATAGCCATATTAAGCTGCATATAATACACATGTTAAGAGATCTACGCAATATATACTTGAAGGTGCACAATAATATACATATGTTCCTGCTTAGCCATGAAACCCAATGGGTGAACTAAGGCAAGTCACACTCTCTCAGCCTCAGAGGAAGGCAAAGGCGAACCCCCACTGAACAAATCTGGCCAAGAAAAACCTATAATAGGGTTGCCGTAAGTAAGAAATGAAGGGGGACAACTATCCAAAAAGAGCCAGCGTAGTGTAATAGTTTGAGTGCTGGACTATGTCTCTGGAGACCCGGGTTCAAATCCTAGCTCAGCCATGGCAACCCACTGGGAGACTTAGTGCACGTCACACTCTCTCAGCCTCAGCAGAAGGCAATGGCAAACCCCCCTGAACAAATCTGGCCAGGAAAGCCCCATGATAGAGTTGCCTTAGGGTTGCCATAAGCTAGAAATGCTTGAAGGTGCACAGCAACAACGTATGTAGCTTCGGATTTTGGAGCATTTTGGATTTCTGGAGAAGGGATACTCGGCCTGTATAGACTTGCTACGGCAGAGCAGTAACTTCCAGAAGTAACTTCACCGCTTTTTATTGACTTGGTGGTTCAAGGCCTCTGATTCCCATTGATGGAAAAAAACCTTTGCAAGGTCTACAAGACCAAGGGTTTCCCTTGACGGATAACCGACAAGGTAAAAGACTTGTCCAAGTCCATTGCACCGGGTAATTGGCATTGACTGTGTTAGTCAATGCCACTGTTAGCGCATTTGGCGGTTTGCTGCCCAATTTCGGCAGCAAATGGCACCACTGATTTTCGACGAGAAATCGGGGTATTTCCCTGGGGTTCTTGGAGAACCGCAAAAGAGGTCAGGAGCTGTGTGCAAGCCTCGCAACACACTTTGCCTGCCCGTGTTTCTTCTTCTTGTTGTTGTCATGCGCCTCCAGTTTGTTTCCGGCTTACGGTGACCAATCGTGGGTTTTTCTTGGCAAGGTTTGTTCAGAGGGGGTTTGCTATGGCCATCCTCTGAGGCTGAGAGTGTGTGACGTGCCCAAGGTCATCCAGTGGGTTTCATGGCTAAGCTGGGATTCGAACCCTGGCCTCCAGAGTCGTAGCCCAGCACTCAGCCCACTATGTTTTGTGTCTCCAAGTTGACTCTGACATTGTGGTGGATACCAGCTGGATCTAACAGGAGCATCAGATGTATCTCAGAAGGGCCCGGTGTGCATCTGACACACTCAGTGCACATGAGAAGTAGCTGAGGCGCATCAGAAATACTTGATGCACATTAGAAGGACCTGATCATGGATTTCAGAAGGGCGCAAAAGACATCAGACGTGCCCAATGTGCCTCGAGAGTGCTCAGTGTGTATTAGGCACAACCAATGCACATGAGAAGTAGCTGATGCCCATGAGAAGTGTCCAAAGCACATCAGAAGTGCCCGAATGTGCCTTGACGTGCATCGGATGTGCCCAGTGTACATGAGACATGCCCAATATACCTGAGAAATACCCAATGCACATGACAAGTACTCAGTGCACCGCAGGAGTAGCCAAAGCATATCAGATGTGCCCAATGTGCATCCGATGTGCCTTAGTGTGCATCAGGCATGCCCAGTATGCACGAGAAGCACCCAATGCATATCAGAAGTGCTCGATGTGGACCTGATGTGCCCTGATGTGCATCAGAATTGACAGAAGTACACCAGAAGTGCACAGGATACATGAGAAGTACCCAGTGCACATCAGAGGTACCTGATGCACATCAGATGTGCCTAATGTGCATCAGACATGCCTTGATGTACATCAGAAGTGGTCAATGTGCATCAGACATGCCCAATGCACATGAGAAGTACCCAAACCACTTCTGAAGTACTCAATACATATCAGATGTGCCTGATGTTCACCAGATGTGCATCATACACACTCAGTATGCGTCAGAAGTGCCTGATGCACATTAGAAGTGCCTGATGCTCCTTGGAGTAATCTTGGCAGTGTCTGGCTTTGCGATTCATTTACAGGGTTTCATTGTGTTTCTGCAGCAGCGCTACAGATCTGTAAAGGTGTGTCATGTTCGAATGTGATGGAGGACCACAGCCATTGTCATCATGGTACCTTTCTGGGTGAGTACTCTGGGTACCCCTTAGCAAACTACAGATCCCAAGATTGTGTAGGACGGAGCCACGGAAGTCAAAGTGGCGCCAGAATGCTTTCGCAGTGCATTGTGAATGCACCCTGAGTTTGAAGATGTATCTTTTTTAAAGCTTTGAGGCCGCAGATGAGGATCTTGATCTCTTCTGGCTGAAAGGATATTTAATGGCCCTTTCTTATATTTCTGGCAAAGGCATGTTCTTACATCTAGCCTGGTCCATTTGCACACTTTCCTGGCGCATAATGCACCTCTTGTGCCTGAGCTCACGAAGCGCACCGTTGTTAACACCTGGCGGAAAACGGTTTTAAGGGGATTTTCTTTGGCACCGTCTTTTTTGTTTGTTTAAATCTTTTCAAAAATGGAGAGTTTTCCCTTGGAATCTGTGTGCCACGGGGGGCAGCGGATGGGAGGCCGGTGACTGAGGAAAAAGAAAAATGAGGATTTTTGATGACACAGATATAGGACGCATTGTGGGGTGTATATCCTATTTCCATCCTTGGCCAAAAAAGGGTCCATTTAGTATCACTGACCAGTCACCGGGTTGCACAGAACGACTCTCTTTAAAAAGTCAAGCTCATCCTATAAAAGCTCGGCCGGAGGAAGAATAGAGAAAGGGGTTCTTTCTGCCGATTTTTGGCACCGGGTTGCAAAAGGAAGAAATCCCCTATTCACTTCCATAAGATGTGGGGGCCCTCCCCGAAATCCTATAGAAGGGAGGTCTTCCTTCCTCGCTCATTGTATATAGGCTGTTTTGCACATCAATTCTGGCTCAGTTTCCTGCCCTTCATAATAAAAAAAACCCCCCACAACTCGGATTCACAATCCCGGCTCGGTTATTGTTCTGGTTTGGCACAGAGCGGGTCTCTGTCCTCCTTTGCTAAGCCTGTGCAGCTGGGGTGCGTTTGTGTGTGTGAGTGTGTAACAAGGGACAAGGAGGGAATCTTCTCCTTGAATGGTATGGAGGAAAAGGGAGGGAAATTCATCCGGCTTGGCCCAGATCCTGGGTGCAAGAAGTGGGCCGGAGGAGTCACAGTTACCGCTTGGTAGGATTGCATCTCCCAGCATCCTGGATGATTGGTCATGTTCACTTGTGGCTTCTTCCAGTCTACTTTTGCACCATTTTTGCAAGAGCTGATGTGGCGCAACGGTTTGTGTCTTTGACTAAGGATGCATCCTTGCTGCGGTTGACACCGTTTTAACTGCTATGGCTCAATGGAGTTTATCAGACGACAGAAATTGGAAGTATAATCTAATGGCAATCCGAACGCAATCATGGGGTTTCACGCTAATGCGTATTAAAGTATCTCACGCAATTTTGGGCGAAAGGGAAGTCATTCCAAACGCAATCGTGGGTTTTACGTTATTTCGTATTAAAACATCTCACGCAATTTCGGGCAATGGGCAGTCATTTTTGGGTAATGGGAAGTTATTCTGAACGCATTCTGAACGCAATCAGAATTCACGTAAAAACGCTAAACTAGTAAATTCACATGAATTTGAATTGGCTCCAATTGGTTCTATTTGAAATAAAGAGAAATTCCTCTCATCTGATAAACTCCATTGCTACTGGATTCTGGGATCTGTAGTTTGGTGAGATATTTAGCCTTCTCTGTCAGAGACAGCCCTATGGCCACCACAGACTACAAATCCCAGGATTCCATAGGACTTCCTCGATGCAGCCTTTTAGAGCAATATACATGTGTGTTGTGTATGTCCCTAACCAGGCACAGCTATTGTGAACAACCGAGTTAAAAATCGATAGGATCAGGGTGTTTTCCCCCCGGTACATAATTGGCAAGGCAGAAAATGGGTCCACATATTTTGCGTTGTTGTCTGCTGCACCAGTCCGTTTTGCTTATTAACTTTTGCATTTCTTTATTAAATTTATATACCACCGCCGTGGACGTACCCGTCTCTCTCTCTCTCTCTCACACACACACACAAACACACAAAAGGTGGCCCTGGTTTTTTTTTAAAAAAATTATTCCAGGACCACACTTGCCTTAAACTGGCTAGATTGGCTTTTTTCTCCCTTTTTTAAAATAAAAAGGAGCCTCAGCTACTGTTAAAAAGATGTATATCCCCAGCAAATTGGCACCAAACTAGGTCACGTATTTCTTTAAAAAGAATATGATTCAGTCTGCGGAGATGGCAGAGACAGGAGAAGGAGAAGCGCAAGACTTTGGCGTGTCTCTATGTTGAAGGGTGGGCAGGGATGCATTTCTCCATCTTTTCTTTCTCTTTCTCCTTCGCTTTCCCCTCCTTTGTTCTAGCTTTGCATTCTGTCCAGCCGGCCCTCCGTATCCACGGATTCTGCATCCACAGATCCAACCGTCCATGGCTTGGAAAAAAATATCCCTGACAAATGAGTCCAAAAAAGTAGACCTTGATTTGGCCATTTGATATAAGGGAGGCCATTTTACGGCCCTGTTGTATATATCAAGATTGGGTTTTAGTACCCATGGGGAAACCTGGAACCAAACCCAGGCGGGTACCAAGGGCCCAATGTAGTGTGCGTTCTCCACGTCTTGTCATGCCCTGCCTCCAGGATCCTGGCATGTCCTCTTGAAGGCTCCCATGGAGAGGATAAGAGGCCAAGGGACATACCAGGGCGCCAACAAGGCCAGCAGCCCCAGGAGGAGAGTCTGAAGCCAGCAAAGGAGCAGAGTTCCCTGGACCCACAACCCTCGGATGCAGACTTACCTATACCTATCCCAGCCCAGCACTGTCAGGAAAAGGAAAGTCGCAGACTGTTGGAACCATTACAGTCCGCTTGTCATATCTGCAAGGAATTGGACCCTCCCTGCAGATAAGCAAAAATGTGGGATCCTGAGTTCCATTCTCTTCAATGGCGGGCATATATGTGCTCCCATTGAAAGCAAATGAATTTGCCGTTTGCGGATGCTTAAATCAAGCCCGCAGATATCAAGAGTGGACTGTATCTAGGAAATACCCAGCAATTCCGAACCACCAGCAAGATGGTTATAACTAACTCAGCGCCTCCTTCGGTCCAGTATGGTTGACAACCATCCTTCTTCCTTGGGAAAAAGCCACGCTTTTTTCTTGTTCCTTGATTCATTGCTGTTTGCTTTGAACCCTGACTGGACTCTGACTATTCTTTCAGATTACCCTTTGGACTCCTTTCCTGGACTCGTGGAGGATCTGGATTGGATTAGATGACCACCGCTTTTCTACAGATGCTTTGGTGAGCGTGGACTTGGTCTCTCTCTCTCTGTCTCCCTGCTTAAGACGCTGAGGTTTCGGGCTAAGACTTTGGCTAGCTCTCCAAGGGCAAAACAGGACACATGTGATGCAGTCGACAACGGTGTTGCAGCAAACAAAAATCGGCAAGGGGATAGGAGTGGTCATAGCTGAAATAGTGGAGTGTGTGCTTTGGATAGGAGCTTGCTAAAGAGGTCTGCATGGGACACATGGCTAAGATGTTGTAGATATGCTACATCCCCTGATCAGACTCCCTAAACCCCACCTTAAAAGCCAGGTGGCCATATCAGGTGCAGAGAGTCTCTGTTGATGGCAACTGAAGGATGACATGTCCAATTGCCTCCTGATGTCGTGGTGGTGACAAACAGAAGCGGGGCCTTGCACACTGCAACTCCTTGCCACATGACGGCACAGTGGGCTGGATGCATTAGATGAGCCAATGGCCCGATCAGGCCCAAAGCAGCAGGGAGCGCCAGGTGGCTTCCAGGTCTCTGGGGCAGCGAATCCACACCAGGTTTTAAAGCCTGGAAACTCTGTGGGAGGTGTCCGTGGTGCTGACCCTATCATGGGACCGTTTTCAGGAAGGGAGCTTAGGGCCAACCTCAGTTGCCTCCCCAAGTCCATTTTGGACATAATTTATTACATTGTTTCTAACATTGCATTGTGTTAGCGGTTTTTAAGGGGTCTTTCATCATTCTTCACATGTACTACAAAATGTGTTCACCTCCTATCTACCTGTCTTCCTTCCTTCCTTCCTTCACCTATCTATCCTTCATTCCACATCTCTTTATCTCTCAACCTCTCTCTCCTTTCCTACTTTGCATACCCTCTCTTCTTTCTCTGCACATATCTCCTTCCTTCCTTCCCTATATATATATATATATACCTACCTTCTTTCTCTGTATATAACCAACCTTCCTTCCTTCCCTGCATATATCCCTTCCTTCCTTCCTTCCTTCCTTCCCTTCTTCTTTCCCTGCATATACCTCCTTCCTTCCTTCCTTCCTTCCTTCCTTCCTTCCTTCTCTGTATCTATCTCCTTCCTTTTCTGTATATTTCCTTCCTTCCTTCCTTCCTTCCTTCCTTCCTTCCTCCTTCCTTCTTTCCTTCCTTCCTTGTATATTACAATCCTTCCTTCCTTCCTTCCTTCTCTGTATCTATCTCCTTCCTTTTCTGTATATTAACAACCTTCCTTCCTTCTTCCTTCCTTCCTTGTATATTACAATCCTTCCTTCCTTCTCTGTATCTCCTTCCTTCTCTGTATATTACCTTCCTTCCTTCATTCCTTCCTTCTCTGTATCTCTCTGTATATTCCCTTCCTTCCTTCCTTCCTTCCTTCCCTATCTCTTTCTCCCCATACAGTTTCTCCCCCTTTCCACAAACCCACCTTCCCCCATAGTATGAGGCGAGGCAGAGTGTGTATTATTTCTCTTTCTTTCTCTCTCGTTTCTCCATTCATTGATCAGTCAACCTGCCTTCTCTTGCCATTGCCCAATATAATGTTGGTTGGTGCCTTGGTCTCTCTCTCTCTCTCTCTGATTCCCAGACCCAGAAATATGCCTCGAATCTGTGTGTTTTTCCTCCTCTTTGTTCTCTCCTCCCTCCCTCCCTCCCTTTTTCTTTTCTCTCTTGATTTTTCTAAGCTGTAGACAAGAAGCCAGAGGCTACACTATAAGATCTGATCTCCCCATTGTGTCAGGCAGTCAAAATACAGGGAGGGCGAGGAGGGAGGCAGAATAGTTAATTTGTCAGAAAGCGAAAACAACAAGAAGCAAAACAAAACAACCCAAAACAACACAAGGCCCCGCCAACTCAAAGCCGCAATTGAAATCGGCCTTTATTTTAGTTTTAAAAAATTCTTTTTGATGCAAAGTCTCCTTTCGGGAAAAGCACAGCTTGACCCCGGCTGAGCCCGACCAGAGATGCCAAACAATGAAACGTTTCATATCTGTGCATCTGTAACGCAGACCCAGCATAAGGTTGGTTTTTTGAACGCTGGACTAAGATTTGCATCCCTGGCCGTGGAAATCCACTGGGTAACCTTGCGGGAGTCACACTCTCTCGGCCTCGGAGGCCGTGTTTTATCCCCGGTCACCCAGGTCTGAGCAGGTATTTGAACTCTGATCTCTTGGAGTACTAGTCCGACACTCAGGCCACAAGTCTGGACCCATGTGGCCGAGCAACCTCACCGTCTGGTCAAGATGCCAACGGTCATCCGTGGGGAAGGACAGACAAGCTAAGAAAAGATGCGGCAGTTTGCTTTGGCTTGAGCCGACAGGGAAAGACAATTGAACACAAAGTCCTTTTGCAACTTAAACTCAGTTTGCAGCAATTTGAGTAAGCTTGAGGTCCAAGGTGGACAGCGGGAGGAGAGAAACCGGGACATTTTAAAAGCTGCTGGAAAAGTGGGATGTTGGAGGATTCATCGGAAGTATCCCTGCCAAACCTGAAGGCTGAGGCTGTGTGGTTTTCATTGTCAAAGTCACCCATAATATTTGGTCTTTGCATCGTCGGATGTAGCTGGAGTTTGTGCATTGAGCCAGGAAGCTTGGCCCATGTGGACCCTTCCAACTTTATGGCCTGATGCCCACTAGCTTTTAAACGGGATCGCAAATTGGTTTGAAATGGTTTAAATGACCCCGGTTCCCACTTGAGCCGAATGGAGAGGGGGGCCACTGCGCTAGACCCATTTAACCCGCGTCTTTTTGATGCTGATGTTTTCTGTGTCTTTTTGGATAAATCGATTCTGCGCAAGTGTGAACCAGAAGCGGATCAGAATCAATTTAAATTTTCCCTTTGGCCGACTGGAGCGGGTCCATTTTGAACCGATTCATTCGTGAATGTGAACCACAAGTAGGTTATTTTACAGGGAAAGAAATGCAATCGGGGCAAACGTAGCGGGAACCACGCTCCGCTGTCGAATCGATCCATCGATTCGGATTGCTAACTGATTTATTTGTAAGTGGGAATGAGGCCATATGGGCTCACCTATGCTGTAGAAATAATCCAGTTTGATACCACTTGAGCTGCCATGGCTCCATGCAACAGAATCCTGGGATTTGTAGTTTGGTGAGCCAGTGTGGCGTAGTGGTTTGAGCACCGGACTACGAACCTCGAGGCCAAGATTCGAATCCCTGCTCGGCCCTCTGAACAGATCTGGCCAAAAAAACCCAAGATAGGTTTGCCTTCGGAAAGTCAGAAATGACCCGACGGCCCGCAACAAGGATTGCCGCCGATGGGGCACCCATAAGGGTCAGACCCTATTGTTGGAAATGAAATATATTGCCAATTTGTCCGTCGTCCAAATCCGGAACCATTTCCCCTTTCCAGCCAGACTCGGCAAGGTTTCGTAGTGTGCGAAGACGATCCTCGTAAAACAGGACGGAAATAATCGCCCAATTAAAACCATGTTAAACCCTTTTAAAACTGAGCGGCAGTAGTTAAATTATCGTGGCAGGAGCAATTAATACAAGCGGCAACCGTCGGCACAAAGGGTCGGCAGGCAGGAAATGAGCGGAAAAAAAGACCTTTTGGAAAAAGGAAGGATGGGGAGACCCTGCCTCTTCCCTTAGCATTGGCCTCCTCAACCAAAATTTGGAAATGCTCTGTTGGGGCCATGCAGACCAACCTTGGAAAAAGCCTCCATTGGGAACAAAATGGAGGTTATATATATATTTTTTCCTCCAAAAAAAGCCTCCCGTGACAAAGTAAATAAATAAATGAGGCTCTGAAAATTTGCAATATGGGGCCCGATTCCCACTACCTTTTAAACCAGATCGCAAATTGGTTTGAACTGGTTCAAACGATCCTGCTTCCCACTTAAACTGAATCGCTGAAACGATTCCGAGAGGGGAGCCGTGCACTACACCCATTTAACCCGCGTCTTTTTGATCCTGTTTTCCGTGTCTTTTTCGATACATCGATTCCGCGCAAGCGTGAACCAGATGCGGATCGGAATCGATTTAAATTTGTCCTTCAGCCGGCTGGAGCGGGTCTATTTTGAATGGATTCATTTGTGAATGTGAACCACAAGTGGATTATTTTAGAGGGAAAAAATGCGATCGAGGCAAATGTAATGGGAACCACGCTCTGCTGTCGAATCGATCCATCAATTCGGATTGCACACCGATTTATCTGTAAGTGGGAATGAGGCCTGGGAAGGCATCCGTTGGGTCAGCATGGTGCAGTGGTTTGAGTTTCAGACTCCAGGAAACTGGGGTTCGAATCCCCACTCAGCCATGGGAACCCACTGGGTGACCTTTGGGCAAGTCACACACTCTCAGCTTCAAAGAAAGTCAATGGCAAACCAGTTTGGAATAAATTTTCAGGGCCAAGACGATGTAAGGGCTTCCATGTAGGGCCAACATTCAGGGAGAGCAGGGTTCGAATCCCTGCTCAGTCCCCTTTGAACAAATCTTGCCAAGAAAAACCCTTGATAGGGACATCGTAAGTTGGAAACATCTTGAAGGCACACAACAACAACAACAACAGCAACAACAGAGTTCCAATTTTGGGAGGAAAAGCAGGTTATAAAGAAATGATAGGTTTGACCCAAGCTGGAAATGACTTGAAGGCACACAAGAACAACAACTTATGGAGACCTTAAGGTGAACCTATTATGGTCTTTTCTTGGCAATACTTGTCCAGCGGAGATTTGCCTTGGCCTTCTCCCAAGGCTGAGAGAGTGTGACTTGCCCAAGCTCCCTCAGTGGATTTTATGGCCAAGCTGGGATTCGAACCCTGGTCTCCTGAGTCATCATCCAACACTACAACCACTTTTTTGAAGTATCTCAGAAACGAGTGTTTTCATAGGAGTTTATCACACTGGGAAACGGGCAAGAACCTGCGATTATCCAGCGTATTAGGTGCAAATGTGCGAATGGTTTTCATGTAACGTTGTGCACAAGAATTTGACGAGAAAGTGACACAAACCAGCAAAACAGGCATTTCATATCGTGAATTCATTTCCGTTTCATTCACGAGTTCGCTTTTGCACAATTGCTGCAGTGTGAAAGAAGAAATTGCACGAACGCGAGAACATGGTGCGGCAATGTCCCTTTTCCGCTCACACTCACAAAAACCCATCTCCGCCGCCTCATTTGTCTTCATGAGCGAAAGGCTTGGACATGACTTATGGTGGCTCTTTCTCTCCGCTTCCGCCTCCGCTCTCCAACGGTGAGAGAAATGCAACGGCCCCCCCCAAAAGCCATACAGTACTTATAGATGGGGATATAATGGGTGACCCTTTGGCCCCCATTTCTGGAAGCTGGACGGGAGGAAACTAGCAATGAAGGCATGGCAAGGAAAGGAGAGGAATTGGCAACGGTGACGGAGGAAGCGACTTAAGCAAACACAGAGAGGAAGAATCAGAGAAAGAGACTGTCGGTGGAAGGAGAAAGAGATGGAGGCGAGACCAGAATGCTGAACGGGGATCTCAAGTTTGGGGTCACGTCCCTCCCTTGCAATTCACTTTCTGGGAAGACCATTTGGCAAAAATGATGACGAATTCAACGGTTCCCACACCTCCTGCAATGGCATCATACGACCTTATCAGACGGGAGGAATTTCTCTTTGTTGCGAATGGAGCCAATTCGAATTCACGTGAATTTGTTAGTTTAGCGAATTTATGTGAATTCCAGTTGCATTCAGAATGCGTTCAGAATGACTTCCCATTACCCGAAAATGACCCCCCGTTGCCCAAAATTGATTGAGATGCTTTAATATGCAATAACGTAAAACCCATGATTGCGTCCGGAATGACTTCCCTTTTGCCCGAAATTGCGTGAGATACTTTAATTCGCAATAGCGTGAAACCCCGCGATTGCGTTCGGATTGCCATTGGATTATACTTCCAATTTCCGACGTCTGATAAGGTCCATAGAGTTGTGGTTATTATATTTATTTATTGCTACGGTGGGCCTTTTGGGTTTTGGTTTCAGGACCACCTATGACTACCAAAATCCGTGGATACTCAAGTCCCATTAAATACAACAGATTGTTATGATCGTTGTTGTTATTATTACTACTTTGGGCCCTTGGTATCCACTGAGCTTTGGTTCCTGGATCCCTTGTGGTAGTGTCCTTTTAAATAAGAACAAATAATAAAACTTTTATTTATATCCCGCTTTTTGTATGCACCCTCAAAGCGGCGTACAAGAGTTAAAAATACAGTCACACTCACAGATCGGAATCGGTTTACATTTGCCCTTTGGCCGGCTGGAGCGGGTCCATTTTTGGATCGATCCATCCGTCGACGCGACCCGCAAGCGGGTTGTTTCGTTTTATTTTGCAGCCAGGAAAATGCGACGGGGGCGAATGCAGTGGTGGAAACCTCGCCCCGCTGTCGAACCGATCCATCGATTCAGATCGCACGCCGATTTATTTGCAAGTGGGAATGAGGCCCAGGTGGGCTCCTTCCCCGTTTGGAGGTGTTTTGGAAAGATCTAGCGGGGGGGGGGGGGGGGAAAGAAAGAATAAACTGTCTTCCAAGCCCCTTCCCCACCTCTGCCCCAGACCCCAGCTGCAAGGGAGTTAGTTCTTAAGGCATGAATGGGAATCCTTCTTCAGGGACCGGGTTCATTAGCAACCCGGGACCTGAGAAGAATAACAATGAATCTTGGGGGGTGCATGAAAAGGGCCAAAGAGAAGTATTTCTGTGTACCGAGGCAGATGGCTACTCCCGAAAAAATGCAGCGGATGGGAGCTTCCTTTGTATAACAATAATAATAATTAATAATAATGATAGCGATATTTATTTATACCCCGCCTCTCCGAGCAGATCGAAGCAGCTAAGAATGGTAAAACAATGTTAAAATGTGGCAAAACGTCATGGCCTGTAAACCCTCCCAGCCACAATAAATATATATATTTTTTATTATAAGACTAAGCCCTAGGAAGCACCACCCCTTCAAAGGACCCCACCCCAAAAGGTGAATAGGGGTCCGTGCCCCATTTCCATCCATGGCTGGAAAAAGAGCGAGCTTTAATGGCCAACAACTTGAGGTGGTGGCATCTTTTGTGCTTCTCCGTCAAAGGGTGCATCCGCCGATGCCCAAACTTTGGTTCTTCCAGGGGTTTCGGACTTCAACCCCCAGAAGCCCCAGCTGGATTCTGGGAGTTGATGTCCAAAACGTCTAGAGGAAGAAAAATTTGGGCACCGTTGATCTAGACTCTGGTGGCATTATCTACCGGTATCAAACCGTACATCGATGCCATTTTAAGTGCCGTCGTGCCATCCTTTGCAACTTTGGGATTTGCGGTTTCGCAAAGCCTTTACCCTTCTCGGCCAAAGAGTGCTGGCGCCTCACCGAACGACAAATCCCAGGATTTCATAGGACAGAGCCGTGCCACAAACCTGATTTAAACAGGCAAGGATTCGAAGCCAGATTTGGGCGCGATGAAGCCTTGTTGGGCGGACAAATCCCTTTCCTCTGCATCCATCCTTCTTAAACCCTGACCCTCTTTCTTGTCCCATTTATGAAGGCGCGACTGGATCTTGAGGCTAAGTTGAAATAGCCAAACAGGACGGAAATGTTGCCCGTCCTTCCGACTGCGGAGTCTGCATCTCTCTTGGCCAAGTCGCAAGCGGAGAGGTCACCAACCCAAGGAGTCTGCAGTCGGAAATTCATCACAGGGAGGCCAAAACTGACAGAGGGAAGAAATGTAGGGCAGGTATAAATGGAAAGAGGTGGCTTTTATTTCACATAATAGGCATTCGCGGAAAGGCTAGAATCTAAGCAGTACTGAGGGCTAGCCAGCTCTTTCTTTCTTTCTTTCTTTCTTTCTTTCTTTCTTTCTTTCTTTCCTTCCTTCCTTCCTTCCTTCCTTCCTTCCTTTCACTTCACTTCCCCCTTCTTTTCTTCCTTTCTCTCTCTCTCTGCCTTCCTTCCTTCCTTCCTTCCTTCCTTCCTTCCTTTTTCTATCTTCCCTTCCCTTCCCTTCCATCTCCTTCCTTCCTTCCTTCCTTCCTTCCTTGCTTTATCTTTCTTACTTCCCTTCACTCTTTCTTTTCTCTCTCCCTCCCTCCTCTCTCTCTCTTTTCTTTTTCTTCCCTTCCCTTCCTTTCTTTGTTCCTCCCTCCCTTCCTTCCTTTTGTCTTTCTTCCCTTCTCTCTCTCTTTCTCCCTCCTTCCCTCCTCTCTCTCTTTCTTTTTCTTCCCTTCCCTTCTCTTTCTTCCCTTCCTCCCTTCCCTGCTTTGTCTTCCTTCCCTTCCCTCTCTGTCTTTTCTCCCTCCCTCCTCTCTCTTGTCCTTCCTTCCTTCCTTCCTTCCTTCCTTCCTTCCTTCCTTTGTGTTTCTTCCCTTTCATTTTTTCCTTGTTGTTGTTGTTGTTGCTTTGTGCCTTGAAGTTGCTTTTGATGTAAGGCTATCCAAAGGCGACCCTATCGTGGGGTTTTCTTGGCAAGATTTGTTCAGAGGGGGTTTGCCTTTGCCTTCTGAGGCCGAGAGAGTGTGACTTGCCCGAAGTCACTTAGAGGGACACTTCAGTTCAAACCTCCAGGTTTGTTTCCAAGGCCGAGCGGGGATTCGAACCCTGGTCCCCCGGAGTCGTTGTACCAAGACTCAAACCACTGTGCCACGGTGGCTCTCAATAAAGAAAGAAATGATATTTTAGCTTGGAATGACCAACCCAGACAATATCTGGGGTCTAAGGAAGAGGTAGATTTAAAGAACAGGAGGAGCTTTCCCACCTTTTATACCTGCCTCTTCTTTGGAGGTGTCTGCACTGCAGAACTAATGCAGTTTGGCACCGCTTTCACCGCCACGACTCCATGCTATAGGCTTTGGGATTTGCCGTTTGGTGAGATGCTTCGCCTTCTGTGTCGGACAGCTCCGGTGCCACTGCAAACTACAAATCCCAGGGTCTCATAGCATGGAGCCGTGGCAGTCAAAGCGGCGTCAGACCGCACTAATTCTGCAACGTGGCAAGGAACGGCCAGATCCGTCGACTTGATGCGGCAACTCTTGGGATTTATCGGCGGAGAATCGACGGCCGAGGAATCCTTCCCCGAGACACTCGGCGGAGCAGCCAAGTCATCCCTATAAATCTTTACAAGACGGGAATCGTTGTTTCCGCCGTTATTGTTCATATCAAGCCATCTCAGCACCAGAGCCAAAGATGACAGATTGATATCCCAAGAGAGGCGCACGGTTATGAGCAGATCGTGGCAAGACGGCTGGGGGAGAAATGGCTGGAAAAGACGAGAGAAATGGCCAGTGAACCAAGCTGGCAAGTCAAGTGAAACCTAGGACAACAATAATAATAGTAATAATAATAATAATAATAATAATAATAATAATAATAATTGTTTCTTACCCACCTCTCTCTCCGCTCCGAGCTTTTGTACATCGCTCCGCACATGGAGAAAGAAGGCCTATCCAAATGATTTTTAAAAATTGGGAATTTTAAATAATGGATTTTTTCAATACAGATGGGTTGTTTTAATACAATCTGACCCTCAGCGGATCCAGCATCCATGGATCCAACCATCCCCGGCTTGGAAATATTCAAATATTTATAAATATAGTCGGCCTTCCGTATCCATGTCTTTATCCATGGTTTTAACCATCCACGTCTTGGAAATATGTAAAAATATATACCGCCGATCCTCTGTATCCTTGTCTTCTATATCCATGGTTTCAACCATCAATACCTTGAAAAATATTTAAATATATATAGAGCCGGCCCTCTGTATCCACAGTTTCTGTACCCACCGATTCAACCACCTGGAACTTGGAAATATTTAAAAATATATACGGTTGATCCTCTGTATCCATGTCTCCTTTATCCATGGATTCAACCATCCACACCTTGGAAATATTTAAAAATATATGCAGCCGACCTTCCCCATCCACAGATTCAACCATTTCTTTGACGTCGTGCGCCTTCAGGTCATTTCCAACTTATGGCGACAATAATAAAGCGAACCGATCGTGGAGTTTTCTTGGCTGGATTGTTTCAGAGGAGGTTTGCCGTGGCCTTCTCCTGAGGCTGAGAGAGTGTGACTTGCTTAAGGTCACTCAATGGGTTTCCATGGTCGGGCGGGGATTCGAACCCTGGTCTCGAGTTGTAGTCCAATGCTCAAACCATTATATTAGCTCTCAATAGTGATGATGGTGCAAGTAACAGTGATGGTGATGTAGCTTAAAGGCAAGAACGTGGCTGCTTTTAGGCTTACCGTCTTTTATTTAAAAAAGGGAAAGTCAAGTAAGCCAGATCTGTTGATTTCCTCAATTACGCTGCGAATCAAAAACTCCGGCAAGAAACGCTGAGAGGTTTAATGCAGGGAAACGCACGAGATTGTCTTGATGGACAGCCTCAACATCGCTCTTCAAGCATCATCATCATCATAATCTTTTCTTGCAACTCTCTTTTGGATGCTGAAAAGCCATCGCAATGTTTTGAAACGCCGGGCTAATGAGCCGGGAACGCTTGATGGCCGCGTTCGGTCTTCCCCGGTGCCATTTGAACCCCGCCAATTTGATCCTCAATAGGCAGGTTTTCAAAAGGCGTGATTGATTATTGGCACTCGGCGGTGATATCACGCCCTCGAAGGTTTGGGTGCCACGCTTGCGATGAAAACAGACCGCAATTAGGTTGCGTCTTCTGATAAGCGGAGTCTGTGTTTTGGCGGCGCCGTTTGCGCAGAATGAAGCAAGGCTGGCTTGTCCGGTATTGCTGTTTCCGAACGTCCTCCACCGCCAGTAAGAAAATCTAGTGTCTTCTATGAGAAGACTCAATAAATCTTGTGTAGTTGTTTGCGTGTTGGACTTTGGAGAGCAGGGTTCGAATCCCGGCTCGGCCATGGAAACCCACTGGGTGACCCTGGACAAGTCACACTCTCTCAGCCTCAGAGGATGGCAATGGCGAACCTCCCTCTGAAGAAATTTGCCAAGAAAATCCCATGATAGGTTCCCCTTCGGGTTGCCGTAAGTCGGAAACGACTCAAGAAACACAACAACAACAACCTGCAGGCTCACAAGGGCTAAATCTGGACCTGGGCTTGTCTACACAATTAAAATACATTCAGCCCTCCACATTTGTGGTGTCGTCTTGTGCGAATTTGATTATTATATTATTATAGAGTTTTTCTATAGAGTTCTCTTTAGCTTTGGGGTATTTGGAGATGGCCCATGGGCTAATCAATAAACATTGATTGATTGATTGATTGATTCTTCATGGATTTGGTTAATATGTTTTATATATATGTATGAGTGTGCGTTTAATAAGTATCAACACAATAAGCCTTACAATAAGACATAACTTCACCAAAAAAACAAATCTCTAGGTCCTCCAGTGCGACTCTATGGTCAGCTTTCGGCCAATATTGACAACAGAGTTCTGCTGGAGGACCTACAAATTCCTAGAAAGGTGTTTAAAAAATTAGAAAATTTTTAAATTTGTGGTTTTCCCACTTTCCTGCTCCCTTAAATTCTACAAATGTAGAAGGTCCACTGTCTTCCTCATTGCAGTCTATTAGAATGTGATTCAGCCACCCACAGTTTGCAAGATTTTGGGCATTTTGCATCTCCTCCCCGGAAAACTCTTTACACAGAAATGAAACACTTTGCAGTTTTTATCGGAATATCTTCTGGTATCTACAAAGATGCACATTATCAAACACGTGGCTATCCATCATATGGATTCGGATGGAGGGAAAACAGATGCAGATAGATGCAACTGTGCACAGGAAAGTGAAGACAATTTGTCGAGGCGAGTGTGCGAATAATAGTAGTAATAATATTTATATTTCCTGCCTTTCCCTGCAAATCGAGGCGGGATTACAACAGGAATAAAAACACAAAAGCACAATAAAAAGTTACATGAACCCCTAAACCCTCCCGCCATTAAAATGAAAATCCACCCCAATTTGCAGAATGCGCTTCAGTATAGTCTTAACTCTTAGTGACTGATCCGAAAGCCTTCTTTTTGCCCAACGCTGTTCAGTTTCTCAGCCGTTTCCTTCGAACTGGAAATCCAAACAAAGGGCTCTCAAGCCTTTCTCCCCGTGCCAAAGGCTCTTCAGCGACTCCTCTCAGGTGTAAATGGTTTTTAAATCGTTTCAACCAGGAGCAAAGGGTGCTTGAAAGATCTCTCCAATGGGCAAAGGACTCTTTAGAACTTCTCTCCAGTGCCAAGGACTTTTCTTTCCTCTGGTGCTCCTCCGAGGGTGCGTCTGCACTGTGGAAATAATGCACTCGGACACCACTTTCCCGGACGTACGTTCCTGGACCTACTGTAGAAAGGCAAAAGCATGGATAAGAGCAAACCCTATTGATATGAATGACGTCCGGCAGAAGCTGGAAGTCATGCGGGAAGACCTAGAGGTTCCTAGAGAGAACAGCTCTGGAGGTTCTCCGGCAAGACTCTGTGGTCAGCTTCCCATAGAATCACACTGAAGGATTTGGAGAGCAACGCTCTAGGCATTTTTACGTCTCTAGTAAGACCCTATAGTCAAATTATCATATAATTGTATTAGTGGACCTAGAGATTCCTAGGAGTTTATCAGACGGGAGGAATTTCTCTTTATTGCAAATGGAGCCAATTCGAATTCACGTAAATTCGCTAGGTTAGCGAATTCACGTGAAATCCCATTGCGTTCAGAAGGCATTCAGAATGACCGTATTAGCTGAAAATGATCCCACATTGCCCGAAATTGCGTGAGATGCTTTAATTCGCACTAACGTGAAACCCATGATTGCATTCGAATTGACTTCCCTTTTGCCCGAAATTGTGTGAGATGATTTAATACACAATAACGTGAAACCCCAGGATTGCGTTCGGATTGCCATTAGATTATACTTCCAATTTCCGTGGTCTGATAAACTCCCTATAGAGAACACCTCTCTAGACATGTCTAGGTCCTTCAGCAAGACTCGATGGTCAGCTTGCCATAGAATTAAAATTGTGCTGGAGGACCTAGAAATGCCTAGAGAGAACATATTTGTTCTGATGCGGGTAGGTGAAACCACAGGTACCGGTCGCAGAGATATGGGGGTCATATCTGGCCTATGACTCTGGAGACCAGGGTTCGATTCCTGGCTTGGCCATGAAAACCGCTGGGTGACTTTGGTCAAGTCATACGCTCTCAGCCTCATGGGAAGGCAATGGGAAACCCCCTCTGAACAAATCTTGCCCAGCATAGGTTCGTTGTAGGATTGCCGTAAGTCAGAAACAACTTGAAGGCACCCAAAAACAAATTGCAATCTTAAAAGTAATACTACATTTATTAAAAAATCTTATTTTTTCTCTCTTGGTTTTTTATTTGATCTCTGCACCAAGGTCCAAGCTCCGTTGGAGGGCTCTGGAATGAAAACCCGGCATCGATTCGCCGCTCCCCTCCTTGACCTGGAGGCTTACGGCGGCCGCTATGAACCGGACAAATCTTGACCGATCGAACCATCCTTGTGCAAAGGAAGAGAAGGAGAGACAGAGCAAGCCCCCCAACCGTTCGCCCGGCGAGAGCATCCCTGAAACACTTTTGGCGCCGGAGAACATGTGAGTTGCCATAGAGACTGGCGAGGGGGGCGAGAGGGAAAACCAACTCCTTTCCCCCCCCTGTCTTCAATGCCACCCTGCAACCCCAATCTTTTGTGAATGTGCAATGCTTGTGTGTTTGTGTGAAGATTTCTTTCTGCGCAGGAGTCCAATCGATTCCTTTGGCCTCCGGCGAACCGTGTAGCTATTCTTTGCTGAGCCTCGGGAGCAAATCCCAAACCCCTTCCCGCCTAGCTTTGCACCCCGCAACCCTTGCAACGGCTGATCAAAACCAACAAAGTGCAAACGGCGACCCCCTTTTCTTGTTTCTTTTCAGTCCCAAAGGACTCGAAAGGGGGTGGCGGGTTTTTAAAGGCCTCGCTTAAAAACAATGTGAGCCAATGTGGTGAGTGTCGGACTAGGGCCTGGTTCCCACTGCCTTTTAAACCGGACCGCAAATTAGTTTGAACTGGTTCAAATGACCCTGGTTCCCATTTGAATCAATTCGCTGAAGCAATTCGCTGAAGCAATTAGCAGAAAACCTATTTAACCTGCTGATGTTTTCCGTGTCTTTTTGGATAAACGGATTTTGCACAAGTGTGAACCAGATGCGGACCGGAATTTATTTAAATTTGCCCTTCGGAGCGGGTCCATTTTGAACCGATTCATTCGTGAATGTGAACCACAAGTGGGTTACTTTACAGGGAAAGAAATGCGATTGGGGCAAAATGAGGGAACCACGCTCCGCTGTTGAGTCGGTCCATCGATTCGGATTGCACACTGATTTATCTGTAAGTGGGAATAAGGTGTTTTTGGACTTCAACTCCCCAAAGCCTGAGCCTATTTGGCCAACATTTAGGGATTCTGGGACCTGAAGTCCAAAACATCTGGAGGACCAAAATTTGGGACCCATTGAGCTAAAGAATGCTCTTCGCAGATTAACAAAATTCTTTGTGGCGGGGATGGGGATGCATTTCAGTTTAAAATTGAGAATTTTGTTTATCTAGTTGAACGCAAGCTGGGAACAATCTTTTCCTGTGTTTCGTCAGGACCCTCTGGATCCATGCAAATTCCTCGAAGAAAACCCAGATGTTATCTTTTTAAAAACCCTCATTGGTTCAGGATGCATAGAGGCATTTTCCTGTTGAGTTTGCATGAGCTGAATTGCCGCTTGTCTTCTCAACCCATCTGCCTAGTTAACTGAAACGGAGGGGGGGGAAACCCTTCAAGCCTTCTTCAATAGACCTTCCCTCGCTGCTGCTACCGATCTAATAGGGCAGGCTTGGCTTTTTTTTGTTCTCAATCCATCTGGAAGGGAGAACACCAGCGCACTTTATCTCCAACGCTTCCCTCCTCGCCGCATCTGCAAACGGGAAGCTTTGCCAAGATGCACAGGAAAGAAAGATTTGCGAGCCCTTTGGAGAGGCTGAGCTCCATCCATTGATTTCCCAGATCCAGGAGGAGAACCTACAGTGAGACTGAGACAGGTTTATCCTGTCGCCGGTGTCTCCTTTGACCGCCTTCCTCTCCAACGTTTCACAGATGGCAACCGTGGGGCCGAGCGTCATCCGAGTGTGGCACAGGGTTGCCCTATCTCTCGGCCTGGCCTGGTGCCTCCAGTTTTTGTGGGTCATCTTCAGGTGGGACACGACGGGACCAATTCTTTAGGATCATAGGCTCTTATCACACGAGGCACTTACGGCATGGATATCATTGCCCAAATGCTCCAGAAGCACAGAGGTGGGATTGCCGGTCGCGCTTCTGAAGCATCATTGAGGCATTTTGCTGTTCTCCCATCGACAAATCATTCATGAGAAGCCATTGTTGTAATAACGGACGATCCCATTATTACAGAAATGGCTGCTCCGTGAATCAATTCATTGATGGGAGAACAGTGGGATGCGCTTCAGTGATGCTTCAGAAGCGCGACCGGTGATCCCACCTCCATGCTTCGGGAGCATTTGGGCAATGCTATCCACACGGTAAGTGCCTCGTGTGAAAAGGTCTATAGAGTTGGAAGGGATCCTCAAAGGCCATCCAGTGTGACCCTATTCTGCCATGCAGCAAGACACCATCAAAGCTCTCCTGACCGATGGCCGTCCAGCCTCTGGACCTTATCAGACAGGAGGAATTTCTCTTTATTGTGAATGGAGCCAATTTGAATCCACGTGAATTTGCTAGTTTAGCGAATTCACCTGAATTCCTATTGTGTTTGGAATGCGTTCAGAATGACTTCCCATTACCCGAAAATGACCCCCTATTGCCTGAAATTGCATGAGATGCTTTAATTCGCAATAAAGCGAAACCCATGATTGCGTTCGGAATGGCTTCCCTTTTGCTCGAAATTGCATGAGATACTTTAATTCGCAATAACGTGAAACCCCATGATTGCGTTCGGATTGCCATTGGATTATACTCCCAATTTCCGTCGTCTGATAAGGTTCTCTGTTTAAATACTTCCAAAGAAGGAGACTCCTCCGCACTCCAAGGCAGTGTCTTCCATTGTTGAACAGCTCTTACCATCCAGAAATTCCTCCTGATATTGAGAAGGAAACTCTTTTTCTGTAGCTTGAATCCATTGCTCCGTTGTGTCCTGTTCTCTGGAGCTGCAGGAAAAAAGCTCGCTCCATCCTCAACATGACATCCCTTCGAATATTTAAACAGGGCTATCGTATCACCTCTTCACCTTCTCTTCTCCAGGCTAAACATACCCAGATCCCTAAGCTGCTCCTGATAGGACTTTATGGTTTCCAGACCTTCCACCATTTTGGTCTCCTACTTCTGGACACGCTCCAGCTTATCCACATCCTTCTTGAATTGCGTTGCTGGACACAATATTCCAGGTGAATTCAGACCAAAGCAGAATAAAGCGTTCCTATTATTTCCCTCAATCTAGACACTGTACTCCTATTGATGCAGCCTAGGATTGCATTGGCTTTTTGAGCTGCTGCATCACTGCATTTGGCTGGGCTCCGCTCCAGTCCAGAGGAAAGTATTCAGATCTCTTGCTCATCTAGGAGACCAACAACTTGCTACAAATGTGCAAGGCTTCACAGTTTTGCTTCTGCTGCTTGGCCTCCAATGGTCTGGACTGGAATGGTCTGGAATAGGCAATGAAGAGCCATTGGCTCGACCAAAGACCTGCCCCTGCTGAGGTTGAAAATAGTTGAACACTGGTTATGTCAGTGATTTCCCAAACTTTGGTCCTTGAGATGTTTTTAGACTTCGGCTCCCAGAATTCCTGACTATTGGCCAAATCGTGTAGGGCTTCTGGGAGTTGAAGTCCAAAACACCCGGAGGACCAAACGTCGGGTTAGTTGATACGGATCAACATGGCAACTTGCTTTTTTTTGGACTCTTCCGAGTCCTTGCACATCCAAACTGACCCTTGTCTTAAGCAACGTGCTTCCAAATTTCTCCAAATCTTTTTTTCCCTCCCTCTCTGCTATCTTCCATCTCATAATTTGCAAAGCGACTGCCAAAGTCCCGAATACGAGAATCCACCTGGATTCTCTGGAAAGATCCAGCTTTAGGCTGCTTTTCTCTTCCTAACTCGCTCTGTGCTCTCTCAGCAGCCTTGAAAACTCCTGTCACCAGAGGCGAAAGCAAAACATCTGTTGTGCTTTATTATTATTATTATTATTATTTTTGCAGAGCTAGAGGCAGCTTTGGCTTTAAATTGTGCAAAGAGAAGAAAATTAGATTAGTCGCCAAGTCTCTCCAAAAGGGACAGGCTGGGTGCCTGCAATCCACGGTTTCGTCGCACGACCCTGGACTCCAGCGGATACCTTTTTGGGGCCAACCCAAATGCACCAAATCTATTTTGCAAGCTTTTGAAACCCCGCTGGCTTTTTCTTCGGGTAAAGGCATAGGGCCACAAAGCTCGCAGGCCGATGGAGCCCATGTAGCAGAATGGAAGGTTCATCCTATAATCCGAGTGCGTTGGCGGCATTGCAGTATTTGCTGCTAACTTGCTGGGAGGGAAGGAGGTGCTGGATTTTGTGAGCTTGACATCATCCTCATCCTCCTCTTCATCATCATCGGAGATCCTGCATCACGGCCTACGTGGCGTGACTGTACAAATGCTTGGCTACAACACAGAGGGACAAAGAAACTCTATTACCGAATCGCAAAGATGTTCATCCAACGCGCATTGGGTTCTTCTAATGCCTACTGAGCTCTTCTTATAAGCAGTAGGCTCTTTGCATGGGGC